>OY728126.1:1783328796-1784695913 GCA_963277665.1 Viscum album | reverse complement strand
TTAATTTTTGGGAAATGTGAATTTCTGGAAGTTTTATCTTTGAATTTCCATTTTCTAGAAATTTTATTCTTACACATAGATTGGGGTGAATAGTTAAAGAGAACCCATATGGTTACCATTATTTGGGGAAGTTTTTATTTCATTTTGAAACCACATAGTTTTCTGACACTGGTAACACTTATTTTTTTGAGTCCTAGTATAAATTGTGAGACATAACCATTTCAAGATATTCACATATTCTATAGATTGGAAAAGGTTAGGAAAACCCTGAAATAAAAATTTTATATGCATATGTAGTATGATATTTTTGTTAGAAAAGGATTCCACATAGTATACAAAACCATGGGGGATAACCATGTGATTAGACTATTTTTTATTTTTTTTTGGTTTTCCCTTTTTACCCACGAATCAATTTAAGGGATATTCTCCACCCTGTCTTTTCCCCATTATTTGAATCAAACTGTGTGTTATCAAAGAAGGTACATGGCCCCTCTGTTGATGATATCCAGCCTCTATATCTGTTTTTTCATGAAAAACCTTAGGTAATCTGATATATTCCCCTAGTTTATTTTTCTGAACCCCTTATCCCTTGAACTTCCTCTATTGTGAACCCTAAGAGTTTTTGGGGATTAAATTTTGGGTTTGGATTTCATGATTTATGGGAGTTTAGATTTTACGGCTTTTGGAGGAACCCTTGAGTCTTGATTGGTCATTCACCATCGAATGTGGAAACTTCCGACTTGATCATCATTGAAATGAGGTCGGGTTTTACTAAGTTCCTTTAATTTGGAATATCATTAAATTCTTGAAATTTATAATTTATTTATTTGAATAATTATAATAGTATATGATAGTACAAATTTATTTCATAAGTGTTTGAATGAGTTTTCAAATATTCATAAGGAATTTAATTGTAATTTCATGTGGAACATAAAATAAAAAGTATATAACGAAGGGATATAAGAGTGTTTTAATGAAAATGTTTTATTTAAAAATTCCTTGAAACAATTTGGGTCATGAATTTAAATTGGAAGTATACTTTTAATGTTTTGGTGAATTTTTAATAAAAAGGTAAGAGTTTTTCTATAATAGAATTTAAAATGGAATCAAATAAATTATTTGAGGAACTCATTATAAATAGATTTCAGGAGTTTTATTTCTAATAAATGTTATGAAATTGAAATTGAAACCGTTAATAAGGGGAATGGTTTTTAGTAAAGGAAGGTTTGGAAATTTTCAATGGTTTCTAAATAGTTTTGATGTGTGTATGACCCTATTTATCCATTTTTAAACTATAACCCCAAAGAGGGGAATATTTTTTATTTCCTTGAAAAATATTATACCCTGAGGGGAACAAATATATATTATTATTATGATTGATATGTGATCTGGTGATGTATTCACACAGATCATTTATTTCCTGCAGGTTTTAGTTAGACTACAACAAATATTTATCACAAACTAAACTTGCTATAATGACATCGTATACTAATAGTGTGGGGTTGATCCCATGGGGAACAATTAAAAAGGAAAGGAACCGGGAATTAGAACCTATTATGTTTGAGCCCTCATGAAATGGATTGGTTTTGGTTTTTGATTAAATCTATTGGGTCTGGTTTAGGATTCAGGATGAAGGTATGGTAATGGTTAATTTATGGTTTAGGTAAAACGTTGATCTTGATGTTATCTTGGAATGATCCAAAGGCATAGGTTGCGAAGAGGTGTAAGGATCACTAGTTTCTTATAGTCAAATAAAATAGATGTATCTAATATGGACCTCTACCTTTTGTTTATATATAACAAATAAAATAGATTCATTAATCCTAGATTATATGATATAAAGTAACACAGGATAATGGTCATATCCTACTTTAATCCAATCTAGGTAGGTTCACTCATTTAAACGACCCCTGGTTATATTTTAATAAAATAATTAAATAAAAAAAATTATACAACTTGATTACTATAATTAGGGTTACCGTGTAACAATTTAGATATTTATTAAGTTCAAAACACCCCTACTCTAGATTCTTAACTTTAATTATTTAGCCACTCATCACGGTAATAATAATGATCAATGAAACAATTATAAACATTCTAATCATATTAAGAAGACAGTAGGAATGCAACTATTTGAAAGAATGGATTCAAGAATCAAGTAGTATTCAATGAGATAAAGAAATAAATCAATGAACCACTTACCTGAAATGGTAAACAAGAAAAAATTTATAGTGCAACAACTTTTGAATGGAAATGGAAATATTAAATGGATTATGAATGGTGAATGAAAAAATAATAATGCAGAACACATTGTGGAACAATAAAAAAGTTGTTGGACATAATCAAAATTGTAGAAAAAAATGTATAGAGTTGAATTGGGAGATAAAAGAAGGATGAAAAATTTGAAAAAGTAGATAAAATGGGAGAAATTAAAGATAGAAGAAATTTATGAATTGTTGAAAGTGCATTGAAAAGTAAATAGTCATGATAATGCTTGAAGATATCATGTAGTGTAATATTGATCTTCGGTTTTCTAGGAGGATTATGGATCTTGTGTGAATCTCTACCTGAATCTATGAGAATTTGAGTTTTGACACATCTCATGACATGTAATTGGTCTTCATAACATGCTTCCTCCCATGATTTGAAAATTTTGAGGGATTTTGAATTTGAATTATACATGACACGTATGGTAGATTCACATTGTGTAATATTTTCATGGCTTTTAAATTATTCACAACAAGATTAATTACTTCTGAAATTCATTGAATGATTCCTACACATAATCTATTTGAGTTTTATAATGTTAATAATCAATTTTGGCCAGTTTACTTATCTTATCCTATGGAGCCTTGAAATCCTATTCTCTGGAATAATAAACACATACCTAGTTCATTTTTATGTAAAACACAAATAATAGTTATTTAAATGACCTCAAAATGTATAAACAATTTCAAATTATCATCATGTATTTTTCTTGTGAGGTCGTTGGATGTGAGGTTATATTTACTAATTTTTATTCATTGATTCTTATTATTTCTCACCTTTTATATATAGAAATGCATGGTTATCATAGGCTTCTCATTGTTGTATGAGATATGGTTACTACCTAATCTCGTGTAGAGGGACTGGATTCACTATGGTATAGAATGGCCATGGGGGAGTCCCACTAGTGAGGCAAGTTGATGGATGCTAGTTTGTTATTACATTATGAATGCATTGATATTCTTGTAAATGGTTCCAACCCTAGTACATCTTGGATCTCCTCATTAGATGTTTCATAATTTCCCATGTGTGCATGATGACACTATTTGGGATCTTTATTTCCATAATGTTTCATTGTTTGGTAGGCACACTTGGTACCATATCCTTTCTTTATTACAATTTCATTTCCTAATGATATGTTTCCATGGTTGTTTATTTGGTTAACTATTTCATTTGATTCGTTTTGTTAATTTTTTTCTAAATTGTAACACCCAAATATTTTATAATAGAAAAATCACGTTCGTAGCATGTATAAAACAAAACACTATGCTTTGAAGATAATATAAAACCACCATATAATCAACATTATAAATTTGATTATTATGAAAGGAGAGCTACAGGGAAAGAAAACAACCTAGACCTATGGTGGCCAAAAGTAGTGCAGACCAAGGTAATCATCCTGAATCAAGTACAGTCCCTCGGGTTTAAGTATTGAAACATCAGAAAGGCAACTATCCATCATACTAGGGACCACTAGGGATTCCCTGTATTCTTCCACTTGGTTCCCCTCCTACCAGGTGTTGGTGACCACAATGTTATCTCATATAAGGGCTAGCATTGCCTAATGTTGTAAGAGATTGATCAAGGGACTAATCATTTAACAAGTAATGCATTTTGTATAATCATATAATCCTTCTCCAACTAGGAAATATAAATTTCCCTTTTTTTATAGATGGAAAAACCTGAGAGAACAACTTTGGCCTCCTTTTGGGAAGAACTGTCACTCCCAAAGTGAGCTATGAACGTGAGGAAAACACTCCTCCTATACATTACAATATATTTCATTAAATCCATTCTATTTTATAACTTTTAATAAAAATAAAAATGGGTTTAAATGAAACATGATAATCAATTTAAATATTATTATTTAAAAAAACTACTATAGCCTAGATATAAAGATAGCATTTCTGAAAAGTAATTAACAAATTTTGAAAATAATATGGTTTAAATACGTATAAAAAAATTCAATGTTTATTTACTGATTAAAAATAATATAATATACATTTTAATGAGAAAAAAATTATTTTTTTAAAAACTATATTTTTCTAAATGAAGATTTTATTATGCTCTATAAAAATACATTAAAACCCATTTTCTACAACTCCTAGAAAATTAAATTAAGGAATAAATTTCATTTTTGAAATATAAATGTCTCAATTATATTTGGAGGAATTTTTAATAATTTTATAAAATAGTTATATTTCAAATTAATAGTGAAAAATATGTATTTTTATTGAAAATTAATTTTTCATTTAAATTATTTACAATGCTGAATTATATTTGAAATTTTTATTAAATTAAAAATAGGTCAATAATATTATAAATTAAATAATTTAGTTCATTTCAATCAATTTTTTATAGAATTTCTCTCTTAAAACATTCAATACTTATGAAATTGTTTTCTTTAGAAAACCTCTCTTTCGTCACATCTATGGATTTACATTAAATTGAATTCAGCCACTTTTGTCAATTGAATTTGGAAAAATGGATTCCAAATTTGGAATAATAATAATTTATATTATCTAATAATGTCAATATATTTTTTCACCATAATGAATAATGTGAATTGTAAAAATGTATTACCACAATCACTGTAGAAATGATTTACTGGGGGGGGGGGTAATCTAAGAAGATACGTGTTAAAAATGATCTAAACTTGACCAAAACCAATTTTATCTCCATTTTTGAAATTATGAACACTATGGTTTGTGAATGACCCTTTTGGGAGTTTTTTGGAATCATAAAAATGTCATTATCACCTTATGTTTTCAAAAATACGACATGTTTCCTCTCCCTTACTTTTAAAAGTCCACCCTCTCATCTCCCCTCTTCCCACATCCAAAAATATCTTGTTAGGCTATGTTATTCCAAAATAAATTTATTACCTATATTTCCCATATCCTAGAGGCATTATTTTGGTTAGTAATATCTTCTATGATGGATTTAGGTATAAACCTAAAGAGGAAAACTGAATGAGAGGAGGTTCAGACAGGTATAATGGAAGATTAAAAAGTGGTAATGGTTTCTCATCTCAGTTTTACTTATATGATACATATTACATATTTACCACATTTTTCTTTTTACGGTGTATATTCTACCCCTTTTATAGTAATATCATGAATATATTTATCTTCATGGTTTTTAATATTTTATTTGGTGTTATTTTTTCATTAGGTTTATTATTCATAAGTCACCTATGTGGAAAGGGTTAATTTCACAACCTCATAATTATTCGGAATTGTTTATGCTTAAGTATCTAATTGGGTAATTATTTAAAATTTATATAATAAAATCAATATTTTTTGTTTTCCTCTTTTTTTTAAATAAGATATGGGTAATGCACTTTTTATTAACGGAAGAGAAAGAGACC
Source organism: Viscum album (assembly GCA_963277665.1). Taxonomy (NCBI): domain Eukaryota; kingdom Viridiplantae; phylum Streptophyta; class Magnoliopsida; order Santalales; family Viscaceae; genus Viscum; species Viscum album. The sequence continues at coordinate 1,784,690,278 of OY728126.1, read as the reverse complement.
CCATTTTGACAAATTGGAGAAGATGGAAACCATTATGAATAAGGAAAAAATACAAAATAAACAAAAAATAATGTTGGGAAGAAGAACATGAGAGTGAAATGAAAGAAAAAAACATCAAAATCAGAAAGGGAATAAATTTCATCACCCCCCATAATAGACAATGTTGTAGTTCCATCAATCTGGAAAAAGTGCCACCCCTATTAAAAGATACATTGTGTTCGGAACTCAACAATGCATAACACACTTCCAACACAATCTTAATGTGATTGAAGAACCAAATGATAGGATCTAACATCGCTATATATCATTCTTGCTACCAGGCCAACATCATTGTGAGAATCCAACAATAATTCAACCTAATGCAACACAAATCCATAAGAAAAGCATCATGCAAGATCTGGTCAGGCTTTTCATATGACCACCAAGAAGAAGAATAGATTGTTGAATGAGGGGTATCAACACTCCCATACCTATTTTGAGGCCACCACCCAATAATACCTTGAATAAGTTGTTTATCTATCCCAATATGATGAAACAAGATCCAAATATCAAAGTAACACCTATAATATCATCAAAAACCATGTAAAAAACCAGATCCATGAAATGTGACACTATTGGCACAAATAGAAAAAACATAGAAAAAAAATGCAACAAAGAAAAATAGAAAACAATGAAAGCTTCCCAATTCATCCATAATGTGCACCATCAGCATGAAACCAACACCATCAACACTATTGGAAGCAATGGTGTTGAACAAAAATATCGTGAAACAACCAACGTAAAGATGATTTCGATTATCCACCAAGGTCTCACTTCACCCAAATCCAAATTGAATCTAATCACACAAGTGTCGATAATAAGTGCATCATGGAGACAAAATTCACCATAGAGGTAGAAAATAACATTTCAGATTTAATTGCTCTAGAGCATCCAAGGAGTGAATCAGGGTGCAAAGAGTGGATCAAGACATTATCTGAAAATTGAGCCCAAAAATATACAACTGAAATCCAACACCTAATGGGGGACAATCCATGCATATTCATTAGTAATATCCTCCATGCATAGTGGCCAGAAAAAAGACACATGATGGAAAATCCACCACTCGATTAAGGAACCATCACCACAAGTCTAAAGGAAAACTCAAGAATGTAGATTCAAACCACAAAGCCCATATCTGAAGCCATATCCCTAGATGAAGAGGTCCAACATGACCTTAATCTGATCTCTATGAATCCATCACCAACGAAAACTTAGGAGTAAACTAAACCTCCTCATGACCTTCAAGTCCCACTAGGATGACCGGATCTGTCCAGATTTGAGAAGCCCAAAACATCAAAATAATATCCCTGAACGAAACCATGAGCAAAAATAATGAACTAGGAAGACCAAAAACATCATTATGGAATATTTTGGGTCATGGAGAAAATTATATAGGGGATACCTAATCAAATAGAGGGATTGAGAAATCCATGGAGGGATTGAGGTAGACACAAAGGGAAGAACCCTAAGGTAATGATAAACATTCATGGGAGATCATACCAGGAAAGAATGATGTCATCCTCTAGGCACTCCTCTAGTTATTCATATACTTTTCAAGTAATAATAATATGTCCACTCTTTGGTACATAAAATAATTGATAATTCTTTTTAACAAACATCCATCATCATTTCTATATTTGGTCAAAAATATATTTTCTTCCAAAACAATGTTTTCCCAAAATGTTTTCAAAATTGTAACATTAATTAAATGATTTAATAATGAAAATTGTAGAAATTTATTATTTTTTCACAAATTGTTTTGAAAGGAATTTGTATGTTATTTTCAGAACAAGCCTTCTTAGGATTTTATAGAAAATGTGAAGGGAATAATTATTTTATCATATTTTAAAAATAATTAAATTTTACACTATCATCACCAATAATTGTTTTAAAGAAAACTTTTACACATTTTAAAGTTTATTTTTAGTGGAAATCATTGTAAAAATATTTTTATAATTTTTTTTTATTGAAAATATTTTCATATTGGAAAAAGTTAATTTCCTAAAAAATGTTATTAATGAAATTTTTATTTTATTTATATTATTTAATGATATAAACCATTTAATTTAATTATGATAAACTAGGGATATATTGTATTAATATTAATTTTCTTATGATAAACTAGGGATATATTGTATTAATATCATCCTTATTGTTTCATTGGATGGATTTTGATCTGTTTCAATAAGGATGCATAATTTTATTTCCATTTTCTATATTACTTCGGATGGTTTATGATAGTTTTTATTGGATTAGGGAATGTAATAACATTTCATATGTTATTATTTAAATACAAATATTTATGTTGAGTATGTTTCAACGCTTTAATATGAGGAATCCATTAAAATAATAAAGTGATGGATGGGGCTTGAGTATGAATAGTCAATTGATGCATTGATAGGTGTAAGATACAATTTTTTTCAAGTATGGCTCTATTTTTAAATTCTAAGTCAATATGGGTTGTCCTTCAGTTAATTCGAGGCTTGAATTATTCATAACCTCAAAAATTTACACCCCCTGTAAATGTTTTTCAAAACATATCTACATGTCATGAAAGTAGTTTTTTACAATGTGTCGATATGTAATAAAAGAAAAATATACCACATGTAATTTTTATATTTTGTTTTTTAAAATGTCATGATGGGATTTATTTCTAAAATCAAGAATGGGTTATAAATTTTTACATGACATGAAATAAAAATCATATTGTGTATTTCTAATGTCCAACATATGAAAATGATATCTCTAGTGTCGCATAGCTCTCCATACCCCATCTACTTCGTTGAACAGCATTGGAACCCTCTTTTCATTGTCATAGATGCTTCACACACCTATTCCTTCAATAAAAAACTCTACACGCACCACAGTATTCATTCGAAGCCCTCTGAACACCTCCGTCTTCACTACAGGTCTCCTGCTATTAATTTTTCAGAATCCAATAGATTTGGAAGTGATCTCAAGTCATATCATTGTAATGTTCCATGTTTTGAACCGGATTAAAAACTGAATGAAATTAAACATTCATGTTAACTGGGTTGGCCTGTTTTAAAAAACGAGGGCCGAAACATTATATTCTGATAGTTGACACTATGACACTGATAGAATAAAAATATTGGGTTTATTTTATTTATATGTGTGAGTTTTTTATTTCAAAAAAACAAAATAATTCTAAAATGGAGTGTCGTATGAGAAATATGAGAACGAGATTAGGTCTGGAACACCCGGTTTACTCTAGAAAGGGTATATCCTTCATTCTCATTAGGGGTTTGGCACCCTCACATATTATAATATCATCCTTATTTTCAATTAATTAATTATTCTGTTTTTTATATATTAAATAATTATTTTCTCACAAACGGTGTGTCGTATTAGGAATATGAGACCACCGTTAGGTCCGGAACGCAGGGTTTACCCAAGGTATGGTATAACTTTGATTCAGATCGGGGGTTTGGCACCCTCAGACATGAAAATATCATCTTTATTTTTAATTAATTAATTATTCATTTTTGTATATTAAATAATTATTTTCTCACAAATGGTGCATCATATGAGAAATATGAAACCACTGTTAGGTCCAAAATGTCGGTTTTACCCTAGGTAGGGTATTTCCTTGATTCATATCAGGGGTTTTGCACCCTCGCACATGATAATACCGTCCTTATTTTTAATTAATTAATTAATCCGTTTTTATGTCATAAATATTTCTTTTCACACAAATTGAGTGTCGAATGAGAAATCTGAGACCATGATTAGTTCTGGGACATGGGGTTTACCCTAGGAAGGGTATAACCTTTGCAGGTATTTTACGTTTGGTTATATCTCACACGAAAATAATTTAATTTCGGTTATAAATATTTTTTGTTGGACAGTTAGAAATAATAATAACAATATTATTATTATTATTAATATTACTTTTTTCGAATACAATAAAAAAAATTCACATCCGTAATTAATAAATAGTGTCATCGTGTAAATAATAACTACGCAATTAATAAATGTTATATTGTTAATTGTTTGAATTAAATACAAATGTGCAATTAATATTTTTTTAATAATCATTATCTTTTTTATATAGTTGTTGTTTATAATCTATTAATGGTGTCATTGATGAGTTATATTTAATAATGACAATTTTTTTTATTTTTTAAAGTCTCAACTTAAATCAAGGTGCATACAGTTTACGTTTTTAGTTCAAATCATTAAAGCGACTCAGGGAGCGCGCTCACGCACCCTGTTGTAGGTCCTGGAAAGCTATTAAAATTAATTAAATGATTACTCAAACTTTATGTAAAATATTATGTTTCATCCTAGAGCAACGTTTGGGTTAAAATTAATTAGAAAGTATTAAAGAAATTTTAAATAAATTAAAAGAATTGTAAAATGAATGAAAATAAATAATAAAATTAAAAGTGGGAATGAGGAAAATAGAAAATTAATTAATAATGGGTCTAACCATATTTGTTATTTTTATTTTATTTTCCTTCCCTCCCTTTTTATTATTTTTATTTTTTTATTTTCCTTTTTTCCTTTTTCTTATTTATCTTTTCTATCTTTTCTTTCATTTTTCATTCCTTATTCTATTTTTTTATTTTCGTCCTCTCCTCCCCTCCTATGCATCCCTCCCGTGTGTGGTACACCCCTCCTCCTTAGGTGGTTTGCACCACATTTTCTTCCCTTTGGATGATCATCGCGCCTCCATTCGTCATCCGTTTTCTTGACCGTCAGGTGTGCTATGAACTTCTCGGTAAGGCTTATCTCATGCATCATAAATCATACGATCTCCTTCCCTATCCTTTGTACAGTTCACCACAGAATGAATTTACCCTATTTTTGGGTTTTTCTAATATCATCAATTTTCTTCAGTTTTAGGTCAAATCCAACCCTACCACGGACCATAGGATCATCTTATACCACACATTAGGTAATATACTCTCTTTTCCACTATTTTGTTGTGATTTATTAAAACGCACAATTGTGTTGTTCGTTAGTGACTACCGACGTTGTGAAAATTCACCCAAATCATTTGAATTTAATTGTTCCGATTAATTTTTTCAGCCCTAATTCATATAAATTAAATTGATTAAATTTTTGAAACATTGTCAGACACCCCTTTGGGTGTGCCGAGTCGGTCAGTATATTTTTATATTAGCCAGTACTTTTAATTTATCTAACTGCATGTGTTGCACAGCCTATTTTGTTGTGTTTCATTTAACGAATTATTTTAGAATAATTATGAACCTGGAATTATTGGATCTTTGGAAGTTGTTTGGGATTTATTATTTATTTATTTATATATATATTCCTGATCATTTAATTTAATTACCTACATGTGTTGCACAACCTATTTTTGGTATCTTTAAATTAATAATTAATTTAGATTAATTGTGAACTTTGAGTTATTGGATCTTTGGTAGTTGTTTGTGGTGATTTATTTATTTATTTAAATATACATGTATGAGAATTTAATTTAATTAACTTCATGCATTTAAAAGTCTATTTTGGTTATATTTAAATTAATAATTTATTTAGATTAATTATAAACATTTAGTTATTGGAACATTGGTAGTTGTTTGTGCTGAATTGTTTATTTATTAATAAATGCATTTATATGATTATATTGATACGGTATCTTACCTTGTTAAGATTTCTATGTTGTAATATTTAATTGGTAACTTGTGACGCACAGGTATCTCTGTTTAGTTTTCAAGTTGCAATTTCATATGCTTTTTATGTCATATCTGTTGTTGTGAAAACCTTAATTAAATTTAGGGTGGGGAAAGAAGGTGGGTCTCCTATTAATGGACACACTCAGACCCTCTGTTTTGAACGGTTACCATTACACACCAGGGGATGGTGTCGTTGGATTTTCTCGGCCGAGACTTCCCCAGGAATTCCAATACTTATGAGTGACACCGGTTCTAAAAGGGACAATCGAGACGGATCCATTGGCAATGTGGCTAATCCAGCCACGGATGATACTTTACCGATTTTTGCGAGATCAGGATGAAATCAGGGTAAATCAATGCCTCGAGTGACACTTGGAATTTTGAAAGATTTCCCTGGACGGGCTTGGTGGTATTGGATAATTAAAGGATGTGCTATATTGACACCTTTAGGATGGGCTCAGAATCCAACTCTGAACTTGATCCTTAATAATGATTCACTAAAAGTTTAAATTAATTTCGTTGTTGGTCCCTTGAGATTTGAAATATTTTCTACTGTGTCGAAGCACACCTGGTTGACACAGGACTTAGAACCCAAGATAAATCACAAGCTTGGGGGTATGTATCTCCCTTGTTTTACCTTACTTTTCCTAGTTTTATATATATATGTGTAAGTGCATTGTGTCTATAGGTACTCTTTTCAGATATTCGGCTTAGGCTAAAGCAGGTGATTAGGCATCGGTGCCATTTGGAACCCAGATTGAGTGATTTATTTCATTTCAATTAATTAATCATCTAAAATTGTAATATAAGGGGACACTATATTTTATCATTTCATGAAATGGAAGGGTTTAGACACCACTGGTGCCATCCTACCTATATTTTATCTCACACCCTGCTCGTGCGTTGTTGACACCCAAGTATATTATATGCTTGGAGGTGTTGGAAAATAGAACAGTTCTGCTTTCGATGCTTGATTGTTTCTTGATTCTTAGGATGATGTATGGGGAAGAGGACCAAGCATTTCTCGTGATACAGTTGTTTCACTTTGTGTCTTTTCCTTTTAGTCGACAATATGCTTGAGTTTCTATTTTCCGTACTTCAGTTTACTCAGACATCATGGAATGACGTTTTTTTGTGAGCTTCCACACTTGATTAGTATTCTGTTGGATTAGTTATATTGATTTTTCTCTAGTTTATACATTTATATGCTTTTGATATTCATTCTTTATTTGTTTTTTACTTCAACTTTGATAATACCTATTACCTATGAGTAAATAGTCTCCCCCATCGACCAAAAAGACCTCGCTACTAGTAAGAAGCCTCTGGTATTCGGAGAGATGCGCTTGAGGTCATGTGACGCACCTTTCTGACCACCGTCTTAGAGGTGAGTCTGGTCGGGACGTTACAACGTGGTATCAGAGGTGGCATTTTTTCCTTTGTCTTACTATTTTGGGTTGGTAGAAAAGAGACTATGAATGTGTCTGCACTAGTTTAATAGCCATATCTGGGACTAATCACCCCACGTTCAGAAAATGACCATATTTCCAGGGATGGGATTGACTTTCAAACTTTTTGATGTTACAATTGATATGATTTCACCTCGAGTGGTTTGTGTAATATCTTACTGCTTATGAATTTATTGAATTTATGAAATTTTACCCTTGGCCTATTTAGGAAAGGATGAAGCATTTCATTCATCATAAAAGGCTCATAAGAATTCACATTCCATGCATTGTGCCATGACATGTAGTTGCATTTTAGGCTTCCTGTTGATTCAAATTTATTGCCTTGAATATATTCCATGTCTTGAAATTATTTTGCATGATTTTTTTAGATACCATGATTTGTTGATATATTTAGCATGTTATCCTATTTCCATGTTACCTTTTTAACACAATATTTTCCTTGTATCATGATTTTGTGCCTATTAACATGTCTCTATGATTAAAATTTTTTTCTTCTATTATTACAACATGTCTCTATCTGTTATTTTTCTGTAGTGAACTGCTAGCTTGTTTGTTATGTAATTGGTTACTATGCTAAAATTTATTGGTTTCCTTTGAATGAGATCCAAATTCCAAAAACTATAAAGTGTGTAGTGTCTTATAAGGTGGATAGCCACCCATATATCTAGGATGATATGTGTTTGAGCATGTTATAATTTCAAATGAGTTGGTTAACTACCTAATGGCATAACTAGGACAAAGTAGGCTTGTTGATTCATGTTCCTTATGAGATAACCCAATAGGGGTGTTGTGAATGTTAATACATAAACATATGTTTTTGGGATGCATTCAAATGAACTCAGTAAACATTAGAGAGACCCTTCTAGGTTGCCTAATTTTCTTATAATAAATCTATGTGTTAGATTTCCTAATTAAGGATGAGGTGTTAATTAATGTAAAATGTTTTAAAATAGTGTTTTATAAAACTTTCTTGTTTTTTTATGGAGGCATTGGTTAAGATCAAGTACCTTGTGTTTTGTTTTGAAAAATGGAACATGAAGTTTGGATTAAATATTTTGTTGATTAAAGATTAAATGTGATTAAATATAAAGGGATTTGATATGGAACCTATAGAAATGTCCTCCGTTTATGACCCTGGTATAAGGGTAGTTTGATTTTCTCCTTGATTTGCTTTGGAACAGAACCTTTCACATGTCTTTGTGCCTAATCAGACCCCCATTTCTTAAAATGACACCCTTGTTAAGATAGGTGGTCATGTTTTCCATGACTTCTGTTCAGGCTTGAGCATCGGGTAATACTCATTTCCATCAGGTTAGAAATGCCTTAGGAATGGTCAATTGCTTCTTAGATCATTCAAACCTCTCTTCTCCATAGTGATGGATGATTCAGTAAGTCATCCTCTGAGTTAAAATTCATCTTGATTCTATATCACCTCGAGGTAGTATGTGTTCTCATGTGCGGTGCTGTTGAGTTCTTAATGTTGTGACGATCTAGTTGAGTTCAGTGTAATCATCAAGTATTGTGTTACTAAATACATTTTGTGTCATCTCTATAGTACATTGAATTCTGTGTTAAAGGTTTCATGTTTTCCCCAATGCTCTGGATGACTTCTAGGGACTCAGGTGTTTTGACACACCATCCAGTTTGGGTGGGATATCATGTAAATTATTTAAATTTTTCCTTCTGGTAATCTTCTATTCCTCTTAGTGTACTCTTCCTTAAATTACAAGCATTTCCCCTATCTTTCCTTTTTTCTTGATACACTAAGAGAGCATCAGTCATACGCCATACTAAAGCTTTATAAGTTTTTGGGCTTGTTTAGGGTGGGTTTCTTAGTGCTTCACAGTGATGCATCATTCATTATCAAGGTTTTGGTTAGTCTAGAGTGACCCTAAAGTTTCCAGGTAGGAATTCCCTGGATGAAATCTTATACACCTACCATTTCATCTAACTTGATCGCCTAGAAGATGCTACTCTGGGATCGGTCAATGTTTTGATATGGACATATTTCCCTTGAACTAACATCTCTCTTGTAAATAGAGAGTATGGGTAACCTCGCATTAGATCCTTTAAGTCCTGTCATACAAATCTGAGTTTACCCCAGACTTGTTTTTCGGGCTCAGTGGTGCTTAAATCAGGGATCATCAATAGAATTCATGTATGAATTTTGGTGGACATTTTTGAAGTAAATGTGAGATACCATTGAAGAATACATTGAAGTTCAGTTTATAAAACATCATCTATCTAAGTTGGGCATATTCTTAAATAGTCATCCAGAGTGTCTTGGCTAGTTGTATCTCTTATTCAATGAAATATTCCGTGAAGGACCTTTTCCTGGCACGTCCTTAGATGTGATGAGGGCTATTTGTGTCGACCAGGGATTTTCATAAAAATCCGGCTCGAATTTTTCTTTAAGGGAGATGGGGATTCAACTATTTTATCTTTTTTGGAAATCAAGTGAGAAGCGTCTCTAGAACTCTTAAGGGTGTGTCCTGTAGCAAATTCCAATGGTGGAAAGTGTCATGACTTGGAATTTTCATTTTCTATCCTTAAATCCTAAGGTGAGAAGTAACTTTGTCTAGACGTTAATGAGATGATGACATAGTCGTGTGTCTAGAAAAAAGGGCTTGGATAAATACTATCACAGTGTTTCAGTGGGATAATGAGCATTGGATCAGATCTTAATGTATTTTGTGTCATTTTCCTAACCAATGATTGAACGTATGTTGGGCATTTAGAGTCTCAACACAACCATTTTGTGCGAGACTTCATGAATCTATAGATCATGTGAGGGTTTCGTTTTTCCCAGAGGATCCTCAGGGAAGTGAAGTTATGAGGTTTGAAGGTTATTACGTTCTGTATTTTGAACCGGATGGAAAAGAAAGAAAATTAAATTTTTTTGTTAACTGGGAAGGCTGGTTTAAAAAACCAAGCATCAGAACTTTTTATTATGTTAGTCAGTGCTACGACGTTGATATAATAAAAATATTAAGTTTATTTTATTCCTATGCGTGTATATTTTTTTAAAAAAAAAATAAACTCCAAAACTTCTTGTTGTATGAGAAATATGAGACCACCGTTAGGTTTGGAACGTCGTATTTACCCTAGGAAGGGTATAACCTTGATTCGCATCAGGGGTTGGGAACCCTCACATATTATAATACCGTCCTTATTTTTATTTAATTATTTATTCCGTTTTTAATATATTAAATAATTATTTTATCACAAACGGTGGGTCGTATGAGAAATCTGAGACAACCATTAGTTCTGGAACATCGGGTTTACTCTAGGCAGGTTATAACCTTGATTCTTATCGGGGGTTTGGCACCCTCACACATGATAATACCATCTATATTTTTAATTAATTAATTATTCCATTTTTTTATATTAAATAACTATTTTCTCACAAATGGTGCATCGTATGAGAAATATGAGACTGTTTTTAGGTTCAGAACACCAGGTTTACCCTAGTTAGGGTATAACATTGATTCGCATCGGGGGTTTGGCACCCTCACACATGATAATACCATCCTTATTTTTAATTAATTAATTGTTCTATTTTTTATATAATAAATATTTATTTCTCAAAAACGATGCGTCGAATGAGAAATATGAGACCACTATTAGTTCCAGGACATTGGGTTTACCCCAGGCATGGTATAACCTATACGAACGTTGGGCGTTTAGTCATATCACACCTAAAAATAATTTATTTTGGGTTTTAAATATTTTTATTGGATAGTTGGAAATAATATTATTATTATTATTATTAATATTATTTATTTTAATACAATAAACAAAAATTCACTCTATAATTTGAAAATAGTGTAATAGTGTAAATATTAACTGCGCAATGTAATAAATGTTGTATTGGTAATTGTTCGAATTAAATACAAATGCACAATTAATATTTTTTTAATAAATGTTGTCTTTCTTTATATAGTTGTTCTTTATAATTTATTAATGGTTTCAATGATAGTTATGTTAATTAATAATAATCTAAATTATTTCTTAAAGTCTTGACCTAAATGAAGGTGCATACTGTTTACATTTTTAGTCCAAATCATTAAAGAGACTCAGGGTACGTGCCTGCACACCCTGTTGCGGGTTCGCAATAGCTATTAACATTAATTAAATTATTGCTCAGACTTTATGTAAATTATTTTGTTTCACCCTTGCACAACGTTCAGGTTAAAATTAATTAAAATTAATTAATTAAATTTTAAAAAATTAAAAGAGATGGAAAAGGATTGAAAATAAATAATAAAATTAAAAGCAGGAATTAAGAAGATAGAAAATTAATTAAAAATGGGTCAAAACATTTTTATTATTTCTATTTTTATTTTCCATCCCTCCCCTTTTATTTTATTCTTAATTATTTTTCCTTTCCCCCTTTTTCTTTTTTTCTTTATTTTATTTTCTTTTCTTTTTCTTTCCTTGTTTTATTCTTCTCCTCCTCTCTTGTGTATGGTGCACCCCTCCTCCCTTTGTGGTGTTCCCCACCTTTACCTCCTTTCGTATGATCGTCGCACCTCTATTCGTCATCCGTTTGTTTCTCCGTCTTGTGAGCTGTGAACCTCTCATCAAGGATTATCACAAACACTAAGAATCGTACGATCTCCTTCTTTATCCTTTGTGTAGTTCATCACAGAATGAATTTACCCTATTTTGGGGTTTTTCTAAAATCATCGGTTTTCTTCCATTTTAGATCAAATCAAATTCTACGGCGGGTCATAGGATCATATATGACCATAAGGTAGGGTGTATACTCCTTTTCCCTCCATTTATTTGTGATTTATAAAAACACACGATTGTGTCATTCATCGGTGTCTACCAACATTGTGAAAATTCACCCAAATCTTTCCAATTTAATTGTTCCGTTTAATTTTCACAACCCTAATTCATATAAATTAAATTTCGTAATTTGTTGCACTGTGGTTGGACACCCCTTCTAGAGTCCCGATGTGGTTGGTATATTTTTCAGTTATCCCATACATTTAATTTATCAAACTGCATGTCTTGCACACCATATTTTTGTTGTGTTTAATTTAAAGAATTATTTTAGAATAATTATGAACCAGGAATTATTGGATCATTGGTAGTTGGTTGTGATTAATTAATTATTTATTTAAATATACAATCCTAAGCATTTAATTTAATTTATTGCATGTGTTGCTCATCCTATTTTTTTATCTTTAAATAAATAATTAATTTATATTAATTATGAACTTTGAGTTATTGGATATTTGGTAGTTGTTTGTGATGATTTATTTATTTATTTAAATATAAATGTCAGAGCATTTAATTTATTTAACTTCATGTGTTGCATAGAATATTTTATTTATGTTTAAATTAATAATTAATTTAGATTAATTATGATCTTTGAGTTATTTGATCTTTGGTAGTTGTTTGTTCTGAATTATTTATTTATTAATAAATGTATTTATTTTCTTATGTTGATACAATATATTTTCTTGTTAATATTTATATGCTGCAATATTAAATTGGTACCTTATGATGCATTGGTGAATATTTTTAGTTTTCAATTTGCATTTTCATATTTTTATTTTTTCATATTTACTATTGTGAAAACATTACTTAAATTTAGGGAGGGGAAAGAAGGTGGTTCCCGTATTAAGGGTCATGCTTAGACCATCAATTCCGGACATTTACCACTACGCGTTGGGGGCTGTGTCATTAGATTTTCTGGACTGAGACTTCCTTGGGCTTTTTAATACTTATGAGTGACACTGGTTCCAAAAAGGGCCCATTGAGACGGATCTGTTGGCAATGTGGCTAAGCCAGTCATAGATGATACTCAACCCCTTCTTGTAATATCAGGAAAAAATCAGGGTAATGTCATGCCTTGAGAGATACATGGTATTTCAAAATAATTCCATGGACGAGCTAGGTGGTATTGGATAATTGAATGATGTTCTATAGTGATGCCTTCTGGATAGGCTCAGAATCCAACTCTCAACAAGAACCTTAATAATTATTCACTAAAGGTTTATGTTAATGTCGATGTTAGTCCCTTGAGATTTGATATATTTTCTGGTTTGTTAAAGCACACCTGGTTGACACACGACTTAGACCCCATGTTAAAGCACAAGCTTTGGGGTATGTCTCTCCCTTGTTTTGCCTTTATTTTCCTAGTTTTATATATATTTGTGTATGTACATTCTCCCTACAGGTACTCTTTTCTGACTTCCGGATTAGGATGAAGCAGATGATAAGGCTCGAGTGCCGTTTGGAACCAGGGTCAAGTTATTTATTTCATTTCACTTAATTAATAATCAAAAATTGTTATATAAGGGCACAATGCATTTTATCATTACATGAAATGGAAAGGATTAGACACCGTGGGTTCCGACCTACTAGTATTTTATCTCTCACCCTTCTCAGGTGTTGTTGACCCCTGATTAGATTAAATGCTTGCAGGTGTTGACAAAGGGAAGTGTCATGCTTCCAATGCTTTATTGTTTCTTACTACTTAGGATGAATACTGGGGTAGGGGACTGAGCTTCGCTCATGATGCAGTTGTTGCACATTGTGACTTTTTTAGTTGATAGTATGCTTGAGTTTCTGTATTCCGTACTTCAGTTTAGATAGACATCATGGATTGACATTGTTTTGTGAGCTTCTACACTTGATTATTATTCCGTTGGATAAGTTATATTTCTTCTGATGTAGTTTATTCATTTATATCCTTCCCCTATTTGTTATTTATTTGCTTTTTTACTTCAGATTGGATAATTCCTATTACATATGAAGGAATAGTCTTTTCCATAGACACGAAAAAGGCCCTCGTTGCTAGTCGGAAGCCTTTGGAATTTGAGGAGATGCTCTTGAGGTCATGTGACGCACTGGTCTAACCACCGTCTTTAAGGTGATCTAGGTCGGGACGTTACAATCATGGATATCTGGACCGATATTTTTAGGGTATGTCTTCCTATAATTCAAAATTTTCTTGATCCTCTTCTAAAGGATTATCTGGTTCTTGTTGAAAGGAACACATAATCTGATTTCTATAACATATGTAGGGGCTTTACAACCAAATTATATAATTTAAAGTTTGGTAATCTATAATTCCAATCCCATAGTTGTGATCTTGATTTCATATGTGAAAGAAGCTGAATTTTGTGAATTTTTTATAAATTGAATGTCATAATTAAAATAATTAATGTGGTGAATTAATTAGTTGGGGAATTAAGGGTTTGAATGAATAAATTTATCTCTAGGATAGAGATAATTACATGGTGAATTAATTTATAAAATATAGAAGTGTTGATTTAGGTCATTTAATTATTGGGTTAAATGTTTGATTAATGAATTATGAATTGGAAATATTTAACTGGTGAATTAATTATTGTATGTAGTTATTGTTATTAAATAACTAAATGTTTCATAAATTATTTGTCTTTATATAGTTAATTAACACTTCAATTGATTATTATAATGAGATGTGAAAAATAATTGTCAAATCAATTAAAGGGTTTAAAGTGATTAGTTAATCAGTGGGTTAATTAATGTTGATGGATGTGATTAATTAATCATTAGGTTAATTAATAAAAATATAATATATTTATTAATCTTTGGTTTAATTAAATAAAATTTAAGTGATTTAATAATTTTTGAGTTAAATAATGGAGATGGAGGCAATTAATTATTCATAGGTCTAGTTAATGAAAATGTATATGGTTAATTAATCATTCGGTTCGATAACATAAATGGATGTGGTTAATTATTACTTAGGATTAATAATGGAAATTAAAGTGACTAATTAATTGATAAAATAATTAATGAAATGATTTTTGATTATGTTGGAAATGAATAGCACATTGGATAACCGGGGTGTTAGAAAGGAATTATTGAGAAGGTCCATGTGTGCCTGTTCATAAGGTTTGTGTGTGCCTATTGAAAAGAAGATCATGAAAGATTCCATTTTCCATGGGACCATGAGGGCTCTCAAAGTGTGGCCAAGGGAAATACCATTATTGGTTCCCGAATCTACATATCAATAAATTATGCATTGTACAATCTTAATCACATTAGGCTTGTGAGGTTAGAGCCCTGGGTGCATATTACTCATGCCAAATTTATTTAAATATTTTATGTATTGAAACTGATGGAAATTATAATATTAAATAGTACGACAACATTCTCATATATGATATCCTTTGGGGATAATACTAACTCCGGAACTGGTCAAAGAAGTTATTGATTTTTATTTATTCTTAAAAACCCAATGGTTTATGTGGTTAGATATCGAATATTTGATAATGTAATTACTATTTGATCAAGAATTGTAATTATTTATTTATAAAACAACATTCACATGTTACTAACAATATTTGTTTTAGACACCATTGGTGGTTGCTCAGTGAGGCATACTCACACCCTACACGGTATGCTTAATCGGTACCCAAATAGAATTTATTGTTGCAGGACAGGTTAATGGGAATGACACTGGTTGGATTGTTGATTGGGGATGGATCATGGATGAGGGATCCATACATGGTTCAAGACCCACATGGGAGTCATCAGTGTATTTAGTTCTAATTTTCATTTTAAACAAAGGAAACATACATTAGCATGACATGTTAACTATTTCAATTGTATATTGACTTTCTTTCATTGATTATATTGAGATATTAGAGTTGTTATTTGTAATATATTGCATCCACTATTGTTTGTTCATTTTTTACTGTATTACTCTTATAGAAGAGGATATAGTCTCCCTAGGAATGAAATAATAGACCCTCACTACTATTTAGAAACCTCTATCTTATAGATAAGAATACTTGATGTTAGGTGGATGTCTGAATTAGGGAACCACTTCATGGAACCCATGTTGGGACATTACAAAGTTGTATGAGTTGTCCAACTTTCATTTCATCTGATTTTGCATTACTAATTGTGAAATGTATATAGGAGACTAGGGAGGGTCAATTTATTGAAATGAGCTCCTACATGGGATTTTCAATCCCATGTATAGGGAAATACACAAGTACTCAGGTGTGATTTTTGTTATAGCTATTTTCAATTATATTTGAAAATTATTTCACCTATGGTGACACAATTGTGGATGGTGTGATTGTTGTTACTAATATTTTTTGAGAATTTAATTGTGGTCCATAATGTCTTGATGGTTTTTTATCCCTTCATCATTGTAGATACATATAATTATTAATGATAGGAATCATTTTAGTA
Organism: Viscum album; assembly: GCA_963277665.1. NCBI lineage: Eukaryota > Viridiplantae > Streptophyta > Magnoliopsida > Santalales > Viscaceae > Viscum > Viscum album. The sequence continues at coordinate 1,784,673,894 of OY728126.1, read as the reverse complement.
ATGCACATGACAATGTGTTTTTGGTAACTTTTTGTACATAAAATCATTTTCCTTGTATGTAAATTTAAAATGAAAATGTGAGAAATATTGAAATTGAGAAATGGAAAATGATGAAAATAATAATAAATGATTGTTTAAATGAAAAACATGATTAATTATAATAATAATTACTCTTTAATAACCAAGGCCTAGGTTTAGGATGGTTAAGGGTAGTGATAACACCACAGTTTTGACTGTGTGGTGAGGTTTCGGGAAAACAATAATTGTGAAAATTTGTGTTTTCTTATAAATTTTTAAATGTTCATAACTGCATCATAACTTGTGTGTTTATAATTATATTTTTATGACTCCAAGATGGTTCTTTTTTAGAGGATAACTAGAGTACCTAGTCGTGGGAAATCAGCTAGTGGTGGAACCAGATGAACCATTAGTGTTGGTAGAGGAAGTAAGAGAGAAATTATAAGATAACATTGATCTCTTAATGAAATAAATAGAAAGAGGCCTAGGTTCGGTTGTGAGGATCTTTTATGACATGAAGATACAGTTACAGTTTCTACACACTCCAACTTTTACTAGTGGGGGTGGACAAGGAGGATATGTATTCTAAATTGAGTCTATCCAAACTATACATTATCACTTGGATACTCCTACTGAGAAGTGGGTCATATTGTCAACTTATATGTTACAAGGATTAGAGAATAACCAGTGGGATATCCATGTGGTCCGAGTAGGACCAATTACTTAGCAACTGGGAGAGCTCACATCACATGATTCTAGTATATTATTGGATGACATGTGTGTTTGGAAAGATGTCCTTCCACAAATAGTGGTATGGTTTCAGGATATCTTTCCTAATGGTTTATCATGGCTTCAACCAGAGAGATATGAGTAATTCACTAATTGTCTCATTCTAAGGGACAATCCATTATCTATTCAACCATTTATAATGGCACCAATATTGCATCAAGAGCTGATGACTAAGTTGGAGGAGTTTGAGGATAAAGGGTTTATCTGATTGAGTGCATCACCTTGGGGTTCTCCAATGTTGTTTTCATAGAAGGATGATGGGACTCTATTTTTATTCATTGATTTCAAAAATTTGACCATATGAATGTGAAGAACCAATATCCTCATCCACATATCAATAATAATTTTGACCAGTTGAGGGGAGATTGTGTAATCTTGAAGATCAACTTGAGATCAGGTTATCATCAGCTGAGTGTTCAAAATTTTAGTATAACTAAGAATAATATTATAAGAAAGTATGTCCAATATGATTTTTCTGTAATGCCATTTGGGTTGAAAAATGCACCATATGTTCTTATGAAATTGAAGAATAGAATATTTGATCCGTTCCTAGATAAGTTTGTGGTAGTATTTGTTGGAGACACCTTAGTGTAATCCAAGACTCATGACGATAATTCCCTAAAATCATAACATCATCTTGTGTAAACTGAGAGAGAATATTATATATTAAAAGATATATATGTTCTAGTTTTGATGGATCAGGTATACTTCTTGGGACACATCATCTCAAAGGATGGTTTGTCAGTAAATCCATAGAAGGTCTACGTAGTAGTGTATTTGGGGAATCCTAATAACGTTTTTGATATCTATTGATTTATGGGATTATATGGATATAATCCGAGATTCATCCAAGAATTTTCCCATTTGACATAACCATTATTAGACTTGACCAAGAAAGGGATACATTTTATTGGTCAGAAGCATGTGAGAAGGCTTTATAGGGTTTGATGAAGAACTTATCTTCGACACTGATCTTGATTGTAACTGATCAAGGTGAGGAGTACATTGTTTATTGTGATGCTTCTGGTATTAATAATGGAGTAGTTTTGATGTAGGGATATCAATTTGTAGTGTATGGAATGACCCTATGCATGATCTCGAATAGGTACAAGTGGTCTATTCTCTAAAATTCATGAGACACTATCTATTGAGAGAGATATTTATGGTGTATACATATCAAAAAAGACCAAGTTATATCTTCTCGTAGGGGTATTTTAATATTTTGAATTAGTGGAGGGTGGAGTATTTGAAATATTTTAATTTTGAGATGTTATATATGCCCGATGTAACACCCCAATATTTCATAGTATGTTATTTCTTCAATGTAATGCAACAACAAGCACTACACGCAACACTGAGTTCAAGCACATCACGACATACCAAACTAGCCGTTCAAAAGCTGTTATGAATAGTATTAACTTAATTTTGAACATTATATTCCTTATAATTTTAGAATCCATATTATTAGTTTCTTAGACATAATGTAAGAACAAATTCATTTTTTTCAGATAAAATAATTATTTATCAAATAATGCCATTTACCGCCTTTTAATGGAGAACCCTTTTTAAATCCAATATTTGAAAATTTTATATATTCAATTTGACAAAATAAAATTAATCTTTAGAATCGGGACATAAGAATTTAGTTTCAATAAATATTTGGTGTTTTTCTGATAACTTTCATATTTGGGTGAATATTGAAAAATACTTTATTTTAACTGAAAACAAATTTTTTAATCAAAATAATTTATAGTGTTGAATTATACATTTTAATGTTTTAGATGTATATTTAGATTATATTTTTACCCTTTAATGCAATGTTGGTCATTGGAATTAATTTCATATTGAAATTATACATAAACAAGTGTCAATCTTTTGATAGTTATTTTTTCTTAAATACACGCTATTTGTTTTGACAACAGGAATTAATTTTAAATTAATTAATAAAACTTCTATGTTTTGAATTAGGTAAAATAGAAATCATTTTTGGAGTTATAATATCAAAATTAGCTTAGGGTGAAGTTTTGGTATTTTTCTGAAAAATTTCAATTTTTGATGAATAGTGACAAACACTGAGTTATTGGTTAAAACCGACATTTTATTTAATTAATTATTTATTTTATTTAAATTTATTTTAGGTCAAATTTGATACATAATAACTATATATGTTCAATGTAATTCTTTGGAGTTAGTTTATAATAATTATAGATATATAAAATTTTTATTGAACTTCTCATCGTCTTTTACCCATCTCCTAGGAGAATTTACAAATTCCCATAAAACATAATTTTACCGCTTCTGTGAGTATAATTTCAAAAATCCAAGAGACACAGTTAATCTCAAGGATTAAAATTTTGTTCAATGAGATAAAAATAATTTTTGGTGAATAGTAACTTTTTACTTTTATTTACCACGGTTAAAAGTAAATAGGGTAATTAAGTGTATAAATGATATTAATATTACCCTAACACTTGTCCTAATTCTATTGTACTAGTGTATCTCGACCAAAAACAACCTTAGGAATAAAATATTATCATTTAGGTCCACTTGAATTGGATTATGACATTTATTATTTTTTAATTCAAAGAAGTGTTAAAAGAGTTAAAATCAAAGTTTAATAACTAAAACATTTTTAATATAGGGTTATACATAAGATAAATTCTATTATAAATATTAATTAGAAAGATAAAAATCATTCCTAAATAATGGTATTTTATTTATAATTTTTAGACATTAAATAATTTAATTTATTTATGACACAATGATGATGCAATAATTACTGTATTAATGAAAGATTAAGATAATTGATATTAGAAATACCCAAAATAAATTTAAATTGAGACTTTTTATGAATTAAATAATTTTCTAGGTTAATATTGTATATTATTATTTTATATATAAATTTTTTTCAAAGTAATAATGTTTTTATGAATTTATCAAAAACAAAATACCCAATACTGTCAAAATTGACATAAAAGAGTTTTTATAAAAAATATTATATTATTAATTGATATTCTATTCCTAAAAATATATGGTTGGGACAAAGGACTTATATCATTATATGTGTATCATTGATGGACCACTTGGGGGTCTATTAGAAGTTTATAGTAAGTTTATTAACCATATAATATAAAAATACAAAGAGACATGGTAAATGTCATACTAATTAACTAAGAGTTAAAACTAAAAGATAAGGTTAATTAAGTAACCCAAACCTATCTAAAACATATTTTCTGAGTGGATTTCGACCCATACCCACCTTATCCTCTAAATAAATTAATTTTTAGCCATTATAATCCTAAAATAAATTTATTATAAAATAATATTTTATGTTTTTCCTAAGGTACCCCTCCACCCTCTTATAAAAGGGCACTCCCCCTTCACTCTATTTCACACCTTCTAAGCCATTTGGCTCGGCCAAACCCTGCCCAAATATCCTATAAACTTCCCTCACTTCATCCTAGAGGCCCTACATTGGTCCTAAAGCCTACTTATTGATCCCTTTTGATCAAATAAAAAGGAAGGACCCGAAGAAGAGGTAATGATTTCCCCACCCTCTTTCAAGTTCTCGTATTCTTCCACTTACTCATTATTTGTTGTTCAAATAATAAAATAATAACTCTAGTATCTTATATATACTGTGATGTTATTATAAATATGGCACAACTATATTAATTATCCTATCCATCTTATGAATGATAATGTCACCATGCATGTGTACGTACGGCTTACCGTCTCCACGTCGTGGTGTAAGTTGTTATTCAACACTATGTTATTTGGATGGATATAATGATGAGTAATATGTATATAAATGATTAAAATAACATGCTAATGCCTCTTTAAAATTAATATACCATCCAATTCCACACCTTTATGGAAATGATATTGTCGCTCGTGCGTACGTACGGATTACCGTCTCCACAACGCGATAAGATTCATTTCCACGTTCACCATTCATTGACGATTATAAAAAAATATATTACTAATAAGTATGTAATATATGACATAATAATGATACAGGAGATATATATATTTATATATATGTGTGTGTGTGCTTACATATATCTTATTCACTTGGTTCCGTTGAATATTATATAAAAACAGAAACAACGTTTATGCATACGTACGGACTACCGTCTCCATAAACATTGTTTCTTATTTCATATATATGTCTATTATACATATTTATATTCTAAATATATATGATATATAAATCATTTTTTATATTATGTAAGTACTTAAATCTTGATCTAAGTGATACAATCAAGAGTAACAAGTTAAAACACGTACGATAAAGAAATCGATTATTACCTGAAATGTTAATTTAACATGTATATTATTATTAAATGGGTAGTATAAAGTAATAAATTAATCATGTATGATATAATAAATATTAATATAGTTTTTTTATACCTTAATAACATACTACGATCTTCATACAAGAGGTTAAATGAACCCTCGACTAAAATAAAGTGCAAGGTAAGGGGTTTTCATCTCACTCCTTATTCCTGTGAGATTCGTACCATATTTCCACTCTTACCTTTTATGTGGTGTATGTACCACCCATAATTGTACTCTTTTTGTAATACCCTTTAATTTATGTGTATTTACATATTCATTGTATGATACCTCTTTAATGGGGTGTATGTTTCGTAAGTTACCAAATTGGTAAGGGTTAATTTCATAATCTATTTATTATCCGAGGTTGTTTTTACGTATGTATCTACTAGGACATATTTATTATCCAAGTAAATGTTTCATAAAAGTGTTTTCAAAGGGATTATTTTAAGGGAAATTTTACTAAAACATAATTTTAAATGTTTTAAATATTTATTCTTCTAAATCATTCTCATTAATGTCCATGTTTTCAAAATGGTTTTAAGGATTTATTTATATGGAACTGAATGTTTTTAAAATGTTAATTCATTTCAAAAGTTTCAAAGTGGTATGGGAAACATTGATTCAAAAAAAATTTAAATTTATTCCTTTCTAAATTGTGTGACTTTTAAATGTTTTCATGAAAAATGGGTTTTTCTCTCAATGAATTTTACAAATCATTTTCATCGATGTCAAAATCCTTTAATGGATTGTAAACTTGTTTTGAAGTTGATTTGTCATTATACAAATCTTCCATATTGTATTGAAGGTTTTGGGATATGTTTGACTATTGATGTGTTATTTTTAAACCATTCATGTTTTATGGGTAAAGTATTGACATTTCATATGCTAGTTTTAATACGAATGTTTATGTTATGTTTAAACCATTTCAGATGAAGAATGCATTGGACTTAGTTAGTGATGGGTGGAGCCCTCTATAGATCCTCAATGCATCGGTAGGTATCATGAGACAAACTAGTGTCTTGGCAAAAGGCCTTGACAAAATCTTATTTTTAGTCTTGGCACAAGGCCTTGACAATGTGGTTATGATAGTCTGGCATTATGCATTCCATCATTATGAAAGTGGTTAGTGATATTGCATGTGATTATTTTACTAGTAGAATATCCATGTGAATAAATAAATAGAATTATTTCATTTTATTTTTTCCCATATTATGCTGAAGATAATGTTTAAAAGGATTTTGTTTTAGTTATACATTTCCTTAAAGGTTTATGCTTATTTCTGAAAATTTCTACTATATTTCTTACCCTTACTGAGCACTTGAGCTCCCCCCTTTCTATGTTTTATTTTCCCAGGATTCCAAAAAAGTGTATTGTGATTGATATGTAGGGTTAAGCCAAGGAAATAATGGCATTCATAAAGGATTATTTATGTTGTTTTTTATGTCTTAAATTGTAATGTAACATTCATGTATATAATCTATTTTCCAAGACTACTAAACTGATGGTTCCTTGAGGACTTGATTCCTTGTAATCATGACAATGTATTAAAATAATGCACCGACTCAGGGTAACTGGGGTCAGGGCGTTACAGTTGGTATTAGAGGAAGTTTATTAATAACCTTAGAAACTAGATTTAGATAAACTCTGATTAGAGCACATTATCGTAAGAAATACTTTGAAGATTAGTATTGAGGGATTTCTGAGAATTTTGGTAATGTAAAGATTTTGTGATTTTTCAAAGTTAATACATCCCTGTATGGATACGAGCAAGTAGAGGCGGATCTGGAACAGATGTACCTATGGGTAAAACCTGAAAACACCAATTTGAGCTAGACTCGAACGGGAACTGGTGCACGACAACGGGCCTTGCCACACTCTTGGTTACGACACTCCTGGGGAATATTCTTAAGATAATTCTCATTTTCTTTATAAACCACTATGAAGGATCTATGATTATATACCTACTCAAACAAAACATCATTGTGATTATGGATTATATCCCTAAACTGTTCAATTTATGATTGGTATTTTACATGTTTGGAATTATGAATTGTGATTCATAAACTGACCTAGTGTATGCCATTGTATATAAATGGCACCCAATAGAAGGAATGTGAACTCCAACAATACGTATGATCCAAAGAGTAAGAAGGATCATATAATTCACGATATTAAGCCAACATTTAGAAGGGAAATAGTCTCCCTTGTATTCTCAACATATGATGAAATATTATCATGTGTTAATAAGATAAGTAAATAATACTTTAAATCCTATGGCTGTGAAGAGAAGAAAGAGAAGAAAAGGATGGTAGAAATAAATATGGATAAAGGGGATAAGGGAAAGAAGGATTTTCCAATATGTGATAAATGTGGAATGAATCACCTTGGTAAATGATTGAAGGGAATGGGAGTTGTTATAAGTGTGGAGAAAAAGGACACCAAGTACATGATTGCAAGGGTAATATAAAGTTTTCAAATGTATAATGCTTCATCTGCAAGGCCTTGAGACACTATATGAATCAATACCTCATTCATAAGAGTATACCACAAATGATGTTATTGGATAATAATAATGTTGTGATACTACCTGAGATGAAGAAGAAAGACTAGTGTTCTTATGTTGTTATTATAGAATTATTTCATTTGAGTGTTGTATCAAGAGTAGACTGGTTACATGAATTATGGAGATAAATAATAATTGTACTGCAGTACTATTTTATTGATGATTTGAGAGTATCTGGTTCTAAGAAAAGTGACTTAATAGTAAGCTACACTTTTTTTAAAATACATGGTTGAAGGAAAGGAAATCCTTAATATGGTCCTGATAATGTGTTAGTGTTTTTGGAATAAGAGATGGCTAATTTTGGTAATTCAGGATGTTGCGATGTTGTAAAAGAATACACGATGAATGTGTTCACATGTTATTACCTGGAAAAAGGATCCTCATTGTGTTTAACTTCCTTATAAATTTTGCACTGAGAGTTTGGATATAAGTATTTCGGATAATTCTAAAGGATGGAATGGATTAAGTTTGAAATTGGATACTATTGTCAAGGTAATTTTTGGATTGCCATAAAAAGGACAACACGAAGGTCAGGCGGCATCCCGTCGCATTCAGCAAAGCCGAGAGACTTGAACCCACAACCGAAGAGCGACAAAGCTCCATCACCTACGACTGGACTACGTGATGTACTGGTTTGTATAATCTAGTTTTTCTAAAAAAAATAGTCTAACAAATGAATTATAAATTCATTTGTTTGGAACCTTATACGATTTAGGTAAATAGAATTTTTTTTAAATCATTTTGAGTGAAAGATAAGTTTGTGGTAGGAACTAGTTCAAGAATGAAACTATACTTGTCAAGTGTATATATATATATATATATTTCTTCTCTTATTCTATGAAGAAATAATTTCTTAAACTTTAGGTAAGAAATCTAAAAACCAAAAATGTGTTATCCTAATACCGTACGATGGTATTTTAAATCATCATAGATTGGCGGCATTGAGACCCACAATTCTACAGTTGTCTGTGATTAATAACCTCAATCACTCCCTATAAATATTTACATTTTTCCTCTAATTATTTTTCTATAATTGAAACCAATGTTATCCTATCTGAAACACTAATTTGGTGGTGTCTTTTTCATTCCCTTTTTCCTCTTATTAAGACTAAATTTTATTAACCCAATTTCTGATATGGGTTTTCCCATAAAGGAATTTTCTATTTTCAACCTTTTATTTTCGAAGAAAAATTTCAAATTGAAAGGATGCAATTTATTGAAGGAGGGGAGAATGTAACACCCCAATATTTCATAGTGCGTTATTTCTCCAATGTAAGGCAATAACTTACACTACACGCAACACTGAGTTCAAGTGCATCACGACTTACCAAACTAGCCGTTCAAAAGCAGTTATGAATAATACTAACTGAATTTTGATCATTATATAATCTTCATAATTTTAGAATCCATATTATGAGTTTCTTAGACATAATTTACGAACAAATTCATTTTTTTCAGATAAAAGAATTATTTTTCAAATAATACAATTTTACCACCTTTTAATGGAGAACCCATTTTTCATTCAATATTTGAAACTATAATATATTCAATTTTACAAAATAAAATTCTTATTTAGAATCAGGACATATGAATTTAGTTTTAATAAATTTTTGGTGTTTTTATGATAACTTTCATATTTGGGTGAATAGTGAAAAATACTGTATTTTAACTAGAAACAACTTTTTTTATCAAAATATTTTGTAGTGTTGAATTATAAATTTTAATGTTTTGGAAGTATAATTAGTATATATTTCTACCCTTTAAGCCAATTTTGGTCATTGGAATTAATTTCACATTGAAATTATACATAAACACGTGTCAATCTTTTGATAGTTATTGTTTCTTAAAAACACGCTATTTGTTTTGACAATGAGAATTAATTTTAAATTAATTAATGAAACATCTATGTTTTGAATTTGGTAAAATAGAAATCATTTTTGGAATCAGAATATCAAAATTATCTTAGGGTGAATTTTTAGTATTTTTCTGAAAACTTTCAATTTTTGATGAATAGTAAAAAACACTAAGTTATTGGTTAAAACCGACTTTTTATTTAATTAATTATTTATCTTATATAAACTTATTTTAGGTCAAAATAGATACATAATACCTATATAAGGTCAATTTAATTCATTAGAGTCAGGTTATAATAATTTTAGATATATAAATTTTTTATTGAACTTTTCACCGTCTTTTACACATCTCCAAGGAGAATTTGCAAATTCGCATAAAACTTAATTTTACCACTTCTGTGAGTGGAATTTCAAAAATCCAAGAGACACGGTTAATATCATGGAGTAAAATTCGGTTCAATAAGATAAAAATAATTTTTGATGAATAGTAATTTTTACTTTTATTTACCACAGTTAAAAGTAAATAGGGTAATTAAGGGTAAAAATGATATTAATATTACCCTAACACATGTCCTAGTTCTATTGGAAGAGTGTATCTCAACAAAAAACAACCTTAGGAAAAAAATATTATCATTTAGGTCCACTTGAATTAGATTAGGACATTTATTATTTTGTAATTCAAAGAAGAGTTAAAAGAGTTAAAATCAATGTTTAATAACTAAAACATTTTTAATATAGGGTTATACATAAGATAAATTCGATTATAAATATTAATTATAAAGATTAAAATATTTCCTACATAATGGTATTTTATTTATAATTTTTAGACATTAAATAATTTAATTTATTTATGACACAATGATGATGCAATAATTACCGTATTAATGAAAGATTAAGATAATTGATATTATAAATATCCAAATAAATATAATATGAAACTTTTGATGAATTGAAATATTTTTTTAGGTTAATGTGACGTATTATTATTGGTTATATGAGCTTTTCGTGAAGTAATAATGCTATTATGAATTTATCAAAAACAAAATACCCAACAGTGTCAAAATTGACATAAAAGAGTTTTTAAAAAAAATATTATATTATTAATTGATATTCTATTCCCAAAAGATCTATGGTTTGGCCAAAGGACTTATATCATGATAGGTTTATTATTTTTGGACCACTTGGGGGTCTATTTGAAGTTTATAGTAAGTTTATTAACCATGTAATATAAAAATACAAAGAGACATGGTAAATGTCAAACTAATTAACTAAGAGTTAAAACTAAAAGATAAGGTTAATAAAGTGATCCAAACCTGTCTAAAACCTGTTGGTTGAGTGGATTTCGACCCATCCCCACCTTATCCTCTAAATAAATTAATTTGGATCCATTATAATCCTAATATGAATTTATTATAAAATAATATTTTATGTTTTTTCTAATGTACCCCTCACCCCTCTTATAAAAGGGCACTCCCCCTTCACTCTATTTCACACCTTCTAAGCCATTTGGCACAACCAAAAACACCCCAAATATCCTCTAAAATTCCCTCAATTAATTATAGAGGCCCTACGTTGGTCAGAAAGCCTACTTAATGATTCCAGTTGATCAAATCAAAAGGAAGAACACGAATAAGAGGTAATGATTTCACCACCCTCTTTCAAGTTCTCGTATTCTTCCACTTACTCTTTCTTTGTTGTTTAAATAAAAAAATTATAAATCTAGTATCTTCTCTATACTGTGATGTTATTATAAATATGTAATATCTATATTCATTATCCTATCCATCTTATGAATGATAATGTCACTATGCATGTGTACGTACGACTTACCGTCTCCACGTCGTGGTGTAATTTGTTATTCAACACTATGTTATTTGGATGGATAAAATGATGAGTAATATGTATATAAATAATGAAAATAATGTTCTAATATATCTTTAAAGTTAATATACCATCCAATTCCACACTTTTAAGGAAATGATATTGTTGCTCGTGCGTACGTACGGATTACCGTCTCCATGACGCGATAAGATTCATTTCCATGTTCACCATTCATCGACAATTATAAAAATATATATTACAAATAAGTATGTAATAAATGACATAATAATGATACTGGAGATATATTATATATATATATATATATAATTACTTACATATATCTTATTCACTTAGTTCTGTTCAATATGATATGAAAACGAAAACAGCGTTTATGCGTACGTACGGACTATCATCTCCATAAACAGTGTTTTTTATTACATATATATGTCTATTATTCATATTTATAATCTAAATATATATGATATATAAATCATGTTTTATATTCTTGAAGTACTTAAATCTTGATCTAAGTGATATAATCAAGAGTAACAAGTTAAAACACGTACGATAAAGAAAGCGATTATTACCCGAAATGTTAATTTAACATGTAAATTATTATTAAATGGGTAGTATAAAGTAATAAATGAACCATGTGTGATATCATAAATATTAATATAGTTCTTTTATACCTTAATAACATAATAAGATCTTCATATAGGAGGTTAAATGTACCCTTAACTAAAGGAAAGTGCATGGTAATGGGTTTTTATCTCACTCCTAATTCCCGTGAGATTCGTACCATATTGCCACTATTACCTTTTGTGTGGTGTATTTACTGCCCATTATTGTATTCTTTATGTAATAAACTTTAATTTATGAGTATTTACATATTCATTGTAATATTCCTCTTTCATGGGGTGTATTTTTCGAAAGTTACCAAATTGTTAAGGGTCAATTTCACAATAACATTATTATCTGAGGTTGTTTTTATGTAAGTATCTACTGGGACATATTTATTATCCATGTACATGTTTCATAAAAGAGTTTTCAAAGGGATTCTTTTAAGGTACTTTTTACTAAAACATCATTTTAAATGTTTTAAATATTTATTCTTCTAAATCGTTCTCATTAATGTCCATGTTTTCAAAATGGGTTTTAAGGATTTATTTATATGGACACGAATGATTTTAAAATGTTAATTCCTTTAAAAAGTTTCAAAGTGGTATGGGAAACTTTGATTCAAAATTTTTTTTAAATGTCTTCCTTTCTAAATTGTGTGACTTTTAAATGTTTTCATGAAAAATCTGTATTTCTCTCAAATTGTTTTACAAATCATTTTCATCTATTTTAAAATCCTTTAATGGATTTTAAACTTGTTTTGAAGTTGATTTATCATGATACAAATCTTCCATATTTTATTGAAGGTTTTGGGATATGTTTGACTATGGATGTGTTATTTTTATAACATTCATGGTTTATGGTTAAAGTATTGACATTTCATATGATATTGTTAATATGAATGTTTATGTTATGTTTAAACCTTTTCATATGAGGAATGAATTGGACTTAGTAAGTGATGGGTGGAGCTTGCTATAGCTCCTCGATGCATCAGTAGGTCTCATGAGACAAACTAGTGTCTTGGCATAAGGCCTTGACAAAATCTTATTTGTAGTCTTGGCACAATGCCTTGACTATGTGGTTGTGATAGTCTGGAATTATGCATTCCATCATTATGAAAGTGGTTAGTGATATTTCATGTGATTATTCGACTAGTAGAATATCCATGTGAATAAGTAAATGAAATTATTTCATTTTATTTTTTGCCATATTATGCTGAAAATCATGTTTAAAAGAATTTTGTTTTAGTTATAAATTTATTTAAAGTTTTATGATTATTTATGAAAGTTTTTGCTGTATTGCTTACCCTTACAGAATGTTTGATCTCACCCATTTCTATGTTTTATGTTTCCCAGGATTCCAAGAAGTGTATTGTGATTGATATTGTAATGAACCAAAGTTTCATTAATGGAAATCCCTCTTTATCTAATTAAATGTCTCTTTATGTTTATATAAAATGTCCACTTCATTGGTTTTATGTTAAGAATAATGAACGTTGCTAATATAGTCGTTGAACAGTGATCACATGATTAGTATAAATATAGGGCTTTAACAAATCCAAATTCACTCAGACAAAGGAAGTGATGGCCTCATCTAGAAGAATTGCCCCATACAAAGCCTATTTGTCGGAGCTCAGAAAAGAGGTTGCATCCTTGGGATTCTCTCTTGACCAATCCCAATCTGAGCTTCATCATGTCAAGCTCTAACGGGACCGTCTACGGGAAAAGTGGATGTTAATAGAGATTACCACTCGAGCGATGTTATCCGAGCCACCCCAAGAGTCTGTCACCATCGCACACCTTACCCTTAGGTCTTATGCGGTTGTTTTAAGGGGTTATATAACAAATAAATAGTACTATGTTCATGTACATTATTTTTGTATATAATAATGAATATAATTTCTAGTCGTTATTGATACATTATAAATAGTTTTAAAGTACAAATAGTTTTTTAGTTATTATTTAATTAAGAATTATATTTTTTTATTAAATTAAGGGATTTTTAAATTAAATAATATTTTAATAAAATTTTATTATTATTATTAAATTAATTTTTATTAAATATTAATTATCTTATAATTTTATGAATGCAATCATAATTTTTATTAAGGTTTGAAAGCTATTTCTGTCAATACCCGTGAATTTTCGATAAATGTCGGTTTTTATTTTAAAAGTGAAAATTAACATATATAGAAAATATTTAGATAAAATAAATGTTATTTATGGAATCAGGATGTTGAAATTATCCAATGGTGAATTTTTCATAATTTTCTGAGACAGTCAGATTTTTGGGTAAAAATTAAATACCGTTTAAATATATAATGTGTTTTATGACATCATAATGACCCAATAGTGATGTAATAAAATACTATAATCCTTATGTTCGGGAAATATATTTTTTACCATTAAAATAATGTGATTTTGGGTTTTTTTACTTACTTTTCAAAGCATTAATGGACCCCTAAAGACTTATTAAACACCTTGTCTTTTTAAATTAATTTCCATGGGAGTGTGACTCACCTCCACATAAGCAACCATATTATTTTAAGAAGTTCGAACTTTGAACTTATAAAATATTTTTTCCCTCTTCCATTTTCCAAAAACCATGGACATAAACCATGGGATGGTTTGTGGTTTGGATTAATTTAATATAAGGTGTCCAAAACCTAAATAATAAAGAATTCCTTCACCTTTCCTATATAAACCCACCCAAGCTCCCACTTACTCCTCACTCAAAGCCCTTGGAGTTCGTGAAACCTATGCCCTACTCTCTCTATAATCCACCCAAGGTGACCCAAGCTCCCAAAAAACCTCTCACAAGCCTCTCTCTAGCCTTTGGAAACACACTTCCAAGTAAGGGTTTTTTCTTCCTTTCTCATTTTTGTCCAATTTTCTTTATGTTGTTTCGCCCTTTTAATTTCAATTATTAATATTGGGGTATGTTTTCGTACCTCCCTCATACTGCCCTCTTTTTTTATGAATGGTGGGATACCTCTTTTTCTCTCATTAAATGCCTCCCATGTACACCCGTTACTATGCCGAAATTCTGAAAGGAACTTCTCTCTCCTATTTTACATTCAAGCAATACTTTTGTATCATGAATCTAAATTCCATTACAATGGTTTGTAAATGTATCTATATGACCTCATTACTGTCCATTGCATGTAGATATTATGAGGAAACCCTTTCTCTCTCATCAACCAATTTTATGAATTCTTATGTAACGTTGTTACGCTGCCGAAATCGCACCAATTTTCTAAGCCAATGTCATTGTGTAGTGAATACCATGCCCATTTCTCCATCAAGGGTATTCACATTTATGCACATTTACTTATTGATTATAAAGTTTCATGTGTGAATAATACATTCCTTCATCGTGGAATAAATGGTTATGTTTTATGAATCCATGTTTTATGATCCATGTGGCACACTTATGCATGAAATGAAATGTTTAAGAAGGGTGCGCCCTTATATAGCTCCAATGCATTGGGTAAAGTATAGTATCATGATACTTCATGTGCAATGAGTGTTGGCTCATGATAATTCAAGTGCAATGATGGTTTACTCGTGCTTTATGTGCAATGAGGATTTACTCATGATCCATGTGCAATGAGCCTTGGCTCATGCTAATTCCAGGTTAAGTGTTGTTGCCACATTTTCATGTTATGACTATCATGCTTTATAATGCCTTTATGTTCATGTTTCTCTTGTGCTCTATTGATATTCCTAATGTCTAGAATGTATTTTACTCCTCATTTTATTCCATGTGTATTCCCTTACTGGTCTTTATAGCTCACCCTTTTCTAATGCTTGTCCTCTGGTTATCCCATGCAATGCTAAGTATGAGGGAATGTAGTGGTCATGTATAGGAGGTTTTCAATAAAGATGTTGTATTTTCATGTTTTAAGTTTTTATGTAATGATCCTAATCACCAAAGACACTAAAACACTCAATATTCTTATTGTATCAAGTGATGTTTTATTTAATAAGTCATGTTTAAGTTTGTAATGAAATAAGGGTTGTCATAGTTGGTATCAAATTATAGGTTTAGTTATTTTTGGTATTAGGATTAGAAAACCCTAGTAAAGACTTGGAGACAAGACTAAGTAAGATAAAAACATCCCTTTGTTTTGGTGTGTATTGAGTAAGTGGGTTATCAAGCAAATACATCCCTGTCTGGATACGAGCAGGTAAAGGAGGCTCGGGCACAGATGTGTCCTAGGGGTAAAACCTGAAAACACTGCTTTGAGCTAGACTCGAATGGGAACTGGTGCACGACAAAGGGCCTTTCTGCACTCTTGGTTACAACACTCATGGGGGATATGTTTCGATAAATTAACAAGCATAGTATGAACCCTTATTAAGGGAATTAAAAAAATTCCCCTAAGAATATATGTTAGAAGGTAGATCATGAAAAGCCTAGATTGAAGCCTATCGACTCATCAGTTAAGGAAATAAAAGTTTATTTATAAGTCATCAACTTTTTTGGGATTAACCTTTATGTGGTACCCCTAACTTTCCTTTTATTCCAACCAATGGTCGGTAATAGGATGACTCGGGATAACAACCGTTGTGAAGATCAGTGGGATGACTGTACTAATGAGATGTCCAATCCAATAGGAGCAGGAATCGCAAACTTTGTCAAGATTCTCTCTCAACTAACTCATGTTTTGAATAGAAACTTGGGTCAAGAGGAACGTTCAACCCCTAAGAAAGAACAAGTCACTATCGAGAGCTTCATGAGACAAAGGACTCCTACTTTTAGTGGATCATCTGATCCCACGATCGCTGAATAATGGATCAACTCTATTGAAAAAGATATTCTTTGTCCTTCAATGTTATGAACAAGAGAAGGTTCTACTGGCGTCTTATCATATGGAGGGTGAAGCTGATCAATGGTGGACGTTGATCAAAAATAACAAGCCTGAGGAGGAGATTGAGGCATTGGAATGGAAGGATTTCTGGAAGATGTTTTTTGATAAATATTTTCCACACACTCTCCGGATTAAGATGGAAAGGTACTTCCTTTCCCTCAAGAAAAAAGATGAAGAATCTCTTGGAGCATACGAGGAAAACCTCACAAGGCTTGCACGATAAGTTTCCGGCTTTGTCGTTACCCCGGAATTCAAAGTTGCCCACTTCTTTGGTGGGTTGAAGCCTAGCCTGCGGAAAGCATTGGTGATATGTGACTTCGACAACTATGAAGAAACTGTCTGATGTGCCCTCAAGGTTCAAATGGAGATCAGAGAATCATAGGGGTATCAAGGGGATAAGAAGCGTAAGGTGGACTTTAATTATGGTGGCCCGATGGATAAATCCAATGGTGCTAAGAAGATCCAGTACCCGAATTTCCAAAAGTGCGGAAAGAAGCACCCTGGAAATTTCCTTAAGCAGACGAGGAAATGCTTCAGGTGTGGAAGAGAAGGGTACCTAGCTGTTAACTGTCAGGAAGAAATACCAGCGGCCGCGACATAGGAGAGGAATGGTCCATTAAAACCTCAACACATTGTTTAATGCTACAAAAGCAAAGAACCGGGGCATTGTGCAAATCAGTGCCCTAATCCAAGGGTTTTCAGATGCAACCAACAACCTCCAAGGCAGCAAGGAAGAGCTTTTTCCATCACTTTTTCCGAAGTGAACCCCATCAACTAAGTGGTGACAGGTACGCTAGTTATTCATTCAAGAATAGCGAATGTACTTTTTGATTCAAATTCTACGCATTCTTTTATATCTCGAAAGTTTAGTAGAACAATCTCAGCACCACCACAAATCATGGAAGTGAAGATGTCAGTGAGTACGAAAAATGGGGAAATAATTGCATCCCATGAATATAAGTCCCCCCTATTATAATCTGTGAATTGAATTTCCCAATGAACCTCGTCATACTCCCTCTGGTAGAATTTGATGCAATTCTTGGCATGGGTTGGATTTACTTATATAGATCCCACATAAATTTTCAGGAGAGGGAAATCACACTCCATATGGAGAATAGACCCCTGATTCTTTACAAATGTAAGGAGGAAGATGAATCTCCTTTATCTCCATCATCTTAAGCATGGATATTATTGCCTTATGAGCATGTGTATCTGGCTCAGATGATTGAGTCCAAGAAAGAAACCATCCTTGAAGAAATGCCTATTGTGATGGAATTCGCTGAAGTGTTTCTCGAGGAACTTCCTGGTCTTCCTCCTAGAAGAGATGCTGAATTCTCAACTGAACTTATACCCGGGGCTTTCCCAATATCCAAGACTCCATATAGAATTGTTGTTGTAGAGCTTGAAGAGCTGAAAAAAATAACTGGAGGAGAATCTGGATAAAGGGTTTATACGCCCAAGTGCTTCACCATGGGGTGCACAAGTCCTCTTTGTCAAGAAGAAGGATGGGTCAATGCGGATTTTCATCGATTATCGTTAACTTAACAAAATCACGATAAATAACAAGTATCCTCTCCCAGGAATTGATGACTTGTTTGATCAGCTTCATGGAGCACAATACTTCTCCAAGGTAGACTTACGGTCAGGATATTATCAAGTAAGTGTGAAGAAGGAAGATATCCCAAGACTGCTTTTCGCATAAGATACAGGCACTATGAATTCATAGTAATGCCTTTCGGACTCACTAATGCTCCTGAAAATCTTCATGGACTTAATGAATAGAGTCTTTAGAGATTACCTAGATAAATTTGTGGAAGTCTTTATAGATGATATTCTAATATACTCCAAAACCAAGGAGGATCATGAGGAGAATTTGAGTATTGTACTGGAGACTTTGCGCAAGGAGAAGCTCTATACAATGTACAGAAAGTGTGAGTTCTAGTTGAAGGAAGTATCATTCATGGGCTATATCATCAAAAGCAATGGGATATCTGTGGAACCCTCCAAAACATATGCAATTGAGGGATGTCTGAGGCCAACATCGGTAACAGATATCCATAGCTTCTTGGGGTTATCTGGGTATTATCGACGATTTGTGAGGAATTTCTCACGATTGTCCAACCCTCTTACCAAGATAACTCGAAAGGGAGTAAATTTTTCTTGGAGTGATGAATGCGAAAAAATCTTCAAGGAGTTGAAAAGGAGGCTTATCACTGCACACGTGCTCACTTTACCCACAAGGGGGGAACTTTTTGTTGTATTCAATGATACTTCAAAGAAGGGATTAGGCTGTGTGCTGATGCAGAATGATAAAGTTATATCCTATGCCTCAAGGTAGTTGAAAATTCATAAGAGAAACTATCCAACGCATGATTTAGAGTTGGCGGCTGTGATCTTTTCCTCGAAAATCTGGTGGCATTATCTCTATGGAGAGAAATGTGAGATATATACTGACTACAAGAGTCTTAAATATATATTAACACTGAAAGAGCTTAATATGTGCAGATAAGTTGGATAGAGCTCATTAATGATTATGACTGCTCAATACATTACCACCCTGGGAAATCGAACAAGGTGGAAGATTCCATAAGTAGAAAGGACCCATCGATTCTATCAATGATGAGAATTGAGAAGGATAAAATCTTTTTAGACTTGATGAAGATGGACATGGGAATCAAAAAGAAGTGAACATCATCAATCCTTTCACAAATGATTGCTCAACCCTCTCTTTTGGAAAGATTAAAGGATGCTCAAAAGGATGATGTGGGAATTCAAGAAAAAGTGGAAGCTATCAAAAAAGGGAAGTCCCAGGTGTTTAATGTTAATGAAGAAGGAATTGTGCGGTTTGGGAAAAGACTATATGTTCCATCAAGTCCAGAGCTGAAGAAGGAACTTTTGGATGACGCACATAGTTCAAATTTCTCTATTCACCCAGGGAGCACAAAGATGTATCGAGATCTCTGAGAAAACTTTTGGTGGGATAATATGAAGAAGGAGATCACTGAATATACATCAAAGTGCCTGGTGTGCCATAAAGTGATGGCAGAGAGGTATAAGTCTAAGGGGATGATGCAACCATTGCCCATACCAGAATGGAAATGGGAGAACATCACCATGGTCTTTGTCACCAGAATTACAAGGACATCCAATGGAAACAATGTAGTCTGAGTTGTTGTGTATTGTTTTACAAAGACTGCACACTTCATTACTATTAGGGAGGATTACTCTTTGGATAAAATAGCACAGATATATATCAGGGAAGTGGTAAGGTTTCATGGAGTACCATTATCTATTGTGTCTGACCGAGATCCAAGATTCACCTCTATGTTTTGGACGAGTCTTCAACATGCTCTGAATACTGAAATGAACTTCAGTACGACCTATCATCCTCAAACTGATGGCCAATCTGAGCGGACTATCCAAACACTTTAGGACATGTTGAGAGTGTGCTCAATGTACTTTAAAGGAGGATGGAATCAATATATTCCTCCAGTTGAGTTCTCTTATAATAATAGTTTCCACTCGAGCATCCAAATGGATCCTTATGAAGCCCTATATGGGAAAAGGTGAAGAACACCAGCATGTTGGGATGAGGTCAGTGAACGTAAGCTACTTGGACCAGAAATGGTCAAGGAAATGGTGGAGAAGGTGAAAACCATTCAGGAACATATTAAGGCAGCCCAGAGTCGACATAAGAGTTATGCAGATAATTGTCGACGATACCTTGAGTTTAAAGTTGGAGACATGGTTTTTCTATGCATATCTCCATGGATGAAGTTCATGAGGTTTGGAAAGAAAGGGAAGTTAAGTCCAAGGTAAATCGGCCCCTTTGAGATTCTTGATCGTGTCAGGGTTGGGGCCTATCGACTAGCACTTCCACCTACCATGGCCAAAGTACATGATGTCTTTCATGTATCTATCTTAAGGAAGTACATACTGGACCCTTCACATGTACTCTCTTTTGAGGTGGTACAATTGGAAGATGATCTTTCTTATGAGGAGCAACCAGTGAAGATCTTAGATCGTAGAGAAAAAGTACTATGAAATAAGACAATGCCCCTCGTCAAGGTATTGTGGAGAAATTACATGTTTGAAGAAGCGACTTGGGAATCAGAGGAAATGATGAAGCTGAGTTATCCACATATATTTTAGTGAGGGAAAAGGAAAATTTCGAGGGCGAAATTTTTTAAGGGGAGAATATTATAACGACCCAATGTTTAATAATGGAAATCCCTCTTGATCTAATTAAATGTATTTTTATGTTTATATAAAATTTCAACTTCATTGGTTTTATGTTAAGAATTTTGAGCATTTCTAATATAGTCGTTGAACAGTGATCACATTATTAGTATAAATATAGGGCTTTAACAAATACAAATTCACTCAGATAAAGGAAGTGATGGTCTCATCCAGTATAATTGCCCCATACGAAGCCCATTTGTCAGATCTCGTAAAAGAGGTGGCATCCTTGGGCTTAGCTCTTGACCAATCCTAAGATGAGCTTCATAATGTCAAGCTCGAATAGGACCGTCTACGGGAAAATTGGAAGTTGATAGAGATTACCACTCGAGCGATGTTATCCGAGCCACCCCAACAGTCTGTCACCATCGCACACCTTACCCTTAGGTCTTATGCGGTTGTTTTAAGGGGTTATGTAACAAATAAATAGTACTATGTTCATGTACATTATTTTTTTATATATAAATGAATATAATTTCTAGTCATTATTGATACATTGTAAATATTTTTTAAAGTACAAATAGTGTTTATAGTTATTATTTAATTAAGAAATCTATCTTTTTTATTAAATTAAGGGATTTCTGAATTAAATATTATTTTAATAAAATATTATTATTATTATTATTAAATTATTTTTTTTTTAATATAAATTATCTTATAATTTTATGAATGCAATTATAATTTTTATTAAGGTTTGAAATCCATTTCTGTCAAAACCAGTGAATTTTCGATAACTGTCGATTTTTATTTTAAAAGTGAAAATTAACATATTTAGAAAATTATTTAGATAAAATAAATGTTATTTATGGAATTAGGGCATTTAAATTATCCAACGGTGAATTTTTCATAATTTTCTGAGACAGTCAAATTTTTGGGTAAAAATTAAATACCAATTAAATATATAATGTGTTTTATGACATCATAATGACCCAATAGTGATGTAATAAAATACTATAATCCTTATGGTCGACCAATATATGTTTTCCCATTAAAATAATGTGATTTTGGGTTTTTTTTGACTTACTTTTCAAAGCATTAATGGACCCCTCAAGACTTATTAAACACCTTGTCTTTTTAAATTAATTTCCATGGGTGTGTGACTCACCTCCACATAAGAAACCATATTATTTTAAGAATTTAGGACTTTGGACTTATAAAATATTGTTTTCCTCTTTCCTTTTCCAAAAACTGTGGGCAAAAACTGTGGGATGGTTTGTGGTTTTGATTAATTTAATATAACGGGTCCCAAACCTAAATAATAAAGAATTCCCTCACCTTTCCTATATAAACCCACCCAAGCTCCCACTGCCTCCTCACTCAAAGCCCGTGGAGTTCATAAAACCTCTGCCCTACTCCTTATATAATCCTCCCATGGTTCCCCAAGATCCCAAGAATCCTCTCACAAGCCACTCTCTGCCCTTTAGAAGCACACTTCCAAGTAAGGGTTTTTTCTTCCTTTCTCATTTTTTTCCAATTTTCTTTAAGTTTTTTTGACCTTTTAATTTAAATTATGAATGTTGGGGTATTTTTTTGAACCTTCCTAATACTTCCCTCATTATGTTTGAATTATGGGATACCCCTTTCTCTCTCATTAAATTCCTCCCATGTACACCTATTACTATGCTGAAATTCTGAAAGGAACTTCTCTCTCCTCTTTTACATCCAAGCAATACTTTTGTATAATTAATCTAAATTCCATTAAAATTGTTTGGACATGTATCTATATGACCTAATTAATGTCCATTACATTTAGATATGATGAGGAACCCATTTCTCTCTCATAAACAATTTTTATGAATTCTTATGTCATGTCGTTACGCTGCTGAAATCGCAACATTTTTCTAAGCCAATGTCATTGTGTAGTGAATACCATGCTCATTTCTCCATCAAGGGTATTCACCATTATGCCCATTTACTTATTAATTATAATATTTCATGTATGAATTAGACATTCATTCATCGTGTAATAAATTATTATGTTTTATGAATCCATTTTTTATGATCCATGTGGCACACTTATGCATGAAATGAAATGTTTAAGAAGGGTGCGCCCTTATAGCGCTCCAATGCATTGGGTAAAGAATAGTATCATGATACATCATGTGAAATGAGTGTTGAATCATTCTAATTCAAGTTCAATGATGGTTTACTCATTCTTTATGGGAAATGTGGATTTAATCATTCTCCATGTGCAATGAGCCTTAGCTCATGCTAATTCCAAGTTAAGTGTTGTTGTCACATTTCTATGTTATGATTATCATGATTTATAATGACTTTATGTTCATATTTCTCCTGTTATATATTGATGTTACTAATTTCTAACATGTATTTTACTCCTCATGTTATTCCATGTGTATTCCCTTACTGGTCTTGATAGCTCACCCTTTTCTTATGCTTGTCCTCAGGTCATCCCATGCAATGCTAAGTACGAGGGAATGTAGATGTCATGTAAAGGAAGGTTTCAATAAAGATGTTGTATTTTCATGTTTTAAGTTTTTATGTAATGATACTAATCCCCAAAGACACTAAACCTCTAGATATTATTGTTGTATCAAGTGAAGTTTTATGTAAAAAATCATGTTTGAGTTTGTAATTAAAGCAGGGTTATCAGAGTTGGTATCAAAGTATAGGTTTAGTTATTTTTGGAATTAGGATTAGAAAACCCTAGTAAATCCTTAATTACAAGACTAAGTATAATAAAAACATCCCTAAGTTTTTGTGAGTATTTATTAAGTGGGTTATCAAGAAAATACATCTCTGTCTGGATACGAGCAGGTAGAGGCGGCTCTGGCACAGATGTATCCTAGGGGTAAAACCGGAAAACACTGCTTTGAGCTAGACTCGAACGGGAACTGGTGCACAACAATGGGCCTTGCTGCACTCTTGGTTATGACACTCCTAGGGGATATATCTTGATAAATTCACAAGCATAGTATGAACCCTTATTAAGGGAATTAAAAAAAATTCCCCTAAGAATATATGTTAGAAGGTAGATCATGAAAAGCCTAGATTGAAGCCTATAGACTCATGAGTTAAGGAAATAAATGTTTATTTATAAGTCATAAAATTTTGTCTTTAGATTAACCTTTATGTGTTACCCCTAACTTTCCTTTTATTCCATCCAATGGCCGGTAATAGGAGGACTCAGGCTAACAACCGTTGTGAAGATCAGTGTGATGACTGTACTAATGAGATGCCCAATCCAATGGGGGAGGGAATCACGAACTTTGTCATGATTCTCTCTTAGCTAACTGATGTTTTGAATAGAAACACGGGTCAAGAGGAACGTTAAACCCCCCCCCCCTCTAAGAATGAATAAGTTGCTACCGAGAGCTTCATGAGACAAAGGCCTCCTGCTTTTAGTGGATCATCTGATCCCACGATCGCTGAACAATGGATCAACTCCACTGAAAAGATCATATCCATCCTTCAATGTTCAGAACAAGAGAAGGTTCTCCTAGAGGCTTATTGTATGGAGGGTGAATATGATCAATGGTGGACGTTGATCAAAAATACGAAGGCTGAGGAGGAGATCGAGGCGTTGGAATGGAAGGATTTCCGAAAGATGTTTTTCGATAAATATTTTCCGCGGACTCTCCGGCTTAAGATGGAAAGGGACTTCCTTTCCCTCATGCAAAAAGACGAAGAATCTATTGGAACGTACGAGGAAAACTTCACAAGGCTTTCATGATACGCTTCCGGCATTGTCATTTCCCTAGAATGCAATGTTGACCGCTTCTTTGGTGGGCTAAGTCCTAGCCTGCGGAAAGCATTGGTGATCTGTGACTTCGACAGCTATGAGGAAATTGTCTGATGTGCCCTTAAGGTTGAAATGGAGATCGGAGAATCACATGGGTATCATGGGCATAAGAATCATAAGGTGGACTTCAATGCTCGTGGTCCGATGGATAAATCCAACGATTCTAAGAAGATCCAGCACCCCACATGCCAAAAGTGTGGAAGGAAGCACCCTAGAAATTACCTTAAGGGGATGAGGAAATGCTTCTGGTGTGGAAGAGAAGGGCACCTAGCAGTTAACTATCGGCAAGATTGACCCGCGGCCGCTACAGAGAAGAGGAACACTCCGTTCTAACCTCAACACGTTGTTTAATGCTATAAATGCAAAGAACCAGGGCATTTTGCAAATCAGTGCCCTAATCCAAGGGTTTTCGGAGGCAACCAACAACCTCCAAGTCAGAAAGGGAGAGATTTTTCCATCACTTCTGCCAAAGTGAACCCTGAAAATGAAGCGGTGACAGGTATGCTAGTTATTCATAAAGAATAGCGAACACACTTTTTGATTCAGGTTCTACGCATTCTTTTATATATCGAAAGTTTAGTAGAATAATCTTAGCACCACAAAAAATCATGGAAGTGAAGATGTCAGTGAGTACGGAAAATGGTGAAATCATTTCATCCCATGAATATAAGTCCTCCCCGGTTATAATCTATGAATTGAATTTCCCTGCGAACCTCGTTATACTCCCTCTGGTAGAATTTGATGCAATTCTTGGCATTGATTGGATTTCCTTATATAGATCCAACATAAATTTCCAGGAGAGGGAAATCACACTCCATATGGAGAATCGACCCCTGATTATTTACAAATGTAAGGAGGAAGATGAATCTCATTTAGCTCCATCATCTCAAGCATGGATAAATCTGCCTTATGATCACACATATCTGGATCAGATGATTGATTCCATGGAAGAAACCATCCTTGAAGAAATTCCTATTGTGAGGGAATTCAAGGAAGTGTTTCTCGAGGAACTGCCTGGTCTTCCTCCTAGAGGAGATGTTGAATTCTCGATTGAACTTATACCCGGGGCTTTACCAATATCCAAGAGTCCATATAGAATGGCTGTTGTAGAGCTTGAAGAGATGATGAAACAACTACAGGAGAATCTGGATAAAGGGTTTATACACCCAAGTGCTTCACCATGGGGTGCACCAGTCCTTTTCGTCAAGAAGAAGGATGGGTCAATGCGTCTTTGCATCGATTATCGTGAACTTAACAAAATCATGATAAAGAACAAGTATCCTCTCCCAAGAATTGATGACTTGTTCGATCAACTGCGTGGAGCACAATACTTCCCCAAGGTGGACTTGCGGGCAGGATATTATCAAGTATGGGTGAAGAAGGAAGATATCCCCAAGACTGCTTTTTGCAAAAGATACGGGCACTATGAATTCATAATAATGTCTTTCAGACTCACTAATTCTCCAGAAATCTTCATGGAATTAATTAATCGAGTCTTTAGAGATTACATAGAAAAATTTTTGGTAGTCTTTATAGATGATATTCTAATATACTCCAAAACCAAGGTGGATCATGAGGAGAATTTAAGAACTGTACTGGAAACATTGGGAAAGGAGAAGCTCTATGAAAAGTAGAACAAGTGTGAGTTCTGGTTGAAGGAAGTCTCATTCTTGTGATATATCATCACAAGCAATGGGATATCTATGGATCCCTCCAAAAAAATGCAATTGAGGGATGGTCGAAGCCAACATCGTTAATGGATATCCGTAGCTTCTTGGGGTTAGCTGGGTATTATCGACGATTTGTGAGGAATTTATCATGATTTTCCAACCCTATAACCAAGCTAACTTGAAAGGGAGTAAAGTTTTCTTGGAGTGATGAATGCGAAGAAAGTTTCAAGGAGTTGAAAAGGAGGCTTATCACTGCACCCGTGCTCACTTTACCCACAAGTGGGGAACTTTTTTTTGTATTCAGTGATACTTCGAAGACGGGCTTAGGCTGTGTGATGATGCAGAATGATAAAGTTATATCCTATGCCTCAAGGCAGTTGAAAATCCATGAACGAAACTATCCAATGCATGATCTAGAGTTGGCGGTTGTAATCTTTGCATTGAAAATCTGGCGGCATTATCTCTATGGAGAGAAATGTGAGATATATACTGACCACAAGAGTCTCAAATATATATTTACAGAGAAAGAGAATAATATGCACCAGAGAAGATGGATAGAGCTCATCAAGGATTATGATTGTTCAATACATTACCACCCTGGGAAAGCGAACAAGGTGGCAGATGCCCTAAGTAGAAAGTACCCAGTAATTCTATAAATGATGAGAATTGAGAAGGATCAAATCTTCTTAGACTTGATGAAGATGGACATAGGAATCATAAAGAAGGGAACATCATAAATCCTTTCACAAATGATTGCTCAACTATCTCTTTTGGAAAGATTAAAGGATGTTCAAAAGGATGATGTGGGAATTCAAGAAAATGTTAAAGATATTTAAAAAGGGAAATCCTCGGTGTTTAATGTTAATGAAGAAGGAATTGTGCAGTTTGGGGAAAGACTATGTGTTCCATCACGTCTGGAGCTGAAGAAGGAACTTTCGGATTATGCACATAGTTGAAATTTCTCTATTAACCTAGGGAGAACAAAGATGTATCGAGATCTCAGGGAAAACTTTTGGTGGGATAATATGAAGAAGGAGATCGCTAAATATACATCAAAGTGCCTGGTGTGTCAGCAAGTGAAGGAAGAGAGGCAGATGTCTAAGGGGATGATATAACCATTGCCCATACCAAAATAGAAATGGGAGAACATCACCATGGACTTTGTCACCGGACTTCCAAGGACATCCAATGGAAACAATGCAATCTGGGTTGTTGTGGATCTTTGTATAAAGACTGCACACTTAATTGCTATTCAGGAGGATTTCACTTTGGATAAATTGTCACAGATATATATCAGGGAAGTGGTAAGGTTTCAGGGAGTACCACTATCTATTATGTCTGACCGAGATCCAAGATTCACCTCTATGTTTTGGAAGAGTCTTCAACATGCTCTGAATACTGAAATGAACTTCAGTACGGCCTATCATCCTCAAATTGATGGCCAATCTGAGCGGACTATCCAAACACCTAAAGACATGTTGACAGCATTCTCAATGGACTGTAAAAGAGGATGGTATCAACATATTTCTCTGGTTGAGTTCTCTTATAATAATAGTTTCCACTCGAGCATCCAAATGGGACCTTATGAAGCATATATGGTAAAAGGTGCAGAACACCGACATGTTGGGATGAGGTCGGTGAGCGTAAGCTGCTTGGACCAGAAATGGTTGAGGAAATAGTGGAGAAGGTGAAAACCATTCAGTAGCATATCAAGGTAGCCGAGAGTCGACAGAAGAGTTATGCAGATAATCATCGACGATACCTTGAGTTTAAATATGGATACATGGTTTTTCTATGCATATCTCCGTGGAAGAAGGTCATGAGGTTTGGAAAGAAAGGGATGTTAAGTCCAAGGTACATCGGCCCCTTAGAGATTCTTGATCGTGTTGGGGTTGTGGCCTATCGACTAGCACTTACACCTATCATGGCCAAAGTACATGATGTCTTTCATGAATCTCTCTTAAGGAATTACATACTGGACCCTTCACATGTACTCTCTTCTGAGGTGGTACAATTGGAAGATGATCTTTCTTATGAGGAGCAACCAGTGAAGATCTTAGATTGTAGAGAAAAAGTACTACAAAATAAGACAATGCCCATCGTCAAGGTATTGTGGAGAAACCAGTTGTTTTAAGAAGCGACTTGGGAATTAGAGGAAATGATGAAGCTAAGTTACCCACATCTGTTTTATTGTAGGAAAAGGAAAATTTCGAGGGCGAAATTTCTTAAGGGGGGAATATTGTAATGACCTAATGTTTCATTAATGGAAATCCCTCTCTATCTAATTAAATGTCTCTTTATGTTTATATAAAATGTCAACTTCATTGGTTTTATGTTAAGAATTTTTACCGTTGCTCATATAGCCTTTGAATAGTGATCACATGATTAGTATAAATATAGGGCTTTAACAAATCCAAATTTACTCAAACAAAGGAAGCGATGGCCTCATCTAGTATAATTTCCCCATACAAAGCCCATTTGTCAGAGCTCGGAAAAGAGGTGGAATCATTGGGCTTCACTCTTGACCAAGCCCAAGCTGAGCTTCATCATGTCAAGCTCGAACGGGACCATCTACGGGAAAAGTGGAAGTTGATAGAGATTACCACTCGAGCAATGTTATCTGAGCAACCCCAAGAGTCGGTCACCATCGCACACCTTACCCTTAGGTCTTATGTGGCTGTTTTAAGGGGTTATGTAACAAATAAATATTACTATGTTCATGTACATTATTTTCTTATATAATAATGAATATAATTTCTAGTCATTTTTGATACAATTTTAATAGTTTTTAAAGTACAAATAGTGTTTTTTTGTTATTATTTAATTAAGAATTCTATTTTTTTTATTAAATTAATGGATTTTTGAGTTAAATAATATTTTAATAAATTATTATTATTATTATTAAATTAATTTTTATTAAATATAAATGATCTTATAATTTTATGAATGCAATTATAATTTTTATTAATGTTTGAAAGCCATTTCTGTCAAAACCCGTGAATTTTCAATAAATGTCAGTTTTTATTTTAAAAGTAAAAATTAACATATTTATATAATTATTTAGATAAAATAAATGTTATTTCTGGAATTAGTATGTTGAAATTATCCAATGGTGAATTTTTCATAATTTTCTGAGACAGTTGAATTTTTGGGTAAAAATTAAATACCAATTAAATATATAATGTGTTTTATGACATCATAATGACCCAATAGTGATGTAATAAAATACTATAATCCTTATTTTCGGCAAATATATGTTTTACCATTAAAATAATTTGATTTTGGGTTTTTTTTACTTACTTTTCAAAGCATTAATGGACCCCTCAAGACTTATTAAACACCTTGTCTTTTTAAATTAATTTCCATGGGAGTGTGACTCACCTCCACAAAAGCAACCATATTATTTTAAGAAATTAGGAATTTGTCCTTATAAAATATTTTTTTCCTCTTCCCTTTGCCAGAAACAATGGGCAAAAACCATTGTATGGTTTGTGGTTTGGATTAATTTAATATAAGGGGTCACAGACCTAAATAATAAAGAATTCCCTCACCTTTCCTATATAAACCCACCCATGATCCCACTTCCTCCTCACTCAAAGCCCTTGGAGTTCGTCCAAACTCTTCCCTACTCTCTCTAGAATCCTCCCAAGGTTCCCCAAGCTCCCAAGAATCCTCTCACAAGCATCTCTCTAGCCTTTTGAAGCACACTTCCAAGTAAGGGTTTTTTCTTCCTTTCTCATTTTTGTCCAATTTTCTTTAAGTTGTTTTGACCTTTTAATTTCAATTATGAATTTTGGGGTATGTTCTTTCACCTCCCTAATACGTCCCTATTTATGTTTGAATGATGGGATACCCCTTTTTCTCTCATTAAATTCCTCTCATGTACACTTGTTACTATGCCGAAATTCCAAAAGGAACTTCTCTGTCCTCTTTTACATTCAAGCAATACTTTTGTATCATGAATCTAAATTGCATTAAATTTTTTTGTACATGTATATATATGACATAATTACTGTCAATTACATGTAGATATGATTAGGAAACCCTTTATCTCTCATCAATCATTTTTTTTAATTCTTATGTCACGTCGTTGCGCTGTCGAAATGGCACCGATTTTTTAAGCTAATGCCATTGTGTAGTGAATACCATGCCCATTTCTCCATCAATGGTATTAAACTTTATGAACATTTACATATTGATTATAAATTTTCATGTATGAATTAAACATTCCTTCATCGTGTAATAAATGATTATGTTTTATGAATCCATGTTTTATGATCCATGTGGCACACTTATGCATGAAATGAAATGTTTAAGAAGGGTGCGCCCTTATAGCGCTCCAATGCATTGGGTAAAGTATAGTATCATGATACGTCATGTGCAATGAGTGTTTAATCATTATAATTCAAGGGAAACAAGGGTTTAATCGTGATTTATGTGCAATTAGGATTTACTCATTCTCCATGTGCAATGAGCCTTGGCTCATGTTAATTCCATGTTAAGTGTTGTTGCCACATTTACATGTTATGATTATCATGATTTATAATGCCTTTATGTTCATGTTTCTCTTGTTATCTATTGATATGCCTAATTTATAACATGTATTTTACTTCTCATGTTATTCCATGTGTATTCCCTTATTGGGCTTTATAGCTCAACCTTTTCTTATGCATGTCCTCAGGTTATCCCATGCAATGCTTTGTACGAGGGAATGTAGTGGTCATGTAAATGGTTTTTTCAATAAATATGTTTTATTTTCATGTTTTAAGTTTTTATGTAATGATCCTAATCCACAAATACAATAAAAATCTCCATCTTCTTGTTGTATCAAGTGATGTTTTATGTAATAAATCATGTTTAAGTTTGTAATGAAAGTAGGGTTGTCATAGATATGTAGGGTTAAGCCAAGGAAATAATGGCATTCGTAAAAGATTATTTATGTTGTTTTTTGTGCCTTAAAGTGTAATGTAACATTCATTTATGTAATATATTTTCCAATACTGCTAAACTGATCGGTCCTTCAGGACTTGATTCCTTGTAATCAAGCCAATGTATTAAAATAATGCACCAACTCTGGGAAACTAGGGTCCGGGCGTTACACCCGATAAATGGAATAGTGTGGTTAATGCCTTGAGAAGAAAAACATAGACATAGAGTGTTCATGAGTCTTTTGATGAGTGGAAAATGATGGATTTATGGGCTGAAATGTATGTGTAGGTTCATGAGAGTTTAGAGAAGGTATCTTTAGTATCAGTCTTAGTGGAGATTACATGTTTGAGGTTGATCCGAGATAAGATGTAAGAGGATGTGACTTGTTTGACCTTGAGGTAAAGCCTTGAATATGGTTTTTCATCATCCGATTAAATCATAGATTAGGATGTTATCATCTTTTTCCAGAATTGGGTTGTTGTTCCAATAAGCATAAGATATGAGATAAAGTAGGTATTTCATATCTCGAAGTGGTTGATACATCTAGGCTTGAAAAAAATGTAAAATTACCTATGATGATAGTTTTGGTGGACAGAAATTATAAGAAAAAAAATTCCAGGGTTCATGTCATGATACAACACCTATTAGTTGGCAAAGGCCGAGAATGAATGACTTGGTGGTTTCTACAGCCATTTCCCAGTCTGGAATGGAAGTGGGATAATGTGACAATGTAATTTTTGGTGGGTATCCTAAAGACACCAAGGAAGAATTATGATCTCTATGATATTGTATATCTAATGAAGAAATTAGAAAATTTCATGCATATACATGAGACTTTATCAATGGGGGAGTTTGTAAATTAGTATGTTTGAGAGATAGTTCATCTACAAGGGTTTCAAAAAACTATAGTTTCATCTTGTGATTTGTGTTTTACATTATGCTTATAGTAGGGATTGTATAAGGCACTCCGTACATTGGATTTATTGAACACAAATTTCCACCCATAGAAAAATGGGTTGCTAAAAATACTATACAGGTTCTTGAGGATATGTTGAAGGCACGTGTCCATGAATTTATTGTGTATTGGTAGAAGCTCTATAAATTAGTGAAGTTTTCATATAAGAACTATTATTATGAATACATATAGAAGGAACCGTATGAGTATCTTTATAGTAGACCATGAATGTCACTGTAAGCTGGATGGAGGCTGGTGAGTCAAAAATTTTGGGACCGTTTCTCGTGCAGGAAACATCAGTGTAAGTTCAGTTGATTTGGAAATTTATGACTACAGATCAGAGTAAAAAAGAAATCATATGATGAACTATGGAGATGAACCTATATGTTACCAAGGGTTATCGTTTGTTCCTTCGAGTGTCACCCAGTTTGGGTCACCACTAGATATGGAGACATGGTAAGATGGTACCCCTGATTGTTGGATTTTTTGAGGTTTTGGAGAGAATCGGGCCACTGGCAAACCTATTATATATTCTTTATAAATACAATTATATGAAAGATGTGTTCAATGTATCACAACATTGGAAGTATCTCCCAAAGCCTTCTCATGAAATCAAAGTGGTTGATGTTGATCTTGTGGTAGATGATTCCTTTGAGGATCATCTAATACGTGTGTTACATCACCGTGAGAAAGTGTTGTGGGGAAATGTTGCGATGATATTTTATTTATTATGGAAACATGGACATGTTCCTAAGGAGACATAGGAAGTATAAGAAGATATACGGGCTTAGGGGCCAAATCATTTTGACTCAAAACCATAGTGATCATTGGGTGTGAATCTTGAGGATGAACTATTATAGGGTGTATAGATTGTAAGATCCTATATTTTTAGGTTGAACTATTTTTAAATTTTTATTCATGATGGGTTGTCTTTCTTTTAATTCACGACTTGAATTATTCACATCCTTGAAAATTTACATCAACTTTAAAGATTTTTACCACATGTCAACATGTCAAGAATTTAGTTTTCACCACGTTTAAACATGTCAAAAAAGAATAATACACCACATTTAATTTTTATATTTTGTTTTTTATAGGGTGTGATGGGATTTATTTGGAAAATTTGGAAGTGGGCACTAATTTTTACACACCATGAAATAAAACTAATGGACTATAATTCTAGAACCCATCATATTAAAATGATGTATCCAACATCACATAACTCTCCATAATCCTCACTTATCTACTGCAAAGTTTTATAACCCTCTCTTCTTTGTGGCACACGCCCTGTGCAACCTGGCTTTGATCGAAGCCTCTCTATGGACCTCTATCTTTAACTGAAGGCCCTCCATTCACCCCCTCTTTTATATGGGCCTTCTTCCTACCAATTTCTAGGACTCCACATCGATTTTAATTTTTTATCTCGATAGATATTCAATATCTAGACCTAGATTTTTAAGGTATGTCTTCCTTTTATTCATCTAGTTCATGATGGAGAGCTAAAAAATTATCTGGTCCTTGTGCAAAGGAATTCAGAAGTTGATTTCTATCATATGTTTCGGGGTTTAATCAATCCTTCTTCCACATTAAAGGTAGGTTGTATATAATTCAAATCCCATATTTGTGTTCATGATTTTTTTTGTTCATGTTGTATAATTTTTTTAGTTATTTAAAAATTGAAACTCCTAAATTAAATTAAATAATATGGTTAATTAATTAGTAGGGAAATTAGGAGTTAGATAGAATAAATTGATTTGATAGAATTAGAAAATTATTTCGGTAATTAATTACCAAAATATGGAATTATTGATTTGGGACATGTTATTTTTGGGTTAAATATTGGATTAATGAATTATGAATT
Source organism: Viscum album (assembly GCA_963277665.1). NCBI lineage: Eukaryota > Viridiplantae > Streptophyta > Magnoliopsida > Santalales > Viscaceae > Viscum > Viscum album. The sequence goes on along the minus strand of OY728126.1, from coordinate 1,784,639,604 downwards.
GGAAATAATTAATTGTTTAATTAATTATTGTATGTAGGGATTATTGTTAAATAATTAATTATTGGTCTTTATACTGATAATTAGTGCTTTAATGGATTAACAGATGTGATGTTAAAATTAATTGCAAAATCAATTAATAGTTTAAATTTGAATAATTAGTTTTTGTGTTAATTAATATAGGTAGATGTGATTAATTAATCATTGGGTTAATTAATGAAAATAGAAGAGATTAATTAATCATTGGGTTAATTAATGAAAATGGAAGTGATTAATTAATCATTTGTTTAATTAATGTAGATATATATGATTAATTAATCATTCTGTTAGTTAATCAAAATGGACATGTTTAATTAATTGTTTAGATAGTTAATGAAAATGCATGTGTTTAATTAATTTTTTGGTAAATTAGATGAATTTGATGTGAATAATAAAATGGTTAATTAATTAATTTAATGATATTTGATTATGTTTTCATGGATTTTTACATTGGAGAACTAGGGTGGAATGATTTTTCATAATGTTAAAATTGAGTAGGAAATAGAATAAACATGGGTGAGTGATGAATTGTTGAGAAGGACCATGACAATCATTTGAGAAGGGCTATGAGAGCCTATGGAGATGTATATTGTGAAGTTGTTGAGAGGAAGACCATGAGAGATTCCATATTTTTTTCCAAGGGACTGTGAGATCTCTTGGACTTCGTCTATGGGAAACACCGCGAGGGCTTCCCTACTCTACATAGAATGAAAATATAATTTGTCTAATATTACTAAAATTAGAACCTTGAGGTTAGAACCCTAACTGAATATTACTCATGTTGTATTGATTTACATATTTAATGAATTGTATTAGATGTTAATCGTGATAATAGATAGTATTATTTCTTTTAGATATATTATATCGCTTGGAGATAGTTTAGACTCCATCATGGGACAAAGTAGGTATTGAGGTATGTGTGTTCTCAAAAACCTGGGGGTTTATGTGGTTAAATATAGAATATTTGATAATTTAATGAGTTTTTAATTACGCATTGTAATTATTTATTTATAAAAATTCATACACTTTTTATTGACTATATTTTTTATAAATTATTTTTGGTGGCCTACTTGGTTCTCCTCACACTCTACACAGGCTTCCAGATTGGTATCCGAATAGACTTCATTGTTTTGTGATATGTTAAGGGAAACTACCCTAGGGTAGATTCATGATTAGTAAGGTTCTTTGATGATGGAAATATATTTAGTTTGGGACCCAGTTGGGAGTCATCGATGTCTATATTTTTAGTTTTAATTTTAGACAATTGAAACAGACTTTAGAATGTCATGTTTTCTATTTCAGTTGGATATTAAGTTTACTTCTTTGATTATATTGAGATATTGGTGTTATTAATTGATATATATTTCTTCTACTATTGATTTTTTATTTCTTATGGTCTATTAATCTGATCAAAGAGGGTATTGTATCCCCAATAATGACTTATTCGACCCTTGCAGCTAGTCAGAAGCCTCTGGAATATAGGGAGGCACGCTGGAGGTCCTTTGGTAGTCCAACTTGGGGAACCGGTGTTTGGACATGATTTATTATGTTACCAAAATTCACATGAGATAAATAATTTATCCAAATTAGATGATTTTATACCCACATATTTAAACTATCTTGTAAATGGTCTTAACAACATGTTCAAGATGTCCATTATTATTAATCCCTTCATTATTAGGATAGTAATTAATGTTTACGTGATTATTATACTAGTTTAATATCCCTAGATAAGTCCCAATATTAGGTAAATATTTATATTGTTTTATTTTATCAATTTTTATTCATACCATATTATTCTCATGTTATTATTTAAATGTCATAGGTTTCAGTTATATACCATTCCATATTTATTATGATTATTTATGATGGCTTCCCAAATACTTATAGTGTTACTAATCATTTTAAATCATCTAATTATTATGTATTATTTTCCCCAATGTTCTTGGAAGTATTTTTTATTTGATATACATGTATATGTTTAGGGGAAATATGTATTTCTCAAATAAAACACTTGGTGTATTTTATGTTTTAAATTGTAATGAAAATTTCAAGTATGTATCTAGTTTAACAAGACTACTAAACTTTTTGGTCCCTCAATATTTGATTTCATTTATCTAATTACAAGGTAATAAAGTTACAACTTGGTCAGGGCTACTGGACCTGTGGAAATTACATAAAGTGTGTTAAATTTTTGACATAAAAAGGTGGTTTCAAATTGTGGATTTTGGGTAAAAATGGGGTGAGACCCACAAATTTATTTTCATGTGATTTCATTCATTGATGATAAATAAGATGGATTTCATAAATGGAAATTATCATGAGGTTAGATTCTAGGATATTTTTTAGTTATGAATGAATATCCTATTTTACCATTGTATTTGAAATATACAATAAGCATAAATTTAATTTGTAAAAAATTTCTAAATTCCCATGGTGTTTTCCAACTGAGCATAGTTTCACATACACACTGCATAAACCATAATTTTTATGCATATGTAATTTTTTTTATTAGGTGTCTTGGTTTTTCACCTTTTTAGGGGTTTTTGGTATTTATATTTTTATAGGTATTTAGGATGGGATATAGAGAGTGATTAAGGGTCTCATGGAGATGTTAGTGGTTTGGTTTGGGATTCCATTTTTATTCTATTGGTATGTATATGTATCAGGCTATGGATCAGATATTGCTTAATTTTTTATACATATTTATTCTCCAGTCATTATTTATGGCCTATTATATTTCTTTTCTAATTTATGACTTATATCCCTGGATTTTTCGTTCTATTGATTAATCCAATAAGATTTTTTATATGTCTTTTTTCATAATGAGGGTGAAATAATTCATATGGATTACCATTAAGACCCTATAATTAGTTTCCTTCTTGGGTTTGTAACACCCAAGCTTATCACTGTATGTTATCTCTTAAAAGTAATTCAATAGTTTGCGCAACATGCAACACCGAGTTCAAGTGCAACAGACTTACCAAACTAGCCGTTCAAAAAGCAGTTATGAATAGTAGTAACTGTATTTTGAATTTTATATACTCCATATAATTTTTACATTCATATTATGTGTTTGGTAGACATAATATAAGAACAAATTCAATTTTTCAGATAAAAGAAGTATTTTTCAAAAAACAAATGCAATTTTAACGATTTTTAATGGAGAACACTCTTTAAATCCAATATTTGACACCTTTATATATTCAATTTGACAAAATATACTTCTTATTTAGAATAGGGATATAAAAATTTAGATTGGATAAATTTTTTTCACTTTTCTAATAACATTCATATTTTGAAGAATAGTAAAAAATACTAAATTTTAATTTAAAACAAATTTTTTAATGGAAATAAATTATATTGATAAATTATGAATTTGAGTGGTTTTAAATAATAATTAGATTATATTTTTATCATTTAATGTAATGTATGTCATTGGATGTAATTTAACATTTAAATTTTACATAAAGACATGTCCTGCTTTTGATAATTTTTAATTCTCAAAAACATACTTTCTGGTTTTGATAAGGGGAATTAATTTTAAATTAATTAATGAATATTTTATGTTTTTAATTTGGTAAATTTGAAATCATTTTTGAATTTTGAATATAAAAATTATCTCTGGGAAATTTTATTTGTTTTATTTTCTGAAAACTTTCAATTTTTGATGAATAGTGAAAAATAATGTGTTATTGATTAAAACCAACCATTTATTTAAATAATAATAATAAATATTTAAATTTATTTTAAAGTAAAAACATATAAATAATACCTATATTTTCCCAGTGTAATTCATTGGATTCATTTTATAATTAGATTAGATATATTAAATTTTATAGAACTTTTTAACGTCTTTTACCCAGCTTCTTGGCATATTTGAATTTCTTTATAAAATGTAATTTTACCACTTCTGTGAATTAAATTTCATAAATTTGAGAGACACAGTTGACAATAGTAAGTATAATGTGGTTCAGTAAGATGAAAATAATTTTTGGTGAATAGTAACTTTTGAAGTTTATTTACCACGGTTAAAAGTAAATAGTGTAATTATAGTTAAAAATGATATTATAATCACCCCAACACATGTTACAATTCTATTGGATAAGTGTATTTCAACCAAAAACAACCTTATGAATAAAAATTATACTTTTTGATCCACTTGTATTAGATTAGGACATTTATTATTATTTTATTTAAATAAAAGTTAAAAGTGTTGAATTCAAAATTTTTAATATAGTGTTATACTGAAGATAAATTCAACTATAAATATTCATTAGAAAGAAAAAAAATTCCTACATCATGGTATTTTATTTATAATTTTTCAAAATTAAATAATGAAAATTATTTATGACACAATGATGATGTAGTGATTACCATATTAATGATGGATTGAAATAATTGTTTTTATAAATATCAAATTACACGTTAATTGAGACTTTTTATGCCTTAAATGAATTATCATGGTTAATATGACATATTAGGGTTGATTAAATTAGTTCTTTTAAAAGTAATAATGTTTTATGACTTTCAAAAAAAACAAATACTAAATAGTGTCAAAATTGACATAACTGAGTTTTTACAACAAATACTATATTATTAAATGATAAAATACTCCTAAAAATCTATAGTTCATCCAAAGAACTTATATAATGGTAGGTATTCCATTAAAGAATGACTTGGGGTTCTATTGGGTTTTTATATTATTTTTATTAACCATTTATTATAATAATACAAGAATACATGGTAAAAGTTAAACTATTAAACTAAGGGTTAAACCTAAAAGATAAGGTTTTTAAGGTGACATAAAATTGTCTAAAACCTTTTGGTAGATATTTTTTCGACCCAACCCCACCTTATGCTCGAACTAAATCTATTTATTTCCATTAGAAACCTAAAATTATTTTATAATAAAATAATATTTCAATTTTTTTTAAAAATGTGCCACACCTCTCTTATAAAAGGGTACTTCCCCTTCTAAAAAATTCACACATCCAAATCCATTTGTCTCAGACAGCCCCAAATAAAATATCCTACCAACTACTGTCATGTCATCCTAGAAGGCTTAATTTGATCATAAATCCAACCTAAGGAGCTCTTTTTAACAAATCAAAAGGAAGCACCTAAAGAAGAGGTAATAATTTCATCACATCTTTTAAAATTATTTTCTTCATCCAATTCCTCTTTCTTTGTTGTTTTCAAACCAAACTAATAACTCCAGTACCTCTTACATATTTTGATTCTATTATAAATATGGTACAACCATATTCATTATTCTATCCATTCTATGAATTAAAAAGTCACCATACGTACATACGTAAATCTTACCGTCTCCATGTTGTTGTGTAGTTTGTTATTCAACGCTTCAGTATTTAGATGGGTATAATAATGAGAATAATTGATGAAAATATAACATTTTAATGATTATATATATAATATACCATCCAATTAAACATTATTTCACCATCAATTGAATGATATCGTCGATCGTGCATACGTACGGCTTACTGTCTCCACGACGCGATGAGAATCATTTCCAAATTCACCATTCAACTGTGATTATAAATATATATATTATTAATAAGGTTGTAATATATTAAATAATAATTTTACAGTATATATATATATATATATCTTTTTTTGTGTGTATTTACATATATCTTCTTCACCTTCTTCCGTTCAATATGATATAAAAATGGAAACAACGTTTATGCGTACATACGGCATACCGTCTCCATGAACAGTGTTTTCGATTTCATATATATATCGGTTATACATATTTATATTCTAAATATATATTATATATAAATCATGTTCTATATTATGGATGTATTTAAATCATGATCTAATTGATACGATCAAGAATAACCTATTAAAACACGTACGATAAAAAAATGATTATTAGCCCAAATGTTAATTTGACATGGAAATTATTATTAAATGGGTAGTATAATTTCATAAATTAAACATGTATGATATAATATATATTAATATGGTTCAGGTATAATTCAATAACATACTATGTTCATTATATAGGAATTAAATTTACCCTCGACTAAAGGAATGTACAAGGTGAGCGTTAATTATTCAATCTCATTATTATATGAGATTGTCTATGTGTAAGTATTTTCATGGATATATTTATTATCAATGTCCATGTTTCATAAATGTCTTTTCAAAATGATTATTTTAAGGGGATATTTATCTAATAAATTATTTTAAATTTTTTAAATATTTATACTTCTAAATCTTTCTCATTATTATCCATGTTTTGAAAATGGTTTTAAGGATTTATTTATATAAACATGAATGATTTAAAATATTAATTCCATTAAAAAGTTTCAAAGTGGTATGGGACACTTTTATTCAAAAATATAGTTTAAATTACTTCCTTTATAAATTTTGTGACTTTTAAATGATTTCATGATAAGGGGTATTTCACCCAAAGAGTTTTACTGATCATTTTCAACTACATCATCATCCTCTACTAGATATTATTCTCGATTGAGGTTGATTTTTAATAATACGATATTCCATATTATAATGAATGAGTTATGATATGTTTTACTATGGATATTCTATTTTTATAAGATTAACTATTTATTGATAAAGTATAGAAATTTCGTATGCTAGTTTTAATATGAATGTTTATGTTATGTTTAAACATTTTCATATGAGGAATGCATTGGACTTAGTAAGTGATGGGTGGGGCCCGCTATATCCCCTCCATGCATCAGTAGGTCTCCAGAGAGAAATTAGTGTATGGGAACTAGGCCATGAAAAAAATTATTTGTAGTCTCGAAACGAGGCCTTGATTATGTGGTAATGATGTTCGGCGTTAGGCATTCCCTCATTAGGAAATTAATTATTACATGTGATTATTCGACTAGTAGAATATCCATGTGATTTTTTATGTGATAATTTTTGATTTATTTTCTCCATATTATGTTCAAGTTTATTTTTAAAAGTATGTTGTTTTTATTACATATCTTTCCTTAAATTTTTTATATCTTCCGCTAAATTATTTACCCTTTTTGAGCATCTGATCATACCCATTTATTATGTTTTATTTTACCCAGATTCAAAGAGGTATATTATGATTGATCTTTAGGGATACAATAAGGGATATGAGTGTGTTAAAAGGGGATACAATGTTTTTTTATTTCATGATGTAATGTAAAACATGTGTATTTGTCTAGTACTTCCAAAGATACTACACTAATTTGTCTTTTGAGAATTGATCTATTGTGATAAAGACAATGTATTAAAATAATAAATCGGCTCCAGGCTTCTAGGGTCGGGGCATTATAGTTGGTATCAGAAGAAATTTAGCAATAACCTTGGAAACTAGATTTTGAAAAACTATGATTATAGAACATTACCCTAACATAGTCTTTGAGGATTATTTTATAATAACTTCATATAATTTTGTTAATGTATAGATTTTGTAAATATTCTAAGAAATACGTCCCTGTATGGATATGAGCTGGTAGATGCAGCTCTGGCATATATGTACCTAGGAGTTTAATATATGACATAGAGTTTTGGGATTGATGTGGGGTATCATGGTACATAAAAATGGGCCTTTCTGCACTCTTGGTTATGACACTCCTGGGAGATAAGATTAGGATAATTCAGATTTTCTTTATAAACCATTATAAAGGATTTATGAGCCAATATGATAACAAAGAAAACATTTTAATGATTATGAGACTAGATGTGTGAAAATGTTCAATTAATATTGAGAATTTTTCAAGTTTTTTTATTATACTTTTCAAAATTATCTATCCTAGTGTATGTCTTCATTTTGAAGTGGCTCCCAGTAGAAGTAATGATAACTCCAATATACACATGATCCAAAGAGTAAGAAGGATCATATCTTTCATGGTCTTAATCCACCATTTCAAAGGTAAATAGCCTCTCATGTATTATCTTAATATGTGGAAATAGTATCATGTGTTAGTAAGTTAAGTATAGATTTCTTTGAGTCCAATGGATTTGAAGGGATTCCAGAGAAGGAAAGGATGGTAGGGAGAATGATGGATAAAGGGAAGAAGGGAAATAAGTATTTTCCCACTTGTGAGAACTAGTGCAAGATTCACAGTGGTAAATGCTTGAAAGGAATAGGATTATGTTATATGTGTGGAGAAAAAGGACACCACATTCATTATTTCAAGGGTAAGAAAATGGTTTCAAATGCACAATGATTCATCTGCAAGTAGTTGGGACACTACACGAATCAATGTCCAAATCATTAGAGTATACCCCAAATGATGTTATTGAATAATAATAAAGTTATGACAATACCGCAGATGAAGAGGAGTAATTAGTGTTCTTATATTGTTATTAAATAATTGATTCATTTGAGTATTATATTAATGATGTAAAACTGATATGAATTATAGAGTATATAATGATTGTACTGCAATACTATTTCATTACGGATTTGAGATTGTATGGTACCAAGTAAATTGACACAGTTTCATGTTAAACTTTTTGAAAAATACATGGTTTAAAGAAATGTAAACCTTAATATGAACCTGATACTACCGCAGTGATTTTGGAATAAGAAATGGAAGATTTGGATAAATTATATTGGATATTCTGGAGTACCTTGGAATTTATTAATGGTTTGTTTATTCCATCATTGTTGGAGTATTCAAATTTTTTGGATATAAGGAATACATCTAGATTTATAAAATGAATAAGGGAGAATTAATTTAATAAGTAAGGTTTTATGGTAATTCCGAGTGTTATCATACATGATGAAGGTACTAAAATGTTTTTATGTGGAAAAAATAGATCTTCATTATGTCATGTTGACCTTCCTTATAAATTTGGGACTGTGAGTTTGGACAGAAGTATTTTGGATAAAGTCTAAAGGATGGAATGGATTAAGTTAGACATTGAATACTATTGTATAAGGTTAAAACATTTCGTCATATTATTTTTGGATTGTTAAAAAAAGGACAACATTGAGGTAGGGTGAAAACCCGTCGTGTCCAGAAAGTCCATGAGACTTGGACCCACAATTGAAGGGTGAAAAGGGTGCATCACCTACCACAAGCCTACATGATGTCCAAATTTTTATAATTTATTTTTTTTAATTGTATGACAATTAAATTATAAATTCATCATTTTTTTAGAACCCTATACGATTAGGATAAATAAAATATTTTTGAATTCTATTATCTTTTAGAGTAAAACATGAGTTTGTGGTAGAAATTATTTAAAGGATAGAACTGTACTTGTCATGTATTATTTTTTTATTATTATATGAAGAAATTAATTCTTTAACATTACTGAATAGAAATTACAACAAAAAATGTGTTATCTTAATAACTTAGGTTTCGCTGAACTGATGATATTTCATATAATCATAGATTTATGGCTTTGAGGCCCTGAATTTTCCATTTATTGTTCACTTGTTTATGATTGATGACCTCAATCCCTCACTATAAATATTTAATTTTTTCCTCTAATTATGTAACTCTGATTTCCACAAATGTTCTCTTATTTGAAATCCTAATTTGGTGGTCACTTCTTCATTTCCTTTTTTCTCTCATTAAGACTAAAGTTTAGTAACCCTATTCTAATGTGGGTTTTCCAGAAAGGTATTTTCTATTTTAAACCTTATATTTTTGAAAAACAATTTCAAATTGAGTGGATTATATTTATTGAAGTATGGGAGAATGTAACACCCAAGGATTTTACTTTACATTATCTCTTTAATGTAATTCAATAGTTTTTGCAATACGCAACACAGAGTTCAAGTGCACCATGACTTACCAAATGAGCCGTTCAAAAAGAGGTTATGAATAGTAGTAACATAATTTTGAATTTTATATACTCCATATATTTTTAATATTTATATTATGTGTTTATTAGATATAATATTATAACAAATCCAATTTTTCAGATAAAAGAATTATTTTTGAAAAATTGCAGTTTTATCGCCTTTTAATGGCGAACCATTTTTAAATATTATATTTGATAGTTTTATATATAAGATTTGAAAAAATAAACATCTTCTTTAGAATAGATACATAAAAACTTAGTTTGGAAGACTTTTTGGCAGGTTTCTGATAACATTGGTATTATGATGAATAATGAAAATTACAAAATTTGAATTTAAAAAAAAACATTTTTAATCAAAATAATTTATGGTGTTAAATTATGAATTTGAGTGGTTTTAAATTATAATTAGATTATATTTTTTATCATTTAATTAAATGTAGGTCATTTTATGTAATTTCACATTTAAATTATACATACACACATGTCAAATTTTTGATTGTTTTTATTTCTCAAAAAACCGCTTTCTGGTTTGGACAATGGGAATTAATTTTAAATTAATTAATGAAACTTTAATGTTTTTAATTTGGTAAAATGGAAATCAATTTTGAATTTAGAATATCAAAAATATCTTAGGGTGGATATTTTTTATTTTGCTGAAAACCTTAAATTTTTGATGAATAGTGAAAAACATTGTGTTATTATTTAAAAGAAACCTTTTATTTAAATAATAATTATTTCTATTTAAATTTATTTTGAATTAAAAATAGATACATAATATATATATTTTTCCAATGTAATTCATTGGAGTCATTTTATAATAATATTAGATATAAAAAAATTATTAAACTTTTTAACGTCTTTTTCCGACCTTCTAGATACATTTGCAAATTTGAATAAAACATAATTTTACCACTTCTATGAATTGAATTTAAAAAATATGAGAGGCACTATTGGTATCAGTATGTAAAATTTGGTTCAATAAGATGAAAATAATTTTTGATTAATATTAACTTTTAAATTTTATTTACCATGGTTAAAAGTAAATAGGGTAATTAAAGGAAAAAAAGATATCATAATTACCCCAAATAATGTCCTAATTTTATTGAATAAGTGTATTTCGACCAAAAATAACCTTAAGAATAAAATATGATCCTTTTTTATCAACTTGAATTAGATAAGGATATTTTTTATTATTTTATTTAAAGAATAGTTAAAAGTGTTAAATTGAAAAAATTTAATATTGGGTGATACATAAGATAATTCGAATATAAATATTCGTTAGAAAGTTAAAATGATTTCCTACAAAATTCTATTTTATTTATAATTTTTATTTATTAAATAATTAAATTTATCTATGAAATAATGATGATGTAGTAATTCCATTATTAATGAAAGATTAAAATAATTATTTATATAAATACCATAATAAATGTAAATTAATACTTTTGATGCATTCCACGAATTTTATAGGTTAATATTACATGTTAGGGCTGATTCAAAGAATTTTTTATAATTAATAATGTTTTTATGACTTTCACAAAAAATACTAAATAGTGTCAAAAATGAAATAAATGATTTTTTAAAAGAAACACTATTTTATTATATGATAAAATACTCCTAAAATCTACGGTTCAGCCAAAGAAATTATATAATGGTAGGTATGTCATTACTAGATTCACAGATTACCCACAACTCCCCCTTTATGCATGCATCTATAAAGATACATTTATGAAACAATCCCCCCCTTGACAACACTATCCAAAGGAAAGATGAGAGTGGGGACAGAAACACGTACCTTAACTTTGATGAGAAGGAGGTTGGACACCCATGTTCAACCTCAATTTTGCAAATGGTTCCTTTGGAAATGGTTTTGTGAATATATCAACAACTTGTTCAGATGTAGGAACGTAATCTAGCCTCAATTCATTCTTCTCCACCTGCTCTTTGATGAAGTAGTACTTTATATCAATTTGTTTTGAATGAGAATGTTGTACTGGATTTCTTGTAAGATTGATTGGACTCTGATTATCACAACCCAAGAGCAGTGGTAGCTTTACTTCAACAAGTAGATCTTCTAACTGAGTCTTCATCCACATTAGTTGAGTTAAAGCTTGAGTAGTAGCAACATACTCATCTTCAGCTGTGCTAAGATTTACTGAATTCTGTTTCTTGGTATGCAAACTAACACAACTTTTACCCAAAAAGAAAACTCCACCAGATGTGGATCTTCAATCACCAACATTTCCTGCCCAATCAGCATCAGAATACCCGAATAGATCAATATTTCCAGATCCATCATGCCTGATTCCAAAATTTGTTCTGCCTTTGATATATCTGAGAATTTTTTTCCAGAAATCAAATGTGATTCTTTAGGAGCACTCTAAAATCTGGCACATAAAGTGACAGCATAGACGATGTCGGGTCTTGAGGCAGTCAAATACAACAGACTTACAATCAACTTTCGAAACTCTTTCTGATCAACTTCCTTGCCCTCTACATCTTTATAAAACTTGGTTCCCACTGAAATTAGTGTGGAAACTGGTTTCGAATTTTCTATGCCAAACTTCTTCTGAAGTTCCTTAGCATACTTTTCTTGAGATAGAAAAACGTGATTCTTCTTCTGTGAAATTTGTAGCCCAAGAAAGTACTTCATTTCTCCCAGCATGGACATCTCAAATAACTTCTTCATCTCCTTAGCAAATTTTTCACATGATCATTCGTCATTTCCAGCAAATATAATATCATCGACATAAACAATAACGATCAGTGAAAACTTCTTACATTGCTTGATATAGAGATTTCTATCAACTCTCCCTTTATTAAAGTTCATCTTCTTTAAGAAAGTATCTAATTTAGAATACTATGCTCTCGGTGCCTGTTTTAGGCCATATAAAGCCTTCTTCAACTGGCACACATAACTTTCATTCTTTCAAATAACAAATCCACAAGGTTAATCAATTCAAACTTCTTGGTCAAGGTCACCATTCAATAATGTGGATTTTACATCCATTTGAAAGATTTTGTAACCTCGTTGTGCAACAATAGCAAGAAAGATTCTGATTGTTTCTAATCTTTCAACCAGAGAAAAGGTTTAATAAAAATCAATGCCTTCAATCTGTGAATACCCTTTCCAAACCAATCTTTCTTTGTTTCTTATTACTTTACCTTATTTATTCATCTTGTTCTGGAAAACCCACTTTGTACCAATAATGTTCTTGTTTTTTGGCTTGGGTACAAGTTCCCAAGTATCATTATTCTCTATCTAATCAAGATCTTAATTCATAGCATGAACCCATTTCGGATGCTCAAATGCTTCATTCACATCATTTGGTTCAGCTTTTGAATAAATAGAAGTATGTGATATTGAATTTGTTGTTCTTCTTGTTTGGACCCTCCGATTTTTATCTCCAATAATGTTTTGAGCCTCCACTTTCTTACTCAACCTAGGATGAGTTGTTTGAACTCCATCCGCATCACTTGAGATCTCTGAGTCGGATTCCTCTTCTTGATTAGGATTAACACAGTCTGATTCATTATCAAAATTGTTTGCCAAATCTTCTCTATCCTGATCGACTTCGATATGAACATATGATTTCTTTTCTTTCTCAGCATTTTCAACAACTTTTACATCTAAAGAATCAATAATTATTCTTGTTTCTTTATTGAGGCATCTATATCCTCTTCCTTCTGGAGAATAGCCATGAAATATTCCGTCATCTCTTCTTTGCTCAAAATTTACCAGATTTCCACCTTTCTTCTTTATAATACATGAACTCCCAAAGACTCTCAAGTGTTTCAGACAGGGAGTTTTTTCATAGAACATTCCATATGGAGTCATATCTGAGTTTGGACTATAGAAACACCAGTTATGAATATACACATCAGTGCTCATGGCTTGCCTCCAATAATAATGAGAAAGACTATGTTAAAGTAACATAGTTCTCCCCATTTCCACTAGAATTCGATTCTTTCTTTCAGCCACCCCATTTTGTTGAGGTGTGTATGGTGAACTGAACTCATGCCAAATTCCATGTTTCTCAAGATAATTTCAAACTCTTCATTCTTATACTCACCGCCAATATCAATTCTCAACTTCTTCACTGAATACTCACATTCCTTCTCTGTTTTCCTTCTAAAAATCTTAAACATTGTTAGAGCATCTGACTAATGTCTCATGTACATAACACAAGTAATGCGAGTAAAGTCATAAATGAAAGTAATAAAGTACATATCTCCATTTGATTATTTCTTGATCATTGGTCAACATATATCTGAGTGTATGAGTTCCAAGGGTCTTTTTGAGTGAATTTCAATTCACTTTTTCATAGAATTAGTAATCTTACCTTTCTCACAAATATTGCAGCACCAATCGCATTCTCTTGATAAATCAGGAATATCCCGAACACTATATCGCTTTGATAACTTGCACATATTTCTCTGACACATGTGCCCCGCCCTTTTATTCCATAATTTATTTTCATCCACCACACTCATGTAACAAGAGTTCTGAACATCACTAACTTGGAATATATTCCCTCTTGTACGTTGGCCTCTTGTAACTATATTTCCATCATTTTCACTTTTCACAACAAATCCATCTTTTCTGAATATTACTTTGTTTCCCTCATCACATAGTTGTGACACACTTAACAGGTTATGTTTCAGCCCATCAACATATAGTGTTTTCCTGGATTTCATCTTTTCTTTTCCAATAATGTCTGATCCAACACCTTTGATCCTTAAGGATTCATCATTTCCAAATGTCACTATTCCTTCTTTGAAGACTTTCACATTCTTCAGCAGCTTTAAATATACTGTCATATGATAGGAACATCCACTATCAAGAATCCATGGACATTCTCCTTTTGTAGTTTTCAAAGCACTTTCGACCACAAGAACTTTTTTTTCTTCCTTTTCCTTCACTATATGTTGTGTTTCCTCTAATTTCATAGCCAAGCAAATGTGTTCTGGCAAGAAAACCATGCACTCTTTCTTTTCGGAATTCTCAGACCTGTCTCTTTTAGCTTTTGAAAACTATGGCTTTTGAGAATTATTAAGAATCTTTTGTATATCTAGTAACACACTAAGGTAACCATTGGCAAGATGTCCAGGTCGATCTCATCTTTCACAAACAGTTTCCAGTGATTTGAACCTATGCTCAACTTTCTCACCAGTCTTCTCATATATCTTCTGAAATTTATTTGGAGACTTTCTATTTTGAAAGGATTGACTCCCCCTCAATCCTTGTCTTTCAAAACTTGTGGAATAGTTGTAATGTTGTTGATTAAACCAACACATGTTTGCAGTGTGTCTGAATCCACCACAATACTAGCAGTAACCATAGAATGAATATTTTCCTTTGAAACTTCTATACTGACCGGAGTTGTGAACATGCTTCTCAACAACCTTCTTAATATAAATCTTTTGACCATCAACCATTCTGTGTTCAATCATAACTTTCTTTTTAAGCTCAGATTTCTGTTCAAACTTATCACTAACAAAAGTAGTAGAAATCTTTCTAGACACTAGATTTTTATGTTCATCTGATTTTTCAGCATTACTGACTTTGGCCGCATACATAGCCTTTCCAAATTTGTTCTTATTAGAACCTGTTCCATCTATACTCTCAACTTTTGAAGGTAAATTTTCTGGACCCTTCATTGGTTCATTTTTAGCAGAACATTCACCAACTTCTGAGATAGAATGTTTGAAAATAACATTCATTTGTTTAGCTTTGGACAGTTTCTGTTAGAACAGTTCAAACTCTTATTCTTTTACTTTCAGCTTTACTTCAATATGATCATTATGATTCTTTTCATTCTCAATAGAATTTTTCAGATCATCAATCTCTTTTTAAATCTTGATTTTCACCTCTGGAAAACTGGAAATTTCATTTGTCAACTTTTTGTTTTCCTTCTCAAGCCTTCTGATCTTCCTCAAACATTCTTGAAACTCTTCTTTCAGATGATATTCAAGTTTAGTTTCTTCTTCTCTAAAACGGTTTCTCCCGTAATCTTCATTATTCACTACTGTAATAAAGGTATTCTCTATATCTTTCTCAGTAGATGATTTCTCAGATTCAGCTTCGCTATCTTCTTCTTCATCTCTAGATAAAAAGTTTCTTCTTTTTGATTTAAAGAATTTTTTATCCTTACCCTTTGAAAAATATTTATCTTTGTCAGTTTGTTTCTTCTAAGGCCTTATTGTCCATCTCTCATCATCATCACTATCTTCTTCTTTATTATTTTGAGGACAGTTAGCCGCAAAGTGACCAACAGCTCCACATTCAAAACATTTGAAGGGATGATTCCCTTTGTATTTCCCTGTACCTCTTTTCACATTTTTAGATAACAAGGATAAAATTTCATTAAATATTTACATACCTCATCTCCAGAATCGGATTCACCAGCATCATCTTCAATAAGAGTCATATTTGACATCTCCCCCTTTGATGCCTTGAATGAAATTTCTCTATCTCCTTTTGTTTTGGTCTTCATAGTCTTCTCCCTTCTCATTTCATAAGTAATGATAGTGTTATGCAAGTCATCCAAAGATAATGTCTCATTATCCTTATCATCCAATAAAGACACTTTAGCATCAAATTTGTCTGTTAGAATTCTCAAGATCTTTTCGACAACTGTAGAATCCTCCAACATTTCACCAAGACATCTGATTGTATTGACAATGTCATTAATCTTGGTAAAGAAGTCCCCAACAGATTCAGATTCTCCCATTTTCAAGTCTTCATACTTCAACCTCCAGATTTGTAGTTTTTCCTTCTTCACTTTTGTATTTCCTTCATAGATGTTCTTCAACATATCACAGATGCCTTTAGCTATAGCAACACCTTTCACTCTTAGAAATTCACTCTCAGAAAGAGATGAGAGTAACTCATTTTTAGCTCTTCCATCATTCTCAAGGTTCTTCTTATCGATAGAAGTAAGAGGAACCTTGTCATCAATAGTAGGAAATCCATCCGTTGTAGTTTCAAGAACATCATATCTAAGAGACATAAGATAAGTCATCATTCTATCCTTCCATATGTGATAGTTCTTTCCATCAAAAATCATGATCCCCTTACTGTTCCCGCAATTTAGATTCTCTATCACAACTTCTATTTTAACCACTTCAGAAAAGAATAAATGAAGGGAACCTGTTGCTCTGATACCAATTGAAGTTCCCAGTCAGGATCCAATTTTTACTGAGAGGGGGAGGTGGTGAATCAGGGATATCTTTTTCTTTTTAAGTTTCCCCATTTTGAAACAACCTTCACCTCCTGTTAAAGAGTTTCTTCCCTGCTGAACACACACAACCACATGAACACAAGATTTACAAGGTTCACTACTCAACAATAGTAGCTACGTCCTTGGTATGGTATGGAAACAATCTAGTACCACACAATCCATTATAAAACAATCCTTTGATGTGGAATACAATGAGTAGGATATACCCTTACACTCGTGTAGTACTTTGAAAACAATCTAATAGTGAGTGTGCTGCCTCTTAGCACAAATTGGGTAATACAATGGATCAGTTCTTCTTAATGAGCTTACACAAATCAAATCTTTCAAAGAAATTATTCACTTTCCTACCCAAAAGCTGGAAAGAACCCCTAGAGCAAAACAGCTTCCACGCCCACTTCCACTTGTGCTCCCAATTCTTGCGCGGCAGACTTGCATGGAAGACTTGCGCGGCAACACTTATGTGGAAACACTTGCGTGACAGACTAGCACGGTAACACTTGCTCGACAACACTTTCTCGACAGACTTGCGTTCCACCCTACTTGCATGCCTTTATAAATAATCCTCAGCCTGCGCATCACTTCAGCTTGCGCGCCACTTTCTACACTTGCACATTCAGAGCTCAATTTTTTGTATTAAGTGTTGGGCATTAAAAAATGTGGAAATGAGTCATCTACTTATAGACAATTTGGTGACTTGCGCACCCATACACTTGCACGCCAAGACTTGCGCGCCAAGACTTGCATGACAATACTTGTGTGCCAATACTTTCATGCCACTCTTGACTTGCGCGACACTTTCAAACTTGCGCTCCACTTTATTTCCTTTGTCCTATTTTGATTGGATGATTTTTGAAATATGACTTGCGCGCCACTTACACTTGCACGGCACCACTTGCGTGCCTTCTTCTTGAATTTGTCATTTTTGGATAGTATGATATTGAAATGTGTTTTTCCAAAAAAAAACATATTTACTCTCTCTATCCTTCATACGTCTTGCACCAAAGGTTCTCCAAACTTGTGATGATTGTAAAATACAAATCAGAAAATCATCATCTGATTTATGGTCCTTTTACAAGGTGAATTGATTTATCTTATTTGACAACAAAATACAATACTCTGAAAAGTATAACACTTCAAACTTTCTTTTACATCCAACTTGGTCCCAACATATCTAAGTGATATGATCAAGACTAACAGGTTATAACACGTATGATAATGAAATCGATTACTACCCCAAATGTAAATTTAACATGGAAATTTTTATTAAATGGGAAGTATAAAGGCATAAATGAATCATGTATGATATCATAAATATTAATACGGTTATGGTATAATTTAATAACATACTATGGTCATTAAACAGGAGGTTAAACATACCCTCGACTAAAAGAAAATACAAGGTAAAGGTTAATTATTCAATCTCATTATTATCTGAGATTGTTTATTTGTAAATATTTTCTGGGAAATATTTATTATCCATGTCCATGTTTCATAAAAGACTTTTAAAATTATTATTTTAATGGTAAATTTAACTAAAACATCATTTTAAATGTTTTAAATATTTATTCTTCTAAATCATTCTCATTAATGTCCATGTTTTCAAAATGGGTTTAAGGATTTATTCATAAGGACGTGAATGTTTTAAAATGTTAATTCCATTAAAAAGTTTCAAAGTGGTATGGTATACATTGATTAAAAAATATCTTTTGAATTTCTTCCGTAGTAAATTGTGCGCCTTTTAAATTATTTAATGAAAAGTGGTATTTCACTCAAAGAGTTTTACTAATCATTTTCTGTAATATCAACATCGTTTACTGGATATTATTTTTGATTGAGGTTGATTTATTATAATAAGATTTTCCATATTATATTTAATGAATTATGATATGTTTTACTATAGATGTGCTATTTTTATACCATTCATGGTATATGGATAAGGTATTGACATTTTTAATGCTAGTTTAAATATGAATTTTTATGTTATGTTTCAACATTTTCATATGAGTAATGCATTGGACATAGTATGTGATGGGTGGGTACCACTATAGCCCCTCGATTAATTGGTAGGTATCATGAGACAAATTAGTGTATTAGAACATGGAATTGACAAAAAAAAAATTGCATTCTTGGCACGAGGCCTTAACTATGTGGTAATGATGTCCAACATTTGGAATTCTGTCACTATGAAATTAATTATTAAATGTGATTATTTGGATAGTAAAATATCCATGTGCATGTTTATATGATAATGATTGATTTATTTTCTACATATTATGTTCAATTTTATGTTTAAAAGGCTATTGTTTTTTTTACAAATCTTTCCTTAGAAGTATATAATTTCCGCTAAATTATTTCCCCTTACCGAGCATATGAGATCACCCCTTTCTTATGTTTTATTTTCCCAGGATTCCAATAAGTATATTTTGATTGATATGTAGGGATATATTAGTGAGTATGAGTGTGTTCAAAGGGGATACAATGTTGTTGTTTTTTTATTTCATAATGTAATGCAAAACATATGTTTGTATCTAGAACTTCTCAGGCTAATAAACTAGACAATTTTCGAGAATTGATATCTTGTGATCAAGCCAATGTATTAAAATAATGCACCGACTCCAGGATTAGGTGTTCATAGAGTTACAAGGGTGATCTATAACAGACTACAGGGTTTTCACAAGATGAATCGGGTCTACAATAAAGAGATAAGTCCATATGGTTCATGAAAAATAATATCAGATTTGACCCTCTTGTTATTTGGGGTGTGTTTGGTTTATTTTAACACTAGGATTGTCATAAAAACACAATAGATTAGTGCATGGGAGAGTGTAATTAAAACTTAACCACCCTAAAACTTGATATTCCATGGGTTTATAGGACTCAAGTCTTGTTTTAGAGTTTTTTTGGATATCTTTGATAGAATTTGATCTGTTGTGATGATACGTTGGTCCCTAATATGTGCGCTAATGATTTCATGAATAAGTTTGAGTTTCGTAGGATAAAATGGGGAATAAACTAGGAAATCATGGTAATCCTAAATAGTATAGAAAACCATGTAGTTCCCATACAGAATGGATCTATAACCATGATAGTTCCAAACATATGTTTGGCACATAGTTTACTTGCCTGTGTACAAAAACCATGCATAAATCAATTTCCTCTCCAAAAATGTTTTTTTGCCTCCCTTACATTCTAGAAAGATCCCAAAAATTTAAGATCCTAGTTTTTCAATCAGGTATGGATCCTTTAATTTTTGGTATAAATATTTAATTTGGACCTAATTTGGATGACTAATGATTCGGTAAATGTTCCTAGGGCATCCGGGGATTTTTATGAGCTCAAAACTCGTCCTTTTGGAGAGAACATCCTCTTCGTATGGTTTAGAGAAAACTATGCTTGATTTCTGCACGGTTTGGCAAACTGTGTAGAGGATGTTTTTTCAAAGAGATAAACCAATCATGTTCAGTGCCCGGCCGTGTAGCCCAATTTTGCAAGTGACTCTTTTTCCCCAGATATTCATGCATGAGTTTTGCATAGTTTCAAAAAAAAAGTGCACCAACCCATTTGCGTTGAGCTTCCTGCATAGTTTGTGCATGATTTGACAAACTGTGTAGAAAAACTGTGCACAGGCTATTCTAGGGGTAATTTTTCAAATTTTCCCTTAATGATCTAACTAAATCACTCATTCCTCCCTAATCCATGTTTATGCGGGATTGATATATTTCTCTATCAATTTTTGGATTTTTGAAGATCTAAACATGGAATCAATAGATATCTATCATCCAACATCCTATCGAGCTTTTGTTCATCAAGTTGGATGTACAACAGAACGTACTCGAGTCCTATTTATCCATTATTTTTCTCTTTCAATCTCAAACTAGGTATCTCCATGAGATATTTTTTCACTTTTTCTTAGATCTACTCTGATCCAAAGAAAAACAAAGGCCGATACTGGAAGAGAAGGATCGTACACCCTATGGTGGGTGGGCTATAACTCATCCCGAAATTTGTTGATTTTGGGATGATTGTGTGGGGCCCGAAGATTCCAATGGGGACCATTTCATAAATTTACATGTCATGATTATACTTGATAGAGTTTCATTGTTATGATTTTTATAAATATGTGATTTTTTTTAGAGGTTACACCCACAACTCAATCCTCCTCATGTCGAAGGTTATTCCATATTTGGGTTTTCAGTGTTTCGACATGTTTGAGCCACCTTTAAGTTGTGCCTTTACATTACCTTCCTAAAGGGGAGCCTTTCCACAATAAATGACTTTTTTTATGATAATTGAATAATGAAATGTTCCATGTATGCTCACCACTTGACTCACCTAAGGTAAGTGCTTCAATTGATTATTTAAAGTGAAATATAGAATGGAATGTATACTAAGTATATAACATGGCCTTAACAAATGAGATTGATTAAAGGTTTCAGGTTTGTATCACCCCTTACCATATTGAGGGAAGTTAGCATAGTGATCCTCTATATTTGAATTTTCCTTAATGGTTAATTAAAATATGATTAAATGGTTGCAATGCCACTTGGCCTATCCACACTAATGGAATACAAGGAATGGACCCATAAATAAATTTTTTCCAATCTACATGACCTATCCACACTAATGGAAGGAAATAATTGAACCAAATTAATTGTCACATGATTACAATATCAAATAACAATGGACTTACTTGTGATCTACTTGGATTCTGAGAGAAGAATACATTGGGTCTCAGGAACCCCATCCCGATTCAAGAATGTGGTTTTCTTAGGTTGATATCCACCAAAACCCTGGTTCTTGTCTATTCCATAGATCCCTATTATACTACCATATGATCCCTTTCATTATTCATGATACTTAGGATACACTCCTTGGATATTTCTTTGACAACTAGGTTCCTTGGATACACTCCCTAGACCCAGTCCTTGATTATCCCTATTTTACATTGTATTACCTCCTTGGAATAATTAGGTACCTAATTGTGGAATGAATATAATTATGATCCTTGAATGAAACTCTTACCTCTTAGCTAGATTCAGAAACTACTGAGTTAGAGTTCGGTGAGTTTTATGTTACCTTTTTTATTACCCTAGAACTCCCTCACTGGATATCATTATCAGGTTTCCTTGTTACATCTTGGGACCATCACTACTTATACAATCACGAGGTGATGTGAGTGTTTTCTATTCATCACGTGACTTTTTAACATTAAATCATAATTTTCTAAATTAATGAACTGGCTACATGTTCAAACACCCGACGAGGGCTAAAATGGGTACTTGGGTATTTAGTTATATTGTAATAATTTCTTTACATAAATATGAAGATCTTCACACTAGTATATTATATCACATGGGATGGATGATGTGGACACTAATGGTGGTGGCCAATAGAGATTTATCTCACACCCTCTCTATGCATCGTTTGGTATCCACTGTAGATTACATAGTTTCAGGTGTTGACAAGGGGAAATATATAGCTTCAAACACTTGATTTCTTGCTGTTTAAGATAGAGCCTGATAGAAGATGACCAAGTTGCTTCTCAGGATGCTTGGATTATCCTTGGTTTTCATTAACATTGTGGATGTTCTTATGCGTATTGTCTTGTATCCATGTTTTTCCATTTTTCAAGTGACATGAAATTACATCATCATTGTTCCAGTAGATACTATTATTATTATTCTCATTTATCTATTTCATTAGTTTTCTTCTACAGTTTATTTATATTGATTATACTATTTACTAATCAATCTATGCCTTCCGCTATACTAAACTCTTCTAATGATAGAATAGTATTCCCACAGACACACAATAGGACCTCATTGCTAGTGGTCAGCCTCTTGCATTTGAGAAGATGTGTTTGAGGCCATGTGGCCCACTGGTCTTGGAGAACCCATTAAGTGTCATCTAGGTCCAGGTCGTCACAAAGAGGTATCAAAGGATGTTTCAATTCTTGCTTTAGTATTTTGAGAAAATTTATTGGATAATTGGAATGCTTGGGTCTTGGACACAAGTCGTTCATGGGTGTCATGAACCCGTGTTTGGGGTAAAATCCAAGTTACCCTTGATGCATTTTTTTCTATTTTTCTTATTATAGATGATATTATTCCACCATTGGGTGATGTCCATGATGTGTGGTGTTTGCTGATTATTACTATTTTGAGAATATATTTTACCCTTATCTCAATGATATGTGGGAAAGGAGCATTTCTACATGAATCATTATAGGCCCATAGAATTCACATGTCATCCATATTGCCATGCCATATAGGTGAATTTCACTACTTAACATTACATGATATACCTGTAATTGATGAGCGATGTTGTGATAGTCTCTTGTACTTGTATTACCGTGGCTTTTATTGAGTGATTTATTATCTCAATTCATAAGGTCTTTGGTCCCTCATGGTTTGGCATGAGTAATTTATTGAGTCAAGACAATATATGATAATGAAATGGCCATCGATTCATGTGATATTTGTATGTGAACTGATTCATCAGAAATGGATATCAATTATAAAATGAATCCTAGAATCTAAAATGAATTGTTTTCAACTCCTTATCCCACAATTTCATGTCAATGAAAGGTAAAGGGGTGAACCTAGAAATTAGATGCAAAATGACATAAAACTTATAACTTAGCACTTAAAAATACGTAGCTATATAAGTGGGTATATTGGGTAGTATGCCTTGGTTGGTGAGTTATCTAAGTTTAAGCTTCCTGCAGTGACGCTATCATATACATCTAATACTGTTCTGATCAATGTGTTTGGAATTTTTTGACCAATGGCATCACGAAGCCCTCGTGTCATTCTCCCAAAAGGTGGTGATGATCAAGCTCTAGACATTGTGGTACATGAGCTGGTAGTCATACTTCCAGGAGTTCCACAAGAGGCACTGCCTACTGTACTCGATCCAGGAATTGATTCCCACGTTCGTGATAGTTTATTATTACTAATGTAGTCTATGAAATTTTCTCCATGTATTTTCCCTATAATGGCTGATCTGACACGTGAGTTCCAGCAATAGAATCCTTCTAATTTTTCATGGAATGGAAGATCTCAGTCTGCTGAGTTTTTCCTAGAGTCCATGCTACCTATCTTTTAGTATTTGGGAACACCTCTAAAGAGTATTGTCAAGCATTCTATAGACATGATTCAGGATTTGGCCAAGAGCTGGTGGGATGTGGTTACCGAGGATGGTCATCATTAGGGCATGTTATGGGTTGATTTCCAGACTTCCTTCTATGATTAGTTCTATCCTCAGGCAATGAGAGCTGATGGAGCCAAGGAGTTCATGTTTCTAGAGTAGGGTTCTATGTTTGTTATGGAATATTCAGCATGTTTTACTGATTTATAGCACTTTTTTCCACTTCTATTTGGTGATGACATTTCCCGTGCTAGACATTTTGAGGATGGGATCCAGTACATTATCCAAACTTAGTTGAATGTCATTCACCTTCCCACCATTTTTGAAATAGTTGATCTGACCCTTATCACTGATCGTAACCTGAGGGACTATGCAAGTATCAGGTTTTAAATATTTGTACCACATCATACCTTTAGTTCATCCGATGGTAGGAAATATTCCCATGATATTTTTCATCTGGGCAGTGGTAGCCAGAGTATCCAGTTTCATAATTTGTAGTGTGTCATCAGTGTGAAAAAACAAGGACTAAGACACCCCATGTGATAGAGACCCTATAGAATGTCGAGATTGGGGTTGTGTGGGTCATCTTCAGTGCTTTTGCAGGACCAATATACCATCTTAGAGTGGAATGGTTCAACTTCAACTCCACCTTCATGAGTGAGTTATTTTACCCCGCATCAGGTGGGGAGTTTGAATAGCATTGGAAGGTCTGGTCGAGGAGGAGGTTATGGCCAGGTTAGTCCAATCCTAGATCACCAGTTACGCCAATAGATTAGTAATGATCATGGTAGTCCATATATTTCATAGGTATATGGATAAGGTTATTTTCAAACTTTACAGCCGATACCCGTGGATCAGTCCGCGGGACCGTCTATAGTATGAGGTAATATTCTAGTATCCTCTACTTTTTTCTTTCCATTTTTCTTGAAAAAGGTGCTTCACACTCTTTTATTTCAATATCTATTGTGGAAATAATTGGACTATAGATACAGTATAACTATGGTGCGTTAACCCTTGATACACCTTTGGGAATACAGACAGAGGGCACATGCCAATACACGGTCTTTCTCCTTGAGGTATGTAGTTACCCTATCTTGTGTAATCTCATGGTTCTCAAGATTATGGGATGTGATGTAATTATTTGGATGGATTGGTTATTCCACTATCACACATTTGTAGACTCATATCATCATGGCGTTTATTTTACATCCCAAGACAATAGAATTTATCTTTTCAATGGTGAGTGGGATGTTCAAGATGGGAGAGCTCGACCAAAAAATCATGGGTTAGGTGAAGTAACAACCCGGATTGCAAATATTTTCATGGAGGATCAGGTTTTCCTTCAAACTTATTTCCCTCTTGTATTTGAACCTTTTGGGGAAGTCTTTCTTGGTAACACTTCTTTCTTACAATCTAATAGATAGGTAGAGATTAAAATTGAGCTTCTTCCAGGATAAGCTCTCGTGTCCATTCCAATGTACAAGGTGGTACCTACTAAGCTTCAAGAGATCAACCAGTAGATTGAGGTCCTAGAGGCCAAAGGCATTATATGTACTAGTATATCCTCATGGGATTCACCCTTGCTTTTTTCTATGAAGGTGGATGTAAATCTTCCTTTATGCATGGATTACCCATTGTTAAACCATCTTACAGTCATGGACCAATATCTAATTCCTCGAATAGATGATCTCTTTGACCAGTACCGAGGAGCAAGGGTTTTCTCTAAGATTGACCTGAGATCGGGTTATCATCAGGTGTGAGTCAGACCATCATACAATCCTTATACAACTTTCTATAGTAGGTATGGTCTGTATGAGTATCCTATTATGTCTTTCATTCTTACAGACTTTCCTTTCATTTTCATGGCTATGATGAATAGTATTTTCCACCAATATTTTGACTCTTTTGTCGTGGTATTTTTGGACGACATCATGTTTTATTCTCATACTCATAACGACCATTCCAAACAAATTGAGATCATTTTGGGTACACTGATAGAACATCAGATTTATTCTATCATTCTATGTGTGACTTTTGGATCAACACGGTCTACTTCTTTGTCCATATTATTTCAAAATCCAGAGTTTCTGTAGAACCTGGAAAGGATAGTGCTATTTTTTCTTGGGAGCATCCCAAAAACATGTTTGATATTGGGAGTTTCTTAGGGTTCACTGGATATTACAAGTATTTCATATAGTACTTCTCACATCTTGCATCACCTCTTACTGGTCTTTCAAAGAATGGTGTTAAGTTTCTGTGGTCAGAACCATGAGATAAATCCTTTCAGGTGCTGAAATGGAGGCTTGTCTCAGCACCAATTTTGATTCATCTAAATCCTGGTAAAGTTAATATTGTCTGTTGTGATGCATAAGGTATTATCATAGGATAATTTTTAATGAAGGAAGGAAATTTAGTTGGGTATAGATCTCTGTAGTTGAGGCCACACAAGGGAAATTATCCAACACATGACCTTGATCTAGAAGTGGTTGTCCATTCCATACCTTACTGAAGATATATTTCTTGGGTGAGTGCTTTGTGGTGTATGAAGATAAAAAATGCATCAAGTATTTCTTTTCTTAATGTGACTTGAACCTCATATATTGGAGATGATTTGAGTATCTAAATTTCTTTGATTTCGAGCACACCTATATGCCTGGAAAGGGAAATGTGGTCACTAATTCACTAAGTCAGAAAACTGAAACACATTCCATACATGAATCTGATGATGAATTGAAGTTAATGGCACAATTTTCTAAAAATTATCAAGAGTTTAATTATAGTAATGAGTAGTCTTACCTCTCAGCCTTAACAATTGCCTCTTCGGTCCTTGAGAAGGTAAAGAGTAGGATGTTTTTAAATACTAGAGAGTTGTTTCTCTGTGAGAGTATATTAAGAGATTACCCACCTCTGGATTCATTTGTGGATGGCGATGAAATCCTTCGTCTCTATAGAGGTACCTTTGTCCCATTGTATATGAGAGAATAGTTGATAAAAGTGTCTCGTTCTTCTTAGTGGGAAGTTCATCCAGGAGTCTCGAAGATGTTTCGAGATATGTGATGCCAATATTTATGGCATGGAATGAAATGTCAGATTGTAGGGTTCATCAATAGGTGTTCCACCTATCAGTAGCAGAAGGCGGAGCACCAAAAACCTACAAGATTGTTACAACCACTTCTTGTCCTGGATTTGAAATTGGAGGATGTTGCTATGGATTACATAACCAACTTACCTAGGTCGTCGAGGGGTAGTGATGATATCTAGGTAGTCATTGAACGACTAATGAAATCATGACACATAATTCCTATAATGGAGACATTTTTAGTAGATGAGTTGGGAGGACTATATGTACATGATATAATATGACTACATGGGGTTCCGCGTACTATCCTTTCAGACAGAGATTCTACTTTCACTTCATGGTTCCAGAAAGGCTTGTAGAAATCTATGGGAACTCAAGTGCTTCTAAGAACATATTTTATCCCATATACCAATGGACAATAGGAATATACAATAAATTTTCTAGAATATATTCCCCGAGCAAGTTTCCTTCATTTCGGAGGTTCTTGGGAGTAGCATATCACTCTCATCGAGTTCTCTTATAATAACAATTTTCATCCAATGATTCAGATGTCTGCATTTGGGGCCATATATGGTAGGACATTTCATTAACCCTTGTGCTGATTGGAGGTAGGTGAGGTAGCCCTACAATTTCTTCATCTCGTTCATGAATCTTCATAAGTGGTTTAGCTGATCAGGAAATATATGACTACTACAAAATCTAAAAAAAATATTATTTCGATCGTCATCAACAACCTATTGAGTTCAATGTTAGGGATGTTTTATTTCTTCAGGTATCACCCATGATAGGGCATAGAAGTTCAAGGAAGTTGGAAAATATCTCACCTCATTAAGTCGGGTAGTTTGAAATTCTAGAGAGAAATAGTCTGTTATCCTATCGGTAGCTAATACCTCAGAGGTACCGTGCCACACATTATGTCTTTCATGTCTCACAACTTTTCCAATTCCATGCAGACCAATATCATACCTTTGATGTTGAGGAAGTTGAGTTAGATGTAGATTCTACCTTTGAGGAATATCCAATACACCTCTTTGACCGACACATGAATACTCTTTGAGGAAATTCTATCCCTCTCGTACATGTTCTATGGAATTATGACCGAGAATAAGATGAGTCTTGGGAAATGGAAGATGACATACATGCCCAATGAATAAAGTTGTTCTTAGATAGTGTTCCATTACCCTTGGAGAGATAACTCAGGGGGTAAGTTCTTTTAGGGGGGAATATTGTAAGAACATAGTTTTTCACTCATGTATTGATCCTTCAATTTTCATTCTAAATATTTTATTTGGGCCTATTTTGGATTCCTAATGAGTTAGTAAGGTTTCTGAGGGTGTAGAGGTCTTGTTCAGAGTCAATAACCCATCCTTTTAGAGAAAACATGCTCTTTACAAGGTTTAGAGAAAACCATGAAGAGGGTGGTTTCCCGGACAGATCCACCTCACATAGTTGTTGAATGTCTGTGTGGCCTAACTGTTTGAGCTCCAAATTTTCCTTGGTATTTATGGATGGGTAGCACATGGTTTGAAAACCCATTCGGACCAAACCATTTGGGCAGAGCCATCTCTCATTGTTTGTGCACAATTTGACAAACCATGCAGAAAAACCGTGTGCAGGCTATTGTCTGGGTAAATTTTCTATTTTTTCCCTTAATAGTCTATTTAAACACCCCCTTCCTCAATAATTTTATTTAATGAATGATTGACCTATTTCTCTCTCAATTCGAGGTTTTTTGATGATTTAAAATTGGAATCAAGAGATCTCCATCTCCTAACATCTGATCGAGCTTCCATTCATCAGATTGGATGCACAACGGTATGTACTCAAGTCCTCTTCATCTATTCATCTCCTCTTTAAATCTTGACCTAGGTATCTCCATGATGGAATTTTCACCTATTCATTTATCTTCTCTAATCCAAGGAAAATCAAGGGCTGATACTGGAGTATGATGATCTTAAAACCCCAAGGTTTTTTGTCTATAACTCATCCCTAAAGTTTATTTATTTTGGAATGTTTGTGTGGGGCATGTCAGTTCCATCGAGTAAGGTTTCATAAATATACATGTCATGATTATATAGGGTATAATTTTATGGTTATGCTCCTTATAAATATGTGATTATACGTTAGCGGTTACACCCACACCTCAATCCGCCTCATGTCGAAGGTTATGCCATATTTGGGTTTTTAGTGTTTCGACACATTTGAGCCACTATTTGGGTGTGCCTTTTCTTGACCTTAACAAAGGGGGTCCTTTCTATAATAAATGACTTGATATTGATGAAAATTTCAGAATGGATTGTACCATGTATGCTCACCACATGACCCACCTACAGTAAGTGCTTCAAATGAGTATTAAATGTGAAATGTGGAATGGAAAGTATATTAACTATATAACATTGACTTAACAAAAGAGATTGAGTATATGTTTCATGTTTGAATCACCCCTTACCATCTTGATGATATGTAGAGGAGGGAACCTCTATAATTGAATATTACTTAATGGTTAATTAAGACTTGATTAAATGGTTGTAATACAACATGTCTTATCCACACTAATGGAATACAATTCATGGACCAAAAAATAAATGGTTTCAACACTGAATGACCTATCAACACTAAAGGAAGGAAATACATGAACCAAATTAATTGTGACATGATTACAATATCAAATAGGAATGTATCGACTTGAGCTCACTTTGGATTATGAGAGGATAATACCTTGGGTCTTGGGAACCCCATTCCTATTCAAGAATGTAGTTTTCATAGGTTGATACCCACCTAGGCTCCAGTTCTTTTCTATTCCTTAAATACCCGGTATACTACCATAGGGTCCCTTTCATTATTCATGATAGCTCAGACACACTCCTTGGATCCATCGTTGACATGTAGGTGCCTTGGATACACTCCTTGGACCTAGTCCTTGTTTATCCCCATTTTACCTTGGATTCACTCCTTAGACTCAGTAGGTGCCTTATTGTGGAATGCCTTGGATTATGATTCATGGATTAAACTATTTCCCCTTAGCTATAATCAGATACTACTAAGTTAGTGTTCCAAGAGTTTTACGTTACCCTAGTTATTACCCCGGAACTCCCTCACTGGATATCATTATCATGTTACTTTATTATGTCTTAGGACCTTAACTACTTATACTATAATGATGTGATGTTAGTGAGCTATATGCCTCATAGGACCTAATAACATTAAATGGTAACTGCAAAATTAATGAACTGGTTACATGTTCAGACACCAACTGAGGGCTAAAGTTGGTACATAGCTATTTAGTTATATTGCAATTCTTTTTTAACATAAATATGCATGTCTGCACACTACTATATTACATTTCATAGACCGGATGTTATAGACACTATTGGTTGTGGCCCACTGATCATTCTGTAACAACCTATTCGGGCGTTGTTTGGTACCCAGAGTAGATTACATGGTTGCTGGTGTTGGCAAGGGGAATCATACAACTTCAAACACTTGATTGCTTAATGTTAATGATGGAGCTTGATAGAATATTAATAAGTTACATTACATGATGCTTGGATTAAACTTGGTTTTATTTTACATTGTAGAACATGTTATGCCTATTGTCTTGTATACATGTTTTCTAGTTTTGTAGTGGTATGACATTACATCATCATTGTTCTAGTTGATACAATAATTATTATTATCATTTATCTATTTCATAAGTTTTCATCCGCTATTTAATTATATTTCTTCCATTGTTTACTATTCATTCTCATACTTACATTTGTTCTTTACTAAACTAATGAGGGAATAATATTCTCATGTATAGACTCTAGGACCTCATTGCTAGTCGATAGCCTCTGGTGTTCTAGAATATGTTCTTGAGGCCATGTGGCCCACTAGGCTCGGGGCACCCGTTAAGTGGCATATGGGTCCGGTTCATTGCAATAATGTCTAACATTAGATTAAGGGTTACAAAGAGGATTTCTCTTAAGGAATTATGGTTATTTATGTGACTAAATATAGTTTTACTTGATATTCATGTCTGAATGTTTGGTTTATTGAATAGGGATTTTGTGTTATGTGTTTTTAAAATGGTTTTTGGGATAGAAAAATGATTGTTTGTAAGTCTTGTTTTATTGAAACACAATTTATAATAGTCATAGAAATATATTTGGTTTTTTATTTTGGAAATTGGTTTTAATTTGAGTTGTGTAAAGATGAAAACGAGTTTATTGATTTATTTTGTGTGAAAAAGGTATTTTAGTTTAAAAAGAGAAACTTTGTAACTATTCAATTTTATTATGTATGGTACTAAAATTGGTTATTTAGATTATATTTAAAGATAATCAATGTAGACATTAAAATTTGAAATTATTTTGAAATGAAAAAGACATTAATAAATGTAAGGTTTTTTATTCAAAAACTATATTTATTTGTTTTCTTATGAGGGATTTTTTTTAATTTTGGTTACATAATTCCCCACATCATTGGATTGAGAAGAGGTATATGTTCTACTAATCTTTTGGAAAAATAACCAAGACATCAATTTATAGAAATAAATTTTAAGGGCCTCAAGATCATTTGGGGATGATTTAACCTTTTAATGATAAAACATCTAAACTACATAATCAATAACCAAGTAAATATATATATGATGAATGGGTAAAAAATAAAACTCAAATCATAACAAAACCAATACCCCATACTATCGTACATGAAGAAACCAAAATATATAATCAAAGGGAACCAAATGATCAAAAAACACAAAACTTCATGTGACATCAACCAGTGAAACCCTACTGATCCAAGCTCCAACTTAACATGGAATTATCATAGTATCGAGAATCTTCACTAAATAATTTAGAAACCATTTGAAAATCCATTTATTAATAGATGAACTCTATAATTTCACAATAGATCCCAAGTAGGGGGTGAGTCTATAATTAATAGGATTTTGCTAATGACTTCCAAACTCACACTACTAGGACCAAACATATAGTAAAATTTACATAAAATAGTTTTAATCCATAAAAATAGTTTATATCAAATCCATAAATAAATTTCCAAGGAAATCATAAAAAATCATTTAAATAATTTCTCAATTTATTTGGAATAATATTTTCCATGTCTACACACACAACCAAACACACAAAACATATTAGTGCTACAATTGATAGTGGAAATTCACTTTCATAGTCTATCCCATTTTTATGGTGGTACTTCAAAACTAGTGTCCTTATAATTTAACACATTCCAAACCAATTATGATAAAATCATTCCCTGAGATAAAAATTAAAAAAATATTTCTTTAAATCAGTTTAAAAAGTACTTTACTTATATCAATCCAAACCATAATTTTAACATTATCATTTTAAATTTATAATGAAGGGTTTTTCCAAAACCCAAACAACATTCCCTAATATCTAATCCAATACACAAAATAATATTTTAATCAAGAATAACATAAGTATATAAAACCCATTTAAATTCAATCATTTAAATAAAACTAACCATTAAAGTTTGTGAATGGGGGAGATGAGATAGAATCCACCAACCTCAAAAAAATTGGTAAAAATAAAGAACGTCAAAGTGAAGCCTCAATATTTGATCACAACCCATGTTCCCTTCACTATAATAAATAATATTTCTTCATAAACCATTCATAACACATAAATATATCAATAACAGACTAGATTTATTGTTTTGAGAGTGGTAAAATCCTTTTATATATCAAGAATGAGGAATAACATGTAATTATTTATGAATCTATGCCTCCAACACACTTTTATTAACATAATAATCCCTCTTAGATCAAAAGGGATCATATCTCAAGCCTAGAGAGAAAATGATATTTGGGAAATGGTGGGATTTGGGGAAGATGAGTGTTAAAGGGATTAATTTGAATTTGACCAAAAAATTATAGGTGTATAAGTATACTATGTATGGTTTGGTCACATTGTTTGTAAAATTGTGTACTCCCTATATGGTGCTACTCTCTTTATCCAATACCTTTCACGGTTGTATTTAATGGTTAGAAAAAATTTGCACCAACCATGATCTTCCATCTTTTTCAAGAAGCATAGTTTCTTTTGGGAACTCACATGGGTTAGTCAAAGATTGTTCCAACAATGTGCCTTCCAAATACCCATTGTCTTCCCTTTCATAGTTTATTATTAGTGGTTTACAATTTATAATAAAAATGAAAAAACCATGAACCTCTAAAAATGACTCCAAAACATTCCAATACCCCTCTTAATCTAATAAAATATAATAAAAACATTAAATATACTCTAAATAAATGAAAAAAAGATCATGTACCTAAATTATGGGCGAGATATTATCCCTACAGATAAAACATTTCCTTCTCATGATCCCATGTTTCTTCTTTAACCTAACCATGTTTCCAATAAAACTACACTAGACCAATTATTTTACCACAAAAGTTATTCTATTTCCTACTGATAATTCATCCTAGCACATTAATTAACCTAGTATATTTTACTAGGTCAACATGGTCCTATAAAATCACATTATCAATATCATTTTGGTTCTTTTTTAATAGATATACATGAATAAATTTCATATTGAACTAAATCATGGATGGAAAATATAATCGATATTACACCTCAATAACTCATTCACGCTTCTCAAAAGGTCCTATATATTGGGGATATAAATTTCCCTAATTACTGAAATGATTATTCCCATTCCTTGGAAAAATTATCAAGAACACATGGTCACTCGTCTCAAACAAAAACTATCACCAATGGTGATACACATATTATTCTTGACAACAATGATTCATATGCATCCTATTTTTTATCAACTAAAAATTATCTGTTGTCTCTTACAAATGGATGGGTCAAATTAGTGATGTGTGACCTATTTCAATCCATCATAGTGGATAATGATGGTGACTCTCTTTTAATTATATAAAAGGATCCAAATTTAGGATTTATTGACAACTGTTATTGCATGAGAACTCAACTAAAGGTAAATGATCCTCCATTGAGACACCCAAATCTATCACACAATCCCTAAGATTGTCATCTAATGATTATATTGTCCGTTCATAAAATCCATCCATATAAGGGTGATAATATATACAAATAGTCAACTAAATTCCAAGCGCTTTCTATAAGGATTTAAAAAAATGATAAATAATTTGAGGGTCTCAGTCTAATACAATCAAGACCAGAACACCATGATTCTTTAATGTGTCTGAAATATAAAATTTGTATAAGTTTTCCACAAAATTAGTTAATGAGGTAGGGAGAAAGTGATCCAAATTTGTGAGATGATCCATAATCATCCATATGGAATCACGTTTCATAACCATCCTTGGAATTTCTATTAAAAAATCCATGGGTTGCTGCTCCCACATCCACAAAATAATTGTTAAAGACTACAATTTTCCCACTCATTGTTAATTATTTTCCATTACATGATAATTGATGTGGCATCTCCATATGTACTCCACTATATATGATTTTATACTGAAGCACCAAAATTATGCTTTCAATGATTTATACAATTTTCAAATTCCCTTATGAACAACCCATCTCAAAAGGTAGATTGCTCTAAGGATTTTTTCTGAATAATAAAAATGTATGAACATTTGATCTCTAAAGTGAATCATTGAACTTCCATCC
Source organism: Viscum album (assembly GCA_963277665.1). NCBI lineage: Eukaryota > Viridiplantae > Streptophyta > Magnoliopsida > Santalales > Viscaceae > Viscum > Viscum album. The sequence goes on along the minus strand of OY728126.1, from coordinate 1,784,604,670 downwards.
AACTTCAATCCTCAATGATCTTCCCAACACTATGTTTTGATCTTATAACAACACATTTAGAATCAGGTTTCATAGAATCATTAAATTTCTCAAGAAATTGAGGAATAAGAGAAACTAAAAATAAAAAAAATAAACTTGGTCTGAGTAATCTATATTCATATCCACTGTGATTGAAAATAGTTTCTAGTGGTGCAAAGACACTTTATACAACTAATTATATGACTAACTTATCAATGAATCTTCTATAGAGTTCCCTTTACTTGATGCGAACATAAAGTAGATGTTAAACATCTGCATATACTCCATCTAACCATATTGCATTAAATTTTTATATCATTATGAGAAAATGTGTTTCAAAATCTTAAGGTCCATCAATGCTGTGAATTTCTCCCCAAAGATGTAATGATATAATGTCTTCAATGGATAGACACCAAAATCCATCACTAAATTAAGTTTTGGGTACTTATTTTCATGAAACCATAAATTTCATGAACCATATGTGTCAACATGATATCCTTAAATGAGAAAAGCTCAAAAAATATACCCATATAATGTCATGTATCTAAGACAAAGGAAGAATTTTAGGGGAATTTAATCCATTTAGATTAGTAGATGGACTGAATTTTAAACTAAGAATTGGAACATAGTTATAATATTTGAAACACATAAAAGTGTTTATTTTAAATTGGTTTTATGGTCCTAGAAGTTTCTCTATAGTTTGGTTGAGTTTTAGAAGAAACAAGGTCTGGATGAAGTAGTTTTTGGAAAGAGAGCATGAGTTACACCATTACTGCATAGTTAGTTTTTCCATGAAGTTCAACCTTGAGGCCAAAGATATTGAGGATAATATCTTTTATAATCCATGAAAGGGGTTGGGAGGACATGTATCTTCATGAATGTGTGCATAGGATAACTCATATGGGATTTGAATGGCTTTCCAAAATCATGTGCCTAACCCACACACTTAGTGACACATAACCTGTAGGACCACATGATTGGTGCATGGTTACATCAAACCGTATGGCATAACTATGTTGTGTGTGGCTCCTAGAAGGAGGATGCCTCAAGGTTGGTTCATGGTTATCAAAATAGTGTGTCCAAACTAAACTACTCTTTAAAGGGGATAATTTTTTTTGATTTTCTTATTTTTATTTTTAATATTCTCATATCCTTTTTTCCCATTAACAAGCAGCAGAATCCCCTTCATGGGAGCTCTCCTCCTCCTCCCTTGCATTGATTAATCTCTTTCACATGATTACCAAATCAAAAATTGTTCATCACATTAGTTGAATATAAGTATTTCTATTATTACCCCTTCCTCTGTTATTTATTTATCTTCTCATACCTGAACTGTCTTCGTGCGAACAAATTCACCCTATTTTCAGGACATTTGTCCGTATAATACATTTCTCTCAAACTAGATTGATTTTAGCCTCTCTATTAGATGAGTATATCATCCCAATAATGAGGTATGTGTTCAATATATTTCCCCTCATTGTTACAACATTTTATAATTTATGTTGTTGTGATGTGTGACGATATTTCTATTTGACACCATTAAAAATGTAAAATATTTCACATAGACCCTTATACCTTGAACTAAAAAAACTATTCCATTAAATTGCATCATTAGTGGTTTATTTCCCCAACATGGAAAACCAGCTTAGGGAATGTTCTTTAAAAATAATTAATTAAATAATTATTTTATAATAAAACAAAAAATATAGGAGTTCCATCATATAAAATATAAAGAGGTTGATTAATTATAATGTTGGAGGATATATCACTCCATCATATAATTACCTAGTGAAAAATTGTTTCTTAAGTGGTTATCGACAACATTCATATAGACGGAACCTGATGACTTATAGTGGAATGTGTCTTAGAATGGCATATTTTTTTTACCCCATTGCAAGTTGGATGTTTTCCATTTATGAATAGTACTCTTGGACCCAAATGATTGTAGTTGTACTTGGTCCCTCTTTAAAGTGGAATGGTATTAGAATAGACATCACATAGAAACTCCCATTATAACTACATGAATCATGAGGTAGGGCATGATTTAGAACATTGAATTACATACATTATAATTGGAATGATAAATGGAATGATTCTGTACATGGAAATAATTTTAAATGTAAATGGACTACATTAACAGATTTGATGAACACATAGACAATTAATAAATGATAAATGAATTACATTAAAAAGGATCCACTATCCCTTGAGTGATGCTAACTTCCTCTTTACAGAACACTGATCTATGTGATTAGAGGGAAAGTGGATTGCCTTATTTTTCATAATGAATAAAGGGGACTTGAGTAGGGTCTTTGGCCATGATGTGGGACACCCCCTTGGATAAGGATATTGGCATGGAGTCCACATAACCTGGGGTTATAGGCATGAAATTCCATGCCCCATTTTACAAGAAGTTGGCTATGTACATTCTCATTATTATAATTCATGGTACTCTGTATGGAATCCAACATTATTTTAGATACTCGATATGGACACCTATATTGATTCTAATCATCATGCATGAAAAACCATATTTATTATCACGAGATTTCTATTATTATTATGATTGAGATTATGCATGGATATCTATGTTAGGCCTCAAGTCCTAGATAATACTATGTATATATATAGCTATAATGTTACGGGGATTATAGTGAATATTTATATACATCTATATATATAAATACTCATAGATATTATGGATTAGGCCGATATAGGTATGGGTGGACAAGTGTTATTAAGGAACATGTGCCCGAGTTGTTTCTTTTTCTTCACTTATATACATCATTATTTATAATATATGAACAATTTTGTATTTTATACTCTTATAATTGATTTCATTTTAAAAACCAATGGAGGTGGACTACTGAGTATATATCACAACCTATTTAGTCCACCATTTCACAAAGGTAACTAAGGAAAATTAATGCTTGCAGGTTTAGGTGAATGGATTTGTTTCTTATGTTGTGCATTTTTCATGGTAGTTTAGGAGCACATGATCGATCCATGACTCATGATTCTCTTGGGGATATACCTTGATTCTTTTTATTTTGTTTATTTCCTATTTATTTTTTTCATATTGTATGAATTCTTCTTGTATATCATAGTAACATGGTATATGCATTTTTGTACATTTGGTTTGTCTATTTCACATCTTTATTATAAATTTTATATATCTTCCACTCCCCTTTCATTAAATTTTAATTATTTTTGTAAAATTTGATTCATTTATTATCTCTTATACCACTATGATACTCAAATAACGAGGGTATATTCTCCCCACAGTACCATCATTGGACCCTCACTTCTAGTTAAAAGCCTCTAGAGTATAGGGAGGCACACATGAGGCCATGTGGCTGACCATATTAGGGCATAGTTTTGGGGGCTCTCAGGTTGGGAAATTATAATGTGGTATCATAGGGTTTAGTTTCCTATTTGTCTTACTACATGGGGTAGTATATAAGATATTGGGAATGTGTTGGATCTTTGTAAATATCCATTTATGGGAGTGATCAATCCATGCATGGGGAAAAGGCCATGTGTCCAATGATGGGATTATCATTCATGTTTTTCGTCTTTATAGTTGATTTTGATTTCACCTTGAGTGAATGAGGTAATTTTTAAAATTATTGATTTGTGAGATTTAAAGTATTTTCACTTGGCATAGTATGGAAAGGAAGTAGCACTAGATGCATCATTCAAGACACGTAGAGATTTACATTCCATATATATTCCATGTCATGTAGTTTTATAAATAGATGAGCCTTGTTTGATTATTTAGCATGCCTATTATATACCATGTTAGGTATTATAGTATCATTCTATGTTTTATACCTTTATAAGTATTTAATTATCATGATACTATGTTTTATATATAAATCCTATATTTTTATTGTGTATAAGTAACTAATTTTCAATGATTGTGTGATTATAAGAAGATTGATTATATAACATGATTGGAAGTTTGCCTTCTTACATAATAGTTTCCATGTTTATTTGGAATGCCTCATTTCATAGTTTTCATGTTAAATTATATTTATTTCTTGTTATATCCTAACTTTCATAATCAAAATACGAGGGTAGTTAAATAAAATATCATTTTCAACCTAAGTGGTGTTTTCATACATAGATTGATGGTTTAATACTATTTGATGAACTGATTATGTAATGTTTGATCCATGGACCATTGGTTTCATAGGATGAAAATTTTATAGTTCTAATTAAATGGGAGATTATTTTCAATCTATAAAGTGTATGGCCACATTATAAATTGTGGAAAGGTATCTCAAATAATAGAACCATTGTTTATGAGCTTTATACACCTTGGGATGGTGGTATAAATATGAAATCTATTAAATTTTGAATTTTAAATGAACTAGATCCATTTATTAAGGATTATAAGTCTATAACATGGGAATAATGAACAATATGAAGAAATTTAAAAATGAACCAATAGAACTAAGTAGGGAATTATGGGAATTTTTCTTATGATATTTACTTGACTAGAACCATGTAGGTCATCCATGGTGCTTTTTTCTTATGAGATAAACCCATTAAGGGTGTTTGAAACATTAATAATTAAATCAACTATTGTGGTTACTGGACCATGGATGGATATGAATGGACCCTTGTAGGTCACCTTTCTTTTGTAAGTCCTTAGTATTTAAACCCATTGAGGAATGTTTATCTTATATAAGGATGGTCATTTAAGGTGCTTTCATTGACATGTATGGTGTTACATAATCATATGGCGGCATCTTACTTGATGAGTCACCTTTTAAGATAATACTAAAACATTCATCTACTTTTTATCTTAATTTTTTTGAGGCCTATGTTAATTAAAATTCAAATTACAACAAAAGGGTGTATTCATCTATATAATTGAATTGAATTTTTATTTAACAATGCCAAATTGTGATAAAATTTATCAATAAATAAGAAAAATATAAAAGGAATTCATGTCATAGGTATCATTATTATGATAGGATGTTAGACAAATAATAATATTTTAAAGGATGTTTTTTGAAAAATTCTGGCATGACATGGGGAATTACCTATGTAAAATTTCTATTAAATGTTTTTCTTATAACAGGTACATACTATTTAATTTGATCCTTGAAATGTTTAATTACATAAACGTGAATTAGTAAAATTTATTAACTGAAACCTGAAGAGGTATTATTACCTTTAAACCACATTTAAAAGTAGTTTAAATATTTCCATGAGTTTTTTATTGGAATTTAAATTGAACTGTTGAACATAGTTTCCTTTTAACCTAATGTGATAGGAAGTAGATCCAAGTTACGTTTTCAAAATTCCATATATATAGTGATTATGTTTGTTTATTTTTCATCGGGCTACCCTTAGGTGGTTAGCACCCTCAGAACAACAAAACATGGATAATTCCTACGTGAAATTTGAGACATTAAGATCTGTTCAGGTGTTTGTTGTCCTGAGTAGGACTCATATTTTCTAAAACCACACCTCTTTTGGATGAGGGTTCATGTGCTAGATTGACACATTTTACTAGAATTATCATCCTGAAATGATCAGTTTCAGTGGGTCAAGCATGCCTAAGGAATGGTCAACTGCCTAATGGGTTTTCTGACCCCTCATCATCTTCTTCTTCTTCAGTATTGGAGCACTTGGGAGGTTATCAGCCTGTTTTTTAGTCATATAAGATAGTTTGACATTGGGATACTTACTTTTATAGAAAATCATATTCAGGTATTCATATGGTTTATAATCTAATGGATTGTTTCAAATGATGTGCCATTATGAAATTGTATCTCAGGGTAGTATGATTCGATTCATGTAGTACCCTCTAAGATTATTAATTTTAAAATAGACTATATGAGTTCCGGGGAAATTTTTTTATACTTTATCTGTTATGCATAATTCATAGGATATCTATGATGTATAGTGACCTAGGAATTATAGGAAAACTGAATCATCCAAATTCTTTTTTTAATAGGGTAAAAAGATATTTTTTTTATACACACTGAGTAGTTTTTTGGCTTTTATGCCTACTAATATGGTGCATGTTAACGTGATTGAGGAGGAGTGTAACATATAAGTCTTAGGTAAAAAATATGTTCTATAATTATTTTAATAGGATTGTTTCATTTTATTTTGGAGTGGGAACTTGATAAAATCATTCTTGAAATGTATAGAACCAACTTTTAGTGGTTAATAGGACATGTTCCATGGGATGGGTTCCCTATTTCAGAAAATGAAATGACTAAGGACCATATTATGATGAGGAAAATTATAAAGGGATGTTTGGTCCTATACTTCCATATAGAGGGGAAATAACCTAGAAGATACTTTTGAAAAATTGTTATTATAGATTTAGAATGACTTTGGGGCAGGTAAGCTTGGAAGGTGTCAGTTCTTGCAAGGAAACATGATTATGATATTTTTTTCTATTTATGAAAACATTGAAAATGTCCTTAGTTAGGGTGTAATTTTCTGGTTGCACTTGAGATTTCACGTGATTACTCATGCGGAAAGAGAATATGGGTTGGGTAATAACAATGTGTTAGAAGATATATCTGGGATTTGTTAAATATGTCAACCAGTCCTGGTTCAATTGTTCTTCTTTCTGGTAGCGGGGTATGGTTGTTTGGAAACCATACTGAGAACTTCATCTTGGATATGGAGGGAGAGTCTCAGGTCATCTTGGAAATTCTATATATCCTTATACATACTCTTTTCTTAGTAGTGGTCATGTCTCCCATCATAAAATCATACGTGATACACTAATAGGGCATTGGTCATATGCAATGCTAAATTACAATATCCTTTATTTCTGGTAAATGGAATCCATCATATTTGTGCTCATGACGAATAGTTTTTCATAGATTCATGTTTATTCCTATGTGATTCTTGGGTACCCAACTATGAATTCCGTGGGTAGACTCATGGACATCGACTAACTCTTTGACTTGATAATTGTTGGGATCAATCAGTGTTCTTTAATTTATTTGTCTCACCTATGTACCAATGTATCACTTGTAAAATATAGAATATTAACTACCTTGGATGAGCTATGTGGACTCTATTTGATGATTTCAAGGTTATCCTTATTTATAGTAGTGACTAGATGAGGTGTTTAAGTTTTTCGGTCCATGTGTGCTGACTAGGTGTACACTCCTATTCATCCTATGGCATGAAAATTTAAATATAAAGACGATGGTTTGTCTTAGAGGCATCACAAGAAGCATGTCATGGTCTTTAGTGGATTTTTTTGTGGTTAAAATGGGGTTCTATTATAGAATTTTTCATGTTTTGGGTTGTGTTACACTGAGAATATAACATGATAATTTTTTAGAATAGTTGGCTAAAATTGGATCAACTTATTTCCTCCTTATTTTGATGAATGAAGTCGCTGAGGAATTCCTCAAGGCATGTTGTCAGGATGAGGTGTGTTTGGTATTGTTCATCTGGGGGTTTTTATGAAAAGTCAACTTTTACTGAATAAATGAGTTCAATTAGAGGATGACCATTATTTTAAGCAAGGGATCATACTGAAATTTTTTTTACAATTCTAGGAGCATGTTGAAAATGGTAATTTTGATGGTGGAGATGTTGTGGCTTAGAGTTGTCCATTCAGAGTAAAAACCTATGGTGGGGAGAACTATAGGCTGGTTGATGAATGAGACAATGGTGTGATCATGTCTTGAGTTACACTGGCTCGGGGTAACACCATCTCGATGTTTCAGTTTGAAAAGTGACTATTTGATCGAGTTTTCATAGCTTATGAGACATACCCATAAATGGATTCTTGGTGATGTGTTGGTTGTTTGGAAACAGAAATCATTTTTTGTATGAAACCACACAACTTTCGTTGGTTATTACTTATTTTCTTTTTTTCCCGATGATTCCAGGTAATGAAAATATATAATTTGGGGAGGTTGTAATGTCTCATCTTTTAGACCAAGGTGGAATTTAATGTGAAATTGAGATCATTAATTTTTTTAGACGGATCGAATTTGTAAATAAGACATGAAATGGTATTCCAACAGTTGAAAACCCTAATACTATATTTTTAAATGGTTTATAATTCTTAAGAATTTCCCAATGAGTTTGGTTTATTTTTTGATACATTAGGCTCGAAAAGCACTGTTCTTGAGAATGAAAGCATGAGGCACATGGTATGCACATAGTTAGTTTAACCGTGTGGGTAAACCATGTATCCCCAATTCTTGAAGAGCATGGTTTTTCCTCATAGTGTGAGGGGTTGAGAGGTTGTACATATTGGTCAAGGTTTAAATGGGGTGAATTGCATGACCCACACATGGTTTTCACCAATAGTGCACCTAGACCATACCCTTAGTTCCACATAACTAGTAACACTGCATGGTTGATGCATAGTTTGATTATACATTGCGACTTAGCCATGAAGGGTGTGGATCCTTGGAGGAGGAGGCCCCACATTTCTCACATGGTTTTCAAACCATTCGACCAAACCATGTGGCTCATTAAAGGGAGTTTTTTTATGATACCCCTATATTTCATTTTACGATTACCACTTCTCTTCTTATTGCCATCCATGCATAGCATAAATCCCTTCAAGGGGGCTATCCACCTCATTCTAGTCCTTGAAGTATTTCTCTTATACGGTCAACCACTCAAAATGAAAGTTAAAAGTAATTTTATTACAACCAAAAATATTTACAAAGGCCTTATTAGACTATCCAAAAATCCCAAAACAATAAAATATTTATTTATGAATACATTTATGGAAATTAATTTTCATTTAAAACAATTTATAAAATTGTAATAAAATATTTATTAATCTCAAAAAAAAAACTTAATTATTCATTATTAAATATTCACGTAGTTAAACCATTATATCATTATATCATTACTTCACTTACAAGGTTCCTAAATTGTATTTATATTTCACGGGTGCAGTTATGATTCATTTTACCGATTTACTATTCAAAAGGGTCATAGTACAATTCATAAAGTCATTTAATTATTCACTAAAAAATTTATGTTGATCCGATCAAACCCTAAATAACATATTGATCACAACTGTGTATTCCCATTATTGAAATTCAAATCATAGAGGCGAGAAAAATTATGTTTAATGGATAGGCTACAATAAAAAAATTTTGTTTCGAAAAGACTTAGTGTTTCATATATTATAGTCTATGGTAAATTTATTTTTAAATACTTGGGGTGTTACATTATTCCCCCTTATAAAAGTGTATTCAACAAAATTTCTAGAATGTTACCTCATAAAAATATTTAGGATGGTATTCATCATAAGTTCATCAATTTCCCATGTTACCTTTTCAGTTTTATGATTTTTCCATTATAACTTTACCATTAGAGTCATTAGATTCCTAAACACCTATTCTTTAGTGTCCAAAATATTGACATTCTCTTCATAGTAATATAAGTAAGGATCCAATTATATTCCTTAATAATTGAGTACATGTGTTGGGTCTGATATGTACTTCCTTAAAAAAGACACCTGGAATACTTTGAAACTTAGAAAATCAAGTCGACATTTCAAAATGATAAGATACAGCTCCCATTTACACCAAAATTTCAAAAGGAAAAATATTCCTACAGATCAATTTTCCTTTCTTTTGAAATCTTATAACACCCTTACATAGAGATAATTTTAATAAAACAGTATATCCCACATGATATTATAAATCCATCCCTCGATTATTGGCATACCTATTCTTCCTACATTGAGACTCTTTGATATGGGATTGAATAGTCTTTACCTTCACTGTTATTTCCTCCACTAGATCTGGGCAGATAATCTTTCTTTCACCAACTTCATCCCAACATGTCGGTGTATGACATGTATTTCTATACAATGTTTCATATGGGTACATTTGATTACTTAAATGGGAACTATTGTTTTGGGAAAACTCCCACAAAGTTAAATATTAATCCCATATTCCATTGATCATGATCTTAACATGTCTTATAAAGCGTGAATCATCTTTTCTAACTAACCGTTAGATTCAGGGTGATAAAGAGTACTCCAACAATGTTCAGTATCTAGTGTTTTCTAAAGTATTTTCCAAACTCTTCATTTAAATCATGTATAATGATCCAAAACTATTAGGATAGGGTCTTCATTACATCTTACAACTTCATTAATATAGTGTCGTGCAAGGATCTCTATTTGAAAATCCTCCCTTATAGAGAGGAAATGTGAAGAATTGTTAAGTCAGGCCACAATTGCACATGTTGCATCATTATTTCCTGAAGTTTTTGGTAATCTAGTGACACAAATTCATAGTAACATCATTCCATTTCCATATATTAATAGGCATAGGTTGCACGACTCCTCTAGGATGTTTTCTTTCAGCATTAACTTGTTGTCATAGTAAACATCTTGATACATAATCAGTAACTTCCCTCTTCATTTTATCCCACCAAAATTGTTCCTTCAAGTCTCTATACATCATAGTGCTACTAGGGTGTATAGAAATATTTTCACTGTTGGATTCATCCAATAAATTTATTTTTATCCTGAGTATAGAGGGAACACATAACCTCCTCCCAAATTTCAAAATTAAATCATCATAACTGAATTATACCAACATCCCATTATTAAAATCTTTAATTTTCTTTTGAATATTCACATCATTAGACTGATAACTTTTAATTATTTCCTATTAAGATGGTTGGGAAACCAATAGAAAAAGAAGTGATGCTTCACCTTCTTTGATAATTCTCATATCTATCTTTTTAGATCCATGTACATAGGATATTTTTCAATCCTAATTTGCTTCAAAAATCCATGATCCTACCAACTTGATGCATCTGCAACATTATTTTCTTTCCCCAGATGGTAGTGTGTGGCACAATCATAATCCATGAGTTTCTCGATCCATCACCTTTGACTCATGTTGGGTTTTTTTCTATGAGAAGATATATTTGATGTTATTGTGATTATTATATACCTTATATATTTCTCAATATATAGGATGTCTCTATATATTCAGATAAAAGATTACAGGTGAAAACACAAGATCACGATTTCGATAGTTCTATTCAAGAATTTTTAACTTCCTTAATGCATAGGTAATAACTATATCATTCTGCTTATGGACACATCCATGTACTTTCATTGATGCTTCACTATAAACTAGAAATCAACCATTTCCTAATGGTAGATTCAAGATTGGAGCATTAACTAACCTCTTATTAAATTTTTCAAAACATTCTTTAGATTATTTTTCCTATATGAACTTTAACCCTTTAAGAGTCACTTGGTTATGGGGTTAGCTAACCAGGAAAAGTTATAAAATAAATTCTGATAATAAACTTCTAAAACCCATAAAATTGTGTACCTAAGTTTTGTTTGTAGGAGTAGGCCATTTCTGAATAGCCATTATCTTCATAGAAAAAACTGAGATTCCATCCATAGAGATAATATAGCCATGTAATGAAACTGAATGAAGAAAAAATTCACACATTCTAAACATCCCATACAATACATTTCTTCTAAATGTTTTCAGAATAATGTGCAAGTGATTCTCATGATCTTCGTATCTTTTAGAGTGTACCAGGATATTGTAATTAAATACCACAACAATGTAATCAATATATTCCATGAAAACTCTATTCATCATATCCATGAAAATATAGGATGAATTATTCATCCCAAGAGGAATTACTATAAACTCAAAATTTCAAAACCTAGTTTAAAATGATGTATTTTCCATATCATCTAACCTCTCATGAAATTGATGATATCCAAATCAAAGGTAAATCATTAAAAAATATTGGGCTCTATGAAGTTCATCCAATAAATTATCAATACTAGGAAGAGTCTACCTGTTCATTATTTTAATAGCATTGATCTATCTATAGTCACTGCATAGCCTCATGGATTAATATGTCTTATTTACAAAGATATCATGGGCTCCCCATGAAGGAACAGTAGGGAGAATAAATCCCTTATCACCCAATTCCTCCAGTTATTTCTTTAGAACCACCAATTCCATTATGGGAATTAAATAATGATCCTTTAATATATGCCTTACCCAAGGAATTAAATCAATAGAAAATTCAATTTCATACTCTGGATGATGTCCAGGTAAATCCTATGGAAACACATCCACATATTTTTAAACAAAATGTTCATCCTCAACTTTAACATTTCTTTCCTCACCCATAGATATTGTATTCTCTTCCTCCCCAAGAATTGAATTTAGCAGATCTACTGGGGGTGGATCTAGATAGGAAATAGATGGTGAGGTTTCTACTCTAATGATTAGGAATTATACATCATTCTAAAAAATTATAACTTCATCCTTCTTGTAATAGATTTTTTAATCATAACATGAAATACAAGTCATTCCAATGATTATATCAAATTCAATCATGAGTGTAATGATAACGTCAAAAACTAAAACTTGTTTATGTTTCATAAGGGAGAACTTATCAACACATTTTCATGCCAATGATACTTCCTTTAAGAGATTTGAATGATAACTCCTTTATTAAATCAGATTTGGAATGTATAATTTTCATGGAATATAAGGATGATATAAAAGAGTGCGATGATTCAGAATCAAATAAAGCATTGGATATGTTTGAGAAAACAAATAAGGTACCTTCCATTATATTATTCGGAACATAAAACATAGTTGTTGTGACCACATGAGATTGGACTTAACCCCTGTCCTTATTTGGGAAAATTTTCCTTCATTCTTAGTAAAATAATTTTCATAATGTACCATATCATTGAATTTGTAGCATCGATCAATAGTAGCTTTTTTTTAAATTATAGTCCCATTCTTAGTGGCCTTTTTCTCCACACTTGTAATAAACACCCATACCCCTCAAGCATTTATTGTGGTGTTTCCTCCCACAATTATCATATAATGGAAAATAAATTATTCCCTTCTTCCCCTTTTCTTATTTTCTTTTTCCAGAGTACTCAACATCCCTCTATTCATCTTGAATTAATTTATTGTCAGAGGACATATAGAATTCATTTTCTGTCATGATATCACATGAGAATATATATTTATATGCTGAGATACTTTGGAAGTATAGTTCCCTTTGGTGGAATCATTTTTGACCAACCAATAATTAATCAATATTACTCCTTGGATTATGTATGTAGTCTGCAACATGAGTTGTGAATATTTTAATGTTTGATTCATAATTTGCAATATATTCATCCCCTTTTTTGTTTCAAAATCAAGAATTGACATTCCATATCTACTTACTATTCATGATAGAATTATTTTTCTATTATGATTTCTTGACAATCCCTCCATTCCATATTTTCAATATCTTCCTCTTATATTTTTTTTGAATCAATAACCACCATTGATCATCATCTCTTGATTGAAGGTAAACTACCATGTCAACCATTACCCTTTCATTACATCCCAAAGAGTGAAATAACCTATCTATGGAAATTATCCACTTTTCCATTATGATTGTGTTTGTAGTCCTATTGAATGGCAGAGTATTTTGTCGTATAATGCAGTCTAACATTTTTTATCCACATTGTTGATCAGATTTCTACATAGGGGAAAGGTTATTGTACAAAACATAAGTCAGTTATACCAGTATAGTTATAAGTTTCTCACCCCCAATCAGAGCTTCAAAACCAACATCATTATTTTTTATAAGAGTGAAACCCCTACATGGGATATGTGTGTACATGTGATTTCCATTTCTTCCACTAGGAACTATTTCAAAATAATGTAATACACTAAATTAGGTTATGTATCATAATGTATAATGTCAAAATAGAAAAACACTTAACATAAATTTAAATTTTATGCAAGTCTAATTTCATAATCATAAGTATTGATTCATTGAATAAATATTTACATTTAAATCCTTCATAATTATTTGAAAATAAAATGTGAATTTTCCTAAGCATATCTATTAGGAGTGTCAAAATGGGTGAACAGTAAGGCATGTTTTCATGTACTAGGATTTCTTGAGTCAGGTCTAGAACTCCTTGTCGGAGTTGTACTCCTAGGAACATCTATTATAAAACCACGTCCACTTATAGTATCCATAAATGGATTTATTTTCTAGGTAGACCCACATTATATATATAACTTACAAAATTATAGGATGTTATTTTATTATTATCATCAGAGTGAATCTTAAGTTTTTTCCCTGATATACATTTTCAAAATCTAGTTACCAATGATTCTACTAAACTTCATCTGAAACCAGCTATAAAGACCTCGAAACCTATTACCTATGGCCTTAGTATTATTTCATCATCACTAATATAATATTATAATGTATTATTTTTATTGTCCAATCACATTAACTCAAATTACTTTGATCTATTGAGAGGAGTATCATCCCCTATAAATAATTACATTGCATTGCACAATTAGTTTCCTCAAAAGTTGAAACATGATATCCATGACATCTCATTTTCTAAAAACATTAGTCATATCAACCAATATCTCTTATAAGAACTCTTCTATTATAAGAGAAAACCTCAACTATGTCTGGAATGTACCTCAAATAATCATTTGTGTACAAATTTATGAAATGGAAGAAATTTAATGACTTAATATTTTATTTGAGTGAATTAATAACTTAGTCTTGCAGAATTAAATAATTTTTTATTTAATATGACTAATCTATGTGATCCCACTCAAAACATAAATAAGAATTTAAATAGAAAATATTCAATAGACATGTCCATTTTATCTATGAATTCCTATTTATTATTGTACTATGTGATCACGCATAATAAGTTCACATTAAATAAATAATAAACCATGCAAAAAATAAAATAAAAAATTAATGATGAGATCATGAGCCATTATCTTTTGGTTAACCCATTGAGAGATAACAGATTAACCATGACCCTAGTAGAATTAATTAATTAATAACTTACTTGAATTTTAGTTCTTACAACACCCTTGCTCTTCACGTTTTTCGTTTATTCCAAATTAGAATTTGAAAAACTATTCCACGAACTCATACGATCTTGATAACATATAATCACACATAGTTAAGGAGAACTCAGGGTGAAAAAATACATTTTATCAATAAATGTATACATGAAATTCTTTAACAAAATAATATTGGGAGTGATGATGCAAAATTAATCATAAGAAATTAAATACATCATTTTAAAAATAATATGATATAGTTAAATTAAATAAATAATTAACCAAACATGCACTGGCCGGTCTCAACTCATGATTTGTAACCATGCTACTATATTACATAATAAAAACTAAATTTACCAATATTCAATTTGAGGGTATATTTAAGGTTTAAAATTTAATTATAATTATTTTAATTAATTACCAATATGTCCCACTATAGATGAAATAATATAATTAAATATAAGGAAATTAAATTTAATTTCAATTTTATTATAATTTTGAGGTCCATTTAGACCAAAATCAAATCATAAGAAATTATTTTAGGGCTTGTGGTGGGGTTGATGAGTCAATCAGGTTGGATGTAGACAATACCGATCTGGCCCAAGTCTATTTGGGGCATCCATGTACAATATATACAAATGTATATATATTATAATATTTAATATATGAAATATATTTTAATATATTATATATACATATCCTTTGGAAATACCCAAATTTATAGTTTGGAAATTATATCCAACATCCTCCTATAAATGGGGAGGGTCCAAGGTGTCTATATCGTTTTAATGGATGGGGAGTTGTATGTTGATTTTTTATATATTTTGTAAAATAATTCATGTTTACACATAAAATATTATCAAGAAATGAATACCCTATTAAGATTATGATATATTCTGATAAAAAAGTTCTCTCATCCTGCTTCAACTAAGAATCCAACAAACTGGTAACTATTAATGTGAATAACAAAATTAAATAAAAAATTTCACTCATAATTTATAAAGAAAACCATCATTCATAGATCAATCATATATTGGTGATATGAACATAGAAATACATTTTCTCAATTGATTTGGGACCATATCAAAACCCTAGTTTTAATCTTAGGATATATAATTAAAATTTCAATGTTTTTGACTTAAATACTTTCACATTTATATGATACCAATTGATGGAAACCAGAGAAAAATAGAATCATCGAATATATGGAATATAAAATTTTTGGTTCAGAATCATTTTAAATGAAATAATTCTATAAAACCCATTTTTCATATTTCTCAAATGATCATGTGAAATTCAATTTCATTAATAAAAATAAAATCGAAAAAAACATAAAGGTTTCCATGTTTATTTGAAATCATTAATTTTATTCCCTCACCATCCAAACATCATTGATCAAAGGATACAAGATATGAATTATACATACCATCCACATAATAAACATAGATCTTAGATTGAGTAATAAGATTCATGGGTGCTATAATAATAAATCAAACAACTTTTGGACATCCCATAGATCACATGATGAATGATGACTATATCAAGATATGATGGATGATCTAACCTTGTTAGTTATTCAAAATATACCTAAGTGATTAACAAGAGAGGATAAGTGAGATTAACTATATAAATTCAACAAAATGGTGTAGTTGACTATTTAATAGGATAAAATTATCTATTATACATTGGTTATACTTTTTTAAATTTCACTTTGGCCTTCATTAATTAATGACCTTCATATTAGAAACTTGTGAACACTTATGACTTCATTAAACTATTCGTAAATGTTTAAAATATTTTATGACTCACATGCAACACTTGATATTTTTTTGTGATGAAATAATAACCATTAACTCAGCTTGTAATCTCCCAAAATAATTTAATGAATCTTGAACATGTTATGTTCCTTCAACAAATAATATTTTATCAAATTCAATTTTATGAAAAAAAACATGTGAATACATTGATAAATAAATTTAATCATCATTATTATAAATTTGATAAATATACATGAATTATTTTATTGGTGATCAATTACTATTGATCATCCACATAAACACATAGATGGGGACTACTTCATCCAAAATTCATAGTCATATGAATTGGTGGATCATGTTGATAAACAAATTGTGTCGCCATCAAGGTCAATCTCTGGATAACTACGAGTCAAAAAAATAGAAAGAGAGAGGATTTTAATAACAAATCATGGCCCATAAAGAGAATGATTTTCCTAGCTATGACTTCATGTTACAAACATGTTCACTGTAATATATTATCTTCGTGCATGATATTTCATAAATAAAGAAACATAATTGTTTCATTATCAATTTTATTATTCATATATTTCATGGGATTAATAGATGAACATACATTCTGGTATAATGGCCAGGGATTTAATTAAGCTTATACCATCTTGGTCGACATAGATATATGAGATATCTCTTCCTAAACATGCATGTGGCATATTAATTATAGATCATTTAACTGATTCCATACCACTAAAGATGAACCCAACACAAGATACATCACCATGGATTCAATAACTTGGTTTTTCCTTGTATCTATATACATAATCAAATGGCATACATCGATAGTGATCTCAAGTCAAGAGACTAAGACACAGGTTCATATATAGGAACAACAAATGAAACCCGAACCTTATGGTGATACTATTGGTGGGTCATTCTTTATGATCTATACTAATTGTGATTACCATCTATGAAATTTATTAGAAGAAGTATCAATTCACTTGTGTCCTAAGAACCTAATATCCAGACATCATCTATATTCCTTATGTTTAATGTATCTATAGCATAAAACAGATATTTAAGATTATTATAATAGTATCTCAAAGAATTCATTATAGATGGAAATACTATAATCTGTTTATGTGACACTTAAACTAAGGAAATTTCCATGTAACAAATGAATTCATAATTATCAACACTATTATGGAATGAATAAAGAAAATCATATATAAATTTTATTCCATGCAATGTTAGTAAGAGTAATTTAAGGAGTGGGGTCTTGGGAACCCAGTCACCACACAATCTAGTATTAAGATAGATCATTATGAATCCCATTATTAAAAGAATAGAAGAACTAAAACTTTCTAGGATAAATATATAGAATAATCTATTGGTATATGAGCAATCTAAATAAATTTCATAGAATGTTATAACCCATTAATAACACATTTATGAGGCTGTAATTGAATATAAAAATTATTCTAACAATTATTAGTGAGATTTAGAGATCAATGATGGTGATATAGTATTCTTTAAAATATCACTATGAAATAATTTTATGAAATTCATAAATAAGGGAAATATAATCCATGTATATATTTTTTCCTTAGAGATCCTTGGTTAGATTGGATCGGTAGCGTATGGCTTGGAACTTCTATTGAACCTCTCCCAATCACACAATACGTTCCATATTCTTATTATAAGAATGTATATACCTAATCCATATCATGTAGTAAAATCAATGGTTTTTCCATTGGATCATGATATTTCATATGAGGAACAATTATTGAAAATATTCTAATAAGGAGGGATTTTGTTCTCGAATAAGACCACTCACATTTTAAAAATTTTATGGTGAAACTATAATTTTCAGGAAGCTATATAGAACCTAAGGATGTGATGTTGATTATGTATTATAGTTTTTTGTATCCAAAAAATTGTAATTTAGTGATTGAAATTATTATAAGAGGGGAAAAATGTAACCCCAAATGTTTTTTATTATAAATTTCACTATATTAAATTTTAAGTGATTGATATCTTTCATTATATTCAACATAGAGCTTAGACGAACCACGATATACTATTATAATATTATTAATAAATGTGACTATTATCAAATAAAAATTCGATTTTTTGGGTATGAATACGACTAACTAAATTATGAATAAAGTATAAATTTTTTCCATGATTAAATTTTACTGATTACTTCTTATAAAATAAGTTCCTTAATTTTAATAATAAAAATAAATTGATATTAGACCTATTGTTTCCTAAATTTTATTTTAAATATATTATTTATTTTTATCTAAATAAATTATCTTGATCACCTATGATTAATGATGAAATATTTCCATAAAAAATGAAAAATTATTTATACATAGATTATTAATTGGATAGAAAATTAGACAAACCCATATGAATGTAAAAAAATTATTTTCCAAAATACTAATTTTGTTGTGTGCAATGTATCTTATCTTAATAAAATTAATTAATCCGTATTGACAAATGATTTTTATGAATGTTTTAGATAATATTTTAAATAAAATATATTAATAGTCTACTAATATTTATTAGATAATTTGAAATGACAATAAAATCATTTTTTTACATAAAAATACATTTTCTCTAAAAATGGTTTTTATGCATTTTTTGTGCATATATTATAATTAAGTTTTTCCAATTCAAGGAATTAATTATTTAAAAGTGGATTAACTATTTTTAATCATCATAGTTAATATTATTTATTACTATTAACATAATATTTATCATATATCAATAGTTACAATTGTAAAAATATTATTACCATGGAATGGGTTAAATGGGTTAAATTTTGAGATAACATAAGAGATATGTTTTAAAATAACACAATTATGTTTAGTATATAAGATTGGTTTACTATATTTCTACCTTAATATTATTATTGTCATTAATATTAAAACTTTTTGTCACATCAATTGAGTAAGGTATATATTATATAATAATGTTCATTGTATTTTCAAGTTTTCTACCCACCTCACTTATGATTCAGAACATCCTGTTATCACTTATACACAACACTTGAATAGTATAGTTAGGCCATTAAAACCCCAAATAAATTCCATAATTCATATAAACATTTTATTGGCATGTTCCTCACAAAAAGAACATCCTAATATGGATTATTTTCTATCTCAATGGATGATACCAAAAGAAGTGTTAATTTTATTTACCATTCTATGCCAATGATCAATCTTTATTAACATCATATAAATAATCTATAACCTTATGAATATGATATAATAATTATATTTTATATGATGATTTTTTTAGTTAATTATTTTTCCATTTCTTATCTGAAATATATAATGGAAATAAAAAAAATCCCTCTTTCATATATACGGACTACCATCTCTATAAAGCGAGGTATGCTTCCTTTCATTACCATATATCATGGACAGTTATATAGATGTATTTATTCGATATATATTAATTTCGCAGCATAATTATTATTGGTTAATGATAAAATATGTTTCCACGTCTTACTTCCCCATCTGTTAAAAAATGATAGCCTTGTTCGTGCACATGTGTGCACTTCCACCACCATGAAGTGATTTGAATAATTTTTCATTTCTATATAACATGGAAGGTAATAATGATATATTCAATGAATATATATGTTATTTATGATTTTATTAAGAATATATAAAGATATATTATCAGTTTATTTTATTTATTTCTATTCATTTTAAAATTCTATCATCACTCACACATATATACAGACTACTGTATTCCGAAGTGAGGTTATTCATTTTTCTCCACCAATTTTAATGAATAGTTATAAAATTATATATTATTAATAAATATTATACACATAAAATGATATCATTACTAGATATTATGATACCATGAACAATATTAAAGGACCAAAACTGTCCAATCGAAATATGCATAAGAAAAATAACAATTAACATACAAATATTTATTTTATTGAAGAATTGTAAATAAAAGAGAAATTTGAAATTATAAGGGAATGATAAATTTTAATATAATAATGAATATGGTTTTATTCAAAATTTATAATAAATCAAAATATATTATACAAGATATTAATAGTCAATATATTAACATTTTTTACTTGAGGAAAATGTTAAGGTTATAATTATATTTATTTTGTGGATTTTTTAGGTTAAATTTATACTGAGGGAAATTATATAATTAATATATTTTAAACCCCATATATTTCATTACATCTAATTATTTCTATGGTTCTCATGTTTTACTTTGAAAATTTTCTCCTTTTTAATTATGGATACTGAAAGAACGTTTTTATGAAAAACCGACATTATTTTTCATCTTTCACCTGAAATTTTTTTAATTTATATTAATGTTCTAAAATTATTTAAGGAATGTTTTAAAAAGTAAATAAATGACTTAAAATTTTAATTTTCAAAACTTTTTGCTTCCTTAAAAATTATTAAAATCAATGTTTTGAATATTTTTTCATATATTTTATGTTAGAGTTTTAAAAAAAATTGCAGTTAATGTCCTCTTTTAACAAATACAACATGAATAGATTTTACCACCAACTTCTACTTCCTTCTACATGAATCTTCCTTGAAAAATTTATAAGGATTTATAAAGAAAATAATATTCTCTTTTTCAGGGAATTTTATTTTTTAAAAGTTATTACATGAAAATCGATATTTTCTATTTATTTTCAAAGAATATTTTAGATGCTTTTATATATAATGTTTTCTAGATATTTCAATATACTTTATGCAATGTTATAATACACTAGGGATATTAAATTATTATAACATCCACATTATTTATCTGTATTTCTTATAATGATGACATTTTAAGGAAAATTTTGTGAAAATATTTTTTTATAACATATTAACTAAACAATGGCGGAATAATGAATGTATTTATGATATTATAGAACAATTATGTTTGGTTTTCTTTATGTGAAGGGTGGGAAAATGATTATATTGTTGATTCAATATGGTTTTCCATATGAATTTTCTATTCCTTCATACTTAGGGGAGACTGTTGAGTCATTATGGTTTCTTTATGACTTTACCATTCCTTCTTGTTTTGAAAATCACAAACACCTTATCTCAATGGAAATCTCATTTTACCATATGTTTTACTTCTATAAGGAAAAATTTCCTTCCCCAAGGAAATTTATCCTTATCATGTTTTCATTGTTCATTTCATTATTTTTTTTCTATGTGTAAAATTTTGGTTTGAAACTAAATCCTCGGAATCCTGTAATTACCTTGATATGAAGCATTCGGTTTTAGGATCTGAATTCTCCCAATTCTGATTATGAATTCTGGATACGATCTCTTCTGAGTTCTAACTCAAAATTCTGATTACGAATTCTGGAAATGAACTCTTCTGATTTAAAACTATGAATACTTATTACGAATTCTGGATACGAACTCTTCTGAGTTCTAACTCCGAATTCTGATTACGAATTCTGGATATGAACTCTTCTGAGTTCTTACTCCTAATTTTTAATACGAATACTGATTTTGAACTCTTCCGAGTTCTGACTCTGAATTCTCATGAACTCTGCCTCCAATCTTTGTGAGTTCTGGTTCCGAATTTTTGTTAATCTAGATTCTGAATTTCCTTGAAATTCAGACTCCGGAATTCTATAGAGATCAGGTTCTGAATTCCTAGAAAACAGAATCCAAATATCCATGTATTATAGACTCCGAATTCATTTTTGGTTAGACTTCGAACATTCAAATTTCCTTACATTCTGAATATTGGATTTTAGTTATGTAACTATATTTTTTCTTACACTTTTTTTTTATAAAATGATATCATGCTTTCAGTTACTAACTAACCATTATTTGAGTGAAATGTGTATAGGTCCCTCTGAAATTCAAGGATAGATATGACCGTTGGAGGAGGGAGCCGACTGTTGAAGTTGTGCCTATAAATAAGAGCTCATTTGAAAGAGCTCAATACTGTTCTATGAATCTAGAGATTACTTACTGTTGAAGTGATTTCTAGATAGAGACTCTCATTTCTTTGTGCATATTGAACATCTTTTTTAGACTTGATTTTTGCAACTCTGATTGTTGTTGTGTACAATCGAGGGCTTTCGTGGATAGGAAGACAGAGGTTCCGACTCCCTTGAAGTTGAGGGATTACTTGCTGAGGAAGAAATAGGTGCTAACTACCTTGAAGTTGAGGGCTTCCTTGCTGAGGAGGACAGAGGTGGTGACTACCTGAAAAGTTGAGGGCTTGTGGGAATAGCAAGATAGACTCCGATATTTGTATCGAGGGCCTACCCTGGTATCAGGTAAGACACACTTTATTGAAATTATAAATCAAGGGACCTTTATTCATGTTCGTTGGATACCCTTATCTTTGGGTTAAAAGATTTACTACATGATAATTGTTTTTTTACAAGTTTTCTGCAACATTTGTATTGTTGAGGAAAGTATAACTATCTTATACTTTCTTTTACTTGTACTCTGATCTATTTAGACTCTATTCGCTTTAAGGTATAATCTTTATCTTTGTAAACATTCATTAAGTTTCATTTTCTGGAACCATATTTCTGGATTCACATTCTTGGAATCATATTTCTGGAATCAAGCAAGCGTGTAGAACTAGAGGTTTTTTGAATTACCTTGTTTGACCTTGTTAAATAATAAGAAGGTTTCTAACCATCTTTAAAAGTTCCAAAGGAATTTTTAAAGTATACAATTCACCCTCCTCTTGTATTTTGAGCATCGTTATATATTCTTTACAGTATCTCTATTATTTTGATCCTACATTTTGTATTATAGAGTATATCATACTCACATACCATCTCAAAAATTGGTATCAAAGGGATGGTTAAATATGAATAAATCTCACAATTAGATTCAGAAGAGAATTTATTTTCGGAATCCAATTTTCAAACTCATAATGTTCGGATTCATTTTTTCATATAGATACTCTTATTCTATATTTTCCTCATTTAGGAATATTTTCCTTGCTTATAAACTTTTTCTATTAACAGGTTTTTGTGGAAAGTTTTTTTCCCTTAAAATGGTAGGAATCAATGTTGGTTCCATAGAAACTCTCAATCCAACTAGTCCACCTATCTTTGATGGAAATGATTATGAAAATTGGAGAGATCGAATGATGACTTTAATTATCAATACTGGTGTTGATAATTTTGTTATTCTTACAAGAGGATATAAAATCTATGACAAAGAAGCTAGTACCTTCACTAATCAAGAAAAGCATGAATATCAACTGAATTATAAGGTACGCAATACTTTTCTTTTCTCCCTGAAAAGAAATATATTTAGACAAATTTCATCTTTTGAAGTAGTAAATTGTATTTGGAAGAAACTTGAAGTTACACACATTGGAACTTCCAAAGTTATTGAAACTAGAAGAGCCATGCTCAGAGCTGAATATCATGGTTTCTGCTTTCCATATGTAGAACCCATATGTAAGGTGCAACAAAGATTCATGACTATTGTGAATAGTTTACAATACATGGGTGATAAAGTATTAGATGATGAATCTCTTGTTGATAAGATCATAGACATTATGCCGAATGAGTGGGAATCCAAGAGGACTGTTATTGATGAAAACAAGAAGGTTACTCAGATTACTCTTAATGATTTGTTTGGAACTCTTCTTCAACATGAGACTAGAATGAAGAGAGATGAAGCTAATGTTAAGAAGAATAATGGAAATGGAAGTGTTTATTTTACTACAACTTCAACTCATATGAAATATAAGACTCGTGAGAGAGTTACCAGATCTAAATCTAAAAAGGTTTTTATCCAATATGAATCTAGTGGAAGTGAATCCTTAGAGAATTAGTTGGAAAATCTTGCTCGAACGATGAACAAGATAGATGTACAGAGGAACTTTCAATCAATATACATGAAGAAAGAAAGAAAAGATAAGAAAGATTCATAAGAAACATGTTATGAATGCAAGAGTGTTGGACATATAAGACCTGATTGTCATATTCTTAAGTGAAAAGAAAGAAAGGAAAAGAATTCTGAGTGAAACAGAAAGAAGTATTACAAGGCTAAAACTATGAAAGTCTTTAAAACTAATGACACCTGCAGTGCCAGTGGTGGTGACTCTTTAGATGAATCTTCAGATTATGAATCTTCTGGACAGAAGAATCTTGGTCTAATGGCCAGACTACCTATTAACAATAATTGCTTAATTGATAAAGTACACAATGCTGATTCCATAACCAATATTTCTTTAAATGGAAATTATAGTAATGATAAAGCTTATAACTCTTCTTATGAAGAATATTCTTCTGATGAAGATAATACTTTACCTTCCTATGAAGAAGTTTCTAGGTTTTCCAAACTTCTTGAGATTGAGAATTCAAAACTCATGAAAAAGCTAGATAAGGAAAATTCTAGGAATACTATTCTTATAAAAGAAATATCAGATCTTTCTAAATATCTTGATAAAAAAATTTTGATTTTGAAAATATTTCAAAAAATCTGGAAGAAGTAAATTCTATGAAGAATAAACTTTCTATGGATTTAGAAAATGTAATTTCTAAGAAAAATGTTTTCAAGTCCAGCTCTAGTTCTAAATCAAATTTATTGGAAAACAAGAACTTGGTTATCAAACTGAAATCCGAAATATTTTCCTTGAGGAAGTATTTGTCATACATTACCTTAGGTAAGGAAAATTTGGATAAAATGTATTCTCAAATCCGACCTCTAAGGAGTAGTTCTGGTTTTGGTTATACTAGATCTAAACCGATTTTTAGTAACAGTTATTTTGTTCCTCAAAGTGCTCCATTCTGCACTAAGTGTCAGTGTGGTGGGAATTGGGTTATAAATTTTTCCTTAAACAAAACCCAGTCTTTAGGATTTCATACATCCTATTTTTCTAGGAAAATGTGGGTGCCTAAAATTTTTCTTTCTTAGATTCTAAAATCCAAGCAAGTTTGGATTCTGAAAACCTATTTTTTTATTTTCAGGAAAATAGGGAAGGAACCAACATCCATACTTAGTACATGGATAGTGGATGTTCCCAGAATATGACTGGTAACACAAACTATTTTGAAATGATTATCAAGACGAAAGGAGGGAAATTCACTTTCAGAGATAATGCTTAGGGAGAAATTATTGGTATAGGTAACATCGTTCTTTTTGTAAAAACATTGATTTCAAATGTTTTATTTTTTAAGGGTCTTAAGCACAATCTTTATTAGCATAATTCAATTATGTGATGAAGGTTACCTTGTGAATTTTATGAATGAAAAGTGATTAATACACAATTCCAAGGAAGATTTTATTCCTTCTACCCATAGGTAAGAGAATTTATACACACTAAACCTAGAAGACCTTAGGAGCCAAGATCTTCCTTGTCTTAGTACAATGAAAGATAATTCTTGGTAGTGGCATAAAAGGACAGGACACTGTAACCTTAGGAACTTATGCAAAATTTCTATGAAAAGATTAGTTAAGGATCTACTAGAGCTTAGATTTGATTCTTCAAAATTTTGTGATCCTTATCAATTTGGAAAGAAACATAAATCATTTTTTAAATCAGTTGGTGAAGTCTCAACTACTGATGCACTATAGTTAGTGCATATGGATCTCTTTGGTCCTACACAAACTGTAAGCATTGGAGGTAGGTATTTTGTATTTGTTTTAGTTGATAACTACACTAGATTTATTTGGTTCTATTTTCAAGAAAATAAGTCTAAAACCTTTTCTTATTTCAAAAGTTTTAGGGCCCAAGTTAAAAATTAGAAAAACCACCCTTTGAAAACTATTCATAGTTATCATGGTGGAGAATTTCCGAATTCTGATTTTGAAACTTTTTGTAGTTGAAAAGGAATTACTCATAACTTCTTAGCACCCAGAACACCTCAATGAAATGGTGTTGTTGAAAGAAGAAATATAATTATTCAAGAGATAACTAGAACCATGTTGAGTGAGTATTCTATAGCCAAACATTTTTGTGATGAAGCTATAAGTACTGCTTGTTATACTATAAATCGAGTTTTGATTAGACCTTTTCTTAATAAAACTATTTATGAGTCATGGAATGGTAGAAAACCTATACTTTCCAACTTCCAGGTTTTTGGTTGCAAAGTATTCATCCTGAATACTAAAGATAATCTATACAAATTTTCACCAAAATCTGATGAAGGAATTTTCATAGGCTAATCCATAACTTCTAAGGCTTATAGAGTTTTCAACAAAAACACTTGTACTATTGAAGAGACAGTACATGTCAAATTTGATTAAACTGATCCCTTTGTTTTTAAATAACCTCAACCTATATCTTTGGATGTGTTTTCAAAAACTAATTGTCAACCTTTGTTAGAAGATCCTTCTGATAAGGAAAATGCCCCAGAAAATGTTTCTGAAGCATTTACCCCAGAAGATTTCCTAACCTATGTTGATGAACAAGTTTTACAAAACCCAAATAAGTTGTTTCTAAATAATCATCCTAGTGACATCATCATTGGTGATGTAAATCAACCTATAAGGACTAGAATTTCTTTAAGATGAAGTAGAACATATATCATTCCTTTTCCAATTAGAACTAAAAAGCACTGATAAAGCTTTAGGTGATGATGATTGGATTAAAGCCATGCAAGATGAACTAAATGAATTTTAAAGGAATAAAGTCTGGACCTTGGTTGAAAGACCTAAGGAATCTTTTTTATTGGAGTAAAATTGGTCTTCAGAAATAAGTGTGATGAAAATTGAATCATTGTACTAAATAAAGCTATATTAGTTTCTAAAGGCTATAATCAACAAGAAGGAATAGACTATAAAGAAACCTATGCTCCAGTAGCTATAATTGAATCTATTCATATCTTACTTTCCTTTGCATCATTCTTAAATTTAATACTTTTTCAAATGGATGTGAAATGCACTTTCCTTAATGGTTATGTTCAAGATGAAGTCTTTGATGAACAACCTCCTGGTTTTGAAGATAAAAAACATCCTAATCAGGTTTTTAGACTTACCAAAGCTTTATATGGCCTTAAACAAGCACCTAGAGCTTGGAATGATAGACTTACATGAGTTTTTCCTCAAAATAATTATGTTAAAGGAAATGCAGATCCAACCCTTTTTATAAAGAATGATAAGAAAAATGTTTTGATTTTTCAAATTTATGTTGATGACATTATATTTTGTTCAACTCAGTAATCCTTAACTGATTCCTTTGCGGGTCTAATAAAATATGAGTTTTAAATGAGTATGATGGGTGAGTTAACATTTTTCCTTGGTTTTCAAATTTCTCAAAAACCAGAAGGAATTTAAATTTCCTAACAAAAGTATATTAATGATCTTCTTAAATAGTATGGATATGACAATAGTAAGAGTATAAGTACTCCCATTTGTACCTCAAACATACTTGATCTTGATGAAGATGGGAAACCAGTTGATCAAACATCTTTTAGAGGTATTATAGGAAGTTTAATTTACATGATAGCTATTTGTCCATACATAATGTTTTCAGAATGCTTATGTGCAAGATATCAATCCAATCCTAAGGAATCTCATTTAAAGGAAGTGAAAAGAATTTTTCGCTACTTAAAGGGAACTATGGATTTAGGACTCTTTTATACTTCTGGAAATGATTGTTTTTTAAAAACCTTTTTAGATACTAGCTTTGGTGGATGTAGAATGTATAGAAAGAGTACATCCGAAACTAGTCATTTATTAGGAGATTCTTTAGTTTCCTGGTCATGCAAGAAGCAAAACTCAATAGCACTTTCCACTGCTAAAGCTAAATATATAGCAGCTGGAAGTTGTTGTGATAAAGTGTTGTGGATGCAACACACACTCACAAACTATGGTATGATTTTTACTAAAACACAAATTTTACATGACAATACAAATTCCATTTCCCTTAGTACAAACCCTGCACATCAATCTCATGAAAAACACATAAATATTAGGAATCACTTTCTTAGAGATCACACACAAAAAATAGATATCATTCTTCAATTTATTGGAATACAAGATCAACTTGCTGATATTTTCACAAAATATTTACCCTCTAATAGATTTCAATACATTAAATAGAAGTTAGGAATGATAACCATAAGGTGATCTTCCTTGTAAACTATCTGTTAAATCAATCTCCTTATAGTAATAAACTACTTTTCATAGGGGGAGTACATTTGTTCATTTGTTTTTCATATTTTTCTTAATGAAGTTGTTTCATGATTTTTCATAATTATGTTTTTCATATTTTTTGTAATGTAGTTTTTCATACTTTTCTTAGTGAAGTGTTTCATATTTTTCATAGTGAAGTTTTTGTTATTTTTCATAATGATGTTTTTTCATGATTTTCATAATGATGTTTTTCATATTTTTTGTAATGAAGTTTTTTTCATGATTTTCGTAATGAAAATTTTCGTAATAATGATTTTTGTAATGAAAATTTTCGTACTCAATTTTCTTCTACTTCGTAGTAGAATTTTTTTTCGTACTCAAATTTTTTTCAGAGTCTAAAGTCTTTCAAGAATAATTTTCCACAGTACGAATAGTTATCCTAGAAATCTGAAAGGTATGTTTCTTTATTAATTTTTTGTAATCACCTTTTACTTGCTGGTATTTTTTCTTATGTTTTTTATAATTTCTCAGATTCTAATTTCCTTAAATAATAATTTTTTATTTTGAAAACCTCGAAAGATCAGATCCTACCAAATTTCCTTCCGGCTATCTTATCAACCATCAGATCTGATGTGAAGAATTCTCATCCATTGGATTGAGGTGGGAAGTTCAACTGTCGCATCAACACTTATAAAAGTGGACCCCCGAGGGTTGTCCCACAACGTTTTTCAAGATTTTGTGTGTCGATGCTTTTCCTTAGTTCAAAACTTGTTCTGAACTTTTCATAAGATTTCTCTAATCCTAATTTCTGGAGAAGTTCCTTATCAAGAGATGTCTACTGTCAAGACAATTGCGGAGTGGTAGATATAAATGGAGAGGTTGGTACATCCGAACTTATTCAACAAGTATGATTACATTATCTCCAAAAACATCAAGTTGAATGGATGGGAAAGTGTTTGTATTTAAATTCTGGGAGCTCAAGATGTAGTGTATGTAGATCTGCTGATAGAATATTATGAATCGGTTTTTTTCATGGAATATGGCAGAGAAAAAGTTTCTTTCAAGAGTTATGGAAAAACATATAAACTTTCATACACCAAGGATGCTAGCTTGGTAGGGTTATCATATGAAGGAGAATAAAAAAAAGTTTCTCACAATTTACTAGATGTTCAAGGATGTTTTATCAAGGTAAAGGCTTTGGAGTGTCCTGGACTTACAGATGTCAAGACCGCAAAGATTTCTCACTTTTCTACCAACAATCAGATCCTGGAGTTATGGGTTCAGGGTTATATCATACTGACAAAGGTTGACAAGGACACTCAAGAAAAGTGATATGTATATCTTAGATTTTTTGGTAAATCTAAGGAAGATCAATCAAATGAAGCATATTCTCATTATGATAGTGAATATCAAGAATGGGAATTTGAGAGCACAGATAATCATGTATCCTACCCTAATCATCAAGCTGATTGTTTGGTGTCTTGAATCCTTTTAGATTCCTTGTTGTTCCTCATCGAGGAATTGCAAAGTCATGTTAGTCAATGATGAATATTTGAAGAGAATGAATGTTGGATTTTCTAAAAATTCTGAAGAGTTTTATGAATTATCAGTGGAAGAAGAAGAAGTCGTTCTAAAAAATGTAGAAGAGGCTGAACCATCAAAGAAGGATGAAAAGAAAAGAAAATTGAAGGAAGTAAAAGTTGAAGGTGAAACCCATAAAGCCAAAGAAACGTAATCCACACCTCCATAACTCAAGAATCATAAATCCTATCTAGATAATGGTGTAGCAAAGTGGAGGGAGGATTAGAGGAATTGGAAGGAAGGAGAACTGCAGTTTGGTCTAGATCCTGCTGAGGCCAAGGCTCTAAAAGAAAAGACTATTGAAGAGTTTGAGAAGTAAGCCATAGAGAAGAATCTTAAGAAGAAAATTTCTGAGGCAGAAACTGTGCAATATCTTTTGAAGGCTGTAGAAGTAGCATTCGAGAACATTTTTGTACAGAAATATTTTTTGGTTTAAACCTTTCCTGAGACTCCGAGGAAGATGTTTATGACTCAAGAAAAAGTACATGAAAAAGTTGTCGAAGAAAAGGAAGCTGGGGAATAAGTACAAGATGCTGAAATCACTGACGATATAGCTAATCTGATAAATAAATTAAAAGACTTTCATGAGAAGTAAAGTGCTTCCAAAAAAATTTCAATATGGACTTCTCAAGCCAGATCTTCGAAACTTTCTACTCTTGAAATGGATGAGATGGTTGAAGAGGATGTGAATAAATTGACTGAGTAAGAAAGCTATAATCATAGATTTATTCATCTAGAGGATGTTGAGGCAGGATCCGAGAAAGAAAAAATTGATGAAGATAAGATTGTTCAGTTGTCTGAAAGTGAGCATGATTTTCCAGATGAAGAAGCTATTCCGAAAACCAACAAAGGGAAAAAAGTGATTATTGATACCCCAACCAATGCAAGTATAAGGAAGAAGGAAGCTGGAGGTTCTTCTAAGAGGAAGCTGGTCGAGCTAGAGGAAGAACCATCACCAACCAAAGTGTCAGATTCAGAATCATCTTCTCTAGGATAAGATTTTGTCATTCAAACTCTGAAGAAGCTTGTTGACACAATTCCAATCTTTTAAACAATTGACTCCTGATGTCAGATGCTCCAGCATAGCATGAATCAAAAATCAGATTATGTATCAATGGTGATGGATATGTGTATAAAGATTGAGGCTGATCACAAGATCTTCTTTATCAACTATGAAGACCACAGAAAATCATGGAAGAAAGTGGTTAGCTGGTCAAAGAATATTTTTGAAGATTTGATAGAGCTTGATGACTTTCAAAATGATTTTAAGGAAACTTTTGATACTCAAGACAGCAAAATCAAGGATCTTACAAATAGCTTTGAGAAAAAGATAACTCTTTAGTAGAATACTCGGATTCAGGATGTCAAAGATCTGAATGGGAAGTTCAATTATGTTGTCCAATGTTGGAAAACAAAAAGGGATCTCCAGATCGAGATTGAAGAGAAGCTAGTAAAGCAAGATGACCTATTCAAGGCTTAGGAAGAAGCTCTAAAGGCTCAGGATGGCAGGATCAAAGCCTTAGAGAAGCAAGCAGAGGATGATTAAAAGGATCTAAAGAAGGTGAAAACCATAATAAAGAAGTTAATACCCATGGGGAAGGAAGGAAAATATATTAATCCAATATTTTGTTGTATTTTTTCCCATGTATAAAATATTCCAACCATAATGAAATGGCCGTTGCTTGTTTTTTGTTTGGATGTTTGTACTAATATTTCCGGTACTATATTGTTTTTCCATTCCATAAAACTCTTTTAAAATCACAAAGGGGGAGAAGGAAAAATAATTCTATGTAAAGATGAAATATCCCTAAGTAAGGGGGAGTTTATCTATGGGGGAGTTCTCATTATGATGATTTCCATACCCAAGATAATGAAAATTCTCATTTCGGAAATCTAGAATACAATCCTTAGTGTTCCAAAGCCTAAGGGGGAGTTAGTCGTAATCACCATTGTCCATGAATAAAGGGAGATAAGTTTTATTTGAAAAGTCCAGTAAAATATTTTCTAAGTCCTTATTTTCTTTTTCATAAGGATGTTTGTGCTTTCAAAAAAGGGGGATATTGTTGAGTCAATAAGGTTTTTCTTATGACTTTTCCATTCCTTCGTACTTAGGGGAGATTGTTGAGTCATTATGGTTTCTTTATGAATTTACCATTCCTTCTTGTTTTGAAAATCACAAACACATTTTCTCAAGGAAAATCTCTTTTTACCCTATTTTTTACTTCTATAATGAAAGATTTCAATCCCCAAGGAAATTTATCCTTATTGTGTTTTCATTATTCATTTCATAATTTTTTTTTCTATGTGTAAAATTTCGGTTTGAAACCAAAACCTCAGAATCCTATAATTACCTAGATATGAAGCATTCTGTTTTAGGATTCGAAATCTATAAATTATGATTACGAATTCTGGATATGAAATCTTCTGAGTTCTAACTCTGAATTCTGAATACAATTTCTATAAACGAAATATTCTGAGTTCTAACTCTGAATTCTGATTAAGAATTATGGATACGAACTCTTATGAGTTCTAACTCCGAATTCTGATTACGAATTCTGGTTATGAAATCTTCTGAGTTCTGACTCTGAATTCTAAATACGAATTCGGATTACGAACTCTTCTGAGTTCTGACTCTGAATTCTCATGAACTCTGACTCCGAACTTTTTGAGTTCTGTTTCTGAATTCTTGTGAATCCAGAATCCGAATTTTCTTTGAAATTCAGACTCTAGAAATCTTTAAAGACTAGGTTCTGAATTCAAAGAAAATATAATCTGAATATCCTTGTATTATGGACTTTGAATTAATTTTTGGTTAGACTCCAAACTTTCATATTTCCTTAAATTTTAAATATTGGATTTTAGTTATATATCCATATTTTGTCTTACACTTGTTTTGTTATAAAACGATGTCATGCTTTCAGTTACTAACTAATTGTTGTTTGAGTGACACATGTATAGTTCCCTGTGAAATTCAAGAAAAAATATGACTGTTGGAGGAGGGAGTCGACCGTTGAAGTTGTGGCTATAAATAAGATCTCATTTGATAGATCTCAATATTGTTCTATGAATCTAGAGACTACATGCTATTGAAGTGATTTCTAGAGAGAGACTCGCATTGCATTGTGCGTTCTGAAATTCTTGTTCAGACTTGATTTGTGCGACTCTGATTGTTTTTGTATACAATCTAGGGATTCTGTGGTTAAGAAGACAGAGGTGCTGACTACCTTGAAGTTGAGGGCTTCCTTGGTGAGGAAGACAGATGTGCCGACTACCTTGAATTTGAGGGCTTCCTTGCTGAGGAAGAGAAAGGTTCCGACTGCCTGAAAAGTTGAGGGCTTGCGGGGATATCCAGACAGACTCCGATCTTCATATCAAGGGATTACCCTAGTGTGGGTAAGACGAACTTTCATGAAAGTATAAATCAAGGGACCTTTATCCAAGGTTGTTGGATACCCTTCTCTTTGGGTTAAAAGTTTTAATACTTGATACCTGTTTTGGTACAAGTTTTCCACTACATTTGTATTATTGAGGAAATTATAACTATATTATACTTCCATTTACTTGTACTAGGATCTAGTTAGCTTTTATATGCTTTAAGGTAGAATCTTTATCTTTATAAACTTTCATTACGTTTCATTTTTTGGAACAATCTTTCCAGATTTACATCCTCAGAATCATATTTCTGGAATAAAGAAAGCGTGTAGAACTAGAGGTTTTTGTGAATTACATTGTTTAACCTTGTTAAACAATAGGAAGGTTTCTAAACATCTTTAAAAGTTTGAAAGGAATTTTTAATGTATACAATTCACCCCCTCTTGTATTTTGAGAATCATTATATACTCCTTACAGTATCTCTATTATTTTGATTCTACATTTTCTATTATAGAGTATATCATAATCACATACCATCATAACATATATATCCCTCTAACGCCTTGGGTGAATAATAATGTCTGATTTATAATATGATGTGGAATTTGGAGTGAACTAAGTCTATTGAGGGACTCTATTAACATTCATAGTACTAAAAGTGATCCATGACTAAGGAAACAATAGAAGAATGAGTGAACCCAATCCACTCGTGTTTTTTTCCACTATTATAGTCTTCGAAGCTATCTTTGACTATGGATATCATTTTATATGACTATGTTTATTTAATAAATTATTTTTTATTATTATGATAGGGCTCATGAATGATTATTGAGGCTTCTTTATTCTTGTGATTCATGTGTTTTGGTAATGAAAATATTTATTCCTGAACTCATGATTTATGGTCAATGAAATATTTTATGCATTTTATAATGTTACAATTATATTCTCATACCATTTTGGTTATATTATACATACATATGATCATCTATCAATATCTCTTACATTTACCATTACTAAGCATATAAGCTCATCATT
Organism: Viscum album; assembly: GCA_963277665.1. Lineage (NCBI taxonomy): Eukaryota > Viridiplantae > Streptophyta > Magnoliopsida > Santalales > Viscaceae > Viscum > Viscum album. Next base: position 1,784,569,963 of record OY728126.1, on the reverse strand, counting down.
TCTTATGTTTCATTTTCCTGAGGATGTGAAGAATGTTTTTGAGTAGGGTATATCTAAGAATGAATAAGTTTGTGGAGAAAGTTGTCATAGATTTCCAATATCATTCATGAAATATGTTGATTATGATTATAGTTTTTTAAGAAACTAATACATTATTGTTTTGGGTTTTGTATTGTTATGAGATGTTTAAAATATTCATCTTAAATGATTTAGTATTTATGTATGTAATGACACTATTATCTCATTAGTAGAATAATAAATTTGAGTAAATATAGAAGTTATATATACTAATTCAAATAATGTGATGGGAATAAATGAAAATGAAAAAAATTTAATTTCTAAAGGCAGTGATGATAAATAGGATGTGGATAATGAATTTATTCCTTTTGTGGATATAAAATTATAGAGTGGAAAATAAAGGTTTCATGGTAAGCTACCCTTTTCCAGATTTCATTGTGGTAAATTTTAGTACAATATGGTTTGTTTTATAAGACAATTTTAGGCTTTATAATGAAAAGTAGATTTTACCTAGAATCCTCAAAGGAGATTTTATTTTAATTTTGAATTCAATTTGGGAAACCCTAAAAAAAATTATTTTACAAGGAATGTAATTATTATAAAAGAGGAAGATAATAAAGGAGAATACATAGGGATGTAGAAATAGAGTTTAATTATACTATTGAATATTCCATTAGGAGTACATTTGAAATATAAAAACCTAGAATAGAGGAAGACAATTGAACAAATGTTTTATTTTATCTCAATCAAAAACTTTTTATAGCTCTCAAATAACTATAACATCAATGAATGAAAAGTCAAAAGGTTAATAGTCTGATGAAAAAATCTTATGAAAATTTGGATTATATAAAACTAGATATTATATGACTATAAGAATAGTTTGATAACTAGTTTTTAGTCATGTATATTTAGAAGTTGTGAATATCAAGATAAATACTTAATAATAGAAAAGGAAACCTTTTGGGATGTTTATATGTAGGGAAATGATACAAAGGGATAAGTTATTATTGGAATGATTAAATAAAAATTTGAATGAAATATAAGAATATTTGTAGGTAAAAGGGGAAATAAAAAAAGAAGAAACATAAATAGATAAAAATAAAGGGAAACAGATTGTTGGCACTATTGGTGTCAAATCTAAAACAAAATGTGTCCAGATAAAGATATGTCATATCAAAATAAATCACAAGGAATAAAATAATCCTCAAATATCTTGGTTTAACCAATGGAAGTAATTATGTTTTATTAAGGAAGTAGACATAAGGAGGATTGAAGGAAAGAAGATATTTCCTATTTTGAGAATCCAATTCTATGGATTACATATACATACATGTTGTTGTATGAATATTCGAGAATCTATCAAAATTGAAAAATCTGTAGAAGGTAGAAAAATAGAATGCGAATATATAATTATCATATAAAATAATCAATTTCAATAGATATTGATTTTAGCTTTCTAATTTTTTTTCATAAACCCTTAGATTGTAGGGAGAGAAGAAGTGGTGAATACTATAAGGGGAGTCTAAGGTAATTAAACTCAATAAAATTGGACACTATTTAATTTTGAAAAAGATTATATCCATGATCATAAGATGAATAATATTTCTATAAATATAGTGTTTAATTGAAATAAGAGTGGTTATCTTATGCTTGAACCCAATTGAAGATCTCATAGTAGGAGGGGAAAAGAGATAGAAGGACAACATGGATGTGAATGCACTAAAGGATATCAAGAATAATAAAACCTATGTTTTTTATAGTGTTTATCGATCTCACCTGATTGTAAAAATAATTTGATGAAGAATATAATGGGAGTAGTCAATGAAATGAAACATTTAAAAAATAATAGATCTTTTAAGATTAATGTAATTGGTACTACCTATTTGGATGGTGAAAATATAAATAATACTAATGTTATTTTTGTGTATGGATTTTTACAAAACCTATTGACATTTAGTCAAATCTATGACTCAAAATTTTTACTCATGATTCACTAAATCGGGTTGTTGATCAATGATAAGTCAAGAAAATATCAATTAAAGGGAAGAAAAATTAATGGAAAATTGTTCCAATTTTACATTTATGAAAATACAAGTCTCTTTTGAGAGGAAGTAGAGAACAATGTATGGAATCAGAGGCTCGACCACATCCACCAACTGAGTATGAAGACCCAATCCAAACATAAATCTACATTAAATATCCCACAGATAATGTGTTATTGGGAAAAATACATTTGACTCTTTTATGTTTGGAAAGATGGTATGGAATCCCTATTTTGACTTTCTTATCCCAGTTTAAACTAAATAGAATCTATAGTGGGTAACCAACAGAACATTCGCATGCCACCACATACACCAATTTTTGATGACTAGCAATGAGGGATTATTGAGTGATAGTGGGGAGGATATACCAACAGGTTATAATAAAATTAATGATAATAATAATAATAATAATAGCAACAAATATAATAATTATAACATTATGGAAGTATTAAGTAAAACATAGTGTATGAAATTTTATACAATAGAAGTAATGATCTGAATAAACATTAATATATACCATATAATATCCATAACTCAAGAAGTCATACAAGAGTAACTGAGATCTCTTGTGGGTTGATCCGATATTTAGGTTAAAAAAACCAAAATTATCAAAAAATTGGTAACAATAAACCACTCGATCCACCTTCTGAAAATAATACCATCATTCTTGTGCACTATATGAATGACAATATTAACTATTCTCCAGACATCATGCTCGATGCCTTTCATTTACACAAATCTATAATGTGTACATTCATCATTGAGGTAATGTTCTCAGAGCGACTTTGAACTCATTAGGCCACCACTAGTGATGTGTATATCTTAAATACACACATATACTAGTGTATGATAAAAAACATTAAACAGAACCCAAAGAATACCATGTATCCCAATCCACTCATTCTCTACCGCCACTGAGTGTTTCATTACCTACCTCAGCTAGTGTCGATGGGGAATTATTCATCCAATATCTTTAATAATAGAAAATCCATCAATATTCCATCCATTCCCATACCAAAAAATTTACCACTCCAACCATCAATAAATATTATATGAAATATAATCCCATCATTCCCATATAAAAATTTCATGTTAACAGGCTGCCCGAAAGGCATGACCGGAGGAAATAACACTAGTCCCTTGGAATTCCATATATTCCACCATCATCAACTCAAGAACCCGTCTTCAAAAAGTATGATGATATCCATTATGAGATGTTATGGACCATTGGAATAAACATAATAGGGATCCTCAACCTCCAACCAATGTTCTGAACCCCCACTAATCATATATTCTCAACTACCACATATCATGGTCTTTATCAATGATAAGCTCCTCCTTAATGATAGATAATACCATTTACTATATTGCTTAATCAACAGAGGCCTCGAACCAAATTAGGGGTCCAAGACCACCCCATGGGTCTTATCCAATGTGAACATGATAGAATTAAACCTCTCATCCAACCACTGTGAGTGACATAACTATCAATCCAATGAAACCCCTCTAAAAACTATCTTTCACCCCCTATTATCCACATTACCGAACTATATCAATGTTCTAATCCATCCACCTCATCTTAATGATACATTTAATCTCATGTTTGGTGATTTACATCACCCACACTCACTCATTATATTCCCAACATGTTCCCATAATTCCCACATAGTTATCACATCATTTTAAATGATATCCTTAAAATAAATTATTATACCAAAACAACTATGAAACCCCATATTTTACCATCATATCCCTACCAAGACCAATGTTTCCATTTCATGCATGAGAATACACATCAATATCTTTTTAGAATAATAAAAAAATAAATAAAGTATGTAACCAATCTCCCACAGACCACCCAGCAAAGGCATGTTTACCACACAACAAATATCAAATATATAAATTTGGTCACATATTGGCACTACCTACTATATAATAATATATTTCTACATGTTGAAGACCTACCTTTTGTTCTATATAAAACTTTTGAATCCATAGAAGGCTATAAAAACCATGAAAATAGTCTATAATGAATATAAATGCCACAAACCCCCATGTTAGCGAGAGAAATAAATTTAATATGGATACAGAGTATTAGCTATACCCTTGGAAACATTATTCTTTTTATGGTTCCATGATTTAGAAATAAACGAGTGAGATCCCTCACATGGAAGTAATAATGAAGGAGATAGGGGATGTCCTCTATTTCTAGATGAAATACCTCACCTCTTTCCCATTATTTCATTTCAAAATAAAAAACAATTTATTCTTATTTTTTAATAGAATCTCTCAAATGAGTCCTCACATGAAATATATGTTCACATCCTGAATCATTGAGACTGGGTACCCCCACTATGCTTCTATTTCATTGTGTGACACACAATGTCATGACTAAAATTACTATAGTCAACAACATTTTAGTTGAAGACCAACCCAATCATTCCAAACCTCAATCTAGGTAACTCTATACCATTGAAAAAAAATTAAACATGTCAAATAAATGGGTTTTAGTAAAATGTTATATGATCACACCTTAAATGAATTATGACGTTTTACAACCTCCATGCCATTTAATAGCTCATCGTCAATATTTTTTATCCATACACAAACCCAAACACTCATCCACCTTGAGCATTATACTATCTACTTTCCTAAACACTAAGACAATAACAAATGTATTATCATTATTGAAAATTTTTGGACTACCCCAACAACTCAATATTATAGATTAATTCCTTCCATGGGAACTCCTAACCATAAAAATCACTTTCACAATCCCATAAAAATAAAACATTCTCAATATCCCAATGGTTATATAATAAAAATCACCCCAAACAAAACCATTCTAATCATAATTAACCATCGTTATGAATCCCATTATCTGTGAATCTCATGATTGAATCATACTTGATACCCATAAATTCATGCATCCTTATCAATTCACACAAAATATTGGATCAATCTCATGAGAAAGTCAAATTTAACATCGATCTGGAATCCCACATAAATGTCACAATTCAACTAATTCATTTATATTAACCTCTACATGGTTAATTTTGTTATCATACATATACATCATGCACTATAATGAACCATACCTACCCAAAAACCATAGTCACATTAAAATGATGTACCTCCCACTATTTCTAAGTCACTAGCATACTCTATATTTGTCTACTCAACCACATGTAGTGATCTCAAATCCTGATTTCATGATTAATATCATCCACATAGTTTCATACTCAGTACAAGTCACGACCACCACTACAAGGTTTCTCTATCATTATCTCATCTTACATGCATGGTTGAATCATGTCTATAGCCTCCCTATATCACATTTTGTGCTCCATTATATCCTTGAGTTTCTCCTATAAAATATCTCACAACTACTCTTCAGTTATTCCATTAAAACATCTCTATATTCCCTATCTCAACACATGAAAAAATTCCACCGATAGTTATTCTCATGGAGTTAGAAGGTGTCCCATTTTCCCACACTGAAAACATACTTTTGATAATCAATTCTATGGTGTCATCCTTGAGTATTGGCTCTCATTACCCTACTAGGTCTTCTAATTTCCCCTTTTTCTCTCACCTAGATCTCTATTACCTAGTTTTCGTGACACAATTGTACATATTAGTATATTCCCATACATAAAAATTAAATCAACTATCAATTCATGATTCATTTCCTATAATAATGAGTTCATCTTGAAGATGATTACATGCACTTTCATAACATGTCATAAACTATTAATGAAATATCCAACTATAAATATTTCATATCCTACCATAGTTAGTGATAAATGAAATAGGTCCATAAACCACCCATCATAATCCATGTTTTAGGTCACTATCAATTGTAAATTAATGGATTTATAGGATCAATTTTCCCTTAGTGTCTTAGGGAAATAGTTCTATAAAAAATAAATTTTATATCATTCAACATCATCCCCTAAGGTCTTCTTACATATACATATACATTTCATCATTGATGCATTTTCCCATGAGCATATATGTGGCCAACAATACCCAGTACCCTATGGGTGTCTTTATTTTATTAAAATTTATATTTAATGTATCTAATGAAAACATGTGCATCTATAGTTAAACCTCTATCAATAAATAAGTGGGTGTTGCAACTGGAACTACTGCATCAAATACTCCATGGATGACTCAAATATTAAAGATCTCTAATCAATGCTATGAATAACATTCACTCTGTTCACCCTATTTTGTTCATATATCCATGGATAAAACTCAAATTCTTGATAGGAACAAAAACTATCCACCCTCTATGGGTGTTATTCCCTCCTTGGTCCCACCACCTATAGCTCATGAGCTCCTCCACCCATAAGGGCATCATCTGGTGCATTCCCTTGAGGCACCACAACCACTTCCTCCTAGAACACCAATGGAGGCCATTTAGGTGGAATCAAATTGTGATCCAAATATCATGAGAAATATTTATATTATATACTTGAGATTGTAAAAATGGAAAGCTATTATAAGAGACACATATTACTAACATTACACATCCATATAACACCAATTTCATTTATCATTTGGACTCCTGGAACCTTACTACCCATATCATAGTGATGCACCACATCAACCCTATACACGAAGTGTTGAAATAGTGGGTGGCCTACACCCAACTATGTAGTACTCTTGATTACCGTATCATGTGTATAACTAGATATGCATGATGATATCTTACCATTATAGTGCAGACTTTTTCTGCGTCCACTATAATAATGGTAATGTACAAAGGTTAATTGTCATTTCAAGAGGTTGTAGCAGATCCCAGGCTATAATGAGAACCTCAAGATACAATGACATTGATCTTAAATATATGTTCTATATTCTAGATACATCTTATTGACTGAACATAGTAGATGTCTGACTATCAGGTGTTGGGGGCTCATAAGCATTGAAACTTCTTCTCATGAAGTTCGCACTTGGTGATCTCTAGTAATGAGATCATGAGGACAGACCTGTCAATAGAAAAAACACATGTATTGGGTGTCATTGGTTGTTCCTATCTATGGACATGTGTATTGGTCTCCTGATTTGAGTCCATTACCAATGAATATCATTTAATTACGTACTTTGATGCAAGGTGAAAACCATGGCAGTAATTTCATGGTGAGGTAGTTTTGTATAGGGTGTATCGTTGGTGGTATGACGTGGGTTGAATGGTCAAGAAAGGATTTGTCACTTCCAAGTTTAGGAAGTTGTATATCTCAGGCCTGGTTGATCAGGATGGTGCCGCCTTCATAAGTCTTTGGCCAAAGTAGTAGAAAGGAAAATCCATCCAGATAGATCAAAAAATAATAAAGCAAGATAAGGACGATGACAAAAGAGTGCGTCCTACTTTATGAGATATCAAATGACAAGGAGACTATAATACACAGTCAGTGTTCATAGGATGGTAGTTGTTGCTATGACTATCCTTATCTCTTTAAGGGCCATGATGAGTTGGTAGACTCTTCTCTTGGTCTATGGATTTTATTCACTGATATCTAGATAAGGTCCTAGAGGGTCACACACAATAGCGTATTCAAGAATCTACACATATTCATTTGAATAGGTATATGGACATAGTGGGCCCCACCACGGGGTCCGAGCGTTGTCCAAGTAGTCGATCACCAAAAGAATTAAATAAATTCATTAATATTCAAGTTATGAATATTTGGGATTGAATTGATTTAATATATTTACGAGTTCAGTAAATACGAGAAAATATTAATCGAACAAATATTATTTTAATATTCAAGGTTAGTTAATATTAAGCGGGGCAGCGAGTCGAGTTAAATGGCTCAGACTTTATCACGTAATATATTATATACATATTACAAGTATGTGATAAAATAAATAAATAATATTGATGAAATTTTAAGTCTTCATAGTTATTAATTTAGTGGACATGGAATTAACGAGGGTCCGGGGAACCCAACAGGGTAATTTCCATAATCCTCTATAAATAGAGGATAGGGGCTCAAGCGCAAGTACTATTCATGCCATTTTTGTTCAGAGCTCCTCTCTCCTCCCGCTCTCTAGAGATAGAAGCTCTCGATCCGAGCTCAGATCGAGTTTCTCCTCACATATCACATGATTGATGATGCGGTGATCGTCGGGACATCGAAGATATCATTGAATCGCCGCTTACACCCGGAGTCCAATGATCGGCGTTCCCGTAGATTTTTGAGGTGCGTGTGGATGATCTGGAGGGATCCTACAATGGATCCTTCGTGCAATGATCGATGTCAACAAGTAGCAGTAGACAATGGATTTGAATATGCAATGGGTATGTTTTCATTTTTATTTTTGTGCTCTTAATAATTTACACGAGATCCTCGGACCTCTCCAGGGCTCATATCGTCAGCGACGACAAGTTTCATCGTTCCACTGAAAAAAAATTTAAAATCTCTGGCCCACTGGCTTCTGCTGTGGGCCCCAGAAACCTAACAGTGGTATCAGAGTGAGCGCATAGATTTTCTGAGCCTAGAAAATTAAAATTGCATTAAAATTATGTAGAGGGTTTAAAAATGGTCAAAACGGATCAAACCGCTTTTCAATCTGATTTCGAATGACCAAGATATGGTCATTCAAAATTTCTAGAATGGATTGTGTTCGTGTTTTTACTCGGGTTTTAAATTTTGTTGATTGTTTTCGTTAATCGGAAATAATATAAGTTTTTAAGAAATTATAATTATTATAATTATAATTATTATAATTATAATTATATATATATAATAATAATAAAATTAATTATTATTGTTATATGATTACAATAATAATAAATTATTATTATATTATAATAATTTATGTAATATTATAATAATAGGCTATTATATAGCCTTTTGGAAAATTTTAACAAAGGGGGAAAAGACTTAGAAATAAATATTTTTAAAAAAAATAAAAAAATGTAAAGGAAGACCCCAAAGGGGGTCTCCCCACGTGGAGAAACAAAAGCAATACCCAAGGGGTCTTGCTGTGATTTTTTAAAAAATAATAAAAAAAGGGGGTGGGGAGGGGGCTGCCACGTGGACAGCAAAGAAAAAAATACTGCATGGGCGGCCCGTGGGAACAAAAGAAAAAAAGGAGTCGCGGCAAGCCTAGCCGCGGCGCGTCACCTTCCTCGCGAAGCACCCGCCTGGGAAGAACCATTGACTCTGCACCCAAGGGCCGCCGCACCTCCCCTACAGAATGGTTGGCTGCCCCAACTCCACCCCGGTGCGACGGCTGCAATCCGAGGACGCCGCCCCTCCGCACTGGCCACCCGCACTAAGCACGCTGCGCCGCCGGCCTCTTTCGGTCACCGACCCTCCATCCTGCAGTGCTGCATGCGCTCCAACCCTCCCTCCGTAGGGACCTGCTCCTACCCTGTCCAGCCTCCTCGGCGCCACCCTCCTCCTCCACGCCGGTCTGCGTCCAATTGAGCGCCCCAGCCATGACCTACTACCGCACCTGGCCTCTCTCAGCCGAACCCTGCCCAGGCCAAGGCCGCCGCCTGCCTCCCGCCCTCCTTCGCAACACCGGCCTCACCCAACGACTCTTCCCGCTGGCCACCTCGAGCAACAGCTCTGAGCCAGTGCACCAGGCTCTATAGGGGCCTCCTCCAGTCCGACTGCCACACTACGACAGTTCCACCGGCCGACCCTCCCTGGACCTGTGCACGAACCTGCCTAGCACAAGCTCTGGTAGCGTCTCTAGACCGGGTCACCATCCCGGTTCCCGTCTTTCCCATGTGTGCAGAGGCGCCGCAGTGCAGGACCAGGCCTGAGTACCGCGGTGGTCTCAGTGGCAGGTACCCCTCTACTGGACTCGCATGCGCAGGTACCACCGCCACACTGTCCGACGACCATCGCAGCTCCAACCTCTGGCCGCCAGCCTCTTACCACACAGGTAACAGGCCCGGGTTAATTAATTAATATAATTAATTATTTTAATTTAATTTAATTAATTATAATATTAATTATGGTTTAAGATAAATATTAATACCTGAGGTTAAAATTAATTTAATTTTTGTAATTAAATTAATTAATTAATTAATTAATTTTAATTATTAAAATTAAATTAATTACATGACCTTTAGTTAATTATTTAATTAATTTAATTTTAAGTATTAAAATTAAATTAATTATATGACCGATAATTAATTAAATTATTTGAATTTATTAATTCATTTAATTAATTTAAATTAAATAACCCTCGTACTTGCTTTAATGCATTTTAATTTTAATCTCGCTTTAGTTACCCGTCTACTGGTCTTGAGCACCGACCCGAGATTGTCAGCTTTTAATTAATTATTTATTTAATTATTTAAACTACGTGCGATGTGTGTAATTTATTAAAAGATGGTCTGCACATCGTCTTTTTTTCAGTTAAAGTGTATAAGGGCCTGCACGCCCAATTTACCTGATGTAAATTTATACCGAAGTTCCCCTCGCCTGGCCGTGAGTATCTTTGTACTTCAGATGAAGATGACGAGCGACGTCGACCCCGCCAAGATGAGGTGGAGCACGTTGATCAAGACGATGCAAGATGACACGTGGACCACACCAAGACGAGGCAGTACTCAAAGACATGACGTGGACTCCGCCAAGACGAAGCGATGCTCCAAATGAGAAGCAAACATACAACACGGGTTGAGATGCATCTAGTGTCATGTTTCGACACAGGTATGATGCCCCTTAGGTCTTTTAGATGCTCAAGACCAGTCGGGTAGTAGTTTTACCTTTATGCATTTATTTATTATTTTATGCATTTTTTGAACAGCACGAAAATACATAAATTAATAGATAATAAAAATGCATAAAGAAGTGGCATGTGTTTTTCTATTAAAATTCAGTTGTGAGTGAGACAACATAGACCAAAAATTTTATTTGAAATGGATTACATTCATCGAGAGAAAACCAATAAAACCCCCAAATAAAATATTAAGTCACAAATATCCTTCCATCATTCAATTTTAAACAAAACCGGGTGTTCGAGGTGTCTGTTCATGCCTCAGATGGGGGTGCCTCTTACTACCGGGGAGTTATTATTTGTGTGGTGGGGCGACTTAACTAAAATTGTAGAAAAGATATAGCCATAGGTAGTTTTTTGTAATTTGAGAGGCAAGCGTTGAGTAAATCATTAAGTGATTTCTGAAGTTGGGGCTTCACTCAACAGATCAAGGAACTGCAAGATAATGCGGTTTGCCAGGCAAAATCCTACCTTGGACCCTCCGAGTAGTGGCGTAGCCCTAGCTTGTAGACTATGAGGGAGGTTCAGGGGTCCTTTCCACTAGAATACTCAAGATTATTCCGATTCTAGTATAGAGGGTTCCTAGAATTTGAAAAAATTAGTGGGAGACATTTAATGATTAAATAATCAGTAATGTCAGATTAGGTAATCACATAAAAGTACAATCTTCTAAAGTATATTTGTATATAATGGTAAGAAATACCATAATAAAACTGTGATAAATGATGGAAAAAGTTAATGCCCAAACAAGCACGAATTTCCAAGTTTAGTATAGGTGCTTGCGCACATTACTACTATATCGGAAATTCAAGGTGCTTGTGTCCCAACCTGTTAAGCCACCTCAAGAAGTAAGGGTGTAAAACTGCTTTCAGGAGACTCATGAATCAAGAATATGATGATTCTGTCATAATTCTATCATCAAATTCTAATGTTAGTTGTGGTCGCTACATCAAGACTTGGATGATGATCACATGAAGTCTCATCTCCATGATTATTTCAAGGAGAAAGTGAAATAAGATTTGAATGTGATGGTCGCACTCGGTTTTTGTAAAGTGAAAGGTAGTTCACAATCTTTTATACCATCCCATTTATTATACCTTTTACATCCAATTACTCAAGTTTCATTTAAATGTAAAAAAGAACCGTATAGAGTAATCCCTTCATTACAATTAAGGTAACATTCGAAAAGTAATAAGAATATTGGAGATAACACCATCTTTTATTAGTATAGAGAATATATTGAAAGACAATGCAGAAAGACCTATGTCAAGTTACGCCAAATGCACCTTCGTCATGTCCTTCAATGAAAAGTGGTTGGTTATTTAACAGGAGGTTATTTTCATCACATATGTAAATAAATTTATTGAAGTTTAAAAACTTAAATACAAGAAGCTAGTACCTGCTTCTTGTTCAGTTTATATTCATCAAATAAAAGTATTGTTTTCTCTTATACTTCATGGGTATTAAAATAAAATATGCTTCTCATATATACATATTGAAATAAAATAACCAAGTCATGAAACATTACTAGAAGTAAAGTGGCTTCTTCAAGCAGCTGAGAAAGGGTGATTCCTAAGTCAGCGGGGAGAAACACATAACTTCTAATTGCCAAGTGATTGATTCAAATTGACCAATTTGTGAAGTATAACCAAAATAATTTGTCTCATGTGCCCATTTGGAAATGATGAGACATTTTTCCATGTTCTTTAATGAATGTTGTTTTAGGTAACATACTCAACAAATAGTTCACTACTATTTGAATCAATGGCAATACATGATGAATATAAAATGTAAGACCTACCCATTTGTGGCAATGTGATTCTTTGTCAAGTAAAACTAAAAGTGGATGTCAACTATATACCCAGTATGGTATTTAGGATCGGTAAAACTAAACACCTATGGTATAATTGACATATTTAGTTTAGACAAAGAAACCTTTAGAAATAAAGGTATTCCACAAAGCCTTCTGAGGTTGGTTCAACAAGACAATGTGAACTATTCCAAAGAAAGAAAGAGGTAAAGATACTTCATAAGTTTCCTTTAAGTCATTAAGGAATAGTGAAGTATAATTTTGGTCAAAAGATATGAGTTTCTTCGGATCAACAGGACGAAGAATATCTTGACCAAGCAATCATCGATCATGATAATGTAGCGTGGAGTAATTCCTAAACGCATGTTACCTTATCTGCATCACCGTATTGATGTTCATAAAGACAATCGATGATGAGTCTTACATATTAACATTGATCAACAAACATGTAGCGTGGAGCAATTCCTAAACTCATATGTTACACATCAATGTTATGATGTAAGTTATATCAATGTTATAACCTTCAAAAACATCCATTATATTTCAAAATCTGATTTTCAAATAACAACGTAAACCCATAACCAATATGACAACTAAAATGACAAATGGATATCATACAAGTAATAGTATGATGTAAAATCCTTTATGTCATAGGACGTGTTTAGATGCAAAGAGTTTGTTAGGATTTAAACAAACCTTCATCAAGTTAAACACGCTGTGAATCTAAGTTAATTATCCTAACAGTTTCTTAGGACATTACATGGATCCCTAAGATAGAAAAGTTGTAGTCAAGTATTAGACTACATTTCTATATAAGGGTGCACATCTCTTTTACAGATAGTGGGAGCTGATTTGACTTGGACTTAGTCAATGCTTGAGATGCACAAATGGTTGGCATAGGGAACAAGTTCCACAGGTACATGTGGAGTAGGAATGTTCCAGAGACACATACTGTGTAGGAAGTATGAAACCATGGTGATGGTTTTATATTCACCGCGGTCGGTGATATATCATTCATTGAGAATAATAAATCCTTCGAGTAAGAAGTATATGGCAACAATCTAAGATTGAAAAGGTCAACTAAAATTCAATAATGTATTCCATGTATCAAATTGAGAAGGGGCTTATAAATTGAGTACTACGGTGGGTATTCAAAAGAAAAGATACATGGATGGTACAAGTATGGTACCAATAAGGCTAGATTGGTTATACCAAGTCGGTACACCTAAATTTATTAGAATTTTATTTGTCATATCCAAACATCTAAGATACTTTTATTGTTCATTGGATTTCAAGATCATATATCGTGGAAGGTGTCTATACGAAGCAACCAGAAAGAGATGATTACATCAAATGATGCCAATAAGGGTTGCAAGTTACTGAAATCCATTTCTGTATTATAGTAAGAAACAAGATCTTAGAGCATTTATTATAAATGAATATTTTCCTTGTGTCTACCAAAGTTTAGTGGGAGCGCCAATGTTTTCCAAATGATATGTGTTCGACAAAATATGGAAAATAGATTTTGATCTTACAGTTAGATAAGATCAGGTTAAAAGAAATTCTCCAATGGTTGACATTAAGTAGCAACCTATGTTCTAGGGAACTTGATCCACTAAGGTAGATCCAAAGGTTGTTTAGTCCTAGTCAATCTTGTACATATAGTGACATTTTATTAAAAATACAAGTTGGAAGAATTCAAGATCAGAATTGTTGCCTATGTAACATGGCTTAATCTCTCCAGGTTAACATGTTCGGATCATGTGTAGAGATTAAAGTTGTGAATTGATATCATATGATTTAGCGATGGATCAATCACATATGCCATAACATGTAAAATAATTGATACTTCCAGGATATAATTTATTATAGGCAGATATCAATTATTTCCAGGAGCACTACAAGTGATGCAGTCAGAACTACCATCTTGTACATCGGAAAGTATAAATGATATGTACCTGGAATAAGGAGAGGAAGGTATACTAGTTATGGTGGGATACATACTAGTAATCCTTAGATCAATTTGATCTATTATCACAGTTAAGAAAAGGAGATGAGTGAGTCAATCTCATAAAAACTTTTGGAAGACATACCTACAAATACTGAGTACCTTGCAGCTTCTAAGGTAGCTAAGAAGCAGTTATAAATCGCAACGATTTGTCCCAGTTCTTGGATTCGAACCTAGTGAAAAAAGTATTATCATAATGAGAATTATGATATTCTTACTTGCCAAGTTGTTAGGTTATGACAATAGACAAAAGTAATATACTTAGAGGTACCCTGTCTTGAGAAGTTTTACTCAAGAATACGAGGTCGCATATAGAAGATATGCCACACAGAGAAAACGTGGCAGGCCCTTCTGTTAAATCCATTACTCAGCAAAAGCATGGTATTTATCATGTGATTAGAAAAAAAGTTTAATTATCAAGTTGGCTCTAGTGCAAGTGGGAGTGTTGAAATAGTGGGTTCTCTAGAACCAACTATGTAGTACTCTTGATTATTGTATCATGTGTAAAGTTAGATATGCATCATGATATCCTACTATTGTAGTGCAGACTATTTCTGCATCCACTATAATAATGGCAATTTCCAAAGGTTAATTGTCGTGTCAAGAGGTTGTAGTAGATCCCAGACTATAATGAGAACCTCGAGATACAATGACATTGATCTTAAATATATGTTCTATAGTCTAGATACATTTTACTGACTAGACACTGTAGATGTCTGACTATCAGGTGTTGGGGGCTCATAAGCATTGAGACTTATTCTCATGAAGTTCACACTTGGTGATCTCTAGTTGTGAGATCATGAGGACAGACTCGTCAATAGGAACACAACATGTATTGGGTTTCATTGGTTGTTCCTATCTATGGACATGTGTATTGGTCTCCTGACTTGAGACCATTACCAATGTATATCATTTAATTACGCAATTTTATACAAGGAAAAAACCATGGCAGTAATTTCATGGTGAGGTAGTTTGTATTGGGTGAATTTTCGGTGGTATGACATTGGTTGAATGGTCAAGAAAGGATTTGTCGCTTCCACGTTTAGGATGTTGTATATCTCAGGCCTGGTTGATCAGGATGGTGCCACCTTCATAAGTCTTTTGCCAAAGCAGTAGAAAGGAAAATCCATCCGAATAGATCAACAAATAATGAAGCAAGATAAGGACGATGACACAAGAGTGAATCCTACTTTATGATATATCAAATGACAAAGAGACTATAGTACACAGTCAGTGTTCATAGGATGGTAGTCGTTGCTATAACTATCCTTATCTCTTTAGGGGCAATGATGAGTTGCTAGACACCGCTCTTGGTCTGTGGATTTTATTCACTGCTATCGAGATAAGGGCCTAGAGGGTCGCACACAATAGTGTATTCAAGAATCTGCACCTATTTAGTTGAATAGGTAAATGGTCATAGTGGGTCCCACCATGGGGTCTGAGCGTTGTCCAAGTTGTCGATCACCAAAAGAATTAAATACATTAATTAATATTCATGTTATGAATATTTGGGATTGAATTTATTTAATATATTTATGAGTTCAGTAAATACAAGAAAATATTAATCGAACGTATATTATTTTAATATTCAAGGTATGTTTAATATTAAGCGGGATAGTGAGTCGAGTTAAATGGCTCAGATTTTATCACGTAATATATTATATATATATTACAAGTATGTGATAAAATAAATAAATAATATTGATGCAGTTTTAAGTCATCATAGTTATTCATTTTGTGGATGTGGAATTAACGGGGTGTCGGGGAACCCAACCGGGTAATTTCCACAATCCTCTATAAATAGAGGAGAGGGGCTCAAGCGCAAGTACTATTCATGCTATTTTTGGCTAGAGCTCCTGTCTCCTCCCACTTTCTATAGAGAGAAGCTCTCGATCTGAGCTCGGATCGAGTTTCTCCTCATGCATCGCAAGATCGACGATGCGGTGATCATCGAGACGTCGAAGATATCGTTGAATCGCCTCGCTAGCACCCGGAGTTCGACGATCGGTGTTACTGTGGATTTTTGAGGCATGTGTGAATGATCTATAGGGATCCTGCTATGGATCCTTCATGCAACGATTGCCATCGACAAGTACCAGTCGACAACGGCTTCGAATATGCAACAGGTATGTTTTCATTTTTATTTTTTTGCTCTTAATAATTTATACGAGATCCTCGAACCTCTCCGGGGCTCGGATCATCGGCGACGACAAGTTCCGTCATTCTGCTGATGAAAAATTTAAAATCGCCGGCCCACCGGATTCCGCTGCGGGCCCCGGAAACCTAACACGAAGGATCCACACACCCCTCAAATTAGGAATCACATGCATGGACTGGATGAGTAGAATGTAACCCAGAGACTTTGCTGGAAAATAATTTTTACTCTAATGTTGACACATTAAATAGCCCATACACTTTATTATTTCTAGAACAAATACCTTTCCCTGGGTTATCTAAGTTTAATTCTACAATGATATTATACAGAAAAACACTATTGAGTCTATTATTGAAACACAAAACATATGAAATGTTTTTTCAATTCATGGTTCCAAGAAACAATTAAAATCAATCACATATTTCATGTGATCCCTAATTTCCAATCATGATTCAGGAGTACTCTCTCATTCCCCAGGATACAATAGTCCAAAAAATGTCAATAACATCAAATATAAATCAATATAAATAAAAATACTAAATTTAAACCACAAAAAACACCCCATTTCCCATGGTAACATGGACATATACATAGGTAGGTGAAGGTTAGAAACTGAATATAACATCCATCCCAAGTTCCACAACATTCCATGAACTACTATGTACCACAACCTAAATAACAAACTACATATTAATAAACCAAATTTAATACCACATAAAAAAGCTAAACACTATTTCTACTAATTAATCAACCTATTGAAATACTTCCATGTAATACCCAAGATCCTTAATTTTATGTTGTGACACCAATTCCTATTAATAAATGTCTACATTTTCCCTATTTTGGTTCACATTGAATAGTAACCATAGAAGGTCACCACTGGACCTTAGTCACACCTCACTATATTCCAAAGGCCGCTAACTTGGACTGAATGTTTATTGGGTTATAGTGTGGAGACCATAACCTCTAGTAACAACAACAACAACAACAATAACAACACTATGTAATTTTAAACCAAAATACAATGGAAGAAATTATAATCAAAAGAAATAATGATAAAAAATATTCTTGGAATGTACTAAATGATATCTATATTTCAAGGAAGTTATAGAATATTTAATAGTATTTACCATGGGATGATTATATATATATATATATATATATATATATATAAAATAATAACCAAAAAATGTCCACCAACCCAATACTGAGGAACCACCTAGCCTATCTTCCTAATACCATGCTATGATACCTATGAACCATCCACATTCCCCTATCCAATAAGGTCAAAATCTCAATCCTAATCCATATCCAGTAATCAAAACTACAATGTCTATAAGCATCCTAATGGTATCATTCATGGTGTTGGTATGAACATGGTATACCAACACTAATGGTCTACCTAGAATACATACATATATATACTATTGTATTCAAAAAATAAAATAATATAACGCAACACATCTCACACATCCTACTACACTAATTCTATACATACCCTATGTGTTCCTTTACCATTGTCATGATCCAGGCTGGGTCGCCATCCGACCCGGCTCCCTACTCGGTCCACAACATGGCGCGAAGGGCGTTCCCAATCCCCACGGGCTAGCACAAGTGCCCGTGTACCAAAACATTACACATGGGAACGATTTACCTGAAGTAGTAAACACAGAACCACTAATAAGTTGAATAAAATAAAACTGAGAACTGACAACCAAACAGACCATTAAACTAAAATCAAATTTAAAGGTCAACACCTCAATCCAATAACTAAAAAGAAATGAAAATAGTAGAAACTAAAACTCGGACTCAGACCTCCCTACAAAAGAGAGGCCACAAAAACACCACTCTGCATGAGAAGGCCAACTGCAACCTGAACCACCATCGCGGAGTTCAATGCTTCGACCTGGAATAAAAAAGAAACAGAAACTACATACACCCAAAGGTGTATGTAGGGTATGATCCAAAATCCTAGTAGGACGTCACCCTATAAAAAGGCTCCACACAAAATTATTAAATGAAAAATAAATTTTCAATTTTAATTGAAGAAAAAGAGTAAATGCTTGAACAGTTTTAAAGAAAATGAGATTAAGGAAATCAGTTTCAAATGGAACAACTTAAATTAAATTAAATTAAAAAACACACACCCTTACTTTTTAAAATAACCAATGTGTCACACTAACGGGCATAAAGTAACCAACGATCACTAAGATGGGAGAGGCCTTGTGGGTGTTAGCTAGCTTGGGCCACTAGATCTTTGTGTCTCGGTGAAACATGGCTTAGTAGACCACGACCCTCAGAAAACGTGGTTTAGAAGGACACAACCCTCAGAAAATGTGGTTTAGGAGACCATGATCCTCAAAAAGAATATGTTTATTAAGTATTGCAATCACCTATCCTGCCAGTGAAACTGGGTTGAGTCACCTCTGGAACACTTGCCCACTAGTCTAGTCCACCCTTTTAGCAACCCGGGCTTCCCACTTTGTGCTCAAGAAAGTTTCAAGTTCATGTCACACATCACACTTATTTATAAAAGCCCAACATGGTACATACACATGAAAAATCACCATTTGCACACCCAAACCCTCTTTTAACCACACGCACACCAAAAATCTTTTCAAAACTTAATATTCATGGATTATATATTCAATGAAACCATCTTCATAGTTTAAAGTCACATATCATTAAACAAACCACCACTTACACACATAAATTCCCTTTTGAAATAAGACGCACACTAAAACATTTTTTAGACAAGCATTACACTAGTGACATAATTTAATAAACCATAAAAGAAACTTATAAATCAATAGTAAACGAATGTAACATGGCTTTACACACACTAATGTAACAATTTACACATTCAAATGCATTCCAACATCACACGCACTCGAATACAATTTTAAAATGTGATCTATGCCACAAAAATAGTTTTATGGAAAACCTTACACCATATGTAAAACACATTTCACAACCCACATAATTTAATAAGTCGAAAGTAAAAGATTATAAAACAATTTAATATAATCCCTTGGATTTACCTACTAAATTGAAGCAAAAACTTCTTTTACGACCAAACGCACCCGATGTCAAGCCAAAAATACAGTTCGCACCAATTGTACAAGTTTATAAGCACACTGCACAAGTTAAAAATCACTAAAAATGTTCTCTGCAGTAAAACACACAAATAATATAAAATGTTTACTAAATAAAATGGATTCAATTCATAATTAAAAATAGGACAATCATCTTCGCACTACCTGAATTAATTGAATCACATGCTGAAATAATTATGCTTGAAAATTGTTTAATCAAATAATAATTAAACGCGGAACCACCTACCTCGAAGTATAAAATCCCAAATCTTGTTTGAATCCTCTACCACAACTAAGACACACCACAAGCGGATTGAGTTGGATCATAAAACAAACATCCATGTCAAAAGAGGTTTCAATATTGAGCTCTAAAAAAACTTCATACCCAGAAAAAAAAAAACCAAGGCAAAAAAAAGAAGAAATATGCACTTATCAAAAGGGGTTGCTCGCGCCGTAGGAGGGAAAAGCGTCAGAGGTGTCGCTGGGGGCACGTTGGGCTGGAAATCCAACCAAAAAAGAGGGGCGACGCATGTTTGGGTGAGGTAGTGGGTGGTGTGGTTCAGGGCGAGTTATCGGGATAGCTCGTGGGTGGTGCGAGTGAAGTGGGGCGGCATGCGGTGCTGAGGGAACAAGGGTGTGACGGGGTTGTTCATGGATAGCCGAGGAGGGGTTCCGGTGAGGGCATCGCCATCAGGTGAGGGGACTGGCGAGCGCGACGCCAGCTTGAAACCAGAGGGAAAGGCTGATAGCACGAGCAGCCGAGGAGATGGCCGATAAGGCGGCGCACACAGCTAGGTTGAGGGAGAGGTCTCATGCGGCGCCGGCTGGAAGATCCCCAGGAAGTAGGGCAGCAGCGTGACAGGGCTTTCCGAAAGAGGAGGATGAAGTGCAGGCATGAAATGATGTCAGTGCAGGGTGGTCACCAGACAGGGGGAGAGGGAGCGTGGCGCGCGCGGACCAGGGGGGCTCTAAGGGGGTGTCGGGTTTCATCGAGGCTGGGAAATAAGGGCTCAACGCAAGGCGAGGAAGTTGGATGGGAACTGGGTGGTGCCACAGGGGAAGAAGGAATGTTTGGCAGGTGGCCATAGGAAGGGAAGTGTGACGCGAAGTGAAGAGCAGCAAGCATTAGGGTTAGGGGTGAGAAGCTTGCTTGCGGCCGGGAGAATGATGGTGAGTGTGGGGGAAAAAGAATAAATGAAAGGAAGGAAAAAATAAAATATAAAAATAAATGGGGGAAAATAAATAAATAAATAAAGAGTGTTCACCTCAAAATAAACATAAAATAATCTAAATTGATCCAAAAAGAAAACTAAATTAATGTATTAATTATAAGAATGATTATAATAATCATCATCATAATAATAAGAGTAATAATATTATTCTTAAATGATAACAATATTGATGACATTAATAATATTAATAATTTCATAATAAAAAAATAATAAATTTGGTAACAACCTAACATAATATTAATAGTAATAATAAGTATTACAATATTAACCACACATAATAAATTTTTCTATTCTTAATAATAATAATAATACCCACAAAAAGTATTATTATTATTATCACTGAAATAATTTCTTAAATTTTATTAAACTTCTTATTTTCATTTTATTTCCATTCTATTACTCTTCATAATTTTATTATTCTTTTATGTTTTAAATTATTTTAAAAACCGGGCCTGTCGCATGGTCTCAAAACAATTCTCTCCTCGTGTGTTTCTTAACGCTAAAGCCAAAACGTTCATTTTTCTCAACAAGACTCGCAAATTTTAAACATTCTCTCACTCAAAACCCACAAAAAACTTTCGAGCCAGAAAATAATGAAATAAATTAAATTGAGAAAGTTAGGGTGTCACAATTCTCCCCACCATAAAGCTTTTCATCCCTGGAAAATCCACAAATAAAGTTGAGACTCAATGCAACAACTGATACACCGTTGAGGTTCAAAAATGATCCCTATGAAAAGAATGTGAAAAGAGGCAAACCTGGTGTACTTAGAGAAGGTGACATAAATGGGAACCTCAATGAAAAACTCGTAAAAAGACTTTCTGATATACATCGCCCATCCCAAAGAGCAAGAACACCTACAGTGGATAAATCAAAGATATGAACTCTCACACCCTTAGAAACCAACTTCACAAACTGAAACACCCCAAGCACCAAAGAACAAAAACCACATCATTTGACTGGAACGAACAAACAAGACCAATCATGAAGAATGAACACACTTATCACTTATCACCAAGCCATCTTTAAAAAGGGAACCCAAATGGTCGACATGGAGAAGTCCGAAGGGCCTCCCCACCATTATAAACTCACTGAGGCCACAGATGAAAACTAATAGGAGGAGGCCCGGGCGGGCTTCCCACTATTAAGAAATACCAACACAAACTCATTCTAGAGACCTTTGTGTGAGACCCATCAAGGTTCTCCCCTATTTTTTGATCTAACAGAAGGTACAAAACCTTGAAAATTTTCCTAAAGTGACCAAATACCCCACCACAAGGGGTGGGGAGGGAGGGGCTCAACCACCAGGGCGTCAAAACCATGACCTAAGACCGACCATCATCTCTACGTCCCTAGGTTAGCACTATTCAAATCTGAGATCGATTTACCCAACAGAACACTAAGGACCACTATAAGCGATTACATGTGGTGGGATTTAAACCCCAGGACATTACGGTAGGAGACGAACACACTTTCACATAGTCACAGAATCCTTACGCACCCAAAAGGTTCGTTCTGAATGGAAAAACAACATAAAAAATTTAAATTGCATTTACTTTCAACACCGATGACCGAAATAAGGTCGGGGTCCCATACACTCCCTGGGTTCCTGACCATCCTCCAGCTTCACTCCGAGGCCTATGGCTGGAGCCCTGCTGTTTAAAGCATCTCCTACCTCGCAGTCAGGCATGGAAGTCTTCGGAATGGATCTTCTAGTTTTGGTGTCACACACTACCACACCGCAACCGGGAGAACCCCGACAAACACAACACACCACGACATATAACTATTCCCTCACGTCACATCCACTAGAACGTAGGTTTAGACGATTCACATACATCACCTCTTTACCTTAACCATGAAAGATAAGGAGTAAAGATGCTTAACAAACACTCCCCTTCAAACAGAATAATTAAAACTCCCTGACCTATGAAAACAGGGATTCCTAAAGGATCCTATGAAAACCACCCTTTCTCTTCAAGAGAACTCACACTGCAAGACCTCACCAGACATGACTCTTATAGCCGATAGAAGCACTAAAAGCCTTTCAAACTATCGATCGGTGGTGATAACCCTGAACCACCTTCACCCATCCCCGCTGAAATTTCTTTGAACATTTCTAGGGTACATTCAGACACAACGGTGTCAAACATCATACCCGATGACTCGGACAACTCAAAGAGACCAAAACTCCATTCAACTCCCCTCGCATCTGTCATCATACTACAATAGGTTCCGCTTAGCTGTAAAAAGGAGTGGTGGGTTCAAATCTAGAATTCAATAATGGAGTCCTCTGATCAACTGGAGGGCCGACCAATAGTGAAATTCATGTGGCCTCACTTCAATAGCTTGTTAACACGTTATGGGGTGGGGGGGTACTAGTCAAGAAAGAAAACCATGGGTCCAACCAAACATGTCAAATGGTCAAGACATACCACAAGAAAACACTAAACGTGCAGGTTGAACCAATGCAAGGGCTTCCCGATGCACTTTTCCAAAAGAATTCACTATCCACATGATTTCACACCAACATTAAATATGAATTCTAACTCAGGACACAAATCATTTAAAAAGGATTCTCGGCTCAAAATGCCTCACATCCAACATTATAAAAACAAAAGGAGACACCACGCGATCACCAGTTACTAAAACATCAAATTTTCCATTAACAAAACATTTTGAAAAATAATGGAGCTTGTGGGTCGCGCAAACACAAATGGTGTCCCATGGGCCTCACACATGCATGTTCTTGTGTCACACAGGCACCCACCTCATGTCCATCCAGGCACTCATCCACTCATGCCATTAACCATTGTCCTTTTTGTATACACTTAGGCATGTGGTTTCCCATGAGAGAACCAAGGATCAAAGCCTCATACATAATATTATTTTTAAAGCTCTTCACATCAAAACAATTTTCAAATACCAATTCTTTTTTACATAAAAACCAAATTTCTGTGAATGAAAAATGTAGACATGAGGAGCAATGCAAGATGAATCTAGTGTCAGCAGGTGACTGATACATATGGTTGGCGGCCATATGCCTATCACACCACCGCCACATAGAGTATTCTAATAAAGTGTCCCCGACTCCACATAGCATTCTAGACCCTGCGAGCACACTGGGACCACTGACCCTAGTCCCTTTTCATTTATCCTATACAAGATTAACCACATAGACAAAAAATTTAGACAAACCTATGCTTATTCTGGTAACTCAAGTCCCTCCATGAGGTGTCCTGGCTAGGCACCTTAATCGTAGTCAGGATGTCGAGTCCCAACAACCATAACTTTGGTTCACCTGACTCTATATCAATAGAACACGACCAAAAAAGAAAACCTCCTCTAATACCATTTTGTCACGAACCTGGACGGGTCGCCATCCGACCTGGCGCCCAACCCGGTCCGCGACATGGCCCAAAGGGCGTTCCCGATCCCCACGTGCTGGAAAAACTGCCCTGGTATCCAAACATTACACATGGGAACGATTTACCCGAAATAGTATACATAGAACCACTGAAAAGTTAAATAAAATAAAACTATGAACTGAAAATCAAACAAACCATTAATCTAAAATCAAACTTAAAGGACTACAACTAGATCCAAAAACTAAAAAGAAATGACAACATCAGAAACTAAAACTCTGACTCCAACCTCTCTGCAAAAAAGTGGCAACAACAACACCACTCTACATGAGAAGACCAACTGCAACCTGAACCACCATCGTTGTGTTCAACGCTTCGACCTGGAATACAAAAGAAATTTAATCTACATACACCCAAAAGTGTACGTATGGTGTGATCCAAAAGCCCAGTAGGACGTCACCCAATAAAAATGTTCCATGAATAATTATTAAATGAAAAATACATTTTCAATTTTAACTGAAGCAAAAAAGTAAATTCTTGAACAGTTTAAAAGAAAACGGGATTAAGGGACGCATTTTCAAATGGAACAACATAAATTAAATTAAATTCAATAAACACACACCCTTACTTTTTAAAATACCCAATCTATCACACTAATGAGCATAATGTAATCAATGAGCACAAAAATGGGAGAGGCCTCATGGGTGTTAGCTAGCATGGACCCCTAGATCTTCATGTCTTGTCAAAACATGGCATAGAAGGCCACAACCCACAGAAAACAAAGCTTAGATTGCCATGACCCTCAAAAAACATGGATTAGGAGAACACAACCCTCATAAAAGCATATGTTTTGTTAGTGTTGCAATCTTTAGTCATGTTAGTGAAACCGGGTTGAGAAACCTACGGAACACTAGCCCACTATTCTAGTCCACCCTCCGAGCTACCCAGGCTTCCACTTTGTGCTCAAGCAAGTTTCAAGTTCATGTCGCACATAACTTTGTGGTCAAGCAAGTTTCAAGTTCATGTCGCACATCACACTTATGCATAAAAGCCAAAAATGGTACTAACACAAGAAAAATCACCATTAGCACACCCAAACCATCTTTTAACCACACGCACACCAAAAATCATTTCAAAACAAAATATTCATGGGTTACATACTCAATTAAACCATATTCACCATATAAAGTCACTTATCATTAAACTAACCACCACTTATACACATAAATACACTTTTAAAATAAAACTCACACTAAAAAAAATTTAGAAAAGTTTTCCACTAGTGACATAATTTAATAAACCATAAAAGAAACTTATAAATAAATAGTAAATGAATTTAACATGGCTTTACATACACTAAAGTAACAATTTACACATTCAAATGAATTCCAACATTACACGGACTCGAATAAAATTTTAAAATGTGATCTGCGCCACAAAAATAGTTTTATGGAAAACCTTGCACCATATGTAAAACACATTTCACAACCCATATAATTTAATAAGACGAAAGTAAAATCTTATAAAACAATATAAAATAATCACTTGGCATTACCCACTAAACTAAAGCAAAAACTTCTTTTACGACCAAACGCACCCGACACCATGCCAAATATACAGATCACACCACTTGTACAAATTTAGAAGCTAACCGCACAAGTAAAAAATCACTAACAATGTTCTCAGCAGAAAAAGAAACATATAATATAAAAAATTTACTAAACAATTCCAATATAATTCATACCTCAAAAAAAGACAATCAACTTCACACTACCCGAATTAATTGAATAAAATGATAAATGAATTAATATTGAAAATTGTTTCATCAAATAATAATTAAATTCAGAATCACCTACCTCAAAGTATGAAATCCCAAATCTTGTGTGAAACCTCGACTACACCTAAGACACACCAGAAGAGGACTTAGTTGGATCCAAAAACAAAAAACCTTGTTAAAAGAGAATTCAATATTGAACTCTAAACCAAATTCATAACCGATAAAAAACAAAGACTAAAAAAATAGGAAAGATGAACTTATCAAAAGGGTTTTCTCGCATGGAAGGTGGCCAAAGTGTTGGAGGTGTCACCGGGGGCATGTTGTGCCAGAAATCCAACCATAAAAGATGGGGCGAATCATGTCCGAGTGAGGTGAGTTTTTTTTTACATTTTTTCAAAAAAATATTTTTTAAAATACCACTAGGTTAAAAAAATTATTTTTTACCCCCCAAAGGCGGCACACGGTGTGCCGCCTTTGCCCAAAAACTAACCACAAAGGCGGCACACCAAGTGCCGCCTTTTCATAAATATTTTTTTTTAATTTTTAATTTTTAATTTTATTTATTTTTTGTTTTGTTATATATATATATATATAACAATACTTTTCAGCAGAATTTTTCTGCTATTTACTATCCAGCGGTTCTGCCATTACAGCAGTCTGGATTCTGACTGATACCCTCACCCAGGACTCCCTTTTATAAGGGGGTTTGCCCTGAAAATCAAACTGCATTTCCGATGTGGGATTCTGGTTCTTCTTTTCCTGCGCAGTACATTCTGCGTTTCCGATGTGTGATTCTGTTTCAAGTACGCGACTTTGAAAGACTATAAAACATAAATTATAAGACCAATATAAATGAAACATTAAACACTGATTAAAATTATAAGAAATAGTTGAAAACAAAAATAATTTCATAAAAAATGTTGATACAAATTAATTTATAAGCTTTCAAAACCACCTACTTGAAACTTAAACATATTTCAAGTACGTGACTTTGAAAGCTTATAAAAGATAAACTATAACACCAATATAAATTAAACTTTAAACATTGATTAAGCATATAAGAAATAGTTGAAAACAAAAATAATTTCATTAAAAATGTTGACCAAAAATAAATTATAAGCTTTCAAAACCATCAACTTGAAACTTAAAAATGTTTCAAGTTCCCGACTTTGAAAGACTATAAAACATAAACTATAAGACCAATACAAATGAAACGTTAAACATTGATTAAAAATATAAGAAATATAGAATTTAGGGATCAGATTTTTATTCAAATGTTGTAAATAAGTATATTTAGGAATATTTCCAGAGGAGTGGTGGATCTTAGAGCTGCCAATAGCGCGGGGCTGGCTGCGTTGGCCATTGGTGATTACCATCTCTCATTGCCAACTGGAATGCTTCTGGTTTTACATAACTATTATTATGTACCTAGTGTTACCAAGAACATAATTTCTGTATCATGTTTCAATATGGATGGATTTATATTCAAGTTTAGAAATAAGGGTTGTTTCTTTTATAAGAACAACGTATGTTATGATATAAAACATTTAAATAACAGTTTGTATGTATTAAATTATGAAAACCAAGTGTTGAAAATCGATAAAGAAACAAACTCAACTGACTCATACAACACCCAGTTGTGGAATCACCATCTCAGTCATGTAAATGGGAAGCATTTGACAAAGCTATCACTACTACAAAAAATGGGCAAGGGAAGCACCACTTTATATCACCGCTAAGAAAAAACTGATGATAAAGAAGCCTTGTATCAGTGCTAAAATTTTAGCACTGATGCAGGGTAATCTTTATCATCACTGAAAAAGCGCTCATAAAAAGCCCCATTATCAATGCAAAAAAAGTGCTGATAAAGAAGGCATGTATCAATGCTAAAATGTTAGCGCTAATACAAGAAGTATTTATGAGAGATTTTTTAGCACTGATAAAACCGTAGTTCCATGTTTTTAATAAATGGTTAATGATAGAATAAATCTTATTAATGATTAATTAATGGATTATAGTGGGTAGTGATTTAATGATTGTTTTAACATTAAAATGGTTAACAATTGAAATGCATATGGTAATAGAAATCCAAGAAATTATAATGTTAAATCCAATAAGAAGTTGGTAATGTTGATATGGATGCTTATGTGATTTTTTGGGGAATATTTGTGTCATTATAATGGAATTGGTTATAAGAGGGTGGTACTAACAAGGCAATGTTTAACTAGGGTGTTTGGAGTGTTAGTTTGGTGTAAACCCTTAGGAAAGATTTATGTGTGACTATATACTTATTATATTTTCTTATTATTTCTTACACACCACCACTTGAGTCGAGAAACCTGATTGAAATCCATAAGGGTACTTTGGTTCTGAGTGTTTTTCTCAATATCTAGATTATAGAGGGAACACATATAGAACCACTCCCTATTCCCTTTCCCCCTTCACACTTAATATGCGTTTTAATGGATCACAGTGGGTGTATATATACGACATATAATGATTTTAGGTTTTGGTGTATATATATTCTTTTTTACATGATTAAGTGTATTTGGCGTGGATACAAAGTGGGGGTTGCGCATTGTAGGAGGAGAGTATGATTTTTATGTCCTTCATGTTCACGATATCATACTGTGATTTGGATGTGATGCATGGTTGTTATGTGGATATGGTTTTTTATGTGTTTGTGACATGTGTATGTGTGGATATATGGTTATGGGATTATATAGAAGGGGTTTAAGTATAATAAATATTCCATTAGATTGTGAGAATGACCATATTAGTGGGGAAGTGGATGTAGGGTAATTTATTAATATATACTCATTTGATATTACACTTAAGATGGAGTTTGGAATTAGACACTAATGGGGATAGAATGGGATGATAGGTAAATAATATTTGTTAAAATTTTCATATGGAATAACATGGGAGACCATCTATGACACAAGTGATTACCCCCCCCCCCCCTATGATTTAAAGTAAGTAACTTGATCTTACCAAAAATATTAGGCATGATTATATTGAATGTAGGGTAGAGACCTATGAGTGGTAGATTTATCATTCTTGATTATTCTTGTGTTTGGACTAGGGAGATTTGAGGAAACTATAATGAATCTAAAGTAATTATATTTTCTGAATTCCATATTATAGAGATTATGATAATCCTTTCTTTACAAATAGAGTTGGCTACTGGTTTTCATCCATATGTATTTTAGGTTTGGGAGGTATAAAATGATGGACTAGTTGACCATAGAAGGGTTGACCCAATAGAGGAGGATGAGTCATAGAGGATGATGATGTGTGAGTTTTACCATCTATGACACAAGTGATTATCCCCACGAACCACTTTGTGTTTGGAAACTGTGTTGATTTAGATGGGGGGTCTATCCTGGTTCTGTTGATTTCCAAATCATTATTAGAAATGGTTAGGCTCAATTAATCTCTATTTCTGTAAGGAAGTGGTTCTCTTCTACTATATTTGGAATTCTTGTTTTGTGTATTTGAACCATAAATAATAATATTTGAGATTCAAATAGGATGGAGATGAATAATGATTTGATGGATATAATCGTTTGACAATAGTGTATGAGAACAGAGTGAAAGAGTTCATAATGTTTTCAAAGGATCACGCAAAGGATCCTTCTCAAATCCATTGTCCATGTTTACATTGTTGTTATTCTAGACTACTTACTCCATAGGAGTTGGAAGAACATTTTATATGTCACGGAATAGATCGGAGTTATAAATGTTGGAATAAACATGGAGAAAAAGAGAATATAGTTACTGGCTGGGATAAAAATACGTTTTATGTATCATCAGATATGAATACAAATATGGATAATGAATAAGACCATATGGAGGATGTGATTATAGATGTCAATGATGATGACGATTGTATTGAGGAAATGACAAAGAAAATTGAAGATAAACTGTGTGATTTCCAAAAAATGTTTGAGAAGATAAAGAGTTGTGAAAAGACGTCATTGTATGCTGGTTGCACTAAATATTTAGCATTGTCAACTATACTGATGTTGTATAAATTGAAAGTATGCAACGGATGGAGTGATATCAGTTTTACGGAACTACTTTATCTCTTGAATGACATGATCCCAGAAGAAAATGAGCTCCCAAGATGGGCATATGAAGCTAAAGGAAATAAAGATGGGAAATTATATCATTTGGATGACTCTCCAACACTCATAGTACATGGTCTGTTATGTTGGTAAATTATAACTTTCCACCCTGGTTATGCATGAAGCGGAAATTCATCATGTTATCTATGCTTATATCAGGACCAAAATAACCAGGTAATGATATTTATGTTTATCTGGCTCCTTTGATTGTGGATTTGATGTTATTTTGGGATTCAGGTGTTATGATGTATGATGTTTATAAAAGTGAATAATTCATGTTAAGAGTGATGTTGTATGGGACAATAAATGATATCCCTTATTATGGAAATTTGTCAGGATATATCATTAAAATAACTCAAGGGTTTCCCATGTGTGTATAAAATAAAGAATCAATTAGGTCAAAACATTCATCTAAATCTATGTTTCTAGGACATCGTAGATTTCTACCTCATCAGCATAAGTACCGATCTTGGAAAACATCATTCAATGGATGTTCAGAACAACATGCAACACCATCTCCACTAACAGGTGATCAGCTGTTTGAGAAAGTAAAAGATTTGAACACTCTTTTTGGTAAACCATTTTCGAAAAACCTTACAAAAATCGGTTGAAAAAAGAGACCAGTTTTTTTTGAATTACCACACTGGAATTGTTTTGTATGTCAGACATTTTCTTGATGTGATGCATGTGTAAAAAAATGTATGTGACAGTGTTATATGAACATTGATAAATGCCCCTGAAAAAACAAAGGATGGAATTGAGGCAAGGTTAGACATGGTTGACATGGGAATACGAGAAGAGTTGGCTCCTGTGAAGGGTGAAAATCCAATGTTTCTTCCTCATGCTGTTTATACACTTTCTAGGGAGGAGAGATATATTTGTTTTTCAACTTGTTCAATGATGTAAAGGTTCTAGAGGGGTATTCATCAAATATCAGTAACATTGTTTCAATGAATTATATGAAGTTAAAAGGATTCAATTCACATGACAGCCATGTTTTGATAAAAAATCTAATTCCTACAGATTTACGTTGCATTTTTCCCAAGAATTTTCATCATATGTTAACCAAACATTGTTTCTTTTTCAACGCTATATGTAGCAATGTTTCTTTTTCAAAGCTATATGTAGTAATGTTTTAATCAATGTTTAATGTTTCATTTATGTTGTTCTTATATTTTATGTTTTATAGTCTTTCAAATTCGCGTACTTGAAACATTTTTAAGTTTCAAGTAGACGGTTTTGAAAGATTATAAATTAATTTTTATGGACATTTTTTAGGAAGTTTTTTTTTGTTTTCAACTATTTCTTATATGTTTAATCAATGTTTAATGTTTCATTTCTATTGGTCTTACAGTTTATGTTTTATAGTCTTTCAAAGTCGGGAACTTGAAACATTTTTAAGTTTCATGTTGATGGTTTTGAAAGCTTATAAATTGTTTTTGGTCAACATTTTTTATGAAATTATTTTTGTTTTCAACTATTTCTTATATGTTTAATCAATGTTTAATGTTTCATTTATATTGGTCTTATAGTTTATCTTTTATAATCTTTCAAAGTCACGTACTTGAAATATGTTTAAGTTTCAAGTAGGTGGTTTTGAAAGCTTATAAATTAATCTGTATCAACATTTTTTATGAAATTATTTTTGTTTTCAACTATTTCTTATATGTTTAATCAGTTTTTAATGTTTCATTTATATTGGTCTTATAGTTTATGTTTTATAGTCTTTCAAAGTCGCGTACTTGAAACAGAATCACACATCGGAAACACAGAATGTACTGTGCAGGAAAAGGAGAACCAGAATCCACATCGGAAGTGCAGTATTGTTTTCAGGGCAAACCCTCTTATAAAAGTGAGTCCTGGGTGAGGGTATCAGTCAGAATCCAGACTGCTGTAATGGCAGAACCGCTGGATATTAAATAGCAGAAAAATTCTGCTGAAAAGTTTTGTTATATATATATATATATATATATAAAACAAAAAAAAAAACAAAACAAAAAAAAATAATAAAAAAATAAAAAATTTAAATTTATATAAAAATATTTATGCAAAGGCGGCACCTGGTGTGCCACCTTTGCGGTTAGTTTTTGGGCAAAGGCGGCACACCGTGTGCCGCCTTGCCCTGGGCGGAAAAACCCCCAAAGGCGGCACACCAGGTGCCGCCTTTGGGGGATAAAAAAAATAATTTTTTTTGACCGGGTGGTATTTTAAAAAATATTTTTTTGAAAAAATGTAAAAAAAAAACTCGACTGAGGCAGTGGGTGGTAGGGTTTGAGGCGAGGCAGCGGGACAGCCCGCGGGTGGTGCGAGTGAAGTGGGAAACATGTGGTGCTGGACGGAAGGGAAAAAGGGTGCAACAAGGGTGTTCAAGGCCGATTGAGGAGGGGTGCCAGTGAGGGCAGAGCCTGCAGGTGAGGGGACCGATGAGGGCGGCACCAACGAGAATCCAGAGGGAAAGGCCAACAATGTGAGGAACTTAGGAGAAGGAAGGAAAGGCGGAACATACAGCTAGGTAGAGGGACATGTCTCAGGCGGCGCCAGCTTGAAGAACCACATGAAGTTGGGTTGCGGCGTGACAGGGCTTGTCGAAGGAGGAGGATGAAGTGCAGGCATGAAATGATGTCGGCATAGGGTGGTAACTGGATAGGAGGAGAGGGTATGTGGCGCACACGGACCGAGGGGGTGTCGCGCTTCATCGGGGATGGGAAACATGGGCTCGGAACAAGGTGGGGAGGTTGGCTGGGAGCTAGGTGGTGCAACGAGGTAAGATGGAATGTCCAGCAGGCGGCCCATGAGAAGGGTAGTGCGGTACGAAGTGAGGAGCAGCCAGAATTAAGGTTAGGGGTGAGAAGAAGCTTGCGGCTGGGAGAATTAGGGTGACTTTGAGAGAAATAGAATAAAATAAAGTAAATAAAAAAGAAAATATAAAAAAATTGGGGGAAAATAAATAAATAAATAAAGACTGTGCACCTCAAAATAAACATAAAATAATCTAAATTGATCCCAAAATATAACTAATTTAAATTATTAATTATAAGAACGATAATAATAATAATCATAATAATAATAAGAGTAATAATATTATTATTAAATGATTATGATATTGATGACATTAATAATATCAAAAATTTCATAATAACAAAATATTAAAATTGGAAACAACCTAACATAATATTAACAATAATAATAAGTATTACAATATTAATAACACTAAATAAATTTTTATATTAATAATAATAATAATAATATTCATAAACCATATTATTATTATTATTATCATTGAAATAATTTCTTAAATTTTATTAAACTTTTTATTTTCCTTTTATTTCCATTCTATTACACATCATAATTTTAATTTTCTTTTAAGATTTAAATTATTTTGAAAACTAGGCTGGTTGCGCGGTCTCAAAACAATGCTCTCCTCGGGCATTCAATGACGCTAAAGCCAAAACGTGCATTATTCTCAACAAGACTCGAAAATTTTAAACATTGGCTCACTCAAAACCCACAACAATTTATTGGGCCAGAAAATAATGAAATAAAATAATTTGAGAAAGGTAGGGTGTGACAACCTTCCTCGACCATTGCCATTGTGAAATGTTACATCTATGTTCTATTATACCGTATGACCTCTCATTCATCCATATATTTCCATATCACACAATTCCACACACTAAATTCTATATAGAACCACAAGCCACCATTCCTTCAAAACCATTTTGATTCAACTAGATGCCCTAATGGCATGACCACAAGGAATATCACAAGTCCCCCAAACTTCAACAAACCAAAGAAATATTAGATCCATATATTCACTTACCAAGGCATGATGATATTCTTCCTTCCTTATACTGGACCATCGACCTAACATAGTGGTGGTTTTGGGTGAAATAGATGCTCCTTGATGGCATGGTAAACTATGATTTTACACTTAATTTACATGTAATCATTATTGAAAATGATTAAAATGTAATATTCAATGAATCACATAGATTAATTGAATAAATAAAACACAAAAGACCATATGTGGAGGATCTTCACATGTATTTTTAATTAATTTATGAAGATATTAAACTTACTCAATTAGGAATCCCACATTCATTGGTGATTTGTTCAACAAAATCTCATCATACCATGATTTATGTATATTATC
Organism: Viscum album; assembly: GCA_963277665.1. Classification (NCBI taxonomy): domain Eukaryota; kingdom Viridiplantae; phylum Streptophyta; class Magnoliopsida; order Santalales; family Viscaceae; genus Viscum; species Viscum album. The sequence goes on along the minus strand of OY728126.1, from coordinate 1,784,535,424 downwards.
CAAGTATATAATCCATGTTTAGGTGATCCATATACGTGAAAAAAAAACAAACACCATTGAAGAATCACTGGGTGCTAGAATGTCCAATCAAGGTTGCTTTCATTGTTCAAGGTGCATGGTAGTAAAATTCTTCTTGAAGGTAGAATAAATCATGATGGTATCACCATGTATTGAGAGACAATAAAGAGAATACACATTATAGACCTCTATATCTCTCTCTAGGTCTATAGAGAGTCTCTATATATCATTTGTTTATTATAAAATTGATTATGGAATGTTTTACAATAATTTATTTATTTGGGTAGTTTTTGGTATTTAAAATCCATCACAATCTCTTACTCTACTATAAAATTTGTAGTTGAGCCCATTTATAATAAGAATATTATTATTATTAATATATTGACAAGTTATATTATCTATGAATATTACTTATTATCAATTATACAATTTCCAATCAGATCATTAAGCTTGGTCTTCTTTCCCTCCATGATATTTATTGATCTTTGAAAAATGAATATATGGTTAGTAAAAAATTATAAATGAATTAATTATTATTAAATATATTAAATATTATATTTAAAAAACATGAAAATAAACATTTATTACTATTTTACTCACATATTATATCTATATTTTTTTGATTAAATTATAGAAATAAACCAAACCCCAATTAAAAATTTTCCATCTTACTTATTAAATTCAATACATGAATTTAATCAAGAATACAGATACACTCATTGTGTGACACACTAAGCCCCCTTCATAGGGGAATTTTGAATAACAACCTAAATTCTAATGTTAGCATCTAGTAACACACTATGTAACTCATATATAATGTAACTAATGTAACAATGAAATCCATCCTTCTATTAAAACATAGAAATTAATATAATCACTTTATCACAACATATAAAATCATTCTGGTTGTGTGCTGACACCATCGATTATTATAATTTTTTTCTCTTTATATAACTTATTTAACTAAACATGCCAATATAAAACCCAATCCATGGATTCAATCAGTCTGTTTTATTCCTATCAAAGGTCCTTGGATATCAACATCATTCAAGTGGAAGAAGGGAAAGAAACATTCTCACATTTTCCATTTATGAAACACCACTCACGAAAATTGCAACATATCCTACCTTAACAAGATAAAATGAATTCATAGTTCTAATCAATATGTTATAATAATTGATTAATGATATCTATTAATGATAAAATTTTATTTTATGGATCAACACACATGTCCATATATTGGAACATCTAATGACACATGGATATGTGGATTTTATATTGATGAGCTAGTTCTAATAACCTCAGATCGTAGAGATTGCCTTTTTTAATGACCATGATACAGTGTCTCACTTTCATATGAGAATACTACCCATGATAACATGTATCATCTGTGTAATGTTTGAAAATATCATCCATCCACTAAACCATATTCAATAATACTATCATGACACCTGCAGTTTCTCATCAGTGAAAGGAAATTTAATAACCTTTCAGTATAAAATATTTTCTTAGGAAATTATAACATAAAAACATAATGCAAAAGAACAATCCTGATGTTTTAAGAAACATTATTCAAAAAAATTAATAATGTACTAATAATGTCTATTATAGGGAACCCAGTCCAATAGTCTCCCACTTGCCGTAAACCCAACTAATAAAAACTCTCACTCCAGTAGGTCTCACATGATAACCATGCCTATGCTCAGATGGATCCTTTATCAAAGGGTCAACATACTTTTACTCCATGGATACTATATTCACAGAAACATCATTCCATATAGAATAATCCCTCTGGAGATGAAAGATATGATGCATGTGCTTCATCAGTTGGTGTGAAATTGACTCATTTTAGAGATAAATCACTTAATGTTATCATAATAGATTTTGATTTGTTGTTTATTTCTAGGAAACTAATCAATATCTTTTAAAATGATCTGATTCTAGAAGACTTCCTTATCTTCCTCGAAAGATGAAACATACACTAACTCCACTATAGGATCAACTAAAACTAGCTTTTCAAAACTGCCCCATCTCATAACAACTCTAGTGAGATAAAGTATATATCCATACAACAACATCAAATCATTATGTTAAATATAAATTTTTGAACCCATATAACCATGAATGAGGAGATATTAATCTTCTTCACACACTAGAAACATATCCTTAGTTCACCTTAGATAGTTAAGGATATCATTCTCAATTGCCTAATGCAGTTCACGTATATCTTCCTGAAATATTCCTACCATGATCAAAGAATAGGGAACATAAATACTTGTACATAACATAGAATACATGATAGATCATATCATAAAAGTATATGGGATCGTACTAATTTTCCCTCTTTCATCTTGTATCTGAGGTCAAATTTTATTATAAGGACATATACCATGCTATAATAGAACCAAAAAAATATAAGATTATTCCGGAATGAACCTTTTCAGTATATGGTCAATATATATACCTTTACATAGTCCATGAGGCCTCTATGTTATATCACACATGATCTTGATCACAAGAATTTAAGATGAATCACCTAGGTTCTTCATGGATAAACAATTTCTCAACCATTCATTAACCTCTTGTAAATCTGGTATATTGTTTCCAATTAATAATATGTCATCAACATATATATCTATGAAAACTACTATAATCCCACTAATATTCTTAAAAAAACATGGCTCAGATTCATTATTAATGAAACAAAATTCTTCTTACATCATCAAAAAAGAAAATATTCCATGACATGGATACATGATTTAACCCTTAATTGGATCTCCAAAACTTTCATTCATTTTTTACATTTAATGGAGTAACAAACCCTTTTAAATGTTTCATATACACATCCTTATGAATATTCCCATTAATGATAAATGTTTTAACAACCATTTTCAAAATCTCATAGTCATGGAAATATTTGGTTGAAAAAAATGATTTATTTAAACATGGAAACTGGAGAAATGGTTTTTCTAAATCCAATGTAGTGTTTATGTTTAAACCCATTATCCACTAGTTCTTTTTTATAGGTATTTAAATTAAACTTCACTTCCATTTTTCTCTTGAATAACCAATTTAGAACCAACAATAATTACTTTAAATGATGGATAAATCAAAACCCAAATATGGTTTTGATACATGGATTCCATCTCAAAATTAATGGATTCCAACTAACTTCTAACCTCTAATCTCTCTAATTCACCCCTTTTAGTAGTGTGGATCATTATTTCCCACCAATAATTAGTCATCATAATTGCTGAAGATAATACCATATCTCATTGGTTCTCTTACCTCTATAGTTCTACTACACAATTATTTTATTCTAATAACAACTTCTTCCATGGGGAACTATTATGTTTGTTCCTATACCAACTCATTTGTACCTTTAATGTCAATATCTTAAATTTCAATCCTACTCCCAATATTCCCCTTGTGGATTTTCCCCTATCATGAATTTTGGAATGTCTTGTGAATGTTAATTTTTGGACAGAAGGGTTATATAGATCATATCCCATTTTCCAATTAGGACACCCTATAAAGATACACTTCATACTTATAGGTTCTTGCTTGTTTCATGAACTAGACTTAAGAAACACCTTGAATCCCCATGAAAAAACATGTGACAAAATGCATTTCTTTCAACCACTTAACCCAAAGTGAAAATTGTTTTTCACTTTAGTTGTTACCAAGTTTAGTAAGAATGATTTCTAGTATAATTTTAATCCCCAAAAGGATAATGGATGGTTTTTGTGACTCATCATTGACCTTACCATGTCTAGTAGTGTATGATTATTCCTCTATCTAACAGTATTCCATTATAGTTCATAAGGTTGAGTGAGTTGTGAAAAAAATCCTATTCTCTCATATAAATTCGAAAAAGTCTTGGAAAAGATATTCACCACCTCAATACGATCAATGTTTCTTAAACTTGTTACCACTATGGTTCTTAACATAATTCATAAGCTCGTTGAACCTCACAAAGGATTCATACATATTCCAAATTTAGTATATATAACCATACTTACTCATGTCATCCATAAATTTAATAAATTATTAGAATCCACCTATAGATTCAACATAAATAGATATTCACATATAAATTTTTACTAATCATCGAATTTTTGTGGCCCATTCTCCCTGATCATGAAATTGTGTTTTAGACACAATAACTTGTAAAAAATTATTACATCTTTCATGTTTTCAATATCAAAAATTTCTACGAAACCATGTAGATTGAGATTTTTTAGATGCTTCTCGTTTACTTGAACAAAATGGTGATTCCACAACTGGGTGTAATATGTTTTTCATCTATTTGTTTCATTATCAATTATAAATATTTGGTTTTCATAAATTAATACATACATATATTTATTCAACTATTCCATAGTATAACATATTTTATCACTATAAAAGTAGTAGATCTTACATTCCAAAATGAAAATAAATAGACCATATTCTAAATGATAAATAGTAATGATATCCTTGGTAAGACTTGCAACATTATTATAATTCATTAAAAAAAAATAAGCATGTTTAAAATGAGTGATAGTAGACTCTAATGAATAGATTTTTAAAACTCAATCTATTTATAGCCCCCAAATCCCACATGACCCAATAAACCTTATTAAATATACTTGGTTCTTAAATTTGAATAAAGAATATAATCCCCAATAAAATAAATCTAATACCCAACTAGTTTGAATGGAATTATTACACTCAATAAGGAATACACCTTAAGCTTCTCATTGCCTCACTATTTGCGTGTATTTCATCTTCAAATGTCAGTGCTTCCCACATGAAAAATATTCAACATCTTGTTCCATTCCTTTCCCTTCGATATTCATTTTCTTGGAAGGATAGTTCTCTATATCCTTAAAATTATATTGATACATTAAACCCTTTCTTGGTTCCTCCTCTCCTTATTCACCATAAGTACCACAGGTTTATCAATCCCCACATCTTTATAAATATTGAGAATATGAGTAAAATGTTATGAAATTGCATGCTATCTACTTCTCATATAATAAATCATAATAAAATTGGTGAAGGATTTGGGTAGTACAGACCGAATTAGATTTTTTCATAGCTCATTAGGGATCACGAACACTATGATTTTTTGGTGACCAATCCAGCCAATGATATTGAATACATGTGGCATAGATGGCACTCAAAATCCATGAATTCATTTAAATAGTGAATCGTATATAAAATATATTTTTTAATTCACCTTCACTTGATAAGGATCCCAAAGGATAGAAAAAAAAATATACACATCCATATCCACATATTTCATTTGATGTTTACTCGACATAGAGGATTGTAGGAAACATTATAAATCTATTACATTGTACATATCCCTCAAATAGATATATACCTCTTCCTCAATAGCTTCTTTGGAAATGGACTTAGGATGTTTATTTTTTGACATGTATAATTTCTGAATGTGGAATAGTATATTAAATAAGCACATATATCTGTAACTTCCCGGACCCAGGTGCCACGCAATGGGTGCCCCGAGCCCAGTTCGCCATGTGACCACAAGAGCATTTCCCCAAACGCCAGAGGCTACTGACTAGCAGCAAGGACCTAGGTCTGATAGTGGGGAAACTGTGCCCTCATTTGTCGAAGTGTAGCACAACGGAATACAAAATAAACATACAATGACAGCGGAAGTAGTAAACATACAAAACTGAAATAAACAACTACAGATGATATAAAAAACAATATATAAATGATGATGCTACATGTTTCAAGTTCTATGAAAATAGCCTAAACATGCTATACATCAGTACAGTACAACAAATACATAGTACAACAAAACAAAGGAAAAAACCTGGCAGCGGCATCGTGAGCCTAGGCTCGGTCCCATGCCCTCCTACGCCTCAGCAATAGTCAAGTACATGTATAGGGACTCTTGCCCCTATCTACACCTTCAATAACGTAATCTGTTTGGGCTGAAAAGCGTGGCCCAAACAGGGTGTGAGAAATATATCTTAGTAGACACCCACCAAAGGCCTGTGCCCAACTGCGTGTAAGCATGCAACAATGGTGTGCAATAGTAAAATGCAATAAAGTAATCAGTACTCAAAAGTAACAACTACTAGTTATATCACCATTTTTAATATTCATTTAATATATTTAGTATAAAAATTCACCACGGTGCATTTATAAGTAAACAGCTAGTGTCATCAGACACGTAAACTCTTACCCTCAGGTAACGAGTATCCAACACAGAATCTACCCTTAGGCATAACATAGTTTTCCCTCAGGCGTAGGTAGTGTCGCCCTCAGACACAGAATCAGCTGCCCTCAGGCACGGAAGAAGTTTCCCTTAGGCCTAAATAACTACAGCCCTCGGGCTAAATAGTGCAGTGCCCTTAGGCTAATCACAACAATGCCCTCTGGCTAAACAGGTAACAGGGCCTTTCCCAACATATCAAAATGCAGTAAACAAGAAATTCCTCTCAAGGTAATTCTATAATTACTACATTAAAGGCATACCCTGGGGTATCTTGGCCAAACGGCTAAACAGTGAAACACACCCACAGGGTGGTTCCAGATCCAAGAAATGATCCCAACCAGCATTTTATTATCACAATTTAATAACCTATGAAATTATAGGCATTAAATATAGAAACGAACTCAGCCACACGACACCCCAACATGGGTTCGTGGCACAAAAACACACAAAAATGCACCACAGTTGGAAACTTACAACAAGACACCTACCTTATACGCCAACGAACGTTATACCCGAACGCCGACTCTAGAAACACCCAAGAAAGACGTAGATCTGACGAAGAATATAACCCATTCAAACGTAAATAACATCCCCCCAGGAAATAATTGGTTAGAACAGTACCAGGAGAGGATAGGGCTTACCCGTGAGGTTCCAATGAGATCGTCCGAAGCCGAATCGGATTCTAGACGAACACCTGGTGAATCTTCAAAGGTTCGACCATCCTCCTTGGCTCCAAAATGGATCAAATGCCTCCTCTACCAAATGAGGTGGCTACTGCCTGTTTTAAGCCGAAAAAACAAAGTACACGGCATGTACTTTTGAGTACACGACATGTACTTTTGAGTACATGGCATGTAATTTTGAGTACACGGTGTGTACTTTCTTCATTTAACTGTTCATTTGGCTGCACCGCCACACTGTTCATCCGTTGAGATGAGTACACGACATGTACTCCCAAGTACATGGCGTGTACTGTCGCCCAGCTGTCGACTGCTCCACCGCCTTACTGTTTAAGCCTGCCGACTGACTACACGGCATGTAAGGTACCACTACACGGCGTGTAGTCAGTTCCTACACCCTTCGTCACCAGAACGGATACAATCCCCATGTACCCATCCCACACGACCAAAAGTACACGGCGTGTAGTTCCAAAATTTAGGATTTTTCCCCATTTTCCATATTTTCTCAAAAACACTTAAGGAAAAGGAAAAAGAAGAAGCCCGTACCTCAAAACTAAGAGCTGGGTTCTTACAAACTCCCCACTTATAGCAATTCATCAACAAATTTACCTTCCAAGGGTGGAAAAGATAAAGCTCAGAACAGCTCTGGCCACAGAGCACGTACATCGGCCTCCCACTCCCAGGTCTCGTCCTACACTCGGCCATGCTGCCATAGCACCCGTATGAGAGGAACTGACCGGCCTTGGAGAACCTTCGTGCTCCTATCAACGATACGAATTAGATGCTCCTCAAAGGACGCATCGACCTCCAGCTAAACCTCCTCAGGCTGAAAGATGTGAGACGAGTCTAAATGATAGCGACACAATTGAGACACATGGAAAACGTCGTGCATGGCTTAGTACCGCTGTAGTAACTGCAACTGATAGACAACCAACTCGACTCTCTCCAAAATCTCGAATGGACCCACATACCTCGGTGAAAGCTCACCGTATCTCCTAATCCGCTTGTGTCCAGCCTCGGCGAAACATGTAGAAAAACCTGATCCCTGACCATGAACTCTAAAGGTCATCTGTGACGATCAGCATAAGATTTCTGACAAGACTGTGTGGTAGCCATCCGCTTCTGAATCAACTGGACCTGCTCAGATGTCTCCTGTATGAGCTGTGGTCCCAGTAATGCTGCCTCACCTGCCTCTAACCAGCACAAAGTGATTGGCATAGCCTACCATATAAAGCCTCGTATGGTGCCATCTCAATAGTCTCCTGAAAACTATTGTTATAGGCAAACTCGACTAAGGGTATATGCTTCTCCCAAGAGCCCCCAAAGTATAGGACGCATGCGCACAACATATCCTCTAGCACCTGTATCGTACACTCTGACTGGCTATCAGTCTGAGGGTGGTATGTTGTGCTCAGAACCACCTGTGTACCCAGTGCCCTCTGAAAACTCTGCTAGAAACGAGATGTAAAGCGGGTGTCCCTATCAGAAACGATAGAACGAGGGACCCCATGAAGTCGTATGATCTCTCGGATATACAGACTTCCGAGCTCGTCCACACTGAGGGTCTCCTTGATCGGGAAGAAGTGATCTACCTTTGTGAGTCTATACACAATAACCCACACGACGTCATTGCCTCGAGGTGACCTCGAAAACCCCATCACAAAATCCACCACGACATCATCCCATTTCCACTCTGTAATGGGTAACTGCTGTAATAGCCCAGCTGGCCTCTGGTGCTCTGCCTTCACCTGCTGATTGGTAGAATATCTTGTAATGAAACCATCTATCTCTCTCTTCATACCCGACCACTAGTACTGACATCTCAAGGTACGATACATCTTAGTAACCCCGGGATGAACTTCCCAAGCTGAATCATGAAACTCTGGAATCAGCTCCTCGTGTATATCCCCTGGAACCCATACTCGTCCATGGAAACACAAAACCTCACCATCGCCTATCGTCCAACCAGGAGGAGTGTCCTCACTTGACATTGACTCTCGTAGAACTTGGCCTTTTAAATCAGATAGCTGTCTCATCCTCACTCAGTCCAGGAGGGTAGAAGTCATAGCTAAAGAAGAAAGATAAGTCTGACCCAGACTGTCATGCACCTCCAGATGCATCTCAGAAAACAAAGCCATAATCTCCCACTCACCACTAGCCTCCTGGACTGCCTGTATCTGAGTCTTCCTGCTCAGTGAATCAGTTACTGCATTACCATTACCAGGTGTAAAGGAAAGCTCAAACTCGAAGGACTGTAGGTACTCGACCCACCTCATCTGTCTCAGATTCAGGTCACGCTGCGTAAAGATATACCCGAGGCTTTTGTGGTTGGTGAAAACCACAAAATAGTCTCCGAACAGATAATGTCTCCAACAGCGCAACACATGCACAGCTGCAGCCAACTCAAGATCATGCGTCGGGTAATTCCTCTCATGTGGCCTCAACTGTCGAGACCCATATGCAACAACTCAGTTTCCCTGCATCAAAACGGCTCCCAGCCCAATCCCTGATGCATCACAGTAAACTGTATAGATCTTCCCGAACTCTGGGAGTATCAAGATCGGTGCTGATGTCAACCATCCCTTCAGGTCCTGAAGAGCTGTCTCACAAGCTTCTGACCAAATGAAATTCACACCCTTCTTAGTCAGTCCTGTCAACGGTGCTGCTAAGCGGGAGAAGTCCTGTATGAAGCATCTGTAGTAACCAGCCAGCCCTAAGAAACTCCTTATCTCAAAAACGTTCTTAGGCTGCTCCCAAGAAACTACTACTCTCACCTTCTCTGGGTCTATTGCAACTCTTGCCTCTAAGATGATATCACCCAGGAAGTGAATCTGGTCCATCCAAAAGTGGTACTTCGAGAGCTTAGAATATAGCCGATGCTCTCTCAGTGTACTCAATACGATCTCAAGATGGGTGGCATGGTTGTGTCGAGTGTGAGAGTACACCAAGATGTCGTCCAAAAATACAAGTACAAATGAATCAAGATACAGATGAAACACACGATTCATCAGAGTCATGAAAACTGCTGGCACATTCGTGAGTCCGAACGGCATAACCATGTACTCGTATAGACCATATCTGCTCTGAAAAGCTATAAGTGGTATATCCAATGGACTCATGCGCAGATGATGATATACGGATCTCAAGTCAATCTTCGAGAACACTCGTGCTCCACGAAGCTGATCAAACAGATCATCTATCCTCGGTAAGGGATATCGATTCTTAACCGCCAACTAGTTCAGCTTCCGATAATCCACACAAAGTCTAAGGGTACCATACACCTTCTACGCAAAAATGACTAGAGAACCCCAAGGAGAAGTACTGGGCCGGATAAAGCCCTTTGCCTGTAACTCCTCTAACCGCCTCTTGAGCTCCTACAACTCAGGCGTGGCCATCCTATAAGGATGAATGGACACCGGTGCTGCTCCTGGCACAATCTAGATCGAGAAATCCACCTCACGCACCAGAGGTAGACATGAAAAGTTGTCCGGGAAGACATCCCTGAAAAGATCAACCACTGGAGGGGAATCAGTCAGACAATTCCCCTGATCATCCAAATATAAGCTCCCTATCTGCGCTGTGACTCCACCTCTCCCATGATGCTCTGGTCCAGCTCGACTCGTCTGAACATCCCATTCACCCTTGTAAAGAAACTCTCCGCCCACTGGTGATGTGAAACTCACCCTGCGACGATAGCAGTCTAAAAAGGATAGAAAGGGAACCAACCAGTACATCTCAAGAATGACATCATAAATCGTCATCTCTAAGACATAGAGGTCCCCAAGAAAGTGACACCCAACAACATCAAGGGGGCACTCCTTGCACTGATGCACACTAGCCGTTTTAGTCCTCAACGGAGTGTCTAGAATCATGATATCAGAAGAAGTAGAAACATAGAGCCCAAGGCTCTCCACAATGGGTACATATATGAAACTATGTGTAGAACCCGTATAAAAAATTACTGAAGATAAGACAGAAGCTAATAGAATAGTACCTATGATGGTAGAAGGTCCAGGATCCTGCTCCAGCTGGGTCTGTAGCACTGCATATGCCTGCCCAGTGTTGCGGCCCTGCGACACAGCCTGGCTACCCTGAGCTGTCCCGCCCTACTGCCTCTGCGGTCTTGGTGTCTGGCTACCATGACCACGACCACCATCTCGGCCTGCACGCCCTGACGTATTCCAGTTCCCCGACTGGTAAGAAGCCACTGGTCCAACTCCCGCACGTGGAGTCTGCATAGAACCCCTCTTACTAGCCACTGGTAGAAACACCCTAAAAAGGCGCTACAGATGACCCATCTTTCCGCAAGCTCGGCACTCTATTGGGTCTCGTGGACACTACAGCCTCTTGTTCCCCTCTCTACCACACTAGTAGCACATAACTTGGCCACATGAAGCATTATTCTGACTAGTACTGCCGCCCTGAGAGAAGTCCATCTATCTCTTCCTCTTTCCCGCAGAAATACAACCAGTAACTGGTGCTGAACCGCCCTAGCCCACACCACTAGATTTCCATAGGTTCCTCTCTGTAATCAGAACCTGATTCACAATAGAATGTATAGTAGGCAACCTGAAAACATTTACCAGCGCTCGGATGTCATACCGATGACCATCCTCAAAACGTCTGGCTCTCAAAGTCTCATCACCCACCAACACGGGTGCAAAACGCTGAAGCTCTGTAAAATGAGCAGAATAGTCCATCACCGACATAGCGCCCTACTGCATATTCATGAAAACTCGAGCTCTATCTACCCTCAGCATCTCAGGAAAGAAGAAGTCATAGAATAATTCCTGAAAATCTCCCCACTCCATCTCCCTGTGATGCTCTAAATAGGTGGTAACATCCCACCACCTCTTGCCGGAATCACGCAGTATGTAAGTCGCGAGCTTGACCCTCCACCCTAGAGGCGTCTCAAGATGCTCGAAAATAGTCTTCATCGACCCCAACCAAGACTCTGTAGCCTGTGGTCCTCCCTCCCCTAAAAACATAGGGGGATGCTGCTGCTGAATGATACAATTCATCTTGGCCATAGATGTGGCAGCCTGTGGTGCTCCCTGAAAGGTCTGCATGAACCACATAAAGCCTTCACGGAACTGCGCCTCCGCACCTGTGTCTGATATAACAGCTGGCACCGCATCTGGCTCTCTTGGAGGATCAACTGGTATCCCATGGCCCACCATATCCAGAGTGTAATCATTGCCGCTCTCATGGAGAACAACTCGCGGTCGTCTAGGCGGCATGACACTACAAGGTCAAAAGCACGCCTCAGATCCAAGATTATTATGACCAAAAAGCGAAGGAACCACAAAGGAACAAGAGGAAGAAGGCATTCAAAATTGAAAAAACCAGACTACACGGCGTGTACAATGACTACATGGCATGTACTTGACTTCCCTTCCCCTGCCCTGGTACTTCCATTGAACAAAAACTACACGGCGTGTATAACATCTACATGGCATGTACGGTGTAAATTTCCAACTGCCCGTGTCATCTGTGAAATGGCTGACTACTCGTCTTGACACTACACGGCGTGTTACACCTGCACACGGCATGTACACCATCCCATTCCCCAGCCACATGGATAACTCCACACGGTCTGTCCTCGTAAAAGACTACACGGTGTTCTCCAAAAGGTACACAGTGTGTTCAGGGAGAGGTGACACCGGCCCGTGTTGTTAGTTAGACAGACGAGTCCATAGGTCACACTACACAGTGTGTCTATCATTGACAGGGCGTGTTCTGTCAAGGAGTTCACCGACCTGTGTTGTTAGTTACACTTCCGGACTCCGTGTCCATACTACACGGTTTGTACAAAAACTACACGGCGTGTTTTACCCAAGCCTTTCACTACCCCGTCTCGCCGCCCACACAGTTTGTGGCAGGGGAAGAGACTACACGGCGTGTATTCAGGGTACACGGAATGTACTCAAAAAGTTCATTTTTCTTCCCGAACAGAAGAGCATACACGGCGTGTAAAAAAAATACTACACGCTGTGTATTCTGGGTTTCAGGACACTATGCCTCAGAAACTTCCCCGAAACCCAGAAAATACTAAAACCAAAACCTAAGTGTCAAATTTCAAACTGTGCGGGCCCATACTCCACAAAAATCAAAGTTTGACATCTTATATGTGTTATAACCAATAAACAGTCAGTGTTCCACAAAATTCCAGTCAATGGGGGCCCATACTCCCCAAAAACCAAAGTTTGGCATCCATTCTACAAACAATCTCAAACAACAATACCTATCACAAGGCATGTATTTATCAAGCAGATATCACAACAGCAAGCCTTTCTTTCACAAAAACTATCACAACAACATGCGAATTTCTAATGCACCTACATGGCATGGAAACTATGCATGACATTTCATATCTAGCATGTGCCTATATGATGCATCAGACGGCATACCCTCATCTCATTGGGTTGCAACTAAATATAAACCATAGATAAAATATAAACTGCACAATCTCAAAGTTTGTCACCTAAAGGTGAAAACATATCAACAGTAAATTGAAAAATCAAAAAAATTGAAATTATGAGGTAAATTTGCTTTTCCCTGTATGCGAGTTAGCTATGACCGGGAACAACTTATTACCGACTACCTTTCATCATATCACTGACTACGGCTCCAAACAGTAAGTCAAAGAAAAGAAACTCCTCTTATACCACTTTGTAACGTCCTGGACCTGGGTGCCACGCAACGGGTGCCCCGAGCCCGGTTCACCACGTGACCTCAAGCGCACTTCCCCAAACGCCAGAGGCTGCTGACTACCAGCGAGGGCCCAGGTCTGATAGTGGGGAAAATATGCCCTCATTTGTCAAAGTGTATAGAAGAGGAATAAAAAATAAATATAAAATGATAGCGGAAGCAGTAAACATACAAAACTGAAATAAAAAATTGCAGATGATATAAACAACAATATATAAATTATGATGCTACATGTTTCAAGTTCTAAGAAAATAGCCAGAACATGTTATACATCAGTGCAGTACAACAAAATACATAACACAAAAAAACAAAGCAAAACAGCTGGCAGAAGCATCACGAGCCTAGGCTCGGTCCCATGCCCTCCTACGCCTCAGAAATAGTCAAGTACCTGTATAGGGACTCTTTCCCCTATCTACACCTACAACAACGTAATATGTTTGGGCCGAAAATTATGGACCAAATTGGGTGTGAGAAATATATCTCAGTAGGCACCCACCAAAGGCCCATGCCCAACTGCGTGTAGGCCTGCAACAATGGTGTGCAGTAGTAAAATGCAATAAAGTATGCAGTACTCAAAAGTAACAACTACCAGTTATATCACCATTTTCAATATTCATTTAATCCATTTAGTATAAGAAATCACCACGGTGTATTTCTAAGTAAATAACTAGTGTCCACAGATACGTAAACTCCTACCCTCGGGTAACGAGTATCCAACACAGAAACTGCCCTCAGGCATAACAGAGTTTTCCCTCAGGCATAGGTAGTGTCGCCCTCAGGCACAGAATCAGCTGCCCTCAGGCACGGAAGAAGTTTCACTCAGGCCGAAATAACTATAGCCCTCGGGCTAAATAGTACAGTGCCCTTAGGATAATGACAACAATTCCCTCAGGATAAACAGGTAACCGGGCCTTGCCCAACAAATCAAAATGCAGTAAACAAGCAATTTCTCTTAAGGTAACTCTACAATTACTACATTAAAGGCATAACCTCGGGTATCCTGGCCAAACGGCTAAATAGTGAAACACACCAACGGGGTGGTTTCGGATCCATGCAACGATCCCAACTAGCATTTTATTATCACAATTTAATCACCTATGAAATTCTAAGAATTAAATATAGAAACGACCTCAACCATACGACACCCCAACATGGGTTCATGGCACGAAAACGCAAAAAAATGCATGACAGTTGGAAATTTACACCAAGCCACCTACCTTATACGCCAATGAATGTTATACCCGAACGCCGACTCCAGAAATGCCCAAGAACGGCATAGATCTGACGAAGAAAAAAACCAATTAAAATGTAAATAACATTCCCTTAGGAACAAATTCGTAAGAACAGTACCAGGAGAGGAGAGGGCTTACCCGTGCGGTTCCAACGAGATCGTCCAAAGCCAAATCGGATTCCAGAAGAACACCCTGTGGATCTTCAAAGGTTCGGCTATCATCCTTGGCTCCAAAACGGCTCAAACGCCTCCTCTGCCAAATGAGGAGGCTACTGCCTGTTTTAAGCCAAAAAAAAGTACACGACATGTACTTATGAGTACACGGCCTGTAATTACTTTATTTAACTGTCATTTGGTGGCACCACCACACTGTTCATCCGTCGACATGAGTACACAACACATACTCCCAAGTACACGGTGTGTACTGTCGCCCAGCTGTCGGCTTCTCCACTGCATTACTGTTTATGCCTTCCGACTGACTACACGACATGTAAGGTACCACTACATGGTGTGTAGTCGGTTCCTACACCCTTCGTCGATGACATGGCTACACGCCCCATGTACCCATCCCACATGGCCAAAAGTACACAGCGTGTAGTTCCAAAATTTAGGATTTTTCCCCATTTTCCATATTTTCTCAAAAACACTTAAGGAAAAGGAAAAAGAAGAAGCCCGTACCTCAAAACTAAGAACCAGGTTCTTACAATATCATTCTTTTAAATTGGATCTGATCATAAGGTTATCCTTTTCTTTTATCAATCATAATGATATTTTCAAAGTAATGTATTTTCCTTTATATGAATTAAGATAATATAATTAGTAGTTATTTGAATAAAAAATAGATTATTAAATTTAAAATAAAATTTTATTAATCCACCACAATATTGATGTAACATAATAACTGTCACCTTTAGTAGTAAAATATCACATATCTTATATTTTCTTATAGAAAGGATCTATATTTTCTTTCTCATAACTGTGACTTGGGACTAGCATGTTAATTTAATAGAGTTATATAGTATTAAAAAACCAACACCAT
The DNA here is from genome assembly GCA_963277665.1 of Viscum album. Lineage (NCBI taxonomy): Eukaryota > Viridiplantae > Streptophyta > Magnoliopsida > Santalales > Viscaceae > Viscum > Viscum album. Next base: position 1,784,519,507 of record OY728126.1, on the reverse strand, counting down.
TACCTCGTAGTTCCTTAATCTATTGACTGGACTACCCAATCTTGAAATCTGGAATAAATATTTCCTCCAACCTCACCCTTTAGTCACACCAAATATTACTTTTCCACTAAACCATTGATGTAAACTTGGCCAAGTCAACCAAAACATTCACGCTATGTGTTCCATGATAATTGAATACAACCCTATATGGGGTTCTCAATTACCTTAAACTATAAAGACAATTCTATATTATTTAATGGAAGGTTATGATGAATTAAATTTTAGTTCAAGGTTTTTATTATCTTAATTTTTAAAGAACATTTTATCACATGCCTAGTTTATATTTAGTGGATTTTGGAAATCCATGTTTGATAAAACATTCACACATAATTTGGTAATATCCTCCTCTATCTTATATGATTATTAATTTATTTAATAGGATATTGTATAACATAAAAAATAATAAAAATTAACCATGTAATTAATAAAAAATATTAGTGGCATGATCATGATATTCTATAAAGGTTATTTTATTTAGAGGATGATAAACTAACACTCAAGACTAGTTGAAAAATAACATGAACCATAACTTAGTTTTTTTTATAGAATTAATCATTTCCACCATTGTATTCCATAGATTAGGTTTTCCTGACCACAATAACTTGATCATCCTATTACCTCTTTAGAGATCCATCCTTACATAATCTTTTACTCATAAGTAGGTGGGGGATCTAATATAATGGATAAAAGGGGTTAACCTAAAAAGATACCATGAGAATTTACGAACTTACATAATAAGAAGGATTTGATGATGCACACTCCATAAATTTTAATTTAACTATAATAAATAAATATAATTTAATCTTGAACATAGGGCTAGTATATTCTATTGATTATCCACACATTAAGAATTGAGTATCAATTTTCAATATTGTTATCAATTATGTGATTCCTTATTGAATTAAATAACGTTACATGAATTAATATAATTAATTAAATTTATCTTAATTACATCCATGCGTCTATAACTAAACATTATTAGTAATCTTAAACAAAATAAATTTCATTTAAAACATAAAAATGTACATAATTATAGTTTGAGGCTATGACATGTGCTCATCAAAAATTTTAATGTAAAATTGATTTAATATGTAATTATCAGTGCTATAAAAAAGAATCTAATGATAAAAAATTAACATGGGAATTTAATGTGAATATGTTCTATTATATATATCTTTCATATACATGTAAAACTATGTACACTATTTATAGAAGACAACATTGCGTGTACTATATTACATTATAGGATTGTTCCTTCTTCCCATTTCCACAACACAAGCCTAGGGACATGGCATGTTTCCTATTATAAGTGTGTTCGAGGAACACAATGTGTTGCTTATATTACATGGTGAATGGATTCAAATATTCACAACAAGTAATTCCATGTTCCATGTGTCTGATACATAGAACAAAGGGACACCCTTTGTTATCATCCATGAGAAATTAGACACTACACATATTCTATTTTGGTTCCACAATGTGTAGTTCCTTAATCTATGTGCCAGCCAGTATGAATCTACAAAATTGTCTACTTTATTAAGATATTAGAACAAAATATATTATATATTACTTGATAGAGATAGATAAAAATGATAAAATATAATACATGGTGTGTATTGGGGAAATAAAAGTAGTGCACCCCTGATTTTTTCTATAAAGAACCATTAGAACCTCTAGATGATTTTTTCAAGATGTTTATTAATTTTTCAACCTTAACAGTTTAACAGTTATGTTAAAAAGGATTAAGAGGGGAATATATGATAATGATTGATATGAAAATTAATCAATATGAATTAATTAAATGAAAATTCATACAAAAAATAAATTAATAATAAAAAGTATGAATTCAACATGTCACTAATCTGGTACCACTTAATGGTTTCATGAATAGAGGAAGTACCTTGATGGAAAGGATAACTAGGATTTTAGTCTAAATTTACATGTAATCCTTTCTAAAGAAGATTAAAATTTCCTTTCCAATGAAAAAATATATTACTTGACTAAAGAAAACCCGAGAACTAGAAGAGGAGGATTTTCATTGGTAATTTATAAATAATTTATGAATGGATATAGAATGACCTCATAAAGGAATTTTACTTTCATTGATGATTTAGTTGACTAGATATCATCATCTCATTATTACATAATAGGATATAACAATATTCTCCCTTTTGTAGTGATCTACACATTTACTGAAATCACTGGAGTGTTCAACAAAATCACTATGTTCAAGTATGGTCAATCTTGGTTAGTTGTGTTTTTCAAGGTTGATCAATATAGAATTCCTTATTAAAGGAGGAATAACTCTCAACATTATATCGATTTATTGAAAGGGGAATGATAGATATTGAATTATAGATCTCTATATCTCTCTATAGGGAATTAAAGAGTATCATCTATCCAGTTTTCATACTAAGAGTGATTATAGAAAGTATTATAATTATATATTTATTATGGAAGGATTAGAATTAAAAAAATGCACACAATACTTTACCGTACATTAAAATTCTTAGATGGACCCATCTAAATTAACAACAATAATAATATTACTATAAATTGATTTACAATTGAAAAAATTTAAGAATATAAATAAATATCATTTATTCCATTTCTAATCGAACCAATAAGATTAGTTTTCTATCCCTCATTGAAATTTAATAATCCTCAAATAAGAAATATTTATTTAATAAATAAATATTTATATATTATTCATCCATATATAAAATAAATATTTCATTCAACAAACTGGAAATGAACATTTATTTTCTATCTAACTTATTCTTTCAAATAGCTAGTGATTAAATCATGATAATAAACCAAACATGAAAAAATATTAATTGCTCTAATTTTTTATATTAAATAATTGAATTTTACAAATATTTTAAATACACTTACAGTGTGACCATATATGACCCTTTCATAGTGGAATTTTGCAAAATAGTCTATACTCCAATGTTAGTATCTTGAAACTCACAACAGAAGCTACATTGAAAGAAGTTAATGGCACAATGACCTAAAAAATTATAAACAATATACTATATAATATAATCCATTTATCATAACATCTCAAATCCATATGGTTTCTTACTATTTCCATCAATATATATGATCGATTTATTTTAATTTGACCTTCCTAAAATAAACTTTTCCACTAAACAACATGAGCATGTATTTTCTAAGGAAGTATTATTCCCATAAAAGTGTTAGAGATATCAAATTCCATCATGGTATAGAAGTAATAGATCCTTTCTCACATCATTAATTAATGTCATATAACTAATTACACACCCAACAAATCATACCTCTCAATGAGCATATGTTGTCACAATTTTCATCAATACATTAAAGTATATGGTTCGGAAAATAAATTAATGATAATGTTAAATTTTAAAGATTAATACCCACATACACATATAGGAAAATCCAATAAAACATTTAAATATAGATTTATTATTTACGATTCAATTCTCAAAACCTCTTATCTTGGATATTATAAAGGGATAACAACATTAGAAGGTGTAACAATGTCTTATAACCCACTTATCCCTGATATCCTATATCATATATGTACCATTGGGAATTATCATACAGTGATAAAATATTATTCATTAATATTTTTTTGAATCCTAATGGTTCTCACTATATTATGGAACTGTATAACCATTAAGTGTGACACATATTCTTATGACATCACCACATAAATATTTATTATAGGGGAAAATCATGATTTGATAAAAACATCAATAATAATGAAAACATGTTATAAAGTACAAATAAATATAATTATTGGTCACTATATCCAACACATAGTAGCAACCCTCAACCTCCCAACTAGTGTAACCAACTACCACCAACCTTGGGGTCTCAACTACCATCCACCAAGACCAACTTCAGTGACCACTTATTTCTTACTAATGTTAAAAAATAACCCTTATTATTCTAGATATATGGAGGCCAACACATATAATGAGTGGTCAACACCACCTCAAGGTTTCTTTCACATGTTTACAGGATCCCATCGACCATCTCGACCAACCATTGTGAGCATGATCATAAAAAATACAAGGAAACACCTTCAGTGAACCATAGTCTTCTTTTATGTGCCTTGATGATTAACAATGGAAATGGTCAACACCATTAGCCACATCCAAATGATAATAGTCTTCCCAATTTTAGAGAATAATACCCCCATAGTCACACAGGAAAAACCGAAAAAATTCCTAAGGAACCCACTCATCAATCACATCATTTTAAATAACATTGAAAACAATCATCATTATAACCATCTAACCATGGAACTCTATATCACACATTTCATGTACTACCAATCATAATTGTCTCATGTAACACATGATACTAATCACTAATGTTTCATTTGAAAAACAAATACTCAAAGAAACACACTAAAATTGTCCCTTGGACCACCCTACTCACTCAGATCTACAGTTCATCATATATCAAATGTATACATTTAGAGAAATATAGGAACCATATAAAATATAATCACATATTACCACTCATAAAATATCATCTATTGATTCTATCAAATATTTTACAAATCAAAAAATGGATGAAAACCCTAAGAATATGAAATAATGGTGATAAATAGTGTAACACACCATGCTAGCAAGAAAAATAAATCACGGATGGATACAAAGTGTTAGACTTCCTATAGGATACATCCTTCTTCTAATGTGGCCACAATTAGGAAATAAATGAGTGAGATCCCTCATTGGAACCAATAACCAAGGATGGAGGGGATGTCTACAACAATTATCCAAATAACGTCCCCCTTTTCCCTTATTTAATTTTAAAACAAAACCCCAAGTTTAATTTAACATTTTTGATATTAAAATTGCTCACATGATTTACAAATTGAATTTCATGTTCATGTTAAGAAATATCAAGAGACGGGAGGGCCTCTTACTATAACTTTAAGGATATGCCACCCAGTTTCATTGAGTAAATGGTTGCAGTCTATATGATTTTAGCTACAAATAATACCGATCCACAAAACCAATTATTGGGTAACTCCCAACCCTAAAATAATTTCAAACTATGTAAAATATATGGGATTAGATAAAATATAAAACGATAACATCATAAATTATGTTCAATTTTTATTGACCCTAACCTCTTTAGCCTAGATTTAGTGCCATACTTATTTACATTGGTAGAATAAATAAAGAAGCCTCATCCCAAAGGACCATGTGGTTTAGTAGCTTTGGAAAACTATATAGAAACATAGTTGTTAAATTTAAACTTGAATTAAAAAATAACCTTCATAGGAAACATCCATATACTCATATATAATCCCAGAAATTCATTCATAATATAAATCATTGCATCCCGGGGAAAAATAAAACATAAGAAATGGGTGACCTTGGATGCTCAGTAAGAGTTAACATTATAGTAGAAGAAATCATAAATAAATAGAAATAATAAGTCATGGTGAATGACTAAAAAACATTACATTAAAATGAAATAATGAGAATAATATGGAATGAATAAAATGAAATTAAATAATGAGATAAATAATCACTTGATGAAGAAACTTAACCACATATATTCTAGTTGTCGAATAATCAAACAAATTATCAATTTATAATATCACAGTGGTGTAATTAATAATTCTACAAATCATAAATATATGATCAAAGTGTTATCCAATAAGACTAACTAAACAGGTAAGCCTTTATCCAAAATTCATTCCATTTTGTATCATGAGACCTTCCGAAGCATCTAAGGGAAATAGTGGTCCCCACCTCTCACATACTAAATCCTACACATTCTTTATATATCGAATAAAATATTAAAAATATATCTTAATATCAAAGTGTCCCATAGTACTTTGAAATAATTTAATCATAATCATAGATGAAAATACTCAAAAAAAACTGTTGATAAATTCTTGAGAGAAATACCATTTTACTTTAGAATGAAGAATTATTTTTAGAAAATCATAGGTATTTTTCATAAAATCAGTTTGTAAACCTGTAAATATGAGAAAAGATAAGTGAATGAAAAGGAAACTATTTTATGTGAAATAAATTATTTCTAAATAAATTGAAAACATTTAATTTTTTTTAATAAACTATAGAAATAATTCTATTTAGTGAGGTTTAAGGTAAAATATATGGTTCATTAGAATTGTAAAATGATTAAATGTTTTAATGAAACAAAAAATGAACTAATAAGGTTTTTCATATACAGAATTTGATTTTATAAAAATATTTTTGGTTTAAAACAGAGTTTGGATTGTACTTTAAAATGGGTATAAAATTTGAAAGTTCCCTTAAATCGGGATTCCTTTTCAAGAACAATTAAAAAAACTAATGGAACAAGTATTTACCCATGAAAGAAATATGATCTGATCTCGATACATGATTTTGGAACATATAAATAGAATGTATAAAAAATATTTAAAAAACTAAGAATTAAATTAGGGTAAATAGGGAGAGCACATCCTGAATGAATGATGGAAGTTAAGGGGTAATCAATTACCACTTTTCAAATAGTCAAACCATATTCCCCTTTAAATCAATGTTCATCAAATAAAACATTTAATAAATTGATGATAAATAAAATAAATATATGACACATAAATGGGAATTATACATTCACCACGGACAAGAAATAGTGGAGAATAAGACATATCACACATAAATAGTAGTGAGATGAGAAATATCTTACCTTATGCTTGAATGTGTTATGCCCTTGATCGCAATGTCATGGATTATTAGATTAAATCCATTAATTAATTAAATAAAAAATTTACATATATATATATTTTATAATTTTATTAAGTTTAATTATTTCCTTTTTCATGAGTTATAAAATACAATTTTATCATTCGGGAGTGTTCTCTATCTTGGTTTTCATGACCATTTTACTTGTATATATGTTTGTAAAATCATGAAAACTAAGAATTGTTTTCTAGAATTGAAATTACATGTTATTAATGAACAAATAGAATATTAATTTTTTATATATTTCATTCATTTATAAATTATGGGGATGAATCATTATACAAATCATTAGTGAGATTCATTTTGATTATTTTGGCTCTTTTCCATTATTATAGACTATTTTTTATTATTTAATATTAGGTATATATAAAAGTTCCAGAATATTAGATAAGATTTAAAAAATTTATTATAATATGGTTCAACCATAAAAATTATATTATGAGTATCATTTAAAGTGTAATTGAAATACCAAAACTCGTCATCCATGAAGACGGTAAAACAGCACCTCACTTATGATGTATTCATTTTTGGAATAAAAAAGGGGAAGAGAAAAAACTGTTGGAGGATATCCCGTAATAAAATTAGGATTAATGTGTATATAATATATTGGGGTTATCGTCAATATTTGGAAATATAAATTATGTAAAAGATAAGAAAATAAAAGAAATTGAAATGAAATTAGATGAAAAATAAAAGGGTTTTTACATCTTGAATTGTTCTACATGAGAACCTCATTAGGGAAATTGGTTATGGAATTTTGTTGGGACCAAAACCACTTAGACTTGGAGATTATTATTGGGAAGAGGAATGGGTATGAATTGGAAAATATACAAGTATTAATAGGTGTGACTAGAAGAGGTGGTGGGGGCTAGTATTTATAGTGGAGGAGAGGCGCGTTTTTTCATTATTTTATTCATTATTTTGTTATTTTAATTCAATACTATAAATTGAATGACAATTTACACTAAATATATTAAAATAAATATGGGAAGTTCTATATTTTTTTATTACATCATCTATACATCATCTATGACACAATAATTTGTGTATTTATAAAATACAGTAAATTATTGTATTTCACTATTAAAAAAATCATATATTTCATAAAAATACCAAAATGTAAATACAACTATTTCTTGATGTGTATAATTTGAAAATGGACTATTTTTAGTAAAAATAATTTTATATTTATGTGAAATTTATTTTTTAAATAAAATCATCATTTACTCAAAAAATACTGATTTTAATATTATAACTAATTTTATGACACATTGAAAAATCATTTTGGGTTTAATAAAATTATATGACAGTAATAAGATAGAAAAATATTAATTTATTAATATTTTTTATGAAAAAAAATTCTTTTAAATTATTATAATAATTACATAATGGTAAATAAACATTTATGTTTCACAAAAATACCAACACATAATTTATCATTTTTAAAAGATTTATTTACATATTTCATGATACAAATATAAAATAATTTGAATTGTAAGATACATAAATTTTATGTATACTTTCAAAAGTGTGGTTACTATTTAATTAATGATAATACTATGAATATTTCAAAAATTATAGTTTTATAAATATTGGTATTTTTCACTCTTCATGGAAAAAATAAATATTTTAAGAAAAATACCAAAATTTCACCCTAAGATAATTTAGAAGTTTCTATTTTAAAATTGACTTTTATTTTTTCATATATAATTTATAAAAGTGTGAATTTTTTTTTAAAACATTTGAGCCGTTAAAATGTGGTAATACTATCTTTAGGAAATATAATATTATATGTGTAAAAGTAGATTTATTAATATATTATGCCTATCAATATTATTTGTTGAATTCAAAATAATTTTATTGAACATGTAACATATAAGTATCATTTGGATATTTCGATAACACTTATTAATTAAATTTGTTAATATAAAATACCATTGTGTTTATAAAAAATAACTTTTCATAAAAAGAAATCTTATATGTTCTATTAGTTTTTATTTTCATTTGAAATTGATTGGTAACCAAATAAATCTTTTGTTTATGCTCAATATTCTGGGTATTGTACACTATTGGAGAAGATAAATTCAAAAAGTTGCATACTATAAAATCTTGGGTGATATATTATCCAGTCCATTAATAAATTTTTTCCATATAATTTTAAAATTTTCTTCGGTTTTTTTGTATACATCAAAATTCCTTTTTTGGAAACCCACATTAGAAATAATGTTAATAAAATATCATTTTAATAAGAGGGAAACAGAAAAGTGATGGTCACCACAAAATTTCGAGCACGAAATCATAAGTGGAAAGTGATAAAATGTAAATGGAATAGAAGAATAAATATCATGTTTTTATATAGAGTTATGTATAACATGTTCATTTTACTATTAACCATCACAAAACAATAAATAATTTGATCAGTTAAACACCATCATTATTTATGAAATAAAAGTAAAAAGATATTATTTTTTCTCTGAAATAATTTCCATATAGTCGAATGATTCTTTAAAAATTCTAATAAGAACTTGAGAAAAAAATACTATATTAATTTCCCTGTCATAATAATAATTTCAACATTTTTTGTGCTTAGATATATTTTCACTTTATCCCTTACACATAGAAATGAATGTTGAAGTTGAATTTTTCACACCTAAAGGAATTTTAAAGAATCATATGGTCCTCAATCCATTTCATAATCCGTTAACATTTTACTAAATCCAATAATGTTATCATATGTTATCAATGATTAATAATTTCCAATATTTATCTTAATCCATTCCATAAGTAGCTTGTCATTTTACTCGTCTAAAACATGCATATCCACATTTAATGACAAATTTAAGGAAGGTCACTAAATTTCCAAAATCGTCATAATATAATATTCTAAAAATAATGTAGATATTAATACCACTTCCCAAATATATAGATATGAAAATATCCTTTAAACATTCATGTTTTAAATTGTAAAATCTCATGTTTTACTTAAATCCAAACATCTAATAATTCATGAATAGCATAAAAAATTACATAAATAACCCCCATCATGGTCACAACTACTATCCCATGAAAATATATTAAATATTATCTCAACATAAGGAACATTTTAGGGTTATCATTCCAATGTCTAGTCTTTTCAGGAAGACTAAATTACAATAGAATAACTTATTTGGATTACAAGTGTTATTCATCAATATCTGAAAATTCCATAATGAAGAAGCATTATAGTACAATCCTTATATATCTATCGATTATTATTATAAAATAATTATTGATAAAATACTTAAATAACATAATTATTGAATTGAAATACAATAATATTAAACAATAATCTTCGTCTGTGGTTATAGAATAAGTTTAAACCTGATCCATTATCCACTTCTTGTGTACATTCCTTGGATGCTTGATAAATTGATTTTACTAGTGTCCCTTCTCCATGCAGTTGAAGAATAGAACATTGAAAAATTCTTTACATTCTTTATAGTCATGAGAATGGTGGTGTTTTTCTCCACACGTGAAGCATACATAATTTCCACTTAATCATATACCACAGTGTTTTCTTACAAAATTACCACATATAAGAAAATAATTCTTTACCATCATTCCTTTATCTATCTTTTCTTAGAATTCCACTTCTCCCTTAGATTACATTTAAGACATATGACATGGAAAATTCATTGTCTATATTTTCAGAAAATGGAATTTTCCCTATATTATTAGAATATTTGGAAGACTAATTTAATGAAAAATAATTTCATAAACCCATCGAAGAAATTTTCATTCTTAATCTATGGATTATTTTCATTGATGTAGTTACCATTCCTTCCACTATGTGTCATTTATAAACAAAGACATACATTATATTATATAATAACATTATGAAGATAACGTGTTATCCCAAAAATAGTGAAATACTTTAAATTAATTGAAAATGTTTATTCATAGCTAATATCATAATCATAATCATGGTTTTATTGGGGACATATTTAATATTAAATACTTCATAATTGTTTGTAGTGAAAATTGGAATTATCCTAAGCTTATCCCAAGGGAGTGTTAATGAAGGTGTACAGTAAGGCCCATTGTCATGTACCATGTTATGCCGAGTCAGGCCTGTTTAACTTTGTTAGATTTGTTACCCCTAGGTACATCTATGTGAAAACCATGTCCACTTACAGTATCCAAATAAGAATCCATTTTTAGGAAGACCCAGATAATGTCTACCTTACCAAAATTCTAGGATTTTATTTTATTATAATCTTTAAATTCTATCTTAGGGTTATGTTCAATAATTGGAGTTTTCTAAATATATTTTCCAAAACTTATACTAAAATTACTCTCATACAAAAATATAAATACCCGAACCTAGTGTCACTTATTCAGTTCTTCTCTAATTTATATTGGTAAAATAAATAAGGAGGTCACATTCCGAAGGACCAATTAGTTTATTAGCTTTGAAAAATTAGATACAAAATTAATGCTAAAATTTAAACATGAAAGGAAAAATAACAAAGAAAATCCATTGGAAACATCCATAAAGTCATATATTACACCTATAAATCATTATTAATAACATCTTCACATCCAAGTGAGAAATAAAACAATAGAAAGGGTTGATCTTAGATGATTAGTAAGGGTAAAAAGTACCTCATATGCTATCATAAATTGACATAAAAAATAAGAAATGGTGAATAACTAATGAACATTTTGTTGATTCATAATATTTAGCATAATATGGTAAGAGTTGAATCTAATTAAATAATTCCACATATAATCACAATAGAAAGAAACATAACCATAGATATTCTATTAGTTAAATAATTAAATGTACTATAAATTTCCAATATCATAATGAGTGAATGCATAATTAGAAACATCCAAAACATACTATCAAGGCATTTGAAAATAAGTCTATATAAATGGGTAAGTCCTCAGCCAATACTCAATCTAGTTTTTCCCTTTGAGAGCTACCAACGCATCAAGGGGATATAGCCGGACCCTCCAATCACTTACTAACTCTAATGCATTCCTATTATGTCGAATAATTAATTTAAAATATATATTTAAATCAATGTGACTCATAAAAATTTAAAATATTTGAATCATAGTAATAGATGAAAATATTCTACCAAAATCATTGATAAATTATTGATATAAACACAATTTTATATTTGAATGAATAGTTCGTTTGGAAAATCATTTGAATTTTTCATAAAATCGCTTTTTAAAACTGTATATTCCAAAAAATAAAATTGAAGGAAAATAAAATTATTTTTTAGGCATAAATGATTCCAAAATAATTGAAAAAATTTAAAATGAGTTTTTATGAAACTTTATAAATAAACCTCATTAGTGCGGTTTAAGGGAAAATATTTAAGAGACTCTAAACAGTAAAAAGTTAAATTTTTTCATTAAACAAAAAATTAAATAAGATATTGTTTCATTATAAAATTAGTGATTTTAGAATTATATTGGTGGATTAAAATAGGTTATGTATGAAAATTGAATATGGATATGAAAATTGAAAGATCCCATAAATTATAGTTACTTATCATGAGAACAGAAAAGTGAACCTCATAAAACATGTATTTCCAAATAAAAGAAAGTTGAAATAATGTGGATTAATTATTTTGGAACATATAATTAGAACTTATATAAATAATATAAAAATAATTAATAATTACCTAGGGGTAAATAAAAGGAAATAAACCCGAATCAAAGATGGAGGTTCGGGATGAATCCATCACCACATTGCAAATAGTCGAACTATAAACCACATACAATTAATGATCATTAAATAAGTCATTTAATATAAGTATGATAAATAGATTTAAGAAATAATAAATCAATGGTAAGTATACATACAACACACAAAATAAATATCGGTGAACATGGCATATCCACATAGATAAAAGTAAGACGAGAAAACCCATACCTAATGTATGAATGTGTTCTATACTTGATCTTAATGTCCAAGATAATTAGATTAAATCCAAAAACTGATTAAATTTTAACCATTTATACTATTATTTTATATATTATAATTTTATATAGTTTATTTATTTCATTTTTGATGATATTTAAAATACAATTTATTTTGTTCTAGGGCATTCTCTTTTTTCGTTTTCATAACATGTTGACTTGTATATATGTATGGAAAATCATGTAAAATGATAATAGTTTTCCAAAACTAAAGTTAAAATTTATTGATGAAATTAAATAATTTTAAGTGGCTATATATTTAACTCGGTTATATGGTTTTAGGATGAATTATTAGATAAAAATGTATTGATAATAATTTATATTTTTAGAGAATTTTCAATCATCATGAACTGGTTTTGTTTTATTTGTTAATATAATGTATATTTACGGGATAACGAAAGTTAAATATTATTTAATAAATAATATATAATCTAGTTTAAAAATTTAAATGGTTTTATGAATACCCTTGATGTTATAATTAAAAAATGAAAACTCCTCATCCATGAAGAAAGTAAATCAACACCGCACATATAATGTTTTCATTTTTAGAATAAAAAGGGGAAGCGAAAAGAATTGATGAGGGATATCACATTATCATAATAAAATTATATTATATATAAAATAATAGTATTACCACGTATGTTTTTATACTGTAAGTAATAGATAAGAAATAAAATGAAATTGATATTAAATTAAATTAAAAGGGAAGAGGGTTTTGCCTCTTGAATTATTCTCCTTGAGAACCTCCCTTGGGAAATTGGTTCTTTCCTTTTGTTAAGACCAAAACCTTTTGGACATCATGAATATTTATAAGAGGTGGATTATTCCATAATTTTGTGATAATAAAGTGTCATGAGGTGTTAGGAGAAGAGGCGGTGAGTGGTGGTATTTATAGTGGAGGAGAGGGGTGTTTTTACATATTTTATTCCTTAGTTTATCATTTTTCCCCAATACTATGATTTTTTTGAGAATTTAGCCTAATATTAAACTAATGATTGATTTTTCATGTTTATGGGATTACATAAGACATACATGATCTATGACTCAATAATTCGTGAATTTATCAAACACCTTAAATTACAATATTTCAATATTAACAAAAAATTAAACTATTTTAGAAAAATTCAAAAAAAAAACCATAAGTAGTTATGGACATTTATAATTAAAAAATGACTTTATTTAATGAAAATAACTTTCTAACTAGGAAAATTTTATTTTTTAAATAAAATAATTGTTTACTAAAAAAATAACAATTTTAATATTATCACTCTTTTAAGGCCCATTAAATAATTTATTATGGTCTCAGAAAATTATATTATAATAATAAGACACAAAAATTTTAATATATGAATCTATTTTATTAAAATAAATTTTCATTTATATAATGATATTAATTATAAAATTCTAAATAAACATTTTTTTCATAAAAATACCAACACATAATTTTTCATTCTTAAAACATTTATTTCCTTATTTCATGATATAAATATTAATTATCATCATTTTTAGGATACCTAAATATTATGTATACTTTCCTACGCGATGTTACTATTAAAATCATAAATATTATATTTATATAACAAAAATGACAGATTTATAAAAATCAAGATTTTTTACTATTCACATGAAAATTACACTTTTCAAAAAAATAACAAAATTTCACCATAACATAATTTTGATATTCCTATTTTAAAAATAAATTTTATTTTTTTATTTATAATTTATAAAAGTTTCAAAATTTATTTATAAAACAAGTGTTCTATTAAAAGGTGGTAAAACTGTTTTTAGGAAATATAGTCATTTATGTATAAAATTGGATTTATTCTTATATTAATTCTATAACAACTATTAGTTTAATTTAACAATTTTTATTGAATATTTCATATATATGTTTCAAAAATATTTTTCACTACTAGTGATTAATTCAGTCTATTAACAGAAAATATCAACGCGGTCATAAAAACAGTTTTTTATAAAAAAACATATCTTATATTCAAATATTTGTTAATTCATTTTCTAATTAATTGGTAAATAAATTATTCTTTTATAAATATTTGTAAGCCATATTTTCATAAATTGAAATATTGTCTTTCATTCTCTCTATTCTAATGAAAAGTTGATAGCTATCCCAATAATATTTAATATTTCATTTAAGATTGGTATTCTATGAAATGTACACTATCGAAGAAGATAACTTACAAAAGTAAGATACTATAAAATCATGTGGTGTTTTATAATGATTTACACCTTTATAAAGAAGAATAAGAGAGAATTATATTTTATTTATTGCGTACACACTAAATTGTGTGTTCCATTGAATATTTATGGCACATTATGAGATATATATTTCATTATTTTCATTGATAACTTCAATAGAATGGCATATTACATGTTTATGAAAAGTAATAGAGAAGTAACAAGGAGCCTAAATAGATATAAAAAATTATTAGAAAATAAATCCTACCACACTATCAAGATCTTATGGTAAGATAATGGCATAGAATGCACATCTATTGAATTAGAAAACTATCTTGAGAAACAAAACATTAAGAACAAAGTGTTATTAGTAAAACCCCCTTAATAGAATGGAGTTATTGAAAAAATAAATATAAAGAGAAAAACATACCTAATTCAATGCACATTGGATGTGGCATCTCTCATATCTATTGGAAGGATGCAATAAAATTTGTTCTGTACATCAAAAAATAAGGTGTTTGTTAGCCCGTGGGATGAAAGAAAACGATATGAAATGTGAGATTTAAGGAAGTCCACATTTAAATATTTTAATTTTTTAAGAAGAAAAAGAAATATTTTGACTATAGAAGGAAATCAGGGAATGTATATTGTTACTATTGATGAAGTATTTATTCTTTATTACTCAGCAATGAGGTAAAACTACAAATGATTTAACAGGTGGATAAATAAGAATATTGAATTTAATGATGTAAGATATATTGTGGTGAATGATATGATGAAATATATAAAATCTAACATTGATTATTTCTATGATTATAAATATAATGAAAATAGAAATAGTTTAAATTATGATGTTATGAAAATTTCTGAAAGTGATGATGAATCTATGGTTAAATTAGAATCAGAGATTATTCTTGATGAAATTAGTCCATTAACTTAGTGGGGGGAAAATAAGTATAATAATTTATCTATATAACCTTACAAAGGATATATGTAATCTAACTCAAATGAGGAGAATGAGGTGTCTAGAATTTGAACCTCTATTTTCTATAGAAGGGAAAACCTCATCTGATGAAGAAATAAAAGATGAGTCATGGATCCATTCCATGAAAAATAAATTGGATCAAATTGTCATAAACTAAACGTGGGAGCTATTTATAGGGAATATACAGAAAATGTGATCTGAATGGAATGAATGTGTCAGAACAAATTCCATGATAATTTTAATGTTATAAAAAATTAAAAATTAATATGAAAAGGATATTCCAAAATTAACATCACTGATTTTTAATTCCATAGGTTACTGACTAGAGTTGATCAGCCACAAACTAGATAAAAATTTAAATAGTTTTTAGGGTCCATTAAATTGATGCTATGTAAACATTATTTAATAGAATTCTTAAAAAGGATATTCATATTGACAAAACAAAGGGATTATTGACTGGAGATAATGAAACCAAGGTGTTTAGATTGAAGAATTCCTTTTATGTTCTAAAATGGTAACCATGAAAAATGTACGATATTTTGGAATTAAATGCAAAATGATTTTAATTTAAAAGGGGTAGTGTTGAACAAAAGATATACATGAAAAAATATAGGGAAGAACAAATAATGGTGCATGTGTACATGAACAATATCATATTTTGTGGAAGAAAACAAAATTATATGGAAGAATTTTATAATTTGATAAGTTTATAATTTGAAAGTTCCCTAAATGGTTAACACAAATACTTTTTGGAACTATAAGTGATTTAAAATGAAAGATACGTATTCGTCTCCTAGGCTATATATATGATAGCGGTCTCAAGGAAGGTTCAAATATATTATTCCAAACTACTATCAACCAATTTTTTTATTGGAAAAAAACTTCAAAAATCATGAGGATGTGAAATATATGTATCCCAACTTCCATATAAGAATAATTAGAATCTTACATTATTTAACTAGAACATGGCCATGTATTTTTGCTGCAACATGATTAATATCCCATTGTCGGAGTAATCCAATGGAATATTATATCACATTGGTTAAAAAAATAATGAGGTATATCGAAGGTACTTGCAATTTTTTCCTTTCCCTCTTATTAAATAAAAGATCATGAATTGTCAGCATTTTATAATGATGACTAGGATAGTGATGTTGTAAATATATAAAAGTGTTGTCGAATTATTTATTGGTAATAAATGAGCAGGTTCATTTGGAATGAAGTAGGAAAACACATCTCTAAGTTTATCAAAAGGAAATTATTTCTATATTAATGTGATATTCACTCAACTTTATTAGATGAAGAAACAATTTTTGGATATACTTAGTGAGTAAAAGTAGATGAAGGTGTTTCTTAATGATAACAAGTATGTTATTTATCTAATTAAAAATTTTGTAAAATACACCTATAATAAGAATATTTATATCATGTATCACTGAATTAATAAAATGGAAGAGAAATGTATCATCATAGTATAAAATTTTGTAACTAATTATAATGTGGAAGATATAATGAAAAATATATTGATTACTCTATTTTTCAAAAAAAAAATTTGGACATCACTGTTCAAATGCATCCCTCATCCTGAAGAGTTTTTGTTTCCCCCTTTACACATTGTTAATACTTCCTTACATGTTCTTTCAAGATTGGTGGGTTCTCTATATCTTTATATTTATTTTCAAAGGGGAAAAAATTCACAGATATTCAATTATTCTTAAAGTTATTTCATCTCTAAAATCACTCCATCATCTGTGGGGAGTTTCTGGTGTGAATTTCAAGGGGGTATGATCTTTGTAGAAACAGATAGAGACAAGAGGAGTTATGTAATAAGTAAATTTTTATGGTGTGGAATCCTATTTTGATCTCTTATTTTCAATACTCAACACTACTCACATATAATTTGAGTTATGGAATATATGTTTTACCTCTATCTAGATGGTTTGAAGCATATTTGTAGAGATGAATTTTTATTTTTACTATAATAAATCCCAAATGTAACGCCCCGACCCCAGCTACCCAGAGTCGGTGCATTATTACATAACATTATCATGATCACAAGAAAGATCAAATCCCGAAAGACCGATTGGTTTAGTAGCCTTGGAAACACTAGATATAATCATAAAGTTTTACATTACATTTTAAAGTGAAAAACTACTACAACAACAAAGTCTTCATATCCACACTATTAACCCCTCATAATATCCCTGCAAGTCATTCATAATTTACTTCTTCACTACCTGGGAAAAATAAAACATAGAAAAGGGGTGAGCTCAAATGCCCAGTAAGGATAACAATATAGCGGAACATTCATAATAAGCATAAACATTTAAGGCAATGAATTACTAAAACAAAAGCCTTTTAAAATTGAACTTCAACATAGTATGGCAAAAATAAAAATGAAATAATGCCATTTACTTATTCACATGGATATTCTACTAATCGAATAATCACATGCAATATCAATAACCACTTTCATAATGTTGGAAATGCATAATGCCAGACTATCATAACCACATAGCCAAGGCCTCGTGCCAAGACTACAAATAAGATTTTGTCAAGGCCTTGTGCCAAGACACTAGTTTGTCTCATGAGACCTACCGATGCATCGAGGAGCTATAGCAGGCTCCACCCGTCACTTATTAAGTCCAATGCATTCCCATATGAAAAGGTTTAAACATAACATAAACATTCGTATTAAAACTAGCATACGAAATGTCAATAATTTCACCATAAACTATGAATGGTATAAAAATAGCACATCCACAGTCAAACATATCACAAAAACTTCAATACAATATAGAAGTTTTGTATTATAATAAATCAACTTCAAATAATCTTAAAATCCATCAAAGGATGTTGACATAGATGAAATCAAAATTCTTTTTAAAGAAGTATCTCCTTTTATTTTGAAATCATTTAAGATCCATATAAAATAAAACATTTTCTTTGAAAATATTCTTATAAGCTTGTATGGAAAGCTTCGAAGATTTTATAACGGCGGAAAATAACCGCACCCGCCGTATAAGTTAAAAAGAACATTCTTACCTCAATTCAGTCGAAAAGGTTAAAAAGGACCTTGTTTTGAAAACGACGGAAAGATTCCTTTATAAACCTCTTATAAAAAGTCAAACAAGGGTATAAATGACTTTAACCCATAAAAAATGTTTTGAAATACATTTTTAAGAAACATGGATGTGGATGATAAAGATATCCCAGTAGATTATTACGTATAAACAACCTCGGATAATGAAGAGATTGTGAAATAACCCTTACCTTGTACTTTTCCTTGGTTGGGGTAGGTTAACCTCCTGTATAATGGTGAAATAGTTGTTATTAAATTATACAAGAATCATATATATTAATATGATATCATATATGATCTTTTAACATTGATTTGTTAATAATATCTTAGAATTATCGTCGTTTCGGGAGTTAACTTACTCATTTTTTTTATATGTTTTGTTACATAAGCCATGGTTGTTGTATCTTATTCATATCCATAATGATATACAGTCCTTAAACATCATTTTTAAATCATCAAATGATAATTATACTTGAATGGATACGATGGAGAATGAATCTCATCGCGTTCGTGGAGACGGTAGTCCGTACGTACGCACGAGCGACAATATCATTCTTTTGATATTAAAATAATATATAAATGGATGGTATATCATATATATAGAATCATTAACATGTTATATTTATTATTTACATGAGTTACACATCATTATTATACCCATCCAAATAATATTATATTGAATAACAATTACACCACGACGTGGAGACGGTAAGCCGTACGTACGCACGTATGGTGACATGTTATTCAAAGGGTGGATAGAATACTGAATATGATTGTACCATATTTATAATAACATCACAGTATATGTGAGATACTGGAGTTATTATTTCAGAATGGTAAGAACAAAGGAAGAAGAAGTGGAAGAAGAAATGAACTTAGAAAAGGGTGGTGAAATCATTACCTCTTCTTCGGGTTCTTCCTTTTGATTTGATCAAAAGGGCTCCTTAGGTTGGCTTTCTGATCAAACTAAGGCATCTAGGTTGTATTGAGGGATGTTGGGAGAGTATTTGGGCAGAGTTTGGCCGAACCAAAAGGCTTTGAAGGTGTGAAGAAATGAGAAGGAGGAGTGCCCTTTTATAAGAGGGGTGAGGGGCACCTTTGGAAAAGTTAGAAATATTAATTTATAATAAATTCATATTCGGTTTACAAAGGCTCCAAAGTTGACTATTCAAAGGATGAGGTGTGGATAGGTCGAAAACAACTCATCCAATAGAATTTAGACAGGTTTGGGTACTTATATTAACCTTATCTTTAAGTATTAACTCTAAGTTAATTAGTTTCACTTTTACAATGTCTCTTTGTATTTTTATATAATATGATTAATAAACTTACTATATACATCCAAGCGACCCCCAAGTGGTCCATTAATGAGGAACCTATCATAATATAAGTCTCTTGGCCGAACCTTAGATTTTTAGGAATTTAATATCAATTAATAATATAATATTTGTTTTAAGAACTCTTTTATGTCAATTTTGACACTATTCAATAGTTGATTTTTGTGAAACTCCTAACAGATTGATTACTTCGAACAAAGTCAATTAAATCAATCCTAATATATCATATTATCATAGAAAATTAGTTCAATTCATTAAAAGTTTCATATTATAATTATTTGGGTATTTATAAGATCAATTATTTTTATTTTTCACTATTTTAGTAATTACTGCATCATCATTGTGTCATAAATAAAATAAATTATATAATGTCTAAAAATTATAAATAAAATATCATTATGTAGGAAATCTTTTTTTATCTTTCTAATGAATATTTATAATCGAAAATCCAACATGTATAACCCTATGTAAAAATTGTTGTTCTAAAAGATATATGCTTGTGTCATTTTTGTATTCATTTTGACTTAATTAAAATAAAGTGTCATTATCACTTACAAGTGGATCCATGGGGTCCCAAAATAGACCCAAAGATGCCCATGGTCGACCATGTATCAACCAATAGGGTTAAGACACGTTTTAGGGTAATTTAGTATTATTATAATATTATTTTTTTTAACCCTTATTTACCGGATTTACCCTTTAACCATGGTAAATAAAATATTTACCGCAGTAATTATTCAAAATGTGTAAAAATAAAAGTTACCTATTTACACAATTTGAACATCCTGATTCCAAATATGGAATCCATTTTCCTAAATTCAAAACACAGAAGTGGCAGAAATTAATTTAAAATTAATTCCCGCTGTCAAAACAAAAAGCGTGTTTTTAAGAGATAATAACTATCAAAAGATTGACACTTGTTTATGTTAGGTTTAATTGTAAAATTATGTCCAATGATAAACATTAAATTGAATGGTAAAAATATATTCTAAATATACTTTAAAACCACTCAAATTCATAATTTATCACTATTAATTATTTTGATTAAAAAAGTTGTTTTTAATTAAAATTTAGAAATTTTCACTATTCATCAAAATATGAAAGTTATCCGAAATGTACCAAAATTTCACCCTAGGCTAATTTTGATATTCCGAATCCAAAAATGAAGTCCATTTTGAAATATAGAATATATATGATTTCAAAAAGTAGGTATTACTATTCACAACGGCTAGTTTAATTAGTTGTGGTGTGTGTTAGAACTCGAGGTTGCGTACAACACACGCTATCGCATTATTCGAAGGGAAACGTACCGTAGAAGCTTGGGGTGTTACATTCTCCCCTCCTTCAAATAATTGCGTCCTCGCAATTTCTAGGGTATTACTGCATAAAAAGACTCGGGTGGTTCTTCATCATAAGTTCCTCGGGTTCCCACGTTGCCTCTTCCATCTTATGATTTCTCCACAAAACTTTTACCAGACGCGTCGTCCGGTTTCTCAGTACTTGTTCTCTTGTATCAAGAATCCTGACGGGCTCTTCGCAATAAGACAGATCGGGTTCCAGTTCTAATTCCTCATAGGTGAGTACATGCGTTGGGTCAGGCATGTATTTTCTCAACAGAGATACGTGGAACACATCGTGAACTTTGGAGAGACTTGGCGGCATTACCAATCGGTAAGCTACAGCCCCAATTCGTTCTAGAATTTTGAAAGGTCCGATGTACCTGGGACTCAATTTACCTTTCTTACCAAAACGTATGACTCCCTTCCACGGAGATACCTTTAGGAAAACATGATCACCGACTTGAAATTCCAAATCCTTCCTTCGATTATCGGCATAGCTCTTCTGCCTACTTTGAGCTGCTTTGATGTGATTTTGGATTACCTTTACCTTTTCCATCGTTTCCTCCACCAGTTCTAGACCTACAAGTTTTCTTTCACCGACGTCATCCCAACAGGTTGGTGTACGACATCTCTTTCCGTATAACGCTTCATATGGTGCCATCTGAATACTCGAATGGAAGCTATTGTTATAGGAAAATTCTACCAGAGGTAAATATTGATCCCACATACCCTGAAAGTCAAGTGAGCAAGATCTCAACATGTCTTCTAAGGTTTGAATAGTCCGTTCTGATTGTCCGTCTGTCTGAGGGTGGTAAGCAGTGCTCAAATGAAGTTCAGTATCCAGGGATTTCTGAAGACTTTTCCAAAACCTTGAAGTAAAACGGGGATCACGATCCGAAACAATTGATAGGGGTACTCCATGAAGTCTCACAACTTCATTAATGTATAGTCTTGCTAGACGTTCCAGGGGTAGATCTTCTCTTATAGCAAGAAAATGTGCTGACTTGGTAAGACGATCAACAATAACCCATATTGCATCGTTCCTTCTAGGAGTCTTTGGTAGCCCCATGACAAAGTCCATTGTAATATTGTCCCATTTCCACTCCGGTATGGGAAGCGGTTGCATGACTCCTCCAGGCTGTTGCCTTCCAGCTTTCACTTGTTGACAAACCATACATCTTGACACAAAATCAGCAATCTCCCTCTTCATGTTATCCCACCAAAAATGTTCCTTCAAATCTCTATACATTTTGGTGCTCCCAGGGTGTATAGAGAAATTGGAACTATGAGCATCATCCAGCAATTCCCTTTTTAGATCAGGTATATTGGGAACACAAAGTCTCTTCCCGAATTTCAAAATTCCATCTTCATACACAAAGTCTCTCAATCTCCCATCATTCACAGCTTTAATCTTCTTTTGGAATTCGTCATCATCGGTCTGAGAACTCTTAATCCTTTCTAGTAAAGATGGTTTGGCAACCATTTGAAAAAGCATTGATGTTTCACCTTCCCTGGTTATTCCCATGTCCATTTTCACTAGATCCATGAAAATTGGATCCCTTTCAATTCTCATATTGTTCAAAACTCCATGGTCTTTTCTACTCAAAGTATCTGCCACCTTGTTTGCCTTCCCCGGGTGGTAGTGTATCGTGCAATCATAATCCTTGAGTAATTCAAGCCATCTCCTTTGCCTCATGTTGAGTTCTTTTTGTGAGAAAATATACTTCAAACTCTTGTGATCAGTATAAATCTCACATTTTTCACCATAGAGGTAGTGCCTCCATATCTTCAAAGCAAAGATCACAGCTGCTAACTCAAGATCATGAGTAGGATAGTTTTGTTCATGAATTTTCAACTGTCGTGATGCATAGGCAATAACTCTATCATTCTGCATAAGGACACAGCCAAGTCCTTTCTTTGATGCATCACTATAAATAACGAACCCATCATTCCCCGATGGTAGAGTCAATATAGGAGCATTGACTAATCTTCTCTTCAGTTCTTCGAAACATTCTTCACACTCTTTTGTCCAAACAAATTTAACCCCTTTACGTGTGAGCTTCGTTAATGGGTTAGCCAATCGGGCAAAATTCTGGACGAAACGTCGATAATAACCTGCCAAGCCAATAAAACTACGTACCTCATTTATACTCGTAGGTGCTGGCCATTCTTGGATTGCCTTGGTCTTAGAAGGATCAACAGAGATTCCATCTTTAGAGACAATATGGCCAAGAAAAGAAATCTCCTGAAGCCAGAATTCACACTTGCTAAACTTTCCATATAATTCATGCCTCCTCAGAGTCTTCAAGATAATGCGCAAGTGATTTTCATGATCTTCGTAGGTTTTGGAGTATACCAAGATATCATCAATAAATACCACCACAAATTCATCGAGATACTCCTTGAAAACTCTATTCATCAGATCCATGAATACAGAGGGTGCATTAGTCAATCCAAACGGCATTACAGTAAACTCGTAATGCCCGTACCTGGTTCGAAATGCTGTCTTCGGAATGTCTTCCTTCTTTACACACAACTGATGGTATCCAGATCGAAGGTCAATCTTTGAAAAGTATTGAGCTCCATGCAGTTGGTCAAATAAATCATCAATACGAGGTAGGGGATACTTGTTCTTTATCGTTATAGCATTGATCTCCCTGTAGTCGATACATAACCTCATAGATCCATCTTTCTTTTTAACAAAAAGAACAGGGGCTCCCCATGGAGAAACACTAGGGCGAATAAATCCCTTATTACTCAATTCCTCTAGTTGTTTCTTTAGTTCGACTAACTCTACAGTGGCCATTCTATAAGGGGTCTTCGATATAGGCCTTGATCCAGGAATCAAATCAATAGAAAACTCAACTTCTCGTTCTGGAGGATGTCCAGGTAAATCTTCCGGAAATACATCTACAAATTCTTTCACAACAGGTACATCCTCTATTTGAACATTCCTTTCCTCACCGACAGTTATTTCATTCTCTTCCTCCCCAATAATTGAATTAAGTTGAGCTACTGGGGGTGGGTCTAAATAAGAATTAGGTGGTGACGATTCTGCTCTAAAAATAAGGTGTTCCTTATCATTATCATCAAGAATCGTAACCTCTTTCTTCTTACAATAAATCTTCGCATCATAGTCCGAAAGCCAGTCCATACCGAGGATTATATCAAACTCAATCATAGGTATGACGATGAAATCAGCAGATAAAGAAAATTTATGTGCTCTAATGGGGACTGATTCACAAAACTTTGTTGCAACGATACTTCCCTTAGGAGTTTTAACTGACAACTCCCTTATTAAATCAAATTGGAAATATCTAATTTTCTTAGCAAACTGGGAAGATATGAAACAATGCGATGATCCAGAATCAAATAATGCATTTTCTAAACTTGAGGAAACCATTAAATTACCTGCCACCACGTCTTTCGGAGTTTCTACCTCAGCAGTAGTGATAGCATAAGCCTGGCCTTGATCCCTTGGCCTTTTCTGAGGTAAGTTCTCCTGACGCTTAGGACATGCATTTGCATAATGCCCCATCTCCCTGCAATTGTAGCACTGAACGTTGGTAGCTTCCTTCTTCCCCTTGCAATCATGAGCTTGGTGGCCTTTTTCACCACACTTGTAACAGACTCCCATTCCCTTCAGGCAAGCACCGGGGTGTTTCTTCCCGCACTTACCACAAGATGGATATTCAACCTTTCCCTTCTTCCCCTTATTTCCATTCCCAGATTGATCAGCAGGTCTCTTCTTCTCTTGCTTTGCTTTAAAGTCATAAGACTTAGAGAATTCCTTTTCGGTCTTGATAGCACATGAGACAATGTCTTCGTACGATGAAAAGGATTGTGAGACTAATGCTCGACGGAGAAATGGTTTTAACCCATCAAAGAAATGATCAATCTTACTTCTTGGGTTGCGAATATAATCACCAGCGTACCTCGCTATCCTTGTAAAGTTAGCCTCATACTTTGTGACATTCTCATCCTCCTTTTGTCTCAGACTCAGAAATTGCCTTTCCATATCTGCTCGATGGTCGCGAGGAAAGTATTTTTCTAAAAACAGATCTTTGAACTCCCTCCATTCCATGTTTGATACTTCATCATCTTCCTTCATGTTTTGAATCAATGACCACCATTGATCAGCATCTCCAGTGAGGCGGTAAACTGCCATGGTAACTTTTTCCCTTTCACTACTCCCCAAAGCCTGAAATATTTTCTCTAGGGAAAATATCCATTGCTCAGCTACTAAGGGATTTGTACTTCCATTGAACGTTGGTGGTTGTTGTCTCATGAATCGATCTAACATTGATCCTCCACGCTGCGGATCAGGGTGCTCCATACGGGTAAGGTTATTATTCATAACCTGAGTAAGTTGTCCCAGTACGGTGATTAGCTGATCAGCACCAGTTGCATCACCAGCCCCACTATAATTATCTTGAGCAGGAGGGCAATCCCTACATGGAGTGCGTGCATTGATACGGTTTCCATTTCTTCCACTAGGCGCCATTTCTAAACAATGGCATAAACTAGATCAGTTTATGAATCAAAATACATAATCCCATACTTATAAAACACTTAACATAAATTGAACTATCTATGGATATAATCCATAATCATAAATATGTTTTCTTTGAGGAAGTATATACTCATAAACCCTTCATAATGATTTGTAAAGAAAGTGAGAGTTATCCTAAGCATATCCCCCGGGAGTGTCGTAACCAAGAGTGCAGCAAGGCCCGTTGTCGTGCACCAGTTCCCGTTCGAGTCTAGCTCAAAGCGGTGTTTTCGGGTTTTACCCCTAGGTACATCTGTGCCAGAGCCGCCTCTACCTGCTCGTATCCAGACAGGGATGTATTGCTCGGAAAACTCACAAAGTCTCTACAATACCAAAATTCTAGGAAGTTCTTCTATACTAATCCTCAAAGTTCATCTTAGGTCTATGTGCTCTAATCAGAGTTTATCTAAATCTAGCTTCCAAGGTTTGTACTAAACCTCCCTCTGATACCAACTGTAACGCCCCGACCCCAGCTACCCAGAGTCGGTGCATTATTACATAACATTGGCATGATCACAAGAAAGATCAAATCCCGAAAGACCGATTGGTTTAGTAGCCTTGGAAACACTAGATATAATCATAAAGTTTTACATTACATTTTAAAGTGAAAAACTACTACAACAACAAAGTCTTCATATCCACACTATTAACCCCTCATAATATCCCTGCAAGTCATTCATAATTTACTTCTTCACTACCTGGGAAAAATAAAACATAGAAAAGGGGTGAGCTCAAATGCCCAGTAAGGATAACAATATAGCGGAACATTCATAATAAGCATAAACATTTAAGGCAATGAATTACTAAAACAAAAGCCTTTTAAAATTGAACTTCAACATAGTATGGCAAAAATAAAAATGAAATAATGCCATTTACTTATTCACATGGATATTCTACTAATCGAATAATCACATGCAATATCAATAACCACTTTCATAATGTTGGAAATGCATAATGCCAGACTATCATAACCACATAGCCAAGGCCTCGTGCCAAGACTACAAATAAGATTTTGTCAAGGCCTTGTGCCAAGACACTAGTTTGTCTCATGAGACCTACCGATGCATCGAGGAGCTATAGCGGGCTCCACCCGTCACTTATTAAGTCCAATGCATTCCCATATGAAAAGGTTTAAACATAACATAAACATTCGTATTAAAACTAGCATACGAAATGTCAATAATTTCACCATAAACTATGAATGGTATAAAAATAGCACATCCACAGTCAAACATATCACAAAAACTTCAATACAATATAGAAGTTTTGTATTATAATAAATCAACTTCAAATAATCTTAAAATCCATCAAAGGATGTTGACATAGATGAAATCAAAATTCTTTTTAAAGAAGTATCTCCTTTTATTTTGAAATCATTTAAGATCCATATAAAATAAAACATTTTCTTTGAAAATATTCTTATAAGCTTGTATGGAAAGCTTCGAAGATTTTATAACGGCGGAAAATAACCGCACCCGCCGTATAAGTTAAAAAGAACATTCTTACCTCAATTCAGTCGAAAAGGTTAAAAAGGACCTTGTTTTGAAAACGACGGAAAGATTCCTTTATAAACCTCTTATAAAAAGTCAAACAAGGGTATAAATGACTTTAACCCATAAAAAATGTTTTGAAATACATTTTTAAGAAACATGGATTGGATGATAAAGATATCCCAGTAGATTATTACGTATAAACAACCTCGGATAATGAAGAGATTGTGAAATAACCCTTACCTTGTACTTTTCCTTGGTTGGGGTAGGTTAACCTCCTGTATAATGGTGAAATAGTTGTTATTAAATTATACAAGAATCATATATATTAATATGATATCATATATGATCTTTTAATATTGATTTGTTAATAATATCTTAGAATTATCGTCGTTTCGGGAGTTAACTTACTCATTTTCTTTTATATGTTTTGTTACATAAGCCATGGTTGTTGTATCTTATTCATATCCAGAATGATATACAGTCCTTAAACATCATTTTTAAATCATCAAATGATAATTATACTTGAATGGATACGATGGAGAATGAATCTCATCGCGTTCGTGGAGACGGTAGTCCGTACGTACGCACGAGCGACAATATCATTCTTTTGATATTAAAATAATATATAAATGGATGGTATATCATATATACAGAATCATTAACATGTTATATTTATTATTTACATGAGTTACACATCATTATTATACCCATCCAAATAATATTATATTGAATAACAATTACACCACGACGTGGAGACGGTAAGCCGTACGTACGCACGTATGGTGACATGTTATTCAAAGGGTGGATAGAATACTGAATATGATTGTACCATATTTATAATAACATCACAGTATATGTGAGATACTGGAGTTATTATTTCAGAATGGTAAGAACAAAGGAAGAAGAAGTGGAAGAAGAAATGAACTTAGAAAAGGGTGGTGAAATCATTACCTCTTCTTCGGGTTCTTCCTTTTGATTTGATCAAAAGGGCTCCTTAGGTTGGCTTTCTGATCAAACTAAGGCCTCTAGGTTGTATTGAGGGATGTTGGGAGAGTATTTGGGCAGAGTTTGGCCGAACCAAAAGGCTTTGAAGGTGTGAAGAAATGAGAAGGAGGAGTGCCCTTTTATAAGAGGGGTGAGGGGCACCTTTGGAAAAGTTAGAAATATTAATTTATAATAAATTCATATTCGGTTTACAAAGGCTCCAAAGTTGACTATTCAAAGGATGAGGTGTGGATAGGTCGAAAACAACTCATCCAATAGAATTTAGACAGGTTTGGGTACTTATATTAACCTTATCTTTAAGTATTAACTCTAAGTTAATTAGTTTCACTTTTACAATGTCTCTTTGTATTTTTATATAATATGATTAATAAACTTACTATATACATCCAAGCGACCCCCAAGTGGTCCATTAATGAGGAACCTATCATAATATAAGTCTCTTGGCCGAACCTTAGATTTTTAGGAATTTAATATCAATTAATAATATAATATTTGTTTTAAGAACTCTTTTATGTCAATTTTGACACTATTCAATAGTTGATTTTTGTGAAACTCCTAAAAGATTGATTACTTCGAACAAAGTCAATTAAATCAATCCTAATATATCATATTATCATATAAAATTAGTTTAATTCATTAAAAGTTTCATATTATAATTATTTGGGTATTTATAAGATCAATTATTTTTATTTTTCACTATTTTAGTAATTACTGCATCATCATTGTGTCATAAATAAAATAAATTATATAATGTCTAAAAATTATAAATAAAATATCATTATGTAGGAAATCTTTTTATCTTTCTAATGAATATTTATAATCGAAAAGCAAACATGTATAACCCTATGTAAAAATTGTTGTTCTAAAAGATATATGCTTGTGTCATTTTTGTATTCATTTTGACTTAATTAAAATAAAGTGTCATTATCACTTACAAGTGGATCCATGGAGTCCCAAAATAGACCCAAAGATGCCCATGGTCGACCATGTATCAACCAATAGGGTTAAGACACGTTTTAGGGTAATTTAGTATTATTATAATATTATTTTTTTTAACCCTTATTTACCGGATTTACCCTTTAACCATGGTAAATAAAATATTTACCGCAGTAATTATTCAAAATGTGTAAAAATAAAAGTTACCTATTTACACAATTTGAACATCCTGATTCCAAATATGGAATCCATTTTCCTAAATTCAAAACACAGAAGTGGCAGAAATTAATTTAAAATTAATTCCCGCTGTCAAAACAAAAAGCGTGTTTTTAAGAGATAATAACTATCAAAAGATTGACACTTGTTTATGTTCGGTTTAATTGTAAAATTATGTCCAATGATAAACATTAAATTGAATGGTAAAAATATATTCTAAATATACTTTAAAACCACTCAAATTCATAATTTATCACTATTAATTATTTTGATTAAAAAAGTTGTTTTTAATTAAAATTTAGAAATTTTCACTATTCATCAAAATATGAAAGTTATCCGAAATGTACCAAAATTTCACCCTAGGCTAATTTTGATATTCCGAATCCAAAAATGAAGTCCATTTTGAAATATAGAATATATATGATTTCAAAAAGTAGGTATTACTATTCACAACGGCTAGTTTAATTAGTTGTGGTGTGTGTTAGAACTCGAGGTTGCGTACAACACACGCTATCGCATTATTCGAAGGGAAACGTACCGTAGAAGCTTGGGGTGTTACACCAAAGGGAGATAATTTTTTACCCATGATGATATTGTCTTAGGTTTTATTGTATGTTATTTTTGTTTCAATTGATTGAGGTTTGATCCAAAAGTTTTAACAATAAATGAAACAGTTTTTGAATATATAATACCTAATTAATTTTTTCTGTAGATGTTTTTGTTTATTGTTTTTAAATTTTTTTCATTAAAATATTATGGGTGTAAGGAAGGATTCCATGTTATAGGTACGTATATCATGTAGTATCTACATGAAATACATGTTAACTACATGACATGATTTCATGGTGGGTGATTAACATAGAATTTTGTAAAAAAAATCCCATGTAAAATAGTAGGTAGAATAGGGAGAAGGTTCTGTGAAGGGGAAATTTGGTTGAGATTACATTATCCGCATAAGAGGTTGGTGGTCATAAGGTGGTGAATTCAAGTGGTCCATTATGTAAATCCCATGTATTTTTTACAAAGTGTAGAGCCCATGAAGGAGGTTTTTATTTGAGGTACATCTGTGGTAGGTGGACTAAAAATAGAGTTAATGCATGTGTTTTGTAAAGGGTTGAGTAATAATCATGGTGTTTTTTGGAAATTTTGAAGGAGTTCACACATTAATTCCCCAATTTTCACATCATAAAGAACTGAAAATTTATCATGAAGAAATATGGGGGAATTGAAAAAAAAAGTTACCAGGTAGTTAGTGTAATGTAATTAGAGTTTATAAAGGATGTTTGTAGAGAAGGTTTTTCACGATGTCAACATGAATAGTGTCATGATAACATAACTATGGGTAATTTTGAAGAAGAAAGTTGATGGTAGAGCATTTCACATGGTATTTTATTGAGTTTTTGGCATGGGGAACTCACTCAAAATATAATTCACATGGAAGATCAGGTGGTCGGTGTGTGGTGAAAAGTAACTCATAGGGTTAGAACACTATGAAAATTGATTTGTGTTGTGACTATGTACAATACTGTTATGGATTTCATTTTTCTCAAGTGTAATTTTCTTGTGGGTTTTTTAGCTACTAACAAGTAAATTAGAGAATAATACCCAAAAAATTGTGATGGAAATTGAAGCAACCTTTCTTAATTATATAGTGGCAACATTCCTATTATTTAACTAGGAAGGACTCTAATCTAAAATGTAAGGAATATCCCACAAAAGGAGTCTAAGGGAGGATATGTTTTATCTCTAAATATATTATAAAATATGATATCTTAGTACTTAGTGACCTTGATTAAGAAATTATAATCCATGATATCTAATAAAGCTGAGTGAATTTAGGTATGGCCAAAACACCTTTTATGTGTGCTCCCTGGACAATCCCTTAGTGGTGGACCAATTAAAATTTTATGTGTTTTTAAATACTTATATATTTGTGTTTTTGGTGAATGTATTGTGAAATCAGATGGTTTTAAAATTTTCTACTAATTTTGGAGACAATCCAAAAAAAACAAAAAGATTACACCCTGATTCACCCTACTCTTCATAAGGAATCTTGGGGTTCAAAAAGTTTGCTGAGAATTATGTCTTACACTTATATTAACTCATAATACATTAATTAATTCAATCCAACCCAAAAATAATCCTTGAGGACTTATGAAATATAATTTAATGGATTGGTAGTGGGTGTTGTGAAAAAATCAATATTTTTTTTGAAACCCCAAACCATAAATCACTCCATTACCTAATTCATTTTCACCAAATTGTGATTTAATTCCATGGAAGTTGAGGTGTACAATTTATATGACACTTGATTCATGTTTAACCAATAGTTAAACCGTAGATGATGAATTATTATTTTGTCTTTTTTGTCATCATCAACAATATATGATGGAACATGATACTTTATCAACTTCATTATAAGATCCACATGATTTCAGTGAGTTATTTATTTATAGTTTTAAATTTTCTATACTTCTATTCATTTTGATCTTGGGAATGGTATTTCGATCAAATTTAGTTCATTTATTGATTTTTATTTAATCACTAATAATCCTATTTGTAAAATTTTATTTTTCTTTTAATGGTTTATATATTCACACATAATATATTATTAATATAATAAAATTTTAAAACAAGATTAATACATAAAATTATAAAAATATTTAAAAATAAATATAAACCATCCCATCTATTTGAATCAAATAGAAACAATCCGAATACACCTTCAAAACCTATGAAATAAAAAACAAAGAGTTTTTAAAAATATTGGTCATTATTCGAGGTTTGGTTGGTATCGAAAATTAATTAACATGACAATTTATATATGAAATTAATAAAAAGGGGGATTTTGAATATGACTAACAAAAAAAGTTGAAAAATTGTGATTCTGAAGACCATAATTTTATCTTATTTAAAATATAATTTATTTTTATATTCATACTTTGATTAGTCTCAAAAAAATTAATTTATGTAGTAGTGTGGTGTTTAGATAACTCTCAAATTGAGATATTACTATTAATTTATTTTTATAAAGTAATTCATGATACTTAATTGTTATTTCATATTTTATTTATTTTCCACATGATTATAGATTTAGTGGAGATGTAATGGAGTTGACGAGTCCTCAATGTATTGATGTGAGTTAGAGTAATCGTATACCATCCCATAGTTTCAGTGGAAACATGTCATTGTTTTTTTATTGAATGACTTATTAATAGTTTTAAGAAAAAATAATTTCATTACACATAGTTTGTAAATAATCTTTATAGAGATTTCTGGTTTCTATGGGGAGAAAATCTGGTTGTGGATATTCTATTTATACTACAGTTTATGAAATAAATTCTTATAGTGAAAGATGCCATTTGGGGAATTAAATGGTGGATCTAATTTTTGATCAAGATAGAGGAAAATATTAAGGAGTTAGGTAACATATCATAGTTTCAGAGAAAAATGTATCTCCTAGTCATCATCATACATGGATAATTTTGTTGGATGTTCTTATCACCATGCTCAAAGGAACATTGTCATTATCTACATGGAAATTTCATGATTAATAGGGAAAATTATTATCAAATTTTAATCATAGAGTTAGATTTGGTTAACTATATATTTTTATATATAAAGAAATTTCATGGTCATGTTCAATGATCTTAATAATGGAGAGAACCTTTGAGATTTAAAATATTTTGAGATTTTTGTCTATGGTTTTTAAATCTTCCATTGACAATAGGTAAACATACCATATTATATTGTGTATTCTCCTAACGTATACCTAGATTGAATAGTACTTTTCAATTAACATATCATATATATATAGAATTATTCAAAATTTATCATTAATAAAATATTGTAATTACATATATATATATATACAATTTATATTGAAATTTCATTGGATTATTTTTCATATTAAAATTTTATAACAATTACTAGCTATAATGTAAAAATCAAGATAATATAATTGTACTCTTATTCATATGTCCTATAGTATTGAGTCATCATAATCACATTACATTGATGATGTATGTATATTAGTTTATGGGATCTTATAAGTATTATATTCTGGTCAGGATGTTTTATTTTAGTGATCTTCAATAGAATAGATCATGAAAAATAACCCACCTATAGAAACAACATATGTTTTTGGATTCATTAGATGTTCCTATATATGAGAATATGTGTTGGTCCATCGAATTAAGATCATTATCAAAGAGCATAATTTGATCACATACCTCTAGGTAAGAGGAAAACCCTTAAGGTTTATTTTTTATTGAGGTATATCAAAATGGGTGTGCCATTATATAACATAGATTGAATGATGAAGATAATATTTGTTACTTCTAAAAGGAAGAATACATATTCAGGTACTTAACTAGTATGGTAATGGAATATCTAAACCTATAGACATGGTAGATGAGGGAAAGTGAATCCAGAAAATTAAAAAAAGTTAAATAAAGAATTAAAGGACAATGACATGAATAACTCAGCATTATTTTTAAGATATTATGATAAAAGATATTATATTACATAGTATGTATTCATAGAAGGTTTTTATATATCATACTCCTCCTTATCTCTTTTGGTTATATGATATGTTTCAAGGTACCATTATTTTTTTGTAGCTGTGGACTATTTCAATCAAGATCAGTTCTTGGAGGATCACCTTAAATGTATATTCATCAATTTCACCGAATTACATGAATTTGAGTTTAGGATGAAGTAGTACTCATATGTGGGGGATAGTGAAAGTATTACTGTAAAATTTGATAAGAAATAAAAAATAAATTCAAATATATATTATTCGTGTTTTGAATAAAGATAATTTATTTTTTTCAAAATTTATTTAAAACATAATTATATAAAAAAGTATATAGTATGAAATACTATTTTTGAATGATTTTTACACATTTGTGGTTTGTTAAATTTATATAGGGGGTAACAGGAAAAGACAACAACTTAAAATTAATTACATCTACTAAAATATGTTATTACTATGTAGTAGAGTTTACATGTTACATAAGACTTACTATTAAATCCATTTTCTCCATTTAAGGTCAATTAAAGTGGATAAATATATCGAGGGACTAAAAGATATTTTAATATGATTGAACTATTTATAGAATGACAATTGAGATCCATAATTAATGATGGAAGCTTATTTCATGATTTTGGTGTACTTACCATCTCTCTTATGTTCTAGTGAAGTAAACACTATGAAATGACGAGTTTGAATCAATTATTTCTTCTCAAATTGAATCTATTCTCTTTTTCAAATCACTAATTCATTATAAATCTCTTAAAGAACTTATTCTAGAAAATTATATTTTAATATCAATGAACATGATGATTTTAATACATGTGTGAATGATTTAGAGGGATCGTAGTATGGAACCTTTAAACTAAGAGAATTCAGAATTTATAACAGCATGGAACGATTATTTCTTCTACCAATAAACCATTTTATTTTTTTAATTCATTCTTCATAGAAAATTTTATCATATGAGATCTATGAAAAAATACAAGCATATGTATTTTATATCTATTGCAAAGGAATGAATCAATATTATTTTTTAAATATAAAATTTTATGAATTTCTATCAATCAGGGTTCCAAGATATTATTTTAGAGTGGACATCAAAAATATTATGTTGATTTTTTAAATGTTTCTAGAATTCATATAGTGGGATTCAATATGGTCCAATGCCACCAAAAATGCATTGATTAGAGTTGGAAGGGCCATGAAATGGACATTTAATGATCTGTTTTATATTTAATTTACTTTAATTAAATTAAAAATAAATGAAATATAAAATATTTAAAATATACACAAGTATTATATTGGGGAATAGAAAACCTTGGATGGGGTTAAAGCTACAACTATCAGAAGTATTTAGAAGAAACATTTTTTTATAAAAAATTATGTATAGTTGGAGAAGCCTTATGGGATAGTTTTCCATCACCAATGGTCAATTACATTGGTCTCTAAATGTTGATTATTACTTTGGCATGAGGTTTTTAAAAAACATTAAAATAAAAATTCACTACAGGTTTTTGTGGGTTAGAGGTGAGACACAATGGAATTATGACCCGAACAACAACTGACTCACCTATATCACTCATCCCAACCATGTCCATTCATTCCTGGTTTACTATAAGTGGACCCATTTTGGGTCTGAATGGACCTAGAAATTTATAATATGTTTAATAGAAATAAAAAAAATTTAAAAAATTATTAAAAATATATTCGGATTTTTGATATATATTGAAAATTAATTAAACATATTTTAATTTAAATTAAATCTTTAAAAGTTTCCATAGGTACAAAGTTATGTTATTTAATTCTTATAATGTGATCCAGATGAATCTTTATTGATCATGAGATGATATTTACCCATGTATGTTTAAATATTTATTTATTTAATTTAATTACAACATTTAGGTATTATAATGTGAAAATTATTTATTAAATATCATTTTCCAGATGTTATGAAAATCGTCCCTCAATCATTTAGTGCATGTAGGTCTCCGTTTCCAAATTTTTTTTATATAAATCCAATCCCATGTCACTAATGTTCTTTCACATACCTGTGAGTATGTAATATAATGATTAGTTGAGTTTATGATGATTCAGTTCGACCTGATAGCTAATGTGGAACCAAATAAGTGAATGAATTATAGTTTTATCATATCTATAATTTGAGTTGGATAGGATTCGTGGAATTTCTCTACGGAATTGGTGGACTAGTTAACCACTCTATGGATCAACTAGTAGAAAATAGCTCAGGATCATGTCATTCAATTTTTAATTCGTTGTTTCATGGTTAATTTTTTTATTATATGAATGTGTTGATGATATACAATCACATATGATATGTTCCATTCTTGTGATGATAAAAAGGAATAAAATTATTATAACTTTTTAAAATTTATGTGTGGTTAAATTTTTTAACACGATCATATAGTAATAAGAATGACAAAAATAATTAGATTTTAGTCATAACAGAAAATAAAAACATTAAAATTACTCAAATAAAATTTAAATTCATAAATTACTTCCATCAGTTATGTCATAATGGGAACATAGTTCAATGTACTCTCTATCCATTTTTGAGAGGGCTTACTCTTATCAGGGATTTATAATAAGAATGATTAGAAAAATTAAATAAAATTGGAATCAAATAAATATCCATAAATTTCATGGTGAAATTTTGTAGGTAATCTTTAAGAGAATATATTTAAGGATTCTGACGATATGAGACTGCAATTAACATATCTTAGACCTGTTAGTTAATATATAGGACCATCTAAAATCATTCCATAGACTATAAAATAAGTTTCAATTCCTTTTCTTAAGATATGAATAGATTTTTAAGGACCCTTTGAACTATAATACTCAAAAAATTGAGTATTATGAATCTAGTATTTAAGGGTTAATAGGATTGGAATAAAAAAGTGGGAGAAATATGTGATTTGTAATTGAATAATTTTTAAACAATTGGTAAGAGAGGAAAATGTACCAATCAAACAAATTTCGTTTTTTTGGAAATATGACTAGTATTACCATGAAATCACTACAATTAATATTAGGGAACTATTTTTTCCTAATAGAAAAAAATTTCCAACTTTTGTACAAGCGTTTGGATGTAGTTTATGTTATGAAAGGAATTTGTTTGTTCTAGACTCCCCACTCTGAGATGATACACCTTAGGAAGAATGTGAGGGATAAAAGCATTCTTACAAGAGAAACATGAATAAAAAACTTTGTGTTTACATAATAATGTGATCTTTAATGTCTAATGAATTATAAAAGGAATATGATGGGATAGATGGTTACACCACGTTTCATTATATACAACTTATTTTTGAGAAGAGATTAATTAAAAAATATAATAATATAATAATTTGAATAAACATGTGTAAATTGACATACATAAGCCAAGACAGTCCTCATATATTCAATATTTTAGAGTATCTTTATGAATTTTTATAATTGTGATTAATGTTCAATCATAATCATTCAATACATCTAATTGTGTCTCCTTTATCAGATTTTTATTCTAGTTTCATTATAAATTATAAAATGAACAATATGGAGAAATCACTTCAAAAATAATTGGTTGAGATTTTAAATTTAAAAAATATCTTGAAAAAAGATCAATCTTCAATTCTTATGGTGAAAAAAATAAATATAAGGGAAATGGTTAATGATAGGTTTGATTTTAATAGAATATTTTAATTGCTATTTTAGGAAACCAATGATAAAAAAGAGTACATTGAAATAAGAATCTATTGTTTAATGTTTAATTAATATCACTAGAAGATAAATTAAAATATAATTAAATGTAATAATATAGAATCTTTTACCATTAAAATATTCATCTTTGAATGTAATATTTCTATTTTGGTTTTTTATTATTGGATATAATATGTGCCTTATATGTTTTTATCCAAAGAGAGGAACCAATAAATAATAGAATGATTAAAATAGTGAAGTACATCATTAAGCTATTGATAGAGCCAAACTAATGCATCAACTAGTGAAGATAATAATATCACATCACAATGTGGAAAATTTATTCTATTTTAAAACATTTATTATGCATTATATGTCTTTGAAAAAATTGTCTCAGTGTTTAGTTTAGACATGATTATAAATTTTTTCTTATTTCAAATAAAATTATTATAATATACCATAAATAAATATTAGTTTAATTATATACAAATCAGAGATATACTATGCCAAAAAATAATGATGAATGTAAAATTATTAGTCATGTAATATCCATTTGAGGAAATATTAATCATTTTCATGTTAAACTAGAACAAAATATCTAATATTTACCAAATAAGGTGATTTTACTCATTCACATAAAAGGATCTTGTAATTTATGTGATTTATTATATGACTTAATGTGAAAAATAAACATTATAGAAATAAATGAAATAGTTTTACAAAGCATTTATAATTATCTAAAAAATATCTATGTGAACTATTTCAATTAAAATATAGTGGTATACTCATTAACTTCATGAGATTCTACTAAGATATTTAAGGAATATAATTAAAAGTACATACTAATCTTTGTAAGAAGTAAAGAATTATTTGGGAGGGTAACATTGAGATTATATTTAACATGTATTCAATTATTATTATAAATGTAGAATGAAGTTATTTATAAAACAAATATCCTCATAGACATCAATTTAATTATTTTAATAAAATAACGAATAATAGTGATTCAAAAATGTCATCGAAGTATTCAATTATTCTATTCAATACATTCGTTATAAATAGTTTCATTAACAATTAACCTTATTATTACAATTAATCCTCACTTAAATCAAATTCACGCCACATTTTAATGTTGTCATAGGGTCCTCACACATACAATTCATGATTGTAATTAATTTTTGATAAATAACGAGTCTTATAAAGTCATATAAATAGTGAATTATTTCATTCTTAACATTCATTAGAAATTAAAGTGTTAACACAAAAAATTATTATAATTATGTTTCCCCACTAAATATTTTAGAACACTTCCTTTTAAAATTTTAATCATGTTCCAAGACACCAGGTGCCACTAGTTTCCCTATAGACATGTGTTGTCCCCTCTCTAGGGTCCACCCATGAACCTAATCAAATTATCACACTAATGACTTTCCCCATTGGATAATACACTTTCTTTTAATGTGTTTTTCCTCACTCACATAAGCCCACTGAAGCATCCCATGAGGTTACGCATTCTACAACTAATCCAGGATTACGTTTCTTAAATGTGGGGTTGTAGTTATGTTGGAACCTTAAAATAATGGTTCACCATGTTGATGTGATTATTATAATTTTTTCATTCAACCTATTAAATTTATATAAATTTTTACATAAGAAAAATATAGATAAATAGGTATAGTATATATGTTATAATATAAAATAAATTCACATTGTTAGAAATCCATGTGTTTAGATAATTTTTTTTCGTTATGTCGGTGTACAAGAAATTAATCCCATCTAGAAAACAGAGAGTACATCTCAGTTATTTATCCCAAATGATTCAAAGACATTACATAAATCCTTAAGGTAGTGAATTTATAATACATTTTAGGTATACAATTATATAATATGGTGAAAGTATGATTTTATGTAGTGGGAGAATTATATATTTAGATAAATTTAATTCTTGAGATGTATAAGAAGTTTGAATAGTAGAAAGATCCATAAGAGCCCGATGAAAAGGAATATAGTTGTGACCCAAGATGTGTAGTAAATATAAAACCAAATATAAGTAGTTTTATAATTATTGAATTCTATGATACGTAATTTATAGAATAATAATCTCTAATATTATATTGAATATGAAAATGGGAATAATATAAAATATTCAAGTAGTTATGAATTAAAATAATGCATTCAATCTACTAAAATAAAGTATATATTTTGGTAATTTCTATTATTTATATAAATACCAATTAGTTATAATGTAATTAAATAGATAAAAAAATGGATGATAATGCAATTACCTATAATGAAATATTGGTTGTTAACAATTTTTGATTAGTCTTAGTTTTGAACATATCAGAACCTTTTTACCAATAAAGAAGTTTAAATCCATATGAATTAATAATTCCATAAAAGCTACTATGATTATTATATTATTTCCATAAAGATCCATTTATTGATAAAAGTAGACACTAAATCCTGTATTGATTATTATTTCATGTTTTATAATGGGTTATTTGGGAGCCATTGTTTTAAAGTATTATATATTAATAACATATGAAAAATAGTTTTTAGTCATAGAGTCTTTAAAGATTAGATGAAATTATTTGGGTAAATATTAATTTAATTTAGTATCCCAACATCTATTGAATAAAATATACTATTATATGTCTATAGGTTTCATATAACCGGTAAAAATGTATATATTGATAAGTTAATGGAATAAAAATGTGAATAATTAATGATTTATTTTTTATATATCACATGGAATATATCTATCCAAGAAGGCGAGAATAATACTCAAGTTGATATTAATCATAAGAGTATACAAATATATGCTTAAATGATAGTTCTATCTCATATAGAATGATATATACAAGATTTAATATTACCAATACATACAATAATTTAAGATGACAACAATTGAATCTATAATAACTATACATATGACGACCAGAATTATCCAATAGTACATGAGAATTTATGGGGGGATATATACCTATTTTTCAGAAAATAGGGAATACTAGATTTCATAAGTGAATAGAAAACTATTATCATAGACCAACTTTATATTTTTGCATAGTGATTAAAAGTTAATGAGAAAGATAAAATTATTTAATCTAGTGGTTGATAGATCTAAAAATACTAAGTATAAATCATCTTCTAATTTAGATAAATAAGCAGTTAAATATGCTGTAATTAGATACAATTATAGTAATTATACAAAATAATGTGTATTTTCACAATATACATTGATATAATATTATAAATATGACACACTCTAAATGGTAATGGTAATGATAGAGGGAAAAAAGGTTAAACAGTGGGATATCATCTATTAAGGGATAATATTCAAGGATGGGAAGGCACAAATAATTGAATAACCAGAAAAGAAAACATAGTAGACCTAATTTCTAAATCCATATCTCAATAAAAGTAATATATTATCGTGTGAGATACAACATGTTTATGTTAGAAATATTTCTCCAATTGATGTGGGATTAATATTATCTTTGGTCCCCTATACCAAACTTGAGTAATAATTTTTCATTACCATAACTTCAATATTTAGTGAAATTCATGATGCATTCCTAATGTAATAGTGTTATTACATACGTGTACACATTTTATATACAAATTTTTGTTTACTATTTTTTGAATCCAAATAATATAACACACTACAACAATGATTATAATTTAGAGATACCATGAATGGAATCATAAACAATTGTGTTATAGTCTAGATACATCATAATAAGAGGATACATATAATATGTAACTGTCAGTACTAGGGGATTATCAACAATGAGTCTTATTATTATTTTCTTCACACATCATGATCCTATGTGAATGAGATCATGAGTACTGACCCAAAAAAGGAACACTAAATATTTTGGGTATCATTTGATGTTTCTATCTATGAACACGTGTAGTATTCTATATAACTGAGACCATTATCAATGTTTGTTATTTAATCAATTACCTTGATGCATGATTAATACAATGAAAATTTATTTTGTATTGTGCTATATTATTTTAGGTTTTTCCTCAGTGTTGTGAGATTTATTTAATGACCATGCGGAAATTTGATTCTTTAGAATGGAGGAAGATAGCTAGCCACTTGACTAGGATTAAGTTATGTTAAATAAATCCATGGAAATGGTAGATGAAGGAAATACAACATAGTAAACTAAAAAATTATTAATAAATTATTAATTTTTAGATGACATAAAGTATACATCATTATTTATAAGTCATCATGAGATAATAAGATTATATTACACTACATGTGTTCATTGGGGGTTATCATAACTTTGACATTTCCTTATATCATTAGGGTCCTTGATGTGTTTCTATATACTACTCCGGATATATTATTATGATTAAAAACTATTGAAAAAAATTGATATAGGGTCAAACAATTGTATTCTGAAGTTCCATTGTTTTAGGTCAATTATATTTGTGGATGATGTGGGCCACATTTCTAGGGCCAGTTAACATCTTACTGTGAATGATCATAAGAAATAAAAAAATAACTTATAATAAGAATTCATAAATTTTAGAATAATTATAATTGAATTTAGGTGTCTGAATATTCACCTGATATTTATTTTAAAATTAAATATAATAAAATATTGTTTTTTTAAACATGATATGTTTAAGGGTTATTAACTAATTATTTTTATTAATGAGCTGAGATAAGGCCCAAAAAGTAATAAAATTATACATAAAAAATTTATTATTAAGTGAAAGGTAATAAATGTAACATATGTTACGTTATACAAGACCTTTTTGAAAGATGAGTCCAATTTATGAGGCTAGAATTCTCTTGGTGACAAAACATCGATTTTGATAAGTTTAACCTATCACTATCTATCCCAAAAAATCATCCAATACGACATCTAAACAAATTTTATAGTAAACTAAAGAGTGGTTTGAATCCCCATGGTATGGTGACATGTTCTTGGGGATCTATAAACATCCTTTGGGAGTGATTTTTATAATAGAATACAGGACAAAATCAAAGTACAATATAGAAACATCATCACAAAAATAAACCAATAAAACCAAATCGTCATACAAGGTGATAATAAAAACCATATTTAAATACAAAAATAACAATAAAATATAATCTAGTGGTCTAAGACCACAAAACATAACCCAAGTCACCCTTCACCAACTAACCAAACACGATTCCATAAAGGAATATGATGGGAACATGATAACAATCAAAAATATTTAAAAGAGTTAAACAAAATGGTATAAGAAATGTGATATCTAGAGAGACTATTTGGATTTAAATAGGGCATAATATGTTACATCATATGTTAATTCTGAATTGTTAAAATAGAGTACAATAAGAAAGAACTTGGAGTTACATTTTAGAATAGAAAACTAAATCCATTTATATCGAATTACAATAAGATCTAGTTTTATAAAGGAAAATTAAACATTTCCAAAATCATTTATAAA
Organism: Viscum album; assembly: GCA_963277665.1. Lineage (NCBI taxonomy): Eukaryota > Viridiplantae > Streptophyta > Magnoliopsida > Santalales > Viscaceae > Viscum > Viscum album. The sequence continues at coordinate 1,784,475,908 of OY728126.1, read as the reverse complement.
AACAAAGATGTAAATATTCTATTTTCCCATTTAAAAACTAGAACTTTTTTTTATAATATTTGAAACCATTTCACAAGCTATGATATATAAGTCATGAATTATTAAAAACATTCACCCAATATTAACAAGCAATACAAGAATTAATGTTATAGAATCAAGATGCAACATCTCAATAAGAAAATAAATCAATAATTTTTATTAATCATGAGAGGAAACTGTAGTTCAATGCACTGAAAACAAGAACTGTCATGTATTAAATATAAGTATAATGGTTCCATGGGAACAATCATGACACAATAATGAGTCCACCATAGTTAAAATAATAACAAATCCCGAACAATCATTAGGATTACATCAAGTCATGTGAGTTTCAATTGAAACAATTCTATTCACAAATTCATTCTTGGCTTCATGTCTATTGCTTGAAGTTACCATATTATTTAAAGATTCTCTAGTTGGGAATTGAGTTTAATAATAATTAATAAATATTTTTCATTTTATCCATCTCACTAGGATCCCAATAATGTTAAAATAATTTGCGTAAGATAACTTAGTTAGGAGGATTATAGAGGGGGGTTCTTATCAACATAAAAATGGTCCTAAGACCATTAAATTTCAGCAATTATCAGTTCATATGTCTTACTCACCCCAACATCTTTAAATGTGAATAATATTTTTTCAATAACCTTGAATATTAATAAAAGGAATAAAGTACATCATTATAATGGATTATCAAAAGAGAGGATAAATTACCAATCAGGTCACCAAACATCTTAAATTTCAAATCATGATTTTATTTACAAATAAAAAATTAAAAGGGTAATCACACCCTCTAATATTCACAAGCCAATATCAAATATTCTTACATTACTTTAACCAAGGAACTTATTTCAAAATAGTCTTGATTCATTCAATGGATGTCCTATAATTTAAAAGTCAAGGAGTCATTTTAAATCATGGGTCAACACCCTTTTCAACATGAACAAATAATTCTTTTAAAATTAAAAATGGATGTTGATTTTATATATGTGAATAATAACCATAATGGGATCCAAGTCATTTACAAAATTATATCATCCAAAACCAAGTGGAAAATATTTAATAAATCAATAATTTCTTTTAAATTAATGAATTTACTTTTAAAAATGCAAACTTATGTATAAGACCACATTTTAACAAATTATCATTAAAATATCTATAAATAGTATTCTAAATAAATATAGAATTAAAAAATTATATTATAGTTAGAGGGATCCAGTTCATATAAATTATATCCTTTCAATGCAATTTTTTTATATAGGAGGATAAAATAATAGTTAATGAGGTTTGTTAAGGTCATCCTTAAATGTACATTTATTAGAAAATGAGAAATATGTATCTATAAATTCTTCCTGCAATAATGAATTAATAATTGAAGAAAATCTATAGAAAATAATACTTCATAATTATATAAAAACTGTAAAAATATAAACGAAAATGAAAATGAAAAAAGTTTTTTTCTATAGTAGTAAAATGAAAAAACATCCTCTCAACATGATACCAAAGAAATGAAAATTGTAAATCTTCAAGTTTTTTTAGAAAATACAATGGGAGTTATATAAATAAAACCCTAGAAATAAAAATTTCAATAAAATTTACATTAACATTAATCTTGAATATAGTTTTTTTGAAATAATTAAAATATGTGTTACAACATTTAATTGTGTGAAAAAATTAATTTTACAATTTCAAATTTAAAATCATAAAAAAGGAATTACAGGTCATGGTAGAGGAAGAATAAAGGAAAATTAGTTTTCTATTTAGTTGTTTACAAAAAATATTGTTGAGTAAGGGTAACATGATATGCCATTACATAGATCATGGTTTTTGTGTAAGGATAAATAGATTTACCCTTATACAGTGGCTGAGTTCAAACTCTCCCATACATAGGTCATGAATATCCTTACACATCCTTTAGAAACCAAGAGTTTGGCTTCAAAAACTCATATATACTCTTAAAATCAATTAAAAACTCGATGATACCCTCATGAAACCAAAAACATACCCTTACTAAGCCTTTAGTAAGTATAAGTTCTCTTTATATTGCACCAGGGGTTACCCATTCACAGTATATGGAAAAATTAGTCAACACTTACACAATGAAGGTTTTCCCTTATAAAGCCATGTAAAAAATAATTTTCCTTCACATAGACTTGGTGTTACATTTATGAATCTTTTAGAAAATATATGATACCTTAACCAAACACCCTCATTTCAATTATGTAATGTGTATACAATGGGGATTACCTATACATATCTAATAGTAAAAGGGTGTTTACCCTATTTAGTGCTAGTATTACCTTTACATTGTATATATACATGGGTGGGTACCCTTATAGAGGTAATGGAAGTTCACCATTACCCTTATGAAACTCATGAAAATAGGTGCATACCCATATGGAACTCATTAATATAAGGATCCACCATAATATAACTTATAAAATAAATAATGTATAAGGGAAGGATGCACTCACCCTTACACAAGTCCTACACCATACATAAGGGTAAATATCTAGTTAAAAATTTGTTAAATTCAATTCAAAGGTCATATAAAATAAAACCAAAGAAGAATCAATAATAAAAAATGTGGATGTTATAGTTATTCCCACCATAATTATTTATATCACTTGAATGATTCCAATTTGAATGATAGAAGAAAAATATAATCTACCGAATGCCCAAAATCAACATGTGAGTTGGAAAATCTATGAAAAAGATGAAATAATCACAAAATAAATCTACTACAAAAAACAACTTGAAGTCTAACAGATGCTTACAATCAAAATTCAAAAACACTTATGGGAATTCAAAAAATTTTAATGAACCATATACCTATCAGAAGTCTTCCAACCATTTATAGAATCACCAAAATAGTGTAACATATGGAACAAATTTCCCCAAAACACATCTCTAAGAGTTTATTCTTCATTTTCACATCATATCAAATCATCCAATCGAGAAAATAGAAACATAATACAATATCATATCAAAAACACATAAAAATTAACTACATAGGAAAAACTATAATGATATTTCATAAATTTATCCATTCATAATAAATTCATATAACATTAAATGATTAACAATATAGGAAGGTTCTCATTAGAAACCTAGGATTTTAAAAACTAATCCTCACCCCACAATGGGCACATCAAATATTACACCACAACTCTAAGTGCTTATTTCATAAATAATCAACATTTTCCTAGTTATCTAAGTACAATTATAAGGTCTATCAATGTACAACTAGACATATCTGAAAATAAAATTGGAATGTTACCAAAAAATGAACTACACTCTCACAATGGAGATCATCCACCATTTCATGATTGAGCTCTAACAATCCAGGATGAACAAAGGTATACCATGTAACAACCACCAACCTAAATAGTATTGAATAATGAAAATATATTGACATCCATAAAAGGAAACAATTAATGGGATTTAAAAATATAACAAATCTATAACGTCCTGGTTCTAGAATCCACTTAGAGGCATCCCGTACCCAGTTGGTCACATGGCCTAAAGCAAATTTTCCCAAATTGTAGAGGCTGCCAACTTGCAGTGAGGGACTTGGGTGTGATAGTAGGGAAACTATACCCTCATTGGAAAAGAGTAACACAGTGGAAGAAATGCAATATCAATAGTAGAAGTAGAAATAATCCATACAAAAGTAAACAACGGAAGACTGGAAATAATAAACTGGAGCACACACATATATATGAATGATGCCTGATACAGAAGCCTTAAAAAGTATCCAAACAAAGAGCAATGATGGAATAAAACAGTACTAAACCATGTATAGAAGAAAATAGTAAATATCTCCACAGAATCGCAAGCTATAGTATGGTTCCATGCTCTTTATCTCCACAAAAATAAAGTACCTGAAGTATAAGGGCACTTGAATTGATCTATACATGCCCCAATATAATCTGTTTGGGCCCAAAAGCATGGAACAAACATGGTGTGAGACTAAATCCCAGTAAGAAACCACCACAAGATATGTGACTAACAGTCAGTGAATATATGGAAGGTAATATTTAAAGATAGCAGTAAACAAGGAAGTACACAGAAGTAACCAATCCTATAGTTTCAAAGCATTCTGTTTCATATATCAAGTAAACATCTAACCAAGTAGGTAAAAAAAACAGGTAACCCTCTCAGAAATACTCACAGACCATCACCACTATTCCTACCTAGCAAGAACAAGCAACCCTCTATAAATCAAAGACAGTCTACCCCTTTGGTTCAATCACATGGATATAATAAAGACTCTCTGTGGAAGTACAAATAGTCAATTCCCATTATAGTCTAATATAATTAAAGACTCTCTGAGGAAGCTCTCATAATAAATTCCCCTTATAGTGTAATATAATTAAGGACTCTCTGAGGAAGATCTCAAATTCAATTCCCTTTATATTCAAATATAAATAATGACTCTCTGAGGAAGCACTCACAGTCAATTCCCCTCATATTCAAATATAAATAAAGATTCTCTGAGAAAGCACTCATAGTCAATTCCCCTTATTGTCAGCTACACCAGGTTCTCACGGCCCTGTGTAAGTCAATCAAGTATAGTAATGAAATATGGGAAAATAAACCCTCAAGAACTACTTTTCTAAACAGTCTATAGCATAACTGCATTTCATAACACAAATTACTCCATCCTTCAAAACTAGGAAAGGGAAAAACAATATGGCATCCTAACAGGCTAAACAGGACCAAACTGTCATAAATCGAACATGCATGGGAAACCACTTCCAAAGAATTACAATCAACCCTATTCACATTCAATTAACCTATTCTCAATCACACAATCATAGTAGACAATTAACAGGCCTGAAACAGTAAACACCCAATACCCTGTTCATGGGTATTGGACAAATTTGAACATATAACTCAAATACATTCAACAGAAAGGCACAAACCACCTACCTTGGTGTTGGAAGATAGATATATGTGAACCTAAAACCATGAATCACCCTACAAAATTTTAGATCTTCGAAAATGCCTAAAATGTTCCATAGAGTATAACAAGAGAAAGAGGAGGAATTGGGAAATTAAGCGCAAAAATAAGGAAGAGGTTACCGAGGTGATCCCAATGAAATCGACAGTGGTCGATTTAGAGAACGGATGGTGAATAGAGGGCTCAGAGAAGGATCATGGCCATAGGGGAGCTCTCGTCTGAACCAAACCTAGAAGAAGCCCTTTCTGTCCATCAGAGGTGAAACCAGTGAATTTAATTAAAAATATGAAAATAAACAACATGTACATTATAAGTACATGGAATGTACATTCTGTTTCAGTACTCCACTTTAGGCGGTCTCTAGTTCACCACACATGGTCGTGAGTGTGGTCGTTACACTGCAAGCACACGACTACCTGCGGTAACCAAGTACACGATGTGTACTCATAAAGTACAGGGTGTGTACTTCAAATATTTCTAGAAAATCATCTTTATCTCAAAAATGACCAGAAGAAAGAAAAAATGTCGGAAAAGAAGATCTAGGTTCTTATATACTTCCCCATTTAAATAAATATGTCACTGAATTTTATATCTTGGAGGAGTAGAAGAAGAAACCCCGAACAGCTTGGCCAATATGATCATACATCGGCCTCCCTCTCCCAAGTCTCATCCTGTACTCACCCATGCTTCCATAGCACTCGTACAAGTTGAACATACCAACCATAGAGAACCTTCATACTGAGATCGAAAATCCACATATGATGCTCCTCAAACTATGCATCCACTTCAAGCTCAACCTCCTTGGGTTGGAAAACATGAGACAGTTATGAGAAGTAACGTCGAAGCTGAGAAACATGGAAGACGTCTTGAATAGCCATGAACCTCTAAGGTAACTGAAACCGATAGGCAACCGGCTCAACTCACTCCAACACCTCAAACGACTTGACATACCTTAATGAAAGCTTAACCTGTCTCCTAATCCTTCTATGTCCCAACCTAGGTGTGACACGTAGGAAAACCCGATCCCTGACCACAAACTCCAAAGGTCGTCTCCTCCAATCAGCATAAGACTTTTGTCGAGACTATGCAATAGCCATCCTCTTATGAATCAACTCTATCTTTTTTGTGGTATCCTCGAAAAGACGAGGTCCTAGCATAGCTGCCTCTATTGCCTCCAGCAAACCTACAGGTGATCGGCATGTCCTACCATACAAACCCTCATAAGGTTCCATCTGAATAGTTTCTTGAAAACTATTGTTGTAGGAAAACTCCACAAGAGGTATATGATTCCCCCACAAACCTCAAAAATCAAGAATTCATGTTTGGAGCATGTCCTTGAGCACCTGAATCATACACTTAGACTAGACATCAATCTGGGGATGGTAAGTTATACTCAAAAGTACTTGTGTACCCAACGCCTTCTATAGCCCCTCCCAGACCCGAGATGTAAAACGGGAATCCCTGTCTAAAACAATGGAGTGTAGAACTCCATGTAGATGTACAATCTCTTGGATGTAAAACCATCCCTACTCATCAACATTCATGGTCTCCTTAATCGTCAAGAAGTGGGAAACCTTCATGAGTCTGTCAATGACAACCCAAGATGCATCATTCCCTAGAGTCGACCTCGTAAAAACGGTCACATAATCCATCGCGACGTCATTCCTCTTCCACTCAGGAAGGGGTAACTGCTTAAAAATCCCTAATGGTCTCCAATGCTCTGCCTTCACCTAATAACTGGTGGAACAACTCATAAAAAAACTAGAAACATCCCTTTTTATACCTGGACACTAATACTGACGTTATAGATCGTGATACATCTTGGTCACACCAGAATGAACTGCCCAAACTGTGGAATAAAAGTCCCACATAATATTCTTTTGTATGCCTTCTGGCACCCATAGGGGACCCTAGAAACACTAGATCTCATCCTCACCTACTGTCCATCCAGGAATAGGTTCCTCTCCTGACACGCTCTCCCATTGGACTAGGCCTTCAGAATCTGATAACTGCCTCATTCGCACTCGATCAAGAATAATAGAGGTAATAGATATAGAAGAAAAAAATATCTTCCCATATCTTTAAAACACCTCCAAATATCTATTAATGAACATATCCATTAGTTTTCACTCACTTTTGGCGTCCTGAACTTCTTGAATCTGATTCCTCATGCTCAGCGCATCAGCCACTACGTTGCCTTTCCCAGGTCTATAGGCAGGGTCAATGTCAAAGGAACGAAGGTACTCAACCCACCATCGTTGTCTCTAATTAAGATCATTCTGATTGAAAATATACTTTAGACTCTTGTGGTTGGTGAAAACCACAAAATACACTCCAAGCAGATAATGTATCCAATGGCGTACGACATGAACAATTGTTGCCAGCTTAAGATCGTGCGTCGGGTAATTCCTCCCATGTGGCCTCAACTGACAAGAACCATACACAACGACTCTATCTCCCTACATATACACATCTCCCATCCTGATACCTGAAGCATCATAGTAAAAAGTATAGCTCTTTCCCGGCTCTGGAAAAACTAGAATCGGTGCTGAAGTAAGTCTCCCTTTCATCTATTGAAAGGCTGAATCACAAGAATCTGACCACAAGAATAGTTCACCCTTCTTAGTCAGACTTGTAAGTGGTGCTGCTAAGCATGAATGTCCTATATTAAACGTCTATAGTAACCAAAAACCCAAGAAAACTCCGTATCTCAAATAAATTCTTTGGCTGTTCCAAGAAAACTACTGCTCTCACTTTCTCTGGGTCCACTGATACTCTTGTCTCTGAGATAACATGACCCAAGAAGTGAATCTGATCCATCCAAAAGTGGTATGTTGAGAGCATAGCATATAACTGATTCTCTCTCAGTGTACTTAGAACGATATCATGATGGGTGGCATGGTCATTTCGAGTATGAGAGTACACCAAGATATCATCCACGAAGACGACCATGAAGGAATCCCAGTATGGATGGAATAATCAGTTCATTAGTTCCATGAAGACTACATGAACATTCATGAGACTGAACGGAATAACTATATACTCGTATAGACCATACCTGCTCAGAAAGGCTGTGAGAGGTATATTAGATTCTCTAACATGCAACTGATGATAACTGGATCTCATTTCAATCTTCAAGAACACCTCGGATCCTCAAAGCTGATCAATGAAATTGTCAATCCTCGAAAAAGGATATCGGTTATTGACAATCAATTGGTTCAACTTATGATAGTCCACACATAACCTGAGGGTACCGTCTGCCATCTTCGCAAACAAGATAGGTGATCCCTAAGGAGATGTACTAGGTCAGATGAAACCCTTGGCCTATAACTCCCCCAACTACATCTTGAGCTCCTGTAACTCTGTTGTATCCATCTTATAAGGAGGAATAGACATTGGTTCTAATCTTGGCATGATCTCAATTGAAAAGTAAACCTCTCTCTTCAGAGTTAAACCTGAAAATTCCTCTCGAAAGACATTCCTAAAATGATCCACCACTGGAGTAATGTATAACTGTGATGTCCACCGGTCATCCAGATATATACTAGAAATATTGGCTATAAATCATCCAATCCATGATGCTTGGGTCCTGCTATACTCACCTAGACATCCCACTCACCCTTATGAAGAAAGGATCCACCATCCGGTGATGTTAAACTCACCCTACAGTGATAAAAGTCGACGAATTCCTAGAACGGAACTTTCCAGTCCATTCTAAGGAAGACATCATAGCCTGTCATCTCTAGGACATAGAGGTCCTAGAAAAAGTGACACCCACCATCCTTTAGAGTGAACTCTTTGCACTGACATACACTAGATGTTATTTTCCCCAACCAAATGTCTAACATCAAGATATCAGTAGATGAAAAGTTGTAGAGACCAAGGCTCTCCAAAATAGAAACAGATATAAAGATATGGGAATCCTCTTTAATGAAAACTGATGAAGCTAAAAATGAGGCTACTATGATCGTACCTCGAACAGTTGAGGGTTCGGGATCCTGATCTTGCTGGGTCTGCTCCACTACAAAATTCTGGTCTATATTGCAGCCATGTGACACTACCTGACTACCCTAACTGATCCACCATGTTATCGCTGGAATCCTAGCGACTGACAGACACGACCATGACCTCCACCTCGTCTTGACTGGCCAAACAAACAGTAGTTCCAAGACTAGTGAGAAACTGGTGGTGTTTCTCCTGAACAAGGAGTCATAGAAGAAACCCTGTCACCAACTGGCAGTGAAAAAGATCTGACATAAGTATTAAAGGTTACCCATATTGATGCAGGATTTCCACTCCACAAGGTCTGTCGTCCAATGTAACCTCATATTCTCCGACATTCCACACTGGTAACATACCACCTGGCTACGTGTAGGTGCATCCCGCCGAATCAGATCTCCACGTGCAGTCTCCCGGAGGCACTTCCTGCTATCGGCCAGAGAAGCACTAACCCTGGATGTTGAACTAGCCAAGCTCACAGCACAAGAATCCCTTAGATTACACTATTTGATCAGTGAATGGTTGACTATATTGGTTATCGAAGTCAACCTAAAGATGTTCACGTGAGATCAGATATCCTACCTGAGACCATCCTCAAACTTCTATTCAAGGAACAACTCATCTCCCCTTAGAAAGGGTGTAAAGAATTGTAGATCGGTGAAGCGAGAGGAATATTCCAAAACAGAAAGAGTACCTTGCTCCAAACTCATGAACTCTCAGGCTCGATCATCCCTCAATGTCTCTGGGTAAACGTTTTCATAGAAGATGCGCTGAAACTCATCCCAAGCCTTGACTTACTGGAATACCACCCGTGAGATCACATCCCACCACCACTTGGTAGAGTCTCAAAGCATGTATGTAGCGAGAATCACCCTTCTCTCAGGAGGTATATAAAAATGCTCGAAGATTGTAATCATGGCTTCTAGACAAGAATCTGCAGCCTGGGGTCCTCCATCCCCTGAGAATGTGGGAGGGTGATGCAGCTGGAAAACCCGTATCAATTCTACCATCGACGGGGCAGGAGGCGGTACTCCCTGAAAGGTTTCCATCATCCTCAAAAATCCTTCTCTGAACTGTGAATCGGCACATGTGTCATGTATAATGGCTGGTGCCAAGACCGGCACAACTAGAGGATCTGTTGGAAGTCCTTGATTAGCCATGTCTAGTGTCTGATCGTTGCCCTGTAGTTGGTATACAACCAGAGGATGTTTCAGTTGCATGACTTAGTTTATCAAAACATGGATACACAACCAATATTACCAATACATGGCGTGTAATTCAATCCTCTTCCTCTGCCCGAGTTCCTTTAAACTGCGAAGCCACATGGCTTTTCCTAGAATAAAACTACATGGTGTGTTAGTTCCAGACACATTGGGTATTTAACGAAACCTCACCAACCCATGTCGTTAGTTACATAGCCAGTTACATGGCTGTCACTACATGGTGTGTTCCAGACATACACGGCGTGTACTAGGAAGGATAACACCAACCCATGTTGTTAGTTAGACAGTCAGACTCCAGGATCACACTACACGGCGTGTATATATGGTACACTATGTGTTCACCCACAAGTTTTCTCTATCCCATGTCTCTGCCCACACGGCCTATGACATAGTTAGAGACTTCACAGCGTGTACATACTGTACATGGTGTATACTTAAGAAAAACATCTTCTTCCCGAACAGAAGAACACATGGCATGTAGTCAAAAATACATGGTGTGTATTCTGGTTTTTTTCAGACTATAAGCCTCCGAAAATACTCCATAGCCCAGAAAAACACTGAAACAAACATCAAAGTGACAAATTCTGATCCGTGATGGCTCATAATCCCCATTAATAAAATCTTGGAATCTTATACATGTTATAACAATTATAAACAAGGTAATGATCCACCAAATTCATGTTCGTGAGGGCCCATAACACCTCAAGAACCATAGTTTGGTGTTCATTCAAACAAAAACTTACAAAAACAATACCCTAGAAAACAACATGTATTTTATCAAGGCAACTATCACAACAACATGCAATTTCTACACAACATATATCACAACAACATGAAATTGCTAATGCACCCTAAATGGAATGGCAACAATATATGACATGTGATCTCTAGATATTGCCTATATGATGCATGAGATTTCATACCCTCATCTCATTGGGTTTCAAAAGAAATAGAACCTCAATAATATAAAAAATAACGGCACAATACATGTGTGTCACCCAACGGTGAAAATAGAATCAACTGTAAAATTTCACAACCAAAACAACTTATTAAACCAGGTAGATTGGCTTTTCCCTGTACACGGGTTAGCTACTCCCGGGTACAACTTATTACCAAGTACCTATTTCATCATATACCTGACTATAGGCTCTAAAAAGTAAGTCAATAAGAAAAAGAACTCCTCTGATACCACTTTGTAATGTCCCAGTTCCGAAAGCCACCAAGAGGCACCCCGTACCTGGTTGTTCACATGACCTCAAGCAAATTTCCCCAAACACCATAGGCTGATGACTAGTAGGGAGGGGCTTGGGTGTGATAGTGGGGAAACTATGCCCTCATTGGCAGAGTAACACAGTGGAAGGAAAACAATATAAATAGTGTAAGTAGTAACAATCCATAAAAAATTAAACAGTGGAAGACTGGAAACAATAAACTAGAGCACACATATATATATGAATGATGGATGATACATATGTCTATGAAAGCATCCAAAAAAATCACAATGATAGAATAAAATATTACTAAACCAAGTACAGATGGAAACAGTAAACAACTCCACATCATCGCAAGACATATCTTGGTCCCATTATCTCCAGATCTATAGTAAATCAAGTATCTAAAGGACAAGGGTGCTTGATCGTATCTATACCTGCATCAATATAATCTATTTGGGCCCAAAACCATGGCCCAAACAGGGTGTGAGACTAAATCCTAGTAGGCAACAACCACAAGATCTGTACATAATAGTTAGTGAATATATGGTAGGTAATAAGTAAAGAAATTAGTACATAAGGAAGTAATCAGTAGTAACCAATCCTACAGTTTCAAAGCATTCCATTTCATATATCAAGTAAACAGCTAATCAAGAAGGTAAACACAACAGGTAACCCTCTCGGAAGAACTCACAACCTATCCCCTCTTGTCCTACCTAGAATGCACAAGAAACACTCTAAGAAGAACTTGCAGTCGACCCCTCTGGTTCAATAACAAGTATATAACAAAGACTCTCTGAGGAAGAACACATAGTCAATTCCCCTTATAATATAATATAATTAAAGACTCTCTGAGGAAGATCTCACATTAAATTCCCCTTATATTATAATATAATTAAAGACTCTCTGAGGAAGCTCTCACAGTCAATTCCCCTTTTAGTCTAATATAAATAATGACTCTATGAGGAAGCACTCGCAGTCAATTCCCATTATAGTCAAATATAATTAAAGATTCTATGAGGAAGCTCTCAGAGTCAATTACCCTTATATTCAACTACACTAGGTTCTCATGGCCCAATGTAAGAAAATCGAGTATAGTAATGAAATACTGCCAATGTGACCCTCAAGAACTTCTTGGCTAAACAGTCTACAACATAACCGATTGTCAGAATAAAAATTACTCCATTCTACAAAACTATGCATGGGAAAAAGAATATGGCAACCCAACAGGCTAAACAGGACCAAACAATCATAAATAGAACATTCATGGCCAACCACTTCCAAAGTATAACAATAAACCCTATTCACAGTTAATTAACCTATACTCAAGTGCACAAACATAGTAGTCAATTAACAGGGCTATAATTGTAAACATGAAATACCTCATTCAAGGGTATTGGACAAATTTCCACATATAACTCAAATAAATTCAGCAGAAAGGCACAAACCACCTACCTCTATGTTGGAAGATCTCTATATGTGAACCTCAAGCATTGAATAACCCATGAAAACCTTAGATCTATGAAAACGCCTAAAATGTTAAATAGAGGGTATCTTTATAAATAGGGGGAATTGGGAAATGAATCTCAAGCCGAAGGAAGAGAATACTAAGGAGATCCTAACACAATCGATGGTGGCCAATTCGGAGAATAGACAACGAATCGGGACCTCGGAGAAGGATCGTGGTCATATGAGCGCTCTCGGCCGATCCAAACCTAGAAGAAGCCCTTTCTTTCCATCAGATGTGACCTTGGTGTGTTTAATGAAAAAAATAAAATACATGGCATGTAATTTGGAAGTACATGATGTGTACTTTCCATTTCTGTACTTCGCTTTAGGTAGTCTCCAGGTCACCAAACACTGCCATGTGTGTGGCCTTTACACGACCAGCACACAACTACCCGCAGAATCTGAGTACATGACGTGTAATCATAAAGTACTCAGTGTGTACTTAAAAAATTTATACGAACTCTTCTTTTTTCTCAAAAATAACTAGATGAAAAAAAACATACCTGAAAAGAAGTTCTTGGTTCTTACAAAATACAAAACTCTAGTGGTTTTCATCAAAATATTACACTCCATATCTAAGAGAACAAAAAATCTCAAGGGACTGAAACCATTCAAGGTGGTGGCTAACCATTAAAAATTTCTCATTCGTAGGGCACACCAATAGGGATCTCCAGAAAGCAAAATAATATTCATGATCATAACTAAGGTACAAAAGCGAAAACCCATAAAGGGACCTCATCAAGCTATAATAGGTCTTTTAAATAAGAAATCCTCCAAATATAAATTATATCTAACTCAGAAAAATCAATCATTTTCCACTCTGATGTAGAAGAAAACATGATAGATCACATAAACCACATCCATTGGCACCTCTACTATGTGAAAAGCTTCACTGAAATGCCTATTTTTAGAGACATGTTATCTTGAAGTATATAATTACATGTAGTAAAAATCTAATGGTTTCTATTTGAAACATCATCTTTCGATAGAGCAATTTTTAGAACATCTTATGGTGACCAAAAAAGACACAACATTTACAATCTTTTTGAGAATTAAATAACTACTTGATAGAATAATCCAGTGATAGACACTAGAAACATTTGAGATAGCTCTTAATTCCCAAATAATACCATCTCTACTTATAAAAATCTATAATATATAAGTCAAAAGATCTTCACTTAAGTAAAATATATACAAGGAATTAACCACTTCCTTTCAAATTGCTAACTCCAATTCAACCGAAAAGTCCCATTAAAGTTCTAAAAATTAATTGGTAACATTCACTACTTGAATTAATGTTCTTTGGAGCTTGAATATATTTTTTATAAAATAGGTTTCCATAAGGGAGTCATCACTAACAATATCAGGTGAAAAACAAAAAAACATGATAATTTCATGGTATATTACAAAATATATAGATCACATAGAATAAAACCAATGAACTCATAAACATTCTCCTTATTTAGTTTCTTAGGATATTTTCACTGAATGATTACAAACATAAAAAATTCCCAAAACATTTTTCCGTGTATATAGGAATTAATCATGATTACACACCACTCTTGGTCTGATCCCTCAAACAAAGTGTTGTTAGAGTTGAAACTCATAGAATCATCAGTCTTAAGAGAATCAATGATCTCAAAAACATCTTAATGAAAATTCATTACTTCAACAGTACACTACTCATCTCTATAAAGAAGGTTTATAATTATTAAAAATTATCTTGGTGGAGTCTAATTATTGGATGAGATCTGGATCCACCATTTTATTTGTAGTTTGGGTAGAGTCAGAAACATGAGATTCCATTTCTACAAAATTTGAAGGAATAATTTTAATACTTAACCAAATAAATTTTTTATATCCTTCATGAAAGATTTTTTTTGGAATTTTATGACATCAAAAAAAACATGGGGTCATCAACATAGGAATAAAAAATAAAATAAAAAAGATAAAAAATACAAAATCATTCAAAAAATACCCAAAACAAAATTTTCAAATTATTATCATTTTCAAAGAATAGAATATTACATCATTTATAAACCATTTTAATTTTCCCATAAATGTGAAATATTAATAAAAATATATCACAGTTTCAAAAACTACATTACATGGTCATTGAAATTATTCCATTTTTTTTAAAGATTTCATTACCTTTTCAAATTCCAAAATCATTTCCATTTTAAATCATCATATAACAAAAATACTGTTTTAGAAAATTTCTTTCGCATATCAGAAATTATTATTTTAAAATCAGTTATCGAAAACCAAATTTCTATTGAAAACATCCTTTTGGTAACTGAAAACAGATTTCATTAAATTGAATTTTGTTTTTTATGTCACAATTGTTTATTTCGAAAGTATTCCAATGTATATATAAGATAAAATTATTCCAAAACACCAAAATGGTGGAAAGAAAAAGACCACACCTATATGTATATTAAAAAAGACCCCTCCAAACAACTTCATAAGAGTGATGTCATTATGGATGTAATTTTATTGGGAACAATTCTCAAGTTAGAGTAGAACTATTGAGGACTTTTTCAAATGTGTTGGAAAACCATGAATCATCATTCACAATAGTTTGTGGATTTACTTGCAGATTAGTCATACTAATTCCTCATAGTTTACCAAACCATCAAGAAAAATATTAGATTTTATCGTCTTTATATTCCAACCCAAAAATCATAAGATTTTTCCATAAAAAAGATATAGTCCACAAGAATATAAATATCAATTATCATCATGAAACTAAAAACTCAAAAATAAATTCAAAATTATCCACTTTCCCTAGATACTGAAGTCTCATCGAGAATAGGTGTTGATCATGAAGTCACTCACAAACTACCTCTTGAGTAATGAAATATTCTTAATCATAAATCAACTATAACTCATCCAATATATAATTACTTATTTCGATGAAATCTAATATATTTTTTGTAAAATACTCTTTCAGTAACATTTCTAAGAAAATTAACTAGAATACCATCCAAACCGATATCCAAACTAATTTTCCACAGACCTGAAGAGTGGTCCTAATCCCAATGGGTGGGTGATAGTAACATGGAATCCAGAGTCATCCAAAAGGAATGACTTATCCCATAAATTAAGATTCAATGTCAATGAACATTGTTGAAAAATCATCATATAAACAAACACATACATCCATATAATGTTACAAGGAGAGGATACAAAATAGAAAGAAAAAAACTACTGAAACCCATCTGATTAGGGTCTATGAACACCCACCATGACCCATGTAACATGCCCTCATCCAAAAAATAAATATATCACTGTAATGAACTGAAATTTTAAATAAATCGTGTTTCCTAATTTTGTGTGTTATTTTATTTTTTACTCAACAAAACTATTTCATTTGATAACATGAGTATAATAAAAATGAGACCTTTGGGTTTCAACTGTTATATGGCCATTGGTCAATATGACCGTTGGAAACTAAATGTTTCGATTATTGTCTCTAAATACAAGTGATCTTGGTTAATTAATATAGAAAAAATATTCGATGGCCTCATCCAATAGTCTCGAGCCAATCGAAGTCCATCTAACAGAACTTGGGAAGTAGGTTGCACCATAGGGCTTTGATCTAGACCAAAGCCAAGCTGAAATTCATCGTGTGAAGCTAGAACGGAATCGCCTTCGCAAGAAGATCAAACGGATAGAAATTACTACTCGTGTAATGTTGGCTAAGCCTCCCTCATATTCTCTCACCTTATCACACCTTATAATTAGGTCCTATGCTGGGGTTATAAGGGGATATGTAAGGAGACCATAACTGCTTTGTGTAATCAATTGAGATAAATAAAGTTGTGTTTTCTTCTTATGGTGAATTTTGTAAATTTTCAAATATCTGGATAAATGTAGGATGTATATTATTAATGAATTTGAAAAAAGGATATTTTAAAATATTTTTGTAAACCATAAATAATTAATGATGTGTAAATATTTTCAAAAAATGGTCTTCTAAATATGTGTTCATTAAGAAATTTAGAGTCTAATAAGATCAACTTAATTTTTGATGAATAGTAATTTATGAATAGTGATCTTACGCTTAGGATTAGTAATGTGACCAAAGGGATTAACAATCTCACTTAAATAAAGTATTAATATAATATAGGCACCTTGATTATGTAATGTGATTCAATAAAATAGGTTAATAATGGTTTTAGAAATTATTAGTCAAGTATTAGTATTTTGGGGTGAATAGTTTTTTTAATTAAAAATTAAATTAAAAATATTTAGAAAATAATTCTTATAAAATTGAGTTCTTTTTTGGATTCAGAGCATTGATATTATGTTAAGGTAATTTTTGGGGATTTTTCTGAAAAAAATGAATTTTCGGTGAATAGTTTGTTTTATTTAAATATTAAATTTAATATATTTAGAAAATTATTTTAATAAAATGGAGTTCATTTTTGAATTCAGAGCATCGATATTATGTCAAGGTAAATTTTTGGGAATTTTCTGAGAAAGTTGAATATTTGGTGAATAGTGAATTTTCAGTTTAGAGTCTCAGGTGTTTAATGACATCATTAATGATGTATTAAGTATGTAATCAATATGGTCGACTTATGAATAGTAAGATAAGGTATGGGGTGTCCCATGTGGCCAATACCAGTGGAAAATACAATGGGAAAGCCCATGGTTTTTCCAATACCACCATTGAGGTGTCCCTTGGCCATTAATGCCTTGTCCCCTCACTTCCCCTATAAATACCAAACCATTCTCTCATCCTTTCGATTCCAAAATCATCCTAAACAAATTTGGGGTCTCCTTACCTCCCAAGTAGTCCTCCCAAGGTTCCCCAAGCCCTACAGGGACCAACCATTGTGTTTTAAGAGTTACGTTTTAAGGCCAGGGATCCTACCTCTCTCTTTCTTTCCAAGTACTCTCTTTTATGTCATTTCTTTTACGCTCCATGTAATTATATTGGGGATGTTATTTTATATTCATCCTACTGTGATTTTTATTTTAATATTATGAGATACCCCCACTTTCTCTCATCAATTCATTTTAATAATGTTTATGTGGCGCCGTTAGGCAGCCTAATTTTTAAGGGATTCTTTCACCCTTCTCATTTTCAAGTTCTATTTTCATGTCAAATCTATCAAGTTACTTTTATTATGTTGGGGTATTATCTCTATATATATCATACTGATCTTTTATGTTCATATTATGGGAGACACTATTTGATCTCATTAATTTATTTTTTTGATATTTTAAGTGACGCCATTAGGCTGCCAAATTTTCGTAATAGAAATCTTATTTTTGTCTTCCTTTCATATTTTTCATTTCATATGGTATGTATTTAAAATTTCATTACCAAGTTATTATATCCTTTATATCCTGTCCCTCTATTGTTTTATGGATCATTTATGAGTTGGTGACCCATGTCCCCTCTATTTTCAGTATTTTCTAAAACCCTATAACATAGCTGTCTTGCTGCAGAATTTTCGCCTCAAAATGTCTCTCTCTTTATATCAAATTATATTATTTAATTAAGTGAATACTGAAATATCTTTGTTCTATAGGGTTTTTCACATATATATAAAAATTTTCTATTTTAATTTGGGTACTTTCATACATGAAACCTGCTTTCCTTTTTCTTTGGGTTTAAAGTGACATAAAGATCACATCTTTAAAGCAGTTTTTAAAATGTGATGACTATACAATGAATCCCATTTCTTTTATGCTATATGGGTTGTTTATAAAATTATTGATGATGATATAGGTGGCTCACATGATAATAAAGGAAAATTTAAGGGTGCGCCCTGATAGCACTTCAATGCATTGGGTAAAGACTAAATCTCTAGGGATGACCATTTTTAACGACACCTTGGTGAATAACGTTGCTAATTTTTAATGACACCTTGGGGATGGACATTGGTGAAATTGAAATTATTTTCTATGTTTAATTTTGTATCCACATCTTCATGTTATGAAAAATGTTAATTTTTTATGACATGCCTCATGATCTCTTTCTCATGCCTTAAAGTTATTTTTCATGACTTTTGATGTATCTCAAGTTCACATGTAAAATGTTTCCCTTGTTTCCCTTACTGGGCCTTCTGCTCACCATTTCCTTTGATTTATGCTCCAAGGTTATGAGATGTTGTAAATAACTTAGTATGACCAAATGAAGAAGCATTTCAAGTGTTTAAGAATGTTGTTTTATATTGTCATGTATTAAGTTCCTGGTTTCCAAGACACTAAACCTTAAAGATCCTCAGTTTTATATAATGTAATGAAAGTTTATGTGATAAAAGGCGGGATGTTATAGTTGGTATCAAAGGATGGTTTATTTATTTGTGTAAATTAGGATATGAAAAAATTTGGAATAACCTTATAGAAATGTTTAAATATAGGAAAGCTTCCTGGTATTTTGGTGAGTATTGAGTAAGTGGGTTCCAAAAAAATAAATCCCTGTCTGGATACGAACAAGTAGAGGTGGCTCTGGCACAGATGTTCCTATGAGTGAAAACTATGACAAGGTTTTTCAAGTTTGAACCAGGTTAACCTGGTGCATGAAAACGGTCCTTGATGCACTCTTGGTTTGACACTCCTGGGGGATATGCTTTGGAAAATTCATAAGCTTTGTATGAACCATTATAAAAGGGAAAAAGATAAAATAAAATAAAGATTCACATAAGAATATATGATCATGGATTACCTAGATTGGGAACTAGGGGATCACAAGTTAGGGTATACTTTTATTGTATAAGTTTATCCATCTAGGCTTTAAGTTTCCTTTTCATGATTATTGGCTATGTATTTAAGCCCCCGAATTATACATTCTTTTCTTGGTTAATGGAAGGAAATAGAAGAACATATACCAACAACCAATGTGATAGGAAATTTGATGATTGCCCTATTAATATGACAGAGATGATGAGAGATCATTTTGAACATATTGTTATTATGCCAAACTAGATATCAAAAATCACAATTAATAATTGGTACCTAGTTGAATGCCCAAATTCATCAAGGAAGAAAAAGGCAAAGTCTCAAGGATGTTCATCTGATACAGTTGATAAGGGAAAGAAGACCCTATTTCATTTGTGA
Organism: Viscum album; assembly: GCA_963277665.1. NCBI lineage: Eukaryota > Viridiplantae > Streptophyta > Magnoliopsida > Santalales > Viscaceae > Viscum > Viscum album. The sequence goes on along the minus strand of OY728126.1, from coordinate 1,784,455,884 downwards.
AAAAAGTGTGTAAAGGGGCACCAAGGAAAATTTCACAAAGGAACTGGGAGATGTTTTAAGTGTGGGGTGATAGGGAATAAAGTAGCCAATTGCTTTAAAAAAATGGATAATGTGATGAATACAGATAAGGTTCGATCTAATGTACCTTATACTTGTCAATGTCGTAAATGTGGAGAAGTTTGACATTATCCAAGGCAATGCTCTCTTGAGAGGGATGAGAAGCATGATGAGCATCAAAATTCTTCAAGGAAAAGGGAACAATTCATGTCCTATGCAGAGATGGATGATGATGACTAAAGTACATGTAACTTCTTCACAATAATTGTCTATGTCATGTTGTATTTTAGTACATGCCCTATGCGCATATCTTTATTGTTTTCTAAGAAAATAGAGTCACTACCTAAGATGGTTTTATATCATTATGGAAAACATCTATCGGTATGTACCACATGTTGATGTTGTGAAGTTGTTCTTCTTGAAAAAAATATGATTAGGGGATTAAAAGAGGATTATTATTTTGGAAGATGTTCACTATTTTGGGAACCGTATATGATCGAGGTAAATATATTACTATGGTATTTTCTTTGAGGAGTAAAGGATGAATTATATTTTGAAGAATCGATGAATTTAAGGTGAACGTATAGTAATTTAGGTTACTTATGGAAATTATTAACCTATCATGAGGAAAGTATATTTAGGTTAGTTAATTTTGTTATAAGATGTTAGGAGTGGTTGATGTTGTTTGGAGATGAACGATAAAGTTTATCTTGGAAGACTGTGTTATCAAATCCTTCTTTTATTTGGGTTTGAGTCTAAGTTTGGTTTTTATTGAGGAATTTTAAGGACAGTTATTTATAGAATGGTGTATGATGAACTTTGGGTATTACAATGGAACTTTGAAGATTTAAAGTAGTTTCTCTTCCTATGGGGTTCTTTCTTTTTGAAGAGTTGTTTTATCTTACCCTTTCTGTTTTTGGGATAAATGTTTAAAGATAGATATTTATTCTTTTTTTTATTTCGTGATTCTCTAGAAGATTATTCTTGTGATTTGATGAGACCAAGTATTTTTGAATGCTCATTGTTTGGAGAAAAGATTTGTCTTGGTAGAAACTTATTAAAGTATGAAACTCTACTTGAAAGTAAGTTTATTTCCTTGTGTTTTTATTCTATGTAGTAAATGAATACCTCAAAATTATTAAATGGGATGTAAAACAAAAACATTGTTTGTTTAAGTTTCCTACTGGGTAATCAAATACCGTTTAACCCATCACAAGTTTGTGATTTTTTGGTGGTAAACTTTTTCTTAGACATGATTTCTATCACTGTCCATCAGAACTTGACCCTTTATTTTCTCCTCCATATCCATGTTTTCCTACATGGAATCCTAGTACGGGTTAACTCGGGTGACCTTTGTACTTCCCTTTATTTCTTTTAAAGTAATAGTTTTACTGATTCCTTTTCCAATGTGGGACTTTCAATGAAATTTCCATGCCCAATTTTAAAAATTGAGAGGACGTAATTTCTTAAGGGGGAAGAATGTAACGACCCAAAATTTTGAATAAATCCTGTTTCCTAATTTTGTGTGTTATTTTATTTTATACTCAACAAAACTGTTTCATTTGATAACATGAGTATAATTAAAATGAGACCGTGGGGTTTCAACTTTTATATGACCATTGGTCAATATGACCGTTGGAAACTAAATGTTGAGATTATTGTCTCTAAATACAAGTGATCTTGGTTAATTAATATAGAAAGAAGATTTAATGGCCTCATCCAGTAGTCTCCGGCCAATCGAAGCCCATCTAACAGAACTTTGGTAGGAGGTAGAACCACAAAGCTTTGCTCTGGACCAAACCCAAGCCGAACTTCATCGTGTGAATCTAGAATGAAATCGCCTTCATGAGAAGTTCAAACTGATAGAAATTACTACTCGTGCAATGTTGGCTGAGCCGCCCTCGGATTCTCTCACCTTAGCACACCTTAAACTTAGGTCTTATGCTGGGGTTATAAGGGGCTATGGAAGGGGACCATAACTACTTTGTGTAATTGTTTGAGATAAAAAGAATTTTGTTTTCTTCTTATGGTGAAGTTTTTAAATTTTTGAATATCCAGATAATTGTAGGATGTATATTATTAATGAATTTGAATAATGGATATTTTAAAATATGTTTGTAAACATTAAATAATTAACAATGTGTAAAGATTTTCAAAAAATGGTCTTCTACAAATGTGTTCTGTAAGAAATTTAGAGTCTAATAAGATCAACATAATTTCCGATGAATAGTAATTTATGAATAGTGATTTTACGCTTAAGATTAGTAATGTGACCAAATGTATTAGTAATCTCACTTAAAGAAAGTATTAATATAATATAGGCACCTTGATTAAGTAATGTGATTCAATAAAATAGGTAAACAATGGTTTTAGACATTATTAGTCAATTTTTAGTTTTTTGGGGTGATTAGTTTTTTTAATTAAAAATTAAATTATAAATATTTAGAAAATTATTTTTATAAAATGGAGTTCATTTTTGAATTCAGAGCATTGATATTATGTTAAGGTAATTTTTGGGGATTTTTATGAAAAAAATGAATTTTTGATGAATAGTGTTTTTTATTCAAAAAATAAATTTAATATATTTAGAAAATTATTTTAATAAAATGGAGTTCATTTTTGATTTTAGAGCATCGATATTATGTTAAGGTAATGTTTTGGGATTTTTTTGAAAAAGTTGAATTTTCGGTGAATAATTATTTTTCAGTTTAGAGTCTCAGGTGTTTAATGACATCATTAATGATGTATTAAGTATGTAATCAATATGGTAGACTTATGAATTGTAAGATACAGTATGAGGTGTCCCAAGTGGCCAATACCATGGGAAAATACAATGGGGAAGCCCATGGTTTTGCCAATAGCACAAATGAGATGTCCCTTGGCCATTAATGTCGTGTCCCCTCACTTCCCCTATAAATAACATGCCATTCTCTCATCCTTTCAATTCCAAATTCTTCATCAACAAAGTTCAGGTCTCCTTACATTCCATGGAGTCCTCCCAAGCTTCCCCCAATCCCTCAAGGTCCCAAACATTGTGTTTTAAAAGTTACATTTTAAGGTAAGGGATCCTACCTCTCTCTTTCTTTCCAAGTACTCTCTTTTATGTCATTTCTTTTATGCTCCATGTCCTTATGTTGGGGATGTTATTTTATATTAATCCTACTATTATTTTTATGTTAATATGATGTGAGAACCCCTTTTTCTATCATTAATTCATTTTTACAATGTTCATGTGGCGCCGTTAGGCTGCCCAATTTTTAAGGGATTCTTTCACCCTTCTCATTTTCAAGTTCTAATTTCATGTCAAGTCTTTCAAGTTACTTTTATTATTTTGGGGTATGATATCTATATCTATCATAATGATCTTTTATGTGAATATGATGAGAGACCCTATTTTATCTCGTCAATTTAATTTTTTTTAGTTTTAAGTGACGCCGTTAGGTTGCCGAATATTCATAAGAGAAATCTTATTTTTGTCTTCCTTCCATGTTTTCATTTCATATGGTATGTCTTTAAAATTTCATTACCATGTCCTTATATCCTTTATATCATGTAACTCTACTATTTTATGGATCATTTATGAGTGGGTGACCCATGTCCCCCCTCTTGTCAGTATTTTCTAAAACCCTATAACATAGCCGTTAAGCTGCTGAATTTTCGTCTCAAAATGTCTCTCTCTTTATCACAAATTATTTTATTTAATTAAGAGAATACTCAAAGCTCTTTTTTCTATAGCGGTTTTCACATATATATCAAAATGTTCTATTTTAATTCTGGTACTTTCATACATGAAACCTGCTTTCCTTTTTCCGTGGGTTTAAAGTGACATAAAGATCACATCTTTAAAGAAGTTTTTAAAATGTGATGACTATGAAATGAATCCCATTTCTATTATGCTATATGGGTTGTTAATGAAATGATTGATGATGATATATGTGTCTCACATGATAATAAAGGAAAATTTAAGGGTTCATCCTGATAGCACTCCAATGCATTGGGTAAAGACTTAATCTCTAGAGATGACCATTTTTAATGATACCTTGGTGAATAACCTTGGTAATTTTTAATGACACATTGGGGATGGACCTTGGTGAAAAAGAAATGATTGTCTATGTTAAATGTTGTAGCCACATATTCAAGTTATGAAACATGTTATTTTTTTATGATATGCCTCATGATCTCTTTCTACTGTGTTAAATTTATTTTTCAAGACTTTTGATGTATCTCAAGTTCACATGTAAAATGTTTCCCTTCTTTCCCTTACTGGGCCTTCTGCTCACCCATTCCTTTGATGTATGCTCCCAGGTTAGGAGATGTTGTAATGAAATTAGGATGAAAAAATGAAGGATCCTTTCAACTGTTTAAGAATAATGTATTATATTGTAATGTATTAAGTTCCTGGTTTCCAAGACACTAAACCTTAAAGATCCTTAGTTTTGTATATTGTAATGAAAGTTTATGTGATAAAAAGGAAAGTTGTTATAGTTGTTATCAAAGGATGGTTTAGTTATTTGTGGAAATTAGGATATGAAAACTTTAGGAATAACTTTATAGAGAAGTTTAAATATAGGAAATCTTCCTGGTATTTTGTTGAGTATTGAGTAAGTGGGTTCCAAACAAATAAATCCCTGTCTGGTTACGAACAAGTAGAGGTGGCTCTGGCATAGATGTTCCTATGAGTGAAAACCCTGACAAGGTGTTTCGAGATTGACTAGGGGTAACCTGGTGCACGACAATGGGCCTTGCTGCACTCTTGGTTTGACACTCCCATGGGATATGCTTTGGTAAATTCATAAGCTTTGTGTGAACCATTATTAAAGGGACAAGGATAAGATAAAATAAATATTCACATAAGAATATATGATCATGGATAACCTAGATTGGAACCCAGAGGATCACAAGTTAGGGTATACTTTTCTTCTACAAGTTTATCCATCTATGCTTTAAGTTTCCTTTTCATGATTATTGGCTGTGTATTTAATCCCCCTAATTATAATTTATTTTCTTAGTTAATGGCGGGAAATGGAAGAACATGTCCCAACAACCAATGTGATAGGAAATTTGACAATTTTCCTATTAATATGACAGAGATGATGAGAGATCAAGTTGAACATATTGTGATTATGCCCAACCAGCTATCAAAAATCACAATTAATAATTGGTACCTAGTTGAATTCCCAAATTCATCAAGGAAGAAGAAGGCGAAGTTTCAAGGATGTTCATCTGATAAAGTTGATAAGGGAAAGAAGACCCAATTTCCTTTGTGAAAAAAGTGTGGAAAAGGGCACCAAGGAAAATGTCACAAAGGAACCAGGAGATGTTTTAAGTGTGGGGTGATAGGGCATAATGTATCCAATTCCTTTAAAAAATAGATAATGTGATGAATAGAGATAAGGTTCTATCTAATGTACCTTATAATTTTCAATGTCATAAAGGTGGAGAAGTTGGACATTATCCAAGGCAATGCTCTCTTGGAAGGGATGAGAAGCATGATGAGCATCAACAATCTTCAAGGACAGGGGAACAATGCATGTCCTATGATGAGATGGATCATGATGACAAATGTACATGTAACTTCTTCGCAATAATTGTCTATGTCATGTTGTATTTTAGTACGTGCCCTATGAGCATATCTTTAATGTTTTCTAAGAACATCGAGTCACTACCTAAGATGGTTTTATATCACTAAAGAAAACATCTGTTGTTATGTACCACATGTTGAGGTTGTGAAGATGCTCTTCTTGAAAAAAAAGATGATTAGGGGATTAAAATATGATTATTATTTTGGAAGATGTTCACTATTTTTGGAACCCTATATGATCGAGGTAAATATATTACTACGATATTTTATTTGAGGAGTAAAGGATGACTTATATTTTAAAGAATCGATGAATTTAAGGTGAACTTATCTTAATTTAGGTTTTTATGGAAATGATTAACCTATCTTGGGGAAATATGTTTAGGTTAGTTAATTTTGTTATAAGATGTTAGGAGTGGTTGATGTTGTTTGGATATGAATGATAATGTTTATCATGGAAGACTATGTTATAAAATCCTTTTTCTATTTCCGTTTCAATATTACCTTGGTTTTTATTGTGGAATTTTAAGGACAATTATTTATGGAATCGTCTATGATGAACTTTGGGTAGTACCGTGGAACTTTGAAGATTTAAAGCAGTTTCCCTTCCTATGGGGTTATTTCTTTTTGAAGAGTTTTTTTATCATACCCTTTTTGTTTTTGGGATAAATGTTTATGGATAGATATTTATTCTTTTTTGGATTATGTGATTCTCATAAAGATGAATCTTGTGATTTGATGAGACCAAGTATTTTTGAATGATCATCATTTGGAGAAAAGATTAGTCTTGGTAGAAACTTATTAAAGGAAAAAACTCTACTTGAAGGTAAGTATATTTCCTGGTGTTTTTATTCTATGTAGTAAATGAATTCCTCAAAATTATTAAAAGGAACGTAAAACAAAAATGTTGTTGGTTTATGTTTCCTACCGGGTAATCAAAGACCGTTTAACCCATCACAAGTTTGTGATTTTTTGGTGGTTAACTTTCTCTTAGACATTATTTCTATCACTCTCCATCAGAACTTGACCTTTTATTTTCTCCTCCATATCCATGTTTTCCTACATGGAATCCTAGTATGGGTTAACTTGAGTAAGCTTTGTACTTCCCTTTATTTCTTTTAAAGTAATAGTTTTACTGGCTCCTTTTCCAATTCGGAACTTTCAATGAAATATCCAAGCCCAATTTTAAAAATTGCGAGGATGCAATTTCTGAAGGGGGGAAGAATGTAACAACACAAAAATTTGAATAAATCTTGTTTTCTAATTTTGTGTGTTATTTTATTTTATACTCAACAAAACTGTTTCGTTTGATAACATGATTATAATTAAAAAGAGACTATTGGGTTTTGACTGTTATATGACCATTGGTCAATATGACCATTGGAAACTAAATGTTACAAATATTGTCTCTAAATACAAGTGATCTTGGTTAATTAATATAGAAAGAATATTCAATGGCCACATCCTGTGGTCTCGGGCCAATTGAAGCCCATCTAATAGAACATGGGAAGGAGGTAGAACCACAGGGATTTGCTCTAAACCAAACCCAAGCCAATCTTCATCATGTGAAGCTAGAACGGAATCCAATTCATGAGAAGTTCAAACTAAGAGAAATAACTACTCATGCAATGTTGGCCGAGCCGTCCTCATATTCTCTCACCTTAACACACCTTACACTTAGGTCCTATGCTGGGGTTATAAGGGGCTATGTAAGGAGACTGTAAATACTTTGTCTAATCCTTTGAGATAAATAAAATTGTGTTTTCTTCTTATGGTGAAGTTTGTAAATTTTCAAATGTCCGGATAAATGTAGGATATATATTATTGATGAATTTGAAAAAAAGGATATTTTAAAATATTTTTTTTAAACCTTTAATAATTAATGATGTGTAAAGATTTTCAAAAAATTGTCTTCTACAAATGTGTTCAGTAAGAAATTTCGAGTCTAATAAGATCAACATATTTTTTTGTGAATAGTAATTTATGAATATTGAATTTACGCTTAGGATTAGTAATGTGACTAAATGGATTAGTAATATCGCTTAAAAAAAGTATTAATATAATATAGGCACCATGATTAAGTAATGTGATTCAATAAAATAGGTAAATAATGGTTTCAGAAATTATTAGTCAAGTATTAGTTTTTTGGGGTGAATCGTGTTTTTTAATTAAAAATTAAATTAAAATTATTTATAAAATTATTTTTATAAAATGGAGATCATTTTTGAATTCAGAGCATTGATATTATGTTAAGGTAATTTTTGGGGATTTTTTTGAAAAAAATGAATTATCATGGAATAGTATTTTTTATTTAAAAAATAAATTAAATATATTTTTAAAATTATTTTTATAAAATGGAGCACATTTTTGAATTCAGAGCATCAATATTATGTATAGGTAAATTTTTAGGATTTTTCTGAAAAAGTTGAATTTTCAGTGAATAGTGAATTTTCAGTTTAGAGTCTCGGGTGTTTAATGACATCATTAATGATGTATTAAGTATGTAATCAATATGATCGACTTATGAATAGTAAGATAAGGTATTATGTTTCCCAAGTGTCCAATATCATGGGGAAATACAATGGGAAAACCCATGGTTTTTCCAATACCACCAAAGAGGTGTCCCTTGGCCATTAATGCCTTGTCCCCTCACTTCCCCTATAAATACCTACCCATTCTCTCATCCTTTTGAATCCAAAATCATTCTCAACGAAGTTATTGTCTCCTTACCTCCAAGGAGTCCTCCCAAGGTTACCCCAATCCCTCAAGGCCCCAACCTTTGATTTTTAAGAGTTACATTTTAAGGTAAGGGATCCTACCTCTCTCTTTCTTCCCAAGTACTCTCTTTTATGTCATTTCTTTTATGATCCATGTCCTTATGTTGGGGATGTTATTTTATATTCATAATAAATTCATGTTTATGTTCATATGATGAGAGACCCCCTCTTTCTATCATTAATTCATTTAAGAATGTTTAAGTGGCACCGTTTGGCTGCCGAATTTTTAAGGGATTCTTTCACCCTTCTCATTTTCAAGTTCTATTATCATGTCAAGTCATTAAAGTTCCTTTTATTATGTTGGGGTATGATATCTATATCTATATTAATTATCTTTTATTTTCATATTATGAGAGACCTTATTTTATCTCATCAATTCATTTTTTTGATGTTTTAAGTGACGTCGTTAGGCTGCCGAATTTTCATAAGAGAAATCATATTTTTGTCTTCTTCCATGATTATAATTTCATATGGTATGTCTTTAAAATTTCATTATCATGTTATTATATCCTTTATATCCTGTTCCTGTAATATTTTATGTATCATTTATGAGTTGGTGAACCATTTCCCCTCTCTTTTCAGTATTTTCTAAAACCCTATAACAAAGCCGTTATGCTGCCGAATTTTCGTCTCAAAATGTCTCTCTCTTTATCTCAAATTATTTTATTTTATTAAGTGAATAATAAAAGATCTTTATTATATAGGGGTATTCATATATATATATCAAAATGTTCTATTTTTATTATGGGACTTTCATACATGAAACCCTCTCTCCTATTTTCATGGGTTTAAAGTGACATAAAGATCACGTCTTTAAAGCAGTTTTCAAAATGTGATGACTATGAAATGAAACCCATTTATTTAATTATATATAGGGTGTTTATGAAATTATTGATGATGATATATGTGGTTCACATGATAATAAATTCAAATTTAATGGTTCACCCTAATAGAGCTTCAATGCATTGTGTAAAGACTTAATCTCTAGAGATGAAAATTTTTAACGATACCTTGGTGAATAACCTTCGTAATTTTTAATGACACATTGGGCATGGACCTTGGTGACATGGAAATTATTGTCTATGTTAAATGTTTTAGCCACATATTCAAGTTATGAAACTCATTATTTTTTTATGATATACCTCATGATCTCTTTCTCATGCCTTAAAGTTATTTTTCATGACTTTTGATGTATCTCAAGTTCAAATGTAAAATGTTTCCCTGGTTTCCATTACTGGGCCTTATGCTCATCCGTTCCTTTTCTGTATGCTCCTAGGTTATGCGATGCTATAATGAACTTAGGATGAAAAAAATGAAGAAGCCTTTCAAGTGTTTATGAACAATGTTTTATGTTGTCATGTATTAAGTTCCTAGTTTCCAAGACACTAAACCTTAAAGATCCTCGGTTTTGTATAATGTAATGAAATTTTATGTGCTAAAAAGGAGGGATTTTATAGTTGGTATCAAAGGATAGTTTAGTTATTTCTAGAAATTATGATATTAAAACTTTAGGAATAACTGTATTGAAAAGTTTAAATATAGGAAATCTTCCTGGTATTTTGGTGTGTATTGAGTAAGTGGGTTCCAAACAAATAATTCTCTGTCTAGATACAAACAAGTAGAGGTGGCTATAGAATAGATGTTCCTAGGGGTGAAACTCTGACAAGGTGTTTCGGGCATGTCCCGGGGTAACCTGGTGCACGACAATGGGCCTTGCTGCACTGTTGGTTTGACAGTCCTGGGGGATATGATTTGGTAAATTCATAAGCTTTGTATGAACCATTATTAAAGGGACAAAGATAAAATAAAATAAAGATTCACATAAGAATATGTGATCATGGATAACCCAGATTGGAGCCTAGGGGATCACATGTTAGGTTATACTTTTCTTCTACAAGTTTATTCTTCTATTCTTTAAGTTTCCTTTACATGATTATTGGCTAAGTATTTAAGCCCCCTAAGAGTACTTTCTTTTCTTGGTTAATGGCAGGAAATGGAAGAACATGTCCCAAAAACCAATGTAATAGAAAATGTGATGATTTCTCTATTTATATGATAGATATGAGGAGAGATCAAGTTGAAGATATTGTGATTATGCCAAACCAGCTATAAAAAATCATAATTAATAATTGGTACCTAGTTGATTGCCTAAATTCATCAAGGAAGAAGAAGACGAAGTCTCAAGGATGCTCATCTGATAAAGTTGATAAGGGAAATAAGACCCAATTTCCTTTGTGCAAAAAGTGTGGAAAGGGGTATCAAGGAAAATGTCACAAAGGAACCAGGAGATATTTTAAGTGTGAGGTGATAGGGAATAAAGTATCCAATTGCTTTAAAAATCGATAATGTGATGAATAGAGATAAGGTTCGATCTAATGTACCTTATACTTTTCAATGTCGTAAATGTGGAGAAGTTGGACATTATCCAAGGCAATTATCTCTTGGAAAGGATGAGAAGCATGATAAGCATCAACAATGTTCAAGGACAAGGGAACAATGCATGTCCTATGCTGATATGGATCATGATGACTAAAGTACATGAAACTTATTCGCAATAATTGTCTATGTCATATTGTATTTTAGTTCATGCCCTATGAGAATATCTTTATTTTTTTTAAGAACATAGAGTCACTACATAAGATAGTTTTATATCATTAAGGAAAACATCTATTGTTATGTACCACATGTTAATGTTGTGAAGATGTTCTTCTTGAAAAAAATATGATTAGGGGATTAAAAGTTGATTATTATTTTGGAAGGCGTTCACTATTTTGGGAACCCTATATGATTGAGGTAAATAGATTACTAAGTTATTTTCATTGAGGAGAAAAGGATGACTTATATTTTGAAGAATCAATGAATTTAAGGTGAACTTATAGTAATTTAGGTTACTTATGGAAATGATTAACCAATCTTGGGGAAAATATGTTTAGGTTAGTTACTTTTGTTATAATATTTTAGGAGTGGTTGATGTTATTTGGAGATGAAAGATAACGTTTATCTTGGAAGATTGTGTTATCAAATCGTTCTTATATTTTCGTTTCAATTTTAGTTTGGTTTATATCGAGAAATTTTAAGGACAGTTATTTATGGAATGGTCTATGATGAACTTTGGGTAGTACCGTGGAACTTTGAAGATTTAAAGTAGTTTCCCTTCCTATGGGGTTCTTTCTTTTTGAAGAGTTGTATAATCTTACCATTTCTGTTTTTGGGATAAATGTTTAAAGATAGATATTTATTTTTATGTGGATTACGTGATTCTCTAGAAGATAATTCTTGTGCTTTGATGAGACCAAGTATTTTTAAATGCTCATCATTTGGAGAAATGATTAGTCTTGGTAGAAACATATTAAAAGATGAAACTCTACATGAAGGTAAGTATATTTCCTTCTGTTTTGATTCTATATAGTAAATTAATTCCTATAAATTATTAAAAGGAACATCAAACAAAAATGTTGTTGGTTTAAGTTTCCTACTGGGTAATCAAAGACCGTTTAACCCATCAGATGTTTGTGATTTTTTGGTGGTTAAATTTCTCTTAGACATGTTTCCTATCACTCTCCATCAAATCATGACCATTTATTTTCTCCTCCATATCCATGTTTTCCTACATGGAATCCTTGTATGGGTTAACTCGGGTGAACTTTGTACTTCCCTTTCTTTATTTTAAAGTAATATTATTACTGAATTCTTTTCTGATGTAGGACTTTCAATGAAACTTCCAAGCCTAATTATAAAAATTGCGAGGATGTAATTTCTTAAGGGGGAATAATGTGACGAACCAAAATTTTGAATAAATCTTGTTTCCTAATTTTGTGTGTTATTTTATTTTATACTCAACAAAACTGTTTCATTTGATAACAAGAGTATAATTAAAAAGAGACTGTTGGGTTTCTACTGTTATATGACCATTGGTCAATATGACCGTTGGAAATTAAATGTTACGATTATTGTATTTAAATACAAGTGATCTTGGTTAATTAATATAAAAAGAAGATTTGATGGCCTCATCTAGTAGTCTCGGGCCAATCGAAGCCCATCTAACAAAACATGGGACGGAGGTAGCACAACTGGGCTTTGATCTGGACCAAACCCAAGCCGAACTTCATCATGTGAAGTTAGAATGGAATCGACTTTACGAGAAGTTCAAACTGATATAAGTAACTACTCGTGCAATGTTGGTCGAGCTGCCCACAGATTCTCTCACCTTAGCACACCATACACTTAGGTCCTATACTGGGGTTATAAGGGGCTATATAAGGATACCGTAACTTCTTTGTGTAATTATTTAAGATAAATAATATTGTGTTTTCTTCTTATGGAGAAGTTTGTAAATTTTCCAATGTCCAGATAAATGTTGGATGTATATTATAGATGAATTTGAAAAAAAGGATTTTTTAAAATATTTTTGTAAACCTTAAATAATTAATGATGTGTAAAGATTTTTAAAAAATGTTCTTATACAAATGTGTTTAGTAAGAAATTTAGAGTCTAATAAGATCAACATAATTTTTGGTGAATATTAATTTCTAAATAGTGATTTTACGCTTAGTATTAGTAATGTGACAAAATGGATTAGTAATCTCACTTAAAGAAAGTATTAATATAATATAGGCACCTTGATTAAGTAATGTGATTCAATAAAATAGGTAAATAATGGTTTCATAAATTATTAGTCAAGTATTAGTTTTTTGGGGTGAATAGTTTTTTTAATTAAAAATTAAATTAAAAATAATTGGAGAAATATTTTTATAAAATGGAGTTCCTTTTTGAATTCAGAGGATTGATATTATGTTAAGGCAATTTTTGGGGGTTTTCTGAAAAGAATGAATTTTTGGTGAATAGTTTTTTTATTTAAAAATTAAATTAAATATATTTAGAAATTTATTTTTATAAAATGGATTGAATTTTTTAATTTAGAGCATCGATATTTTTTTAAGGTAATTTTTTGGATTCTTTTGAAAAAGTTGAATTTTCGGTGAATAGTGAATTTTCAGTTTAGAGTCTCTGGTGTTTAATGACATCATTAATGATGTATTAAGCATGTAATCAATATGGTAGACTTATTAATAGTAAGATACGGTATGAGGTGTCCGAAGTGAACAATACCATGGGTAAATACAATGGTTAAGCCCATTGTTTTGACAATACCACCAATGAGGTGTCCCTTTGCCATTAATTCCTTGTCCCCTCACTTCCCCCATAAATACCATGCCATTATCTCATACATTAGATTCCAAAATTATCATCAATGCATTTATGGTCTCCTTACCTCCCAAGGAGTCCCCCCCCAAGGTTCCCCTAAGCCCTCAAGGTCCCAACCTTTGAGTTTTAAGAGTTACGTTTTAAGGTAAGGGATCCTACCTTTCTCTTTCTTTCCAAGTACTCTCTTTTATGTCATTTCTTTTATACTCCATGTACTTATGTTTGGGATGTTCTTTTATATTCATCATACATTCCTTTTTATGTTCATATTCTGAGAGAACCCCTCTTTTTCTAATCAATTCATTTTAATAATGTTTATGTGGCGGAGTTAGGCTGCCGAATTTTTAAGGGATTCTTTCACCCTTCTCATTTTCATGTTCTATTTTCATATCAAGCCTTTCAAGTTCCTTTTATTATTTTGGGGTATGATATCTATATTTATCATACTGTTATTTTATTTTCATATTATTGGAGACCCTATTTGATCTCATCAATTCATTTTTTTAACGTTTTAAGTGACGTCGTTAGGCTGCCAAATTTTAATAAGAGAAATCTTATTTTTGTCTTCCTTCCATGTTTTTCATTTCATATGTTATGTCTTTAAAATTTAATTACCATGTTCTTATATCATTTATATAATGTCCCTCTAATTTTTTATGGATTATTTATGAGTTGGTGACCCAGGTCCCCTCTCTTTTCAGAATTTTCAAAAACCCTATAACATAGCCGTTATGCTGCAAAATTTTCGTCTCAAAATGTCTTTATCTCTATCTCAAATTATTTTATTTTATTAAGTTAATACTCACAGCTCTTTCTTCTATAGGGGTATTCAAATATATTTATAAATCTTATATTTTAATTATGGGACTTGCATACATGAAACCCGCTTTCCTTTTTATGTGGGTTTAAAGTGACATAAAGATCACGTCTTTAAAGGAGTTTTTAAAATGTGATGAATATGAAATGAAAACCATTTATTTTATGATATATGGGTTTTTTATGAAATGATTGATGATGATATATGTGGATCACATGATAATAAAGGAAAATTTAAAGGTTCTCCCTGATAGCGCTCCAATGCATTGGGTAAAGACTTAATCTCTAGACATGACCATTTTTAACGACACCTTGGTGAATAACCTTGGTAAATTTTAATGACACCTTGGGGATAGACCATGTTGAAATGGAAATGATTGTCTATGTTAAATGTTTTAGCCACATCTTAAAGTTATGAAACACGTTTTTTTATGATATGCCTAGTGATCTATTTCTCATGCCTTAAAGTTATTTTTTATGACTTTTGAGGTATCTCAAGTTCACATGTAAAATGTTTCCCTTGTTTCCCTTACTGGGACTTATTCTCACCCTTTCCTTTGATGTATTCTCCCAGGTTCTCCTATGTTGTAATGAACACAGGATGAAGAAATGAAGAATCCTTTAAAGTGTTTAAGAAGAATGTTTTATGTTGTCATGTATTATGTTCCTGGTTTCCAAGACACTAAACTTTAAAGATCCTCAGTTTTGTATAATGTAATGAAATTTTATGTGATAAAAAGGCGAGATGTTATAATCACAATGTAATATAATGATTACATGAGAAACTACTATAAGAACATAAAGGGATGAAAAAATCAAATGGTACAAGTTGGGTTAGAGATACATATCCCATTTGGGTTTCACCATGGATTCTATGTTGTTACGTTAAAAGGAAACTCATAAGTTCTAAAAGTGATTAAAATAATAGAGGAATAGTATTTCTAATTTAAAATAGGAAACTAAATCAATTTATATCAAATTATTATAATAAATTTTTTATAACAGATCCTAAAACATTTCATAAAAATTTACGAGACTAATGATTGAAATATGACATTCTATATTTTAAAAAACAATGATTTTGTGGGAAAACATTGAAAACCATTTCATAAGATAATTCAGAAAAGACAAGAAGAGGCCTGAAGATACAGTATATACCAACAAGATATATAAGATTCAATATATTAGAATCAAACTCCAATATCTCAAAAATAAAATCAATCAAGAATGGAAATCAATCAAGCATGGAAAATCCAATGAAAACTGAAGGCAATGAACAATTTCATGTCTCAAGTATATGTATAATTGTTTTAGTGGTAAAAACTTGATATGATAGTAAGTCCACCATAGTAAAGATAATAACTTCATCATGACTAATCACTATTATTACATCTTGTATCATGGGTCTAAATCAAACCAATTCTACTCATACCCACATTCATAGTTTCAAATCTATATCTTCAACCTATCATGTCATATATGGATGCACTATATGGGGTGTGACTATACTAGTGAAGCTTAAATATATTTCATCACATCGAACTATCCTTGTTTCCATGACTATTCAAAGAAGATAAGTGATATAATCATGTTATGATGATCATAAAGGGGATCTTTATAAATATCAACATAGACCTTAGAGATGAACTTTTTAATCACTCTATGTTTATATCCTTAACTCAACCTTAATCTCCCTAAAAGTGAATAATCACCTTTTCAACACCCATCAATGAGATTCATAAGATTCATGTAATTACTTTTAATGGATTATAATAAGAGAAAATAATGTCTCAATTGGGATATAAGACAAAATTAATTTAATATAAACAATTAATTTCCAAATTAATACTTATAAGGGGAATCAACCCTTCTAAGTTTTACATGTCAAAATCAAAATGATAAAATTCAATTAATACAAGATTTTTTTAATAAATAGAACTATTAAATTAAAAATAATTTAAAATTTTAAAAGGACTAAATATATTTTAAATAATATTTCAACACCATTTTCCACATGAACAAATCATTCTTTAAAATTCACCCATGGATTCCCATTTTTTAAAAATGAAGAATAATCAAAAAGGAAACCTGGTAATTTATAAAATTGGACCATTAAAAACTTGTGTAAAGCATTTCATAAATCAAAACTTTCATTTAAATCATGGAAAATAATTTTAGAAATCAAAACCTGAATGAATTCATCATTTTCATTATTATTTCATTAAAATATATTAAAATGAAAAAACATGGAATTCAAAATTTATTAGATAGTGAGAGGGATATAGTTTGCAACAATTATATCCCTTCCATGTAAAATTCATAGAAAATGTGCTCAAAGAATCTTTCACAAGGTATTTCAAGGTCATACCTTATATAAAATTTATTATAAAATAATAAAATATATTTCAATTAATTTTTATGGAAATAATTAATTAAAAAATGAAGGTACTACATAGAAACTGATTTCTAAAAATTTCATCGAAACATAAAACATCAGAATGAAAAATAACTGTAATTATGTCTTTATCTATAGTATTTGGACCCCTATAATAATTTTCATGAGGATACCATAAATATGAGGGTTTTGTAAGTGTGACTATTTAAAAAAATAACAAATTCATTGCATAATTAAAACCCAATGATTATGAGCATCAATAAATTTTTTTCAATCGGATATTTAGCACATTGGCTTTAAAAAAATTTCAAATAGGTTTTACAATGTATAAAGAGGTTAAAGAATCAATTACTCAATTTATAGTATTTAAAATATTAAAAAATAATTATAAGGAAAGATGGAGGAAAAAGATATGTATACAGATTAATTATTTATTTTTTCTAAAAAAGAGTTTTATGTAAAGGTAACTCGGTTTACACAAACACAACTCATGGATATCATATAATTGTTAGGATATTTACCCTTACAAAGTATATTAGTTCAAACATACCCTTAAAAAGACCCAGTCTACCCTTAAACATACTTTATTAAGCATGATTTACCCTTAAAATCTCATATTTATAGTTATGAATCCTTTAAAAACTAATGGATAATGTATGTTACCCAAAACATACCCTTATACAACCGTTAGAAATAACGGGTTACCTTTACCTAGCATCAAGTGTTAACCTTAAATTGTGAATATAAAACTAAGGACACCATTATTCTATGATAGTTTTCCCTTTAACATTCATTAAAATATCCAAGTTACATTTAAGTGGTTTTGAGTTGATCGTTACGTAACCATTTGAAAATATATATTACCATTTTGTAGATCCAAAATTACCCTTATGTAGGGAATATAAAAATGGGATTACCCTTATTTATTCTATAGAAAAAATGATTTATCCATACATAGTGTTGGGATAACCCTTACACAGTTCATATAACAAGGACTAACCTTACAAAGGTAGAGTAATTTCACAATTACCATTAATTAAAAGAGGAATAGAGGTCCTTACCCTTATGAAACTCCGGAAATGATGGATTTACCCATAAGAAATCCTAAAATCCACCATTCTAAATGATAGAATATAGTTACCCCTATAAATATCCAATACCATTCATATGGTTAAATATTTTATAAAAATTATTTAATTTCAATTAAAAGGACATATAAAATAAAACAAAAAATGGTTTTATGAATTAAAAATGAGGATGTTATATAACCTGAGCAAAAAAATTTATATTTAGGGAATAAAGAACATGATATATTCTCCTTAAATGATTTTTTATTCCCAAAATTTATTATGGTATTATATAAATGGAATGTAAAAGGATGAAAAAGGTCAGATCGATCATATATTATTAGATAAAAAATACACATTATTTAGGTGATCATGGCCCATCATTGAGTTTTTGGATGAGTTTTGAAAGAAATGAGATTCTAAGATCAACTACTAAAGAGAATTAGGTTTATGAAAGGGTTGATATAGAGAGATCATAGCTTAGATTCTTTAGGATTCATTTATTTAAAACCAAGTTGATCATGTCGAGTTCATGACACTCACTATGTAAATGTTTATATATATTTTTGTTTAAATTGTTTCATTAGGAATAATGTTATTGTAAACGATCCATAAAAGAATATCGATATTAGTATATTGATTAAGAGTTATTTCAAAAATCTATATTGAAATGTTTTAATAAAATTTTTTACCCTTGAAATTTTTTATGTTTCATAATAGTATACATAACCACATAAGGATTCAAAAAACATTATTTAATGATAGATTTTTAATTTTTAACCACATGATAAATTTTATGATTTCTAGACAAACATTGTTTAGATAGATGTAAATATTAGAAGGGTTTTAGGAGAATGACATGGTTAAAACTTGATAAATCTTTTAGGGAAACATAATTACTACTATGTAAGATCATTTGTTACCATTCATACTTGTATTTTATCTTTCTTTTTTATATTTATAATTCTTATATTTATCATAGACAAGACCATGTTATTTCTTAAAATCGCTACTATTTATTTATAATAATGAATGGAAAAGTGATGTGGGATCATACTAACTATAAACCAATTATCTATCCACTGAATAAAAATAGTTGGAAATTATTATACAAATGTTATGCATCTTATGTCATTAGAACTCATTCTATCCATCGATAGCATTGTTTTTATTGATTTATTTTTTATATTATGTACTATCATGTATATAAATATTTTATGGGAATTTTTTTGTGACATTATTTATAATGACACTGACCCTAGTGTCATATAACCTGTGGTTACTATATTATTTTGGAACTAGATAGAAGAAATCACATCCCGAAGGAAAAAATAGATTTTTAATCTTTTCAAAGTAGATACAAACTTGAATCTCACATTACGTTTGAAAACAAAAAATAAAAATCCTTATGAATGTAATTATTATACATCCATGAAATAATTAAATGATTATTTCTTCATATAATTGTAATAGGAAACAAAATATTGGAGAAAAAAATGCTCAATAAAGGTACATATATTAAAATATATCATGATTAAATAAGTCATAATAAATATATAATGGTATATAACTGAGAAAACATTTCATCTAATAAATTAAGTTAGAATGAATAATAATATAAAATGAGTAAATGAAGAGAAAATTTTACCATATAAATAATAACATGAGTTTTAAACTTATCCTAGGATATTTTTCAAAATAATTTCATGGACATTAATAACCGATATAATAATGATGGAATGAATAATGTTATATATCTAAAACTTACCATCAAGGCCTTCTTCTTAGAAAATATGAATTATAGATCAGTATACACAAAAAAACCAATTTAATATTGTTGGAAAATTGGTTTTAATCATTATACCAACCAATTAATTGATTTTAAATGTATCTATGAGCCCCAACCGTCACTTAATAAGTCTAATGCATTCCTTATTTATCAGATTATATGTTTTTTATAAAAAAAATTTCTTATAAAAAATGTCTATATAGAGTGAAGAGAATGAAATATCTTTTCATTCACCAATAAAACTAATCATAAACCATACATATAAAAAAATATTGATTAAATAATTATAATATATCCCTAGTGTATAACAAATGGGTTTTTTTCCTTATAAATAAAGATCCCAAAAAATATCATTGAAAACTTTATTAGGGAAAATACACTTTTAACATTGTAAATATTATTCTAAACTAAAAATTCATTGAATATATGGGAAGAAATATTCATTGAAAATAACATTTTAAACATTCAAAGCTACCCTAAAATAAATTACTATTCATTATGTAAATAAATTTCATTCATTAATTGTATGTTAAAATAATGAATTATTTCGCATTTTCAATAAAAAATCAAAAGTACATAATTCATAAAATGGTGAGAGGATTCCCTTAAAAAAATTTAATAGTCAAATTTGTGTAAAATTTATAATAATCAATCATTTGTTAATAGTAAATATAATTATTCAAAATTTTAATGAAAATAAGGATATAGATGAAAAATATTTTTGACCGAGTAAAAAACAATATAAGTTTTACTTAAAAACAAAATGTCAGTAAGTTGAGTACATTAAGGGAGGAAAATGAAAAAAAAAATTTATTCCCAATAATTAACTATAAGAGAATAAAATAGGTATGGTGTGGGAAAATATTATCACATAATAGAACTATTAGAGACTTATTCGTAAAAAATTCTGAATAATCATTAGAATGTGAAATAAACCCTTATCGATTTGGAAACATTTAATGCATAACCCAAATGAATGAAATAAAAAAAATAATATTTAAAACCCATTATTATAATTTAAATATTGATATTTCATATAAAATATGCATCATATAAACCACATGATAGTAGAAAGAGATGAATATATCTTATGTCTCATGGAAATAAAAGTGATATGAGAAACCCTTACCTCATGTCTCCATTCCTTCAGATGTGTTCAAACCTCCGTTATAAAAAATATAATATTATTATAAATCCACTATATAACCCTAATGATATATGTAAAACCATATTTTATACATTAATAATCTTTTATTGCCTATTTGTTAATAATCATTATTAAAATCCTTGTTCCTACTGATAACTCTTTCATTTTTCATTTATGTTTTCGCTCGGTAGTTTTGGTCCTTGTACGTTGATCATGGATAAATGATCTATAGAGTGTTATTAATGGTATGAATATAATATTTTTCGAATATATATATATATATATTCATCTATAAAATATAGAGAATGAAAAATAAATTACACTATTTATGGAGATTCTTATCTGTACGTACACATGAATATTGTTTT
Organism: Viscum album; assembly: GCA_963277665.1. Taxonomy (NCBI): domain Eukaryota; kingdom Viridiplantae; phylum Streptophyta; class Magnoliopsida; order Santalales; family Viscaceae; genus Viscum; species Viscum album. The sequence goes on along the minus strand of OY728126.1, from coordinate 1,784,434,685 downwards.
CAAATTTCAATGGAAAAAATAAAAGAATTTTAAATAATAATTAAAGCTTATAGGTCCATTTTTATATCATTTATTTCTCTTATATTCTTTAAATATATTCTTATTACCATCTATCTAAATCATAAATAAAAAACGGATCACATTACTTCATGGGGGTGGTAGTCCACATGTATGCACAAGCGACATTATCATTTTCAAATGTATTGAAAGGTAAGAAGGTATAAGTAAAATTATAATTAAAGAATAATATTTCTTTTATAAATATAATATATATTTACAAGATCAATATTTATAACCATTCATGTAATGTGGTGTTGAAAAAAATTACAGCACTCCGTGCAAACTTTAAGCTATGCGTACACATGAAAGACATGTTTACATTTTGTATGATGGAAAGTAGTTTTAATATGGTTGTAAAATTATTATAACAACACCTAAGTATATTTATGATATAGTGGTAATTATTTATAATAGATAAATACAATTTATATGAATTATAAGATGAAATTTGAAATAGTCCGTAAAGATGATTACCTCTTCGTTGATTGAATTCCCTTAGATTTCCTATAATGGGATGTAGGGATTGATTTTTTGAATAAAAATAATGTATATGAATTTTATAAAGATGTTTATAAGGGTATTGAGTAAGTTTTTTTTCTAGATTTTCTTCTCAATTTGGGTCAAAGAAATGATAGACTGGGAGATCGTTTATAATGGAGGGGCAGAGTATTCTTGGAATTTCATAAATTATTAAATTAATAAAAATTTCATGTTCTGTCTAAATGGATTAATATTTATATAATTATAATATAAGATAAATATGAGTCTAAATAACATCATAAAATAAAATCATGACATGTTTTGGTAACATTTTCACCAATATCATTTATTCTTAACCGATATTAACCCTTTTGACAATTACCACAATATAAATGTTTTTTACAATTTCAGGGCCAGGAGTACTATAAAAGAATAAATGAAATATAAATAGACCATAGATGATATTTTCAACCATATACAATGAATTTTACTGAAAATTATATTTTAATGAATTTGAAAAAAATATTATTTATTATAACATTTCATTAATGTCATTTTGACACTATTCATTTAATTTGACTTTAAATACATAAATCCAAAGAAAGAATTTTAATATAATACATAGAAAAAATACATAAAATTTCATATTTATCTTTAAAATTCCTATAACCTAATAACTCATCCTATTTTTTTCGCTTTAACATTTTCAAAATAATTTGTTATTTTTCTATAAATTCAATAAATACATTTTCGGCATTGTGTAAGATTTAGTCTAATTATTCATTAAATAAAAAATCAAAATAAATTAACATGCTAAGATAATTCATTATTATTTTAATTAAAATTCATTTTCCAAACATATGTTGTATTACTCCCTTTTAAAATATATTATAGAATATAAAGTCAATAAAGTGACTTTTTTGGCTTAATCGTCTACATAAATATTATAATGGTCTAAATAAAAGGAATATTCCACCACATGATAGTGTTTTTTGAGAATAAGATATATATGGTCGAACTACACTCATATTAAAAAAATGAAAATTTTTGGGTCTTTTTTAGTCTTTATCATATTATTTTTATCTTTAATTAGTATATTTTTCCTCAAGGTTTTGATAATTAATTACTATTATTACGATCCATAATGACCATAATTAGAAAGAAAATAATTAAAAAAATTTCCTCCTAATTCAAAAAATCTAATCCATTTTTAAATATAATATTCTTTATGTGAAATAAATTATTTTTTAATTAAATATAATAATGTAACCAAAACAATTTTTTAGAAAAATTAATTTTCAAGTATAAAAATTTTTACATAATAAATTATACCAAAATATTTGAATCTTATAAACAAAATTAGATTATTAATAATATATTATAAATAATTTTACACTGTAAATTTTTTGTTAAAAAAATTAACTTTGTAAAATACTAAAACTGAAATAGAGTTTTTAATGAAAATAATCATTTTCACTATTCACTTAAAAAAATATTTTCATAAAAAAATACCAAAATTTCATGCTATATAAATTCTGATATGATAATTTAAAAACCTTGTTTATTTTATAAAAAAAATTATAAATGTTCAATAAATTACCTATAATTCTATCATATAAAACACAAAATAAAATAATTTTTTAAGAAAATGTATTTTTATGTTTAAAATTATTTTACCGAAAAATATTTACTCATTTATCATTTAAAAATTTATAAATCCATCTATTATGTGTTAAAATATATTAATACAAAGTAGTTAAATACTTATTTTATTACAATTATATTTAAATAATATTATTATGTCTCTCATTTAATCTTAGTGTTGCATATTTTATACACTATCAAACAAAGTGTTCTTTTAAAATATCAGGGTATTATATTGAATCACCACCCTATTTGTTCTTCTAAATATTCATTCATGGGAATGTAAAAACAAAATTCCTTACTGAACAAAATATTTATTTAAAAATATAATTTATCATTTCCTCTAAAACCTTATCATTCAAATCCATTTAAACAATATTATGAAAAATTTTAAATATTATAAAATAATTTATAAATTGAAAATTTAAATAATTCATTCCTAAAATATATTTATAAAATATGAAATTATATTTCTTTAAAAGAAGGAAATAATATTTCTAAATACACAAATCTTAATACAATAATTATATTCATAAGGATATACTCACGAATAATTCTCTATAGAAACATTAATACCTCTAAATTTAATTTAAATTCTAATAAGAATAAAATAAAAATAAAATAAAGTTTATAATGATAGAAAATATATTCCAATCATTATCTTTATTTACATGTTTAAAGATAATAATAATACTTGTTAGAGTGGATAACTCAATAGGTGGTGAATTGAGTTTCTAATTAAATATTATTTTAAAAAATATTTAAAATTTATACCCCCAATTTATTGAAAAGCTCAAAATTAACTTAAATAGAATAAATATGTAATATTTTATCAATAATATTAATATAAGTTTAATAAATACTCCATTAAAAAATTTAAAACTTTTTTTATCAATTGAAATATATTTACTATAGTCAAACATCATATATAATACACATATTAATGATAACCATCAAATTAATGATTTTAATATTGTTTTTAAATGATAGAGATATATGTATATTAATAAAGAGACCATAAAATAACATATAAAAATTAATAATTAAATTAGAGTTTCAATACCAAGACGAGATCCAATACCCTCTACTTGGAAATCACCCGCTTCAAAGTCATTTTAAAAGAAAAAATATTCCCAAATCATTGATAATTTTTTACATAAAATTTCACTCAAGGTAGTCCGTGATACAAGAAGCCTCTTCCATAGTTCAATGTGGTATCACAATAGTAAGACATAGTAAATTAGGAAGTATATTGTACTCTCTAGTACAATATAGGATTTATTTTTAAATAATAAATACAGTAAAAGTATGACAACTAAAAAAATAAACTAAAATAGATTGATAAAATAATATTGAGTGAGGAGAATCAATGTAACTTAGTCTTAATAGAATTGGTTGATCAGAGGTATTTGAATTTTTTCAATAAAATATTCAACCATGTTTATATTGAATATTTTTAAAAACAAATTATCATAATAGTATGGTTTTTAGTTTGATTAGTGTATTAGTTTTTATTAGAATCTCTTGCATGAATTTTTATCCCTTTAATTATTGTCCACCAGAGAATCTACATCCTAAAGAAGTTTCCCTATCTTATCTAACCATTGGATAATATTTATACACTAACAATCATACACATTATTAATTTCATGCTATATATTTTAGTTTATACCCAAAAATATAACAATTGATGATTTTAAAATTAATCTACTACTTATGTTAGAAACTTTCTGTTTCCTTTACATAGTGCACCGTTTCTTTAGATCATGGTTGGTTGTCATGGTGAGTTGATTTTTTCTTTTAGTAGGGTATTTATACATGAGATATGTATATTACTTCATATGGAAGATTCACTACTTCACATGGTAGGTTGAATCCTTCATGCAGTAACATTAATGGCTCACATGGTATCTTATTTCCGTCATATTTTATATTAATTTTTTAATAATTTATATACAATTTTCCATATTTTAGGCCTTGTTCATTTATTTATATTTATACCTTTAAAACATGGTTTTTGGGTTAAGGGTTTGTTCTTTATGCATTATTTAAAAGGTCGTGAGGGGAATTGGGTTCTTGATTTCCCTCAAAAAAATATTTAATTAAAACATGAGTAATTTTCAGAATAAATAACTAAAAAAGAAATTTAGTAAACTTGAAATCACCTTATATTATTACAATTCTAAATACTCCACCTTTATTTATCAACCATTAAACTCTTTTGTTAAGTAATTTTTTTCAATTAGTTTTCAAAACCATATATCTTTTAGTTATTTTTACAAAAAATACACACTATAAACCGATCATTTCTCGACTAAATAGGACCCAGGGTGATCCCTAGATTATAAAATCCTCTTTAAATCACAATCAATTTTATGTGATATTTCACCATGTTTAAATATTGGCACTGTTTCTGGGGAGATATTTTGTGTTCAATGTGATTTGTTTTTATAAAAATATTGAATATTTAGTAATTATTATTTCACTTATTTTCTTCCATAATTTATTATTTGATTTATAAAATCATACACTTTTAAGATTTTTACATTATGTGATCTTCACTACAAGAACTATTTCCTTTCAAACTATAACTGGAGGGGATGTTGCATCATCAATATCAAGAAAAATCGAATTTTCCATTGAAGGAGGACACACAATACATCAACACACATTTTTATCATTATTCTTCTTATGAATCCAACTTCAATATTAAAAAAAACTTATATAAAATGTCTGAAAACAACCCAATATTAAATGAACTAAACTCACATGATGTTCATAACCAACTTGCATATATTCTAATACATGGTGACGCACCCAACATTGATCTTAAATCGGGATTAATTCACTTATTACCACGATTCAATGGACTTGTTGGAGAAGATATTAATAATAATTTAATTGAATTCCCTAATATGTGTTATACATTAAAAAATTCTAATTTGGGTGATGAAAAAGTAATTCTTTAGACATTCCCTTTTCCCTTAGAAATCACTGATATTTATTTTCTATATTATGTTAACTTCCCTACTAGAGGATGGGTGGACATGAAATTAATTTTTTTTTAAAATTCCCCGCCTCTATAAATATCACTATAAGAAAAGAAATTTGTGGTATAAGAAAATTAAAAGGGTAAACACTTTATGAATACTGCGAACAATTTTAGAGGCTTTGTTCAAGTTTCCCACACCACCAAATAAGTAATCAACATTTTATACACTATTTTTGTGATGGTTTAATTCCTATTGATCAAAACATGGTTGATGATAATGTAGGTGGGGTCCTAGATGATAAAACACCAATCACTATAAGTAAACTCATTGAGAGCATGGCATAAAACACTCAAAAAGTTGGTTCAAGGTCTAGTATACCCATTCAAGGTTTCCAAGAGTAGAAATGAACTGAATTGGAGATGAAGGTGGACATGAAGTTTGAGGTGTTATGTACCATACTTTGACAATTTTCTCATTACAATGTTAAATACCAATATCCCCCCATATACATTGTGATATCTATTTTACTAAAAACCATTATTTTAACCAATTCCATCAACATATAGAAAAATTTGAGAGTTTTTAGGTAATATTTACAGGATTCACCTATAACCAACCCTTTTGGAATGAACCTTACTATCAATACAGAACATGGTGGATAGAAAACCAAGTCTATAAGAAATGGGGTTTACAAAACAATCACAATAACTATGGAACCAACCAGGGAAGAGTATTCGACCATCACCACCCAGAAACTGTCAACCACGCAAAGGCCATTCCAAAATCCCACTCTAAAAGTAGAGCCAAGCCTAGAATACATTATGAAACAAATGGTTGAAAATAATATCCATTTCAAAAAACCACTCATTGAGCCATCCAAGACCTTAAAACCCAATTACGCTAACATTCAAATTTAGTGGGGTGAATCCAAAGTTATTTGTTATGTAAACTACCCTCTCAACCACTTATCAACCATAAGGATAAGGGAGTTGTTAGTTACATCACCCTTTGGAGTTAAACAAGATAGAAAATCCAAATGACCCCTCTATTAGAGTCATCCCCTCCTAGGAAAACCGCCATCCTAAGAACTGAAAATGGTACAAATCAGGAAAAACCATGTCCCCAGAGAAATTCTTCCTAAGGAATGAATGTTTCATTTTATGAACCACAAATATTGACCATTAATCTAACATTCCCCCAAAGGGACATCAAACCATGGAAACAAAAAGAAACTAATCATGATAAATAAATCTATCAAACATTCCAAAAAATGCCAATTAACATCCCCTTGATTGATGTCTTGAAGAAAATTTAAAGATACACAAATTTTCTCAAGGCTATGTGTACACCCAGAAGAAGACTCTGAGGTGATGAAATTGTGATCTTAGTGAGGAATTTCTTAGAAATTATAGTTATATCACTTCCTTCAAAATGCAACGATCCTAGATCATTCTTGACTTCGTGTACTATATTAGAGTATTTTTCCCATAATATGCTTGATTTGGGTGCTTCAATATATGTTATTCATCACTCCATTTAATCTTCATTTATATTCATAGAAATTGAATCCTATAGGTATTTTTGTTCAACTCACAAACTATAGTACAACACACCCTACTAGTGTCTTAGAGGATGTTCTTGTGATGGTGAAAACATTAATTTTTCCTACTTATTTTTTTTATAAAAAAAATGGATGATGATAGAATGAATAGACATGCCACAATTATATTAGGGACTCCTTTATTAAAAACCACTAAAACCATAATTAATTTCCACAATGGTACATTATCTATAGAGTTTGGTGGTGAAATTTTCCACTTCAACATACATGATTCCATGGAACACCCCTCTGAAGAGCATTCCTCATTGTCATTTATTTCATGTGATGTACTCCCTTCCCATTAAAAAACAATTTTCTATTCCCATGTTACCCTTTTCAATGTTTAAATTATTCATATGCATGATAGGTAATGAATCATTACTAGAATGTTTTACTAGTTTAAGAAAATGTCATGCATGTGTGTCAATTGATGATTTATTGAACACTGAGGATCTCATGACCATTTATCATACTGATAATATTTTAAAATATAATTCCAGTTCTAAGGATGTTACCATTGATTAGATAGATGATATTAGTGACCTCTCACTTTAACATTCACAATGTCAATCCAATGTACCCTTAAACTGAAACTTGAACAATTGGATCAAAATCTAAAATATTCCTATCTTGAGAAAGCAAATAATATTCATATAATTATTTCTAGTTCAGTCCCTCTAGAACATGAGTTGTGATGGCTTGATATTTTGTGTGAATATAAAAAAACATTAGGAGGGACACTTTCTGAAATTATTGGTATTTTCCCATCAATTTAAACACATAATATATTGTAAAATGATGAGGCTAAACTACTATGGTAGGTACAATGTAAAGTGAACCCAACCGTCCTAGATTTTTTTAAAAAGGACATAACCCAATTTATAGCTAATAGAATAATTTACCCCATCTTTGATAGCCAATTCGTTAGTCTAGTGCATGTTGTTCCTAAAAAATATGGTGTTAATATACTTAAAAATGAAAATAAAAAATTGGTCCCAACACATGTAGAGAATAGTGGGTAGGTCAACATATATTATCTATGACTAATCTAACACACTAGGAAGGATAATTTCCCACTGCCATTAATTTACCCAATGTTAGAGATACTAGCGGGGTATTCCCTCTACTATTTCATTAATGGGTATTCATAATTAATTTAGAACCATATTTTCCCTCATGAATAGGAATATACAACCTTTACATATCCTATTGTCACATTTTCCAATAGTAGGATGCCACTTGGTATTTTTATAATCTAGGTACTATCAAATAATGCACGGTTTTTATTTTTTCGGTTTAACTAGTGAATTTCTTGAATGTTTTCATGGATGATTTTATTGTTTATAGATCCTATATTGATGAATGTTTGAGTATTATTGGTTCTATCCTATAGATATGTAATGAAAATAATTTCATATTAAATTATGAGAAATTCTATTTTATGGTGAAATAAGGTATAGTACTTGGGAATGTTATTTCTGGGGACCATATCCATTTATAAAAATAATAATATTATGTCATTTATTCCCTAATATTACCCAAAAATTTGTGGTATGTGTTTTCTAATTTATGTAAATATATATTTTACTGTCATTTCATTTGCAACTTTAGTAAAATTTCACTCCCCCAACAAATTTCTTTAAAAACAAAATGATTTTTTATAAATAATGTTGGAATCTTTTAAGAAATTAAAATGGAGTCTCTTAACCACAATGCTGGGATCTAAAATTTTAGCTTATGTGTGATGATGCTAACTATGTAGTTGGGGTTGTTCTATCACAAATGTTTGTTCAAGCTCCACATGTCATTGCTTATGCGTCAGAAATAGTAGACCTTTCTAAAGAAAACTACACCAAAACTAGAAAATAATTCCTTCCCATTTTTTCCTGGGATAAATTTAGGTTATACCATTTAGGGTCCAATTTAATTATGTTCTCAGACCACATAGCCCTTTGTTATATAATTAGTTAACTAGAATCCAAACCACATTTCATTTTTGGGATGCTCCTCCTTCTATAATTTAACCTATTAAAAAGAGATAAAAATTAAGAGAGAATGTGGTGGCTGGACATATCAGTAGGATCCTCCCAAACATAGACATTGACTCATCCCATTATATTCACATAAGTGACATGTTATCGAATGAGAAATTGTACCGAGTGCAAGATGATATTCCATTGTATGCAGAACTATTGAATTATTTGGTAGAATCATGTGTTCATAATGATTTCAATGAAAACTAAGCTATTCTTCTAAAACATGAGTCTCATTGTTACATTTGGGATGTCCACTACCCTTGTTGCACATGTAATGATCATTTCATTAGGAAGTATGTTTTTGATATTTAGTTTTATTCTGTCCTTTGGTTCTACCACACTCTCTCTTGTGTGGTCCACTTAGGTCCACAACGTAATACTTGCATGGTCTTCAATTATTGTCTCTTTTAGAAATTTTTTTTTTGGATTCCCATGATTTATGTTAACATTTGACTCAATATAAATGAATGGAGAATGTCTCTAAAATAATTGAAATTCTATAACAACCCTTTCTATTTCATGACATTATTTTGTTTGGGGCATTGTTTTTTTGAGGCGTTTCTTAATTCCAATGGAAAATTGTACAATATTCTTACAGTCAGTTATGTGTCAAAATTGGTAGTGTAATGGGTAATAAGAATAAATGATTCCATGATAGATATACAATTTTTGAGAACCCAAATATTTTATATGTTTTGATTACCAAGGTACATAACTAGTAGTAAGAGTTATCATTACTACAGCTAAATAAAGCAATCAATTTTGTGTTAGTATGAGATCAAGCATCAAGTTTATTCATCATATCACCCAAAAACCGACGGTCAAGATGATGTTTCTAATATAGAGAGAAAAACTATTCTGGAAAAAATGGTTCAACCCAATTGAAAATATTGGATTCCAAGACTTTAAGATTCATTAGGGGCTTTCCATTTTTCCTTTAAATAACTCATTGGAATGTTACCCTATATTCTTGTGTTTGGAAAGAGTTTTCACCTCCCCGTTGAGATATAACATTATACCAACTCTGTCATTAAATAGTGCAATTCAAATCTTTCCGGTGCAGGTTCTCCAAGGAGGATACAAATTCAATAGTTGGAGGAAACACATAGAGGTTCTTATTTGAAGTCCTAGATTAATATAGAGAAATCCAATGCTATCCACGATGATATCATCATACATCGTGAATTCCATACTAGGAAGAAGGTCATAATATTCATTGCATGGTTGAAGTTTCATCCAGCTAAGCTTTGTTCTTGATGGTTTGGTCTATACACTATAATCAATTTTTATCCATTTGGTTTTGTTCAGGTTCAGAATCAAGAAACAAAAAAACACATTCGCTATCATTAGGCAGCAACAGAAGCACTTTCCCAAATCCATTCTAGTGTCCCCGGTGGAGGAACTCCATGTTGAAAATCGACCAATAAATGAAACACATCAGGTTTTATCCTTCTTTTTGATATTTTATTTTATTATAGTGAGGACACATCATACTCTAGGTCTAGGGGATGGGTATATTCTTGGGTTAGTTATGAATATCCATCATATTTATTCTTTTTATCGTTTTGTTTTTTTGGATATTATAGTTACCTTACCCACTAACTTTTTTTATATAATGTTAACTATTGATTCCAACATTATCAATGAAACTAATTTCCACATAATTAATGAAGTTATTGAAAAATCATGAGTAATTTCTCTAATTTATATTATTTGAACTAAAACATCACTGATAGAATGTGTGTTTTGTCATTAATATAACATTGAGGTTTCATTTTTTATTGAAAATTTGTTTTTTTTCATTGATATAAATGGGTGTATCACATTGAATCCTTTGACAAGAATGGTACCCTTTATGTGAGTATTTTATGGGGAAATTGTGTCACAAAATATCTCCAAAGATCTTTTCACCCCACCATATATAGATAATTATTATTACTAAATGTATGTTGAATATAAATTAGGTTAATATTCATATTCATTCTAAATTGATTTTCCCATAAATTCATTCCTTATCAAATATTTTTCATTACTCTACCAGATTGGCCTATATGTTTGTGCCTATAATCCTACTATTTCACACCCTAAAAAACAAAAAAATATGGGTTATTTCTTGGGAATGTAAAAAACCAAAATTCCTCAACCTTTTATCGTGTTATAAATATTAAAATTTGTTTCAATAGGAGTTCAAACACGATTTGAGTGAAGAATGTGAGATTTTTTCCAAGTGAAATTAAAATATTAATAATACTAATAATAATAAATGAGCAGATTAATAATATGTGAAACGTATGGGGATATCTAGGTTGAGAGATTATGGTTATAATTATGACAATTCTCAAGTATTTTGGTCTTAAAATTAGATTTCATGGGATGTAAGACCTATTTGGTGGATAGAATCATTTAACATTTTTTAAAACAACCTACACATTCTCATTAGAAAGTGGAAATAACAGAATGAAATGGTATTCATAAACACTGATGGGATATTAGTGAAATGGTAATCTTTGGAATTATTTTCACATATTGGTATCATTAGACTCTTAGAAATTATTTTTTTATACAATTTATGAGACATATTTTCCCATGATCACTGATAAAAACTCTGTTGTCTAATTTTTTGATTTGATCACATTGATATGACATATTAAATTTTATTCTAATTTAATATATGGATGATGTTGGGAATTTATCTATGCATAATTTTTGAAAATATGACTTTTCCCATGAGTCAAAATGTTTAGGTGTGGGGTTATGATCATATAACAATTCACTATTCTATTACACCCTTAATACAACTATGTTAAATTGATTTTTTTACCATAAATTCTTAATTTAATAAAAAATATCACATCAGGGGTGATTCTATTAATTTGTTTTAATCGATGTTAAAAATGGTAATTTCACTTTTTTGGAATATTTTATTGTCCATGGAGGTGATTTGGAAGGCCCAAATGATGTTAAAGAAAAATGTACCCCATTTCACAAAAATCCAAGAATACCAATGGGCATAACCACACACTTATTCTAATACATACATCAAATTGTGTTTTAATTTGGTGGGATGATCCAAAATTCATTGGGCTATAACACTTTTGAATATACCAAATTCGAATATATCCATTAAATGGCCCTACCAATCTGATCTATCAAATCCACTGAATCTTTATGAAGTCAAAAGTGTTGTGCTATGTTTCATCTAGATCTTGAGATGTCAAACTCAAAATGATTCCAAACTTTTGTTGGATATATCCAACATGCGAGGAAACATGTTATTTCTTTTTTCAAAATAATGATAACAATTTCTGAATTACAAAACAATGGGAATCCCATTTGAACATTCAACTATGAGGAAAAGTTAAATTACTTTGGATACCCAAAGGATTCATCTCATCGTCCAAGAAGTTATGGAGGCCCCTATCTTATATTTGAGGATCAAGGTGGAATGAGAAGTTCCCAGTGATCCTTCTAATCCTCTCCATGGTGATCTAAATGGTGAATGATCATTTTAGGAGAGGTACAAATCATGTAAATGATGTTCGGGAACTTTTTCATTTGATGGTATTGTATAATTTGTGAGTGAAATATTTCATATAAGTTTAATTTTTACCTTTTAATCCTTTTAAATCATTTTTTTAGAACAATTATGTGTAAATCTTTTCTTTTTCTAAAACGATTTGGTTGATAATTATGTGTGAATATTGGGTTGTTCCAATTGTAAAACAAAAAAAAATCATATTTCTCTCACACATACATAAGAATATAGTGGGATTTGGTATTCCTTGTTTGTTGCTTTATATCCAATCCTTGACAACATGATTGTTGTGTTAAGGGTTGGTTCTTTTTACATAATTTTAAAGGGAATGATGGGAATTGATAAGTTAATTACCCTAAATGCAAGGATTCCCTTATAATATGTATAATTTTTAAAACCATGTACTAAACAAGATGTCTAGTCAACTGGAAATGACTTCCTCCTCTCATTAATATAAAAATAACACCTTTATTTATCTACCATTAAACTCTTTAATTATGTAATTTTATTTAATATATTTCAAAAACCAACCATATTTTAGTACATTTTATTTAAACCACACACTCTAAACATATCAATGCTCTATTAGAGACAACCTATGGTCTACCCTAGACTACAAAATCATTATCAAATCATAATCTATTTGAAATTTCATGAAAACGAATTCACATATATTATGTAGTATGTTCCACATGGATACTTTTTTTCATGGCCTATTCAAAATTGTCACATGATAAGTACATTACACAAATATTAGGTTTTCATAGTATGTTAATGACATATAAAATTATATCAATTTGACCATAAAATAGTTAACTATCAAAAAAAACATGAAATTCATTTAGATGACAAGGAACATGATTTGGGATCACTAAAATAATGATGTTCTTCATCTAGACAATAATATCCACCTTTTATGAGTATACATAATGACATATAGAATGAAATGATCTAAATACATTAAAAATATATTCGAGAAAAAATCAAAAATACATTTCACAATATCTCAAGGTTTTCTCAAATTTCATAATGTATTCAATTAATTTTAAATGTTCTCCCCCTTTTGTTATTATCAAATATAATGGGAGGTTAGTATAGAAAATTCAATAATAATAATAAATCTAAATAGTATTGAATTTGAAATGTATAATTAATAAAATTTTTATTTAATTAATATATAAAAGGTAGTAAAAATGATTAAAAAGGCGTGTCCCTATATGAAATTATAGTCAGATTTAGTTTTTAACACACCTCTAACCTCATTAAGATGGATTAGATATTTTCTCTTTTTGGTTCAATATGTGATAGGTTGGGTTGGTTGGGTAGATTGTGTTATAGATTTTTTAATAGGGTCTACAATTACTACAAACATAGAAATTGGTTTCAGATGCAGTACTCCATTTCTAATAGATAAGAAAAAGGGGTAGTGGTTGAGGTTTAAGAAAATTATGTTGATGTAATATGTAAGGAAATAGGTTCATGTATGGTTTTATTGGGAGTGTATAGGTGGGTTTATAATAGCCTATTAAAATCATTGACCATAGTGGATCCATGTTCCATAACTTTAAAATAGTCCTCTTTATTATCCAAAAGGCTTACAACATTCGTATATGTCGTTTGACATTATCAACATCAAACTTAATATCCTGGATTAGATGGGGAATCCTCAAATAGGAAGATAATGATCTGAACATATAATTGACTTCCAACTTAATGAAAATTCTGCTAAGGTATTATTTAATATTTTTTTGAAAGTTTCTCTTTGTTTTCCATACAATTCAACATCCTTTCTTACTACCATAAATGTTTTCAAAGCCTCTATTTGAAATCATTCAAACACTATCACCCTTGTTTTTTGAAAATCCTAAAGTACCCCTTTTAGCTCATTCATTATGAGTTCCATGATTCTATATTAATCAAAATATGACTAGACAAGTGGATTATAAGGTGAATCAGTTAATGGATAAGAACAAAACATTCGATTAAAATATATTTAGTCATGTTATAAAATCATATCTGAATGTTATTTTTGTAAATCTCTTATTTTTAATTTAAGGTCATATGTAACATTTCTTATATGGTCTATCCAATGATTAAATATTTGATTAGATGAGAATTGATTGAAGTGACTACTCTGAAGATATCATCTACATTAATTGGATCCATTGAACTTGAAAAACCATGAAACGATTCTTTCCATACTCTAATAAGATATATCATTATCTCATTTAAATCATCTTTTTGTACATGGTATATAGATATAATAAAAGGGTAAACCCTTAGAACTAATTTTTATAGATCATAAACTAGCTACCTACCACTATCCTTAATGTCCAAAAATCATGGTTCCATCTATTGAACTTCACCTATATCGCCACCTTTTTCTTCAAACTGATGAAAAACAAATCACGATAGATTCAAACAACCTACACTCTTCCCAATTGTCAATATCATTGGAATGACATTAAATATGGACTCGGCCACTACGAATCTATCAAGGCCTTCAGTTGCACGAATCTGTATTGAGACTGATGTTTCTAGGGAATTGCCTTCTCAAATATAGATCTAGAATCGTGAAACTGGTTTTTTTCAGGATGTTGTTTATGAAAATATACCTTCCTAATACCAATGTTTCCTTAGACTAGAACATGACTCTAAGGAATGTGGAATCAAAGACGCTTTTCATGAAACTAAAAAGAATATTTGGATTGAGAAAGGCAAGACAAATCAACCAATTACTTCAATATTTACACCTAGCAGATTGCAAGATGGGGCTCAGACCTCCACCACGGAGGTTCCACCGACGGTTGTGGAATCAAATACCCATTACAGTTCACCCCTTCCTCTTGAGGATATGCCAGCAGTGCTAATACAATATGATACATAGGAGGATGAAAATGATGGGTGTGAACCATCTGAAAATAGTGATTCACCTCATGAAGAAGAAGATAAAACTACACATATTCAGGAAGATTATTTGTGAGAAATGGCCAGGAAGGGGAAAAATCCAATAGTTGATGCTGATGGGTTCATCACCCCTATCCCCAGAAAAACGAGGAAACACAAAGACTACTCTCAACTTGAAATAACCATAATCACACGTTTATTGGACATCTCAAGATAGGAAGTCTCTACCACTAACACAACTCAGCATGTAGAGTCCCAACAACATGATAAAGGGGACAATTTGCATAATGTGCCTTGTTGTGAAGATCCTAAATCAATGGAGAAGCTTCGAGATGAAATCCTATCTCAATATTTTAGAAGAGGGGAGATTTCAAAGGATAATTACTTAGCCATCAAGTCAGATATATTCAATGGAAGAATGAAGAAGGAGATTCAAAAAACTTCCTAACTCATCTTATTGGTCAGGTGGAAGCTATAAGACCTTGATTATGGGAGCTGATTACTGTATTTCTCTGGTCTGATCTTTGGAATTTTTTTGGGATGATCTTACTGTTTATTATCAGGAAACTGTGTATTTCTGGTTCTCTGTCTGGACTCTATATGGCTGGAGCCTGTTCACACTGTACTAACTTAAGTGGTCTAGTTCCTGCTCTGTTTTCGTATATCTGCTTGATTATGGTAATTTACTGCTTGATCATTGCACCGATTCTTCGGTTGTGGCTCTGCCTTGATGAGGAGCTGTCATGGATGCACCTAAAGAATGGAATTTCTGCTCTACCATCCTGATCAGAAATATGAGTTGGCTGGACTTTTGAGGATCTACTTACCATGACTGAATGAAGGTACTACTACCTATATTATGTGTATTTGGGCTGCTTGACATGTCTCTCTGTATCCCCATCTTTTCCCTACTGGTGTAATCTCTTTACACCTTGTGATTGTAATGTTACTTTCTTTTTTAATAAATTCCTTTGGCGCATGAATTGGGAGACGAATTCATGTTTCCGCCTTCAAAAAAATCAATTACATCCATGAAATGATCCATGGAAGGTCTTTTTGGACACACTTCAGTTCTATTATGAGAGTCTATCTCAATAATTAGCGATCCTTCTAAAGATATCTTATTAGAATGGATGGTATTTATACCATGTTGAGGTGGCATTACCAGATTTTCATTATCCTCATACTTATTATAGTCTTTTCCTAACACACGTGATTCTATAGACTTATCCCATGTAACTATTTCTATAGGTAACCTTAGTTTTAGAGTGATTCCTATCATACATTATTTATCTAATCTATCTTTATTCTCTTCATCGGAGTCACAATATTTATCCCATTCTGATTTTTGAACATTACCATAGATAGAAACCTCATTTTCAACAAGGTATTCAGATTAGAGATCTTATTTATGAAATAATATTAATATATGTGAGTCCGGAGGTCCAAAATATATAACTCGAGAGAGTCCCCTATTTCCCCCTTGGATTCCTTGGATTCCTCATCAGTATAAAAAACAATTTCTTCTTCCTTTTAAAAATATTCAAAAGTATATAAAACTTATTCCTCCAAAGAGTAATCCATAACATATTTTGGATCATGATGTAAATATACCATATCCTATGGTCTAATAGGATATCGTATAGTGCCAAAATTTTAATATAATTTCTTAAAATCTATTACGCATTCCCTTTCCTAGGGATTAAAATTCACTCTCATCTTTTTGATAATTTTACATGTTAAGAAATGGCCATTAGTATATGATACATTTTCATCATCCTAAGGAAATAATGATTTATCATGAAAAATTAATGATATTAGTTTTGGATAAGGTAATAAACACATATTTTAGGAAGGATTACAAAATTCAAACATATGTATCATTACATATTTTCAATAACTGATCTAAAATACAATTCTCAAAAAAAATTATAAAAATAGATTATGGAGTCTAGGGATATTGAAATCTCAATTTCTAGGATATATCAAGTGTTGGATAAACATGGCCAACCATCTACACTTTCTGTTGAGTTCAACAGTTGTTGGTATGAAGGGAGTTATATTCTCAGTTAGTTATTTCAAATCATTTTGAAATTAAAAATGGAAATCATTGATTAGATAATGACATGGATAATATTAAAATTCACCCTTATGTTAAACACATATTATCTTCACCTAGTTATTTTAATAGAACTCCATAATTTTACCTTTTATCATCACACGAATGAAGATTATATTCTCTCTAAGGATAAATTCCTTACAAGTGTAAAACATTATAACAAGATTCAAATAGAATGAAATACTATATTATGTAAAATATGTATCCAATACTTGATTCTAAATGAAATTCTATACTAGGTATCATCATGTTATAACCTCTAATAATCAACATAATTCCTAGTACATACTGGAAGACCATGTAAATGCGTGTTTATAGTTTCACTACAACACCAAAAATATATTTATTATTCTTTAATATATTCACAGTTGGTGATTTGGAGTGAGTTGTGGAATTGGTATCACGTTTCATCCTTTACAATATTTTCATATATTTCAACATTGAAGGTTGTAGTTTGAAATAGTGGTTTAAGACTGGAGGATTTCAAGAGATATGGTGACGAGAAAAGCTATGTGTTAAAAAACAAGAAAGAGGATTTCCTGAAAATATACACACCGATTAAGATAAACATTAGAATTTTCAATCCAATAATTTATGAATATTAAAAGATAATATAATTATATATAATCACACCAAAATTTCTTAATAAAAAATTCAATGTAAAAACAGACATGATAGGTATAATAAACATGTTCTCAATGAATCTTTGTCATGGTAGGTCTACAGACCATGGATTCATAGTAAGTATATAGAAAACAAGAACCTTAATTCATGGTTACAATATTATGAATCTCATTTAAAATTAAATTAATAAACTATGAAAAATAAAGACAAAGGATAATATAGAATTGATATATTTGGAATAACTTATCATCCCTAATTCATGTATAATGTAATTTACTCTCGCACTATTAAAATGAATTTTAAATTTATCAAGAAGATGATATTTTATACCAAAGAATTATAGAGTAATTTCTCATTTTTTAAAATTTTAACTCAAAAATTGATGTATTATATCCCTATATTTTTCCTTTAATGTAGCAATAAGATCATAGAAATGTTTATAAGACCTGTACTGTCACAGTATATAAGGACATGCATAAATTGATTTCCATAGTCAAATAATGTGTATTTCATCCCCAAAATATATGAACAACCACTACCTATAGCTATGTTCTCATATTTAGTAGTATATAAAGATATATAATTATATTTATTATTAAACCATGAAATGAAATACTTTACAAAAAGATGACATGTTCCAGAGGATCACTTTCTATATAAGTTATAATAACCAGAATCACTATCTAAATATCTGAATAATAAAAAAGTATGTCCTTTAAAATAAAAAATAAAAAATTGGTTGTATTATTGAGGTACAAAAAATTAAATTTAATAGAAATTAAATTGGGTTCTATTGCATTTTCTAGAAAACATTCACACATGAATACACTAAACCTGATATCTGGTTGGGTATTTGTTACGTATAATAAAATTAAAATCATACCCCTACAAGTAGTTTGATCTATTGGTATTCCAGTTTCATAGGGATCTAATGTACAACTTTTACTCATGGGAGTGTAACTTCATTTAGTATTATATGATAATATTTTTTTTTCCAAAAAGATCCTTTAATATTTTCATTGATTTGAAACAATCTTTTATTTGTTTTGAAAAATTTTATATCCAATTGTGTATTTTAACTCACCTATTATACTCATTTCAAATAATCATTTTCCATTTTATTGAATTAAATACATAATGAGATTATGGATGGTCTAAATATAATAACATCATCATATAATAGAAAAACTAAAACATCTTTCAAAATATATTTAAAATTTCTTTATGGTCATAAAATTTTTAATTTATTCATTTGAATTATAAAAAAGTGTTGAACCTATCATACCAATATATAAGATATTTTTTTTCAACCATACAATGAATTTTTAATATTTAAAAATAATTTAGAAAATGAGGGTTTTGAAATATAATAGGTTGTGGAAAAAAACCAGAATAATATATCTATTTAGTAATGAACTTTTGAAATACATTTGATATATTTAAAAATTATGATGTGTATCCTAAAAAAGAAGCATTAGGATTTCCCTATGACTATATATTGGGGAAATGGATTCTTGATAGTAAATGAAAACTTAACTACTTCCTTTTGTAACCAATATTGACTTTTTCCTAGTGATAATTCTAGAATAAGTAACTTTTTTTCTATACACCAACTTAGTAAAAATATTTATGTAGTTTTGAGTCTATCTATCAATTCCTCACCATTATTCGTTTCAAATAATTTTAATTATTATTGAATTTCTATTCCCAATGTTCATCATTGATTTATTAATTTATATTCTCAGGTTCATGTACTGAAAATAAATATTGATGTTCATCGTTGTTTCATTGTGAGAATCTATTTTCTGTTCCTTTATATTGGTATCCTATAAAAACATAAATGGTAATGGGTTTTTGTGCTTTAATGGTTCTAGAAATATATGAACTTGGTTTGTCCAACTATTCTTCTTTGTTAGGAAGATATTGATGGTAGCTTCTAATTTATTTTCTAAGAAAATTACTATAGAGATTAAAATATTTATATTTATTATTTATATTCATACTTTTAAAATAATCCTAATATTTTAAAAATTATGTTCTGGTTAATGTGGATCAGTCTCATTAAAACTGACATGAATATTTTATTCTATAATGATAGATTTCTTGTTAATGAACCTATATGCTTTAGTAGTTGAATAATATAAATAAAAAATTACATTATATATTTTTGGTGAAAATTTATTAGGTCATTTTTTGTGTAAAAAAAATCTTTATAAAAACACATAGTTAATATACATTAGGGTTTCCACCATTACATGACTCATATAGTGTGTTTTTTAATATAGGTATTATAAAAACCAAATTAATCACAAACGATGTTGTGAAAACAAATTCAACCAATAAATATATAAGATTTTCATATCCAATGAGATTTTTTATATTGATTTTTTGAAGAGTACTTCTTCTTCATTTACAAACCCCATTCCATTGAGGAGTTCTAGGTGTAGAGAAATTGGTTGTATAGACATATATTGAGAAGATAAATTCAAATTCATGATTCTCAAACACTTAATCATGATCAATTCACAATGTATTCATGGAATTTCCACTACTTGTTTCTATAGATATTTCATACTTATAAAAATAGGAAGTACCTTCACTTTTATGAGGATGGAAGAACACCCCGGTATATCTTGAATACTCTCTAATTTTTTAAAAATAATGTTTTACAAACAATATATATACTCTATATGGTAAAAAAAATCCATATGATCAAACTCTAGTAGTCGATAGGTAGAAAACTATTCCATTGGTTTTAATAATATTTTCTATTTCTTTCTCTTTTGACTTGGATGACACAATTTGTCATTGGGAAATTACAACTTTTGTAGAAACTTGAATAATAATTTTTTAGTTATATTTCTAAGAAAGTATATATTTCAATGTCCAATACCCATCTTCTATAGCCAAAACTATGTATGGAAATAACATTGATATCATACGTTTGGAGGAAATGAAGACTCTAAGTTAACAGGATATACATTATCATTTCTATAAGAAGTAATGACAAAAGAATTCTTGGAATAATTTTTTTACCAGAATTGTTATAAAATTTTACATTAAATCCATCATCACATAGTTGAGGGACACTAATAATTTTTTAATCCATCAATAAATAAAACATTATAAATAAAGATAGATTTAGAGTAACCAATTTTTCCATGTCTAATGATTTTTCCTTTTTCATTGTCACTAAAACTGACAAGCCCACCATCAAACATTATACGGTTTTTGAATATTGAATTGTTTCTAGTAATATATATGGAACATTGAATACCCATATACCATAGATAGTTTGGGGATCTCTTTAAGATTTCTTCCAACAATCAATTGACCACAAATTGAATTTCGTACCCATATCTACATGGGTCTAGACATGGTAACAATAAATTATTTTGGAATCAACTGTTTTTACAAGATTATTCAAAATAGATTTAAAATATTTTTAATGAAACATATTTTTAGTTAGAAAATTATTATAATTATTTCCAAAATGTGTATCATTCATTGAAACCCAAACTATGTTTTTTGAAAAAGGAAATAAAAAATTTATTTATTGTTTATTTTTCATTCTATACTTATAACCACAACCAATTATTTGTTTTGATACAACATTACTTCATAAAATCATGTTAAAGAATAATTTTCTTATAGAAAACCCATTAATATCGATTTTAATTATTATTTTTTCACTTTCAAATCAGAATTATTTCTTAACATATTATCAATCACTTCTTTTTTAATTCCAATAGAATTATTTTCTATAACACATAACACTGATCATTTTTAATATTTTTATATTAGTAATTTATCTCATTCATAATTTATTTTAGGATAAAAAATATTCTTATAATTCATAATTATAAATTTTTAAATCGTTATGAATGTGATATGAAATAGAAGGTACCTCATTGGATGTATCAATACATCCTAGATTATCATTTTCATTCATATATTCTCTGCATGAATCTGAGTAAAAAATACTATCTCTATATGAAATCCATGTATAATTTCATGCTCTTTTTAGTAAATTTTCCTATTATTCATATTTATGATTATATTTGATCCTTGAATAGTGAGAATTTATTGGTGCTTTTATTTTGAATTCATAACATGTCATCCCATTAGATGAATTGTCATTTTTCTAATATTTTTTTTCAATTCCTTTTAATGTAATATTATTACTTATAGTTATACTTTCTAAAAAACATCTTTATTTTGTAGAACTTGGTAAATATAGTAGCTTGATGAGATATTTCATTATCACTTTCATTGTCATAATCACTTAAACCAATACATTCAGCTATAATAACTTCATTTTCTTTTGAGTGTTATGATTTAAATGAAATAGATTATTTTACTTTGGTTTTTCATCCGCATTATTTACCTATTTACCTTATTGAATCATCATGATATTTTGTGTAATTTTCATTAATAGTAGTGTCCGAATGTCGCATGATTATATAGTGGAAACTGTAATCCATCTCCATATATCTATCAGATATATAATGATTCCAATTTTTTATATTGTTGGTAGTCCAAGGGTATTCATAGTGTTTTTGATTTAATTGAACAAAATATACATGTAATAAATAGATTCATCAAGTTCTTTATGAGTGTATCATACTTAATAGTATATTTATTTAAACACATTTATTTTACATTATAAGTTCCCTCTTGACACATAGAGATAATAAACATATCAGATAAGTAGTTAGGTTTGAATATCATATATTAAATTATTCTTTGATTATTTATATAATAAAGAATTCATATATTTTCTAGTTTGAATTATTTTAATCATTAAAAGAAGACACCCATTCTTTTCTATAATTATTTGGTTTCTAATTTTTGTATTTTATTTATTCCCAAATATCAAAACCCATACTGAAATGAATGATTTTAAATTTGATTTTCCATTGAGTATAGAGTCTTACATAAAAATAACGTGGTCTTCTAGTTGCATAATCGTTAGACAACGGTACCATAATTATAGATGATAAAGAAGAAATTAAATATATCTTTTCAAAAATATATAATCATAATAAATAGAAATATAATGGAAATAAAAATTACTATGATACCAAATATCGGTTAGAGTGGGTAACTAAAGAAGGGTAGAATTGAGTTTCTAATTATTATTTTTTGTTAAAAATGATTTAAAAGGTAAATCACCAAATTTATTGAAAATTACTTATTTAACTAACCCAAAATAAATATATTTTTTGATATATTTTTTGAAGTTCAATAAAAACTCGTTTTGAAAGGATTAAAATAATTTTAATTTTTGAATAAAAATTACTATAATAAAACATGTAATATAAAATTAAAATTAAAGACAAATATCAATATAATGTTTTTTATATTTTTTAAAAAAGATAAATCTTTTTAATAGATAACGCCAAAAATTTAATCACATAATAGAATTGAAAAAGGGGTTTAGTTTCATGTTTAGAATTAATACCCTCCACAAATAAATCAATTATTTCTAGGATTTATATTAAATAATATACCAATCAATAAGTTGTATATGGCTTTTATAGAAAATTGAACTAACGAAAATCGAGGATACACATAGACTCTTCCACTGTTCTAAGTAGGATCATAGTAGTAATAAATAAAAAATGAGAGTGTGTCTAGTACTCTCGAGTATAATACATGAGTATGTGTTAAAAAGTGAAATAGAGTATACATAACATAGAATAAAAAATATGCTAAAATAGACATATCAATGAATAGGGAGTTTGAAGGATCAACACAGCTTAGTTTGATCAACATTGGCTGATGAAAGGTCTTTGAATTTGTCTATTAAAATCATCAAATATGTTTTTTGTATCATTTCATTAAATATGGTGTTTTATATAAGAACTGTGTTCAGTCTATTCAATATATCATATTTTCTTAATAATCAATTACATGCATGGGTATCTATTTAATTATTTTCCATAATAGTCTCCATATCTTAAAAATTGTTTCTATCTAAACTATCCATTAATGAATATTCATAATTTTAGCCACATACTCATTAGTCATTAAATGATTTCAATTTGAGTAAGTTCACTAATATATATCCATTAGGGATTAAAAAATTCTCCACTAATTATGTTAGACAAGGTTGGCAGTCATTACATAAATGAAATTTCCTTTGGATCAAAGTCAATTGACATAGTATGTTTATATGATCTTTATGTAACTAGCTTTATTTATGTTATAGTTACATTACTTCATATGTTTATCTTCAATAATTCACACTATAGGATTAATCCTTTATCCAATTACATCACTGGTTCACATGGTATATTCTTTCCTTAATGAGGTGGACTTCTTTTTTCACTTGGAAAGTTCACTTGTTCATTCGATAAGTAATCATATTTTTGAGGACACTATAATACAGTAACATGGTTACAAAAATACTTATAAAAATTATCATTAACTGTCACATAGTAAATTTTTTTTTTGTTGTAGGCTAATCCTCAACATGTGTTAGGTTCAGTATACATGTGGTCATTTGAACTTCAATACACACTCATTTGATTTCAGATACTGTCATTCAGAATAAAAGCTGTGGTAGGTTCCACAAAGTCACATTAAATTCATGTTCCATTAAAATTAATCACATGGTATGTATATTAAATATGTGTCATGAAGTCAGGGTATGTTCAAGACATATCAAATTTTATTAAACAATTGGGTAGAACCGCGAAAGCAGCACACGATGCAAGGAAGAAAATTACATTAAAATATAAGACCGGGGACTTGACCCCACGAACTTCCCCTCACCCCCAAACCCTTACCACCCCACCACCAATAGTGGGGCACATTTCAAATTTTATTAATTTGAAAATTAAATAGTTAACTATCATAAAATATGAAATTCCTTTGAAATATACTGAACAAGATTTGTAATCATTAAAATAAAGTGGTTCTTGTTCTAATATAACAGACAATATTTTCATTTGGATCTAATAATAAATAAATGTAGAATTTTTTTAACAACCCTATGATTTATGATTTTTTTTCTTTTAAAATAAATTCAATCACTTCAATAATATGAGAAGAAAGTAAGAAAAGGTTTAAACAAAACTCATTAATCTATTTAAATACTATTTAAAAAAGGAAATTATAAGAAAGATGTCATATTGGAGGGAATGAGTAGGAATAATATGTCATTAAAATAATGGTTATTTAACAATTTCATATATAATAATAATCATTTTATTTTAAAATAAAAGGTTTTATGGAAACCTATATTTTGTTTTCTAAGAAAACAGTTTCGTCGCTTCTTATAAAATTATGAAAAAACTAATTTTTTAATACTTTTAGAAAATATAATAAATAAAATGATCATAATTTTAGATTTAATATTATAAACATTATCTTAGGGTTATTGTTTGGTATTTTTCAAAAGAGGAACCTTTTTCAATGAATTGTGAAAAATATGGATTTTTATTAGAAACTCGCATTTCATTAAAATAATTTCGAAAATAAAATTATATTTTGAATTTTTTAAAGTAAAATTAGTTCTATTTTATTATAATATATAAAATTTATTTCATTATAATAATTTTAATATTGAATTTTGATATTATAATCATCTATAATTATGAAACATTTCTCATCAGAAACCCACTTTTTCATCATGTATATTGGTTAAATTTTTAATTGGATTCTTCCACTTCTATTAATTGAATTAGGTTAAATGGTCTAAACATTTTAATAAGTATATTTAATATTATATAATAAGGTAAAATTAAAATTTTACCAGTATTATTATAAAGAGAATTAATAATAATTACCTATGTTAAGGAAAAAGTGGCTTTACTTGGGGTTAAAATAATAATATCATTGTTAAAATTACCTAAAATCTTGTCCAAAACCCATTAAATGGATCTATGTTGGCTTAAAAACCTTTTATGGTAAAAAAATCCTATAATTGAGTCTATTTAAATGATTAAACCTAGGTTTATTTGATTATTTTAACAAATTCAACATGTGTCATCTCACCAACTTATATACGACCATCACATATCCTCCCATATTTACAATATTAATGAATTTTTGCTCTACCATGAACTATAGAAATCAATTTTTTACTCCCCTCCCATGATCATGGAGACCATTTTCAATCATAAATCCATCCATTGAATGGTTTTCGTGCAATCTTAAAGTGGTCACTGAATTGGAGGTAGTGATCTTAAACGACAACTTTTATTTTATTTACTCTTACACATGATTAAAAAATTATTAAACAATGATATTATAGTATCAAACATATCTACCATATTAATATATTTTATTCTTCTAGTGGAATATTTTATATTCTTCTTCACCTTTATGAAATGGAAAATGAAACCGTCGATCGGGTATATCGGGGACTTCCATCTCATGAATTTATGAAAACCTTTTTCTTTAAACTCCAATCTTAATAGGATATAATAATGGATTTAGTTAATATATATAATATTTATGATATATATATTATTATTTAATTATAATATAATATATTACTTCATTTATTAAATTCTGTTTAAAATTAGAAAATGTTCATCGTCTTTACGAAGGACAACCGCCTCACGAAGTGATGTGATTATCTTATAAATTATGATTTTAATGGATGTTAATAATAATATATTTAATTATTATTGGGGATATATATAAAATGATATAAATTATTTTAAAAAAAATTATACCATACACTCCATTAATCGTTAATCCATTATGCGAATGATATCGTCCCTCATGGGGACATATGACCTGCTGTCTCCACGAAGCGATGTGACTCATTTTCTATGCTGAAAATTAAATAATTATTATAATAATATATATAATAAATAAATATTATACTTATAAAATTATTATCAATTTCGATATTATTTTTGTATATCCTATTTATATTGACCAAAACATTTTTAAAAAAACACGCCTTAGAAAACACGGTAATTAAAAACCAAAACAATGAAAATAATGAAATATTATTTAAACGGGACAAAAAATGTTAAAAAGGATAAAATATGATATTATAAATATTAATATGGTTATATTATATATTAATAACATTCATAAATACATTATACATGAGTTTAAATTACACTCAAATAATGGAAAGCGTCAATGAAGAGACTTCATCTCAAATTCCCTTCATTAAGAAATATTCAAATATTATGAACATAATAACTTTAATATAATGTATATTATTACCTTTTTTATTTAATATCTTAAAACCATTTTTACATAATGTTACATTTTGTTTCAATTTGAATTTTTTCATCACAGGGTATTTGACTTAACAATTACCCAGTAGTAAAGAATTTGACAAATTAATATTTTTTCATTGGGTTATACTAATTTTTCAAGGTATTTGATAATATTAAATAATGTGTTTAATGATATTATAACGTTTTATGTTTTATTTAAACTTTGTAATGATGATTTATATGTGATATAGATAATTGATTCATTATTTAATCCACACTTCAATGTCATGATCAATGTATGATAGTTTGTTACAATTTGCATTTCATTGACACGTATCTTTTAAAATACACATATTCACTTGTATGTGGATTATATTCTTCCCCTTTGATGTACATAAAATTAATATATAATTATTCTTGATAATTGATATTTTGTTTCAAGTTTAATATTAAAGTGTTTACAATCTAAAAGTTAACATGGTGGTAATTAATATTTTTACAATCCCACTTTATTTTGTGATTTTTTACACTATCTTGAAACAATCACTTTATTATGACCATTATTCATTGGAAATTAAATTTATATTAAATATATATATTATTTTATAATGGATATGTTAATTTCAAAAACCATAAACCATTTTTATATATAGTGTTTTCTTTTAACGTTTTTGATTAACTAGGGAAATATTAATAAATTTGTATCCATATATGACAATGATTTTTGATTATAAGGCATTTTGATTCATGAATTCAATAAATTATTAAATTATGTGAGGAATATTTTGTATATTTTGTTATATTTGGTGATTTTTTTTATATCCCATGGATGCATTCTTAAGTATCATGAGAAATATCTTTTTGCCTAATTATATGAGGATTTACCCATTATTTAAAATGTATTCTGAAAGGTATTGACATTAGAGGAATCATGATTCCTAATATCATAGATTCTAATAAATAATATTTTTCCTTAATGATAATTTAGGTATTATTACTATACATTATATTTTACCACTGATATTATCTTTAAATGCATTTTATTCTCACTTACTGATTAAATTGAATTTGTTTTTTATTTATATACCTTTCCATATTGATGATGAATTATCAAATTATGATTTTCATGTTATTTATTAAATAACATGTCTTTTAAGATATATAACAGTACATATTTATTATAAATTATTTATTTATAATATATTTCTCTTTATTTAATCCTTTATAAGAATTTGCGTGCTGCCTAATTTTGTATCCTTTCATAAGGATATGATGATAAATTCAGGGAATGATTTGAATGATTTCAAAATTTTCAATACTATTATTTGTATTTAATTTCATATTTTAAAATGGGTATCATTTATTTATCTTGTCATCCAAAATAGCTAAAATAATTGATCCATCATAATTGTACACCTTTTATCTATAATAATGTAATAATGTAGGCAATGACTCTGGGTTAGTTGAGTTGGGGTCTTTTCAGTTGGTATCTGAGAAAGATTAGTAGAGAAAATGGGGACTATATTAAAGAAAACATTGATCATGGAACATTAAAATATTATTAAGATTTATTATATGTAAATAATAACTTGATATTCTTTTAAGAAATAGATTAGGTGATTTTTTTATAAAATACATCCATTTGGGGATACTACATGTTAATGTTATTCCCAAACATATACCTAAGTATAATAACTCCAAAACAGTACATTGGTGTTGAACCTATCATCACCTAGTTCCTGAAAAACTAATTTTATGAAAAACTATTTGGAAACTCTCTTGGGGATATGATTTTTTAATTCATATTCTATATATAAAACAATATGAAGGATTTGAAAATAATGATATCCCCAATGAAATTTTATTTATTATTATATTAAGAATTATTAATTTTTATTATATGTTATGTGAAACTATAAATCTATAATTATACATTATGATTTGAAATTAATAACATTATGTGTTAATCTAGTATATTCAATAATTTAGAATTGGATCCTCAAAGGTAGAACGGTAACAATACTTGTGGAAAATGAAGATATTTCCCTACTGTGTAATCAAATACTGTTTGTTTTGTAACTAGGAAGATAATGAATAAATTAAGAAAAAATAATCAGGATATGAAAAATAACCTCCCTAGATTGTGCTAGTTATTTCACAACATTATAATACTATGTTGGATCATAGAGATGATAGAATCCCCCATCAATTTTTGGGACTTCTAATATAATTAATGAGAAAAATGGATTAAGTCTCTTGAGAATATATATATTAAATTAGTATGTGATGAAATGAAAAATTTTACCCATTCGGTGTATTTCATCAAAGGTGATACTGATAAATGGTGGTCATTGAACAATAATATTTAGGAGGAAGAAAAAATATAACTCATGTAATGGAAGGCTTTTAACGAAAAATTATACACAAAATATTTCCCTAGAGAGAGTCAAACTAAAATGAATTGATAGTTACTGTGCTTAATAAAAATGTAATAAAAATGTTTTGATATGTAAAATTGTATCATTACAGTTTTAGCTTGGTATACTAAATATTACATATGAAATTCCTAGTGCAAGATTGATCATTTGTTTCAAGGGATTAAGAAAAGTATCTGAAGGGTCCTAGTCCTTAATATTTTTCATCAAATGATTAAATAATATTACCTAACATCAAAAAGAAGAATTAATTGTCTATATTTTACTTATCAAAGGGAAATAACGAAAATAAGTGGTCCAGTGGGCACTAATAAAAAGGGAATACGACAATGTTGAAGGAAATAATGAATAAATTCTCATCTTGTGAGAACTATGGAAAAAATCATCTTGGGAAATTATTAAAGGTCTTTGGAGTTTGTTATAAGTGTGGAGGAAAGGGTATTTAAGCTAAATAATGTTGGGGGAAGAAATGAAATAATATTCTTCCATGATTCAACTATAGGGATATGGTGGAAACCACAGATTAATTTCCCAAGAATCAATATAATCTACCACAGAAGAGGCCAAGGGGAGAAATACAAGATTATATAATCACTAAAGATGAGGTGGATGTTACCAATGATGTGATTTTATGTACTATAATCATTGATTTAAATTTAAATTATTCTCTAATTGTATTTGGATCCATGAATCCTATATATCTTCAATGTTTTCCATGATAATTAGATAATTACCTATAACATTAATATGGTTTTTAAGTAATAACTCATAGTGTATTATTCATTGCAATAAATTTATTTCAGGAAATCCCCATTATGAAAAATAAAGATCCTCAACTTTCTATACTTATGATTACACCTAAGGTTGAATTAGATATAAAATTTTCTACAGACTAGATTTTAATATATGAGGAAAACATATGTTGAAATAAGAAGGAAAGATATATTCATGATGATGATATTGAATTTGTTTTCTTTGATAAGAGACTTCATCATCTGAGTTTTATGCAGATCCACCACTAGTAATATTACTGAATGAGATTCTGGAAGAAGATGATAAGACAAAATTTGTGGATGGGGAAGGTAATATTAAAATTGTGGGTCTACTTATTATTAAGGATCATTTCCATGAACTTACTAAGGAATTACCTAAAAAACCCCCAGAGTGTGAAGATATGTTTTTTATTCGTTTAATCCCCAATTGAAGACAAATATAAAAGACTCCATAGATAATATCCAATGTTGAATTAGTGGATGTAATGAAATGACTAGATTATTCGTGTGGTAATGGATATATTCTCCCTATAATTTTAATATAGAGAGCCCATATTATCTTCCATAAGAAGAAATATGGATTCATGAAGCTTTGAATTGATTATAGGGGGTAAATGATATTTTGATAAAGAACTAGGGTCATATGATGTAAATTTATGACTAATTTGATCAAATTCATAGTGAAAATATTTTTCCAATACTGATTTTCATTCCAGGTATCATCAATTGTAAATAACAATGGAATATATTTTGACTAATAAATTACCAATTATGTATAGACATTATATTTTTACAACAATTAAATTCGGTTGAATAATACAACCTGTATTTTTATAGATATAATGAACATAGAATTCAAGGAATATCATAATGATTTCATTGCGGTATTCAATGATGATATGTTAGTTTATTATAAAATTTATTAGTACAACGATAATAATGTTCATATTTTTCTTGACACTATTAGAAGAAATTATTTATATGATAAATTTAGTATATGTGATTTTTGGATTCAACAAGTATATTCTCTTGGTCATATTATCTCTAAGGAAGGAATCTCAATTACTCCTATAGAGACAAAAGCATTGATACAATGTCTTAGACCAACGAACATAACTTGGTTATGTAGTTTAATTTATTTGTTAGGTTACTATTTCCAATTAATTAAGATTTTTTCTTAATTGTATAAAATATTAACCATGATTACATGTAAAGGGGTTCAATTTATTTGGACAACATAATGTGTATAATATTATGATATATTGATGTGGAAATTGGTAAATGATCCGAATTTGAATATACTATCTATAAATGATAGGTTTCTGACATATAGTGATGAATAAAAGAAGGGATTTGGTATTGTCCTTGTGAAAAAATAATGTTATTTTTTGTGAATTAAGGAACATTAAGAGTCATAAAAAAATATACACCCCATGATCTTGTGTTGGAAATGTAATATTTTATTTAATGACATAGAGAAAATATCTCTATGATAAATTAGGTGAGGTATACATGGATCATAGAAGAATAAAATACATATTTTCACTTAAAGTTATCGATATAAGATAATGGATATGTCTTTATGTACCCAAAGATTTTGATTTCTCAATAAAATACCACAAAAGGAAAAAAATATGGGATAATATGTATTGTGTTGGAAGGATCATGGAGTATTAACCTAAATAAATATTGAGATGGATAATATATTAATGGATCTAGTAAAGATGGATAGGGTAATTATGAAATAAGAGGATACATCATTTCTTTTAAAAATATTTGCGAAACAATATTTATTATAAAAAAATAAAATGTCATCAATATGCTGTAAAGAAATTTCAGAAAAAAATTAAAGATGTGAATGCTTGAAATTTAGAAGACATAGTTTGTGTAGATGATTTTCTTAAATTCGGAAAGTGATTATGTGTTCTATGTATAAATGATCTAAAAAGGAATTGTTTCCTGAAATTGATATCTTTAATTTTTAATACACCCTAGTAGAACTATTATTTTTAGGTATTTTAGGAAATTTTTTTCATTGGACAGCATGAAGAGGTAAATTTCATAATATGTATCATGATTCTTGGGTTTTGAACATCTAATGGATCATATAACACATCCTAGAGAGCTCATTTAGCCTCTTAAAATTCCAATTTAGATGTGGTATGATATTACTATAGAATTTTCAATATGTATACCAAAGACACTGAGAAATAACGATACCATATGGGTTAAAATTGATCGCCTAACCAAATATACACATTTCATTGTTATACAAGAAATTAACTATTGAGAGCCTTAAAATATTCAATACCAATGATGTTTTAAGACATTATGGAACATATGTTTCAATCGTTTCTTATCATGACAACATTTTACTTCAAAATTATAGAAGAGTCTTTAGAAGGCCTTCGAAACTGAGCTTCAATTCCGAACTGCATACAAACCTCAAACTAGTGGATAGTTCAGAAAGTCTATTAAAATGATTTAATACATGTTTCAGTAATTATCACTTGACTTTAAAGGTACATGGGATCAATATTATCATTTGATATAGTTTTCTTATATCATTATTTTTCGTTAAAGTATGCAAATGGCACAATATGAATCATTATATGGAATGTGATGTCATAATAGTTCTTGTTCTGATGAAGCAGGTGAAAGGTAACTTGTAGGTCAATAACTTTATTAAGAGACAACAAAAAATGAAAATACTATAAAGGCTCATATTAAATAATCTCAAGGAATTCAAAAGATTTATGTTGAAAATAGATGAAGAATTTGGAATTACAAGTGGGAGATAATTTTTTATTTCATGTTTCTCAATTTAATGGTGTTAAATTGTAGGTTGAGAAGGTTAATTTGATCCTTTGGAACATAAAACCCTTTGATATCCTTAAATGAATTTATTATGTTTCTTACCACTTGTAAATATCCTCAATTATCTCCAAAGAACATGATGTCTTATCTATATTATTGTTATTAAAGTAGATTCTAGACCCAATGCATGTTCTAAACTATGATGAAATAGAATTGGAAGCCTGTAAATCACACTATTAAGAACCCATGACGATTTTTTATAATATAGGAAATGTATTTATGTATCTGACACCTTGATTGGTAAAGGTGATTTGGATAAATCAAAAAAATTGAGGAGGAAACATAGGAATCAGAGGATGTTATGAAGAAGAAATGACCTCATATCATTACAAGTTAATATCCCAAAAAATTAAAGGATGAAATTATTTTAGGAGGTAATAATATATCTCCCAGATACTTGATGATCTATTTCCTTTTTAATAAATTCATTCTCCTTGATATCATGTGATGAACACAACACTAGGTTTAAAAAAATAAAATACTCTATTAAAATATCATTTAAACATGACCTTTATACCATAGACTACAAGGTTGATGGTATGAATATGAATAAATAAATTGTTAAATTATTATTATATATCAATAAGAAAGAAAATAAGAATCATTTTAATGTAAAAAATTCCTTTTAAAAGAATATATGTTTTTTCAAATAAAACATTTTCGTTGTATCTTCAAACCTTATATTAAATTGTACATATAAATACTGTATAAAATTTATTTGATCAAATTATATTCTTTTTTGAAGTTATCATATAAAAATTATCTTACAATGAATGTTTTTATTTTTTTCAGAAAAGTTTCATTTTTCTATGAATAGCGAAAATAACTTGTTTTTAAAAAAAAATAAATTTTAGTTTAAATTATTTATAAATTTAAATATATTTAAAATTACATTAATGTATAATTTAATTAAATATATTATAATGAAAAAAATATAATTTAGTTGAATCAATTTCATATTGACTTTTGATATTACAACCTTCTTTACTTATGATAGTTTTTCATGGGAAACATTTTTTTATTTCCTCTAAAAGAATATTTTAAATTTTATTCTACTAATTATGTGAATTGGATTAGGAAAATTGGATTCAAAATTTATAATCAAATTAATTATATTATATAATAATTTTAACTTAATTTTTTACTATTAAGAATAGAAAAAGATGTAAAAATTTATTACTAAGGATAAGGTATAAACTTATTTACCTTAGGATAAATTATAAATATAAGGGTTTAAATGACGTACCAATTTGTTAAAATCCAATTCATAATCCATATATATACCATATCACCTATAATTGCATATAATGACCCATTTTAATGTATTAGGATTGATTAAAATATGGTTGTATTTGATTCTTTTAAAACATTCCCCATGTTCCCTCTCCCGCACTTATAAAATGACACCCCTCTCTTCCCCTCTTGTCACAAAAAATCCTTTTGGTTCAGTAAATACCTAAAAAAATTACTTCTTTACTCCTATAAAAACATCAAATATTAGTTTTATTGGATTATAAATACATTTAATGATGTCCTTGGGTGAAAACATAATGTGGCCGTCTGAAGAAATGAATACATTCATAAATGATCATTTTTATTTTCTTTATTCTTCAACCTACATAAAATCTTTTTAAAATAAGATATTATAACAAATTTATCTTTCATACATTGATATGTTATTATTTTAATCATATAACTAATATCTAACTCCACTTCCATAAAATGGAAAACAAAATCGTCAACCGTGTGTACAAAAAACTACTGCATGGTAAACAAAGTTAACTATTTCTCCATCAACATCACTCATAGATGGATATAATTATGGATTTAATATTAATATATTATTTATGATATTATAATATATATTTAATTGTAATATCACATATAACATATAACATTCAATTTTGTTTAAAATAAGATAATGTTGCGTGTGTGTACATAAAACTACTCCCTCACAAAGTGTGGTGAATTGATTTTCACTTATGATTTAATTAAAAGGTAATAAAGATAAATTTAATGAATAGATTTGAATGTATTTAACATCAAAACATATTTATTCACTATGATTTATGTTTTGTTTCATTTATATTCTTCAATGGGTTAAAATTTTAAAGTTACTAGTGAATTAAATAATTTATATTATAATAGCACATTCTTTTGTGATTGATTACTTTTTCTTGAAACAATCACTATATTGAGATAAATTTTCAGTAGAAATTAAATTTATCTTAAATATAAAAATTATCTATGATGGGTATTATTATTTACTAAACAATATACCATTTTTACATATGGTGTTTACTTTGAAATTTATTTGATTAATTGGAGAATAATGAAAAATATTTATCCTTACTCAATATGGATATTTGATGACAATTCAAATTGATTCATAAATAAAATCTATTATTTGATATATGATAAATTATTTGGACGTGTATTTATTGGTTGGACATGGTTATTAATAGTCCCTAAATGCATCGATATGTCTAATTTGACAAATTAGTGGGCCAAATCAGATGGTTTTTTGCTCGTAGTTTGAAAGTGTATTGTGAATGGTCTTGACAGTAGAGATATCATAATTTCATGAGATCATGATGTCTAATAATTAGGAATTTAATTAATTAAGAATTAATTTATTATGACAATCCATGATATTCTCATAATTATATTATATATGGTTTAATTTCAGTCTCAATTATTGATTAAATGAAATATATTTCTAGTTATTAACATTCCATATTGATTTTTACTTATATAATAATGACAGGTAAGTTTTTGATTAAATGGAATTTGTTTTCAATTATTTAACTTTATATATTTATTATGCTTTATTTATTTATAATAGATTATACTGTATATAACCCTTACTAATAATTTTAGCTCACCGTTATTTTGTTTCCTTTCCCCATGTTGTGAAGATGAATTATGGAATGAGTTCATATATTCCAAAAAAATTTCATCACAATGAATTTTATTTTATTTCTCAATGTAAAATGGGTATCATGCATGTATATTCTTCTCGAAAAATGAAAAATTTACCTGTTCTTTTGGATATGACCCCTTTTAACAATGCTAATGTAATAAATTAGGAACCAGGTAATGGTTACGAGTGGAAGGTTGATTACAATTTTCATTAAATATAAACAATGAAATTACATGTTAAAATCAAAATAAGATTTATATTTATAAAAAATTATTACAAAACAAGTATAATAAGATATTATAATTAAATAGAGAATAATATTTTCTTGTAATTTTTTTGTCAAAATTTTATTGTCATCTACATTATTGTGTATTGGGTTTCATAATGTTGATGTTATATTTTCTGTTAAATTATTAAAAATTAAAAAATATCATGTTACTGAAATATAATTTTAATTTGAATTTTCTCGTCTATATAAAGAGTATTATAATTGAGTTGAGGATGTTTTGATTGACATTTATTAAAGAATGACTAATATGTTAAACCATTCCATAGTTATGTGATATTAAATCATGGTTTAAAAAAAATTGAGAAATAAATGGAAATGGTAATCATGGTTCTCGATAAGTGTTTTATGAATATAGATTTATAGATTTACCAGTAACCATGTCATATCAAAAATTATATTTTTCAAGGATGAATATAAAATGAAAAGATGGATTCCCATATGATATAATAAAAGATGTGGTTTTAATCTTAGTGGTTTAACGATTTTTTTAAATTGGATAAATAAAAAAATATGCGTGTTCATGGGATAATGAATTTTTATGGTCATGGTTTGGAACAAATTTGGAAAAAATAATTTTTTCCTATGGGGAGGTTAAAAATAACCATGAATCATTACAGTTTGAATAAAAACTTTAATAAATTCAACACTATAGGTTTTTTTAGTTTATTTTTTTATTAGTACATATATGATAAAAAATGCCATAGTTTACACTACACCATGTCATAATTAAATTCATATATAAGGCTTTAATATTTTTATGTTATTAGATTTATGGATATATTTAATCAACTGCCCCTCATTTTTAGATTCATAGGTTTGAATTAACACAATTGAAATCAATGGATATTGACTGAAGTCGTAGTGGTTGGAGTTATGTAGTTGTTTTAGATAAAAATTATTTATCTAATGGGGGAATTTCTTTATGTATTTGGGATGTTTTTACATGGTTTTTGTTGATATTTGCAGATGAAATTTCTTATTATTAATGATTAAAGGAGTAACTTGATTAAGGTAATTGTTTATAATTTCTTTTAGATAAAGGGGACATTAGAGATATATGTATATTGAAAATACATATAAATATATATTTTTACCATATTTATGGATAGAGAAAACAATTATGAGTTAAAATTGAGATATTAGATATCAAAATTTATTATTGTGAAAATAGAATGTTAGTGTGGGAATACATACATAGATATCTATAAAGAAGAAGAATTAGCTCTTCCATAGAGTTTCAATGAAGATATTATTGAGTAATGTGAAAATTATATCATGATAATGTTCACACATTTTATATAAAGTAGGATAATTAAAATACGGTTAAAATGCACCCATCTATACTTACTGTAAAAACAATAATGATTATTTTATTTTTTCCTTTTATTTAATTGTTTTCCCAATTAATTTCCATTCATGAGTATTAAGAATAATGAGAAGAACTCAGGGTTACCCTTGAGTGGTATATCACATTACCTAAAAAATTGTCAGTATATTTACCCATATATTTGATTGAATATTCTTAAATACTCCACTAAATTTGATTTAGTGTCTTTTTTTACCTTAACACATTTTCATTTTATGCTCCACGAGTATAGCCTAGTGTAGGTGAACTATGAAAAATATTTTATCTTTTGTTCATTATTTATTTAATTATATTAAGGAATATATTTGTACATTATTAATAGAATAATAAGATATTTTATATTAAATAAATTATTAATGGAATATCGATTTGAGGGTATATGACACTAAATAATTTTGTGGAGAAGAATTGGTGTCATATCACTAGTCTATTTTCCTAGAGTTTTTTTCCTTGGATTTAATAGAGATGTTACGTTTATTTATGATTATATATGTTGATTTTTTTTATTTGAGCTCTATTACTATATTGATAAGGAAGAAAAATATG
The DNA here is from genome assembly GCA_963277665.1 of Viscum album. Taxonomy (NCBI): domain Eukaryota; kingdom Viridiplantae; phylum Streptophyta; class Magnoliopsida; order Santalales; family Viscaceae; genus Viscum; species Viscum album. The sequence continues at coordinate 1,784,396,284 of OY728126.1, read as the reverse complement.
AAAAATAATAAATTTGCAATTGATATTATAATTATTATAAATGTTTTTCAAGTTATTTAGAATTAGATAAAAGAATTTGGAAACCCCTAGGAAAAATAAATGAATGATTTGGATTATAAATCATATGATTTATTTAATTTTTCATTTTTATTATCTAAGGATCATAAATTTCAATATGACTGTATACCAATTGATGATGATTAAATTTCATGTCTTCCAATGGTAAAATATATTCACATATTAGAAGTACAAGATTTAGGATTATAAAAATAAGTCATTGATATTTTAATGGGGAATGTGTCAAAATAAGTCATGTTTATCAGTTGAAAATTTAGATGAAAAAGTTAAGGAAGTTGAGTAAAATATTAGTTAAAGTATTTACTAATATTAGTTTGAAGAATGGATGTTATACCAAAAAATTGAAAAAACATCTTAAATGCTACCAAAACAAAAAATTGTTTATATCATGAATGGAAACATCTCAAAATAATTCTAAAATTGAATGTATAAGAGAGGTAATGTTTTTGCAGACATAAAAGAAATTATTAAGGAATATCAAATGATGAAATAAGGAAAATTGAACATAATGGATTATATTTCATTTTTAACATCATGTTAAAGGAAAAAATTGACATGAATTATTATATTTCCCATATGTTTGAAGTGAAAATTTATTATGGAGAGGTGCTTAAATAATAAATGAATGCTTGAATTATAGAGAGAAATAAAAATACCATATAACATAAAGAGTATTTGATCATGGAATAAAAACAATTTGGTCAAAAAAGAGATCACAATACTATTTTAAAATATTAATTACATTTTTTGACTATCCTTTAGAAGGTGAAAATGTAATTTTGGAAAAATATTACAATGACATGTATAATTATATGTTACGAGATTTAATTAAAATATAAATTATTGTCCCAGTCCAGGGTTTATTTTGAGAATTGGAAATTGGATTGGGATTTTTGGAGTTGGAATACCTATAAAGGTATCTTTAGATGTGTTTAGAGCCCCATGTGGTCTTCAAGTGGTTATATAAATGAATGTTATAAATTATAAAAATTGTAAAAAAATTAGGGGCAACTAAGTCATATGATTTTGGTAGGTGTATCATAATATTTTATTGAAATACAATGAGTTTAATATTTTTTTGTAGAAATTGGTTAAGTCCCTCTATGTGAGGGTTCTTTTATAGATATTTACAATAGTACTCATAAAAATTGAAATTTTGGCTAAGTCACTATACATATGTGTCCCCCTTTTTGAAAAATTGGATACGTCCCCATTTGGGAGGGATTTTATGCATGTGGGAGATCGTAAATGAGGGGGGGGGGGTATTCCTACTTAATGGTAAAGTAATGATAAGGTAAAATAACTCATTTGACAATTTTGAATGTGATAGAATAATTATAATATATAAATGCCACTTGTATGAAAAATTAGGGTTAATATAGTTTGGGTGAAAATGGTAATATATGATTCTAAATGGTTACCCTATACATGAAAGGGTTTTTGGATGGATGATATTTATTGAAAGTTATAAATTACCCAGTTATATATAAGGAATAATTTGGATCATACATATGGGCTACCATTTGAAACATCAGGGTCAGATAAATGGTAATGTAAAAAAATGTACAAGTCTCCCAATGACGGATAAGGGTCGGTCTATATAAAATAGAAATATGGTAATGTATAGAATATACAAGGGTTGATACCTATAATGTGTAAGGGTTGGATAGTAATGGTGTATAAGAAAGTTTTATGTTTTATAGTGTGATGTGTAAGATTTTCATAGTATGAAAGGGTTTCAGAAATAGTAAACTTTTAGTGTAATGGTATATATATGGAAATCGTGATACAAGCCAGGGGATTCATGATATAAAGGTATGATATATTGATATTAATGGTTCTAACATATATAAATGTGTATTCTATGTCTAGTACAAACACTCGGTAGGGGTTTCCCTGAAGGGGGCCGGTTGAGCTATGAGGTGTTAAGGGGAGTGGCTATGACTGTGACATTGAACTGTGAGCTCTCATATCACACTACGACACCATATATAGATAATTTTATAAAAGTTAATTCAATAAATGTTTAAAATTTCATGGTTATAAAATAAGGGATCCTCACCTCATTTATAGAAGCACACTTATTTACATGAGCTCTCTCTTATCCACTTATCTTATGAGTATGTCAATTATTTATCCTTAACATTATTTGAGTATTTTCTATTTTTGGTGTTATATGGAGGTAAAGCTATCACTCCCCTTAAATCAACTTCTCTCTCATTTATGTTCTTATCCTTATTTCTTTTTTGGGTCATTCCTTCTATGGTTTTGTTAAACATTCCACCATATCATGGATTAATTGTCCTGATATTATAGGGATTTAGTTTATATTAGGCATTGGATAATTCCATGTGATTTTGACATGCCATTTCAAGAGGATTCATCCTTAGGATTCCTTTTCAGTTTGAATTCAATGATTATGTAACATTAAATTAAACTGAATAATTACGTTCAAAATTTTATAATTAATTGATTATACCATATTGTGATGGATAAGATATCGAGTGCATGGTGGGACTTGTTCTAATATTGTATGGAAATTTCAATCATGGCTTGAGGATGATAACTCCATTTTAGAGGTAGGTGGTTCCTATAATATAATTCCATATTCATTTTTTCATGTAGGTTACATGAGTGTATCACAACATGTGCTTATGAATATATTAAAGGGTATGAGTAATCTCAGTAGTGTGTGAATGTATGGGGTTAATAATTTTAATTATGAATTTGGTGTTTCTTGAATGAGTGGTATTTGGGATATTCTTGATAGCTTTATCACAAAGGGGTAGTGAAAACTAGAATGGTCTAACGATCCCCTAAATGATCCTAAATCATGAAATGGGTTACATTTACTATATGCTAATATAGAGGGGTTAAATTATGGTATAAAAGTTGATTAAACATGTGTAACTATTTCTATTGTTGTTAGGAAATTTTAATTTTGTGAAAAAGGCTATAAAGATAACCCTAGAACCTTGGAACTCCTTGAGAGATATGATTTCATAGTTGAATATTAGTTTAGTAGTCATTGAAAGTCATTAGTCTTAGGAATTTTTTATTATTCAATAAAGAAATTAGGTAATTACTTCCTTTGTTTATTCCAAGTAGAAATTTATTATTTTAAAAAATGGGCACGGTATCTCATTAGAGGGAGGCTCAATAGGGGCCCAAATGGGAATGTGAGAAGTGAGTGAACATAAATATGGAATCTCTGAGAGGATTAGGTAAGGAAAATGGGTTATTTAATGGTGAATAAAGTGTCTCACATAATGTATGTAGGTGTTCTTCATATAATTAAGTTTTGTTAAGATGTACTGAGTGAGAAGTTAGGAAACTCAAGACAGAGTTGGCTTCTATACAAGTGTTTAATGGTGGTATAATAATTTATTTCTGTTTCTTTGATACCATATTGGGTAGTGAATGGAATTTGTGAGAGGAATTGGGTTTTGATATCGCAAAGTGTCATTGGATCCTTATTATATCCATTTATTTATCGATCAAGTGGTTAAATTGGAATGAAATGGGGATTAGGGAGGTGATGTTGAGTTATTTATGCTACATTCTATTAGAGATCTAGGTTGGAATACTTTTATGGCCATATGGGGTTTGGGAAATGGGAGTGTCTCAAATGTTACTCCTTTATTATTATTTACACTATGATAATGTGATAAAACATGATGCCTCACCTTGAGGGAGTGTGTGGAGGTTTGTTATGGGATCTAAAATGTGACATGTTACATGTGATTGGACTTCACCCTATGCGTGAGGATGGTGGTGTGATATATCGTATGAGATGAATTATAATGGGTGATACGATCCCTTACCCTGGTGAGATGTTGATAGTATGTTAAATGACATAAGACATGGTATAGAACCATAGAATGAGTGACATTGTAGTGGCAAAGACGTGATATTTAACTTACCTGGAGTAAAAGGGTAAAGATTATGTTGTGATATGGGACTTCACCCTAAGTGAGATGGAATAATTACATGAGGTGATGAATTAGCAATATAAATGAGGCTAAATATGATATCCATTTTCCCCAATTCATTTTTTATATTTTTAGGACTTCCAATGTCTCACCTTTTCTCATATGTGTTTTTGATATATACAGGACATGCTATGTTATGCTTTTTCTAAGATGTGTTTTTGTATTCTTTGAATTAGTTATGTTACAAATTTCCCATAAGTATAATTCAATGTTATGGGGGTTGTATTTTTTATTAATTTTACATAATGAGATTACAATCATAAATAATATTAAATATATTCCCCCGATTGTGGATATTATAGGTGGGGTTAGGTGTTTAGGTTTCCTAGTTTTCACATAAGGACCTAAAATAATTATTCTCTTGCCTAATATTTTTCGTAGATTTATTTAATTATACATGAATACACTATATATGATTCCATAAAATTGGGGAACATAGTGAAACCCAATAGGGTTTGACCACACCATACATGTGTAACCTGTTATATGTGCGTCTATTATGTATCACATTCATGTGATAGGTATTGTGGGGGATCTAGTAGGATTAGATGGATAGATGTTGGGAGATTGGTCCAAAGATGGAATTGTGGTTTATAATTGATCCTCCCATATTTTTTTCTATTTATTTTTACTAGTTATCATGGAAGGAGACCCTTTCAGTATTAGTGTATATTGAGAACGGTTTTTTAAAAAATAATTTAGGCATTGTCTCTTATTAATGGTTTTATTTTAGTTATATTTCTTCTGTATTACTAAATTATTAATTTATTATTGCATTATTTATGTATTATTAGTTATAATGGTAACAATATTTAAATCTTTTCTTGTTTCTTATATATTATTTCCACCAATTGTTAGCTTATAATACACGGGGAGACATTTTTGAGGAAATCTTGAATCCCCACTCATGTGTTGTTAAGATGATCCAACATGAGGAATTAAAAAATTATATTAGGAATAGTTCTTGTAATAGTGTGGTATCTAGAATGTTTTAGCATAATCGAAATATCGGAGGGACCTAGGTATGACTACATGATCAGATACAACATCGTTGTTTGGTACATAATGATGTTCCCTCTTAAGGGGGAGTGAATGCTTCAACTATTTCAAGGTCTATTCTTGGTGATAATCATGACCCAATCCTTTATAATATTAAAACTAAGATTTCATGTCCCAAAGAGTGAAATATCAGGGTGAAGGAGGGCTGGTATGTTACAAATATTCTAAATCTGAAATGTGACATAAAAAATAAGTGGTGAAACAAAGTCCCCATTCCACGGGAAAACATGACATTGGTTATGAAAGATTCTAATAAAAGGTGAATAAAAAGTCTTCTCTTGGTATTGAGAATAAAGAAACATTATTCTCAACAATAAAATATGAAATGTGTAGATTTAATTAAATAAAAAAAATCTCTTAATCAAATGTGAGAATAAATTAATAAAATTTATTTGTAAAATGTATTGATACATATGAATTTATTGTGACATTCACTGTAATATTTCATCCATATGTTTAAATTAATTTTACTATATTACATGTTTTGTAGTTCATAGAGTACTTGTTAAGAGTATTTAACAACCATATAAAAGGTTGTGTGTATATTATTTGAATTATTCAAATTATGATAATCATTAATCATATAGAGTTAAATGAAGATATTTATCTAGAGTTTATAAATAAAACCCGAATATGGATAAAAGGGAATATATCCTACGAAAAACATCTTATATAGGATTGTTTTAGTAGATAAAATTTCAACAAGAGATGTTAACAGTATTTCCAAAAATAGTTTTGAATAAAAGGCTTCATAAAAGAAAAAATGAAGGTTTACAAAATTTAAATTTATTCAAATATTTTTTATGAAAATAAATATATTCAAATAAAAGAATCCCAAATAAATGTTTAAAAGAATAAAATAATGTAACTTTTTGGGAGAAAAATAAGTATCATGATAATCTAGAAATAAAAAGGATAATTAGTGTTTTTTGGATGATTCCATTATGGTATGAAAATTCCAGTAGAAAAAAATTGTCCTTTGTAGAAAAGATGAAGCCTAGGAAGAATGTAGAGACAATAGAATGGTGACCCAATGATTGAAGTACGTGGACATTATATTTATTATTTACAATACTTAATACATTAAACAAAATATATGTTCAGATATTGTATTATTTTTCTGTATTTTTAAAAATCGGAACATGATCTTCTAACTTGCTGAAATATCTTCAACATCTCCCATAAAGATCATCCCCTTTTGTTTTCCTACCTAAAATATTTATTTATATATTTGGGAAATGAAAAAAAAATGGGTGAGCTCAAATGCTCAGTAAGTGAAAACATGGGGACTATAAAACAAACCATTTAATTTGAACATAGCAACATGAACATAAATTTTAAACATCAAAATCTAGATTAATGAAATAAATCTTTAGAGTACGTAAGACATAGATAAAAAAATAGAATTAACCATGATAAAATAAAATTGTAATAAAATATGTCATTGTGAAAAACTAATAATAAAATAATATGTTTCCCATTATAGCTAAGGAATTGATTCCAAGACCATTATAGTGGAAAAAGTCCATTACTGAACCGTGTTTACTTGTCATTCCAACCATGTCTTATTGAATCAGATTTAAATGTCATTCAAGCCATGTATTACTGAACTAGATTTACATTTTGTTCTACTCATATATACCTGATGAGATATAAATCTTTAACTAATGCATTGTAGGGATATATAGATCCCACCCATCCCATAATTATATCATTTTTACATGTGCCATAAAATATAAAAACATTCACCATAGCATAAACCATGAAATTAAATGGGTTCCTTAAACATAATTTAATCATAAAATAATCCATATAAGATAAATATATTTTTTAAAAATAATTCCATCATAAAAGTAATCAAATCAAAGTAATAAGATGTATATAAACATAAACCCATGACATATTAAATGGGAAATATTTTTGATAAAACACAGTAGCTTAATTCTTGAGGAAAATATCATTTCTTTTTAAAATTTTTTTTTATTATCAAAATGTCATGCAATTTTAAAAGAAAATAATTTATCTGATAATAAACATGAAATAGTGTAATGGAAGCTTAATTTAAATAAGACTCATGAAAACATAAAAAACAATTAATGCCATATACGTTAAAAAACATTTTCCTTGTACTTTTGCAGAAAAATTCAAAAAGTGCCTCGTATTGTAAAAAAACAATGATTCATTCCATACCACATAGTAAAAGTAAAAAATGGGTAAAAATTACTTTAAAAAAAATATAATAATAGTAATCATTTTATGATTAATTTTTTAGGAAACATGAATAATTAATATACCCTCAGTAAATAATTACGTATAAACAATCTTAGATCAAAAATGCGATTGGAAAATTATCCCTTACCTTGTAGATTTTTCTAGTCTAGGGTGTGGTCACCTAATTTATAATGGTTAAATCATGTTATTAAATTGAACTAGGGCTATATATATATATATATTTATTATATCATATATGATCCACTTATATCATTTTGTTAGTAGTATTTCAATAGTAACATTATTTCGGGTGTTAACTGTGTTGTTTTCCCATTCCTATTTTATCATGTAAGACATGTTTTTTATGAATAGGATGCATTTTAATCATTAAATTATCTTCATAATTATTATTTTAACTCATCATATAAATTTTATAATAATTCTTTAATTGTTAATGTGGAGAATGAATCTCACCGCGTCATGGAGATGGTGGGCCGTATGTACGCACGAGTGATAATATCATTCCGTTGATGGTTAAATGGTATGTGATTATATGTTATATTAATTATAAAGAATCATTATCATGTTTTATTCATTATTTAAATCTATTATACTAATCTTTATACCCTTTCTAATATTTGTTTTGAATATAAAATTAAACCACGGTTTGGAGACTGTAAGTCGTACGTACGCACACATAGTGATATTGTTATTTGTAGGATGGATAAAATGTGGTATAATGTTGTACAAACAATTATAATAACATCAAAGTGTGTATAATATATCATATTTTTTAATTTATCATGAAATCAACATAGAATGAAGAAGTAGAAGAAGAAAAGAAATTGAATTGAATTGGAAAAAAAATTACCTTTTCTTCATTGGACTTCCTTTCGATATCTTCAAAGGGATACTAGGGATGGTCTTTTTGGAAAACCAGTACCTTCAAAAGTTAACTAAGAATGGTTATAGGATAGTTGGGTAGGGTTTGGTCCAGCTAGAATTCTTAATGGGGTTTTGTGAAATCTGGGAGGATATTCCTTTTTATAAGAGAGGAGGAGGGGCACTTTAAAAAAGTATTGAAATATTATTTTATTATAAAATTATTTTCCATTTCAAAAGTTCCAAACTAATTTAATTCAATGATAGGACTAGTATTGTTCTCAATACTCTCAAAAAATAGGTTTTAGACAAGTTTATGTCTCATATTTAACCTTTATTTTAGCTTTAACCCTTAGTTAACTAATTTAACTCTTACCATATCTTCTTTTAAATTCATACTATATGGTTAATATTGTTAATATAATATTCCAATAGAATGTCATGTAGTTCATTAATGAAATTTCAAACATTATCTAAGTAATTTTTTGAATCATTGATTTTTAGAACTATTACTTCCTTAAATAAAATAGTGTTTTTTTTCAAATCTCATTTATTTAAATTTTTATACTATTCATATCATGACTTTTCAAAAATCCATAACAACATTATTATTTCAAAAACAACTAAGTAATTAACACATAACAAGTCATACATAGAAATAAAATTATTGTATGGCACAAAAAGTTTCAAAATATGTTTTTTTAATATTTATAATCTCATTTATTTAAATCATTCATTAATGAGGTAATCACTACATCATCAATGTTTCATAAATAAATTCATATATATTATGTCTAAAATTTAAAAATAAAACACCATGATGTTGAAATTTTTTTATATTTCCCAATGACCATTTATAGTCTAATTTATCTTATGTATAACCCCATATATATATTGATTTATTAATAAGATTCAAGTTTATGTCATGTTTCTCTTTACTTTAAATTAATTCTTATAAAATTTCATTTTCACATCCAGGTGGTTCCATGGTGTCCAAAAATCGACCCAAGGATGCCCATGGTCAGAAGTATCTCATCTAGTAGGATTAGTACATGTGTTAGGTTATTTTAATATTATTATAATATTATTTATTTACCTTTATTTACTATACTAACCCTTTAACCATACTAAATAAAATAATTACCGAAGTTACTATTAATAATGTCCTAAAATAAAAGGTACATATTCATACAATTTAACCTTATGATTCCAAATATGGAATCCATTTTTCCAAATTCAAAACATAGAATATTCATTAATTATTTTAAAATTAATTCCCATTGTCAAAAATAAAAAAAGGGTTTTTAAGAAATAATAACTATCAAAAGATTGAGATGTGTTTATGTCCATTTTCAAAGGGAAATTACTTACAATGACAAAAATTGGATTAAAATTTAAAAAAATATTCCAATTAAAAATTATAAAAAATTTAAAATACAATCTAATTATATAAATAAATTATATGAAAAGGAAGTTTTGAATTAAAATGTGGTATTATTCATTATTCATTAAAATTTGAATTTTATTAGAAAAATTCCACAAATTAATCAAAAGTAAATTTTTATGTTCTTTTTTCTAAAGAATATGTTTATTTTTTCAAATTAATCTAATAAAAGTGTCACATATTATATTTAAAATGGGTGTGCTGTTAAAAGGTTGTAAAACTATATTTTTTAAAAAATACTTCTTTCGTCGGAAAAATTGATTTGGTTATTATATTACAATCAATAAAAGTTATATGATTAATGCTAATGATATATAAAATTATAAATCTGGTTAATTCTATTAGTAAAGGGTAGTTATATCCCATTAAATAATATTATTATAATAATATATTGTTGTTTAGTGATACTCTGTATCATGTACAATGTAAGCTATCGAGGAAGGTCTCTCTTGTGTGTAACCCAAGCCAAGTCCGTGTTGTGTGTAGTTAAATATTTATTTGGTGTTGCATATAACACAATCAAATCTTATATAATTTATACATTGAATAAAATATATACTCAATGTTCCATGAAATGAATTCTCTAAAAAGAACATAAAATTGTATGTAACACAAGCCAAGAATAGTGTGTCATATACTTCAAGCTAATACAGTGTGGTTTATAGCACAAGCTAATCTTGGTGTAGCATAAAAAACAAGACATCAAAGAAAAAAATAATCCATCTCATAAAATATCAGGGTGTTACATTATAACATCCTTAAAATTAATTTCTCCCTGGATATTCGTTGGTGTTTATAAATGGTTTACTACATGAATGTTTCTTTTATGGAAACCCACATCGTAAAAAGGAATAATAAAACTTCATTTTATAAAAGAAATATAGAATCATAATGGTTACGTAAAATAAATCATCTCTGGTTTTACACATAGGAGAACATATGTGAGAAGTGAAAACATGGATATGGAATAGAAATCTAACCATAAAGTTCTAGTGTATAGTGACAGAGAATAAGGTTTTGATAATGTTAAATATCAAAAATCCATAAATATGAGATGATTTAAAGGACCATCTGAATCATCAAATAAGAAGTTACTAGTATAACATTTTTGGTTTTGAAGATCCTCTACATAATTTTGAAGAACATGAGAAGAAATTCTTACTTGATTTCAGTATAATCTCTTCATTGTTCGTTCCATGTAAAATTTTCACTTTATCTCTTATTTAAATAAATGAAGTTGAATTTTTCATTTTTTAAATGTTAGCATATCATGCGATATAATGATAGGTCATTCCATATTTCATAAGTAATCAAATATGCATTAGTCCAAAGATAGTGAGATTAATCATACATGGTTCCAAAAATGGAATTATACTCCATCTATCAAACTGCTTAAATAAAATAAAACTAATTTAAACTAACCCAGGACTTCCCATTGGATAGGTGTAAGCAATAAAGTCCTATCACACTTCGGTTGTGGGTTCGATTCCTACAGCCTTGTATGACATGACAGGTTGTCTACCATCTTGTGGGGTGTCCTTTTTCTAAAACTAAACTATTATATCATTCCAGAAATAATATAAAAAAATGTTTTAGCCTCAAACAATACTATCAGATTTCCAACATAATCCACTCAAAACATTAGGCTTATCCAATATAGTTCTGTCCAAACTCATATTATTAAAAAATAACAAGAACGTTCATATAAAAAGCATGTGAATACCATAATTTAACCCTCATATATCATAAGATATATCGTGTTGATCTCATTCCAAACATTTTAATGACTTCATCATGCATTATCTTTAGTCATGGTAATAACCTAAATTACCATATGCCTTTATTGAAAGCATCCATTTTCCTTATTGCATTATTTATTGGATATAATCCTTATGTCTGAAAATTTTTTATACATCATCCATGATACCATAACCCCCTTTTCAATAACTCCATAATTAGTTCCATTGAAATTATAATCTTCTAATTTACATATTCGAATCCAAAATATCTTTATCCAAACATCATTATCTGAACATTAGAGACATATTAAGGGTTATATTCCCATTAAGCACGTGTTCTCCAAATATATCACCTTGCCCTTAAATAAATTTTTTCTCTCTATAATACTTTTCAACAAATCCTTTCAAATCATTAATTAAAACTTATACTGAAAACCCTTATGTAGTTCATGATTCATAATGTTTTAATTCCAAAACATATGCACTTTAATCATCATACATTATTCTTAAACCATTAATGAGGATCCATCATCGTTCCTAAAATAGTAATCATGTCTTAAGGTTTCTCAACCTTAAACTTATTAGGTGTAATGTAAACAATACTGGAAGAACAACACATACCTTTAACATGTCATTTACAATATATTTATCCTCAATTGTATAACCAATACTCATTACATATTCATGATTCTGTTAATGATATTTCCACTTAGCAAATTATTATTCATAATTCCCATAATTTCTATATCTGAAACATTCACTTTCTAACTATGTCCTATATAGTTATGGTTATTGACTAAGATCATAAAGAAAATTGTGGGAAATACACATCTGAGATTAGAAATACATAAGTAAGGTTAATTAATTATAATATTTCAATCTATGATATCTTCTCTTTAACCCTAGGTTAGTTCTGGTTATCATAAAACCCATAGGATGGTACCATATACTTGAATAATCCTTCATACATCCCTATACATATCTTTATGAATATCTATAGGAATCTTACAAATGTTTTCGCATCCAATTTTCCAGAGATTGACTAAACCTTTTCTCTTATACAAAATATAGTGACCAAAAGGTTGAAAAACATGGAAATTACATTTATTTTGGGGAATACATAATACATTACAAATAATATATTACAAAAAACCATATTTGTTTAGTGCCTTTGGAAACTAAAAACATAATCTTCTAACTTGGTGAAATATCTTCAACATCTCCCACAATGATATTCCCCTTTTGTTTTACTACATAAAACCTTTATTTTTATCTTGGGGAAAAGAAAATATTAAAAGGGTTATATCAAATGCTCGGTAAGGGTAAACATGGAGATCATAAAACAAACCATAAAAATTTGAACGTAAAAACTAGAACATAATTTTTAAACAACTAAATCCAGAGTCTTAAAATAAACCTTGGTATTACTTAATCCATAGATCATAAAGGAACTTTAACAATGACAGAATAGCATTGGCATGAAACATGTAATTGTGGAAAACTAATAATCACATAATATGATCTCAATAGTGTCTAATTAATTTCTTTCATGGCCATCATAGTGAAAAAAGTCAATTAATTAACTATGTTTACTTGCCATTCCAGTCATGTATTATTGAACTAGATTTACTTGTCGTTCCATCCATGTATTACATGTTCCAAAAAACATAAAAACATTCACAATAGCATAACCCATGAAATTAAGTGGGTTTCTTAAACCTCATTTCATCAAAACAAAATCCATATTAGATAAGTAGATTTAAAAAAATAATAATTCCATCATAAACATAGTCAAATCAATGTAATAAGAGGTATATAAACATAACCGTATTTCATCATAGATGGAAAATAATTTTGATAAAACACTTGAGCTTAAATCTTGAGGAAAATATCCATTATTTGTTGAAAACATTTTATTTTCTCCAAATGCCATGCAATTTTATATAAAAATAATTTATTTGAAAATAAATTTGAAGTAGTTTATATTAAGCTTCATGGAAATAATGTGTCATGAAAATGTAAAAATTCATTCATTCCATATAAGATAAAAAAACATTCTTCTCGCACTTTTTCCAGAAAAGTAAAAAAGTAACTTGTATTGTAAACAAAAGAATGATTCCGTCCATACAACATATTAAAAGTAAAAAATTATTAAAAATGACTTTAAAAATTCATAGAATAATATTAAATATTTTATTAAAACATTTTTAGAAAACATGGATGATAAATATAACCTGAGAAAAAACTTATATAGAAACAATATTGGATAAAAAATAAGATTGAAAAATTATCCCTTACCTTGTACATTTTATTATTCAAGGGTGTGGTCACCTCTTGTATAATGGTTAAATCCAATTTTTAAATTAAACCTGGCCCATATACATATTTATGACATCATATATGATCCTATTATATCATTTTGGGAATTGTATCTCAGTATTACCATTATTTTGGGTGTTAACTGCATTGTTTTATCATTATTGTTTTGTATTGTAAGTAAATTTTGTTTTAAATAAGATGTATTTTATCCATGAACATAAGATCGTAATTATTATTTATACTCATCATATAAAATTTATAATCGTTCTTGATTTTTTAATGTGGAGAACGAATCTCAGCGCATCGTGGAGACGGTAGGCCGTACGTACGCACGAGTGACAGTATCATTCCCTTGATGGTTAAATGGAATATAAATGGATGTTATATTAATTATAAAGAATAATTATAATGTTATATTAGTTATTCAAATAAATATACTCAACATTATATCCATCTTAATAATGTATTTTTGAATAGAAAATTACTCCACAACATGGAGATGGTAAGTTATACGTGCCCACGCATGGTGATATTATTATTCATAGGATGGATAAAAAGTGGTATAATGTTGTCCCATAATTATAATAACATCTCAATACGTATAATATACTATATTGTTTAAATTATTATTTAATAAATATAGGAAGATGAAGTATAATAAGAAACAAAATGAAGTGAATTGGAAAATAAATTACCTCTTCATGTACTTCCTTTGGATCTCTTCTTAGGTACACTAGGGACGGAAATTTTGGAAAACCAAGACCTCCAGAACCTAACTAATAATGTTTATAGGAAAAAGTTTAGGGTTTTTTCTAGCTATAAGGATCAAGGTGGTGTGTGTAAATGTGGGAGGAGATTCCTTTATATATGATATGAGGAGGGCCACTTTAGAGATTTATTGATATATAATTTTATTATAAAATGATTTTAGATTTCAAAAGGTCCTACACAAATTTAATTAGAATATAAGATGATTTTTGTTCTAAATAATCTCAACCAATAGGTTTTATAAATGTTTTGGTCTCAAATTTATCCTTATCTTTTAGGTTTAACCATTAGTTAACTAATTTATGTCTTACCAAGTCTTCTTATATATTCATACTATATGGTTAATATAGTTTCCATATGATTCCAATAAAACCCTAAGTGGTTAATTAATGGAATTTTCAACATTTTCTAATTCATTTGGGAGAATATTATATTTTTAAAACTGTTATATAAATTAACAAAATTTTTATTATTTTTAAAAACTCATTTATGTCAATTTTTATATTATTCATATTTGGACATTTTAGAAATCCATATCAACCTGATTATTTCAAAAAAACTTCACCAATTAAAATATAACAAGTCATAATCATCCATATAATTATTTTATGGCATAAAAAGTTTCAAAATAAATTTATTTTAATATTTATAAGCTCATTTATTTAAATCATTCATTAATAAGGTAATCACTACATCATCATGGTGTCATGTAAAAATATATTTATTTAGTGTATAAATTGTTTAAATAAAACACCATGATGTAGGAAATATTTTTACCTTTAAAATGACTCTTAATAGTATAATTTACTTTATGTATAACCCCATATAAATATTTTTTTATTTAGAAGATTCATGTTTATGTCATATTTCTTTTTACTTTAAATTAATTCATATAAAATGTCATTTTCACATCCAAGCAGATCCATGAGGTCCCAAAATTGACCCAAGGATGCCATTTTTCGGAATTATCTCATACAATAGGATTAGAACATGTGCCATGGTAGTCTAATATTATTATAATATTAGTTTTTTATCCTTATTTACCAGATTTACATTTTAACCATGGTAAATAAAATACTTTCAGATGTTACTATTTATAATGTCCAAAAATAAAAGGTACATATTCACAGAATTTGAATATTCTTATTCCAAATATGGAATCATTTTTTACAAATTTATAACATAGGTGTTTCAAAAATTAATTTAAAATTAATTTCTATTGTCAAAACCAAAAGCGGGTATTTAAGAAGTAATAACTATCAAAATATTGAGATGTGTTTATGTGCTATTTCAATGGGAAATTACATCCAATGACCAAAATTGGATTAAATGATAAAAACTTAATCAAATTAAACTTTAAAAACTATTAAAAAGATAATATAATTATATAAATAAATTATATTAAAATGCAGTTTTGAATTAAAATGCATTATTTTTCACTATTTATGAAAATTTGAATTTTTATCATAAAAATACATGTAATTCCAAAAAATTAATTATTTATAACCTGAATCCAAATAAGAATTATATTATTCAAATTTAACTTTTAAAAGTGTCAAAAAATAGATTTAAAATGGGTGATCTATCAAAAGGATGTAAAACTGCGTTTTTTGAAAAATACTTCTTTAATCAGAAAAATTGCTATTGTTCTCATATCATGTTCTAGAAAATATGTATTCCAAATTATAATGTTCTATAAAATTCAAAATTTTGTTAATAATATTCATAAAGGCTAGTTTCTTTCCATTAAATAATTATATTATAATAATATATCATTGTTTAGTGAAATTCTGTATCGCATACAATACAAGTTGCCATGGAAAGTCGCTCTTGCGTGTAACACCTGCCAAGTAAGTGTTGTGTGTAGTGAAAGATTCCTTTAGTGAAGTGTATAACATAATCCAAACTAATTTCATTTCTACAATGAACAAAATCTATACTCAATGTTTCTTGAAATGAATTTTATCAAAAAAACATGAAATTGTGTGTAACACAAGCCAAGAACAGTGTTGTATATGTCGCAAGATAATACGGTGTTGCGTATGGTGCATGATAGTCTTGGTGTAGCATAAAACATAAGACATCAAAGAAATTAAAAGAATCTATATCATAAAATATCAGGGTTTCACATTGGGATTTATCAAAATAATTTTATAACTTAATATTGATTTTAAAATGAAGGATAAATAAAAATAAATAGCTCATAATGGCTCACTATCTTCCTTACCATCAGGAAACATGAGAATCCAAAATACCCATATATTCAGTTATGATGATTCTTATTGAAAAAATAAAGAAATAAATTGTATATATGATCAATGAAGAAGATGTAGTGGAAAAATCCATGAATATAAAATTTAAGACATTTATTTTTATTAACTAGTGAGTGATATCAACTGAAGAGAAATTATAGAAATTTAAAGGAAGGATTATATTATATTAAGAATATACTAACAATTAGTATCAATTTTTTTGATATATTTGTTATAAGAAAGTGAATCATTATTATAGAGAATTTTTAAAAATGAAATTCCTTATATTTTTAAATCTTATACAATTTAAAAAAATTTGTTTTGGAAAGAATCCTTTTGGAGTGGTTTTTAATTTTCACTATGATAATTATCTCAATGTGATGATTTTTTATAATGTAGGGTTAATTTCAAAATAAAGGTAGGATTTAACTATGTAATTTTATTGTAATAGATGAATTATTATTTAATTTTATATGGGGAACTCTATTACATGATGTATTACATTGAATTTGGGTCGAGTTGTGTGATATTATGAGATTTGAATGTGTTTTTAGGTATTTTTAAAGGGATTTTATAATGATTGTATTTTAACATATTGGGTTGTCTTAGGTCCATTTTTTTGTGATTAAGCATTTTTAACCATGTATTTGGTCCAACATTAGGGAATTACACCAGCAATGTTTGTATTCATCCATGATTGGTATAACTTTAAACCCAATTATAAATTTTCCCCAAGAATATTCTCCCTAAAATTTTATTTTCCTTCTTCATCCTCTCAACATTATTTATCAATTTCTATAACCTTGGTAATTATAGATGATCACTTGACAAACATTATCATGTAGTGATTCCTAGTCACTTTCAATGAATGGATTTATGTGTCACCAATGAATGAGAATCAAGGTAAGACTCTTCTTATTCCAAACCCCATTATAACATGATTTTGATTTTGAATGTATCATAATTTTTTGTTCATCATTCCACATATGATAGTTTTATGGCGAAACACCCTTTTATTTCCAATTATAATTTCCCCATTCTTCTAAAAACAAACCCTTTTTAATGATTCTTATACAATTGATATTTCATTGTTAAAATTTTCTCTCAAATCCTCTTATTTATCTCATTACTCTATTGATTAGAGGACACTGGACCAAATGATAGTGGAATGAGGTGTTCGGGTATAGTAATAGGTACTTGAAATGGATATAGTGGTATGATATGGAAATTAAGATAAACAAATTCTGATTTTTGAAAGGTCTCATCGACCCATGGAAAGTATTATCACTATAGGATTTAAGGGTCTCATAATTTTCTCAAATCCCTTGATTGGAAGGATCACATCACAATACTGCCAATTGAATTATCAGTGAAATTTACTTCATTGATGTGTTTTCTTAGAGTTAATATTATATATATTCCCTAAGTTTATGGTTTTATCATAAATGAGTTAAAATATGATGTTGTATTTCTAGTTACAATGTGATGAAGGTTTTTATGGTATAAATGTGTGGAATATTTTATGAGAAGATGATAAAAACACTAGATTGGTGTGTAGATAATTGATTGTGATAAAAAACTTATGGTCCATGAAATTTCACATAAAAATATGGATCATTCCATGAATGTATTTATCCTTGAGAGATAAAACCCAACATAATCCATTATTGGGATTTATGGATATTTTTACCCGTGTGAGGGATTAGTGAAAGTAAATAGTATTTTTTGAGTTTATTCATGTATATAATTATAGTGTGATCATTTAAAATAGTTAAGTCCATTTATATTATTTTGGGTAGGTTTTAGAATTATTTATGCAGGGATGATGAATGGGTTCAATCGTGATAACAAGAGAATGGTTGAGGTTTTGGTACTCACCTAGGAGCATGTAGATGATAGAGAATGAGTTTCCCACATGCTCTTAGAGTTTTTCACTCACCCACATTTAATGTGTATGGGTCCTCTACAGTTCAGGCATGGATTTTTAACTCCATTACAACCAATAGATCAAAAGAACAAAATATGTATAATAAATCATGATACTCCCCTAATTGATATTCCATAAATCGTTAGGGATCATATCCAAGATTTATAATGTCAGGAAATAGTTTTTTTTGACCATATTGTTTGAAGTGGAATGAAACCACCATCTATAATTTAATACTCCCCTGATCGACACTAATCTTTTAAATGATTAGTTTCCCAACCATAGTTGTTGAGATAATATAATGACCCAAAAATGAAACTTGAAATTCTCTTTTTGAATGAAATAATTCATTATCATGTAATATAGAAATATAAAAAACATTCAACAGTTTGATTATATTGGACCATTATAAAAATATATGATCAGATTTAAAAGGCCATTAGGAATTTAAACTGCTAATAATATATCTATTTTTTATTGACTCTTATTATTATTACATGTAAATGGTTATGGTAATGTCTAAAAGATAGATATAGAATAAGTGATGGAATTGAACAGTATGATCGGGCCCTATAAAGCCCATTTATTAGAGATTATGAGAGAGATGACATCATTGTGATTTTAACATGAATAATCCCATGATGATATGAAACAACTAAATCACAAGAAAAACTATTTATGGGATAATTTCATGATTATTAAGATCATAGACCAAACCATGTTCGCCAAACCACCCCTAGATATCACCCGCATCACACACCTTACACTATGGGAATATACTGGTTTAATAATGGGTCTTTTATCTAGACCTATGTTGTATTGATTTTTATATATTATTTTTAATAAATTAATTATTATGTATAAAACTTTTTGTTAATTATTTATTTATATATATATAATTATATATGAGTTGCTGAAAATTGGATTTTGATATAAAGAAACCAAAACGGTATTCTATGAAAATATATGTTGTTAACACTGTAACTGATAAAATCAATAATTTAGAACTAAATATTACTCTCAAATAATAATATTATCAAATAATAATTTTATCAAATATTATTTATTTATATTCAAATGAGAATGGAATATAATGTTGTCCAATGTAATCTTTATAATGGTAAAAAAATTATTTCCATAAAAACATGTATTTTCCAGCAAATAATGTTTTTTACATAAAAGTGAAAAAAAATATTATTTAGATAATTATTTTGATAAAAAATTATTCTTTAAATCAAATTTTTGAAAATATTTGATGTTTATTTTTTCAATATTTTTTGAGATAGTTTATTTTTTTATTAAAGATTATATACGATATCAATATCTAGTCTATATGATGACATCATATTGACTAAAAATTTATTTAATATTTTAAATGAAATACATAGATGATAAAACAAATATATTTACCCTTTATATTATTTTTTAAAGTTATTTTATTAATTTTATAGGCCCCTAATTTATCACTTCAAACCTATATAATATTTTAATGTTTTACAAATAATTAATTAAAAATATGACGCACGTCCACATCATTGATGGTAATATATTATGACTTTTAATTCATGAACATTTAAGATAGTTAAAACCACTTTTTGTTGGTATAAACTATGTTAAAAACCATGGTATGTTTTTCGGTTTTGATAATTTTATCCTAAAAATATTTAAACCTATGTTTATAAATTAAAAAAAGAATACCACACTCTTTTTCTATAAATAATCACTCAAAATCCCACTCTTATGCACTTTAGAAAAATTTATCTGGATGTTCCTTTCCATACACCTTTCTAAATCTCTACCAATCTGTTCACATTCTCTTAATAATCTCCTCAAAAGCTTTTTGAGCTCCCTCTCAAGGAAATAGATTCTCTCCTATTCATTTAAGTACTTTATTTTTATTATGCCAAATATTTCATGTTGTAATGAGTTTTTACTCAACACTATTATTTTTCTTATTATTTATAACTAATTATATGACCCATTACACTCTCATTAATCACTTCTTTGAATCAATATATATACCTTTAATTTTATTGAAATTTTCCTCTGATTTTCCATGACAAAAAATTTTATTGCAACTAACCATCACCATTTATACTAAAGGGTATTAAAATAGATTCACCTATTGTTTTATTATTTGGGAATTCCATTTATATAACCCAAAATACATAATTTTGGTATCAAATGTGATTAAATGTGTTCTTATATTTTATTATCAAGATGGAATACAATGTACATGATATGAATGAGAAAAGTTGGTAAAAAATTATACAACACTCTAATTCACTGGGTATAATTTTATCTCATGAAATATCATGTATGGTAAATGTGAGTTTATTCTAATCACAATATATTATGATCTATCATTTGTTATCCTCGACTTATTCCTCTGAAATTATGATTTATTTTGTTTTCAAATTCTTATGTTTTCTTGATGTTATCATCTTATATCATGCTTTGATGTTGATGTTTTTGATTATAAAAAAATTTATCTCACCTTGATATGCCTCTTGAAATGAAAATTATTAATTTTAAAAAATTAATCATTGATTATTCCTTTATTGGTCTTTATTGAAAAACCCTTTCTTATGTATATCTCAAGGTTATTCCATGATGTTTTCAGAGAGTTATGGAATTATAATATCATGTTACAGAGTTTTAAAAAATATTATTGTATACATGTTTTTTTATTATTTTAGGTATCTAATTAATGTAATTAACAAGGACTTTATATATTTTGGGATTGTATTATTTATATCATTTTTTTAACAAAAACATAAATTACAGGGTATGGGTCATACATGTTATCACAGTTAGAAATAGAACATAGTATTGTTATTTTTTTATATTTGGATTAGATAAAATTATTTAATGCCTTGTGTATAAGAATAAAAAATGAATCAACTTCTAAAATATGGTAAAATATAGAGTATGTGGTTTACAAGAAACAAAAACCATCTCTATATAGTACAATTGGATATAGAACAAAAACAATAATACCTAGGTTTAAGAACCCTAAAAAGGGTGCATTGGTTATTATCATGACCATCACCTCATTAATGAAAAAGATGTTGTGTTATACACCTAATTTGACACTGCCATGGAATATGATTTCTGCAATTGAAAAACTACTTACAAACCATTATGATGGGTAAAATGGGAAAAAAATTAATATTTGGAAATATACCACGAGTAACATAATATGAAACATAAAAATTCATAAATTAAGGAATGTATATCATTTACATGACATATCTTCAATCTCAATAGTTTACCTTTTATGTTCTTAAATGATTGAAGATTCACATCCCATTTTATATTTTGGATGAAGTAAATTATTACAATGAGAATCAAATAGTGAAATGAAGGCTTAAGATCCATTCATGAATTAAAATGTCCTATTTGACAATGTTTGGATGAATTGTTTCATATCACAAATTTTTATCCAAAAAATTCAAAAACAACATAAAAATAAGTACATGGATATCTTAGGTAAAACAAAAAATAAATAAATTTCTAAATAAAATGTTTATAAATCCTCCCCTATCCATATTTTCATACTGAACATCCCATTAAACCTTGTGATACTCCCTCTAGTAGAATTCGATACAATTATGGGTATGGATTGTGTAATGTCCCTATTCCGGGTGCCACTAAAAGGTGCCCCATACCTGGTTGGTCACATGGCCTCAAGTGCATTTCCCCAAATTATAGAGTATGGAGACTAGTAGCAAGTTCCTTTGGTGCGATAGTGTGGAAACTATTTTCTCATTGGTAGAGTAACATAATGGAAACAAATTGTAAACAGTAGAGGAATCATTAATACCATAAAAAAATATAAACATCAAAATACTAATAGCAATATAACATCTGGAGCATCTATATGATGCATGTCACATGTATCTAGGAAGGCATCCAAACAAGTCACACTATTGTAAATACAATAAATATATAATGTAATGAAATGCATGTAATCATCAACAGAATCACAAGCCTCATCATTGTTTCATTCTCTCTAGTTCCAATAGCTATCAAGTTACAGAATACGAAGGGAAAATTCCTTATTCTATATCTGCAACCATATAATCTGTTTTTGTGCAAAAGCATGACCCAAATAGTCTATGAGATAAATCATAGTAGGAAACCTCCAAAAGATATATTCCTAAGTTTCATGTAATATATATAGAAGGTAATATGCAGAAATAAGGAAATATGCTAGGAATTACTCCAAATTAAATAGTTTTATAGTTTTCAATTACATTCATATTCATTTATTAATTATTAAAACTATTGAATAGTGAATTATTGTGATCTAGTATATGATATGTATCCCTTATGTAAAAGAAAATTAGATGTCTTAGGAGACCATCTAACAAACTAGTAAGACTGTGTCCAAGATTGTGCTCTAGCTTGGTAGATTTGTAACTTTCATTCAATCAGTAATAAACAACCCTCTGGGAAATCTCTCACAGTGTAACCCCATTGGGTTAACATATCACTAAAAATTCACAAACGACCACTTGGGAAGCTCTCATGATCAATACCCCTCATTCCGCACAACATAAAAAATTTATAAAAAACATTTGGGTGGCTCTCATGATTAACACCCCCTTGATACAAATAGCATAAATAATCATAAATTACCTCCTTGACCGGTCTCATGGTAAATACACCTGAGTCAAAGTATTCAAAAAGCCTCTCAAAGTCCTGTTTAAATAAAAATGAAAACCCCCACATTTTTCTTATTCCAAGGCTCTCACCAGCCATGGGAAGATCAGTAAGAATACAACATTTGTTAAAGGCACAGCATGAAATCCAAACTATTATACTGTTAATGATTAATCAAATCACATTATTGGAATTAAAGGTTCTAAATGAAATTGAAGCTATAACATGGATCAACATTAATTAAAGCATAATCACAGGCATCACATATCTACAATAAAATCCACCATAAACAACTCAGGGCATGGAAACTATGTACGACTCATAGAAAACCTCAGCCAAGCGGCCATAAAAAGTCAACAAGGGAATGAACCCATGGGGTTTCCCTTGAACAAGGGTATAATATCCGAATCAAAGGCAACAAACCTTAATAAAAAAATTAAACCATATCGAGAATTACACATGGTCAAATTACAAAACATTCAATATCCCAAACATGGGTATTCGACACATTGAGACTATAAAATCCAAATACATTCAAAGAAAGGAAAAAACCACCTACCTTGATGTTGAATGAAGAAAAATCTGAAACATAGTCCCTTTAATTGGACCACAGCAATGTTGATCAGTGGAAATCCTACACACCCGACTTTGTCTCAATCAGAGAATGAATGAAGTAATGAGAGGATCTCAAAGTTTGTCAGCATTCCATAACTCTCCTAAACGAGACACAATAAGAATATATGATTTTTGTAGACGAGACACAAACCTAATTTGATTAATTAATAAAAAATAAAAGTACATGACATGTTCGTTTAATGTACATACCGTGTATTTGCCTCAACTGGCTCCCACTTTTGGCGGTCTGCCATGTAACCTACATGGCCATGTACTCAGACATTGGAAAAACAGAACACAGCTACACGCGGCAACTGGGTACATGACATGTACTCCTATGTACAATGTGTGTACATAACAAATTTACCAATTCTTACATTTTCCACAAAAACAAATGGAAATAAATATCCATACCTGAAATGAATATCAAGGTTCTTACAGACACCCCTCTTAGTGAAATCTTCCCCGAATTACCCTTCTAAGTGTGGTGAAAGAAGAAACTTCAAACAACATTGGACACTATGATTGAACAATGACCTCCCTCTCCTAGGACTCATCTTGTACTCACTCATGCTGCCATAGCATATGTACCAAAGGAACAAAGAAGTAAAAGAGAACCTTCATGTTTTGATCCACAATCTAAATAGGGCGCTCCTCTAAGGATGCATCCACATCCAACCCAACCTCCTTAGGATAAAAAACCTGATATGTGTATGAAAAGTAATTTTGTAGCTGAGAAACAAGGAAGAGGTCATGCATAGAACAGAACCTCGAAGGTAACTGCAACTGATTGGTAATCGTCCTGAATCTCTCCAAAACCTCAAACGACATGACGTATCATGGTGAAATCCATCCATGTCTTCTAATCCTCATGTTTCCCAACCTCAGTGAGAATCATAAGACAACCTTCTCTCCGAATTTGAACTCCATAGGATGTCTCCGTGGATCAACATAAGAATTCTGCTGAGACAGTATCGTATCTATATTATTCCTAATCAACTCCACCTACTCAGTGGTCTCCTAGGCAATATAAGGTCCCAACATAGTTTCCTCTCCTACATTCAGCACACATAGGGGTGATCGGCATGGACCACTGTACAGTACCTCATATGGTTCCATCTGAATCGTCACCTAAAAGCTGTTGTTGTAAGAAAACCCCACTAGGGGTATGGGTCTCACCCACGATCCCCTAAAATCAAATACGCATTCTTGAAAAATTTCTTCCAAAACCTGAATCGTGAACTTATACTAGCCATCTATATGGGGATGGTAAGCAGTACTCAGAAGTACCTGTGTATCCAAGGCCCATTGTAGTCCCTGCCTGGAATGAGAAGTAAACTGGGAATTCCTGTCTGAAACAATATAGTGCAAAACCCCATGAAAATTTATAATATATTAGATGTACAATCTTCCAAGCTCATAAACACTGAAAGTTTCTTTAATTGGAAATAAATTTGAAACCTTCATGATTATATCAAAAACAACCTAAACCACATCATTCCCTTGAGGTGACCTCAGTAAACCCTTTAATAAAACCATCACGACATCATTCCCCGTCCACTTGAAAATGGGTAGCTACTGTAAAATACATGTTGGTCGTTCATGCTCCACCTTCACTTTCTGATAGGTGGAATATCTTATAGATAATCGAGCTACATCATTCATCTTACCTAGACACCAATACTGATGGTGTAGATCTTGATACATCTTAGTGACACCATGATGAACTTCCAAAACTGAGGAATGAAAATCTCGCATTAACTCCTCATGTATATATTCTGACAGCCACATTCTCATACGAAAACATAAAACCTTATCCTCAACTATTGTACATCTAGGATTAGGGTCCTCACAGGACACACCCTCCCATAGGATTTGGCCTTCAAAATATGATATCTACCTCATTATCACATGATCCTTTAGAGTAGAGGTAAAAAATATTGAAGAAAGAAACATCTTCCCATATTTGTCATTCAACACAAAATTTCTCTCAAAGAATATACCCATAATCTTCCACTCACTACTTTCCTTTTGAATTTTCTATTTCTATGCCTTCCTTCTCAACACATCAGCCACTATGTTTCCTTTCATAGTGTGTAGGAAAGCACAAAGTCAAAGGACTAAAAGTACTCAACCCACCTTCACTATCTCAAACTCAGATCACACTGAGTAAAGATACACTTGAGGTTTTTGTGGTCATTGTATACCACAAAATTCTCCCCGAAAAGAAAATATCTAAAAAAGTATAAGGAATTCTCAACTACATCTAACTCAAGATAATGTGTCGGGTAATTCCTCTCATGTGGAGTCAATTGTTGGGACCCATACACAACGAATCCTTCCCCTTTCAAATGCACTTATCTAAGCCTAAAACCTGATGCATCATAGTAAATGGTGTAACTCTTCCCTGGATGTGAAAAAATTAGTATCGGTGATGAAGTTAATCTATCTTTCTACTTCTGAAAGGATGAATCATAAGAATATATCCACAAGTACGTTTTACACTTCTTATTCAGTCCCGTCAGTGGTGCTGCTAAACAAGAAAGTCATGTATAATGTTATTTTAGTAACCATCATGCCCTATAAAAAATTGTACCCCAAATAAGTTCTTCATATGCTCCCAAGAAACTACTTATTTCACTTTCTCTAGGTTGAATGATACTCCTTTCTCTGAGATAACATTTCCCATGGCATAAACCTAGTCCATCTGAATGTGGAATATTGAGAGTTTATCATATAAATGATGCTCTCTCAGTGTACTCAATATGATCTCAAGTAGTTAGCATTGTCTCATCGAGTGTGAGAGTACACCAAGATATCATCCATTAAAACTACCATAAAAGAATCCAAGTAATGATGGAACACTCTGTTCTTCCATTCCATGAAAACTATCTCCATTTTCATGAGACCAAATGAAATAACCAAATGCTCAAATAGACCATACCTACACCAAAAGGCTGTGAGAGGTATATATGATGGTATAATGCACAACTGATGATAACCAAAACTCATTAAAATCATCAAGAACACCGGGCACATTGATGTTGATCAAAGAGGTCATCAATCCACGGTAAGAGATATTGTTTTTTGAACCCCAACTAGTTTATCTTCTGATAATCCACACAAAGACTAAGGGTACCGTCTTCCTTCTATAGATAAAGTATCGGAGAACCCCAATGAGAAGTACAGGGTTAGATGAAACATTTTTCTTGTAACTCTTCTAACTGCTTCTTGAGATCTTTTAACACTAGGGTATCCATCCTATAAGGAGGAATGGAAACTGATTCCGCTCTTAGAACACAATAATTAGATAAATCTACCCCACACTCCATAGGTAATCCAAAAAAGTCATATGGAAAG
Organism: Viscum album; assembly: GCA_963277665.1. Classification (NCBI taxonomy): domain Eukaryota; kingdom Viridiplantae; phylum Streptophyta; class Magnoliopsida; order Santalales; family Viscaceae; genus Viscum; species Viscum album. The sequence continues at coordinate 1,784,368,970 of OY728126.1, read as the reverse complement.
AATACCCCCCAAACTAACCCAGACTAGAGGAAATTCTATCTGTGAAGTCCCCAACACACCCAGATATAAACTAGTGAACTAGACTATAATTCCTCCCACCCTAGATGCTCGGGTCCAGCTCGGCTCACATAGACATCCCATTGTCCCTTGTTAAGGAAAGATCCACCCACTGGTGATGTGAAACTCACCTTGCCATGATAGAAGTCAAGAATGGAATAAAAGTATACCAAACATCCCATTCTGTGAATGACATTGAAGCTTGTCATCTGCAATACATAGAGGTCCCACATGATGTGACACCAACCAACAATTAGAGGGAACTCTTATAACTTATGTATACTAGTCTTTCTAATACCCAATGGTGTTTCTAGTGTCATATCATCTTTATATATAATGATACAGAGACCAAGGCTCTATATAATGGTAACAAATATAAATCTATAGAAATTACCTATATCAAAAAAGAAATTAGCTAAAACCGAGGTAACTAGAGTCGTACCCTTAACCATAGAGGGTCTGGGATCCTTCTCATACTAGGTCTACTCCACTGAAAAAGTCTGACCTGTACCATGGCCCTACAACCTTTGCTGACTACCCTAAGTTGATCCACCCTACTGTCTCTGAAATCTTGTGATATGGATACCATATCTATGACCACCACCCCACCCTGAATGGCCCGAAGAACTCCACTTCCCTAACTAATGATAAACTAGTGGTAATGATCCTAAACATGGAGTCATAATGTATATGCAATCACCATCTACTGGTGAGAAAAACCAGAAAAGGAGCTGAAGATGACCCATTTTCCCACAAGATCGGCACTGAACTAGGTCTCTTGGGAACTAAGGTATCATTTTCCCACTCTTCTTGCACTCGTATCAACTCACCTGGATACTTTTAGATATATACCTTTTATTTTAATCATTGTTTTAGGACTCCCTATGGTGCTTCCTACTATCTGTTGATGGAATACCAACCCTTGATGATGAACCACCCGGCCTCACAGCCCCCAACTCCCTCAGATTGCACTTGGTATTTAGTTTCTGGTTTATTATATCTGTCACTAAAGTTAGTTTAAAAACATTCACCTATGATTATATGTTATAACAAAGACCATCCTCAAATCGAATATCTCAAGATAACTAGTCACCACATGGAATAGGTGCGAAGTGCTGAAGCTCTATAAAATGAGAAGAGTACTCCATCCCTGAAAGAGTGCCCTTCTCCAAATTCATGAACTATCAGTCTTGATTATCCCTCAACGTCATGGGATAGAAGCAGTCAAAGTAGGACCCTTGAAAATATTCACAAGCCATATCCCGATGACGTCCTCCAGGGAGACAACATCCCGCCATATCTTGAAATAATCACATAGCATGTACATCGTGCAGTTCATCATCTTCTCCAGATGCGTCTCTAGATACTCAATGAGGGAAAGCATGGAATCCAACCATGACTCTACATCCTGTGGTCCTCCATCCACTAAAAATGTGGGAGGATGATACTAGTGGAACACCATCATAAACTCCAACATAGTCAGGGTGGGAAGTGGTGATCCCTAGAAAGTTTATAGCCTCCTCATAAAGTGTTCATAGAACTGTGAATCATCACCTTCACCTAACAGATGGTTCCAAAGATAGAATGATGAGAGGATTTACTGCTAGTCCTTAATATCCCCTTTTCTGTGTCTGATCATCACCCTGCACCTGGCATACAACCAGAGGACCTCTTAGTGTCATGACTCTGCAATGTCAAGCGGACACCTCAATTCAAGATTATCAAGGGATAAAACATAGAAGTGTAATAATGGAACATAAAAAGAAGGAATTAATGTTTCTAATAATAGGGTTACATAGCGTGTACAAACTATACACAGCGTGTTCCCTTATTCTTTTAACATGGGTGTGTAACTCAGCCAAACCTGGTCATGTAACACCCCTACACATGGCATGTTCCTCCTATGACACAACATGTGCTTCAATATTACCTCCTTCCCAAGTCATTCTACACTTATCAAACTACACGGTTCACTCCATGGTAACACTACACGTCGTCTTCACCCTAGACATGATGTGTACTATTTATGTTTCCTCTACCCATGTAATTAGTCACAAAATCGGATACATAGTCGACTCTACATGGCGTACAGAAATGGGACATTGAATGTAGAACCCAAGTATCATCCACCCATGTTGTTAGTCACTTGGTCAGGCACATGGTCTTTACAACACGACATGTACAATCTAGACACAGTGCATTCTACCAATTTTTTCCATCCCCGTGTTTCTGCTCCCACATTTAGTCACACAACTAAAGACTACACAACATGTACAAATGATACATGGTGTGTACTTAAGAAATGTTTCTTCTTCCAAAACAGAAGAACACATGACATGTTTTCATAATATCACATGTCGTGTTGTCATTGTTTTCAGACACTAATCCTCTAAAACTTATTTGGAACCCTTAAACATAAAATTTTTACAAGGCATGGAAAATTCTGACCTATGGGATCCCATAATCCCTGTGAATCAAAGTTTGGAATCCTTTTTTCACATCATAACATCACAAAATTCATTTAAAGTTCAAACATGATCCCCCAAATTTGGATCCAAGAGGGCCTATAACACCTCAGGAAACAAAGATTAGCATATATATAAATGAAACATAACATATTCCAATATCCTATCAAAATAGTTGGTATTGTATCACAATATCTATCATAATAGCATGCATATCTAGCACAACATCTATCACAACAAAATTCAATCAGTAATGCACCCTAAATGGAATTAAAAGAATTCATGACTTGTGATCTCAAGAAAGTTAATATATGATGCATGAAAAGGAATATCCTCATCTCATCAGGTTGAAACCGAAATAGAACTAGAATGAGATCAATCATAACAGCACAAAACAAGTGAATCACAAAATGGTGAAAGAAAATCAACTGTAACAATTGAAAAACCAAAAAAATAGTAATATTCGAGGTAACAAGACTTTTCCCTATACACAGGTTAGATACTCCTGGGAACAAATTATTACCAACTACCCATTCATTCATGTCATTGTCTATAGGCTATAGATAGTAAGAAAAAGAAGAAAACAAAACATTCTATGAATCCACATTGTAACATCCCGGTTCCTGGTGCCTCCCAAAGGTGTCTCATACCCTGTTGGTCACATGGCCTCAAACACATTTCCTTGAATGCCAGAGGCTACTGACTAGCAGTGATGGACTTGGGTGTTAGAGTGGGGAAACTATTCTCTCATTGGAAGAGTAACATTGTGCAAACTAATGGTGAACAGTAGATGAAGAAGTAATACCATACAACAAAAGTAAAGAGAAGAAGAATGATAGTAATATAACAACTGGAGAATATATATGATGAATTTCACATGTATCTAGGAAAGCATCCAAACAAGTCAAAATGATGGAAATACAATATAGAAACCAATGTAAACAAAAGTAATTAAAATTCCAAAGCATAGAAAGCCTCAGCTTGGTCCCATGATCTCAAACTCCAATAGCTATCAAGTACTAGATGAAGAAGGGTGCTTTCTATTATATATATCTGCAACCATATAATCTATTTGGGTCTAAAATAATGACAAAAATACGGTGTGAGTTTAATAATATAAGGAAACCACCAAAATATATGTGCCTTACTATCATTGAATACATATAGTCAGTTATAGGATGAAATGATGCAATAATCTAAGAATTACTCAAATGTAAACAATCCTATAGTTTTAAATTACATTGATTATAATATATTAATTATTCAAACCAATGAATAATGAATTCATGAGATCTATCCAAAGCTTTGTATCCCCTATGTAAGATAAAAACAGATGTTTCAAATGACCATCTAATAAACTAGTAAGACCTGGTCCATTCTTGTGCTATGGATTGGCAGACTCATCACGATTATTCAATAACCCATAAACAACCATCTCTGAAATCTCTCATTGTTTAACTCCTGTCATTTAATATAGAACTAAACATCCACAAATTACCATGTGGTAATCCCCCTTATTCAATACCATTGAGTTATCATAACAAAACAAATTTATAAACAACCTCCGGGTGGCTCACATAGTTAACACCCCTGGGGTCCATATAGCATAAATATTTATAACCGACTTCCTAGGGTCCTCTCATAGTCAATACCCCTAGGATGAATTCTATTCCAAGTATCTCATATTATTGTGTAAATAAACATAGAAACCCCCATAGTTTTCCTATTATATGGATCTCATGGTCCATTGAAATATTAGTACCCTTATAACATTCATTAAAGGCTCTACATGAAATTTAAATAATTACATGTCTCAAATTTAATCAAAGCACATTATTATCATTAAAGGTTCTAAATTCAATTCAAAATATTACATGTCTTATATTTAATCAAAGAATAATCACATGCATCACATATATCCAAGAAACTCCATCCTAAACAACTAATGGCATGGAAACATGGTATGCCTCATAGGAAACCTCATCCAAGCATTCATAAACAGTAAACAAGGGAATGCACCCATAGGGCCTCACATAAACAAGGTTATAAAATATTGTGAATAGGAATAAACACTTAATCAAACATTCAAACCATAACAGACATTACACATGGTCAAATTTGAAAACAACAATACCCTAGACATGGGTATTCGACAGATTAAGCATCAATAATCCAAATACATTCAATGAAAGGAACAAACCACCTACCTTAATGATGTAATAAGAACACTATTGAACATAGACCCTTGAATCGTCCTAGAATGACATAGATCAGTGGGAATCCAATGCACCCAGTAATATCTAAATTTTATCTCGGATGGAGGAACGAGAGGAGATCAAAGTTTCTTGGAATTCCATCACACTATTGTGTGACACATAAGATGAAGAAGGGGTTATAGAGATTAATGTGACCTTACTCCAATTAATAAATTAAAAATAATAATACCCAGTGAATTCATTTAATGTAAATTCCATGTACTAGCCTCAACCAGCTCTCTCTTTAGGTGGTCTACCAAGTCAGCTTCACGTCCATGTACTTGGCCGTTACATGGCTAGTACATGGCTACACGTGACATCCTGGTACATGGCGTGTCCTCCTAATTACAAATCATGTACTTATAAAATTCCATAATTCTTCCTTTTTCCTCAAAAAACCTGAAATAAATATTCATACATGAAATGAATATCTGGGTTCTTACAGATTGGGGTTCCTTATATAAAATTAACATAAATTTACAAAGGAACTCACCCTCTAAATAATCACTCTCCCTATAATTCTAAACAAGTTCAAGGATGAGGATGAATCTTTTTTTTTATCATCATCTAAATGATTTATATTATTGACTTATGAGAATTAATATCCACCCCAAACTATCAAAAATATAGAAATGATTAGCATTAATGACATGCCCATTATTACAAAACATGATAATGTGTTTCTAAAATAATTTTTGCACCTTCATCTATTTCATGAGGTTGTTTTCATAACAAGTATTATTCTAGGATCATTTCTAATATTCAAGAAATAATATAGAATAGCAACTTATATACATGAAGATCCATATAATAAACTACAATAGAATATTTATAAAGGGTTTATATGACCATGTCCTTCACAATAGTTTGTGTTAATCTATTCATTATTGATTAGGATGGGTCAATTCATCTATACATTGATTATATTGAGATAAAAAACAAAACTATAAACAACATGTATCCTATACATAATTTTGATGACTTGTTTGATTGGATCTATTATGGACAATACTTCTCTAAGTTGGATCTTCGATTGAGATATTATCATGTAATGGAGAAGCATGAGGATATCCCTTAGACTGCTTTCTATAAAAATTATAAGAAGTATGAGTTCAAAGTGATTCCATTTAGAATCACTAATTATATAACTATCTTCATGGTTATAATGAATAGAGTCTTTTGGTATCACCTCAAAAAATTTATGGTAGTTCTTAAAGGTGGTATCCTTATATACTCTACAATAAAGGATGTGTATGAATAGTTTTTAATGATGTACTAAAGACCATGCAAAAGGAAAAGGTATATGAAATGTGTAGAAAATTGTAGTTTTGTATCGAGTAAGTAACATTCTACAGGTGTGTTATCACCATAAAATGGATATCTGTAGATCCTTCAAAAAATGAATAAATTTAACGATGCAGCAGGAAATATTTTGTGAAATAGATACATATTTTCCTTGGTTTCACAAGATTCTATCCAATATTTCTGATAAACATATCATGATTTTCAAGAGCACTAAATAAGATAACATTAATGGAACATATGTTTCAATATAATAATGAATGAGAGGATAGATTTAAAGTGGCTAAACCATAATGGGGATGACAGTGTCCCCCTCTCCACCGCCAGCTGGCAGGAGGGAGAGTATCCACGGCTTCCTCATATCAGCCGACGGGGTGACTTCCACCCCTTCATGGACCTTGTTTCAATTCCGAGATTTCCAGAGATCAATCTAGGCCTGAAGGTCCCTTTCATTTGGGAAGGAGACCCCGTGATTACAATTTCAGTTTCAGAGTTCATAGAGGCGGAGAGCCTCTTTAACCTAACCTTGGTTGCAAGATTCACGAACAAACGACCTTCGGTGGATGCCTTTGATAGGGTTTCCTTCGAATCTTGGGGGCTCCACGAATGAGCAGTTGTCGGTCTTCTGGATAAAAGGCATTTGATGGTGCGATGCTCTTCATCAGAGGATTTTGTTTGTGCACTATGGTGTGATCCTAGGAAATGCAGCGGATGAGGCTTCTACCTATTCTGGTGGAGCTACGATCTATACAGGAATTATGACTCTACAGCAATTCCGGATTGGGTAAATCTACCTCAATTAGCTATCCATTTCCAAAATCCAATAATCTTACGTATGTTAGGGAATTTAGTGGGTAATTTTCTCTGTTTTGATTCACGTACAGCTTCCTTGTACCATCCGATCAACCCACGTATGTGTGTGGAGGTTGATGCATCAAGGCCACCAGTTGAGTCTGTGTGGATTGAAGCCGGTGAGGTGGTACAGTGTAAACAGCCTGTGGTCTTTGACCATTGGGTGGAGTTCTGCTCATCTTCCATCATCCGGGTCATTCAGTAACCAACTCTAGGAGGGGTGTTCACCAGGGGAAGGATGCAGCGCATGCGAGGAAAGGAGATGATGTGGAACAAGCCAATCAACTAGAGAGAATTGTGGTGTAGAGTAAACCAGTGGCCAAACAGGTGGAGGAACCCTTTGTGCTGAGGGTGTTTGATCAGATCAAGGAGGGATTGAGGGACCTAGACATGGGTAAAACAGTGGCAAATCGAATGGACGAACCCTCTGTGTAGTTTCCTCAAGATGAAGGTAAGTGTTTCTCTATGAAGGATTTTATTGTTTAGACGGAAGGGGTGTCAAATGAACCCTATATCACTCCAAACCAGATTGCTTCTATGTCGGTGGTCAACACTCAACCTGCAGACAAGGGTTTAGTCCAAGACAGTGTCCAGACCCATAACAATTTTTTATGTTTGGACACCAACGAGCCTTCACAGAAAGAGGGTAATGCTAATGACATTAAGGTTGATTCGTATGATGAGGCTATGCTTACTGGTCTGGGTCCTTCTAGTAAAGAGCACATTCAACAGACTGAGGTTATGAATAGATCAATATCGAAGAGTGTGTCTCCATCTATTAAGCTAGATATTCGCTTTTCTGGATTGGGGGTTGAAGGGTCTTAGTAGAAGGATGATCATCCCATGGAGGATTATAATGAAGAGTCATCTGGTCAGGCTACTGAAAACAGTGATTCTGAATTTCATGACAAAGATCTTTCCATCCAACGTATGAAGAAGTGGCGACAAAGAAGTAAGAAAGGATGAAAGGATTACTCATATTTACATGTGCCTATGGAAACTCGATCTGATAAAAAAGAAAAAGGAAAGAAGAAGGTGAGCGTTTCCAATTCTGCAGGAACAATGATTCATTTGGAGGACAGGGGTTGTGGGGAATCCTCCCTTTAGGGGGACCAACATGTGGAAATTCCCTTGGAATTGCTATTTCATTCAGAAGAAGATATGGAAGAAGAATATATGCTGATTAATGCCTCCACAGAGGATGTTGGGAAGATGATGGGAAGGCCTATTTGGGTGGATACTAAAAGTGAACAGAGTGAGTGGATAGACAAACAGAATGTAATTTTAGTAAGAGTATTCAATGAAGAGAAGATCACACAGAAGGAATACATGCAAGTGTGGGAAAAGATGGTGTCTCACTTTGAATACCTTCTTGATGATGCACCAACAACACCGGTAACTTCCCTTTCTTGGAAACTTTTTAGGGATAAGAATTATAATAGGGTCAAATTTTATTTTAACAACTATGTTTTTTTCTTTAATGCATGTCCTGGATGAACTTGGGGTTTATCTCTTTTTCCATAAAAGTGTTTTTCAAAATAAAAAACATAATTTTTAGTTAGGAGAGATTTAAAGTGTTATAAGAGTGTCTAATAATAGAACTTGTTCTAACATTAGCCACCATTGAAAAATGATTTATGATTTACAATTATGATTCAAAAAAGTGATTGATTTAGGTACTCATGAAAGATGACAAATTGATAGACTTTTCTTACTACCAATTAATGATCAATGAGATGAACTATCCACTCCATGATATGTAATTGGCACCAGTGATCTTCACATTAAATATTTTGTGGTATTATATATGTATAGAAAAGTATGACATATATATAGACCATTACTGATTAAATCATATATTCACACAAGAGGATATAAATATTCACTAGAAAAGGTAGGAATAAATTATTAGTGATTATGATTTTTCCATCCACTACCATCATGGTAAGGAAAAAAAGTTGAAGATGCTATGAGTATAAAGGATCATGCAACCATCTCAGTGACAAGGATTGGAAGAGATAAAATATTATTATACATTAAAATTATGGACACAAGAATAATATAATGATCTTTATCCTACCTTAATCAAATAACTAATCAAGCATCTATACTTTAGAGTATCAAGTATACAAAAAAATATGATGGGGACCTACAATCAAAGGTAAAAAAATATCCCATATATCGAATTTTATAAAGATAATGTAATATGTTTTGGAACCCAGATATGTGTCCCATAAAAACCATAATGTTAGTGGTAACTTCAACATAAAATGAATTTATCATCCTTCTCTATTTATATAGGAAACTATAATATTTGTAGATATATAAAGAAAAACCTATAATGGGTTGACATGAAGTGGGTGATTGAAAAATTTATATTTTGATGAATGATAGGACAACAGGATAAGGATGAACAATGCCAGTATAATGATATGATGAAAACATTTACCATTCTAGTTTGGAAATTGGAATACAGAACCATGGATTTTGTCATAGGAATATTTAGGAAAGAAAAGGGCAATGGACCTTCTAGTTGGTAGTCGATCTCCTTTACATGTTGTCACATTTCATTTATATCAAGAAAGATTTATCTCAAGACAAAAATAGTATAATATATATAAGTGATGTGGTATTACTTCATGGAGTTACACTATTAATTATATCTGATTGATACTGGAATATTACCTTGAGGTTTTGAAGAATCCTTCAATAATGATTGAATAAAATGATGATTTTTAGTACATCTTGTCTCCCTTAGAAAATAAAAAATATAAATAAACCATTCAAATTCTAAAGGATATATTGATATCATGATAAATATTTTTAGAAGTAAGTTGGGATAAACACCATCTCTTAGTAGAGTTCTCATATAACAATAGTTTCCATTATAGAATTCAAATAGAGCCTTAAGAGGATCTATATGGGTAGCGGTGTTGGGCTCCAATGTGCTGAGAAGAAGTTGGAGAGAAAAAGGATATGGGAAATGATATTATTCAAGAGATGATATATAAGGGTCAAAAGAATCAATGTCATCATAAATCTGTATAGATTTAATATAAAATCAATGTAGAAAATCATTGACGAGACATGGATTTTTGAGTTCAGATACAAGGTGTTCCATTATATATCCCCATGGAGGAATTCCATGATGTTGGGTAAGAAACTAAATCCTAGTCCAAGATATATCAAGCACTTTGAAATCCATGATTTCATCATATAAATGGCCAATTAACTAGAAATCCCACATAACTGACCATAATTATATGATGTGTTCCATGTATCCCTCTTGTAGAAGTACACACCAGACCCCTTACATGCAACGAATCATGAGGTGGTACACTTTGAGAACAATTTTTCATACTGTGAATAGCCTATGAAGATCATAGAACACAGAGACAATGTTGAATGAATAATAACAACTCACCTAGTTAAAGGGGTGTGGTAGAACCAATATTTTGACATAGAAATATGGGAACTAGAAGGGGAGATTCAATAGTAGAACCATAATCTATTTATAGAATGGAATCCTGATGGTAAATTACCAAATTGGGATAATGTAAATACCTTTAAATTTATAGATGAAATTACCTTTTGGATTGAATATATTCATTATTAAGTAATGTAGTTATATAAAACACATGAACTACATTAGTATTTTGGAATATTATAAAATATATTCAGCATGATTTAAAGGTCCTATATATATATCAACCAATTATAACATATTTTTTTATGATTCCTATTAAAAATAGTATATATAAAACATTATGATAATGTATAATTAACGCAAACAGAAAAAGTTATGCCCTAAACCATTATGATCATACACAACAAATCCCATTAATTGTATATTTTGGGGGTGATGGTATCACATGTCCTCTCTTTTTACCAATCCCAATACGAGATTGAAAAACTAAATCTCAAGTGAAATTGGTTATGGAAGAAGTACAAGATTATATTGATCATAACCCAAGACATGTTTGCTGAACCACCATATGAAACCACCACCATCCCGCACCTTAGCCTTACTGTATATACTAGTGTAATTAGGGGGTATATACCAAGAAACTATCAGTATTTTTTTTTTTATTAAATTAATGATTATGTTTAACCTTTTTCATTAATATATATTACAAAAATTATATATGAAGTGATGGAAATTGTATTTCGATACGATGAAATAAAAATTATATTTTTGTGATATATAAGTGTTTAACAAAAATTTTGATCAATTTAATAATTCTAAAATAAATATTTCGTTCAAATAATATTATAGTTATATAATTTTTTATGTAAATATGATAATGTAATTTAATTAAGTACCATGAAATTTTTTAACGGGTCAGAAAATTATTAGTTTCATAAAAACAGGTATTTCCCAAAAAATTATGTGTTTTTATTTTAAAGTGAATATTGTAATATTTTTAGAAATATTTTGATAATATAAATATTTTTATTTAAATTATTTTGTTGAAATTAGAAAATGGATACATTTTCATAATTTTTTGATATTATTGCAATTTTGGTACAAATTAATTCTTCATTATTGGATATAATATGTGACTTACATATTTTTATCCAAATAGATGAACCAAGAAATAGTAGAATGATTAAAATAGTGAAGTACATCATTAAGCTATTGATAGAGCCTAACTAACGCATCAATTTGGGAATATCATAATATCACATCACAAAGTGGAAAAATTATTCTATTTTTAAACATTCAATAGGTATTATATGTCTCTGAAAAAATTATCTCAGTGTTGAGTTTAGACAAGATTATAAATTTTTTCTTGTCTGAAATAAAATTATTATAATAAACCATACATAAATATTAGTTTAATTATATATGAATTAGAGACACACAATGAAAAAAATAATGATGAATGCAAAAATATTAGTCAAATAATACCCATTCGAGGAAATATTAATCATGTTCATGTTAAACTAGAACAAAATATCAAATATTTACCAAATAAGGAAATTTTAATCATTCACATTAAAATATTTTGTATTTTATGTGATTTATTATAAGACTCAATGTTAAAAATAAAATTTCTAGAAATAATAGGAATAGTTCTACAAAGCTTTTAGAAATATCTAAAAAGACCTATGTGAACTATTTCAAGTAAAACATAGTGTTATACTCATGACCTTCAGGAGATTCTACTAATATATTTAAGGAATATAATTAGAAGTATATAATACAATTTTTAAGAAGATAAATTATTTTTTGGGAGGGTAACATAAAGACTATATTTACCAAGTATATAATTATTATTATAAATGTTTAATAATGTTATTTGTAAAATAAAATACCCTCATAGACATCAATTGAATTATTTTAATAAAATAATGAAAAATGGTGATTCATAAATTTCATCGAAGTATTCAATTATTCCATTAAATATATTCATTGGAAATAGTTTCATTAACAATTAACCATATTATTACAATTAAGACTCACTTAAATCAAATTCACCCCACATTTTAATGTTTTCATAGGGTCCTCACACATACAATTCCTGATTGTAATTAATTTTTGATAAATAAAGAGTCTTATAAAGTCATATAAATAGTGAATTATTTCATTGTTAACATTCATTCTAAATTAAAGTGTTAACACTAAAAATTATTCTAACGATTTTTCCCCACTAAATATTTAAGAACAATTAATTTTAAAATGATAATCATGTTCCAAGACACCAGGTGCCACCAGTTTCACTATAGACATGTGTTGTCCCTTCCTTAGGGTCCACCCATGCACCTAATCAGATTATCACACTAATGAATATCCCCATTGGATAATACACTTTCTTTTAATGTGTTTTTCCTCACTCACACAAACCCAGTGAAGCTTCCCATGGGGTCTCCCATTCTATAACTAATCCAGGATTATATTTCTTAAATGTGTGGTTGTAGTTAGGTTGGCACCTAAAAATAATGGTTCACCATGTTGATGTGATTATTATCATTTTTTCATTCGACCCTTTAAATTTAAATAAATTTACAGACAAGATAACTATAGAGACATGATTATTTTATATATGTTATAATATAAAATAAATTCACATTGTTATAAATCCTTGTGTTTAGATAATATTTTTTCATTATGTTGGTGTACAAGAAAAAAAATCCCTTCTAGAAAATAGAAAGTACATCTCAGTTATTTTTCCCAAATGATTCAAAGACATTATATAAATCCATTAGGTAGTGAATTTATAATAAATTTTATATCTATAATTATATAATATGGTGAAAGTATCATTTTATGTAGTGGGAGAATTATTTATTTAGATAAATTCAATTCTTGAGATGTATAAGTAGTTTGAATAGGAGAAAGATCCATAAGAGCCCATGGAAAAGGAATATTGTTGTGACCCAAGGTATTTAGTTAATATAATACAAAATATAAGTAGTTTTATAATTATTGAATTATGTGATATATAATTTATAGAATAACAATCCCTAATATTATATTGAATATGAAAATGGGAAATAATATAAAATATTCAAGTATTTATGAATTAAAAAAATTCATTCAATATTCTAAAATAAAGTATACCTTTTGGTAATTTCTTTTGTTTATATAAATACCAATTAGTTGTAATGTAATTAAATAGAATGAAAAAATTGATGATAATGAAATTACCTATAATGAAAAATTGTTTGCTAATTGTTTTTGATTAGTCTTTGTTTTGACCATATCAGAACCTTTTTATCGATAAATATGTTTAAATCCATTTGAATTTATAATTCCATAACAGCTACTATTATTATTATATTAATTCCATAAAGATCCATTTATTGATAAAAGCAAACACTAAATCATGTATTGATTATTATTTCATGTTTTATAAGGGGTTATTCGAAAGAATATTTTTTAAAGTAGTATATATTTATAACATATGAAAAATAGTTGTTAGTCATAGAGTCTTTAAATATTAGATGGAATTATTTGTCTAAATATTAATTTAATTTAGTATCCCAACATCTAGTGAACATAATATACTATTATATGTCTGTAGTTTTCATAGAACAATTTATAATATATATTGATATGTTAATGTAATAAAAGTGTGAATAATTAATGATTTATTTTTTATATATCACATGGAATATATCTCTCTATGTAGGCGAGAATAATACTCAAGTTGAGATTACTCAGAGGAGTATACAAACATTTTCTTAAATGATAGTTCTATCTCCTGTAGAATGATATATACAAGATTTAATATTACCAATACATACAATAATTTAAGATGAAAACAATTAAATCTACAATAACTAAACATATAACAACCAGAATTATCCAATAGTACATGAGAATGTATGGGGGGATATATATCTATTTTTCAGAAAATAGGGTATACTAGATATCATAAGTGAACAAAAAACTATTCTCATAGAAATTTTTTATATTTTAGCATAGTGATTAAAAGTTAATGATAAAGATAAGATAATTTTATCTAGTGGTTGACAGATCTAAAAATCCTAAGTCTAAATAATCTTCTAATATAGATAAATAAGCAGTTAAATATGATATAATTAGATTCAATTATAGAAATTATACAAAATAAAGTGTATTTTCACAATATACATTGATAAAATATTATAATTATGACACATTCTAAAAGTTAATTCTTATGATAGAGGGAAAAAGGATTAAACATTGTGATATCATCTATTAAGGGATAATATTCAAGGATGGGAAGGCAAAAATAATTGAATAACTATAAAAGAAAACATATTATGCCTAATTTCTAAATCCACAACCCAACAAAAGTAAGATTTTATAGTGTGCGATTCAACATGTTTATGTTAGGAATTTTTCTCCAATTGATGTGGGATTGAGATTAGTTTTGGTTCCATATACCAAACTTGAGTAATAAATTTTCATTACCAAAACATTAATATTTAGTGAAATTCATGATGCATTCCCAAAGTAATAGTGTTATTACATATCTGTACACATTTTATATGGAAATTTTTGTTGACTATTTGTTGAATAAAAATGATATAATACACCACAACAATGATTATAATCTAGAGATACCACGAATGTAATCATAAACAATTATGTTATAGTATAGATACATCATAATAATAGGATACATATAATATGTAACTATCAGTACAAGGGGATTATCAACAATGAGTCTTATTATTATTTTGTTCATAAATCATGATCCTATGTAAATGAGATCACGAGTACGGACCAAAAAAAGGAACATTGAATATTTTCATTGTCATTTGATGTTTTTATCTATGAACATGTGATGTATTCTATCTAATTGAGAGCATTATAAAAGTTTGCCATATAATCAATTAACTTGATGCCTGATTAATACAATGATAATTTATTTTGTAATGTCCTTGATTATTTTAGGTTTTTCCTCAATGTTGTGAGATTTATTTAATGTCCATGCTGAAATTTGACTCTTTTGAATGGAGGAAGATAACTAGCCACTTGACTAGGATTAAGGTATGTTAAACAAATCCTTGGAAATGTTAGATGAAATAAATACAGCCTAGTAAACTAAAAAATTATAAATAAATTATTAATTTTTAGATGACATATAGTATACATCATTATTTATAAGACATCATGAGATAAAGAGATTATATTACACTATATGTGTTCATTGGGGGTTATCTTAACTTTGACATTTCCTTATATCATTAGGGTCCTTGATGTGTTTCTATATACTAATCATGATATATTAGTATGATTAATAACTATTGAAAAAAAATCATATTGGTTCACACAAAAATTTTATTCTGATTTTCTATCGGTTTACATCAATTAGAGTGGTGGATGATGTGGGCCCCATTTCTGGGGCCAGTTAACATCTTACTATGAATGATCAAAAGAAATAAATAAATAACTTATAACAAGAATTAATAAATTTTAGAATAATGATAATTGAATTTACATGTCCAAATATTCACATGTTATTTTTTATAAAATTAAATATAAGTAAATAATGATTTTTCTAAACATGAGATATTTAAGGTTTATTAACTAATTATTTTCATTAATGAGATCAGATAATGTACAACAAGTAAAAATTGTATATATAAAAAATTTATTATTGAGTGAAAGATAAAGCATGTCACTTATGTTATGTTATATAAGAGCTTTTTGAAAGACCATGCCAATTTATGAGGCTAGAATTCTCTTGGTGAAAAAACATCTATTTTGATAAGTTTATCCTATCACTAACTATCCCTAAAAACCATCCAAACCGGCATCTGAACTAATTTTATAGTAACATAAAGAGTATTTCTAATCCCCATGGTATGGTGACATGTTCTTGGGCCTCTAGAAACATCCTTTGGGAGTGATTTTTATTATAAAATATAGAACAAAATCAATGTACAATATAGAAACATCATCATAAAAATAAATCAATTCTACCAAATCGTCGTACAAGGGGACGATAAAAACCATATTGAAATAAAAAACTACCTAAAAAATATAATTTAGTGGTCCAAGACCACAAAACATAACCCAATTCACCCTTACTATACCAACCCAACAAGATTCCATAAAAGAAATATGATGGGAACATGAGCACAATCAAAAATAATATAAAGAGTTAAAAAAATGGTATAAGCAATGTGATATCTAGAGAGACTATTAGGATTTCAACATGGTATAATAAATTACATCATAAGGTAATTCAGAAGTGTTAAATAGAGTACAATAAGAGGGGACATGGAGTTACATTTTACAATAGAAAACTAAATCCATTTATATCAAACTATAATAAGATATAGTTTTATAAAAGAATATTAAACATTTACAAATCATTTATAAAACCAAAGATGTAAATATTCTATTTTCTCTTTTAAAAACAAGACCTTTTGTTTATAATATTTGAAACCATTTCACAAGATATGATAGATAAGTCATGAATTAGTAAAAACATACACCAAATAATAACATGCTATACAAGAATTAATGTTATAGAATCAAGATACAACATCTCAATAAGAAAATAAATCAATAATTTTTATTAATCACGAGAGGAAACTATAGTTCAATGCACTAAAAACAAGAACTTTAATGTTTTAAATATAAGTATAATGGTTCCATGGGAAGAAACTAGACACAATAACGAGTCCACCATAGTTAAAATAATAACAAATCCCTTACAATCATAAGGATTACATCAAGTCACGTGAGTTTCAATTGAAACAATTCTATTCACAAATTCATTCTTGGCTGCATGTCCATAGCTTGAAGTTATCATATTATTTAAGGATTCTCTAGTTGGGGTGTGAGTTTAATAATAATTAAAAAATATTTTTCATTTTATCCAGCTCAATTGGATCCCAAGACTATTAAAATAATTTTAGTATGATAATCTAGTTAGGAGGATTACAGAGGGGGATTCTTATCAACATCCAAACAGTCCTAAGACCATAAAATTTCAACTATTATCAGTTCATATGTCTTACTCACCCCAACATCCCTAAAAGTGAATAATATATTTTCAATAACCTTGAATATAAATCACAAGAATAAGGTACTTCATTATAATGGATTGTCAAAAGAGAGGATAAAGGGCCAATCAGGTCACCAATGATCTTCAATTTCAATTCATGCTTTTATTTACAAATGAAAAATTAAAAGGGTAATCACAGAATCTTATTTTCACAAGCCAATATCAAATATTCATACATTCCTTTATCCAAGGAACATATTTCAAAATAGTCTTGATTCATTCAATGGATATCTTATAATTTAAAAAGAAAGATGTCATTTTACATCATTGGTCAACACCCTTTTCAACTTAAACAAATAATTCTTTTAAAATAAAAAATGGAGCTGGATTTTAGATATATGAATAATAACAAGAATGTGATCCAAGTCATTTCTAAAATTATATCATCCAAAACCAAGTGGAAAAAAATTATTAAATAAATCATTTATTTTAAATTAATGAATTTCTTCTTAAAAATGAAAAACCATGTATAAGATCTCATTTTATAAAATTGTCATTAAAATAACTACGAAGAGGATTCCAAACAAACATGGAATAAAAAAATTATATAATAGTGAGAGGGATCATGTTCATATAAATTATATACATTCAATGAAATTTTTTTAGATAAGAGGATAAAATAATAGATAATGATGTATGTCAAGGTCATCCTTAAATGGGCATTTATTAGAAAATGAGAAATATGTATCTAGAAATTATTCCTAAAATAATGAGTTTATAATTGATGAAAATACATAGAAAATAATACTTAATAATTATATAGAAACTATAAATAGATAAATTAAACTGAAAATGAACAAATTGTTTTTCTACTGTAGAAAAATTCCAAAACATCCTATCATCATGATACCGAAGAAATGAAAATAGTAAAGCTTCATGTATTTTTTGAAAATACAAAGGGAGTTGTATAAATAAAACCCCAGAACTAATAATTTCAATAAAATTTACATTAACATTAATATTTAATATAGTGTTTTTTAAAATAATTATAATATGTGTTACAAAATTTAATTGTGTGAAAAAATTAATTTTACAATTTCAAATTTCAAATCATAAAAAAGGCATTACAGGTCGAGGTAGAGGTAGAAAAAATGATAATTTGTTTCCTATTTAGTTGTTTACCAAAATTAGTGTTGTGTAAGGGTAATATGAGATGCCATTACATAGATCATGGTTTTTGTGTAAGGATAAATAGATTTACCCTTATGCTGTGGCTGAGTTCAAACTCTCCCATACATAGGTCAAGAATATCCTTACACATCCTTTAGAAACCAATAATGTTTCTTACAAATCTCATATATACCATTAAAATCCATTAAAAACTCGATGATACCCTCATGAAATCAAGAAAATACCCTTACCTAACCATTAGTAAGTACAAGTTCCCTTTACATTGAACCAAGGGTTACCCATTAATAGTTATTGGAAAACTGACGAAACACTTACACAATGAAGGTTTACCCTTATAAAGCCATTTAAAAAATAATTTTCGTTTACATAGCCTTGGTGTTACATTTATGAATATTTTAGAAAATATATGATACCTTAACCAAACACCCTCATTTAATTTAATTAATGCGTATACAATGGGTCTTAACCATACATATCTAATAGTAAAAGGGTGTTTACCCAAATTAGTTCTAGGATTACCCTTACATTATATATAAACATGGGGGATACCCTTACAGAGGTAACAGAAGTTCACCATTACCCTTATGAAACTCATGAAAATAGGTACATACACATATGGAATTCATGAAAATAAGGATCCATCCTAATATAACTCATAAAATAAACAATGTATAAGGGAAGGATGCACTTACCCTTACACATGTCCTACACCGTACATAAGGGTAAATATCTAGTTAAAAAATTGTTAATTTCAATTCAAAGGTTATATTAAATAAAACCAAAGAAAAATCAATATTAAAAAAATGTGGATGTTATGGTTATTCCCACTATAATTCTTTATATCACTAGAATGATTCCAATTTGAATGATAGAAGAAAAATAAATTCCAAAGAACGCCCAAAATCAACCTGTGAGGTGGAAAATCTATGAAAAAGAAGAAATAATCAAAAAATAAATCCACTACAAAGAATAACCCCAAGTATTACGCATGCTTCCAAACAATATTCAATAACACTTAAAGAAATTCAAAAAAAATTTAATGAACTATTTACCTATCAGAAGTCTTCCAACAATTTATATATTCACCAAAATGGTGTAATATTTGGAAAAATTTCCCAAAAACACATCTTTATGTGTTGATGCTTAATTCGCACATCATATCAAATCATCCAATTGAGAAAATAGAAACTTAAAAAAATATAATATCCAAACCACATAAAAAAATAACTATATAGGAAAAACAATAACGACATTTCATAAATTTTACCATTCATAATAAATTTATATAACATTAAATGATTTCCAATATAGGAAGGTACTCATTAGAAACCTAGGATTTTACAAACTAATCCTCACCCCACAATGGGCTCATCAAATATTCTACCACAACTATAAGCACTTACTTCATCAATAATCAACATTTTACTAGTTATCTAAGTACAATACTAAGGTCTATCAATGTAAAACTAGACATATCTCATAAAAAAATTGGAATGTTACCAAAAAATGAACTATACTCTCACAAATGAGATCATCCATAATATCATGATTGAGCTCTAACAATCCAGGTAGAACAAAGGTATATCAAGTAACAACCACCAACCTAAATGGTATCAAATAATGAAAATATATTGACATCTATAAAAGGAAACAATTAATGGGATTTAAAAATATAACAAATCAGTAATATACCGGTTCCGGAAGCCACCCAGAGGAACCCCTTACCTAGTTGGTCACAAGGCCTCAAGTGCATTTCCATGAACACCAGATGATTCCAACTTGTAGAGAGGGACTTGGGTGTGATAGTAGGGAAACTATGCCCTCATTGGAATAGATTAACATAGTGGAATAAAAACAATATCAACAGCGGATGCAGTAATAATCCATACAAAAGTAAACAAAAGAAGACAGGAAATAATAAACTGTAGCACACACATATATTTGAATTTTAAAGACCTGTAAATTTCAAGGAAATTTTTTTCTTAATTTTCTTTGGGATTTTACAAGAACGCAGTTTCTGACGGCGCCTGATTCCGAGGCCCGGTGTGCCCAGAATCATTTTCCGAATTTTTGCTTGGGTACGTTCGGTGAACGAATGAGCGGGGATTTCTATCTTTTGAACCAGTTTTCGGAATCAAATCTTGAGGGCACCGATGGAACCGCAGTGCCGGTTTTCTCTTAGGAACACCTATTCTGCAGCTGCGTTTTATCGAGTTTGGAAGTTAGTTTTTGGGGGTTTTTAATTAAATTGAATAAAAATATGTGTTTGCCATATTTTTTATTTGAAGTGGTAGTTAGAACCTCCAAGGGGAGGTTAGTGGAGGGGCCCACCCACACATAACCTCCCTTGGGTGGATGTCATAAGGTGGGGCCCACATGAGTATCAAACCCCCTTAACCCCCTTAACTCTTGAACTCTCCATTAATGTGGATGAAACTCTCTCTCATTAAATGAGTCTCTCCACCTCCCTCTCATTAAATTTGATAACTTGAGATATTTAATTATGCGAGTTAATTTATATTTCAAACTCTTGAAATTCATAAGCTTTGTTGTGTTAATAAAACAAGTTAAGAAATTATTTTATTTGGGTTGGAGTTTAGTTGATTGGGAGCCTTCGGAGAAAAAGCTTAGGAAGTCTTGAGTTTCTTCTTTCTCTACGACGAAGAACACGAAGAACGTCTCTTCTGCCGCTGAAGCACGACGACACCATCTTCTTCATTGTTCTTCAACCGAGTCAATGAAAGGGAAGAGACACCCACAACATCTCCAACGACCTTCATCTGCATCAAAGGAGAAGACGTCGCCCACGAAGAACGTCGTCAACGACGACGTCACCTCCGAACGCTCGTCCACCAACGACGAGTACCCTTCTTCCTTTCCGACGCATGAGCATGAGAATTGGGAGTGTGTTATGAACACGACAATCGAGGAATCGATATCCTCCCTTTTTTCTGAGATCGTCAATGAACGACAATTACGAGGTAGGGTATTTTAATTTTGATTGTTGGTGAACCCTCGTTTACTCCCTTGATTTTTTATTCTTCGTGAATATGTCCAACTGCTATCATTTAACGAGAGGGGGCCGATCCGCACAAACACGGACGACCCACCTCCTTTTTCCATGTTGGATTTCTTTGTGGTTTGGTACGGAAAGGTGTGGTGCCGTCACACCACACGGAATCATGCGACAAGGAAATGTGTGGCGCCGTCGCGCCGAGTCGTGAAAAACAAACAAAGGCGCGATACCGTCGCGCCGCGTCGGAGAAACCGGAAGACATCCGCGAATGGAGTTGGGCCACGGAGAAGGGGCGCGGCGCCAACGCATCACGCCGGAGAACCACTAAGATAGCGCATTTTGTTAATTGACGTGCGGATTGACGAGCAATGACATAACGGGGCTGCAAAGTATTTTTGAAGCTTGCGCAGTAAAGTACGCGACCCGAGATGAACACCGGCTAAGACGATTTTGAAAACGGGCCACCGGAGCAACTCCGGTGGCCCGCGGAAACACCCGGAGGCGCGGGTCACCGGTGTGGCGTCACTGGTGACCGGAGGCGGCGGCGCCCGAGCGCGCTGCCGGAAGAATTGGCGGCGGCGGTTGCGCCCCCGCCCTCAATTAACTGCAAGGGGCGGGCCGCGCGCACCCCCCGCTCCCCGACTTCGGCTCGGCCACGCCGAGCCGTGGCTGGCCGGGCCGGGTCCAGTCGGGTCGGACCCGGTTCGGGCCGACCCAGGGGGGTCGGGCCGGGTCGGTCCGGGCCCAGACACCCCGATTTCGGACCACTTTCAGTCAAATGCCCATATCTTGGGCTAAAACCTCCGATCGATGCACCTTCAGTTACGTAGCGATCCTTGGAACGAGACGGTCGTTTCGGTATATCGTACTCAAGGTTTCGGAATACTTTGGGTTTGGCCAGGTTGGTTCGGATACGAAACCAACCAGGCCCTCGGAGCGGAAACGCTTATATCTTGAGCTCCGGACGTCCGATTGACGTGCCGTCGACTTTGTTGGATTACTCTAAGTGAGACAGAACTTTTGGCATACTTCGCTCGAGATTTCGATACAGTTGGATAGTGGCCGGGTTGGATTGCACCCGAAATCCAACCGAGCCCCTGGAACGGAAAAGATGATATCTTTCAGACCAGTCGTCCGTTTGACGAACCGTCAGCGGCGTTGGTGATCTCGTTGAGAAACTGTCCCTATGAGTATACCCTATGAGAGTTCGGGGTATAGTTGAGATACGGCCGAGTTGGTTTGCTCACGAAACCAACCGGGCCCCTGGGACAAAAAGGCTAATAACTCACAGACCGGGCGTCCGATTGACGCGCCGTCTGTTGCGTTGAGACCCCTATGACGAGGCGGTCGTTTGAGATACTTCATATTGGGACTTTGAGATACTTCTTCTCGGGACTTTGAGATACTTGGAGTATCGACCTGTAGCTCATGGAGCGGACCCTCCCGGAGACGAGCGTGCGGAGTACGGAGACCGTGTAGCCGACTGAGACCTGATGACTGCTTTGACTGACTCGACTTGGAGTGAGTCAACTAGCCTAGTGGAAGGAGCACTACTTTGTGAGGTGCAGACCCATGGAGGACGGAGCACTACCTGTGTGACAGTGCAGACTCGCGGTACTCGTCCGGAGAGTACCTCAGTAGGCTACTAGGGGGTGTGAACTACTGTGTTCTGGTGACATACCTCGGCAGGAAGCACTACTGTGTCTGGGTGGCTGACCCGTGGTACTCGACAAGAGGAGTACCTCAGTAGTCTTAGGTTAGTGAGCAGTACCTCGAAGTCGTGACAGGACCACTGTACACTCCAGAGACAGAGCTCTTCAGCAGTTACGGTTTCGATAATGAAAATCCTGGTTTGAGCTGAGACTTTTGACCTTTGTGTTTACCTCATGATTGAGATGGGTCACTTGATAACTTAGGTATATGTATGAGAATATACCTGGATTGTGGTTATCCGTTGATTTCACGATCTTAGTGTTTTCCTCATGATTGAGATGGGTTACTTGATAACTTAGGTATATGCATGGGCATATACCTAAGTAGAGGTTATCTGTTGAGATCTTCTTTGTGGTTATCCATGTTGGTTTTAGTGATACTTTGAGGGTCTCGGGGTCCCTACTGATTATCGTTATACTCACCCCTGCACGGGCTATGCCCGCACCTCATTGTGTTAGTTACAGACGACGGGCAGTGCTGACAGAGGCTGAGTGTTCGAGGGCTGGACGGTACCCGGAGGTGGACTACACGACGAGCCAGTATCCGGAGGTGGACTTCACGGCGAGACGACACTCGGAGGAGGTTGACGGGCGAGAGCGTTGTGGAGGCTATCTGTACCTACCCTTCAGGTAGGATCTGTGGTGGATGATCCAGGAGCTGCGCCATCTGTACCTACCCTTCAGGTAGGATCTGAGGAGGACGACCCAGGAGCCGCTTCTGTCCCTCCAGCTGTTGTCTTTTTCTATTGTACTTTGTTCAGTTGTAGTTGTACTTTCTTTTGGGTTTGTATTCTGGCCCATTTACCTTTCAGCACCTCTCTTTGTACTTAGTGTTTTACTTCCGCTTGTACTCTGTAGTGTTTTGTTTACCTTTATAAAGGCAATGCCTTCCCAGTTATCGGGATTTACGCCTTTGGTGCAAGTCGCCAGCCCCTGGCCTATGGATGGCGGGCTTGGGGTAGTCACGGAACGGGCCCCGAGGACAGGTCGTGACAAATTGGTATCAGAGGAGTTGGTTCTACCGTAGAACTTATAACTCTGATATTTTCTTTCTGTGAAGCCATAGTGTTAAGAGTACCGAGTGTGGTTTTTAGTTCAGGGAGTCTAGTGTTGGTGCGGGCGGCTGACGTATCCATAAACTAGGACCCTAACAACTGATTTCCGACTTTGTGCATGAAAACACTAATTTTGTGTGTGTTTCCAGAAGTTTTATTTAAATATCAGCTCAAACCAGGTCATCTCACCAGGTATAATCGTTTGACCGTGTCACGTTGTTTCTTTCAGGATGCCTTTTCTCAGACGACCATCTAGAGCCCAGAGGGATGTGCGTACTGACAGCCTGTCGAGCGACGAGGCTTCGGTACAGGGCCCTCTTGCAGTTGAGGCACCAGTGGAGGCACCAGCGGTACTACCATACATTAGGCCATCGATGCCACCAGCCCCAGCAGTAGGCGATTCACGCCACTTGAGTGCGCTGGACGAGTTCCAGTGCCAGAGGCCACCCAGGTTCCGGGGAGAGATGGACGCATAGGCGGATTAGGTTTGGCTGGAGGCTGTGGTGAGAGTCTTCAGGCTAGTGGGGACGCCTGCAGACTTCATGGTGATCTTTGCTTCCAGACTTCTTCAGGCAGCAGGAGGCAGGTGGTGGAGCCACTTGTTTCAGTTTTACGACGGGATGACCTTCACATGGGAAGACTTCGAGACCTTCTTCAAGGTGGATTTTGTGCCAGTAGCTCTACACCCCGAGCGTGTACAGGTGCTTATGACTTTGCCACATGTTTTTCGATCAGTAGCCGAGTCATCTGTGGGTAGTAGACAGATGATGCAGAGGTCCAGGAGGACCAGACTAGTAGTTGGACGATCTTGGGTTTTAGGACCGGTGGTTCGGGGCACCCGGGGTGGGGTCAGAGCCAGGCATGCCAGAAACGGACAGTGTTACTCCTACGGTGGGAAGGGTCACCTGGCACGTGACTGTCCGAATCCTCATACAGTTGATCCGCAGGTGTTGGAGGAGCCACCGAGGAAGAATCAACGATGAGTGCTTGAGCAACCTCTGAGCAGTGGACAAGGCAGTAGAGCTCTGGGAGTAGGTGGACAGGAGCGGAACTAGTGGATACGTCCCTTGTACTTCTAGTTCCATATTGTTGTTGTATTCGTGTCTTTGTACTATGAGCTGCAATAATAAAAAGACACTTATCTTTGTTTGCTTTCCTATCCTTTTGTTTGGTTGATACTGAGTGGTCCCGGTTAAACTGTTGACTTGACCCTCACTTTTGAGATTTCTACTAGAGGAGACCGAGTGACCTCACACTGATGCCGACAGTGTGACTCGACCCTTGGAGGCGAGAGTGACAGTTGGATCTCTTAGTAGTTACGTCAAGGCCTTACGACGTCATCCATGGCATGAATTCATCATTCATGTCAGGATTGACTGTATTAGGCAATGGGCGTGGTTCATCTAAGGGATGAGACAAAGTTTCTCTTTTCGACAAAGGAGAAATTTTAGCAGCTCTTCCAGATCGTAGGCAAAGAAGGTGCAGATCATCCAGGAGCGGATGAAGACTGCACAGTAGAGTAAGAAACAGGAAACCGGCTCTAGTCTTAGAGACTCGAGCGTGTTAAATGTTAAAGAAGAGGAAGCTTAAAGGAGATCTGAGTCAGCGAAGCAGCATACGTGGAGGCAGAGCTAGGAGGGCAACATGAGGTGGTGTACATCCTAACATGCTACAACCACCCACCTTAGTTATCCCCGCCAGGCTCAGGGAGCTGGAGAGAGGAGGAAGAGTGCGGCTACATACGGTCAAGGAGTGTGACCCAATGGCTCTAAAAAAATGATTCAAGTGACTGTCTGTATCCACTACTAGATTCTGTAGTAATAGACATTGATATTAATCATTACTCACTTTCACAAATATTGTCCCAGACCTAGAGTTTCCGGTAAGCCGTTGACTTGACCCTCACGTCTGAAGATACCTTGGGAGGAGACTCGATAATCACACTTACGCCGACGGTGTGGTCATACCCTCGAGGTGAGAGTTTCAGTTGGAATCCCTTGGTGGCAGCGTCGAGGCCTTACGGTGTTAGTTTGAGTATGGAATGGGCTATAACTGTTCATACTCAAATTGACGGTTTTAGGCAAACGTCGGGAAGGGTTTTCCTTGGTCGGTGTAAAGGAAACCCCAGGCAGCACAGGATAAACTCTTTCACAGGAGGGTGAGACCGATCAATCATGAGTCGGTCAACCATACCCTCGTGGCAGCAGTCATTTTGAGTTCCAGTTCCAACAAGAATTGGAGACCTCTAGAGTTCGATGATGATGATCACGTCCTTATACGGGTCTCACCTCGACGAGGTTTACGGAGATGTGGCCAAGGCGGCAAGTTAACTCTGAGGTTAAATGGACCTTTATAGGTCCACAGCTGGGTAGGCGAGGTGGTTTACCGCTTGACCCATCCACCTCAGTTGCACCAGGTGCACAATGACTTCCACATATCTCAACTGAATAGATACGTGCTCGACCCTTTGCATATCATCGACCATGAGGAGCTAGACGATGGCGATGAGGTGTTTTTCACGGAGGTTCCAGTGGGGATCGAGGATCGATAGGAGCGGATCCTACGAGGAAGATTGATTCCTCGGGTGCGGTTTCTTTGGAAGTATGGAACCTCCAGGTAAGCACATGGGAGCGGAAGGCTCAGGTGCGTGTTCAATATCGCTTTTGTGACCCTAGTTTGTGTTGAAGCTTTACGGGGACGTAAAGCCCTGAGGTGGGAGAAATGTAAAGACCCAAAAATTTCAAGGAAAAGTTTTTCTTAATTTTCTTTGGGTTTTTTCAAGAACGCAGTTTCTGACAGTGCCTGATTCCGAGGCCTGGTGTGCCCGGAATCATTTTCCGAATTTTAGCTCGGGTACGTTCAGTGAACAAACGAGCGGGAATTTATATCTTTTGAACCGGTGCTTGGAATCAAATTATGAGGGCACCGACAGAACCGCAGCGCCAGTTTTTTCTTAGGAACACCTATTCCACAGTTGCGTTTTATCAAGTTTGGAAGTTAGTTTTTGGGGGTTTTTAATTAAACTGAATAAAAATATCTGTTTGCCATATTTTTTATTTAAAGTGGTAGTTAGAACCTCCAAGGGGAGGTTAGTGGAGGGGCCCACCCGCACATAACCTCCCTTGGGTGGATGTTATAAGGTGGGGCCCACATGAGTATCAAACCCCCTTAACCCCCTTAACTCTTGAACTCTCCATTTATGTGGATGAAACTCTCTCTCATTAAATGAGTCTCTCCACCTCCCTCTCATTAAATTTGACCACTTGAGATATTTAATTATGTGAGTTAATTTAAATTTCAAACTCTTGAAATTCATAAGATTTGTTGTGTTAATAAAACAAGTTAAGAACTTATTTTATTTGGGTTTGAGTTTAGTTGATTGGGAGCCTTGGGAGAAAAATCTTAGGAAGTCTTGAGTTTCTTCTTTCTCTACGACGAAGAACACGAAGAACGACTCTTCCGCCACTGAAGCACGACGACGCCATCTTATTCATCGTTCTTCTAACGAGGCAAGGAAAGGGAAGCAACGCCCACGACATCTCCAACGACCTTCATCCGCGTCAAAGGAGAAGACGTCGCCCGCGAAGAACGTCGTCAATGACGACATCACCTCTGAACCCTCGTCCACCAATGATGAGTACCCTTCTTCCTTTCCGATGCATGAGCAAGAGAATTGGGAGTGTGTGACGAACACGAAAATCGAGGAATCTATATCCGCCCTTTTTTCTGATATCATCAACGAAAGACAATTACGAGGTAGGGAATTTTAATTGTGATTGTTGGTGAACCCTCGTTTACTCCCTTGATTTTTTATTCTTCATGAATATGTCCAACTGCTATTGTTTAACGAGAGGGGGCCGGTCCGCACAAACACGGCCGACCCACCTCCTTTTTCCATGTTGGATTTATTTGTGGTTTGGTATGGAAAGGCATGGTGCCATTGCACCACGCGGAATCATGTGACAAGGAAATGCGTGGCGCCGTCGCGCCGCATCGTGAAAAACAAACAAAGGCGCGATACCGTCGCGCCGCGTCAGAGAAACCCGAAGACATCCGCGGACGAAGTCGGGCCACGACGAAGGGGCGCGGCGCCAACGCGTCACACCGAAGAACCATGAAGACGGCGCGTTTTGTTAATTGACGTGCGGATTGACGAGCAACGACATAACGGGGCCGCAAAGTATTTTTGAAGCTTGCACAGTAAAGTACGAGACCCAAGATGATCATCAGCTCAGACGGTTTTGAAAACGGACCACCGGAGCAACTCCGGTGGCCCGCAGAAACACCCGGAGGCATGGGTTGCCGGCACGGCATCGCCGGCGACTGGAGGCGGCGGCGCCCGAGCGCGCCGCCGGAAGAATTGGCGGCGACGGTTGCGCTGCCGCCCTCAATTAACGACGAGGGGCGGGCCGCGCGCACCCCCCGCTTCCCGACTTCGGCTCAGCCACGCCGAGCCACGAATGTCCGCGCCGGCCGGGCCAGGCCGGGTGCAGTCGGGTCGGACCCGGTTCGGGACGACCCAGGGGGGTCGGGCAGGGTCGGTCTGGGCCCAGACCCCCCGATTTCGGACCACTTTCAGTCAAATGCCCATATCTTGGGCTACAGACCTCCGATCGACGCACCGTTAGTTGCGTAGCGATCCTTCAAACAAGACGGTCTTTTAGGTATATCACAATCAAGGTTTTGGAATACCTTGGATTCAGCCGGGTTGGTTCGGATACGAAAACAACCGGGCCCTCGGAGCGGAAACACTTATATCTTGAGCTCCGGACGTCCGATTGACGTGCGGTCGACTTTTTTGGATTCCTCTATGTGAGACGGAACTTTTGGCATACTCCTCTCGAGATTTGGATACAGTTGGATAGTGGCTGGGTTGGATTGCACCCGAAATCCAACCGAGCCCCTGGAATGGAAAAGATAATATCTTTCAGACCAGATGTCCGTTTGACGAACCGTCAGCAGCATTGGTGATCTAATTGAGAAATGGTCCGTATGAGTATACCCTATGAGAGTTCGGGGTACAGTTGAGATATGGCCGGGTTGGTTCGCTCATGAAACCAACCGGGCCCCTGGGACGAAAAGGCTAATAACTCACAGACCGGGCGTCCGATTGACGCACCGTCTATTGCGTTGAGACCCCTATGACGAGTAGGTCCTTTGAGATACTTTTTCGTGGGACTTTCAGATAATTGGAGTATCGAACTGTAGCTCGTTGAGAGGACCCACCCGGAGACGAGCATGCAGAGTACGGAGACCGTGTAGCCGACTGAGACCTGATGACTGCTTGACCGACTCGGCTTGGAGTGAGTCGACTAGCCCAGTGGACGGAGCACTACTTTGTGAGGGGCAGAACCATGGCAGACAGAGCACTACTTGTGTGACTGTGCAGACCCACGGTACTCGTTTGGAGAGTACCTCAGCAGGCTACTAGGGGGTGTGCACTACTGTGTTTGGGTGACATACCTCGGTGGGAAGAACTACTGTGTCTGGGTGGCTGACCCATGGTACTCGACAGGAGGAGTACCTCAGCAGTCTTAGGTTAGTGATCAGTACCTCGGAGTCGTGACATGACCACTGTACACTCCAGAGAGGGAGCTCTTCAGCAGCTATGGTTTCGATAATGAAAATCCTGGTTTGAGCTGAGACTTTTGACCTTTGTGTTTACCTCATGATTGATATGGGTCACATGATAACTTAGGTATATGTATGGGCATATACCTAGGTAGTGGTTATCCGTTGATTTCATGATCTTGGTGTTTTCCTCATGATTGAGATGAGTTACTTGATAACTTAGGTATATGCATGGGCATATACCTAAGTAGAGGTTATCTGTTGAGATCTTCTTTGTGGTTATCCATGTTGGTTTTTGTGAGACTTTTAGGGTCTTGGGGTCCCTACTGAGTATCATTATACTCACCCCTACACAGGCTATGCCTGCACCTCGTTGTGTTGGTTGCAGACGATGGGCAGTGCTGACAGAGTCCGATTGTTCGAGGGCTGGATGGTACCCAGAGGTGGACTACACGACGAGCCAGTATCCGGAGGTGGACTTCATGGCGAGACGACACTCGGAGGAGGTTGACGGGCGAGAGCGTTGTGGAGGCTATCTGTACCTAACCTTCAGGTAGGATCTGTGGTGGACGATCCAGGAGCTGTGCCATCTGTACCTACCCTTCAGGTAGGATCCGAGGAGGACGACCCAGGAGCTGCTTCCATCCCTCCAGCTGTTGTCTTTTTCTGTTGTACTTTGTTCAGTTGTAGTTGTACTTTCTTTTGGGTTTGTATTCTGGCCCATTTACCTTTCAGTACCACTCTTTGTACTTAGTGTTTTACTTCAGCTAGTACTCTGTAGTGTTTTGTTTACCTTTATAAAGGCAATGCCTTCCCAGTTATCTGGATTTACGCCTTTGGTGCTAGTCGCCAGCCCCTGTCCTATGGAAGGCAGGCTTGTGGTAGTCACAGCATGGGCCCCGAGGACGGTTCATGACATGAATGATTCCTGATACATAAGTCTAGTAAATAAGACAAACAAAGCACAATGCTGGAATAAAACAGTACTAAACCAAGTATAGAAGAAAACAATATAGATCTCCATAGCATCGCAAGCCAAAGCTTGGTCCCATGCTCTCCATCTCCACAACAAATCAAGTACCTGAAGTTGATGGGAACATTACCCTATCTATACCGTCCACAATATAATCTTTTTGGGCCTAATAGCATGGAAGAAACATGGTGTGATACTAAATCCCTATAGGAAAAAACCACAAGATCTGTGTCTAGCAGTTAGTTAACATAGGTAGGTAATAAGTAAAGAAATCAGTAAACAAGGAAGTACTCACCAATAACTAATCCAATAGTTTCAAAGCATTCTGTTTCATATACAAGTAAATATCTAATAAAGTAGGTAAACACAATAGGTAACCCTATCAGAAGTAGTCATAGCCTATCACCTCTAGTCCTACCTAGAAAGCACAACAAACCCTCTATAAAGCACCGACAGTCTAGCCGTTTGGTTCAATTATAAGGATTTAACAAAGACTCTCCATGGAAGTACACATAGTCATTTCACCTTATAGTCTAATATAATTAAAGACTCTCTGAGGAAGCTCTCACAATAAATTCCCCTTATAGTCTAATATAATTAAAGACTCTCTGAGGAAGCTCTCACAGTTAATTCCGATTATAGTCTAATATAAATAATGAATCTTTGAGGAAGCACTTACAGTCAATTCCCATTATATTCATATATAATTAAGGATTCTCTGAGAAATCTCTCACAGTCAATTCCCCTTATAGTCAACTACACCAGGTTGTCATGGTCCTTTGTAATTCAATTGAGTATAGTAATGAAATACGACCAAAGTAACCCTCAAGATATACTTGGATAAACTGTCTATAGCATAACCACATGTCAGAATACAAATTACTCCAACCTACAAAACTATGCATGGGAAAAAAAATATGGTAGCCTAACAGGCTAAATAGGACCAAAGGTTCATAAACAGGACATGCATGGGAAATCACTTCCAAAGCATAACAATCAACCCTATTCACATTCAATTAACCTCTAATCAATCACACAAGCGTAGTAGCCAATTAACAGGCCTAGAACAGTAAAAATGCAATACCCCATTCAAGGGTATTGGACAAATTTTCATAAATAAATCAAAGACATTCAACAGAAAGGAACAAACCACCTACCTCAGCATTGGGAGATTTCTATATGTGAACTTAAAGCCTTGAATCACCCAACAAAATTGTAGATCTATGAAAATGCCTAAAATGTTCAACAAATGATAACAATATAAAGAGGAGGAATTGTGATATGAAACTCAAATAGAAGGAAGAGGTTACCGAGGCGATCCCAACGCAATCGACGACTGTTGATTTGGAGAATGGACAGTGACTCGGGGGCTCAGAGAAGGATCATGATCGTACAGAAGATCTGGGCTGAACCAAACCTAGAAGAAGCCCTTTCTATCCATCAGACGTGACACCAGATTTAATGAAAAAAAGAAAATATACACCGTGTACATTAGAAGTACATGTAATGTACTTTTTGTTTCCTTACTCTGCTTTAGGCGGTCTCCAGTTCAACAAACATAGCTGTGTGTGTGGCCGTTACACTGCCAGCACATGGCTAACCATGGTAACCAAGTACAGGATGTGTAATCATAAAGTACAGGGTGTGTACTTCAAAAATTTCCAAAAACTCCTATTTTTCTCAAAAATGAACCGAAGTAGGAAATCATACCTGAAAAAAAGATCTGGGTTCTTAAAAACATCCCCCCTTAATGAAATATATCACCAAATTTCTTATCTAGGTGGTGTAGAAGGAGAAACCCTGAACAGCTCGGCCACTACGATCATACATCATCCTCCCTCTCCCAAGTCTCTTCCTGTACTCACCCGTGTTTCCATAGTACTCGTACATGTGAAACATACTAACCATGGAGAACCTTCATACTGCGATCGACAATCCAGATAGGAGGCTCATCAAACTACGAATCCACTTCAAGATCAACCTCCTTGGGTTGGAAAACATGTGATAGGTTTGAGAAGTAACGTCGATGCTGAGAAATTTGGAAGACGTCATGAATATCCCTGTACCTCTGAGGTAACTAAAACTGATAGGCAACTGGCCCAACTCTCTCCAACACGTCAAACGACCCGATGTTCCCCAGTGAAAGCATACCCTGTCTCCTAATACTTCTATGTCCCAACCTTGGTGGGACACATAGGATAGCCTGATCCCTGACCTCAAACTCTAGAGGTCGTCTCCACTGATCAGCATAAGGCTTCTGTCAGGACTGTGCAATAGCCATCCTCTTACGAATCAACTCTATCTTCTCTGTGCTCTCTTAGAAAAGAAGAGGTCCTATCATAGTTGCCTCTCCTACCTCCAACAAACATACAGGTGATTGGCATGTCCTATAGTACAAACCCTCATAAGGTTTCATCTGAATAGTTTCATGGAAACTGTTTTTGTAGGATAACTCCACAAGAGGTATATGATTCTCCCACGAACCTCCAAAATCCAGAATGCATGTATAGAGAATGTCCTCGAGCACCTGAATCGTATGCTCAGACTAGCCATCTATCATGGGGATGGTAAGTTGTACTCAAAAGTACTTGTGTACCCAATGCCTTTTGTAGCCCCTTCTAGACCTGAGAAGTAAAATGGGAATCCTTGTCTGAAAAAATGGTGTGTAGAACTTCTTGTAGACGTACAATCTCCCAGACGTACAACCGTCCCTACTCATCAACACCGAAGGTCTCCTTAATCATAAATAAGTGATAAAAATTCACGAGTATTTTAATGACAACCCAAGATGCATCATTTTCTAGAGGCAACCTCGGTAAACCGGTCACGAAATCCATCGCGACGTCATTCCACTTCCACTCAAGAATGGGTAACTGCTTTAAAAACCCTACTGGTCACTGATGCTCGGCCTTCACCTACTGATAGGTGGAACACCTCATGAAAAAACTAGAAACATCACTCATTATACCTGGACACCAATACTGATAGTGTAGATCACAATATATCTTTCTCACACCAGGATGAAATTCCCAAACTATGGAATGAAAGTCCAGCATAATCTTCTTGCCTATGTCTGTTGGCACCCATACATGCCCCTAGAAATTCTAGATCTCATACTCACCTACTATCCATCCTGTAATAGGTTCCTATCCTAACACACTCTCACGTAGGACTAGGCCTTTAGAATCTGATAGCTAAGTCATTCGCACTCGATCAACAAGAGTAGAGGTAACAGATATAGAAGAATGAAACGTCTTCCCCTGTCTGTCGAGAACCTCCAAATACATATCAGAGAATATATCCATAAGCTTCCACTCATTGATGGGATTCTGAACATCTTTAATCTGAGTCCTCATGCTCAGCGCATCATCCACTGCGTTGCCTTTCTCAGGCGTATTGGCAGGGTCAATGTGAAAGGACAGAAGATACTCAACCCACCATCATTGTCTCAAATGCAGATCATGATGATTGAAAATATACTTGAGACTCTTTTGGTCAGTGAAAACCACAAAATTCACTCCCAGCAGATAATGTCTCCAACGGCATGAGGCATGAACAACTACTGCCAACTCGAGATCGTGTGTCGGGTAATTCCTCTCATGTGGCCTCAACTACCGAGACACATACACATTGACTTTATCTCCATTCACAATCACAACTCCTAGACCGATACCACAAGCATCATAGTAAACAATATAGCTCTTTCCCAGCTCTGGAAAAACTAGAATCAGAGTTGAAGTCAGTCTCCCTTTCATCTCTTGAAAGTCTGACTCATAAGAATATGACCACAAGAACATCACACCGTTCTTAGTTAGACCTATCATTGGTGATGCTAAGCATGAGAAGTCCGGTATTAAATGTCTATAGTATCTAGATAGCACTATAAAACTTAGTTCCTCAATGAAATTCTTTGGCTGCTCCTAGGAAACTACTATTCCCACTTTCTCTCAGTCGACTGATACTCATGTCTCTAAGATAACATGACTCAAGAAGTGAATCAGATAAATCCAAAAGTGGTATTTTGAGATAATAGTATATAACTGATACTCTCTGAGTGTATTCAGAATGATATCATGATGGGTGGCATGGTTGTTTCGAGTGTGAGAGTACACCAAGATATCATCCATGAAGAACACCATGAAGGAATACAAGTATGGATGCAATACTCGGTTCATCGGTGCCATGAAGATTTCAGGCATCATTCGTGAGACTGAACGGAATAACTATATACTCGTATAGAGAATACCGGCTCTGGAAATCTGTGATAGGTATATTAGATTTTCTAACTTGCAACTGATGATAACTGGATCTCAAGTAAATCTTCTCGAACACTTGGGCTCCTCAAAGCTGATCAAAGAGATTTTAAATCCTAGTAAAAGGATATCTATTATTGACCATCAACTGGTTAAACTTCCGATAGTCCACACATAACCTGAAGGTACAATCTGCCTTCTTCGCAAACAGGAAAAGAGGACCCTAAGGAGATGTACTGGGTCGGATGAAACCCCTGTCCTGTAACTGCCCCTACTCCATCTTGAGCTCCTGTAAAGTCATCCTCTCTCTTTAGAGGTAAACCTGAATAGTCCTCTAAAAAGACATCCCTAAAACGATCCACCACTGGATTAATGTCTCAATATGATTGTTCCTGGTCATCCTGGTATAGACTAGCAACATGGGATATAAATCCTCCCAAACTAGGATTCTTGGGTCCCACTCAACTCACCTAGACTTCCCACTCACCCTTATGAAGAAAGGATCCACCCTCTGGTGATGTGAAACTCACCCTACGGTGATAACAATCAACAAATTCCTAGAAGGGAACTAGCTAGTCCATTTTGAGGAAGACATCATAGCCCGTCATCTCTAGGACATAGAGGTCCCAAAAAAAGTGACACCCACCAACCTATAGAGGGCATTCTTTGCACTGACGTACACTAGATGTTCTTTTCCCCAATGGAGGGTCTAACATCAAGATATCAACAGATGAAAAGTTACAGAGACCAAGCCTCTCCACAATAGAAACAGATATAAAGCTATGGGAAGCCTATGTATCAAAAAGTGAAGAAGCTAAAATTGAGGAAACTATGATCATACCTTGAACGGTTGAGTGTGCGGGATCCTTCTCCTGGTGGGTCTGCTCCCCTACAAATGTCTGGCCTGAACCGCAGCCCTGTGACCCGACCTGACAACCCTGAGCTGATCCACCCTGTTGTCGCTGGAATCCGGGCGACTGACTACCACAACCACGACCTTCAGCTCCGCCTGAATGGCCGGAAGTACTCTAGTTCCTTGACTGGTGTGAAACTGGTGGTGATGCTCCTGAACGTGGAGTCATAGAAGAACCCTTGTCACCAGATGCTTGTGAAAAGATATGAAAGAAGTGTTTAAGGTGTCCCATATTTCCACAATATCGCCACTCCAATGGGTCTCTCGGGCAATGTGGCCTCATATGCTCAGACATTCCACACTGGTAGCATACCACCTGGCTATGTGTAAGTGCATCCTATCAAATCAGATCTCCATGTGTAGTCTCCCGGCGGCGCTTCCTGCTATTGGTCGGAAAATCACTAACCCTGGATGTTGAACTGGCCTAGCTCAAAGCTCTAGAATCTCTTGGATTACGCTCTGGGATCAGGGACTGGTTGACTATATTGGATATCGAAGTCAACCTAAAGATGTTCACATGTGGTCAGATATCCTACCTGAGACCATCCTCAAACTTCTATGCAAGGAACAACTCATATCCCCCTAGAAAGGGTGTAAAGCATTGTAGCTCAGTGAATCAAAAGGAATATTCCAAAACAGAAAGAGTACCCTGCTCCAAACTCATGAAGTCTCGGGCTCGATCAGCCCTCAACATCTCTGGGTAGAAGTAGTCATAGAAGATTCGCTGAAACTCATCCCATGCCATGACTTTCTGGTGTCCCACCTCTGAGATCACATCCCACCACCTCTTGTAAGAGTCTCAAAGCATGTACATAGTGAGCATCACTCTCCTCTCGATAGTTATATCCAAATGCTCGAAGATCGTCAGCATGGCTTCTAGCCATGACACTGCTACTAGTGGTCCTCCATCCCTTGAGAATGTGGGTGGGTGATGCAGCTGTAAAACCCGCATCAATTCTACAATCGACGGGGCAGGAGGCAGTGCTCCCTGAAAGGTTTGCATCATCCTCATAAATCCTTATCTGAACTACACATCAACACCTGTTTCATGTATAATGGCTTGTGCAAAGACCAGAATAACTGGAGGATCTGCTGGAAGCCCTTGATTAGCCATGTCTGGTTTCTGATCGCTTCCCTATAATTGGCATACAACTGGAGGACGTCTCGATGGTATGACTCAGTTTAGAAAAACATGGATACACGACCTATATTACCAATACACGACATGTACTAGAATCCACTTCCCCTTCCCAATTTCACCTAAACCGCTAAGCCACATGGATTCTCCTAGAAAGAAAACTACACTATGTGTTAGTTCCAGACGTAGTGGGTATTTGATGAACTTCACCATCCTGTGTTGTTAGTTACACGACTGGTTACATGTCTTTCACTACACAGTGTGTTCCAGGAGGACACAACATGTACAAGGAAGGATTACAACGACCCGTGTTGTTAGTTACATGGCTGGACTCCAGGATCACACTACACAACATGTATAGATGGTACACAACATGTTCACCCACAAGTTTTCCCTATTTCATGTCTCTACCCACATGGCCTATGACACAGTTAGAGACAACATGGCATGTACATACTGTACATGGTGTGTACTTAGGAAAAAAATATTTTCCCCAAACATAAGAACACATGGCGTGTAGTAAAAAATACATGGTGTGTATTCTTGGTTTTTTCGATAGTAGGCCACAAAAAATACTCTAGATCCCAGAAAAACACTGAAACGAACACCAAAGTGTATAATTCCGCTCCGTGAGGGCCCATACACCCCGTGAATCAAATCTTGGCATCCTATACATGTTATAAAAAGTATAAACAGGTTAATGATCCACCAAATTCCTGTCTGTGAGGGCCTATAACACCTCAATAACCATAGTTTGGCGTTCATTTTAACAAGACCTTAAGAAAACAATACCATATCAAACAACATGTATTTTATCAAGCAAACTATCACAACAACATTCACTTTCTACAAAAAATCTATCACACCAACATGCTATTGCTAATGCACCCTAAATGGAAGGACAAGAATGCATGACATGTGATTTCTAGCAAGTGCCTATATGAAGCATGAGATGGAATACCATCATCACATCGTGTTGAAAAAGAAATAGAACCACAATAATATAAAAAATAACGGAACAATATATGTTTGTCACCCAATAGTGAAAATAGAATCAACTATAAAATTGCACAACCAAATTTTCTTCATTAAACAATGTAGATTGGATTTTCTCTGTAAATGGGTTAGCTACTCCCGGGCACAACATATTACCAAGTACCTATTTCATCCTATAACGGACTATAGTCTCTAAACAGTAAGTCAATAAGAAAAATAACTCCTCTGATACCACTTTGTAACATCCTAGTTCCGAAAGCCACCTAGAGGCGCCCCGTACCCGGTTGGTCACATGGACCCAAGCGAATTTCCCCAAATGCCAGAGGCTGCCGACTAGCAGTGAGGGCCTTGGGTGTGATAGTGGGGAAACTATGACCTCATTGGAAGAGTAACAGATTGGAAGAAAAACAATAGAAATAGTGGAAGTAGTAATAATCAATAAAAAATTAAATAGTGGAAGACTGAAAATAATAAACTAGGGAACATATATATATATATATATATATATATATATATGAATGATGTGTTATACATATATCTAGGAAAGAATCCAAATAAATCACAATTTAAGAATACAATAGCACTAAACCTAGTACAGAAGAAAATTGTAAACAAATCCACAACATCACAAGCCATAGCTTGGTCCCACACTATCCAGCTCCACAACAAATCAAGTACTTGAAGTAGAAGGGTTATTTCCCTTATCTATACCTATAACAATATATTCTATTTGGGCCCAAAATCTTGGCCCAAACGGGGTGTGAGAAAAAATACCAGAAGGAAACAACCACAAGATCTATGCCTAACAGTCAGTGAATATATGGTAGCTAATAAGTAAAGAAAGAAGAACACAAGGAAGTACTCAGTAGTAACCATTCCTATAGTTTCAATGCATTCCATTTCATATATCGAGTAAACAGCTAATCAAGCAGGTAAACACAATAGGTAACCCTCTGGGAAGTACCCACAACGTATCCCCTATGGTCCTACCTAGAAAGCACAATCAACACTCTAGGAAGCACTTGCAGTCTACCCCTCTGGTTCAATCACAAGGATATTACAAAGACTCTTTAAAGAATCACACACAGTCAAATCAACTTATAATATAATATAATTAAAGTCTCTCTGAGGAAGCACTCAAAGTCAATTCCCCTTATAGTCTAATATAATTAATGAATCTCCAAGGAAGATCTCACAGTCAATTCTCATTGTAGTCTAATATAAATAATGACTCTCTGGGGAAGCACTCACAGTGAATTCCCCTTATAGTCAAATATAATTAATGATTCTCTACGGAAGCTCTTAGATTTAATTCCACTTATAGTAAACTACACTAGGTTCTCATGGCCCTATGTAAGTCAATCGAGTATAGTAATGAAATAATGCCAAAGTCACCCTCAAGAACTACTTAGATAAACTGTCAACAGAATAACCCGTTATCAGAATACAAATTACTCCATCCTACAAAACTACTTATGTGAAAAACAATATGGTAGCCTAACAGGATAAACAAGACCAAACAGTCATAAATAGAACATGCATGGGAAACCACTACCAAACCATAAAAATCAGACCTATTCACAGTTCATTAACCTCTACTCAAGCACACAAGTATAGTAGTCAATTAATAGGGCTAAAACAGTAAACACACAATACCTTGTTCAGGGGTATTGGAAATTTTTTCACATATAACTCAAAGTCATTCAATATAAAGACACAAACCACCTACCTCTATGTTGGGAGATATCTATATGTGAACCTCAAGCTTTGAATAACCCAAGAACACCGTAGATCTATGAAAATTCCTAAAATGTTCAATAGAGAATAACTTGAAAATGATGAGGAATTGGGAAATGTATCTCAGGCCGAAGGAAGTGACTACCGAGGTGATCCCAACACAATCGATGGTAGTCGATTCAGAGAACATATGGCGACTCGGGGGCTCAGAGAAGGATCATGGTCGTATGAGAGCTTTCGGCTGAACCAAACCTAGAAGAAGCCCTTTCTTTCAATCAGATGTGACCTCGGCATGTTTAATGAAAAAAAGAAAATACACGACATGTACTTTAGAAGTACACAGTGTGTACTTTACCTTTCTATACTCATCTTTATGTGGTCTTCAGGTCACCAAACACTGCCATGTGTGTGGTCGTTACATAGCCAACACACATCTACCCGCGGAAACTGAGTACACGGTGTGTACTCATAAAGTACTCGGCATGTACTTCGAAAATTTCAAGAAACTCTTATTTTTTCTCAAAAATGACTAGTAGAAGGAAAAAATACCTTAAAAGAAGATTTGGGTTCTTACAAAATCCAAAACTCTAGTGGTTTGCATCAAAATATTACACTCCA
The DNA here is from genome assembly GCA_963277665.1 of Viscum album. Taxonomy (NCBI): domain Eukaryota; kingdom Viridiplantae; phylum Streptophyta; class Magnoliopsida; order Santalales; family Viscaceae; genus Viscum; species Viscum album. Next base: position 1,784,328,412 of record OY728126.1, on the reverse strand, counting down.
TATCTAAGATAACAAAAAATCTCAAGGGACTAAAACCATTCATGGTGGTGTATAACCATTAAACATTTCTCATTCATAGGGCACACCAATAGGGATCTAAAAAAAACAAAAATAATATTCATGATCATTACTAGGTACACAAGTGAAACCCATAAAGGGACCTCATCAAGCTAAAATAGATCCCATAAATAAAAATCCTCCAAATATAAATTATATATAACAAGGAAAAATAAATCATTTTCCCCTATGATGTAGGAGAAAACCTGATAGATCACATAAACCACAACCATTGGCACCTCTACTATGTGAAAAGATTCACTGTATTGCCTATTTGTTGAGCCCTATTATCTTGATGTATATAATTACATGTAGTTAAAATCTAATGGTTTCTATTTGAAACATCATCTTTTGATAGACCAATTTTTAGAACCTCTTATGGTGACCTAAAAAGCACACACCATTTACAACATTTTTGAGATTTCAATAAAAACTTAATATAATAATCCAGTGTTAGACTCTAGAAACATAAGAGATAGCTCTTAATTCCCCAATAATACCATCTCTACTTATAAAAAATCTATAATCTAGAAGTCAAAACATCTTCACTTAAGTAAAATATAAAAAATTAATTAACAACTTCCTTTCACATTGCTAAATCCAATTCAACTGAAAAATTCTCATTAATGTTCTAAAAATTAATTGGTTTGATTGACTACATGAATGAATGATCCTTGGAACAGGAATATTTTTTATAAAATAGGTTTCCATAAGGGATTAATCACTAACAATATCAAGTAAAAAACAAAAAAAAACTTGATAATTTCTTGGCATATTACAAAAGCTATAGATCACCTAGACTAAAACCCATGAACTCATAAACATTATACTTATTTAGTTCCATAGGATATTTTCCCTAAATGATTACTAACATAATTAATTCCCAAAACATTCTTCCATGTAGATAAGAATTAATCACAATTACTCACCACTCTCGATATGATCCGTCAAATAATGAGTTGATAGAGTTGAACCTCATAGAATCATGGGTCTTAAGAGAATAAATGATCTCATAAACTTCTTAAATACATTTCATTACTTCAGGGGAACAATACTCATATCTATAAAGAAGGTTTATAATTATTAAAAATTATCATTGTGGAGCCCAATTATTGGATTACATCTCGATCTACCATTCAATTTGTAGTTTGGGTACAGTTAGAATCACGAGATTCCATTTCTATAAAACTTGAAGGACTAATTTTAATACTTAACCAACTAAAATTTTTTATATCCTTCATGAATGATTTTTATGGAATTTTTTGACATAAAAAGCATGTGGTCATAAACATAGGCATAAAAAATAAAAAAAAGATAAAAAATCCAAAATAATTCAAAAAATACCCAAACCGAAATTTTCAAAATATTATAATTTTCAAACAATAGAATATTGCATTATTTATATAACATTATAATTTTTCAAAAAATGGGAAATATTAATAAAAAAATATCACTGTTTCAAAAATCACATTACATGGTCATGGAAATTATTCTATTTTTTCTAAAGATATTGTTACATTTTCTAATTCCAAAATCATTTCCGTTTTAAATTATCACATAACCAAAATACCGTTTTAAAAGATTTATTTCTCATATCATAAAAGATTATTTGAAAATCAGTTCTCGAAAACCAAATTTCTATTAAAATCATCCTTTTGGTAACTAAAAACAGATTTCAACAAATTGAATTTTCTTTTTTAAGTCAAAATTGTTTATTTCGAAAGTATTCCAATGTATATATAAGAGAAAATTAGTCCAAAACACCAAAATGGAGGAAAGAAACAGACCACACCTATATGTATATTAAAAAAGACTACTTCCAAACAACTTCATAAGAGTGATTTCATTATGGAAGTAATTTTATTGGGAATAATGTTCAAGATAGAGTAGAACAATTGATGACCTAGTCATAGGTGTTGGTAAACCATGAAACATCCTTTACAATAGTTTATGGATTTACATATTGATTAGCCATACTAATTTTTCATAGTTTAACAAACCATCAAGACACATGGTAGTTCTTATCGCCTTTATGTTCCAAACCAAAACTCATAATATGTTTTCCAAAACAAAGATATACTCAATGTGAATATAAATACCAATTATCATCATGAAACTAATAACTCAAAAATAAATTCTAAATTATCCACTTTCCCTAGAAAATGAAGTCTCATCGAGAATAGGTGTTGAACAAGAAATCAATCGCAAACTACCTCTTGAGTAATGAAATATTCTTAATCATAAATCAACTATAACTCATCCCATATATATTTACTTATTTCAATTAAATGAAATTTATTTTATGTAAAATCTTCTTTCAATAACATTTCTAATAAAATGATCTGGAATACCATCAAAACCGACATCCAAACTATTTTTCCACAAACCCGAAGAGTGGTCCTAATCCAAATGGGTGGGTGATAGTATCTTGAAATCCAAAGTCATCCAAAAAAATGATTTATCCCATAAATTAATATTCAATGTCAATTTACATTGTGGAAAAATCATTATATAAATAAACATATACAACCATATAATGTTACAAGGAGAGGATAAGAAATAAAAAAAATTCTACCGAAACCCATCTCATTATAGTCCATGAACACCCATGATGAACCATGTCAAAATCCCTCATCCAACCAAAAAATATATCATATTTTATGATGATGATTCCATGAGAAACTACTATAAGAACATAAAAGGGATGAAAACACAAAATTATACAAGATGGGTGAGAGATACATATCCCATTTGGGTTTTAACATGGATTCAATGTAGTTACTTTAAAAGGCCACTCATAAGTTCTAAAAGTAATTAAAATAATGGAGGAATAGTATTTATATTTTAGAATAGGAAACTAAATAAATTTATATCTAATTATTATAATAATTGTTTTATAACAAAACCTAAAACATTTCATAAAACATTATGATACTAATGATGGAAATATGACATTTCATAGGTTAAAAACCAATGATTTTGTGGAAAAACATTGAAAACCATTTCATAAGATAATTTAGAAAAGTCAAGAAGTGGAATGAAGAAACACTTAATAACAAAAAGACATAAAAGATTAAATATAATAGAACCACACTAAATTATCTCAATAAGAAAATCAATCAATAATGAAAATAAATTAAGAAAGGAAAATCCAATGAAAACTGAAGGCAGTGAACAATTTAATGTCTCATGTATATGTATAATGGTGTCAGTGGTAAAACCGTGACACAATAATAGCTCCATTATAGTAAAGATAATCACTTAATCCTCACTAATGACTATGATTACATCATGTATCATGGGTCTAAATCAAACCAACTCTATGCACACCCACTTTCATAGTTTCACATCTTTATATTTAACCTATCATGTCATATACGGATGCACTAGATGGTGTGTGAATATACTAGTGAAGCTTAAATATATTTCATCTCATCGAACTATCCATGTTTCCATGAATATTAAAATAAGATAAGTGATATAATCATGTTATGGAGATCATAAAGGGGATCATTATAAATATCAACATAGACCTTACACATGAACTTTTCAATCACTCTATGTTTATATCCCTAACTCAACCTTAATCTCCCTAAAAGTGAATAATCATCTTTTCAACACCCATCAATGAGATGCATAAGATTCATGTAATTCATTGTAATGGAGTATCATAAGAGAAGATAATTTCTCAATTGGGATATAAGATAAAATTAATTTAAAATCAACAATTTCTTTCCAAATTAATACTTATAAGGGTAATCAACCCTTCTATATCCTATATGTCAACATCAAAATGATAAAATTCAATTAATACAGGTTTTTTTTAAAAAAATGAAACTATTAAATTATAAAGAATTTAAATTTATAAAAGGCCTAAATTTATTTTAAATAATATGTCAACACCATTTTCAACATGAACAAATCATTATTTAAAAATTACCCATGGATGATCATTTTATAAAAAGGTGAATAATCCAGAAGGGAACCTGGAAATTTATAAAATTGAACCACTAAAAATTTGTGTAAATCATTTCATAAATAAAACGATTCATTTAAATCATGGAACATCATTTTAGAAATAAAAAACTGAATGAATCCATCATTTTCATTTTTATTTCATTAAAATATCTTAAAAAGGAAAAAAATGGAATTCAAAATTTATTAAATAGTGATAGGGATCTAGTTTGCAACAATTATATCCCTTCCATGACAAATTCATAGAAAATGGGCTCAAAGAATCTCTCACAAGGTATTTCAAGGTCATCCCTTATATAAAATTTAGTATAAAATAATAAAAAACATTTCAATGAATTTTTAAGGAAACAATTAATTAAAAAATGAAGGTACTACATAGAAACTGATTCCTAAAAATTTCATGGAAACATAAAACATCAGAATAAAAAATAAATGTAATTATGTCTTCATCTATACTATTTGGACCCCCATAATAATTCTCATGAGGATACCATAAATATGAGGGTTGTGGAGGTGTGACTATTTAAAAAAATAACAAAGTTATTACATAATTAAAACCCAATAATTATGAGCCTCAATAATTATTTTCACTCGAATATTTCGCACATTGGATTTAAAAATATTTAAAATAGTTGTTACAACGTATAAATTGGTTAAAGAATATATTCCTCAATTTATAGTATTTAAAATATTAAAAATGAATTATAAGTCAAGATGGAAGAAAAATATTTGTAAACTGATTAATTATTTATTTTTTCTAAAAAAAGATTTCTATATAAAGGTAACATGGTTTACCAAAACACATATCATGGATATCATATAATTGTGAGGAGATTTACATATACAAAGTAGATGAGCTCAAACATTCCCTTAAAAAGACCCAGTCTAACCTTATACATCCTTTATTAAGCATGATTTACCCTTAAAATCTCAGTTTTATAGTTATGAAGCCTTAAAAAACTAATGGATAACCCTATGAAACCCAAACTATACCCTTATACAACCTTTATATTTAATGGGTTACCTTTACCTAGCTCCATGGGTTACCCTTAAATTGTGAATATAAATCTAAGGCCACTATTATGAAATGATAGTTTACCCTTTAACATTCATTAAAATATCGAAGTCACATTTAAGTGGTGTTGAGTTGACCGTTACGTAACCATTATAAAATATAGATTACCATTATGTAGTACCAACATTACCCTTATGTAGTGAATATAAAAATGGAATCACCCTTATTTACTCTATACAAAAAATGAGTTATCCATACATAGAGTTGGGATAACCCTTTCACAGTTCATATAATAAGGAATAACCTTACAAAGGTAGAGTAATTTCACCCTAACGATTAAATAAAAGAGGAATAGAGGACCTTACCCTTATGAAACTCCTGGAAGGATGGATTTACCCATATAAAATCCTAAAATCTACCATTCTAAAAGATAGGATACAGTTACCCCTATGTATATCCAATACCATTCATAAGAATAAATATTTAATAAAAGTTTTTTAATTTCTATTAAAAGGACATATAAAATAAAACCAAAATTGGTTTTATGAAATAAAAATGAAGATATTATATAAACTGAGCAAAAAAATGATATTTAGGGCATAAAAAACATGATATATTCCACTTAAATGATTTTTTATTCCCTCCATTTATTATGAGGTTATATAAATGGAATGTAAAAGGATGAAAAATGTTAGATAGATCCAATATTATTGGATAAATAATAAACATAATTTAGGTGATCATGTTTCCATCATAAGGTTTTTGAATGAGTTTGGTAAGAAATGAGATTCTACGATCAAAAACTCACTATAATTAGGTTTATGAAGGGTTGATATAGAGGGATCATAGCTTATATTCTTCAAGATTCATTTATTTAAAATCATGTTGGGCATGTCTGGTTCATGCCACCCACTACGGTAATTTTTATATATTTTCTGTTTAAATTGTTTCATTAGGCATAATGTTATTGTAAATGATCCATAAAAGAATATCGTTATCCGTATATTGATTAAGTGTTATTTAAAAAATCAATACCAAAATGTTTTAAAATACATGAGTATGTGTTAAAAAGATAAATAGATTTTGCATAACATAGAGTAAAAAAAATGCTAAAATAGACATATCAATGAATAGGGAGTTTGAAGGATGAACGCAGCTTAGTTTGATCAACATCAGCTAATGAAAGGTCTTTGAATTTGAATATAAAAATCATCAAATATGTTTTTTTATAAATTCATTAACTATTGAGTTTAATATAGGAACTATGTTCATTAAATTCAATATATCATATTTTTCAAATAATATATAACATCCATGGGTATCTATTTTCTTTTTTTCCATAATAGTCTCCTTATCATAAAAATGGATTCTATCTAAACTAGGCATTAAAAAATATTCATGATTTTCACCACAAACTCATTAGTCATTAAATTATTTCAATTTTTGTAATTTCACTAAAATATAGACATTATGGATTTAAAAATTCTCCACTGATTATGTTAGACAAGGTTGTCGGTCATTATATAAAGTAAATTTACTTTGGATCAAAGTCAATTGACATAGTAAGTTTATATGATCATTATGTAACTTGATTTATTTATGTTATAGTTACATTACATCATATTTTTATCTTCAATAATTCACAATATATGTTGAATCCTTTATCCGATTACATCACAGGTTCACATGGTATATTCTTTCCTTAATGAGGTGCCCTTGTTCTTTCACATGGCAAGTTCACTTGTTCATTTGACAAGTATTATTATTTTTGAGGTAACTATAATACAGTAACATGGTTTGAAAAATACTTATAAAAATTATCATTAAATGTCAGATATTAACCTTGTTCTTAATGCAGTACACAAATCCTCAACACATGTTAGGTTCAGTATACATGTGGTCACTTGAACATCAATACACAATCATTTGATTTCACATACAGTCATTCAGAATACAACTTGTGGTAGGATCCACAAAGTCACTTTAAATTAAGGTTCTATTTAAATTCATCCCATGGAATGTATATTAAATATGTTTTATGAAGTCAGGGTATGTTCAAGATATATCAAATTTTATTAATTTTAACATAAAATAGTTAACTATCATAAAATATGAAATTCATTTGAAATATACTAAACAAGGCTTGGAATCATTAAAATAATGGCATTCTTATTCTAATATAATAGCAAATATTTTCATTTGGATCTAATAGTCAATAAATGTAGACGTTTTGTAACATCCCTTGGCTTTATGAATTATTTCCTTTAAAATAAATTCAATCACTTCGATAACATGAGATGAAAGAAACAAGAGGTTTAAAAGAAACTCGATAATCTATTCAAATAGTATTTAAAAAAAGAAATTATAAGCAAGCTCTCATATTGGAGGGAATGAGTAGGAATAATATATTATTAACATAGTGGTTTTTTTAATAATTTGAAATATAATAAGAATCATTTTATTTTAAAAGAAATGTTTTATGGAAACCTATATTTTTTTTCTAAGAAAACAGTTTTGTCGACTCTTATAAAATTATGAAAAAATAATTTTTTTAACATTTTAGAAGATATAATTAATAAAATGATCATAATTTTATAAATAATATTATAAACATTATCTTAGGGTTACTGTTTGGTATTTTTCAATGAATAGTGAAAATACTTATTTTTATTAGAAACTCATATTTCATTCAAATAATTTACAAAATAAATTTATATTTTGAAATTTTTTAAAGTAATATTAGTTTTATTTTATTATAATATATAAATTTTTTTTCATTATAATCATTTTAATATTGAATTATGATATTAAAATCATCTGTAATTAAGAAAAAATTCTCATCATGAACCCATCTTTTCATCATGTATGTTGGTTAAATTTTTTATAGGATGCTTCCACTTATATTAATTGAATTAGGTTAAATGAATTAAAAATTTTAATAAGTATATTTTATATTATACTATAAGGTTAAATTAAATTTTTAATAGTATTAATATAATGAAAATTAATAATTAATTACTTAGGTTAAGGAAAAAATCACTTTAATAGGGGTTAAACTAAAAATATAAGTGTTAAAATTACATAAAAACTTGTCCAAAATCCATCAAATTGAACTATATTGTCTTAATAACCTATAATGGTCAAAAAATTCCCATAATGGAGGCTATTTAAATGATTAAACATGGGTTTATTTGATTATTTTAAAAAATTAAACATGTGTCATCTCACCAACTTATATACGGCCATCACCTATCCTCCCATATTTAGAATATTAATGAAATTTTTTTCTACCATGAACTATGAAAATCAATTTTTTAATCCCTTCCCATGATCATGGAGCCCATTTTCAATCATAAATCCATCTATTTAATGGTTTTAGAACAATCTTGAAGTGGTCACTAAATAAGAGGTAATGATCTTAAATGATAACTTTTATTATATATAAACTTACACATGATTAAAATATTATTAATCAATGATATTAAAATACCAAAAATTTATTCCATATTAATATATTTTATTCTTCCAATGGAATATTTTATATTCTTCTTCACCTTTATGAAATGGAAAATGAAACTGTCAATCAGGTATATAGGGGACTTCCACATCACGAATTTATGTAAACCTTTTTCTTTGAAATCCTCTAATAGTGGGATATAATAATGTTTTTAGTTAATATATATAATATTTATGATATATCTATACATATTTAATTATAATATAATATATTACTTCATATATTAAATTCTTTTTAAAAATAGAAAATGTTCATCATCTATATGAAGGACAACCGCCTCACAAAGAGATGTGATTATCTTATCAATTAATCTTTTCCTGGAAGTTAATAATAATATATTTAGTTATTATTGGGGATATATATGAAATGATAAAAATTATTTATAAAAATTATATCATACACTCCATTAATCGTTCATTCATTAAGTGAATGATATCGTCCCTCATGCGGACATATAACCTAATATCTCCACGAAGTTATGTGACTAATTTTCTATGCTCAAAATTAAATAAAGATTCTAAAAATATATATAATAAATAAATATTTTACTTATAAAATTATTATCAATTTCGATATTATTTTCTATATCCTATTTCTTTTTACCAAAACATTTTAAAAAAACACACCTTAGAAAACAAGGTAATTAAAAGCGAAAACAATGAAAATATTGAAATATTATTAAAACTGGAGAATAAAATGTTGAAAAGGATAACATATGATATTATAAATATTAATATGGTTATATTATATATTAATAACATTCATAAAGTCATTATACATAAGGTTAAATTAAAATCAACTAATTGAAAGCGTCAAGGAAGAGACTTTATCTCAATTTCCCTTTATTAAGGAATATTCTAATGTTCCACACATAATTACTTTAATATCTTGTATATAATTACCTTTTTATATTTAATATCTTAAATACTGTTTTAAATAATGTTATATTATGTTTCAATTTTAATTTTTTCATCACATGGTATTTGACTAAAAAATTACCCACTAGTAAAGAATTTCACAAATAAATTTATTTATATGGGGTTATACTAATTTTTATGGTATTAGATAATATTAAATCATGTGTTTAATGATATTATAATGTTTTATGTTGTATTTACAATTATTAATGAATATTTATATGTTATATAGATAATTGATTCATTATTTAATCCACATTTCAATGTCATGATCAATGTATAATATTTAGTCACACTTTACATTTCATTGATACATATCTTTTAAAATACTCCTATTCACTTTTATGTGGATTATATTCTTCCCATTTTATGTATATAACATGAATATATAATTATTCATGATAATTGATATTTTCTTCAAGTTAAATCTTAAAGGGATTATAATCTAAAAGTTAACATGGTGTTAATTAATATTTTTACAACCCCACTTTATTTTGTGATTTTTTACTTTATCTTGAAACAATAACTTTCTTATGACCATTATTCATTGGAAATTAAATTTATATCAAATATATATATTATTTTATAATGGATATGATAATTTCAAAAACAATAAACCATTTTTATATACGTTGTTTTCTTTTAATGTTGTTTCATTAACTAGGGAAATATTAATAAATTTATATCCATGTAAGATAATGATTTTTGATTAAAAAGAATTTTGATTCATGAATTCAATAAATTATTAATTGTGAGGAATTATTGGTATATTTTGTTATAGTTGGCGATTTTTATTGATATCCCATGGATGCATTCAATTTTCTCATTAGAAAAATATATTGTCCTAATTAGGTGGGGAATTAGCCATAATTTAAACTATCTTCGGAAAGGTATTAACATTAGAGGAATCATGATTTCTATGATCATGGCTTCTGATAAATAATATTTTTCCTTATTGATAATTTAGGTATTATTACTATATATTATATTCTATCAATGATATTATCATCAAATTCATTTTATTCTAAGTTATTGATTAAATGGAATTTGTTTTTAGTTATTTACCTTTCCATATTGATGATGAATTATCCAATTTCCATTTTCACGTTATTGATTGAATAAAATGTGTGTTAAGTTATATAACATTATATGTTGACTATTATTTATTTATTTATAATATATTCCAATTTATTTAATAATTTATAAGAATTTGAGTGCCGCCTAATTTTGTATCCTTTTATAGGTATATGAAGATAAATTCTGGGAATGAATTCAATGATTTCATAATTTTCAATACTATTCTTCATATTTTATTTCCAATTGTTAAATGGGTATCATTTATGTATCTTGACCTCCAAAATAGCTAAACTAATTGATCCATCATAATTTTACACCTTTTCTCTATACTAATGTTATAATGTAGGCACTGACTCTAGGTTACTGGAGTTGGGGTCTTTACAGTTGGTATTTGAGAATGATTAGTAGAGAAAATGGGGACTATATTAAAGAAAACGTAAATCATGCAACATAAAAAAATGATTAAGATTTATTATATGTAAATAATAGCATGATAAATTTTTTTAAGTAATAGAATAAGTGATTTTTTCTAGAAAATCAATCCATATGGGGATACAACATGTTGATGTTATTCTAGAACATATGTACCTAGATATAATAACTCCAAAATGGTACATTGTTCTTGAACCTATCATCACCTAGTTCCTGAAAACCAAATTTTATAAAAAACTATTTGGAAGCTCTCATGGTGATATGATTTTTTTAATTCTTATTTTATATACAAAACAATATGAAGGATTTGACAATAATGATATCCCCAAAGATATTTTATTATTATTATTATATTAATAGTGAAAAAAATTTCTTATATGTTATGTGAAACTATAAATTTATAATTATACATTATGATTTAAAATTAGTAATTTTATGTGCTAATCTAGTATATTCAATAATTTATAATTTGATCCTAGAAGGTAGAATGGTAACAATACTTGTAGAAAATGAAGATATTTCTCTATTGTGTAATCAAATACTTTTAGTATTGGAACTTGGAAGATAATTAATATATTAGGAAAACATAATCAGGATATGAAAAATAACCTCCCATGATTGTGCAACTTATTTCACATATTTATTATTCTATGTTAGATCACAGATGTGATAGAATCCCCCATTATTTGTTGGGACTTCTAATATAATTAAAGAGGAGAAATGGTTTAAGTCTCTTGAGAATATATATATTAAATTATTATGTCATGAAAAGAAAATTCATACACATTCTGTATATTTATTCAAAGGTGATACTAATAAATGGTGGTCCTTAAACTATAATATTAATGAGAAAGAAAAAATAGAACTCATGTAATGGAAGGCTTTTAATGAAAATTTATTCAAAAAATATTTCCCTAGAGAGAGTCAAACTAAAATGAATTTAGAGTTACATTTCTTAATAAAAAATTAATTAGAATGTTTTGATATGTAAAATTCTATCATTACAGTTTTTTCTTTGTATGGTAAATATTACATATGAAACTACTAGTGCAATATTGACCATTTGTTTCAAGGGATTAAGAAAAGTATCTGAAGGGTGCTAGTATTTAATTTTTTTTAAAAAAATGATTAAATCGTTTTACCTAACATCAAAAAAAAAGAATTAATTATCTATATTTTACATATCAAAGGGAAATAAAGAAAATAAGTGGTCTTTTGAGCACTAATAAAAAGGGAATACGACAGTGTAGAAAAAAATAATGAATAAATTTTCATCTTTTGAGAAATACTGAAATAATCATCTTGGGAAATTATTGAAGGTCTTAGGAGTTTTTTATAAGTGTGGAGGAATGGGTCTTTAAGATAAATAATTTTGGGGGAAGAAATGAAACAATATTATTCAATTATTCAACTTCAGGGATATGGGGAACACCATAAATGAATTCCCCAAGCTTCAAAAGAATCTACCACAGAAGAGGCCAAAGGGAGAAATATAAGATTATATAATCACTAAAGATGAGGTGGATGTTTCAAATGATGTGACTTTAGGTACTATATTCATTGATTTAAATTTATATTTTTCTTTGATTGTCTTTGGATCCATGAATCATATATATCTTCAATGTCTTCCATGAAAATTAGATAATTCCCTATAACATTAATATGTTTTTTATGTAATAACTCATAATGTATGATTCATTGCAATAAATATATTTCAGGAAATCCCTATTATGAGAAATAAATATTCTTAATTTTCAATACTTATTATTATACCTAAGGATGAATCCGATATAACCTTTTCTATAGACTAGATTTTAAAATATAATGAAAAAATATGTTGCAATAAGAAGGAAATATCAATCCATGATTATGATATTGAATTCATTTTCTTTGATAAGAGTCTTCATCATCTGAGTTGTATGAAGATCCACCACTAGTAATGTTTCAGAATGAGATTCTTGAAGAATATAATAAGAGAAAATCTAGGGATGGAGAAGGTAATATTCAAATTGGGGATCTACTTATTATTAAGGTACATTTCCATGAATTTACTAAGGAATAACCTATACAACCCCCAGATTGTGAAGATATGTTTTCATTGATTTAATCCCTAATTGAAGACCAATATAAAAGACTCCCTAGATAATATCAAATGTATAATTAATGGACATAAAGAAATAACTAGATTATTTGTGTGGTCATGGATATATTCTCCCTATAATTTCAATATAGGTAGCTCATATTATCTTCCATAAGAAGCAAGATGGATCCATGAGGCTATGAATTGATTATAGGGGTAAATGATATTTTGATAAAGAACAAGTGTCCTATGATGCACATTTATGACTAATATGATCAAATTGATAGTGAAAATATTTTTCCAATACTGATTTTCATTCTAGGTATCCTCAATTGTGACTAACGAAGGAATACATTTTGAAAAAAATTACAAATTAAGTATAAACCTTATATTTTTAAAATTATTAAATTTTGGTTGAATAATACACCCTCTATTTTTATATATATAATGAATATTGTATTCAAGGAATATCATAATGATTTCATTATGGTATTTAATGATGATATCTTAGTTTATTATAAAATTTATTAGTACAATGATAATAATGTTTATATTATTCTTGACAATAATAGATGAAATTATTTATATGATAAATTTAGTATATGTGATTTTTGGATTCAACATGTATATTTTCTTGGTCATATTATATCTAAGAATGGATTCTAAATTACTCTTATAGAGAAAAAAGTAGTTATACAATGTCTTAGATCAACGAACATAACATGGTTATGTAGTTTTAGTTATTTTTTAGGTTACTATTTCCAATTAATTATGATTTTTTCTTAATTGTATAAACCATTAACCATGATTACATGTAAAGGGGTTCAATTTATTTGGACAATGTAATGTGTAGAATATTATGATATATTGATGTGGAAATTGTTCAATGATCCGATTTTGAATATACCATCTATAAATGATAGGTTTCTGACACATAGTGATGAATAAAAGAAGGGATTTGGTTGCGTACTGATGAAAAAAATAATCTTATTTCCTATGCATTAAGGAACATTAAGAGTCATGAACAAAAATATACACCCCATGATCTTGAGTTGGAAATGTAATATTTTATTTAATTACACAGATAACATATCTCTGTGATGAATTATGTGAGGTATACATGGATCATAGAAAAATAAAATGCATATTTTCACATAATGATATCAATATAAGTTAATGGAGATGTCTTTATCTACTCAGAGATTATCATTTCTCAATAAAATACCACATAAGGAAAAAATAATGGAGAATATGCAATGAGTTGGAAGGACCATGGATTTTTAACCTAAATGAAGAATGAGATATATGTTATATGAATGGATCTAGTAAAGATGGATAGGGTAATTATGAAATAAGAGGATACATCATTCTGTTTCAAAATTCTTGTGAAATAATATTTTTTAGAAAAAAAATAAAATGTTGTCAATATGATGCTAAGAAATTTCAGAAAAAAAATAAAAGTAGTAAATTATAAAAATTAGAAGACATAGTTTTTGAAGATGATTTTATTAAACTTGGAAATTGATTATGTGTTCCTTGTATACACGATCTAAAAATGAATTTTTCTCCTAAAATCGATATCTTTAATTTTTAATACACCCTTGTAGAACTATGATTTATAGGTGTATGAGGTAACATTTTTATTTGGATAGCATGAGGAGGTAAAATTCATAATATGTATAATGATTCTTGGATTTTGAACATTTAAAAGATTACATAACACATCCTAGAGAGTCCATTTAGCCTATTTCTATTCCAATTATGATGTGGTATGATATTACTATAGAATTTTCCATAGGGATACCAAAGACATTGAGAAAAAACTGATACCATATGGGTTAATATTGATCGCCTAACCAAATATACACATTTCATTATTATATAAGAAATTAAATATTGAGAGCCTCAAAATTTTCAATATCAATGATGTTGTAATACATTATAGGACAAATGTTTCAGTCATTTCTGATCATGACAACATTTTTCTTCAAAATTCTAGAAGAGTCTTTAGAAGGCCTTCGACATTGAGCTTCATTTCGGAACTACATACAAACATCAAACTAATGGAAAGTTATAAAGGTCAATTAAAACAATTTAAGACATGTTTCAGTCATTATAACAGGACTTTTAAGGTATATGGGATCAATATTAAAATTTTATATAGTTTTCTTATATCATTAGTTTTCCTTCAAATATCCAAATTTCACAATATGAATCATTATATGGAAAGTGATGTCATAATACATATTGTCTGCATGAAGCTGGTGAAAGGTAACTTGTTGGTAAAAAACATTATTAAGAGACAAAAAAATGCAAATACTATTAATGATCATAATAAAACAGCTCAAGGAATGCAAAAGAGTTATAATGAAAATAGATGAAAAATTTGGAATTACAAGTGGGAGATAATGTTTTCTTCCATATATCTCAATTTAAAGGTTTTAAATTATATGTTAAGAAGGTTAATTTGATCCATTGTAACATAAAACCCTTTGATATCATTAAATGAATTACTTTTGTTGCTTACCACTTGTAAATATCCTCAAGTATCTCCAAATAACACGATGTCTTAAATATATTATTGTTATTAAAGTAGTTTCTAGACCCAATTATTATTCTAAACTACGATGACATAGAATTGGAAGTCTGTAAATCACACTATTAAGAACCCATGAAATTTTTTATAATATAGGGAATTTTTTGATGTATCCGACACCTTGAGTGGTAAAGACACTTTCGATAAATCACAAAAAATTGAGGAACCAACATATGAATTTGAGGATGTTATGAAGAATAAATGACCTCATATCATTAAAAGTTAATATCCCAATAATTTAAAGGATGAAATAATTTTTCGAAGGAATAATGTATCACCTAGATACATGATGATTTTTTCATTTTTAATAAATTAATTCTCTATGAAATATTGTGATGAACACAACTATAGGTTTAAATAAAATAAATTAATCTATTAAAATATTATTTAAACATGACCTTTATACCCTAGACTACAATGTTGATGGTATGAATATGAATAAATAAATTGTTAAAATTATTATTATATATTAATTAGAAAGAAAATAAGAATCATTTTAATGTAAAAAATTATTTTTAAAAGAATATATGTTTTTTCAAATAATACATTTTAGTTTTATCTTGAACCCCTATATTAAATTTTTTATATAAAAACTATTGAAAATTTATTTGATCAAATTATATTCAATTTTTAAATTATCATATAAAAATTATATTACAATTAATTTTTTTGATTTTTTCTGAAATGTTTCATTTTTCACTGAATAGTAAAAATAACTTGTTTTTGTTAAAAACCCCATCTTAGTTTCAATTATTTATAAATAAAAATATATTTAAAATTATTTTAATGTATAATTTGATTAATTATATTATAATAAAAATAATTTAATTTAGGTGAATCGATTTCATATTGACTTTTGATATTGCAACCTTCTTTACTTATGATAGTTTTTCATGGGAAACATTATTTTCATTGCCTCTAAATGAATATTTGAAATTTTATTCTACTAATTATGTGAATTGGATTTGGAAAATTTGATTCAAAATTTATAATAAAATTAATTATGTTATATAATAATTTTAACTTAATTGTTTACTATTATAAATTGAAAAAGATGTACAAATTTATTACTAGGGTTAAGGTATAAACTTATTTACCTTAGGATAAAATAAAATAATAAGGGTTTAAATGACCTAACAAATTTTTCAAATCCAATTTTCTATCCACATATATACCATATCACCTATAAGGGTATATGATGACCCATTTTAATGTTTTAGGATTGATTAAAATTTGGGGTATTTGATTCTTTTAAAACATTCTACATGTGCCCTCTCATGCACTTATAAAATGACACCCCCTCTCCTCCCCTCTTGTCACAAAAAAATCCATTTGGTTCTTCCAATACCTACAAAAATTATTTTTTTACTCCAAATAAAACATCAAATATTACTTTTTTTGGATTATAAATACATTTAATGAAGGCCATTGGTGAAATGTTAATGTGGCCATCCGAAGAAATGAATACATTTATAAATGATCATTTTTATTTTATTTATTCTTCCACCAATATAAAATCTTGTTAATTTAAGATATTATAAAAAATTTATATCACATACATTGATATTTTATTAGTTTAATCATATAACTAATATCTATCTCCACTTCCATAAAATGGAAAATGAAATCATCAACCGTGTCTACGACAAACTACCGCATAATAAACTGATTTAACTATTTCTCCATCAACATCACTCATAGATAGACATAATTATGGATTCAATATTAATATATTATTTATGATATTATAATACATATTTAATTGTAATGACACATATAAATTATAACATTGATTTTTTTTAAAATATGATAATGTTGCATGTGTGTATATAAAAATACCGTCTCACAAAGTGTGGTGAATTGATTTTCACTTATGATTTAAATAAAAGGTAATAAGGATAAATTTAATGAATAGATTTTATTTATTGGACATTATACCAATTATATAAATTTAATATATCATATTCTCCCTTATCCTTTCACCTTTTAAGAGAATTATAATATTGCATTTAGGTTCGAACGACCTACCATCTCAACGAAGTCATACAACCCATTTTACATTACCAACATTAAAGGATGATTATAATAATGTATATAATGATTAAATATGATATTTATAACATTATTATCATTATTTATTGTATTTATTTAAATCCTATGAACAGTAACTAGAACATTAATAACAAAACATGCATGAGAAAACATGTCAATTAACCCTTGAGATAACAAAAATAAATAAATTTTACTAAAAAATAGGAGGGAAAATGTTATAATAGGATCTCATATTATATTATAAATTTTAATAAGAATAATTTATAAATTAATAAAATACATAGAACAATTATATAAGAAGTTAATACTTGTTCAACTAAAGGATAAAATGAGGTAATGGACTTTATCTCAATTTCTATTAATCGAGTCTTATTGTAAAGTTAAGAATATTTTTATATGGTTTATATACCCCCAATTTTAAATATAATATCATAAATCCATAATAATTCGCAGTATTTTAGGATCTAGTATATGTTATTTCATCAGAGGATATTCTTCTTAAAAATTAATATGTTTTAAGGATTTTAATAACACAAATTATCTTCATTGGGTTATATTACTTCATAGTTGTATTTGAAATTTATAGAATGTTTGTGTAACAAATTTTGAATGTCTTATGTTTTATTTAATTTTTCATATTTTTATTTAAATTGTATCTACATAATCAAGTCACATATTATTTATCACTTTAATATTTTATCATTATAAGGGATTTCACCTAATTTTCTATATAATTTAGTCATATTTGTTAACATGAAGGTATTCAAATTTTATGTGGTTGATATAATACCCATTGAAATTATTAACCATTAATAAATATTTATACACTATGAGTTATGTTTTGTTTCATTTATATTC
Organism: Viscum album; assembly: GCA_963277665.1. Taxonomy (NCBI): domain Eukaryota; kingdom Viridiplantae; phylum Streptophyta; class Magnoliopsida; order Santalales; family Viscaceae; genus Viscum; species Viscum album. The sequence continues at coordinate 1,784,309,836 of OY728126.1, read as the reverse complement.
TTCAATGGGTTACAATTTTAAAGTTACCAGTGATTTAAACAATTTATATTTTAATATCACATTATTTTGTGATTTATTACTTTTTCTAGAAATAATCACTATATTGTGATCAATTTTCGGTGGGCCTTAAATTTATATAAAATATAAAAATTATCTATGATGGGTATTATTGTTTACTACACAATATACCAATTTTACATGTGGTGTTTACTTTGAAATTTATTTTATTAATTGGGGAAATAATGAAAAATATGAATCCTTACTCAATACGGATATTTGATGACAATTCATATTGATTCATAAATACAATCTATTATTTTATATATGATAAATTATTTTAACATGTATTTATAGGTTGACCATGGTTATTAATAGTACCTAAATGCATTAATATGTCTTATTTGACAAATTATTGGGCCAAATCATATGGTTTTTTGCTTGTAGTTTCAAAGTGTATTTTAATGGTCTTGACAGTAGAGATATCATTATTCCTGAGATAATGATGTCTAATAATTAAGAATTTAATTAATTAAGAATTAATTAATTATTATAATCCATGATATTCTCACAATGATATTATATATGGATTAATTGTAGTCACAATTATAGATTAAATGAAACATATTTCTAGTTATTAACATTTCATATTGATTATGACTTATACAATTATGACAGGTAAGTTGTTGAGTAAATGGAATTTGTTTTCAATTATTTAACATTACATATTTATTATGCTTTATTGATTCATAATAGATTTTGTTGTATATAACCCTTACTAATAATTTTATCTATCCCTTATTGTGTTTCCTTTCCCCAAGTTGTGAAGATGAATTATTGAATGAGTTCATATATTCCAAAAACAATTCCATCATTATGAATTTTATTTTATTTCTCAACCAAAAATGGGTATCATGCATGTATCTTGTTCACTAAATATGCTAAATTTACCAGTTCTTTTGGATATGACCCCTTGCAACAATGCTAATGTAATAAATTAGGCACCAGGTAAGGGTTACTAGTGGAAGGGTGATTACAATTGTCATTAAATAACCGAAATAAAATTACATATTAAAATCAAAATATCATTTATATTTATGAAACATTATTACAATACTAGTATAATAAGATATAATAATTAAATAGAGAATTATATTTTGTAGGTTTTTTTGTCCAAATTTGATTATCATCTATATGATTGTGGAATGGATTTCATAATGATGCTGTTATATTTTCTGTTACATTATTAAAAATAAAAAAATATCATTTTACTGAAATATAATTTTAATTAGAATTTTATCTTCTATATAAAGAGTGTTATAATTGAGTTGAGGATGTTTTGATTGACATTGATTAAATAATGACTAAGATGTTAAACCATTCCATAGTTATGTGATATTAAATCATGATATCAAAAAAAATTAAGAAATAAATGGAAATTGTAATCATGGTTATAGATATATGTGTTATGAATATAGATTTATAGATTGACCAGTAACCATGTTATATCACAAATTATAAATTTCGAGGATGAATAGAATATGAGTAGATGGATTCAAATAAGATATAAAAAACATGTAGTTTTAATCTTAGTGGTTCGATGATTTTTTTTAAATTGGTTAAACTAAAAAAATTATTTGTGTTCGTGGGAAAATGAATTATTATGGTCATGTTTTGGAACAGATTTGGAAAAAATCATTTTTTCCCATAGGGAGGTTAAAAATAACCAATAATCATTATGGTTTGAATAAAAATTAAAATAAATTTAATAACATAGGTTTTTTAGTAGTTTCTTTATTTATTTGTACATATATAATAAAAAATGCCATGGTTTACTCTACACCATGTTAAAATGAAATTCATATATAAGGCTTTAATATTTTTAAGTGATTGGATTTATGGAGGTATTTAATCAACTATCACTCATTTGTAGATTCATATGTTTGAATAAACATAATAGAAATTAATGGATATTGAATGTAGTCATGGTGGTTCATGTTATTTTGGTGTTTTAGATAAAAATTCATTATCTAATAGGGTTTTTTTATTTATTTGGGATGTTTTTTACAAGGTTTTTGATGAGATATGAAGATGAAATTTCTTGATATTAATGATTAAAGGAGTAACTTGATTTAGGGAATATTTTATACCTTCTTTTTGATAAATGGGACATTGTATATAGATGGATTTTCAAAATACATTTAAATATATATTCTTACCATATTTATTGATAGAGAAAACAATTATGAGTTAAAATTGAGATATTAGCTATCAAAATATATTATTGTGAAAAGAGAATGTTAGTGTGGGAATACATACATATATATCTCTAAAGAAGAAGAATTAGTTCTTCCATAGAGTTTCAATGAAGATATTATTGAGTAAGGTGAATATTATATCATGATAATGTTCAAAAATTTCTTATAAAGTAGGATAATTAAAATAAGGTTAAAATACACACATCTATACTTGTTGTGAAAATAATAATGATGATTTTATTTTTTCATTGTATTGAATTGTTTTCCCAATTATTTTCCATTCATGAGTAGTAAGAATAATGAGAAGAACTAGGGGTTACCATTGAGTGGTATTTTACCTTCCCTAAACAATTGTAAGTAGATTGACCCATATATTGGATTGAAACTTCTTAAATACTCCACTAAAAGTGATTTAGTATCTTTTTTTTGACTTAACTCATTTTCTTTTTATGCTCCACGAGTGTAGCCTAGTGTTAGTGAACTATAAAAAAAATATCTTTTGTGCATTCACTACTTAATCATATTAAAGAATATTTTTGTACATAGTTAATAGAATAATATGATATTTTATATTAAATAAAGGATTAAAGGAATATCGATCTGTGGTTATATAACTCAAAATAATCCTGTGGAGAAGAATTGGAGTCATATCCCTGGTCTATTTTCCTAGAACTGTTTTCCTTTGATTTTATTGAGATGTTTCGTGTATTTAGGATTTTATATGTTGATTTTGTTATTTGAGCTCTATTACTATCTGGATAAGGAAGAAAAATATGAAAATATGAAATTATCAATTGAGATTATACTTATTAGAAATGGTTTTATAGTTATTTGGATTTTTATCAAATAATTCTACAACCCCTACGACAAATAAATGAATGATTTAGATTATAAATCATATGATTTATTTAATTTTTCACTTGTATTATCTAAGGATCATAAATTTGAATATGATTATATACCAATTGATGATGATTAAATTTCTTTTATTTCAATGGTAAAATCTATTCACATATTAGAAGTACAAGATTTAGGATTATAAAAAGAAGCCATTGATATTTTAAAGGGGAATATATCAAATACAAGAAATGTTTATCAGTTGAAAATTTAGATGAAAAGATTAAGAAAGTTGATTAATAATTTAGTTAAAGTATTTACAAATCTTAGTTTTAAGAATGAAAGTGATACCAAACAATTGAAAGAAACATGTTCAATGCTACCAAAACTAAAAATTGTTTATATTGTGAACGAAAACATCCCAAAATAATTCAAAAATTGAATGTATAAGAGAGGTAAGGTTTTTACACACATAAAAGAAATTATTAAGGAATATCAAATGAAGAAATAAGGAAAATTGAACTTAAGGGATTAAATTTCATTTTTTAACATCATGTTAGAAGAAAAAATTGACATGAAATATTATATTTCCCATATGTTTTAGGAGATAATTTATTAGGGAGAGGTGATTAAAGAAGAAATGAGTGCTTGAATTATAGAGAGAAATAAAAATACTATATAACATAAAGAGGATTTGATCATGGAATAAAAACAATTTGGTTAAAAAAAATATTATAAGACTATTTTGAAATATTAATTACATTTTGTTGACTATCCTTTGGAAGGTGATAATGTAATTTTGGAAAAATATTACAATGACATGTATAATTATATGTTACAAATTTTAGAGAAAATATAAATTATTTTCCCATACCAAGGTTTATTTTGAGAATTGGAAATTGTATTGGGATTTTGGGAGTTGGATTACCTATAAAAGGTTTTTTTGGATGTGTTCCAAGTCCCATGTTTTCTTCAGGTGGTTAGATAAAGGATAGTGAAATATTCTATACATTGTAAAACAATTAAGGGAAACTAAGTCATATGATTTTTTAGGTATATCATAATATTTTATTGAAACACTATGAATTTGTTATTTTATGTATAAATTGGTTAAGTCCATATATGTGAGGGTTATTTTAAAGATATGTATTAAAGTACTCATCAAAATTGAAATTTTGGCTAAATCACCATACATATGTGTCCCCCTTTTTAGAAAATAGGATACGTCCCCATTTGGGAGTGATTTTATGCATGTGGGTGATCTTACATAAAGGGGGGGGGGCATTCTTATTTAATGGTAATGTAATGATAAGGTAAAATAACTCATTTGATAGTTTTGAAAGTGATAGAATCCTTATAATATATAAACACCACTTGTGTGAAAAATGAAGGTTAATATAGTTTGGATGAAAAATGGTAATGTATGATTCTTAATGGTTACCCTACACATGCAAGGGTTTTTGGATGGTAGATATTTAATTAATGTATTAAATTACCTAGTCATATATAAGGAATGATTTGGATCATACATATGGGCTACCATTTGAAACATCAGGATCTGATAAATGGTAATGTAAAAAAAATGTACAAGTCTCCCTATGACGGATAAGGGTTGGTCTATATAAAATAGAAATATTGTAAATTATGGAATATATATGGGTCGATACATGTAATGTGTAAGGGTTTGATAGTAATGGTGTACACACAAGTGTTATGTTTTATAGTGTGATGTGTAAGAGTTTCATGGTATGAAAGGGTTTCAAAAATAATAAAATTTGTGTGTAATAATCTATAGATCATAATAGTGATACAAGCCAGGGGAGACATGATACGAAGGTATTATATATTGATATTAATGGTACTACATTATATAAATGTGTATTATATGACTAATACTAACACTTGGTAGGGGTTACCCTGAAGGGGGCTGGTTGAGCTATGTAGTGTTAAGGGGAGTGGCTATGACTGTGGCATTGAACTGTGAGCTCTCAGATCACACTATGACACCATATAATGATAATTTTATTAAATTAAATTAAATCAATGTTTAAAATACCAAGGTTAGTAAATAATGGATTCTCAACTCATTTATAGAAGTACACTAATTTTCATGATCTCTTTCTTTGCCATTTATCTTCTAAGTATATCAATTATTTATCCTTAAATTTATTTGAGTGTTTTCTATTTCTGGTGTTATATAGAAGTAAATCTATCACTTCCCATAAATAAACTTCTCTCTCATTTATGTTCTTATTCTTATTTCTTTTTTAGGTCTTTCCTTCTATAGTTTTTTTGAACAATCCACCATATCATGGATTAAGTGTCCTGATATGATTGGGATTTAGTTTATATTAGGCATGGGAAATTTACATGTGATTTTGACATGCCATTTCAGGAGGATTCAACCTTATGATTCCTTTTTGGTTTGAATTCAATGATTATGCAACATTAAATTAAATGGAATAGTTAATTTCAATATTTTATAATTAATTGATTATATGGTATTGTGATCGATAGGAGATCGAGAGAGTGATGGGACTTTTTCTGATATTTTATAGAAATATCGATCATGGATTGAGCATGATAACTCCCTTTTAGAGGTAGGTGGTTCCTGTAATAGTTCCACATTCATTTTTCCATGTAGGATATATGAGTGTATCTCAGCATGTGCTTTTGAATATATTAAAGGGTATGAGTAATCTCAGTAGTGTGTGAAAGGATAGGGTTACTAATTTTAACTATATATTTAGTGTTTCATGAATGAGTGGTATTTGGGATATGCATTATAGGTATATCTCTAAGGGGTAGTGAAATCAAGAATGGTCTAACGATCCCATAAATGATCCTAAATCATGAAATGGGTTGCATTTTCTATAGGCTGATTGAGAGGGGTGAAATAACAGTATAAAAGTGGATGAAGTGTGTATAACTATTTCTATTGTTGTTAGGAAATTTTAATTGTGTGAGAAAGGCTATAAAGGTAACCCATATAACCCTAGAACTCCATGAGAGAGATGATTTCATAGTTGAATATTATTTTAGTAGTCATTGAAGGCCATTAGGCTTAGGAATTTGTTTATTATTCAATAAAGAAAGTGGGTAATTACTCCCTTTGTGTATTCCATGTAGAAATTTATGATTTTAAAAAATGGGCATGGTTTATCATTAGAGGGAGGCTCAATAGGTCCAGAAATGGGAATGTGAGAAGTGAGTGAACATAATAATGGAATCTATGAGAGGATTAGGTAAGGAAAATGGGTTATTTCAGGGTGATAAAAGTGTAGCATGGAATGAATATAGGTGTTCATCATATAATTAAGTGTTTTGAAGATGTACTGAGTGTGCAGTTAGGATCCTCAAGACATAGTTGCATTCTATCCATCTATTTAGTGGTGGAAAAAAGATTTATTGGTGTTTCACTGATACCATACTGGGTAGTGCGTGGAATTTGTGAGAGGAATTGGGTTTTGATATGGCCAAGTGTCATTGGATCCATATGATTTCTGTTTATTTATTGATCAAGTGGTTAAATTGGAATAAAATGGTGATTAGGGAGGTGATGTTGAGTTATTTATGCTACATTATATTAGAGATCTAGGTTGGAATATCTTTATGGCCAGATGGGGTTTGGGAAATGGGTGTGTCTCAAACGTTATTCCATTATTAAGATTTACACTATGATAATGTGATAAAACATGATGCCTCACCTTGAGGGAGTTTGTGGAGGTTTGTTATGTGATATAGAATGTGACATGTTACATGTGATTGTAACTCACCCTATGTGTGAGGATGGTGGTGTGATATATGCTATGAGATGAATTATAAGGGGTGATACGATCCCTTACCCTGGTGAGATGTTGGGAGCATGTGAAATGAAATAAGGCATGGTATAGAACCATAGACTGAGTGATATTGTAGTGGTAAAGATGTGATATATTAGCTTACCTGGAGTAAAAGGGTAAATATTATTTTGTGATATGGGACATCACCCTAAGTGAGATGGAATAATTACATGAGGTGATAAATTCCCAATATAAATGAGGCTAGATATGATAACCCTTTTCCCCAATTAATTTTTTATATTTTTAGGACTTCCAATGTCTCACCTTTTATCTTATGTGTTTTTTTATATATGCATGACATGCTATGTTATGATTTTTCTAGAAGTGTTTTTGTATTCATCAAATTAGTTATGTTGAAAATTTCCCTTGGGGATAATTCTATGATAATGGGTTTGGATATTTTATTCATTTTATATAATGAGAATATGATCATAAATAATATCACATATGTACCGCCGATGATGGATATTATAGGTGGGGTTAGGAGTTTAGGTTTCCTAGTTTTCACACAAGCACCTAAAATAATTATTTTCTTGCCTTACAGTTTTTGCAGATTTATTTAATTATAGATGAATACACTATATATGATTCCATAAAACATGGGAACATAGTGACACCCAACTGGGTTTTATGACCACACCATACATGTGTACCCTGTTATATGTGCATCCATTATGTATCACATTCATGTGATAGGTATTGTGGGGGATCTAGTAGGAGTATATGGATAAATTTTGGGAGATTGGCCCAAGGGTGGAATTGAGTTATATAGTTGATCCTCCCATATTTTTTCTATTTATTTTTACTATTTATCATGGCGGGTGACCCTTACTGTATTAGTGTATATTGAGAATTGTTTTTTGAAAAATAATTTAGGCATTTCCTCTTATTAATGGTTTTATTTGAGTTATATTTATTTTATATTACTAAAATATTAATTTATTATTTCGTTATTTATGTATTATTGTTTATGATAGTAACAATGTTTCAATATTCCCTTGTTTCTTATAGATTATTTCCACCAACTGTTAGCTTACAATTCACGGGGAGACATTTTTGGGGACATCTTGAATCCCCACTCATGTGTTTTTAAGATGATCCAACATGAGGAATTAAAAAATTATATTAGGAATAGTTCTTGGAAGAGTGCAGTATCTAGAATGTTTTAGCCTAATAATTATATTTGGGGGACCTTGGTATGGCTACATGATCAGATCCCACATCGGTGTTTGGTACATAATGATGTTCCCTCTTAAGGGGGAGTGAATGCCTCAACTATTACAAGGTCTGTTCTTGGTGATAATCATGACCTAATCCTTGATAATATTAAAACTTATAGTTCATGTCCTAGAGAGTGGAATATCATAGTGCAGGTGGGCTGTGATATTACAAATATTCTAAATTTGAAATGTGACATAAAAAATTAGTGGTGACACAAAGGCCCCATTCCACGGGAAAAACATGAAATTGATTATGAAAGATTCTTGTCAAAGGTGAATAAAAAGTCTTCCATTGGTATTGAGAATAAAGAAAAATTATTCTTAACAATTAAATATGAAATGTGTGGATTTAATTAAATAAAACAAAAAATCTCTTAATCAAATGTGAGAATGAATTACTATAATTTATTTGTAAAATGTATGGATACACATGAATTTATAGTGAAATTCATGGTCATACTGCAGCCTTATGTTATAATTAATTTTAATATATTACATGTTTTTTATTTTATAGAGTACTTAATTGTATTTAACAACCATATAAAATGTTATGTGTATATTATTTAATTTATTCATATTTGGACAATCATTAATCTTATAAAGTTAAATGGAGATATATATCTAGAGTTTATAATTAAAAATAGAATATGGATAAAATGGAATATATCCTATAGAAAAACATATTATATTGGATTTTTTCAGTAGTTAAAATTTCTACAAGAGATGTTAACAGGATTACTAATGATAGTTTTGAATAAAAGGCTTCATAGAAGAAAAAAGAAATATTTTAGAAAATTTAAATTTACTCAGATATTTTTTATGAAAATAATTCTATTCAAATAGAAGAATCTCAAAGAAATGTATTAAATAAAAAAATAATGTTACTTATAGGGTGAAAATAAGTATCAAGATATTCTAGAATGAAAAATGATAATTAGTGATTTGTGGATAAATCCTTGATGGTATGAAAATTCCAGTAGAAAAAAACTGTCCTTTAAAGAAAAGAAGAATCCTAGGAAGAATATAGAGACATTAGTATAGTGACAGAAAGATTTATGTATGTGCACATTATACTTATTTTTCATAATACATAATACATTACATAAAATATATGTTCAAATACTGTATTAGTTAAAAAATCAGAATATAATCTTCTGACTTGCTAAAATATCATCAACATCTCCCATAAAGATCTTCCCTTTTGTTTTCCTACCTAAAAAAATTATTTATATTTTGGGGAAATTAAAACAAAAAATTGGTGGGCTCAAATACTCAGTAAGTGAAAAAATGAGGACTATAAAATAGACCATTTAATTTGAACGTAAAAACATGTACATAAAGTTTAAACATCAAAATATAGTGTCATGAAATAAATCATTAGAGTACGTAAGACATATATCATAATTGAGAATTATCCATGATAGAATAACATTGTAATAAAATATTTAATTGTGGAAAACTAACAATCACTTAATATGTTTTCCATTATAGCTAAGGCATTGCTTCCAAGACCATTATAGTGGAAAAAGTTATTTACTGAACCGGGTTTACTTGTCGTTCTGACCATGTATTATTGAACCAGATTGACATGTCGTTCCAGCCATGTATTACTGAACTAGATTTACATTCTATTCTAGTCATATCTACCTGATAAATATAAATCTTTATCCAATGCATTGTAGGGATATATAGATCCCACCCATCCCATAATGAAATCATTTTTGTATGTGCCACAAAACATAAAAACATTCACCATAGCCTAACCCATGAAATAAAATGGGTTTCTTAAAATCATTTAATCATAAAATAATTCATATAAGATAAATAGATTTATAAAATAATAATTCAATCATAAAATTAGTAAAATAAAATTATTAATATCTATATAATCGTAACCCCATGTCATCATAAATGGGAAATAATTTTGATAAAACACAATAGCTTAATTCTTGAGGAAAATATCCTTTCTTTTTAAAAAACTTTTTCTATTATAAAAATGTCATGCAATTATAAAATAAAATAATTTATCTAATAATAAACATGGAATAGTGCAGTGGAAGCTTCATTTAAATATGGAGTCATGAAAGCATAAAAATCCATTAATGCCATTTAAGTTAAAAATTATTCTCCTCATACTTTTGAGGAAAAATTTAAAAAGTACCATGTATGGTAAAACAAAAAAGATTCATTCTATACCACATAGTAAAAGTAAAAAATGGGTAAAAATGTCTTTAAAAATACATATAATAATTGTAAAATTTTTATGAAAATAGTTTTAGAAGACAAGGATGATAAATATACCCTAATTAAACCATTATATATAAACAATCTTATATAAAAAATGCGATTGGAAAATTACCTCGTACCTAGTACTTTTTTCTATTCTAGGGTATGGTCACCTGATTTATAATGGTTAAATCATGTTATTAAAGTTTACTCAGACCATATATATTTATGATATTATATATGATCCATTTATATCATTTTGTTAATAGTATATCAATATTAGCATTATTTCAGGTGTTAAATATGTCATTTTTCTATTCCTGTCTTATCATGTAAGACATGGTTTTTATGAATAGAATATATTTTATTCATTAAATTATGTTCATAATTATTATTTTAACTGATCATATAAATTTTATAATAATTCTTGATTTGTTAATTTGGAAAATGAATCTCACCGCATCGTGGAGACGGTGGGCCGTATGTATGGACGAGCGATAATATCATTCTATTGATGGTTAAATGGTATGTAATTACATGTTATATTAATTATACAGATTCAAAATCATGTTTTATTAATTATTTAAATCTATTATACTCATAATTATACCCATTCTAATATTTTTTTTAATATCAAATTACACCACGACGTGGAGACTGTAAGTCATACGTACGCTCACATGGTGATATTGTTATTCTCAGGATGGATAAATGGTGGTATAATGTTGTAAAAATTATTAAAATAACATAAGAGTATGTATAATATATCTAATTTTTAAATTTATCATGTAATTAACTTATAATTAGGAAATAGAAGAAGAACATAAATTGAATTGAATTGGTTAAGAAATTTCCTTTTCTTCATTGGACTTCATTTGAATCTCTTCATAGGGACACAGGGGATGGACTTTTTGGGAAACCAGTACCACAAGAAGTTAACTAAAAACGGGTATAGGATAATTGGGTAGGTTTTGGTCTAGCTAGAAGGCTCAATGTGGTGTGGGGAAATGTGGGAGGATATGCCTTGTTATAAGAGAGGAGGAGGGGCACTTTAAAAAGGTATTGAAATATTATATTATTATAAAATTATTTTCTATTTCAAAAGGTCAAAACTCATTTAATTCAATGATAAGATGAGTATTGTTCTAAATACTCTCAACTAATAGGTTTTAGAGAAGTTTTGGTCTCATATTTAACTTTATCTTTGAGCTTTAACCTTTAGTTAAATAATTTAACACTTACCATGTCTTCTTGTATATTCATACTATATGGTTAATATTGTTAATATAAAATTATAATAGAATGTAAAGTGGTTTATTAATGACATTTTAAATATTATCTAAGTAATTTTTTTGGATCATATTTTTTTTGGACTATTACATCATTAAATAAAATATTATTTATTTTAAAAACTCATTTATGTCAATTTTTACACTTTTCATATCATTACATTTCGAAAATCCAAAACATGTTGATTATTTAGAAAACAACACATTAATTGACATATAAAAATTCATACATAGAAATAAAATTATTGTATGGAACAAAAATTTTCAAAATATGTTTTTCTAATATTTATAATCTCATTTATTAAAATAATTCGTTAATGAGGTAATCACGACATCATCATTGTTTCATAAATAAATTTATTTATATAATGTCTAAAAATTAAAAATAAAATACCATGATGTTGAAAATATTTTTATCTTTCCAATTACCATTTTTAGTATAATTTATATTATGTATAAGCCCATATATAAATTGATTTATTAATAACATACATCTTTATGTCATGTTTCTCTTTACTTTAAATTAATTTTTATAAAATGTCATTTTCACATCCAGGTGGTTTCATGGTGTCCCAAAATCAACACAAGGATTCCCATGGACAGAATTATCTTATCTAGTAGGATTAGTGCATGTGTTAGGTTAGCTTAATATTATTATAATATTATTTCTTTACTATTATTTTCCAGACTAACCCTTTAACCATGGTAAATAAAATAATTACCGATGTTACTATTCATAATGGCCTAAAATAAAAGGTACCTATTCAAAAAAATTGAACCTTATGATTCATAATATAGACTCCAATTTTCTAAATTCAACACATTGAAGATGCATTAATTAATTTAAAATTAATACCCATTTTCAAAACCAAAAAACGGGGTTTTAAGAAGTAATAACTATCACTAGATTGAGATGTGTTTATATCCATTTTCAAAGGCAAATTACTTACAATGACCAAAATTGGATTAAATTTTAAAAACATATTCCAATTACACTTTACAATAAATTAAAAATCTAATCTAACTATATAAATAAATTATATGAAAATGAAGTTTTGATTTAAAATGTGGTATTTTTCATTATTCATTAAAATTCGATTATTATTAGAAAAATACCACAAATTTAAAAAATGTAAATTTTTTATTTCCCTTTTCGAAAGAATAAGTTTATTTTTCTAAATTAATCTTATAAAAGTTTCACATACTATATTTGAAATGGGTGTTCCGTCAAAAGGTGGTAAAACTATATTTTTTGAAAAATACTTCTTTCGTTCAAAAAACTTTATTCGGTTCTCTTATTATATTCTATAAAATGTATAAGATGAATGATAATGATATACAAAATTATAAATCCTGTTAATTCTATTCGTAAAGACTGGTTATATCCCATTAAATAATAATATTATAATAATATATCGTTGTTTAGTGAAACTCCGTATCGTGTACAACGCAAGTTATCGAGGATGGTTGCTCGTCCATGTAACGCAAGCCAAGTCTGTGTTGTGTGTAGTGAAATATTTTTTTGATGTTGCATATAATAAAATCAATTCTTCTATCATTTATACATTGAAAAAATCTATACTCAATGTTCTGTGAAATGAATTATCTCAAAAGAACAAGAAATTGTGTGTAAGAGAATCCAAGAATAGAGTGGAATATAATTCAAGCTAATACAGTGTTGTGTATAGAACAAACTAATCTTTGTGTAGCGTAAAACACAAGATGTCAATGAAAATTAAAGAATATATCTCATAAAATCTCAGGGTGTTACATTATACCACCATTAAAATGAATCTCTCCCTTGAAATTCATCAGGGGATATAAATGGTTTACTACTTGAATTTTTCTTTCATTGAAACCCACATAATAAAAAGGAATACTAAAACTTCATTTTTTAGAGGAAAGATAGAATCATAATAGTAACCCAAATTAAATCATCACTATTCTTCGACATAGTAGAGCATAGGTGAGAAGTGAAAACATGGATATGGAAGATAAATCTAACCATAAAGTTCTAATGGATAGTGATAGAGAATAAGGTTTGGAGAATGTTATCTAACAAAAATCCATAAATATGATATGATTTAAGAGACCATATGAATCATCAAATAAGAAGTTACTAGGATAAATTTTTTGGTTTTCAAGATCCTCTTCATAATGTTGAAGAACATGAGAAGAAATAATTATTTGATTCCATTATAATCTCATTGTTTTTTGTTCCAGGTACAATTTCCACTTCATATCTTATTTAAATAAATGAAGTTGATTTTTTCATTTGTGAAGTGTTACTAGATCTTGCGATAGAATTATAGGTCATTCCATCTGTCACATGTAATCAAATATGCATTAGTCCACCTATAGTGAGAGTAATCATACATGGTTCAAAAAATGGAATTATACTTCTTCTATCATACCGCTTAAATAAATTAAAAGTAATTTAAACTAACCCAGGACTTCCCATTGGCCAATGGTAGGCAATAAAGGCCTATCACACTTCAATTGTGGGTTCGATTCCTACAGCTTTGTCTGACATGAATGGTTTTCTACCATCCTATGGGGTGTCCTTTTTCTAAAACTAAACTATTATATCATTCCATAAATAAAAAAAATATTATCCTCAAAAAATACTCTATGATTTCCAACTTAATCCTCTCCAAACATTAGGCTTACCCAATAGAGTTATGTCCAAACTCGTATTATTAAAAAATTATAATAATGTTCATATAAAAAGAATGTGAATACCATATTTTAACCTCCATATATCAAAAGATATATCTTGTTGGTCACATTCCAAACATTTGAATGACTTCATCGTGCATTATCTTGAGTCATGGTAATAACCTAAATTACCATATGTATTTATTGAAAACATCCATGGTTACTTATTCCCTTATTTATTGGATATAATCCTTAGTTCTGAAAAATTTGTATACATCATTCATGATAGCATTACCCCCTTTTCAATAACTCCGTAATTAGTTCCAATGAAATTATAATCATCCAATTTACTTATTCAAATCCAAAATATCTTTATCAAAACATCATTATATGAACATAAGAGATATATTAAGGGTTATATTCCCAATAATCATGTGTTCTACATATATATCACCTTACCCTTAAATAACTTTTGTCTCTCCATAATAATTTTAAACATATCCTTTCCAATCCTTAATAAAAAACTTATACTAAAAACACTTCTGTATTACATGATTCATAAGGTTTGAATTCCAAAACAAATGCACCTTAATTATCATACTTTATTCTTAAACCATTACTAAGGATCCATCATCTTTCCTAAAATATTAATCATGTCTTAAGGTTTCTCAACCTCAAACTTCATAGGTTTAAAGTAAACAATACTAGAAAAACATCACATACCTTTCACATGCTGTTTAAAATCTTTTTATCCTTAATTGTAAAACCAATACTCATGACATATTAATGATTCTCTTAATGATATTTCCACATAAGAAATAAATATTCATATGTACCATAATTTCCACATCTGAAACATTCACTTTTTTACTATGTTCTATATAGTTCTTCTTATTGACTAAGATCATAAAGAAAAGTGTTGGAAATACACATCAGAGATTAGAAATACATAAGTAAGGTTAATTAATTATAATATTTCAATCTATGATATTTTCTCTTTAACCCTAGGTGAGTTCTGGTTATCATAAAACCCTAGGATTGTACCATATACCTGAATTATCTTTAGTAAATACCTATACATATCTTTATAAATATCTCTAGGAATATTACTAATGTTTTTGCATCCTATTTTCCAAAGGCTGACTAAAACTTTGCACTGATACAAAATATAGCAACCAAAAGGTTGAAATAAAAGGAAATTACATTTATTTTGTGGAATACATAATACATTATGAAAAATATATTACCAAAAACTATATTAGTTTAGTGCCTTTGGAAACTCAAAAAAAATCTTCTAACTTTGTGAAAGATCTTCAACATCTCCCACAAAGATATTCCCCTTTTGTTTTACTAACGAAACCATTATTTTTATCTCTGGGAAAAGAAAATATTAAAATTGTGATATCAAATACTTATTAAGGGTAAACATGGAGAACATAAAACAAAAATTAAAACATTTTAACGTTAAAACAAGAACACAACGTTTAAACATCAAAATCCGGAGTCATGAAATAAACCTTGGTAGTATGTAATGCATAGATCATAAAGGAACATTACCAATGATAGAGCAGCATTGGCATAAAACATGTAATTGTGGAAATATAATAATAACAAAATATTTTTTCGATAGTATCCAATTCATTTCTTCCGTGACCATTATAGTGGAAAAAGTCCATTACTGAACCAAGTTTACTTACCGTTTTAGTCATGTTTTATTGAACAAGATTTACTTATCGTTCCAACCATGTATTATATAACTTGATTTATTTTCCATTCCACTCATGTCTATTTCATGAGATATACATCTTTACACAATGCATTGGAGGGAGATATAGGTCCCACCCATCGTATAGTGAAATCATTCTTACATGTTCCACAAAACATAAAAACATTCACAAGAGAATAACCCAAAATATAAAGTGGGTTTCTTAACATCATTTTATCAAAATATAATCCATATAAGATAATTATATTTCCAAAAAAATAATAATTCAGTAATAAAAATATTCAAATAAAATTAATAATAGGTATATAAACATAACACTATTTCATCATAGATGGAAAATAATTTTGATAAAACACTTGAGCTTAATTATTGAGGAAAATATCCTTTATTTTTTAAAAACATTTTCTTTTCTCAAAATGCCATGAAATTTTAAATAAAAATAATTTAGTTGGAAATAAAATTCAAATATTTTATACTAAACTTCATATAAAAAAGTTGTCATGAAAATATTAAAATGCATTCATTCCATATAAGATAAAAAACATTCTTCTAGAACTTTTTCCAGAAAAGCCAAAAAGTAACTTGTATTGTAAACAAAAGAATGATTCCATCCATACAACATATTAAAAGAAAAAATTATTAAAAATGACTTTAAACATTCATATAAGAATATAAAATTTTTATTAAAACATTTTTATAAAACATGGATGATAAATATACCCCCAGAAAACACTTACATATAAACAAAATTGGATAAAAATTAAGATTGAAAAATTATCCCTTACCTTGTATATTTTATTATTCAAGGGTCTGGTCACCTCTTGTATAAAGGTTAAATCCAATTTTTAAACTAAACCTGGACCATATCCATATTTATGATATCATATATGATCCTATTATATCATTTTGTTAATTGTATCTCATTATTACCATTATTTCGGGTGTTAACTGCATTGTTTTACCATTCATATTTTTTAATGTAAGTCATGTTTGATAAACATAGAATGTATTTTATCCATGAACTTTAGATCGTAATTATTATTTTTACGCATCATATAAATTTATAATCATTCGTGATTTTTTAACATGGAGAACGAATCTCACCGCGTCGTGGATACAGTATGCCATACGTACGCATGAGTGACTGTATCATTCCCTTGATGGTTAAATGGAATATAAATGGATGTTATATTAATTATAAATAATAATTATAATGTTATATTCCTTATTTAAATAAATATACTCAACATTATAACCATCCTAATAATGTATTTTTGAGTAAAAAATTACACTGCAACATGGAGATGGTAAGTTATATGTGCACACGCGTGGTGATATTATTATTCGTAGGATGGATAAAAGGTGGTATAATGTTGCCCCATAATTATAATAACATCTCAGGATATAGAATATAATATATTTTATTACTTTATTATATAATAAATATAGGAAGATGAAGTATAATAAGAAAATAAACTGAATTGAATTGGTAAATCAATTACATCTTCTTCGTTGTACTTCCTTTGGATCTCTTCTTCGGTACACTGGGGATGGAGACTTTGGAAAACCAAGACGTCCAGAACCTAACTAATAATGTTTATAGGAAAATTCTAGGGTTTTTTCTAGCTGCAAGGATCAAGGAGGTGTGCGGAAATGTGGGAGGAGATTCATTTTTATATAATACGGGGAGGGCCAATTTGGAGAGGTATTGAAATATAATTTTATTATAAAATGATTTTAGATTTCAAAATGTCCAAAAGAAATTTAATTAAAATATAAGAAGATTTTTGTTCAAAATACTCTCAACCAATAGGTTTTATAAATGTTTAGGTCTCAAATTAGTCCATATCTTATAGCTTTAACCATTAGTTAACTAATTTAAGTCTTACCACGTCGTCTTATATATTCATACTATATGGTTAATATAGTTTCTATAAGATTTAAATCAAACCCCAAGTTGTTAATTATCACTACTGGAAATCTGACCTTTCCCAATGCTTCTATACCAACGGTTCATAAAAACCGTTGGTATAGGTTCCCTTTCCCAACGGTTTGGCCAAACCGTTGGGAAATCCCACTTTGAGGCCACCTTTCCCAACGGTTTGGGCAAACCGTTGGGAAAGCCAACATTGTGGGGACCTTTCCCAACGGTTGTGGACATATTTCCCAACGGTTTGGCCAAAACCATTGGGAAAGGTCCCCCATGGATCAACCTTCACACAGAATCAAATCAAGGCTCAAAATCCTTCCCAACGGTTTGCCAAAACCATTGGTATAGGTCTATACCAACGGTTTTGACAACCGTTGGTATAGATCCTTTGCTTTTTTATCATTTCTTCTTACCCAGAACATTATATAAATCAAAATTTAATATAATTATGAGAATACATATATATATATTTATGTAATTATATACAAAAAAGTCATCTTAGGTTAGTGGTTAAGTCGTTCAATAATAAACTAGGGGTGCTGGGATCAAATCCCAGCGAATGTTTTTTTTTGAAATACATATACCAACGGTTCCACAACCATTGGTAAAGATTTTCATATTAATTATACCAACGGTTTCCAAAACCATTGGGATAGGTCTATACCAATGGTTTTGGGAAAACTGTTGGTATAGACCTATCCCAACGGCTTACTTGGCCACGGTTCTCCAAACCGTTGGTATAGGCTATACCAACGGTTTGGAGGCATATACCAACAGTTCCAAACTGTTGGTATATGTTAGTTTTCCAGTAGTGTATTGATATATTTAACATTATCTATGTAATTTGGGTGAATATTTTATTTTTAGGGCTATTATATAAATTAACAAAATAGTATTTGTTTTAAAAACACATTTATGTCAATTTTTATATTATTCATATCAGGACATTTTAAAAACCATAACAACTTTATTCTTTCCAAAAAACATCATAAATTAAAATATAACAAGTCATAATCATCCATAAAATTATTTAATGGACTAAAACGTTTCAAAATAAATTTATTTTAATATTTATATGCTCAATTATTTAAATCATTCATTAATAAGGTAATCACTACATCATCATCGTGTCATGTAAAAATTTATTTATTTAGTGTCTAAATTTTATAAATAAAACACCATGATGTAGGAAATATTTTTACCTTTACAATGACTATTTATAGTCCAATTTAATTTATGTATAACCACATATAAATATTGTTTTATTAATAAGATTCATGTTTATGTCATATTTCTTTTTTACATTAAATTAATTCATATAAAATGTCATTTTCACATTCATGTAGTCCATGAGGTCCCAAAATTGACCAAAAGATTCCCTTGATCGGAAGTATCTCATAGAATAGGATTAGAACATGTTCTAGGGTATTTTAATATTATTATACTATTACTTTTTTATCCTTATTTACCAGATTTAACTTTTAACCATAGTAAATAAAATAATTTCAGAAGTTACTATTTCTAATGTACAAAAATAAAAGGTAAATATTCACAGAATTTGAACATTATAATTCCAAATATGGAATCAATTTTAAAAAATTTATAAATTAGATGTTTTAGAAATTAATTTAAAATTATTTCATTTTGTCAAAACCAAAATCGGGTATTTAAGAAGTAATAAGTATCAAAATATTGAGATGTGTTTACGTCCAATTTCAATTGGAAATTACATCCAATGACCAAAATTGGATAAAATGATAAAAACTTAATCAAATTAAACATTAAAAACTATTAAAAAGATAATATAATTATATAAATAAATAAGATTAAAATGCAGTTTTGAATTAAAATGCATTATTTTTCACTATTCATTAAAATTTGAATTTTATCATAAAAATACTTATAATTCCACAAAAGTAATTTTTTATGAACTTATTCTAAATAAGAAGTTTATTTTTCAAATTTAACTTTTAAAAGTGTAAAAAACTAAATTTTAAATTGTTGTGCTATCAAAAGGAGGTAAAACTGCATTTTTTGAAAAATACTTCTTTTATCAGAAAAATTGATTTTGTTCTGATATCGTGTTCTAGAAAATCTGTATTCCAAATTCTAATGTTATATATAATTCCAAATCTGGTTAATACTATTCATAAAGGCTATATTTTTCCCATTAAATAATTACATTATAATAATATATCATTTTTTAGTGAAATTCAGTATCGTATACAATACAAACTATCAAGGAAAGTCACTCTTGCATGTAACGCAAGCCAAGACAGTCTTGTGTGTAGTGCAATATTCGTTTGGTGATTCATACAACATAATGAAAACTAATTTCATTTATACAATGAACAAACTCTATAATCATTGTTGCGTGATATGAATTTTATCAAAAAGACATGAAATTGTGTGTAACACAAGTGAAGAATAGTGTTGTATATACCGCAAGCTAATATGGTGTTGCGTATGGCGCAAGGTAGTCTTGGTGTATCATAAAACATAAGACATCAAAGAAATTAAAATAATCTATATCCTTAAATATCAAGGTGTCACAATTGGATTTATCAAAATAATTTTATAACTCAATATTGATTTTAAAATGAATGATAAATAAAAATAAATATTCAATAATGGCTCACTATCTTCCATACCATCAGGAAACATGGGAATCCCCTGGACCCATATATTGTTTTATCATAATTCCTATTGAAAAATTAATGGAATAAATTTTATATATGATCAATGAATAAGATGTAAAGAAAGAAGTGATGAATATAAAATTTTAGACAATTATTTTTATTAAACTAGTATGTGATATCAACTGAAGAGAAATTATAGAAATGTGAAAGAAGGATTATATTATATTAATCACATACATACAAGTAGTATCAACTTTTTTTTGATATATTTGTTATAGGAAAAGGAAACACTATTACTGAGAATATTTAGTAATGCAATTCCCTATATTTTTTAATCTTATAGAATTTAAAAAAAAAATTGTTTTGGAAAGAATCCTTGTGGAGTGATTTTTAATTTTCACTATAATTATTAACTCAACAAGATGATTTTTTCTTATGTAGGGTTAATTTCACAATAAAAGTAGGATTTCAATATGTTATTTGATTGTAATAGATAACTTTTTATTTAATTATATATGGGGCAGTCTATTCCATGATGGATTACATTGAATTTGGGTCGATCCGTGTGATATTATGAGATTAGAATGTGTTTTTAGGGAGTTTTAAAGGGATTTTATCATGATTGTATTTTCAAATATTGGGTTTTTTTAGGTCCATTATTTTGGGATTAATAATTTTAACCATGTATTTGGTCCAACATTAGTGAATTACACCACCAAATTTTGTATTCTTTAATGATTGGTATAACTTTAAACCCAATTATAAATAGTCCCCAAGAATTTTCTCACTAAAATTTTATTTTCCTTATTCATCCTTTCATAATTATATAGTGCATTTCTATAACATTTGAAATTATAGATGATCCCTTGAAAAAAAATTATCATGTAGTGATTCCTTGTCACTTTCAATGTATGGATTTATGAGTCACCAATTAATGAGATTCAAGGTAAGACTCTAATTATTTCAAACTCCATTATTGCATGATTTTGATTTTGAAATCATCTTATTTTTTGCTAATAATTCCCCATAGGATAGTATTATGGTGAAACACCCTTTTAAATCTAAGTATAATTTCTCCATTCTTCTAAAAACAAACCCTTTTGGAATGATTCTCATACAATTGGTAATTCACTGTTAAACATTTCTCTCAAATCCTCATATTTATCTCATTACTCAATTGATTGGAGGACACTGGACCATGTGATGGCGGAATTAGGTGTTAGTGTATTGTAATAGGGAATTAAAATGGATATAGTGGTATGATATGGAAATTAAAATAAAAAAACCGGAGTTTTGAAAGGTCTCATTGCCCCATGGAAAGTCTTATCACTACATGATTTAGGGGTCTCATAATTGTCTCATATCCCTAGATTGGAAGGACCACATCACAACACTCCCAATTGAATTATGAGTGAAATGTACTTCATTGATGTGTGTTCTTAGAGTTAATATTATGTATATTACACGAGTTTATGAGTTTATCATAAATGAGTTACAATATGATGTTGTAGTTCTAGCTACAGTATGAAGAAGGTTGTTATGGTATAAATGTGTGGAAATTTTTAAGAGAAGATGATAAAAACCCTAGATTGGCGTGTAGATAATTGATTGTGGTGAAAAACTAGTGGTCTAGGAAATTTCACATTACAATATGGATCATTCCATTAATGTATTTATCCTATATAGATATAACCCAACATGATCCTTTTTTGGGATTTATGGATATTTTCACCCGTGTGAAGGATTTGGAAAAATAAATAGTAATTTTTGAGTTTATTCATTTATATCATTATAGTGTGATCATTTAAAACATCTAAGTCCATTTATATCATTTTGGGTAGGTTTTAGATTTAATTATGCAGGGTTGGTGAATGGGTTTAATCGTGACAACAAGAGAATGGCCAAGGTTTTGGTACTCACCTAGGTGCATGTGAATGACAGGGATTGATTTCCCACATGCTCTTAGAGTTTTTCACTCACCCAAATTTAATTTTTATGGGTCCTCTATAGTTCAGGCATGGATTTTGAACTCCATTACACCCAATAGAGCACAAGAACATAATATGTATAATAAAGTAAGACACTCCCCTGATCGATATTCCATAAATTGTTTGGGATCATATCCTCTATTTATAATGTCCGGAAATAGTTTTTTCGACCATATTGCTTGAAGAGGAATGAGAGCTCCATCTATAATTTAATAATCCCCTGATAAAAACTAATATTTTAAATGATTTGTTTCCCAACCATTGTTCATGAGATAATATAATGATCCAAACATTAAAAATTTAAATTCTCTTTATGAATGAAATAATTCCTTATCATGTAATATAGAAATATAAAAAACATTCAACACTTTGTTTATTTTGGACCATTATAAAAAATATTTGATCAGATTTAAAAGGACATTAGGCATTTTAACTGCTAATAATATAGCATTTTTATAATGACTATTACGATTATTACATATAATGGGTTATGGTAAAGTATTATTGACATATAAAGAAGAAGTGATGGAATTGAACTATATGATCATGCCCTATGAAGCCCATTTATTAGAGATTACGAGGGAGATGACATCAGTGAGATTTTAACATGAATAATCCCATGATGATATGAAACAAAAAAATCATGAGAAAAACTATTTATGGGAGATTTTCATGATTATCAAGATCATAGACCAAACCATGTTCTCCAAACCACCCCTAGATATCACCTGCATCACACACCTTACACTTAGGGAATATGCTGGTTTAATAAAGGGTCTTTTATCTGGACCTATGTTGTATTGATTTTTTATATTCTTTTTAATAAATTAATTATTATGTTTAACACTTTTTGTTTATTCTTTATATATATATATATGAGTAGCTAAAAATTGTATTTTGATATAATGAAACAAAAATGGTATTCTATAAAAATATATGTCGTTAACATTATAACTGATAAATTCATTAAGTTTGAAATAAATATTTACCTCAAATAACAATATTATTTAATAATATTTATTTATATACAAATGAGAATGGAATTAAATGTTGTCCAATGTAATCTCTATAACGGTAAAAAACTTATTGCCATAAAAACATCTATTTTCCAGAAAATAATGTTTTTTACTTAAAAGTGAAAAAAATCTTATTTAGATAATTATTTTGATAAAAAAATTATTCTTTAAATCAACTTGTTGAAATTCGTTAATTTTTAGTTTTTCATAATTTTTTTGAGACAGATGATTTATTTATTAAAGATTATATACGGTATAATTATATAGTCTATATGATGACATCATAATGACTAACAATTTATTTAATATTTTAAATGAAACACATTGATGATAAAAAAATTACCCTTTATATTATTATGTTTTAAAGTTATTTTATTAATTTTATAGACCATTAATTTATCCTCTAAAACCTATATTATGTTTTAAGGTTTGTCAAATAATTCATTAAAAATAAGACTCACATCCACATCATTGATGGTAATATATTATGACGTTGAATTCATGAACATTTAAGATATCTAAAACCATATTTTTTTTGGTATAAACTATTTTAATAATCATGGTATGTTTTTGAGGTTTTGATAATTTTATCATATAAAATATGAAACCTATTTTTAGAAATTTTAAAAAAGAATACCGACCTACTTTTCTATAAATACTCACTCTAACTCCAACTCTTATGCACTTTATAAAAATTTATATGCATGTTTCCCTCCACACACCTTTCTAAATATATCCCAATCTATTCACATTCTCTTAATAAGCTCCTCAAAAACTTTTTGAGCTCCCTCTCATGGAAATACATTCTCTCTTATTTATTTAAGTACTTTATTTGTATAATGCCAAATATTTCATGTTGTAATGATTTTTTACACAACACTATTATTTTCCTTATGATTTATAAGTAATTATGTGACCCATTCCACTATCATTAATCAGTTTTATGAATAAATATATATATATACCTTTCATATTATTGAAATTTTTCTATGATTTTCCATGACAAACAATTTTATTATGACTACCCATCCCCATTTCTAATAAAGGGTATTCAAATAGATTAAACTATTGTTATCTTATTTGGGAATTCCATTTATATACCCAAAAATAAAAAAATTTGGTATCAAAAGTGATTAAATGCGTTCTCATATTTTATTATCTACGTGGAATACAAATTAATGTACCTATTATGAATGTGACACATGGGAAAAAATTATATAGCACTCCAATGCACTTGGTTGTTATTTTATCTCATGAAATATCATGTATGGTAAATGTGTTTTTATCCTAATTATAATATATTATGATATATCATTTTTAATCCTTGACTTATTCCTCTGAAATTATGTTTTATTTTTTTTCACATTCTTATTCATTCTTCATGTTATCATCATATATCATGCTTTGATGTTGATGTTTTTTATTATCAAAAAATTTATCTCACCTTGATATTTCTATTGAAAAGAGAATTATTAATTTCAAAAAGTTAATATTTGATTAATCCTTTATTGGTATTTATTGGAAAACCCTTTCTTATGAATTTCTCTAGGTTATTCCATGAAGTTTTCAGAGAGTGATGGAATTATAAGATCATGTTAAAGAGTTTTAAATAATATTATTGTATACATGTTTTTGGTTATTATTTTATGTATCTAATTAATGTAATAAACAAGGACTTTATATATTTTGGGATTGCATTATTTGTATCAATTTTTAACAAAAACATTAATTAAGGTGTATGGGTCATACATGTTATCACAGTTAGAAATAGAACATAGTATTGTTATTTTTTGATATTTGGATTAGATAAAATTATTTAAAGCATCATTTATAAGAATAAAAAATGAATCAATTTCTAAATAATGGTAAAATATAGAGTATGTGGTTTACAAGAAACAAAATACTTGTCTATATAGTATGATTGGATATGGAACTAAAACAATAATACCATTGTTTAAGAACCCTAAAAACGGTGCATTGGGTATTATCATTACCATCACCTGATGCATGATAAAGAATTTATGTTATACACCTAGATTGACACTACCATGGAATATGATTTCTCCAATTCACAAACTACTTACAAACCATTATGAAGGGGTAAATTGAAATAAATTTTAATGTTTGGAAATAGACCACGATTAACATAATATGAAACCTACAAATTCATAAGTTAAGGAATATATTTCATTTATGTGACATATCTTCAATCTCAATAGTTAACCTTTTATGTTCTTAAAAGATTGAATATTTTCATCCAATTTTCTATTTTTGATGAAATAAATTATTAAAACAAGAATAAAATAGAGAAATGAAGGTTTAAGATCCATTATCAAACTAAAAATGTTTTATGTGGTAATGTTTGGATGAATTGTTTCATATCACAAATGTTTATGCAAAAAATTCAAAAACAACATAAAAAATATGTACATGGATATCTTAGTTAAAACAAAAAATAAATAAATTACTACATCCAATGTATATAAATCCTCCCATATCTATATTTTCAGGATGAACATCCCATAAAACCTTGTTATACTCCCTTTAGTAGAATTCGATACAATTACGGGTATGAACTGTGTAATGTCCCTATTCCGGGTGCCCCTAAAAGGTGCCCCATACCTGGTTGGTCACATGGCCTCAAGTGAATTACACCAAATTACAGAGGCTGGATACTAGTAGCAAGGGGCTTTAGTGAAATAGTGGGGAAACTATGACATCATTGGAAGAGTGACACAATGGAAAAAATTGAAAATAGTAGAGGAATCATTAATACCATACAATAAATTAAACATCAGAATATTGATAGTAATATTACATCTGGAGCATCTAGATGATGCATGTTACATGTATCTAGGATGGCATCCAAAGAAGTCACACTGTTGGAAATACAATACAAAACCAATGTAATGAAATGCATGTAATCTATAATAGAATCGCAAGCCTCATCTTGGTTTCATTCTCTCTTGCTGAAATAGCTATCAAGCAATAGAAGACGAAGGGAAAATTCCCTAATCTATACCTACAACCATATAATCTTTTTGGGTCCAAAAGAACGACCCAAATAGGATGTGAGATGAATCTTAGTAGGAAACCACCAAAAGATCTGTTCCTATGTTTTAAGTAATATATATCGAAGGTAATATGCAGAAATTAATAAATAAGCTAGGAAGTACTCCAAATTAAACAGTTTTATAGTTTTCAATTACATTCATATTCATTTATTAATTATTCAAACTATTGAATAATGAATTATTGTGATATATCCTAAGATCTGTATCCATTATGTAAAAGAAAATTATATTTATTAGGAGACCATATAACAAACTAGTAAGACTGTGTCCAAAATTGTGCTCTGGCTTGGCATATTCGTCACTATCATTAAATCGGTAATAAACAACCCTTTGGGAAATCTCTCACGGTGTAACCCCATTGGGTTAACATATCACTATACATTCACAAATAACCATCTGGGAAGCTCTCATGACCAATACCCCTCAGTCTGCACAACATAAAAAATTGATAAACAACCTTTGGGTGGCTCTCACAATTATGACCCCCTTGGTACACATTGCATAAATAATCATAAATTACCTCCTTCACAGATCTCATGGTAAATAAACCTGAGTCAAAGTATACACCAAGCCACTCACAGTCCTGTTTAAATAAATATGGAAACCCCCACAGTTTTCATGGTCCAAGGCTCTCACTAGCCATTGGAAGATTAGTGAGCATTCAACATTTGTTAAAGGCACTACATGAAATCCAAACAATTATATGGATAAAAATTAATCAAATAGCATTATTGGAATTAAAGGTTATAAATGAAATTAAACTATAAAATGGATCATCATTAATCAAGACATAATCACAGTCATCAGATATCTGCAATAAAATCCTCCATAAACAACTCAAGGCATGGAATCGTGGTACGCCTCATTGGAAACCTCATCCAAACGGCTATAAAAATTCAACAATGGAATGAAACAATGGGGTGTCCCATGAACAAGGGTATAAGATATTAATCAAATTCAAGAACCCTTAATAAAAAAATTATACCATAGCGGGCATTACACATGGTCAAATTACAAAACCTTCAATACCCCAAACATGGGTATTAAACACATTATGACAATAAAATCCAAATACATTAAATAAAAGGTACAAACCACCCAAATTGATGTTGAATGAAGAAAACTCTTAATCATAGTCCCTTGAATTGGACTTGAACAATGTTGATCAGTGGAAATCCTACACACCCAACATCGTCTCAATCAGAGAATGAATGGAGGAATGGGAGGATCTCAATGTTTCTTAGCATCCCATCACTCTCCTATACAAAACACGAGAAGAATATATGATTTTTGGAGATGAGACACAAACCTAATTTGATTAATTAATTAAAAAGAAAAGTACATGACATGTTCATTTAATGTACATGTCGTGTACTAGCCTCAACTGGATCCCACTTTTGGTGGTCTTCCAAGTAACCTACACAGCCATGTACTCAGCCATTGGACAGACAGTACACATCTACATGCAACAACAAGATACAAGACATGTACTCCTAAGTACATTGTGTGTACATATAAAATTTACCAATTATTCCTTTTTCCATAAAAACAAACCGAAATAAAGACCCATACTTGAAATTAATATCAAGGTTCTTACAAACATCCCCCTTAATGCAATTCTTCCCCGAATTACCCTTCTAAGTGTGGTGAATTAGAAACTTCAAACAACATTGGCCACTATGATTGAACGTCGACCTCCCTCTCCTAGGTCTCATCTTGTACTTGATCGTGCTGCCTTAGCACCTGTACTAGTGGAACAGACTAGAAAAATAGAAACTTCATGTTGTGATCCACAATCTAAATAGGGTGCTTCTCAAAGGATGCATCCATATCCAACCCATCCTCCTCAGCATAAAAAACATGATATGGGTATGAAAAGTAATGTTTTAGCTGAGAAACAAGGAAGATTTCATGCGTAGACCAGAACCTTTAAGGTGACTTCTACTGATAGTTAATCATCCCGAATCTCTCAAAAACCTCAAAAGACCTGACGTATCATGGTGAAAGCCTTCTATGTCTTATAATCCACATGTTTCCCAACCAAGGTGTGACACATAAGAAAAACTGATCTCTGACTTTGAACTTCATAGGATTTATCCGTGGATCAACATAATATTTATGCAGAGACTGTATCATATCCATCTTCTTTCTAATCGACTCCACCTGCTCAGCGGTCTCCTAGACAAGATGAGGTCCCAACATAGCTACCTCTCTTGCCTTTAGAAAACATAGGGGTGATCGGCATGTACTACTGTACAATACCTCATAAGGTTCTATCTGAATCATCACATAAACACTATTATTGTAAGAAAACCCCACTAGGGGTATGGGTCTCTCCCACGATCCCCAAATATCCAATATGCATTCTTGAAGAATGTCCTCCAAACCTAAATCGTGAACTTAGACTGGCCATCTGTATGGGGATGGCAAGAAGTACTCAGATGTACCTGTGTACCCAAATCCCTCTTTAGTCACTATTAGGAACGAGAAGTAAACTGGGCATTCCTGTATGAAATTATATAGTGTGAAACGCCATGAAAATGTATAATCTATTAGATGTACAACCTTCCAAGATCATCAACACTAAAGGATTCCTTGATTGGAAAGAAATGATTCCTTCATGATTCTATCAACAATAATGGAAACTGCATCATTCCCTTGAGGTGACCTCAGTAAACCCTTTAATAAAACCATCGCGACATCATTCCCCATCCACTTGAAAATGGGCAGCTACTGTAAAATCCATGTTGGTCATTCATGCTCCACCTTCACCTAATTATAGGTGGAATATCTCATAGCAAATACAACTACATCCTTCATCTTACCTGGCCACAAATACTGATGGTGTAGTTCTCTATACATCTTAGTGACACCATGATGAACTTCCAAAATAGAGGAATGAAAATATCACATTAAATCTTCATGTATATATGTTGACAACCCTATTCTCACATGAAAACATAATAACTTATCCTCACCTATTGTACATCTAGGATTAGGGTCCTCACATGAAACACCCTCTCATAGGACTTGGCCTTCAGAATATGATAGCTACCTCATTATCACATGATTTTTTAGAGTAGAGGTAAAAAATATTGAAGAAAGAAACGCCTTCCCATATATGTCGTTCACCTCAAAATGTATCTCAAATAATATACCCATAAGCATCCACTCACTACTTTCCTCCTCAATTTACTATATCTAAGTCTACCTTCTCACCACTTCAGCCACTATGTTTCCTTTCATAGTGTATAGGAAAGCTCAATGTCAAAGGACTGAAAGTACTTAACCCACCTTCACTGTCTGAAACTCAGATCACACTGAGTAAAGATACACTTGATGATTTTGTGGTCAGTGTATACCACAAAATTATCTTTGAAAAGATAATATCTTAGAACGTATAAAGAATGCACAACTACATCTAACTCAAGATCACATGTCAGGTAATTCCTCTCATGTGGCCTCAATTTTCCAGACCCATACACAACGACTCCTTCCCCTTTCATATGAACTTCTCTAAGCATGAAACCTGATTCATCATAGTAATTGGTTTATCTCTTTCCTGGCTGTGAAAAAATTAGTATCAGTGATGAAGTTAATCTATCTATCAGCTTTTGAAAGGTTGAATCATAAGAATCTATCCTCAAGTACATTTTACCATTCTTATTAAATCCCTTCAGTCGCGCGACTAAGCATGAAAGTATTGTATAATGTTCTTGTAGTAACTATCTCACCCTATAAAACATTGTACATCAAATAAGTTCCTCATATACTCCCAGGAAACTACTGCTTTCACTTTCTCTAGGTCGACTGATAATCCATTCTTTGATATAACATTTCCCATGACATGAATCTAGTCCATCTGAAAGTGGATTTTTGAGAGGTTATCATATAAATGATGCTCTCTTAGTGTACTTAATATGATCTCAAATGGGTAGCATTGTCACATATAGTGTGAGAGTACACCAAGATATCATCCCTGAAAACTACCACAAAAGATTCCATGTAATGATGGAATGCCCGGTTCATCCGTGCCATGAAAACTATCATCGTGTTCAAGAGACCAACCAAAATAACCAAATTCTCATATAGACTATACCTACTCCAAAAGGATATGGGAGGTATATCTGAAGGTCTAACGTACAACTTATGATAACCAAAACTCATGTAAATATTCTAGAACACCCAAGAACCATGAATTTGATCAAAGAGGTCATCAATCGTCGGTAAGAGATATTTTTTCTTGACATCCAACTAGTTCATCTTCTGATAATCCTCAAAAAGACTATGGGTATCATCTTACTTCTTTAGAAAAAGTACAGGAGAACCCCAATTAGAAGGACTGGGTAAGATGAAACATTTTTCTTGTAACTCCTCTAACTACCACTTGAGCTCCTTTAAATATAGTGTATCCATCCTATAAGGAGGAATGGAAACTGATGCCACTCTTGGAAAACGATAATTAGACAAATCTACCTCACACACCATAGGAAATCCAAAAAATTCATATGTAAAGAATACACCAAAATGATCCAAAACTAGAGGAAATTTTATCGGTGAAGTCCCCAACTCGTCCAGATATAAACTAGTGATCTTGACTATAATTCCTCCCACCCCAAATGATTGGGTCTAGCTCTGCTCGCCTAGACATCCCATTCTCCTTTTTTTAGGAAAGACCCACCCACTGGTGACATGAAACTCACCCAGATATGATAGCAGTCAAGAAAGGCATAAAAGTATATCAAACAGTCCATTCAGTGAATTACATTGAAGCCTTTCATCTGAAATACATAAAGTTCCCACATTATGGGACACCAACCAACCATTAGAGGGAACTCCTAGAACTGATGTATACTAGTCGTCCTAAAACCCAATGGAGTTCCTAGTGTCATATCATATTTATATGAAAAGATATAGAGCCTAAGGCTCTATACAATAGTAAAAAATATAAAACTATAGGAATCACCTATATCAAAAATGGAAGAAGCTAAAACTGTGGAAACAGGAATCGTACCACTAACCATAGAGGGTCTGGGATCTTTCTCTTACTAGGTCTCCTCCACTAAAAACGTCTGACCTGTACCATGGCCCGACGACCCTTGTTGGCTACCCTATGTTCATCCGCCCTACTATCTTTGAAATCCTATGATATGGATACAATATATATGACCATCACCCCTCCCTGAATGGCTAGAAAAACTCCAGTTCCCTGACTAATGATAAACTAGTGGTCATGATCTTAAACATGGAGTCATAGTGGATCTCTAATCACTAGATACTGGTGAGAAAAATCAGAAAAAGAGCTGAAGATGACCCATTTTCCCACCAGATCGGCACTCAAATAGGTCTCTCGGGAACTATGGTCAAATGTTCCCACTCTTCCCACACTCGTATCACCTCACCTGGATACTTAAAAATATAAACCTTCTATTGTAATCACTGTGTTAGGGCTCCCTATGGTGCTTCATGCAATCTGTTGATGGAATACCAGCCCTGGATGTTGAACCACCATAGCTCATAGCCCCCAACTCCCTAAGATTTAACATGGTATTTAGTGCCTTGTTAATTATATCTGTCACTAAAGTTAGTTTAAAAATATTCACCTATGATCATTTGTTATACCAAATACCATCCTCAAATCGCATATCTCAAGATAACTAGTCACCTCCCAGAATAGGTGTGAAGTGCTGAAGCTCTACAAAATGAGAAGAGTGCTCAATCTTTGAAAGAGCGCACTTATCCAAATGAATGAAATATGAGGCTCGAATGTTTCACAATATCATGGGATAGAAGTAGTTGTAGTAGGTCCTCTGAAAAACTTCACAATCTATATCTCAATAACGTCCTGCTGGGGAGACAACATCCCACCATATCTTGTAAGAATCACATAGTATGTACATCGTACGGTTCATCGTCTTCTCCAGAGGCGTCTCTAGATACTCAATGATAGCAAGAATGGACTCCATCCATGACTCTGCATCCTCTGGTCCTCCATACACTAAAAATGTGGGAGGATGCTACTAGTG
Source organism: Viscum album (assembly GCA_963277665.1). Taxonomy (NCBI): domain Eukaryota; kingdom Viridiplantae; phylum Streptophyta; class Magnoliopsida; order Santalales; family Viscaceae; genus Viscum; species Viscum album. Next base: position 1,784,277,110 of record OY728126.1, on the reverse strand, counting down.
GAACACCCTCATAAACTCCAAAATAGTTAGGCTGGGAAGGGGTGATTCATAGATATTCTGCATCATCCTCATAAATCCTTCATAGAACGGGGAATCCTCTCCTTCACCTAACTAATGGTTCCAAAGAGAGAATGAGGGGAGGATTTACTGGTAGTCCTTAATATACCCTTTTTTGGTGTCTGATCATCACCCTACACCTGGCATACAACCAGAGGACCTCTTAGCATCATGACTCTGCAATTTCAAGCAGACACCTAAATTCAATATTATCGAGGACTAAAACACAGAAGTGAAATAATAGAACATGAAAAGAAGGAATTAATGTTTTGAAAAACAGGGTTACATAGCGTGTAAAATCAATACACAACATGTTCTCTTATGCTTTTAACATGGGTCTGTAACTCATCCAAACCTGGTCATGTAACACCCCTACACATGGTGTGTTCCTCCTATGACACAACATGTGCTTGAATATTCTATCCTACCCATGTTATTCTACACTTATCAAACTACACGGTTCACTCCTGGGTAACACTACACGTTGTGGTCACCCTAGAAATGACGAGTACTATTAATGTTTCCTCTACTCGTGTTGTTAGGCACAAAATCAGATACACAATCGACTCTACATGGCGTACAAAAATGGGACATAGAATGTAGAACACATGTCTCATACTCCCATGTTTTTAGTCACATGGTTGGGCACATGGTATTTACAACATGGCATGTACAATTGAGACACGGTTCATTCTACCAATTTTTTCCAACCCCGTTTCTCTACTCACATGGTTAGTCAAACAATTAATGACTACACAACATGTACATATGGTACATGTTGTGTACTTAATAAACGTTTCTTCTTCCAAAAAATAAGAACACATGACATGTGTTTATAATATCACATGTTGTGTTGTCTTTGTTTTCAGACACTAAGCCTCTAAAACTTATTTGAAACCCTTAAACATACAATTTTTACAAGGCATGGCAAATTCTGACCCGTGGGATCCCATACTCCATGTGAATCAAAGTTTGGAATCCATTTTTCACATCATAACATGACAAAATTCATTTAAAGTTCAAACATGATCCACCAAATTTGTATCCAAGAGGGAATATAACACCTTAGGGAACAAAGATTATCATCTATATAAATGAAACATAACATATTTCAATACCCTATCAAAATAGTCGGTATTGAATCACATTATCTTTCACAACAACATGCATATCTAGCACAACATCTATCAAAACAACATTCAATCAGTAATTCAACCTAAATGGAATGACAATAATTCATGGAATGTGATCTCTAGAAAGTTCCCATATGATGCATGAAAAGGAATACCCTCATCTTATCAGGATGAAACAGAAATGAAACCAGAATTAGATAAATCATAACATCACAAATCAAGTGAATCACAAAATGGTGAAATCAAATCAACTGTAACAATTACAAAACCAAAAGAATTTCAATATTCGAGGTAACAAGACTTTTCCTTATACACAGGTTAGTTACTCCTGGGAAAAAATTATTACCAAATACCCATTCGTTCCTATCACTATCTATAGGCTACAAATAGTAGGAAAAAGATGAAAACAAAACATTCTTTGAAACCACATTGTAACGTCCTGGTTCTAGGTTCCTCCAAAAGGTGTCTCGTACCCTATTGGTCACATGGAATCAAACACATTTCCTTGAATGCCAGAGGCTACCGACTAGCAATGAGGGACTTGGGTGTTATAGTGGGGAAACCATTCCCTCATTGGAGGAGTAACATAGTGAAAACTAATGGTGAACAGTAGATTAAGTAGTAATACCATGCCAAAAAAGTAAATAGAAGAATAATGATAGTAATATAACAACTGGAGAATATATATGATGGATTTAATATGTATCGAGGAAATCATTCAAAAAAGTCAAAATTATGGAAATACAATACAAAAACCAATGTACTAAAAAAGTAATTAAACATCAAATGCATAGAAAGCCTCAGCTTGGTCCCATGATCTCAAACTCCAATAGCTATCAGGTTCCAGATGAAGAAGGGTGATTTCTCTTATATATTCCTGCAACCATATAATCTGATTTGGTCTAAAATAATGAACCAAATAGGGAGTGAGTTTAATCCTACATGGAATCCACCAAAATATATGTGCCTAGCTTTAATTGAATACATATAGTTGGTTATAGGAAGAAATGAATCAATAAACTAGGAATTACTCAAAAGTAAACAATCCTATAGTTTTAAATTACATTGATTTTAATTTATTAATTATTCAAACCATCTAATAATGAATTCATGAGATCTATCCTAATATTTTTATCCCCTATGTAAGATAAAAATAGTTGTTTTAGAAGCCCATCTAAAAAACTAGTAAGACCAGGTTCATGCTTGTGCTTTGACTTGGCAGACTCATCATGATTATTCAATAAGCCATAAACAACCATCTCTGAAATCTCTCATGGTTTAAATCATTTGGTTTAATATATAACCAAAAATCCACAAATTTTCACATGGGAATTACCCTTGTTAAATACCATTGAGTAATCACAACCGAACAAATTCATAGACAACCTCCGGGTGGCTCACACGGTTAACACCCCAAGGGTCCATAGAGCATAAATATTTACAAATGACATCCTGGGAACCTCCCATAGTCAATACCCCTAAGTCTAATTCTATGCCAAGTCTCTCATATTATTGTGTAAATAAACATGGAAAGCCCCATAGTTTTACTGTTCTAAGTCTCCCATGGTCCATTGGAAGATTAGTACACACACCACATTCGTTAACATCTATATATGAAATCAAAAATATTACATGTCTCAAATTTAATCAAAGAACATTATTAGCATTAAAGGCTATAAATTCAATTTAAAATATTACACGGCTCAAATTTAATCAAAGCATAATCACATGCATCACATATATCCAAGAAACTCCATCCTAAACAACTAATGGCATGGAAACAAGGTATGCCTCATTAGCAACCTCATCCAAGCATCCATAAATAGTCAACAAGGGAATGCACCCATAGGGTGTCCCATAAACAAGGGTATAAAATCTTGTGCATAAGAAAAAACACTTCAACAAACAATCAAACCATATCAGGAATTACACAGGGTCAATTTAGAAAACCAACAATACCCTACACATGGGTATTCGACACATTAAGCATTAATAATCCAAAGAAATTCAAAGAAAGAAACAAACCACCTACCTTAATGATGTACGAAGAACACTCTTGAACGTAGTCCCTTCAATCAGCCTAGAATGATGTTGATCGGTGAGAATCCAATGCTCCCAGCAATGTCTAAATTTGATCTCAGATGGAGGAATGAGAGGAGATAAAAGTTTCTTGTCATTCCATCACACTATTGTATGAGACATAGGATGATGAAGGGGTTATAGAGATTAATGTGACCCTACTTCAATTAATAAATTAAAAATAATATTACCTAGTGAATTAATCTAATGTACATTCCATGCACTAGCCTCAACCAGCTATCATTATAGGTTGTTTTCCAAGTCACCTTCACGACCAGGTACTTCGCCGTTACATGGCTAGTACACAGCTACACGCGGCATCCGGGTACACAGCGTGTCCTCCTAAGTACATCACTTGTACTCATAAAATTTCATAATTTGCCTTTTTTCCTCATAAACAACCTGAAATAAACCATAATACATGAAATAAATATTTGGGTTCTTATAGATTGGGTTTCATTATATAAAATTAACATAAATTTACTAAGGAAATCACCCTCTATATAATGAATCTCCATTTAATTATAAACAAGTTAAAGGATGAGGATGAATCTCCTTTTTTATAATAATCTAAATCATTTATATTATTGAATTATGAGAATGAATATCCACCCAAAAATATCAACAACATAGAAATTATTAACATTGAGGACATGCCCATTATTACAGAACATGGTAATGTGTTTGTAAAATAATTTTTCTGCCTTCATCTATTTCGTGAGGTTGTTTTCATAACTAGTATTATTCCAGGATCATTTCTAATATCGATGAAATATTATATAATATCAACTTATATACATGAAGATCCAAATAATAAACTGCCAGAGAATATTTATAAAGGGTTTATATGCCCATGTCCTTCATAACTGGTTGCGTTAATCCTATTCATTATGGATAAGGATGGGTCAATTCACCTAAAAATTGATTATATTGAGATAAAAAACAAAACGATAAACAACATGTATCCTATAGATAATTTTTATGACTTGTTTGATTGGCTCTATTATGGACAATACTTTTCTATGTTGGATCTTCGGTCGAGATATTATCATGTAATGGAGAAGCAGGAGGATATCCCCTAGACTGCTTTCGGTACAAAGTATCATAATTATGAGTTCATAGTGTTTCTATTTAGAATCACTAATTCTATAATTATCTTCATGGTTATAATGAATATTGTCTTTTGGAATCACATCAAAAAATTTATGGCTATTCTTAAAGGTGGTATCCTTATATATTCTACAATCAAGGATGAGTATGAATAGTTTTTAATGATGTACTGAAGATCATGAAAAAGGAAAAGGTATATGGAATGTTCAGAAAATGAGAGTTTTGTATCGAGTAAGTAACATTCTACAGGCATGTTATCACCGTCAAATAGATATCTGTAGATCATTCAAAAATTTAATAAATTTAACAATGGACCAGGAAATATTTTGTGAAAGATGTACATTGTTTCCTTGGTTTCACTAGATTCTATCCAATATTTTTGATAAAAATATCATGATTGTGAAGATAACTAAAAAAGATAACATTAATGGAACTGATGTTTCTATATAATAATTAATGCGAGGATAGCTCTAATGTGTAATAAGAGTGTATAATAATATAACATGTTCTAACATTATCCACCATTGGAAAATGATTTATGATTTACAATTATGATTCAAAAAAGGGATTGGTTTGGGTACTCATGAAAGATGACAAAGTGATATCCTTTTCCTACTACCAATTAATGATCATTGAGATGAACTATCCACTACATGATCAAGAATTGGCTCCAGTGATCTTCACATTAAATATTTTGTGGTATAATATATGTATAGATAAGTATGAAATATATAAAGACCATTACTACTTAAATCATATACTCCCACAAGAGGATATAAATATTCACTAACAAAGGTAGGTATAAATGATTAGTGATTATTATTTTTCCATCCACTACCACCATGGTAAGGAAAAAAAGTGGAAGATGCTCTAAGTATAAAGCATCCTGAAACCCTCTCAATGATGAGTATTGTAAGAGATAAAATCTTATTATACATTTAAATTATGGACACAAGAATAATAAAATGATCTTTATCCTACCTTAATCAAATAAATAATCAAGCATCTACTCTTTAGAGTATCATGTATACAAAAAAAGACGAGGGGGACCTAAAATTAAAGGTAAAAAATAGCCCAGATATCAACTTTTATAAAGATAATGTATTATGTTTTGGAACCCAGATATGTGTCCCATAAAAACCATAATGTTAGTGGTAACTTCTAAATAAAATGAATTTATCATCCTTCTATATTTATATAGGTAACTATAATATTTGTAGATATATATATAATAACCTCTAATAGGTTGACATGAAGAGGGCGATTGAAAAATTTATATTTTGATGCGAAATATGACAACAAGATAATGATGAACAATTCCAGTATAATGATATGAGGAAACCATTTACCATACTAGTATGGAAATTTAAATACAGAACCATGGATTTTTTCATAGGAAGATTTAGGAAAGAAAAATTCAATAAAACCATATAATTGTTAGTCGATCTCTTTAACATGTTGTCACATTTCATTTATATCAAGAAAGATTTGTCTTAAGAAAAACATAGTATAATATATATAAGTGATGTGGTAATACATCATGGAGTTCCACTCTTAATTATATCTGATTGATACTTGAATATTACTTTGAGGTTTTGGAGAATCCTTCAATAAGCATTGAATAAAATGATGATTTTTCGTACATCTTGTCTCCCTCATAAAATAGAAAATATAAAAGAACCATTCAAATTCTAAAGGATACATCGATATCATTTTCAATATATTTAGAAGTAAGTTGGGATGAACACCGTCCCTTAGTAGAGTTCTCATATAACAATAGTTTCCATTATAGAATTCAAATATAACATTAAGATGATCTATATGGGTAGAGGTGTTAGACTCCAATGTGCTAAGAAGAAGTTGGAGAGAAAAAGATTATGGGAACTGATATTATTCAAGAGATGATATATAAGGATCAAAACAATAAATGTCATCTGAAATCTTATAGATTTCATAGAAAATCAATGTAGAAAATCATTGATGAGACATGGTTTTTGAGGTAAGATACAAGGTGTTCCTTTATATATCCCCATGGAGGAATTCCATGAGGTTGGGTAAGAAATGAAATCCTAGTCCAAGATACATCAACCCCTTTGAGATCCATGATTGCATTAGATAAATGGCACGTACACTATAAATCCCTCTTAACTGACCATAATTATATAATGTGTTCCATGTATCCCTCTTGTGGAAGTACACACCAAACCCCTTACATGCAATGAATCATGAGGTGGTACACATGGAGAACAATTTTTCATACTGTGTATAGCCAATTAAGATCATAGAACATAGAGAAAATGTTGAATGAATAATGACCACTCACCTAGTTAAAGTGATGTGGTGGAACCAAATTTTTGACTTAGAAATATGGGAACTAGAAAAGTTGATTCAATAGAAGAACCATAATCTATTTATAAAATGGAATTCTAATGGTAAATTACCAAATTGGGATAATGTTAGTACCATTACATTTATAGATGAAATTACCTTTTGGATTGAGTATATTCATTATTAAGTAATGTGGTTATATAAAACACATGAACTAATTCAGTTATTTTGGACTATTATAAAATATATTCAGTATGCTTTAAAGGTACATTAGATATATCAACCAATTATAACATATATATTTTAAGATTCCTATTAAAATTAGTATATATAAAACATTATGATAATGTCTAATTAATGCAAACAGAATAAGCGATGGCCTAAACCAGTATGATCATACACTATGAATCCCATTTATTGTAGCTTTTGGGAGAGATGATATCACATGTCCTCTCTTTTTACCAATCCCAATATGCTATTAAACAACTAAATATTAAGTGAAATTCTCTATGAAAGATTTACAAGATCATCTTGATCATGACCCAAGCCATGTTTGCTGAACCACCCCAAGAAACCCCAACCACCGCACACCTTACCCTTACGGTATTCACTGGTGTAATTAAGGGTTATATACCTAGAAACTATCAGTATGATTTTTATGTTTTATTTTTATTAAATTAATGATTATGTTTATACTTTTTTCAGTAATATATTATAAAAAATGTATATATAAAGTGATTGAAATTTGATTTCAATACGATGAAATAAAAATAATATTTTTGTGAAATTTAAGGGTTTAATACACTTTGTGATCAATTTAATAATTCTTAAAATAAATAATTCATTCATATAATTTTATAGTTAAATAATTTTTTTATGTAAATATGATAATGTAATTTAATGAAGTACAATGAAATTTTTAGATGGGTTTGAAAATTATTATTTTCATAAAAACATGTATTTCCAAAAAAAAATTAAAGTGAATATTATAATATTTTAAGAATTATTTTGATAATATAAATATTTTTAATTAAATTAATTTATTGTAATTAAATAATGGATACATTTTTATTATTTTTTGAGGCTCTAGAAATTTTTGGTACAAATTAAAGTCATCATAAATATAAATTCTATATTATAAATTCATAATAATCCAAAAGTGATTTAATAAATAAAATAAAAGGATTAAATGATAAAATATATATTTACCCTTTATAATAAGGTATTTTATATTTTTAATTTATTTTATAAACCCTTAATGAATCCTCTAGAATGTATAATATATTTTATTGTATTAAAAGAAATAAATTATAAACATTAATAACTTCTACATCAATAATATTACTAATTTTTTTGGTTTATATCATTATAAAATATATAGAACCACTAATGATTGGTAGAAACCATGGGAAAACCCTGGTATTTAATTTCATTTTAATTATTTTATTATTTAGAGTCCAAAAGCAATGTTTAGAAATTAATAATTAATTACTCCATCTTTTTCTATCAATACCCACTTGAAATCCCACTCATATTCTCTCAAAACCCATTAATCAATATTTTACTATTCCTGTACCTCAAAAAATCCATCCCGGGGTATTCCCATACTCTTCTTAATATCCTACCATGCATTTAGATTCACCCACTCAATTAATGAGATTCTTTCCTTTTTATTGAATCACATTCATTGTATTAGGTAGTTAGATTTCACACTATTCATGATGGAATGTCTTTTTATACATATTTTTTACAATCCTAATTATTTCAAAGTAATTATAAATTAACTTTAACTCTCATGGATCTCATCTATGAATCTTTATACACACCCATTATGGTACTAAAATTATCTTTTGATTATATAAACAAAACATTTTTATTGAGAATAACCATCATCATATCCACTAAAGGGTATTCACCTAAATGTACCTATCATCCAATTTTTGGTGAGTTACATGATTGTTACCCACACTCATTAACAATGATATTAAAAGTGAGTAAATTTGCTCTTATATTTTAGGATCTATGGGGAACACAAATGTGTATACAGGATATGAATGTAAATGGTGGGTAAAAAATTATATAGCCCTAAGAAGAATTGGTTAATATTTTTTTCTCTTGGGATATAATTTATTTTTCAAGGGAGGATATCCTGATACAATTATGTTATTAATATTTAGAATTTATCCTTGATTCAGGCTTATGATATCTTGTTTTATCTTCTTCCTACATTCCTATTACTCATTAATGATATCATCTTAAATCAAGCATAGATGTTCATGTTTAGGAATATCAATCCTTATATATTAACTAAAAATACGAATTGAATAAAAATTATTACATTCATCATGTAATCCTTTGATTATTCCTTTATTGTAATTTAAAGAATGCCCCACTATTATTTAAATCCCTCTATAATTCCATCCAATTTAAGAGGAGTTATGGAATTTGAAGAGTTTGTAATGGAGTTTTTTATAGAGTTGTTGTATCTATGTTTCAGTTTATTATGTTATGTATATTATTACTTAAATTCACATGGCTTTTCAATTTTTTTTATTTTTTTGTGTATATATCTATGTAATAAATCATGAATAATGGTCTATTAAATATATGGTTTATCATTGATTACATATGTATTCTTTAGTAGGTAGCTTAGATTCTTGGGTTACTCGGGGAGATAAATTTCATTATGAAGCTAGGTTGGTGATGAGTAGTAATCAACACCCTTGGTTATTCTACTTGAAATCATATTTCGGTTTGATTTTATCATTATGTTCTTCTTCCCAAGATGTGTTTTCTACTACCTTGGTGATTATTAGATGACTGGGAATTCATTTATTACATTGTGGGTTTTAGGGTGTTCTATTGGGTATATATATACTCACCGATTCATTGGATTTTTTCTAACCATTTCATGTCTTATATAGATTATAAAAAAAATTGGTTAACTTAGGATACTTGGTGTTGATAGACTGTGATCATAGTGGTTCCTACTATATAATGTTTTTTAGAGACTATTTCATTATAGATACCCCTCTACCGTAATTGCTCAAGGTTGGATTTCTATTTGGTATATTGGGCATGTTTTTACTATTTATTAAAAAAAATCAATTATTAATTTATTAACCAATGTGGGTCTTAGCGTAAATCACATGAGTTATTAATATACCTCATAATTGGTTTTATAGTCTATAATTTATTATTATATCATATATGGACATCTGTATTTGGTATAGATACATTAAGATGAGGCCTCCCACTATATGTGATATTTCAACTCTTTTCCAGCCACTCCCTTAGGCTTATTAAAAGTTGTATTGGGGCTATGCACTTGACGTAATATTATCCCTTGGCTGTACCTGTTTGATTGAATTGAGTTATATTAGTATCAAGGAGGGTTCTTCATGTAACGACCTGAACTTTTATGAATAAAATTCTATTTCCTTTAAGATCTTGTAGAAAAATTACACTATATTTTATTATTATTGAATTTAAATTACCGTTATGTATCATTACCATTGATAATATATTCGTTGAACATCGATGAAACGATTGATATAAATTTAATGTTTTAAGAAGAATCCTTTGAACATAGAAAATATAGATGATTGCCTCATCTTGTAGACTCTGTCCATATAAAGCTCATTTTTCAGATCTCAGAAATGTGGTTGTGTCATTGGGGCTCACTCTTGACCAAGACCAATCTGAGCCTCAACATGTTAATCTTGAATGTAATCACCTAGAGGAGAAGTTCATGTTAATAGAGATTACCACCCAGGATATGTTATCTATGCCACCTTAAGAGTCTGTCTCCATTTTACAACCTACCCTTAGGTCATATGCGGGCGTAATAAGGGGTTATGTAAAAAGTAATTAGTTTCTTATTTTTTAATCTCTTTTTATATGAAAAAGTCTTATTACATCAATTCCTTTATGAAAATAGTCTTTCTTAAAAAGCGAAGAATTTGATAAATTGTATATTTGGGTAAAAATTGTACGTTTGAAAAATATATACATTATATTAAAATATAATTTTTATTAATAATATTTTGAAAATAATTCTTATAAATAATAATTATATAAGTTATTTATATGTAAATTATTAGGTAATCTATTTGATAAGAGTTTTATTTTTTATACAATAAAACAAAATATATATTTTTAAAGAATTTATTTTAAAGAATTAATAAATTATTAGAATAATTAATAAATTAAAAGTATACTATTATAAAATTTAATTTATGAAAGATAAATGTGTATATAATTTTTATGAAGTCAAATGTAATTTTTATTAACGATTGAAAACTACATTTTTCAAAACCTGTGAATTTTCAATAAATATTAGTTTCCATTTTAGAAGTTAAAATTAACATATTTGGAAAAATTATTTTGATAAAATGAATATTTTTTTCGTAATCAAGATTTCGAAATTATCTAATGGTGAATTTTTCATACTTTTCTTGGGAGAGTCGCTTTTTTGGGTAAAACATAAAAAACTTATAAATAAAATTTCTGTTTTATGACATCATAATTACCCGAAAATGATGTAATAAATTCTATAATGTGTATTATATGGAAAATTAATATTTCCTCATTAAAAAAATGTGATTTTAGATTTTTTTTACTTATTTTATAAAGCCTTAGTGGATCCCCCAAAATTTATAATATACATTATGATTTTAAATTCGTTTCATTAATAATGTGACTCACCTCCACATAAAAAAGGCTAGTATTTTAATGTTTTCAGGAATTTACCTTATAAAATAATGTTTTATAGTCCATTTTGGCAAAAACCATAGGAAAAAACCATGGGATGGTTTGTGGTTTGGAATATTTAACTATATAGATTTCAAAACCTAAGTTTGTTAAAAATCAAATAATTCCCCTCTCATTTTATAAATAAACTCACACAAGACTCAACTTCTATTCACTAAAAATCATAGAATCAAATCCCTAATCTACCCTCCTCTGTCCAGAATTCTATGAAGGTGCCCTTATTTCCCGTGAATCCCCTCTTCAAGCTCATGAAATCAAACACTCAAGTAAGAGATTCCTTCGTTTCTCATTTTTATCCAAGTTTATTGTGTTGTAATACCATTTTACATTCAATTAAAAATGTTGGGGTATGATTTAGAGCCTCTCCCATACTTCCCTAGTAATTTTTTAATGATTATATACAACTTTCTCTCTCATCAATGCCTTTCACCTACACTCGTTACCATGCCCGAATTCCGTAAGTTATTTCTCTCTTCTTCATTCCATTCAATTAGTTCTCCCATATTATGCATCTAAATTCCATTTCATATATTGGAATATTATGTTCCATGATCCCCATAATATATAATTCAAGAATAAATGATCATGGAACCCTTTCCCTCTCATCAAATGAACTTATGATTTTCTATATGACGACATAATGATGTGGAAATTGTAACACGATTTTCCAAGAAAAAATCATCATGTAGTGAATACCATACCTATTTCACTATCAAGGGTATTCACCATTATGATCATGTTGAATAATACTTACATGTATGTATTCCACATTCCTTAATCCTAGAATAAATTATTATGTTGAATGATTTCATGTTACACGATCCATGTGGCACACTTATTCATGAAATGAAATGTTTATAAATGGTGCATGCTCATAGCACTCCAATGCAATGAATAATGTTTACAATAATGATACTCCATGTATGATGATATTTTACTCATCCAAATTAATCTGAAATGAGGGTTTACTCATGATAATTCACGTGAAATGAGTGTTTAGTCATGCTAATCCATGTTCAATGATCCTTGGCCCATTCTAATATCATGTTGTATGTTGTTTCAACATTTCCATGTTTTGATAATCATGTTTTATCATTCCTTTATATTTATATTATGCTCTATTGATACACATATTTCAAAACATGTATTTTATTTTACATTTTATTCCCATTTACTCCCTTACAGGGCTTTATAGCTCAGCCCTTTCATATGTAAGTCCTCAGGTTATCCCATGCCCTGTTAAGTAAGACGTAATGAGTTCGTCAAGCCAAATAAATTTTAAATAAATATGTCATATTTCATGTTTTATGTTATTATATAGTGTTATTAATTTCAAAAGATAGTAGACCTCTCAATCCTCATAGTTGTCTTAATTATTAGTTTTTGTAATAAATTTTGATTAAGTGTATAATAAATAGTAGTGTAGTTATAATTGTTATCAAAGGATAGGTTTCATTATTTTTTGGATTAGGGTTATAAAACTCCACTGAAATCATTCTTGATAAGAATGAGTATTAGAAAATAATACATAAATTTTGTTGAGTATAAATTAAGTGGTTTATCAGGAAAATACATCTGTATATATATACGAACATGTAGAGGTGGCTCTTGCACAAATATATCTTGGGCTAAACCACAAAAACACCACTTTGAGCAAGACTCGAATGGGAACTGGTACAAAAAACGGTTCTTTAATCACTCTTGTATTGACACTCCTATGGGATATGATTTGGTATATTCACAAGGTTAGTATGAAAAATTATTAAGGGAATAAAAACATTATCCTAAGAATATATGTTGGGAAGTAGTTCAAGTATAAACTTAGATCAAAACATAAGAATTTATAGGTTAAGAAGATAAATGTAATTTATATGTTATCTCTTTTTGTCATTTAATTCCCGTTTACTTGTGTAATAAAAATACCCCTAAAATTCTTTCTATTCTATCCAATGACCGGTAATAGGATGAATTGAGCTAAAAAATGATGTAAAGATCAATGTGTGGACTATTCGAATGAGATTCCCAATCTGATAGGAGAATGAATTGAAAACTTTGTCACGTTACTCTCTCAGTTAACACACATTTTTAATAGAAACATGGTTCAAGAGTAACATCCCACCCCCAAAAAGAAATAACAAGCCACAATCGAAAGCTTCATGAAACAAAGGCCTCCTACTTTCAATGGATCATTTGATCCATCAATCTCAAAACAATGAATCAACTCCATTGAGATGATCTTCTCTATCCTTCAATGATCTAAAAAAGAGAGGGTTCTTCTTGATGCTTATTGTGTAGAGGGTGAAGCCTATAAATGGTGGACATTGATAAAAAATATGATGCTAGAGGAAGATATCGAGGCATTGGAATGGAAGTATTTCCACAAAAAAATCGATAATTATTTGCCTCCCACCCTCTGACATAATATGGAAATAAAATTCTATGACTTCAATCAAAAAGGCGATGAATCCATCAGAGATTATGAGGAATACATCACATGGATTCCATGATAAGACTTTCGCTTTGATGTCACCCAAGAATGTAAGGTTGACTACTTCTTTGGTGGGTTAAAACCCAGCCTAAGGAAAGCCCTAGAGATTCATGACATTGATAGCTATGAGGAAATTTTCTAATGTTCCCTCGATATAAAAATAGATATTGATGATTCTCAAGGGTATAATGGGGATAAGAATCGAAAAGTGGATTTTAATTATGGTGTATTGAGGGATAAATCCAATTGTGATAAGAAATTATAAAACACCCCTTTCCAAAGGCATGAAATGAATTATCTGAGAAATTTATTGAAGGGGACGAGGAAATGATTTAGGTTTGTAAGAGAAGGGAACCTCACCATTATGCATTGACAAGAAGAAACCAATACTTCGATATAGGAAGTGATCAGTCTATTCGACCGTCAACACATTTTTCATTTCTATAACTACAAAGAACCAGATCACTTTTCTAACCAGTTCTCTAAGCCATGGGTTTTTGGAGGAAACCAAAAACCTCTAAGGCAACAAGGGAAAGCTTTTTTCATTACTACTGATGTGAATCCCGACAATGAAGTTTTTATAGGTACTCTAGTTATTCATTCATAGAGAGAAAACATACAATTTGATTCTAGTTCAACACATTCATTTATATCCGGAAATTTTAGTAGAAAAATCAAAACATCACCAGAAATCATAAAAGTGGAGTGGTCGTGAGAATGGAAGATGGGGTAATTATGTCATCCCCTGAATAGAAATCCTCCCATGTCTTAATTTTTGGATTGAACTTCTTGATGATCCCCTTAATCCTCCCTCAGGTGGAATTTTATGGGATTCTTGGCACGGATTGTATTTCCCTATATGGAGCCAACATAAATTTCTGTTAGAGGGAAATTCTCCTCATGGTGAATCAACCCCTAATTACATACAATTTCATGGAGAAGGATGAGTCTTTTTTAGCACCATCATATCAAATGTGGATATTAAATCCCTATGAGAACATGTATCATGCTCAGATGACTGAGTTTATGTAATGAACCATCCTAGAAGACATGCCCATAGTTAGGGAATTTGCAGACGTGTTTTCCAACGAATTGTATGGACTTCCTATTAGAAGATATATTTAATTATTGATTGATCTTTTACATGGGGTGTTTCCAATATCCAAGACTCGATATATAATGGATATTGTGGAGCTTGAGTAGCTAAAGAAACAACTACATGAGAATATAGATAAAGGTTTTATACACCCAAGTGCTTCACCATGGGGCGCACCAGTAATCTTCGTCAAGAATAAGGATTCATCAATGAACCTCCAAATTGATTTTCGTGTGAACAAAAAATCATATTAAAGAACAAGTATACTTTTCCACGAATTCAAGACTTTTTTGATCCGCTACATGGAGCACAATACTTCTCCAAGGAGGATCTACAATCAGGATATTACCATGTAAGGGTAAATAAGGAGGATATCCCCAAGAATTATTTTTGTACAAGATATATGCAATATAAATTCATAATAATTCATTTTTTACTCACTAATGCTCCATAAATTTTCATAGACTGGATGAATAGATCCTTATATATTACACTGACAAACTTGTGTTTGTATTTATAGATGATATTATAAAATACTCCAAAACCACAGAGGCACATGAAGAGCATTTAAACACTGTACTATAGACCTTGAAAACGGATATTCTCTATGAAGTGTACAACATGTGTTAGTTCTTGTTTAAGGAAGTATCATTCATGGGTCATATCATCACAAGAAATGGAATATCTGTGGATCCCTCTAAAACAAATGCAATAAATGGATGGTTGAGGCCATCATTTGTGAAGGATATCCATAGAATCCTTAAGTTAGCTATATATTATCACTGATTTGTGAGAAATTTCTCTCAATTATCAAACGCTCTTACCAAGAAAAAATTGGAATGGAGTCATGTTTTCTAGGAATTATGAATGTGATGAGGCCATCAAGAAGTTGAAATGGAGGCTCATCAATGCCACTATTCTCATACTACCCATAGGTGGAGATCTTTTCGTGGAATTCTATGACTCACCAATGAAGGTAACTGATTGTGTGTTGATGAAAAATAAAAATGTGATTGCCTAAGCTTAAAGGAAATTGAAAGTTCATGAGAATAAATATCCAACACATGATCTGGAGTTGGCTGTAGTAAACATCACTTTGAAAATTTCGTGACATTACCTCTTTGGGGAGAAGTGTGAAATATATACAGAACATAAAATCCTGAAGTATATATTCACACATATTTAGATTAATATTCACCAAAGAAGATAGGTAGATCTGATAAAATACAATGAATTATAATTCTATTACCACCATAGGATAGAGAACAAGGTGGTAGATGCTCTAAGTATAATGGAACAAGTGAATCTATCATTGATGAAAATTAAAAAGATCCATTATTCATATATTTGATGATGATAGACATGCAAATTATAAATAAGGGAACATCATTATTCTATTCACACCTAATTGCCCAACCATCTCTTTTGGAAAGGTTAAAGGATGCTCAAAAAGTTGTTTTGGGAATTCAGAAGAAATTGGAAACTATTATAAAAGGGAAATCCTTGGAGATTAATGTTAATGAAGAAGGAATTGTGAGATTAGGGTTAAGAGTATGTCTTCTATAAATTCTGAAGTTATATAATGAACATTTGGATGATACACATAGTTCTAATTTCTCCATTCACCCAGGAAAGTCAAAGATGTATCAAGATCTCTAAGAGCATTATTGGTGGTATAACATGGAGATAGAGATCTCTGAGTATACATCAATGTTCATGGTTTGTTAGCAAGTGTAGGATGAGAGGTATAATTATAAGGGGATGATTCCACCATTACCCATTCCACCATGGGAATGGGAGAACATCACCGTGGAATTTTTTTTCCATACCTATGATGGTATCCAAAGGAAACAATGCTACTTGGGATGTTGTGGATCATATTTTAAAGACAGCACACTTCATTGCGATTCAAGAGGATTTATCATTGCTTTAAGTGGCGCAGATATATATCAGAGAAGTGGTAAGGCTTCATGGAGTACCACTATCAGTTGTATCTGATCATGATCCAAGATTAACCTCTATATTCTAGAAGAATTTCTAATATTCTCTAAATACTATGCTAAACATCAGTAAAACTTATCATCCTCAATCTGATGGTGAATCTGAGAAGACTATACAAACACTTGAGGACATGTTGAGAGAATTCTAAATGGACTTAAATGGAAGATGGGATAAAAATATTCCTCTAATTGAGTTCTATTAAAATAATTGTTTCCACTCAAGCATCCAAAAGTCTCATTTTGAACCTCTTTATGTGAAGTGGTGCAGAACACCGACATTTTGGGATGAAGTTGTGGAGTGGAAACATCTAGGTCCAGAAGTGGTCAATGAAATAGTGGAGAAGGTTAATATAACAACCCTTATCTATTTTACACACATAAACATGATTTATTACATTGTAAACTTTACTTTATGATACATAGAATATCTAGAGGTCTAGTGTCTTTGCGGCTTACGAACATTACATAACAACTAAAAATATAGTACACAACATCTTATTGACAAACTTCATTTACATGACCACTACATTACCTTGTACTTAGCATTGTATGCGATAACCTGAGGACATACATAAGAAAAGGGGGAGCTATAATGCCTAGAAATGGAGTGAAAAAGGCATAAAATGGAATATAAAGTACATGTAAAAAAATATTAATATAAATGGATCATAAGAGAAACATGAACATAATGGCATGATATAACATGATTAACATAACATGAATATGTGAAAACAACATTTAACATGATTTTACCTTGAGCCATAGATCATTGCACATGGAGCATGAGTAAACCCTCATTTCACTTGAATTGGCATGAGTAAACTCTCATTGCACTTGATGTATCATGATACAAATTTTTACCCTATGCATTGGAGCACTATCCGGGCACACACTTCTTAAACATTTCATTTCATGAATAAATGTACCACATGGATCATATAACATATATTCATTAAAACTCATTATTTATTCCATGATAAAGATAATGTGGAATTCCTACATGAAACACAATAATCAATATGTAAATTTTCATAAAGGTGAAAACCCCTGATAGAGAGATGGGCATGGTATTCACTACACAATGACATGGGCTTGGAAAATCGCGGTGCAATTTTGACAGCGTAATGGTGTGACATAGGAATTCATAAAAATGGGTGATGACAGAGAAATGGGTGTCTCATAATATGTACATTAAATGGAAAGTAAGGGGGTCATATAGATACATGTCCCAACATACGTAAGGGAATTTAGATTCACAATAAAAAAGAATTTGTTTAATGTAAATGAGGAGAGAGAGATTCCATACGAAATTTCAGCATGCTAACAGGTGATAATGAGAGAATTTTTTTGAAAGATAAAGGAGTATGTCATCATTCAAAAATAAAGGGGGAATTATGGGGGAGGTGCAAAATCATACTCCAATATTTATATTTCAAAAAAACTGCATTAAAATATTATGAAACTTGGAAAAAAATGAGAAAAGAAGAAATCCCATACCTGGAAGTGTGATCCCAAAGGCTTGAAATAGGATTGAGAGTGGATTCCTGGGAGAATGGATAACCTTGGGAGTATTCTAGAGAGATGATTCCAGAGGTTAGAAGAACTCCAAAAGCATTGGGTGTATATGAAGTGGGATCATGGGTGGGTTTATATAGGAAAGGAGAGAGAATTCTTTATTTTTTGGCTTTGGGTCAGGACAAATTAAACTAATCAATACCACAAACCGGACAATGGTTTTTTCCCATGGTTTTCTCCAAAGGGGATTGGAAAACAATATGTTATATGGTCAATGGACTAACTTCTTAAAATAATAGGGTTTCTTTTGTGTAAGTGAGTCACACTCTCAAAAAAATTCATTTAAAAGGTGAGAATATTTTATAACTCTTGGAGGGTCGACTAATGTTCTTTAAAATAAATCAAAAAAAAAAACTAAAATCACATTATATTAATTTTATAACATATATTTTCCTAACATAATGTTTATAGTATTTTATTAAATCACTATGTGGTCATTATGATGTCATAAAACACATTATATATTTAAACAATATTTAATTTTTTTCCCAAAATTTGACTATCTGAGAAAATAATGAAAAATTCACCATTTGATAATTTAGACATCCTGATTCCAAAAATAATATTAAATTCATCTAAATAATTTTATAAATATGTGAATTTTTACTTTTAAAATAAAAACCCTCATTTATCGAAAATTATGGGGATTTGAAAAAAACAACTTTAAAACTGTAATAAAAATTACAATTGCCTTCATAAAATTATAATATATTTTATACTTAATAAAAAGAAACTAAATAATAATACTAAAATTTTATTAAAATTTTATTTAATTTAAAAAAACATTAATTCATCAAAATAGACATCATAGTTGATTATTCACTAAAAATACTATTTTCACATTAAAAACTATTTATAAAGTAACAAAAATAAAATGAATGTATATTCATTATTATATACAAAAATAATGAACATAATCATAGTGCTATAGTATTATTACATAAACCCTTATAACACCCACATAAGACTGAATGGTAAGGTGTGCGATGGTGATAGGCTCTTGGGGTGGCTTGGATTACATTTCTCGGGTGGTAATCTCTATCAACTTCCACTTCTCTCATAGACGGTTCCATTTGAGCTTAAAATTTTGATGCTCCTCTTGGTCTTGGTCAAGAGAGAGGCCCAATTACTCAACCTCTTTTCCAAGCTCCAACAAATGGGATTCATATGGTCAAAGTCTACTGGATGAGGCCATCACTTCCTTTGTCTTAGTAAATTGGATTTGTTAAAGTCCTATATTTATACTAATCATTTGATCATTGTTCACCAACTATATTATAAATGGTCATAAATTTTAACTGTATTTTAAAATCCATAAAAATAAAATGAATGATGTTCACATTTTATATAAAAATTTTACATAATGAGACATTTAATTAAATCAAGATAAATTTTCATTAATGAATGTTTGGGTCATTACAATCTTCCCCCCATAGGAAATTTCACCCTTGAAATTTCCTTTTACCACAAAAAAAAGATGTGGGTAACTCTGGTTCATTATTTCCTCCAATTCCCACGTCACTTATTCAAACATGTGGTTTCTCCACAACACCTTGATGAGGGGCATTGTCTTATTTCATAGAACTTTTTCTGTATGGTCTAAGATGTTCACTGGTTTATCCTCATAAGAAAGATCATCCTCTAACTATTCCACCTCTAAAGAGAGTACATGTGAAGGGTCTGGTATGTACTTCCATAATAAGAACATATGAAATACATCATTTACATTGTCCATGGTAGGTGGAAGTGCTAGTCGATAGGCCACATCCCCGACACGATCAGGAATCTCGAAGGGGATAATGTACCTAGGAAATAACTTCCCATTATTTCCAATCCTCACAACCATCATCCATGGAGATATGCATATAAATACCATGTATCCAACTTTGAACTCAAGGCTTCATCGTTGGTTATCTATATAACTCTTATGTCAACTCTAGGTTTCCTTGATATGTTGTTGAATGGTTTTCAACTTCTCCACCATTTCCTCAAACATTACATGTCCTAGCAGCTTACACTCACTGAATTCATCCCAACAAACCGGTGTTCTACACCTTTTCCCATAAAGGGTTTCATATGGAACCATTCAGATTCTATAGTGGAAAATGTTATTGAATGAAAATTCAACCAGTGGATGATGTTGGTCCCATCCTCCTTTGATGTCCATAGAACATGATCTTAACATATCTTCTAGTGTAAAAATAGTTCGCTCATATTGTCCATCAGTTTGAGGATGATAGGCCGTACTGATGTTCAGTTCAGTGCTTAGATAATGTTGGAGACTTTTCGGTAAAGTGTGCATGGGCGTAGTGATAAGCCTCCTTTTCAACTCCTTGATGCTTTCTTCGCATTAATAACTCCATGAAAACATTACTCCCTTCTGATTTAGCTTGGTATAAGGGTTGGACAACTGTGAGAAATTTCTCACAAATCATCAATAATATCCAGCTAACCCTAAGAAGATACATATATCTATCACTGGTGTTGGCCTCGGTCATCCCTCAATTTCAAATGTTTAGAGGGATCCACAGATATCCCATTACTTGTGATGATATGGCCCAAAACTAAGACCTCCTTCATCCATAACTCAGACTTTCTATACTTTTCATATATCTTATCCTTCCTTAAGGTCTCTAGTATAGTTCTTAGATGCTTCTCATGATCCTCATTGGATTTGGAGTACATTAGAATATCATCTATAAATACTACCACAAAGTTTTCTAGGTAATCTCTAAATACTCTATTCATCAATTCCAATATGTTTTATGGGGAATTAGTGAGTCTGAAAGGCATTACTATGAACTCATAGTGCCCGTATCTTATACCAAAAATATTCTTGGGGACATTTTCCTTTTTCACCCTTACTTGATAATATCCCAACTACAAATCCACCTTGGAGAAGTATTGTGCTCCACACAGCTGATCAAACAATTCATCAATTCATGGGAGAGGATACTTGTTCTTTATCATGATTATGTTATTATCCCAATAATCGATGCAAAGGTGCATTGACCCATCCTTATACTTGATGAAGATGACTGGTTCACTCCATGGTGAAGCACTTGGGTGTATAAACCTTTATCGAGATTATCCTTTAGTTTTTTATTCAGCTCCCCAATCTTTACAACTGCCATTCTATATGGGGACATGGATATTAGAAATTCCCCAGGTATAAGATCAATTGAGAATTCAACATATCTTCTAGGGGGAAGACCAGGAAATTCCTTGGGAAACACATCAGTGAAGTCCCTCACTATAGGAATGTATTCAAGGATGGTTTCTTCCTTAGACTCAATCATCTGAGCTAGATACACATGCTAATAGGGAAGTAATATACACTTTTGAGATGATGTTTCTAAAGAAGATTCATCTTCTTCCTTCCACAAGTATAGAATCGAGGGGTCGATTATCTATATGGGGAGTGATTTACCTCTCATGGAAATTTATGTTGGCTCTATATAAAGAAAGCCAATCCATACAACAAATTCCACCAGAGGGAGTATGATGAGGTTCACTGGAATGTTCAGTCCACAGATTAAGAAATTTAGATAAGTTATATTCATGGGATTCAATGATTTCCGCATTTTCCATACTCACTGACATCTATACTCCCATGATTAGTGGTGGTGATTGAATTGTTATACAAAAAATTGGGATATAAAAGAATGCGTAGAAATAGAATAAAAAAAGTACGTCTGTAATTATTGAATGAATAACTAGCGTACCTATCACCACATAATTTTAGTGGTTCACATTGGTGGTAGTGATGTAAAAAGCTAGCCCTTTTTGTCTGGGAGTTTGTTGATTGCCTCCAAAAACCCTTGGCTAAGGGTGCTGATTTTCATAGTGCCATGGTTCTAAGCAGTTGAAGCAATTAACAATGTGCTGAGATTCGAACGGAGTGTTCCTCTGCTCTTTCATAGCCACGGGTTTTTCTTGCTGACAGTTATTATCCAGGTTCCCTTCCCTTCTACACCTAAAGCATTTCTTCATCCCCTTCCCAGAAATTTCCGGGGTTCTTCTTTCTGCACCTTTGGCAAGTGGGTGTTGGGTTTTCATAGCACTATTTGATTAATCCATCATACTACCAAAACTGAAGTGCCCCTTATGCTTCTTATCCCCTTGATACCCTTGAGATTCTCCGATCAAGATTTCGACTTTGAGGGCACATCAATCAATTTATTCATAGCTATCAAAGCTAAAGATTGTTGGGGCTTTTCGCATGCTAGGTTTAAGACCACCAAAGAAGTGGTCAACCTTGCATTTGGGGGTAATGACAAAGGGGAATGTGTATCGTGCAAGCCTAGTGATGTTTTCCTCATATGCTCTAAGAGATTCATCATCTTTTTTCATGAGGGCAAGGAAGTCCCATTCCATCTTAAGTTGGACGTTGTGTGGAAAATATTTATCAAAATAACATCTTATAGAATTCCTTCCATTCCAACGCCGCAATCTCCTCCTCAGGCTTTGTGTTTTTGATCAATGTCTACTATTGATCGGCTTCACCTGCCATATGATAAGAATTTTGATGATCCTTCTCTTATTCAGAATATTGAATGATAGATAAGATTTTTTCAATGGAGTTGATCCTTTGTTCGGAGATTGAGGGATCAGATGATTCATTAAAAGTAGAAGGCCTTTGTCTCATAAAACTCTCGATGGTGACTTGTAATTTTGTAGGGGGGTTAAAAATTATTCTTGACCCATTTTTCTATTCAAATTTTGAGTTAACTGAGATAGAATAATGAAAAAGTTCATGATTTCCGCTTCTATCAGATTCGGCATATCATTAGCACAATCATCACATTGATCTTCACATGGGTTGTTAGCCAAATCTCACCTATTACCAGCCATTGGCTGGAAGAAAAGTAAAGTTAGAGGTAACACATTAAGGTTAATCAAAATAAAAAAATTTAAGACTTATAAATTACTTTTTTCCCTTAACTTATGAATCTATAGGCTTCAATCTATTCTATTAATTATCTACATTCTATCATATATTCTTAGGGGATTTTTTATTCCCTTAATAATGGTTCATACTAAGATTTTAATTTTTCCAAAGCATATCCCCCAGGAGTTTCATAACCAAGAGTGCAGGAAGGCCCGTTGTCGTGTACCAGGATACCCCAGGTAGATCCTGAAACTCCTTGTCAGGGTTTTCACCCCTAGGTACATCTGTGCCAGAGCCACCTCTAACTAATCATATCCAGAAAGGGATGTATTTTTTGATAAACCACTTACTAAAAACTCCCCAAAACTTATGGATGTTTTTATTGTACATAGTATTGTCTCTAAGGATTTACTTAAAGTTTCTAATAATAATCCCAAAAATAACTAAACATATCCTCAGATACCAACTATAACAACCCTGCTCTTTATTACACACTTAAACATGATTTATTACATAGAAAACATCTCTTGATACAACATACAAGATTGAGAGGTCTAGTGTATTTTGGGCTTAGGAACATTACATAACAACTTAATACCTAGGACACAACATCTTATTGAAAACATCCTTTACATGACCACTACATTCCCTCGTACATTGAATTTCAAGGGATAACCTGGGGACATGCATAAGAAAAGTGTAAGATATAATGCCCAGTAAGGGAGTGGACAAGGAATAACATGAAAGATACAATACATTTAAGGAAATAGTCATATCAACGGATCATAAGAGAAAAATTAGCATAAATGCATGATATAACATGATTAACATAACATGGAAATGTGGAAACAATATTCAACATGATTTTAGCATGATCAAGGATCATTGCCCAAGGAGCATGAGTAAACCCTCATTGCACTTTAATTATCACGGTTAAACCCTCATTTCACTTGATGTATCATCATACTAATCATTACCCAATTCATTGAAGCACTATCAGGGTGAACCCTTCTTAAACATTTCATTTCATGCATAAATGGGCCACATGAATCATATAACATGGATTAATTAAACTTCACCATTTATTCCAAAATAATGGAAATGTGGAATTAATACACAAAATACTATAATCAATATGTAAATGTGAATAAAGGCGAATAACCTTGATAGATGAATGGGAATGGTATTCACTACACAATGGAATTGGCTTGGAAAATTACGGTGTAATTTCGGCAGCATAACGGCGTGACATAGGAATTCATAAAATGGATGATGAGAGTGAAATGGGTCTCTCATCATATGTACATTAAATGGGAATTAAAGGGGTTATATAGATACATTTACTAACATATGTAATGTAATTTATATTCAAAATAAAAAATAATTTCTTGTGTAATGCCCCAACCCCAGTTACCCAGAGTCGGTGCCTTATTACAAAACATTTGCATGCTCAGAAAAGATCATGTCTTGAAAGACCGATTAGTTTAGTAGCCTTGGAACCACTAGATACATTCATAGAGTTTACATTACATCATTAAATAAATACTACAACAACATAGTCTCCATAGTTCACACTCATATCTCCTCATACTATCCCTGTAGGTCATTCATAAAATACTTTTTCATATCTTGGGAAAAATAAAACATAGAAAGGGGTGAGCTCAGATGCCCAGTAAGGATAATAATATAGCAGAAACTATAATAAATAAGCATAAACATATAGGGCAATGTATAACTAAAACAATATCCTTTTAAAATTTAACATCAGCATAATATGGTAGAAATAAAATGAAATAATTCCATTTACTTATTCAATTTATATTCTACTAGTCAAATAATCACATGCAATATCAATAACCACTTTCATAATGATGGAATGAATAATGCTAGACTATCATAACCACATAGTCAAGGCCCCGTGCCAAGACTAAATATAATATTTTGTCAAGGCCTTGTGCCAATACAATAGTTTGTCTCATGAGACCTACCGATGCATCGAGGAGCTATAACGAGCTCCACCCATCACTTATTAAGTCCAATGCATTCCTCATATGAATAGGTTTAAAAATAACCTAAATATTCATATTAAAACTAGCATACGAAATGTCAATACATTCTCTACAACCAATGAATGGTATAAAAATAACACATCCCCAGTCAAACATATCACAAAACCTTCAATACAATATGGACGTTTTGTATCATAATAAATCTACTTCAAATAAGCTTAAAATCCATCAAAGGATGTTGACATAAATGAAATCAAAACTATTTGAGAGAAATATCTCTTTTTTTTAAATAATTTAAAAGTCACATATTTATAAAATAATACATTCACTTTGAAAATATTCTTATATTCTTGTAAGGGAAGCTTTTATGATTTTATAACGGCGGAAAATAGCCGCACCCACCGTATAAGTTAAAAAAAATTCTTACCTTAATTCTGTCGAAAAGGTTAAAAAGGACCTTGTTTGGAAAACGACGGAATGATTCCTTTATAAACTTCTTATAAAAATTAAAACAAGGTTATGAATGACTTTAACCCATATTCTGTAAAATAATATGAATGTTTTGAAATAAATTTTTAAGAAACATGGATGTGGATGATAAAGAGGTCCTAGTAGATAATTACGTATAAACAACCTCAGATAATGAAGAGATTATGAAATAAACCTTTACCTTGTACTTTTCCTTGGTCGAGGGTCATTTAGCCTACTGTATAATGGTGAAATAATCGTCATTAAATTATACAAGAATAATATATATAAATATGATATCATATATGATCTTTTAACATTGCTTTGTTAATAATATCTTATTATTATCATTGTTTCGGGTGTTAACTGATTCATTTTCCTTTATATGATTTGTTACGTAAGACTAGTTTGTTATGGATAGGTTGTATCTTATTCATATCTACAATGATATAATGTTATTAAACAGTACTTTTAATCATCAAATGGGAATTATTATTTAATGGATATGATGGAGAATTAATCTCATCGCGTTCGTGGAGACAGTAGTCCGTACGTACGCACGAGCGACAAGATCATTATTTTGATATTAAAATCGTATATTATTGGATGTTATATCATACATACAGAATAATTATAATGTTATATTTATTATTTACTTCAATTAAACATCATTATCACATATATCCAAATAATAATGTTTTGAATAACAATTACACCACGATGTGGAGACGGTAAGCCATACGTACACACTTATGGTGACATGTCATTAAAAGGATGGATAGAATACTGAATATGGTTGCACCATATTTATAATAATATCACTGTATATATAATATAATGGATTATTTATTTTAGAATGGAAATAAGAATGAAAGAAGAATTGGAAGAAGAAATGAACTTGAAAGAGGGTGGTGAAAACATTACCTCTTCTTCGGGTTCTTCCTTTTGATTTGATCGAATGGGATCCATAGGATGGATTTATGATCAAAATAAGGCCTCTAAGTTTAAGTGAGGGAGGTTGAGAGAATATTTGGGTAGGTTTTGGCCGATCCAAAAAGGGTTTGAAGGTATAAAGTTGAGAGAAGGGTGAGTTCCCTTTTATAAGAGGGGTGAGGGGCACCTTTGGAAAAAATTAAAATATTATTTTATAATAAATTAATATTCGGTTTATAATGGCTCCAAAGTGACTTATTTCGAGGATAAGATGGGGATGGGTCTAAAGACTTTAAACTAATAGATTTTAGACATGTTTGGGTCACTAAATTAACCTTATCATTTATATTTGACTCTTAGTTAAATAGTTTGACATTTACCATGTCTATTTGTATTTTTAGATTATATGGTTAATAAAATTACTATATACATCCAAGAGAACCCCAAGTGGTTCATTAATGATATAACTATCATTATATAAGTCCTTTGTCCGATCCATAGATTTCTAGGAATAGAATATCAATTAATAATAAAATATTTGTTTTAAAAAAATTATGTCAATTTTGACACTATTTGGTATTTTGTTTTTTCTAAATTCATAACAACATTATTACTTTGAAACTAATTCATTTAATCAACCCTAACATGTGATATTAACCTATAATATTCTTGGAAGTCATTAAATGTTTCAAATTATTTTTATTTGGGTATTTATAATATCAATTATTTTAATATTTCACCAATAAGGTAATTACAGGATCATCACTATGTCATAAATAAATTAAATTACTTAATGTCTAAAAATTATAAATAAAATACCATTATTTAGGAAATCTTTCTAGCTTTATAATTAATATTTATAATTGAATTTATCATATGTATAACCCTATATTAAAAATGTTTTAGTTATTAAACAATGATTTTATCTCTTTTAACTCTTTTTCGAATTAAAAAATAATAAATGTCCTAATCTAATCCATGTGGAACAAAGAGGTTAATATTTTATTCCTAAGGTTGTGTTTGGTCTAATTATACTTAGCCAATATAATTAGGACATGTTTTATGGTAATAATAATATCATTATTACCCTTAACTACCCTATTTACTTTTAACCGTGGTAAATAAAAGTAAGAAGTTACTATTCACAAAAAATTATTTTTATCTTATTGAACCACATTTTACTCCTTGATATTAACCGTGTATCTTTGATTTTCTAAATTCCACTCACATAAGCAGTAAAATTATGTTTTATGTGAATTTTTAAATTCTTCTAGGATATGGGTAAAAGATGGTGACAAGTTCAATAAAATTTTTATATATCTAAAATTATTCTAAACTAACACCAATTAATTACATTGAACATATATAGGTATTATGTATCTATTTTGACCTTATTTAAATTTAAATAAAATAAATAATTATTTAAATAAAAATTTGGTTTTAAACTATTACTCAGTGTTTTTCACTATTCATCAAAAATTGAATGTTTTCAGAAAAATACCAAAAATTCATGCTAAGCTAATTTCGATATTCCTAATCCAAAAATGAAGTCCATTTTGAAAGATAAAATTTATAAAATTTTAAAAAGTTTTTATTACTATTCATAACGTCTAGTTTGATTGGTTGTGGTGTGTGTTAGAACTCGATGTTGCATACAACACACGCTACTGTATTATTCAAAGAGAAGCGTACCGTGGAAGCTTGGGGTGTTACATTCTCCCCTATTTCAAATAATTTCTTCCTCGAAATTTCTAGAATATTACTACATAAAAAGACTCGGGGGGGGGGGGGGGGGTTGTTCATCATAAGTTCCTCCGGTTCCCACGTTACCTCTTCCATCTTATGGTTTCTCCAAATAAATTTTACCAAACGAGTCGTCTGATTTCTCAGCACTTGTTCTCTTGTATCAAGAATCCTGACGGGCTCTTCACAATAAGACAAATCAGGTTCGAGTTCTAATTCCTCATATCTGAGTACATGTGTTGGGTTAGCCTTTTATTTTGTCAACAATGATACGTGGAACACATCGTGAACATTAGAGAGATTTGGTGGCATTACCAAATGGTAAGCTACAACCCAAATTCGTTCTAGAATTTTGAAAGGTCCGATGTACATGGGACTCAATTTACCTTTTTTTCTGTAACGTATAACTCCCTTCCATGGAGATACCTTCAAGAAAACATGATCACCTACCTGAAATTCCAAATCTTTCCTTCGGTTATCGGCATAGCTCTTCTGCCTACTTTGATCTGCTTTAATGTGGTTTTAGATAACCTTCACTTTTCCATCGTTTCATCCACATGTTCTGTGCCTATGAGTTTTCTTTCACCCACATCATCCAACTGGTTGGTGTGCGACATATCTTTCCATATAACTCTTCAAATTTTGCCATCCGAATACTTGAATGGAAGCTATTATTATAGGAAAATTCTACCAGAGGTAAATATTGATCCCACATACCCGGAAAGTCATGTGAGCAAGATCTCAACATGACTTCTAAGGATTGAATAGTCCATTATGATTGTCCATCTGTTTGAGGGTGGTAGGTATTGCTCAAATGAAGTTCAGTATCCAAGTCCTTCTGAAGACTCATCCAGAATCTTGAAGTAAAATGAGGATCACGATCAGAAACAATCGATAGGGGTACTCCATGAAGCCTTAGAACTTTATTAATATATAGTCTTGCTAGACGTTCAAGTGATAAATCTTCCCTTATAGCAAGAAAATGTGCTATCTTGGTAAGACGATCAATAATGACTCATATTGAAACGTTCCTTCTAGGAGTCATTGTTAGCCCCATGACAAAGTCCATCGTGATATTATCCCATTTCCACTCAGGTATGAGAAGAGGTTGCATGACTCCTCCAAGCTGTTGCCTTCCAACTTTCACTTGTTGACAGACCATACATATTGACAAAAAATCAGCAATCTCCCTCTTCATGTTGTCCAACCAAAAATGTTCCTTCAAATATCTATACATTTTGGTGCTCCTAGGGTTAATAGAGAAATTGGAACTATGAGCATCATCCAACAATTCCATTTTTAGATCAGGTATATCGGGAACACAAAGTCTCTTCCCAATTTCAAAACTCCATCTTCATACACAACGTCACTCAATCCCCCATCATTCATTGCTTTAATCTTATTATGAAACTCTTCATCATCGGTTGGAGAAATCTTTATCCTTTATAGTAAAGATGTTTTGGAAACCATTTGAAAAATCATTGATGTTTCACCTTCCATAGTTATTCCCATGTCCATATTCACTAGATCCATGAAAATAGGATCCCTTTCAATTCTCATATTGTTAAAAACTCCATGATATTTTCTACTCAAAGAATCTTCAACCTTAATTTCCTTCCCTAGGTGGTAGTGTATCGTGTAATCAAAATACTTGAGTAATTCAAGCCATATCCTTTGCCTCATGTTGAGTTCTTTTTGTGTGAAAATATACTTCAAACTCTTGGGATCAGTATAAATCTCACATTTTTCACCATAGAGGTAGTGTCTCCATATCTTCAAAGAAAAGATCATAGCTTCTAACTCGAGATCATGAGTAGGATAGTTTTGCTCATGAATTTTCAACTCTCATGATGCATAGGCAATAACCCTATCATTATGCATAAGGACACAACCAATTTCTTTCTTCGATGCATCACTATAAATAACAAACCCATCATTCCCCGATGGTAGAGTCAATATAGGAGAATTGACTAATCTTCTCTTCAGTTATTCGAAAGATTCTTCACACTCTTTTGTCCAAACAAATTTAACCCCTTTACGTGTGAGCTTTGTTAATGGGTTATCCAACTGGGAAGCATTCTGGATGAAACATCGATAATAACCCACTAAACCAATAAAACTGTGTACCTCAGTTATACTCGTCGGTTCTGGCCATTCTTGAATTTCCTTGGTCATAGAATGATCAACAGAGATTCCATCTTTAGAGACAATATTTCCAATAAAAGAAAACTCCTGAAGCCATAATTCACACTTTCTAAACTTCCCATATAAATAATGTCTTCTTAGAGTCTTCAGGATAATGTCTAAGTGATTTTCATGATCTTTGTAGATTTTGAAGTATACCAAGATATCATAAATAAATACCACTACAAAATCACCGAGATATTTTTTGAAAACTAGGTTCATTAGATACATGAAACAGAGGATGAATTAGTCATCCCAAAAGGCGTTACTATAAACTCGTAATGCCCATACCTGGTTCAAAATGCTGTTTTCAGAATGTCTTCCTTCTACACACACAACTGATGGTATCCATATCGAAGGTCAATTTTTGAAATGTATTGAGCTACATGCATTTGGTCAAATAAATCATCAATGAGAGGTAGGGGATACTTGTTTTTTATTGTTATATCATTGATCTCCCTGTAGTCGATACAAAACCTCATAGATCGATCTTTCTTCTTAACAAAAAGGATAGGGGCTCCCCATGGAAAAAAACTAGGGTGAGTAAATACCTTATTACTCAATTCCACTAGTTGTTTCTTTAGTTCCACTAATTCCATAGTGGGAATTCTATAAGGGGTCTTCGATATGGTCCTCAATCCAGGAATTAAATTAATGGAAAACTCAATTTCTCGTTTTGGAGGATGTCCAGGTAAATCGTCTGGAAACACATCAACATATTCTTTAATAATAGGTACATCTTCTATTTTAACATTCCTTTCCTCACCCATAGTTATTTCATTCTCCTCTGCCCCAATAATTTAATTTAGTTGAGATACTGGGGTGGATATAGATAAGAATCAGGTGGTGATGATTCTCTTCTAAAGATAAGGTGTTCTTTATCATCGTCATCAAAAATCATAACCTCCTTCTTCATAAAATAAATCTTCGCATCATGGTCTAAAATAAAATCCATACCAAGGATTATATCATACTCAATCATGGGTATGACGATGAGATCAGAGGATAAAAAACATTTATATGCTCTATTAGGGACTGATTCACAAAAAATTGTTGCGATGATACTTCCCTTAAGATTTTTAACTGACAACTCCCTTGATAAATCAAATTAGAAATATCTAATTTTCTTAGGAAACTGGGATGATATGAAACAATGTGAGGATCAAGAATCAAATAATGCATTTTCTAAACATAAGGATGCCATTAAATTACCTGCCACTACGTCTTTCGGAGCTTCTACCTCAGTAGTAGTGATAGCATAAGCTTGGCCTTGATCCCTTGGCCTATTCCGAGGTAATTTACCCTAATGATTAGGACATTCATTTTCATAATGTCCCATCTCCCTGTAGTTGTATCATTGAAAATCAGTAGCTTCTATCTTTCCATTGAAATCACGAGCATGGTGGCCCTTTTCACCACACTTGTAATAGACTCACAAGCCCTTAAAGAAAATACCAGGGTGTTTCTTCCCACATTTACTGCCGGATGGATATTCAACTTTTCCCTTCTTCCCCTTATTTCCATTTCCAGAGTGATCAACCGATCTCTTCTTCTCTTTCTTTTCTTTAAAGTCATAAGACATAGTGAATTCTTTTTCTATCTTCATATCACATGAAACAGTATCTTCGTACGACAGGAAGGATTGTGAAACTAATGCTCAATGAAGAAATGGTTTTAACCCATAAAATAAACGATCAATCTTACTCCTTAAGTTACGTATATAATATGTTTCATGCCTCGGTAACCTTGTAAAGTTAGCCTCATACTTTGCGACATTCTCATCCTCCTTTTGTCTTAGACTCAGAAATTGCCTTTCCATATATACTTGATGGTCACGAGGAAAGTATTTTTCTAAGAATTGATCTTTGAACTCTCTCCATTCCATATTTGATACTTCATCATCTTCCTTCGTGTTTTGAATCAATGACCACCATTGACCAGCATGTCCAGTGAGGCAGCAAACCGCCCTGATAACTTTTTCCCTTTCACTACTCCCCAAGGCATGGAATATTTTCTATAAGGAATTTATCCATTCCTCAACTACTAGTAGAATTGTACTCCCATTGAATTTTGGTTGTTTTTTACTCATGAAGCAATCTAACATTGATCCTCCGTGCTGCAGATCAGGGTGCTCCATTCGGGTAAGGTTATTATTCATAACCTGAGTGAGTTATCCCAGTATGGTGATTAGCTGATCAGCACTAGTTGCATCACCAACTCCACTATAATTTTCTTGACCAAGAGGGAAATCCCTACATGGATTTCATGCATTGATATAGTTTCCATTTATTCAACTAGGCTCCATTTCAAAATAGTGTCATACACTAGATTAGTTTATGAATCACAATACATAAATCCAAACTTGTAAAACACTTAAAATAAATTGAACAGTTTATGGATATAATCCATAACCATAAAAATGTTTTCTTTGAGGAAGTATATACTCATAAACAATTCATAATGGTTTGTAATGAAAATGTATATTATCCTAAGAATATCCCCTGGGAGTGTCATAACCAAGAGTGCAGCAAGGCCCATTGTCGTGCACTAGTTCTCGTTTGAGTCTAGCTCCAAGTGGTGTTTTCGGGATTTACCGCTAGGTACATCTGTGCCCGAGTTGTCTCAACCTGCTCATATCCAGACATTGATGTATTTCTAAGAAAACTCACAAAATCTATACATTTCCAAAATTCTAGGAATTTCTTCTACACTAATCCTAAAAGTCTTTATTAGGGCTATGTGCTCTAATCAAAGTTTATCTAAATCTAGCTTCCATGGTTTGTACTAAACTTCCTCTGATACTAACAGTAACGACCCGCCCCTAGTTACTCAGAGTCAGTGCATTATTACATAACATTGGCATGATCACAAAATATCATGTCTCAAAAGACCGATTAGTTTAGTAGCCTTGGAATCACTAGATACATTCATAAAGTTTACATTATATCATAAAATGAAAACTACAACAACATAGTCTCCATAGTCCACACTCATATCCCCTCATACTATCCCTATAGGTCATTCATAAAATACTACTTCACATCCATGGATAAATAAAACATAGAAATGGGTGAGCTCAGATGTCTAATATGGATAAAAATATAGCGAAAACTTTCATAAATAAGCATAAACATTTATGGAAATGTATAACTAAAAAAAGCCTTTTAAACTAGAACTTCAACATAATATGGAAGAAATAAGATGAAATAATTCCATTTAATTATTCACATGGATATTCAACTAGTAGAATAATAACATGCAATATCAATAACCACATTCATAATTATGGAATGCATAATTCCATACTATCATAACCACATAGTCAAGGCTATGTGCCATGACAACAAATAAGATTTTGTCAAGGCCTTGTGCCAAGACACTAGTTTGTATCATGAGACCAACCGATGCATTGAGGAGATATAGAGGGCTCCATCCGTCACTTATTAAGTCCAGTGCATTCCTCATATGAACAGGTTTAACCATAAGTTAAACATTTTTATTAAAACTATCAAACAAAATGTCAATACTTTCTCCATAAACCATGAATTGTATAAAAATAACACATCCACGGTAAAAAATATCAAAAAACCTTCAATATAATTTGGATGTTTTGTATCATAATAAATCAACTTTAAATAAGATTAAAATCTATCAAAGGATGTTCACATAGGTGAAATCAAAACTATTTGAGAGAATTATATCTTTTTTTGAAATCATTTAAAATTCACAAAATTATAAAATAAAACATTTTCTTTGAAAATATTCTTATAAGCTTGTAAGGGAAACTTTGATGATTTTATAAAGGAGTAAAATAGCCGCACCCTCCATATAAGTTAAAAAACACATTCTTACGTTAATTTTGTCGAAAAGGTTAAAAAGGACCTTGTTTGGAAAACGACGGAAAGATTCCTTTATAAAAATCTTTTAAAAACTCAAACAATGGTATAAATGAATTTAAACCATATTCTATAAAATAGTAAGAATTTTTTGAAATACATTTTTAAGAGACATGGATGTGGATGATAAAGAGGTCCCAGTAGATAATTACATATAAACAACCTCGGATAATGAAGAGATTGTGATATAAACCCTTACCTTGTACTTTTCATTGGTCGAGGGTAGTTTAACTTCCTGTATAATGGTGAAATAATTGTTATTAAATTATAAAACAATCTTATATATTAATATGATATCATATATGATCTTTTAACAATGCTTTGTTAATAATATCTTATTATTATCATTGTTTCAGGTGTTAACTGATTTATTTTCCTTTATATACTTTGTTACAAAAGATGTGTTTGTTATGGATTGGTTGTGTCTTATTCATATCCATAATGATATAAAGTTCTTAAAAATTACTTTTAATCATCAAATGATAATTATTCTTGAATGGATATGATGGGGAATGAGTCTCATCGCGTTCATGGAGACGGTAGTCCATAGGTACGCACGAGTGACAATATCATTATTTTAATATTTAAATCAGTATATAATTGGATGTTATATCATATATACAGAATAATTAAAATTTTTTATTTATTATTTACTTCAATTAAACATCATTATCATACCCATCCAAATAATAATGTTTTGAATAACAATTACACCACGACGTGGAGACGGTAAGCCGTATGTACGCACATATGGTGACATGTCATTAAAAGGATGGATAGAATACTGAATATGGTTGTATCATATTTATAATAACATCACAGTATATAGAATATAATAGATTTATTATTTTAGAATTGAAATAAGAATGAAAGAATAAGTGGATGAAGAAAGGAACTTGAAAGAGGGTGGGGAAAACATTTCTCTTCTTTGGGATCATCCTTTTGATTTGATAAAAATGGATCCTTAGGTTGGATTTCTGATAAAAATAAGGCCTCTAAGTTGAATTGAGGGAATTTGAGAGAATATTTCATCAGGGGTTGGCTGAGCGAGAAGGCTTTCAATGTATGAAGTTGAAAGAATGGTGAGTGCCCTTTTATAAGAGGGGTGAGGGGAACCTTAGGAAAAAGTTAAAATATTATTTTTATAATAAATTCATATTTTGTTTATAATGGTTCCAAACTGACTTATTTCGAGGCTAAGGTGGGGATAGATCTATATCCTTTAAACTAATAGATTTTAGACAGGTTTGGGTCACTAAATTAATCTTATCATTTATATTTGACTCTTAGTTATAAAGTTTGACATTTACCATGTCTCTTTGTATTTTTAGATTATATGGTTAATAAACATACTATATAAATCTAAGAGAACCAAAAGTTGTTCATTAATGATACACCTATCATTATATAAGTCCTTTTTCTAAACCATATATTTTTAGGAATAGAATATCAATTAATAATATAATATTTGTATAAAAAACTATTTTATGTCAATTTTGACACTATTTGGTATTTTATTTTTTATAAATTCATAACAGAATTATTACTTCCAAAATAATTAAATTAATCAACCCTAAAATGAAATTTTAACCTATAATTTTTTTTTAATTCATTAAAAGTTTAAAATTATATTTATTTCGGTATTTATAATATCAATTCTTTTAATATTTCACTAACAAGGTTATTACTTCATCTTCATTGAGTCATAAATAAATTAATTTATTTAATGTCTAAAAATTATAAATAAAATACCATTATGTAAGAAATATTTTTATCTTTCTAATGAATATTTATAATCTAATTTATCCTATGTATAACACTATATAAATTTTTTTTTATTTATTAAACATTGATTTTAACTCTTTTAACTCTTCTTCGAATTAAATAATAATAAATGTCCTAATCTAATCCATGTTGACCAAAGAGGTTCATATTTTATTCCTAAGGTTTTTTGGTCAAATTATACTTATATAATAGAATTAGGATACATTTTAGGGTAATAATAATATCATTTTTACCCTTAATAGCTCTATTTACATTTAACCGTGGTAAATAAAAGTAAAAAGTTACTATTCACCAAAAATTATTTTTATCTTATTGAACCACATTTTACTCCTTGATATTAAATGTGTTTTTCGGATTTTTGAAATTCCACTCAAATAAGCAGTAAAATTAAGTTTTATGTGAATTTTCAAATTCTCCTAGGAGATGGGTAAAAGACGGTGAAAAATTCAATAATTGTTTTTTATATATAAAATTATTCTAAACTAACTCCGATGAATTTAATTGAACATATACCGGTATTATGTATCTATTTTGACCTTAATTAAATTTAAATAAAATAAATAATTATTTTAATAGAAATTCGGTTTTAAACTATAACTGAGTATTTTTTCACTATTAATAAAAAATTGAATGATTTCAAAAAAATACAAAAAATTCACCGTATGATAATTTTGATATTCTGAATCCAAAAATGAAGTCCATTTTGAAAGATAAAATTTAAAAAATTTCAAAAAGTGGTTATTACTATTCATAATGGCTAGTTTGATTCATTATGGTGTGTGTTAGAACTCTAAGTTGCGTACAACACATGCTACTGTATTATTCATAGAGAAGCATACCGTGGAAGCTTGGGGTGTTACCGCTTGAATATAAATGAGGAGAGATAGATTCCTTATGAAATTTCTTCATGGTAACGGGCGTACATGAGAGAAATTTTATGGCAGATAAAATGGTTTATCATTATTAAAACATAGAGAGGGATGTATGGGGGAGGTACGAAATCATACACCAACATTTATAATTGAAATAAAAAGGGAATAACAATAATAAGAAACTTGGAAAATATGAGAAAAGAGGAAATCCCTTACTTGGAAGTGTGATCCTGAAGGCTTTGGGAGGGGCTTGAGAGAGGAGTCTTGAAAGATTGGGGAACCTTGGGAGGATTGTAGAGAGAGGAGCATAAAAATTGGGTGAACTCCGATGGCTATGAGTGAAGAGGATGTTAAATATTGGATGGGTTTATATTGGAAAGAAGAGGGAATTCATTATTATTTGGGTTTGGGTCACCACACATTAATCTAATCAATAGCACAAACTAGACCATTGATTTTTCCCGTGGTTTTGGAAGGGGATTAGAAAACAATATTATATAATGCCAATGTACGAACTTCTTAAAATAATAGGTTTTCTTATGTGGTGATGAGTCCAACTCTCAGGGAAATTCATTTAAAAAGTTACAATGTTTTATAACTTTTGGCGGGTCCACTAGAGTTTTGAACAATAATTAAAACAAACCTAAAATAACATTTTTTAATGGTAAAACATAAATTTTCTGAAAATAATTTTTACATTATTTTATTACATCACTATTGGGTCATTATGATGTCATAAACCCCATTATATATTTAAACAGTATTTAATTTTTACCCAAAAATTCGACTATCTCAGAAAATTAAGAAAAATTCCCTGTTGGATAATTTCAACATCCTGATTCCAAAAATAATATTCATTTTATCTAAATAATTTTCTAAATATATGAATTTTTAAATTTAAAATAAAAACCATCATTTATCGAAAATTCATGGGTTTTGACAAAAACGGCTTTCAAACCTTAATAAAGACTACAATTTCATTCATAAAATTATATAATAATTTATATTAAAAAAAGTAACTTAATAATAATAATATTATTTTATTAAAATAATATTTAGTTCAAAAATCCATTAATTCATCAAAATATATTTCATAGATGAATAATAACTAAAAATACCGTTTGAGCTTTAAAATCTATTTACAAAGTAAGAATAATAAAATGAATGTATATTCATTATTATTTAAAAAAATAATGCACATAATTATAGTCCTAAGGTCTTGTTACATAACCTCTTATAACACCCAAATAAGACTAAAAGGCAAGGTGTGCAATGGTGACAGACTCTTGCGGTGGTTTAGATAAAATTGCTCGGGTGGTAATCCCTATTAACTTCCACTTCTCTCTTACGTGGTTCTGTTCAAGCTTAACATGTTGCATATAGGATTGGGCTTGGTCAAGAGCCATTCCCAATAACACCACCTCCTTTTTGAGCTCCATCAAATTAGCTTCATACAGAGCAAGTGTTCTGGATGAGGCCACTACTTCCTTTTTCTGAGTAAATTGGATTTGTTAAAGCACTACATTTATACTAATCATGTGATCACTGTTCAATGACTATATTAGAAGTAGTCACAATTCTTAATGGTATTTTAACATCCAAAAACATAAAACAAATGAATTTTTCATTTTATATAAAAATTTTACATAATGAAAAATTTAATTAGATCAATAGGAATTGTCATTAATGAAAGTTTGGATCATTATAGTTAAGACCATCCAACATCACATTAAAGCTGATTAGTGTAGACAAAAGAGATATCCTGACAATCATTGAAGAGACCAAGAGTTTGATGTTAGATACGTGGTATGCCTATAAATATCAAAGTGGAAGAGAGTCAGGAGATTTGGGATGAAGGGAAAGCTTAGTCCAATGTACATCGACCCTTTTTAGATCATTGATCGCATTAGAGTAGTGGCCAATCGATTAGCACTCAAACTGAACCTGTCTCAACTACATAATGTATTCCATGTATCACTCTTAAGGATGTAGATAACTAACCCTTCACATGTACACAATCCAGATGTGGTACCACTAGATAATGAACTCTCCACGGAAAAGAAGATGGTGTATATCATATATCGTAGGAAAAAAATTCTACACAACAAGTCAAGGAACTTTTTGAACATTTTTTTGAGAAACCACATTTTTGAAGAAGAATCATGGGAACAAGAGAAGTGATGAGGAAAAGTAACAATCATCTATTTTAGTGTGGGAATTTTTTTTGAAGAAGTTATTTCTTTAGGGGGATTTTGTAACAACGTAATCTTTTGTGAATAAAAATCTATTTCTTTCAATGTCTTATAGAAAACACATGCACTCGTTTTTATTATTATTGGGTTTAAATGAACATTAAGTATCATTAATATTGATAATATAGCTATTTAATAGTGATCACATGATTGATATTAATTTAATGGTTTTGAAAAAATCCTTTCAACAAAGGCAAAGGAGAGGATGGCATCATCTAGTAGACTTAGATTGTACGAAGGTCATTTGTCAGAGCACGGAAAAGAGGTTGTGTCACTGGAATTTTCTTTTGACCAAGCCCAAGTTAAGCATCAATGCATTATTCTTGAATGGAATCACATATGGTAGAAGATCAGGTTAATAGATATTACCTTTAGGGAAATGTTATCAGAGCCACCCCAATAGTCTCTCTCCATCAAAACAACTTACCCTTAGGTCTTACATGGGTGTTATAAGGGGTTATGTAATAAGGAATTAGTTATTTATTGTAAAATCCTTTTTAGTAAATAAAATTCTCATTCCATCAATTACATTATGAAAATAGTATTTCCTAGAAAGTGATAAATTTGATAAATTGTATTTTCGGGTAAAACTATTAATTTTGAAAAATATATATATTAAATTAATCTATGATATGTATTAATAATATTATAAAAACAATTCTTAGAAATGACGATTATATTAGTTCATTATTTGTAAATTATTAGGTAATTAGTTTGATAAGAGTTATATTATTTATATGATTAAATAGATAATTTATTTTTTAGAATTCATTTTACGTAATTAATGAATTTTTAAAAGAATTAATATTTTAATAAAATATGTTTATAAAATTACTTTTATGAATATTAAATGATTATATAATTTTTATAAATCAAATGGAATTTTTATTAATTTTTGAAAATTATTTATATTAAAACCTGTGAATTTTCAATAAATGTTAGTTTTCATTTTAAAAGTGTAAGTTCTCATATATAGAAATTTATTTTGAGAAAAAGAATTTTATTTTTTGAATCAGGTCTTCAAAATTGTAACACCCATCCCCTACCTCATTGTCATGAGGAGGTGGCGAGGGATACTTGTCCTTATGCGACGTTCCCAAGACGCCAAAGGGTGGTAATACATGTCGAGGGCTTCAAGATCAAATTGGGGAACGATTTTCCATTAAGACAAAACCAACCAAACCATCCATTAACTACAACTATATGATTCATGTCAATAAAAAATTCCAACATGAATTCCAAAAATAAAACCAAGTTGTTTCAACATACAACCCAAAACCAAAGAAACACCGCAATATCAGAGTACTATACGGAAGACCAAACAACAAAGCACCACGTGTTATGTTATAACAATAGCTCTCCAACAAGTTACAAGCTCCAAGATCCACCAAGACATCACATTGCACCACTAAAGGAGGATGATGAATTACCTTTTCCCAGGTTACATTACACAACATCTACAAAGACACCAAGGTGCCAAAGTAGAGGGTGATGACTAAAACTCAGTAGGTTTTCCCCAAATGACTTCCCTACACTCACCACTAGGATAAAGCTATTAAAACATTTATATAAAGAAGTTTATATAAAATAATAACAAGTGTAACCATTTCCATAATCCATCATACCATTTCCAAGACATCTCACCCAAACCAAGCAACTAAGGGAAAGCCAAATAAGCATGCCACAAGCCATTTCATCATTTACATACTAGCACAACAATTTCCAACTTGCAAAGCAATGAACAAAAAACAACCAAACAGTGGGACTTCCACCCAACCCGTTCACCCATTCACACCAAAACAACCAAAACGATGGGACTTCAGCCCAATCCGTTCACCCATTCATAACTAGCGGTACCTCTCGACCACTACCCACATAGTGGTTCTTCCGAACACTATCCATCACCTTTTATAGTGAGACTTCCCGCCTAACTCCACACAACATTTCAGCCATTCACAACCAATCATATAACCCATATAGGTCACAACATCATGAAATAAACCAATTCCATCTCATACCAATACACTTTAATAAATCATCCATTTATAGAAAAGCATTTTCCATGCCAAACCACATTTCAATAAAAACAATATATTTATTGAAAACCATATTTCATCAACCATTTTACCAAATCAATCTCAACAACCCATTTTGAAATATCTATTTTAAAATCCATAACATGATCTTTTCACCATAAAACCCATTTCTCCCAAAAATCCCCAAAACATCACCCATGGTATTTCCAACCAATTTTACACAACAAATCAAAATTATTTTTTTAAGAACAATAAATTAATTGTAACAAATATCCACTAGTTGTAACCAAGTGG
The DNA here is from genome assembly GCA_963277665.1 of Viscum album. Taxonomy (NCBI): domain Eukaryota; kingdom Viridiplantae; phylum Streptophyta; class Magnoliopsida; order Santalales; family Viscaceae; genus Viscum; species Viscum album. The sequence goes on along the minus strand of OY728126.1, from coordinate 1,784,235,108 downwards.
AGTCTAGAGAGAAGCCTCGTACCTTTAGGGTTCTCGAGAAATTGAACCACAAGCAACCACACCTAAAATCTAGCGAACGAACCACCGAAACCTCTCTAGATCCATTTACCTAACATTCACAAGCCGTAAATTCAACATCCAAGGCAACCACAACCCTAGATCTACACACAAAAAGTGTAGATCAAGAAAACCAAGAAAGATAGGGATGTAGATCTAGATGAAAACTCAAGGAAACCAAGATGAGAGACTTACCCAGGGGAAACCACTATCAAACCACCACAAAAACCATTCAATTTTCTTTCAAAACATGTGGGAGAGCCCTTCCAACCCTTGAAAACCCGAAATCCCGAGTGAGGCTTGAGTGGGATGATGTTTGGAGATGAATGAGGCAAGACCAAGTGAACCCGTGTATTAAACCCCAAATTTTAAGTGGCCACACGGTTAGTCCGAATGGTTTGACAAACCGTGCACTAACCGTGCGTAGGATACTACCTCGAGAGAAAGGGTATGCACAATTTGCCTCACAAGGTTTGGAAAACTGTGCGCAGGCTATACGAGGCCTACTGTCTCCCCTTTCATGGTTTCTTGGAGAATTTGTACTGTTTACACGAACCGTTCTCAAACCGTGCTCCCTATGCAATGCCTCCAAACTCATTCAAAACCATTCCAAACTCTCCCATCATCTTCCCAACTCATCCCATGCACTTTAAAAACATAAAAATGCATAAAAAATTCCACATACTTCAAACTAGGGGTACTACATTCTCCCCACCATTGGTCTTTCTATCCTAGGAAATTATTGAACACAAACTTTGTCAAAAGAGCTCGATCCATTGCTCAACCAACTCTTTCTCCCACTCGCAAGTCTCCTCTTGAATCTGACAATGCTACCACAAAACACGAACTAAACCAACACATTTACCACACAATACTTTCTATTTCCTATCCACAACCCACGCTGACACGTGCACCAATGAAGCATCCTGCTCTAGCTCAACATGATCACATCGAATCACATGGTCACAATCTGGCTGAAACTTTTTAAACTGTGACACATGGAAAACATTGTGCATCGCTGTGAACCTAGGTGGAAAATCCAAATGATAAGCCACCACATCAACCCGCTCAAGAATATCAAAAGGTCCAATATACCTTGGAGATAACATTCCATACTTCCCAAATTGACGATGTCCCAACCTAGGAGAAATCCTCAAGAAAACTTGATCACTCACCTTGAACGATAATGGCTCTCGACGATGATCCGCATATGATTTCTGATGACTCTAATATGTCCCCATTCTCTTCTTGATCAACTTGATCTTCTCCATAGTATACTTCACACATATCGGTCCAACCATAGAGGACTCACCCGTTTCCACCTAACATAGTGGAGAACGACACGACCAACCATACCACGCTTCAAACGGATCCATATGTATGGATGACTGATAACTCTTATTTTACAAAAACTCAACCAACGTCAAGTGTTCCTCCCACAAGCCACCAAAATCCATGACAGATGCCCGCAACATATCCTCCTAAGTTCGTATTGTCCTCTCAGATTGGCCATCTATCTAAGGGTGATACACTGTGTTCATAGTCAACTGTGTCCCAAGGGCTCTCTACAGGGATTTCTAGAAACAAGATGTAAACATCGGATCTCTATCGGATACAATTCAAACTGGAACACCATGCCTCTTTACCAACTCCCGAATACAGATTTTGTATAGACCCTCCACCGAATGTGACTAATGAATTGGGATGAAATGGTCCAACTACGTTAGCCGGTCCACTATCACCCAAATTGCATCATGCTTACTGACCATTCTTGGCAGACCTGTGACAAAATCTATCGCTATTTTCTCCCATTTCCAAATAGGGATTGGTAAAGAATGCAACATTCCTACTGGCCTTTGATGCTCTGCCTCGACCTGATGACAAGTCTAGCATCTCGAAACAAACTCAGCCATAATTCTTTTCATACCAGCCCACCAGAATATCACATTCAATACTTTATACATTTTATTGAATTCCAAGATGAATAACCCACCTGGAATGATGATACGCCCTGAGAAAATCCTCCGGACAAGAAACATGTACAACCATCCGATTCAAAAAACACAAAACTGAATCTCCATTCAGTTTCCAACCCTTAGTGGTCTCCCCACCATTGAGTCTCAACCTCATGGTTACACAATCAGAATCAGATAACTGGGCCTCTATAACTAGGCCAACCATGTCATGAATCAACAAGACCAGAAAGAAGACCGCTCTATCACCCTCGTCTGCACATTCCGACTGCATGTCAGCTATAACCAACATGAACTGCTACTACTCTGATGCTTGTTTCCCCACCTGAGCATATGATTTTCTACTTCATACATCCACCACCAAATTTCCCTAAGCCGATATGTATATCAAGTCAACATCAAACATATGGAGATATTCTGTCCATCTCCTTTTCCTCAATTTCCAATCCCTTTCTGATAAAATGTGCTTATAGCTCTTATGATATGTATATACCGTGAATTTCCCACCGAAGAGATAAGGACACCACACTTTCAAATCATGTACACTGCTTCCAATTCCAAATCATGAGTTGGGTAGTTCTTATCATGCACCCTCAACTACTGTGAGCCATATGAAACCACATGATTCCCTTGCATGAGAACGCACCCCAACCCTGATCCTGATGCATCACAATACACCACATACCCTTATCCTAGTTCTTGAAAAACCAAGATTGGTACTGATGTAAGGCGACCCTTTAACTCTTCAAAACACTTCTAACACTATACATTCAACTGGAATAGATTATTATTTCTTGTTAAAGATGTCATCGGTGAAGCCAAGCGTGAAATATCAAGAAAAAAACGCCGATAATACCCAGCTAGACTGAGGAAACTTCGTACCTCAAACACATTCTTTAGTAGTTGCCACAAGATAATAGACTCTATCTTTTCCAGATCCACTGAAACACATCTTTCAGAAATCACATGGCCAAGAAAACTAACTTCTTGTATCTAAAAGTCACACTTTGACAATTTGGCATACAACCGCTGATCCCTCAAGATCACAATCACTATCGCCAAGTGTTGCTCATGCTATAACCTTTTTATTGAATACACCAAAATATCGTCAACAAATACCACCACAAATGAATCCAGATATCTTTGAAATATCTGATTCATCCATTCCATGAACACCACTAGAGAATTCGTCAGACTAAAGGGCATAACCACAAATTCATAATGGCCATTTCAACTTCTTAAATTTGTTTTAGGAATATCGTTCTTCCTCACCTGAAATTGATGATACCCCGACCTCATGTCGATCTTGGAGAACCACTGGGCTCCCCTAAACTGGTCGAACAAATAATTAATTCATGGAAGTGGATAAATTTTCTTTACCGTAACTGGGTTAAGTCTACAATAATCAATAGAGAGCCTCAAAATTCCATCCGTCTTTTTCACAAACTACACCAGCGCTGCCCACCGAGATGTGCTAGGCCAGATAAACCATTTGTTTTCTAATTCTTTCAACTGGCCTTTCAATTCCCTCAATTCAGTAGGTTCCATCTAGTATGATTGAAGTGAGATAGGACTGGTCCCTAGAAAGAGATCAATCATAAACTCCACTCTATTATGAGAGGTACCCTATATAATTATTCAGGAAAAACATCCATGAAATGATCCACCACTACTAGAAGAAAACTTTTTTCAACACCCTCTAATATTCCAACAACAACACTACAAACTAATATGACAAAGAGCCCACTGCTGGTGCCAACACACCCATCACACCCTGCCTTTCATTCCTCTCTCCTTTAAAGAGATGTATAACGCCAAAGTGTGTCGTAAAATCCACATTCCGCACATTACAGTCGATGTGGGCCTTAAAATCCACCAGACAATCAATTCCCAGGATTACATCATACCCATGGGTACCACCATGCTTCCTCCGGCCGAAGCTCCCAACAGATCCTGCTCAGCCACCGAGGCTCTATTGACCATCTCTGTATAATCATCTATACACAGCACTGCTATCTTTTAATAGATTTCTTGTATTAACCTCGTTTCAAGATCCCTGCCTTCAACGAAGTGCTACCCTCCACCTCGGGTGAAAACCACACTAAGTTCATAAACATAGATGCATAATCCGTCACAGACATATGCTATTGTTTCAGACAGATGAAATTAGTGGTCTGCTGAATTCTAAATGTATGTGGGTAGAATTGTATGTTAAACAATTCCTCAAATCCTCCAAAATCATACCTTGGTTTGTTCCAGCTTGAACCACAAACTCCCACCACTATAGGGTAAGATCTTCCAACATAGATGTTTACAACATCACTTTCAACTCTACCAGTGTTCCCATGAACTCAAAGATCTTGTTTATTCAATTTAAACATGCCTCTGACCTATCTGGCTCTGAATAACCCCTGAAGATGGGTAGAATTTTCTTTTGAAACTGAACCACATGATCCACATGCCTTGGTTCATCCACTTTGTTTCCACTTTCCACAGCTTGGAAAGCATGCACTATACTCTGCACTAACTGATGGTTCACCCAAGGCTCAGGTGCAACCATGCTCTCATTGTCCACTTCGGATTGGTCTCTACGATTCCTACCCAGTGCCATTTCTAGAAACAAAAACCAAACAACCATGAGTCTCACTTCTGTAGAGATCACAAAATACCATTTTGAATCACATTACAAAATACTATCACAATGAGGCTTTCCACCTTTCCACATTTTCTATGTTTCACCATTTCTGAAAATCATACCATTTTCAAACTACCAAATTTATTCACATTACAATTTCACACATTTGAAAAAACACCATTTCTCAATTCCTCCCATAATTCATTATACCCAATGAAATATGCATCATATTAGGAAGTCATTTCTACCATGCATGCCATGCTAATCTCATTGGCTACACCCATGACAATGAGATATCCAATTCCTATAAGTGTCTCCAAAACACTTTTGTACCCAACTCCCTGGTAACTTGAAGTTCAGCATAAGAGGGTTAGCTAGGTCCTTTTATTCTATAAATTCCAAGTTATGACATTACTACACCTTGCTACCATCCCGACTCAAGGAATATACCAAAAGGAATGTCAACACCAATGATCGAACAACTACTCTCACTTGAAAGCTAAAGACCGAACAAACTGATACCACTTGTAACACCCCGCCCCTACCTCATTGGCTTGAGGAGGTGGTGAGAGCTAATTGGCCTTAAGCGATGTTCCCAAGACGCGAAAGGCAGGAAATAAATGATGAGGGATTCAAGATCAAATTGGGTACTGATTTTCCCTTATGACATAACCAACAAAACCATCCATTAAATATCACTATGTGATGCATGTCAATAAAAGATTCCATCATGAATTTCAAAATGACACCAAAATTGTTTCACCATACGACCAAAAACCAAAACAACACCACAATATCAGAGTACTATGAGGAAGACCAACCAACATAGCACCATGTGCTATGATACCACCACAACTCTCCACCAAGCTCCAAGCGCCACAAAGACATCACAATGAATCACTAAAGGAGGATTATACATTACCTTTTCCCATGTCATGGTACACAACATCTGAAAAGACACCAATGTTCCAAAGCAGGGGGTGAGTACTAAAACTCAATAGGTTTTCCCCAAATGACTTCCCTACACATGCAACTAGGATAAAACAGTTAGCACATTTATATAAAAGAGTTTATATAAAATAATAACAAGTGAAACCACTTCCATAAGCCATCATACCCTTACCATGCCATCTCACCCAAACCAAGAAACCAAGGGAAAGCCAAATAATCATGCCACAAGCCATTTAATCATTTACATACTAGCACAACAGTTTCCAACTTGCAAAGAAATTCATAAAAAACAACAAAATGGTTGGACTTCTGCCCAATCCATTCACCCATTCACACCAAAACAACCAAAATGGTGGTACTTCTGCCCACCCCGTTCACCCATTCACAACTAGCGGTACTTCCCGACCACTACCCACATGGTGTTTCTTCCGACCACTATCCATCACCTTTTATAGTGAGACTTCCCGCCCACTTCCACACAACATTTCAACCATTAACAACCAAGAATATAACCCATCAAGGTTACAACATTAGGCAATCAATAGATTCCATCACATACCAATCCACTTCAATAAATCATTCATTTATAGAAAACTATTTTCGATCCCAAACCACATTTCAATAAAAACAACATCTTTATTGAAAACCATTTTCATGAACACTTTTATGAAATCAACCTCAACAACTCATTTTTAAATCCCTATTTTTAAATCCACAACAAGATCCTTTCACCAGAGAACCACTTTTTTCCAAAAATCACCAAAACATCACCCAAGGTATTTCCAACCAATTTTGTGAATCAAATCACAATTAATTTTTTCAGCATAGAAAATTAATTGTAATAAATAACCACTAGTTCTATATAATTTGTGCCAAGAGAGAAGCCACCCACCTCTAGGGTTCTTGAGAAATCGACCCACTAGAAACCACACCTCAAATATGGCGAAAACACCACCAAAACCTCTCTAGACCCCTTTACCTAACATTATAAATCTATAAAACCAACATCCAAGGAAACCAGAACCCTAGATATACACACAACATGTGTAGATCTAGAAAACAATGAAAGAGAGGGATGTAGATATAGAGGAAAACACAAGGAAACCAAGAGGACAAACATACCTTGGAGAAACCACCTGCAAACCCCCACAAAAATCCTTCGATTTGCATTTAAAATGAGTGAGAGAGCCCTTCCAACCCTTGAAAACACGAAATCCAAGTGAGGCTTGAGTGGGATGAAGTTTGGAGAGGAATGTGGCAAGCCCGAGTGAACCCGTGTTTTAAAACCCTATTTTTAAGTGGCCACACGGTTAGTCTGCATGGTTTGACAAACCGTGAAGTAACGGTGCACACACTTATGACTCAAGAGCTAAGGTCCACATGGTTTCCTCGCACGTTTTGGCGAACCATGTGCAGGACGTGCGAAGCCTACTGTCTCCCCCTGCACTGTTTCCTGGGGAATCCCCAAGGTTTTCACTAACTGTGCTCAAACCGTGATCCCTATGCAAAGCATCCAAACTCATTGAAAACCATTCCAAACTCTTCCAACCTATTCTCAACAAATCCCATTCACTTTAAACACATAAAAATTCATAACAAAATGGCTATATACCTCTTACTGGGGGTACTAAAAAAATTATTCATAGTGAATTTTTCATAATTTTCTAAGACAGTAGAATTTTTGTGTAAAAGTTAAATACCTTATAAATAAAATATGTGTTTTATGACATCATAATGACCCCAAAAGGATGTAATAAATACTATAATGGGTATTTTCAGCCAAATATATGTTTTTTACATTATAATGATTTCATTTTAGATTTGTTTTACTTATTTTATAAAGCCTTAGTGGAATACTCTAAAATGTATATTATACATTTTTATTCTAAATTATTTTCATTAATAATGTGACTCAAATCCACATAATAATGGCTAAAATTTTAATATGTTTATCCATTTCTTTGTTAAATAATTTTTTCCTCTCTATATTGGAAATAACCATGGTAAAAACATGCGAAGGTCTGTGTTTTTTTTAATATTTAATTATATATATTCCAAAACCTGAATTTGTAAAATATTATAGAATTCCCCACACATTTCCTATATAAAACCACCCAAACTTCAACTTATCATCACTCAAAATACTTGGAGAACATCCCTAATATACCGTCCTCTCTCTGGAATCCTCCCAAGGTGCCCTGATGAAAGAGATTTTGTTCACTTTTTTCTATTCAACTAATTTCTTATTATCTTATGAATGTACCATAGTGGCACGCCCTAGGGTCAATCTCAAGGAGGCCACTCAGAAGCAATATTTTATTATTATCACTAATATAATACTTAATTAATAATATATATTGGGGGAATTTTGAATGAAATAAGATCTGTTATTTGAAATAATGTCAAAACTTAATCTACGATTATGATTGAAAATCTAGAGCAACCATGTTGAAAAGAAAACCAATCAAAGAGGTAGTGGTGGAAAATAATTGATCACCTAACATTCCATTTATCATTGATTACAAATTAATTGAAATTAAATTCTCCAAAGTATACCTTATGATATAAATTTTTAAATATAAATTATATATAAACCATTTCAAAACCTCAAACATGTGTGATGATTCTTCTTTTGATAGTGATCTTATTACACAAAGACATTTGAGTAAACAAAACTGATTTAACCTATTGTGGTCAATAGAAAAATATCGCCAAAGAAATCTAATCTATGGGAGAAACCACTTTGATTTCATAAGTTGAAAAGAATTCCCTAATAATTTAGAAGAAATTGAAATCAATAGTGATTAATATCTCCTTTAATCAAGAAATCAATCCACATAATAATTTTAATAAAAATATTTTACAAATAGAATTCACAAACTCAAAAGGGAAAAATATACATGGACCATCACATCCCACCCTTGTTTGGAGATTATCCCATCATGGCCTAATTGTTGATTGAACACATCCTCTTGAGTGGATCTCCACCGACATGACTCCCTCTAGTCTAGGCTCCCCTGGAATGCCCAGAATGATTTAGAAGGGTGGCATGGACCTCCTTTTATAGGTTAAACCCCATGGGGACATTTAGCATGTCATTAAATTTCCAAAATTCCATCTTCACGATGTGTTCTTATGGTGCACGTCATGTACCGTAGATCCATGTTTTTCTCTGTTGTGTCTACTTCAAACCCATTTATTTCTTCTTGTCGACAAGTACAAGACGTTTACTTAAGTTACACATCGTGTAGCCACTCTTAATGGTAAAATCATCTACTAGAGTTTTTTAGATAATTGTTCCAAAATGAATTCTATAATGAACCTGAAAATTTCAAATCATTTGGAAACATTCTTAGAGAGTTATCATTTAATTACAAAACCCAACTTTTTTTATCTGTTTGTTTCCTCATTTTGTCCATGTTTGAATCATTAAATAATTTATCTAATGAAATAATTTTCTATTGAAATTTATCTTGGAAGAGAGTCTATGAGTAATATTTTGTATCCTAGTAGAATAGATGGATTTGGATAAATAATTCCGGATTTATGGCTCTATTAGTGAAGTAGGGCATATCGTGTTGTCTATAAAAACATTCAATAAAGAATTAATTATTTAGGTCCTTAGATATTTGTATTCTAATCTAGTCCAGTTGATAGAAATTAACCCCACTAATTATTATTTCCCAAAAATATGAATCATATGATTTAAATTAAAATTTATGAAGATATGATTGAAATATCTAATACATAAAAATCCATTAAAAATCCAAAATTATGCAATGTTTTACTTTTATCTCAAAATACATTGAAAACCTAAATATATGACAAATTCTCAATAAATAACACTATGGTGTTTTTAAAAACATTGAATTATAGAATAATATATATGAAAATATAAATTCATCAATCCCACACACTAAATCATTGCACTCCTGTGAAATTATTGTATATTCAAATCAAAATTCACACGATAATAAAAAATGCGAAAAAATCTATGATCTTATCAAAAACAGAATTTCATCATTTCTCTCATTTGTAAAACAATTCCATTCCCTTTTCATTCCACACATTTAAATTTGTTCAACTTCATATATTCATCGATGGCCTAATCACCTCACATTGAATTTTATGTCACTCTTCATTAAAGAGAAATTAATTCTGGAGTTATGATCATACTTGAATGATGCATGTATGGCCATAGGATTGTGAAAATTATCATTTATCCCAAACGTGAAAGATGAAAACATTTTCAATCATGAGGGATTTTATTATAGGGTCAAATGTATCTGTGTCTTTGGTTTGGTGGGTAAATGATTTAAGCATTCAGGGCTAGAAAGAGGAGTTTTGACTCTTAAGTACAATGCATGAATAATCAATTAAAAAAAGAAATCACTAACTTAATACTCCTTGATAATGTGAAACACAACACCACAATTAGTTTTTTGACATGGGACATGAGCCAATCAATGATTTTAATGAATTATTTCATCCATGTTCTCCCCATTTTTTCATATATTTTCTATAGCTCAAGAAATGCATGACTTTTTTTTATTAATGGAGAACCGAATGAAACAAATGAAGCATAATGAAATAATGAATAATTCCCAATTATTTAATCATATGCTTCCCAAAATGTTTACACACACCTTACACCACCCATCAATGAAATACATCCTAATTAACACACCTAAAATTCTCTTCCCCCAAACTCAAACATGAAATATCCATGACAAAATACCAAGAGTATGGGTAAGTAAGGATAAATAACCTTTTAATGTGGCTTAAACTTATAAGAAAATTCATGGAATCTATGGTATAATGAAGGACATATGTAATGGTAGGTATCAGGATAATATGTGTCTATCCAAATTAGTGCCTCAATCATATTAAAAAAAATTCCCTAGAATCCACATCTTTGAAAGAGAAAAAATCACAAGTTATAGTTCTCATAGAAAATCCATGTTTCCCACAAGAAGGTTTGGGTATTAGAAAGAATATGTGAATGTGATTTAGAATACCTCACAAGATGGGAAAAATATTTTAGTCATTGTTTCATGGGAATAGATTTCAAAAAAATTTCAAACTCATAAAAATGATTGAATATCCCATTCACAAAAAACATTTCACATAATCAATCATTTAAAATACATTTGTTCGAAAATAATTTCAATTATATCAAAATCAATCTATGTGTCAAAAAGTGATATAAAAATTCATTAAATCTCAAGGAACCTAAATATGAATAAAAAGAAAGCACACAAAAATAACTAATCAGGTTGAAACTCCCCCACTATTAAATTTCACTACACTTCATTTTTGTTTGTCAAAATATAAATAAGTAACAAAAACTAAAAAGAAGAAAAGGGACAACCTGACTATATTTTTTCATGTAACCATTATGTTACGATCATAAATACTACCAATTCTTCATACAAATAAACAAAAAAAGAAATGTATTATAAAAATTAAAAAATAGAAATGGGAATGGAGATGGATAATTCTTGGTTTGATCCCCCAAAAAGGTTATAGGTAGTTACTTCTCCTATTCAGGTAGTTGCAGTGGTTTAACCCCAATATAAAGGTAGATATGGTTTCTTTCTTAGAAACTAGCACATTTTATTTCTTATTACATCTGTCAGTGGATTCCAGAAGTGAGAACCCCCCAAAAAAGAAAAATATCCCCAACCCCCAGACGAGATGAAAAATATATTTTGATATTATGAGGGGAGGAAAAAAGATGTAGGAGGGCACCTTGTTTTATTCCATTATAGGAGTGGTGTACACATGTAGAAATGTTAGTTGAATAGGAAGTGTATTCCCATCTGTTTTTGGATCATCAATTGATTCTTCATGGATTTCTACTATTATTCCATCATTCCCATTTTCACTAGTGTACAACTCGACAAGCACCTCCATTCACTCCTCAACATGAGGACCTTATTATTATTCATCAAAATCCTACAGTAGTGGTGATGAATCAAACATGTTAGAATAATTGATATTAGACTGAAATTCATAATTAAGAAAATTTCAATGAAACTAATGCTCATAAATTAATACTATCTCAGAAATCTCATCTTCAAACTCCTTATCATCAATCAGGGATGTTGGGAATGAATTTATTGGAATGGGAAATGGATCTTGAAGTTTTTATTCAACCTCGCCAATTTAATCTTGAAAGGTAGCTGAAACAGGATTTTCATTCTCTGCATCTTGTCTTTGTTGTCATTTTATCCATAAGACTTTAACTTCTTCATCTTCGGTGGCCAGTGATATCAACATATTTCATTCTTTTTACTGTATTCTAGAATTATTTTGAATTATCAAGGAATTTTCTTTCAATTTCTATGTATTTTCCAGAATTTTAATCTTCAATGTATCTTCCCTGATTGGATAACCATAAAATTTATCCATAGGACAGTAATTATAATAATTTTTATAAAAATACATATTGGATGACAAAATGAATGATATGCCGCAAAGCTCTTTTGTCTATTTGTTATTATTTTTTATATTTTTTTTATGAAAAACAGTGTCTATAAGAACTTGGCCTCCCTAGAAATGATGCCAAATTTATGATGAGTATTTTAGTCACTTTTGTCCATTCAATTAAATTATTATTATCCAATGAATTTTCCATAGTGGCACACCCAAGGGTAAATCTCAAGGAGGTATCTCAAACAGAATACTTTATTATTTTCACTAATATATAAATAGCACAAAAATATAGTTTTGGGGAATTTAAAAATAATTAAGCTATGTTATATAAATGAAAGTCAAAATTTAATCTACATTAACGATTGAAAATCCACAGAAACCATGCTGAAAGGAATACAAAGAAAAGAGGCAATGGAAGACCAACATTGATCGCTGGACATTCACATTATCATTTTTCAAAAATGTATTCCGATTAAATTATCCAATTTATACCATAATATCTCCAAATATACACCTAAATTATCTTGAAACCATGTCGAATCCTTAATCATGCGTGTATATTATTCTTATGAATGATATCTGATTACACGAAGGCCTTTTAGTTAAAAAACAGATTTAACCCATTGTTATCAATGGGAAAATCTCACCAAATAAATTTAAACTATGAGAGAAACCACTATACTTTAATAAGATTAAATCCATTCAATAATAATTTATATTAAATTGAAAACATGAGTGAAAAAGATCTCCTTCAATCAATGAATCAATCTATAGAATAATTTAATTTAAAAGAGATTACAAAGATAATACAAAAAAACTAATAATAAGAAAATTTCCTAAAACTGGTGATGCCCAAAACCACTTAGATATTAGCCAATCATGGCATGATTCTTGATTGAACTCCTCCTCTTGAGTGGATCTCCACTGGCATAGCTCCCTCTGGTATCGGCTCCACTAGAATGACCAGAATGCTTTGGAAGGTTGACTTGGACCACCTTTTATAGGACAAAACCCATGGGGAAATGTGGAGTCTCATTAAATCTCCTGTGTGCGGTCATTATGACATGTACTTTTGGTACATGTCATGTACCATAGATCTGATTTTTTTCTCTACTGCATTCACTTCAAACTCATTTATTTCTATGTGTTGACCAGTTCAAGATTTGTACTTTAGTTTCATGCAGTATAGCCCCTAAATGGTAGAATATTCCTATAAATTATTATTGATAGTTTTTCCAAAATTAATTCATTATTGACCTTGAAAATTTAAAATCATTTGGAAATATGGTTAGAGTTTTATGATTTAATTACAAAACAAAATTTTTTGTGTCTCTTTGTTTCTCATTTTTCTCCATGTTTGACTCATTCAATGGATTCTTTAATGAAAAAATTTGAGATTAAAATTTATCATATAAGAGCTTATTTGAATGATATTTTGTATCCAAGTTGAATCTATGTATTTGGACGAATAAATCCGGATTTATGGCTCCATTTGTGATGTACATTCCACCAAGATATCTACAAAAACATTCCACAAAGAATGGTTTAATTGGTGAATGTGATATTTGAATTGTGATCTAGTCCAGTTGATATAAATTCACCCCACAAATTAGGGGTTCCAAAAAAAATTGAATCAAATGATTTGAATTAAAAAATATGAAGATATGATTCAAATTCCAATGACATAAAAAGATATTAAAAACCCTAAATTATGCAATTTTTCATTTTACTCAAAATACTTCAAAAACCTAAATATGTGATAAATTAACATTAAAAAAAACTACGGTGGGTTTAAAAACATAGAGTTATAGAATATAATATGTTAAAATATAAGCTTCATCCTATTCCAATCTCTCATGAATCCCTTCTTCAAGCTCTGTAAGTCACACACTCAAGTAAGGGATTCCATCTTATCTCATTTTTATCCATGTTTCTTTATGTTGTAGTACCCTTTTAATTTCAATTATAAATTTTGGGGTATGATTTATCACCTCCCCCATAATTCCCTCCTTATGTTTGAATGATGAGATACCTCTTTATCTCTCATTAATTCCTTCCTTCTACACATGTTACCATGCCAAAATTCTGTTAGGGATTTCTCTATTCTTATTTCAATTCATGTATTCCTCCCATAATATGAATCTAAATTTAATTCATATGTTGGGTTATTATGTTCCATGATCCCCTTACTGCCTATATCATGTATAAATGACGAGGTACCCATTTATCTCTCATCAACCCAACTTATGAATTTCCATATGACGACGTTTTGTAACTAAAATAGCACAACGCTTTTCCAAGACAAAATGACCTTGTAGTGAATACCATACCCATTTCTCTATCAATGGTATTCACCTTTATGTATATATTGAATGGTACATAAAATTTTGTCTTCCACATTCCTTAATCATGTAATAAATTTTTTTTGAATGATTTAATGTAATATGATCTAGGTGGCACACTTATGCATGGAATGAAATGTTTATAAAGGGTGCACCCTGATAGCACTCCAATGAATTGGGTAATGTTTAGTATCATGATACGCCATGTTTAATGAGGTTTTAATCATGATAATTCATGTTTAGTGAGTTTTTACTCATTCTAACTCATGTGAAATGTGTGTTTTCTCATGCTATTTCATGTACAATGAGCCATGGATCATTCTAATATCATGTTGAATGTTGTTTCCATATTTCCATGTCATGATAATCATGATATATCATGCATTTATGTTTATGTTTCTCCCATTTTCCATTGAAACACCTATTTCTTAACATGTATTGTATTCTTCAGGTTATGAACTTTTACTCCCTTACTCAGCTTTATATCCCACCCCTTTATTATGTATGTCCTCGGGTTATCCCATGTAGTGTTAATTACGAAGGAATGAGTTGGTCATTATTGAAAAGATTGAAATAAAGATGTTGTATTTAATGTTTTATGTTGTTATTTATTGTTTATAATTTCCCAATACACTAGACCCATTGATCCTCATAATTTTCTTTAAGTACAAGATTATGTAATTAATCATGTTTAAGTGTGTAATAATGAGCAGGGTTGTCATAGTTTTTAGGGATGGAGTTTGATGTTGGTGTCTATGAGGATTGGTTTAGTAAATTAGGGAAATGGTTTCAATGTGGTTGAGTTTGACATCCTAGATAGGAAACCTAGTTGGGTGTGGTAAATTATGTATCTATTCACCAAGACAATGGTAACGAACATATTAACTATGATATCTAAAATACCAATTACTATTAATAAGTAAACATCACATGCATCATATAGGGATAAATTTTTGATATTTTGTTAATTATTTTTCGATAACTTCTTGTAAAACTTTAGGTGATATCCTGAGGCAGGGTCATCAGGGGATTGTGATAATGATATAACCACCTATCCCAATCTAATTTACCACTAGTTCTGTTATCAAGTGATTTCATTTTGAGATATCCCCTTAGAGTGAATGAGGAGTAGTTCCTCTCGATATATATTATAGTGAACAAACCAACTACCCATAAAGATGATAGAAATATCTCCACCAGTTGAGAAGCTAATGATTCTAGTAGAATTTTATGTGGATGATATTGTCCTTAGTTCACATCAATGATTGAGTGATTTAGGAAACCTAGGTTCCAAGGTGGTTATAACCATCATGCAGTATAGGATTGGGTTTAGGTAGTTCTTCATGTGTTAATATTTGTCTAGAAAATATAAAATTTTATTGTAGCACTATAATTTGACCTCATATATGGTGAAAAATGTTTTTTCTGGACCGTAATCGTATATATTGAAGACAAGGTTACTCTACCATGTTTATAGAGACATAAAATCATTTCTGAGTAGTAAAACACAACAACTTTAAGGTTATTATTCATCCATGAGATATTGGAGAAACAATAACGTTTCACACCATTTTTAGAGTGAGCATTGAGGTTAATTAACATTATATGGTACTAAATTTTCATCATTAATGATATATTACACTAATCATGAATGTTTGGTAATGAATTTTCTATAATGTTTTGGGTGGAATTTTTCTACCTTGGCATCCCAACATATGTCAGGGATCTGGAGAGGGTTTCTGTGATTGATTGATTTTTTGTAGAGGATAAGTTGGTAGTTAAAGATTTTAGTGGCTATTTAGAAGGGAATTAATCATTTTTACTGGTCAATAGTATAATTCAAGGTTACATCATCGTAGGTATGAACAATCACAATCCCACACATGAGGATCAACAAAAACTAAGATGAATAATTTATCTATATATCTAGGATATAGGATCATGTATGACTATGGGGGATATGGTGATATGAATCAAGAATAATCATACCAACATGTAGATAATGGATGTATGATAGAATATTAACCTCTGTTTTAGAGATAGAAACACCATCTAGGGTCCCCCATAAGAAGACATGATGGTCCTCTATGTGGTGAATAATATAAAAGGGTTAACATTGTTTTGGAAAGAGGTTACACATTTTTTAATCAATACAATACACTTTTACCACCACCATCCCCACATTAGAAATGTTTTGTTCAAGGAATTGGTTAGTTGGGGCATGACCATATGTGGGTGATAAAAATTTATGACAAGAAAACACCTACTATAATCAGAGGTATGATCTATGTATTCTTTAAAAATTAACCCATACTCATAGATATCAATGTGATGTATTATTTTGTTGCTAAATCCCCTTTTCAAGAGTCATAAATCATGGTAGATCTCATATCCTAAACTATGTGGCTAGATACACTTACAAGAAGAGATCACATGATAACCCACATTTTATTATAATGTTAGGTTACACATAGTGGAAAGTGGATTTCACGAAATTTCATAGAGGATATGATGAATCCCTACAACATCATCCTCAGTATAGATTTACTACCCTAATTTGGAGGATAGATAAACTACTATTATAGGATAATTTTTTTCTTGATGATTGTTATATGTTTACCTTCATGGGAGAGTGGCACTTTAAATAATGATTAGAAGGGACTATGAGAGGAGAGTTAAAGATGATGACTAATATTTTGGAGAGTTTATCTCTATTTGTGGATACTGATTTATATGATCAACTTTATAATGAAATAAGAAGATCATGTAGAAGTCTTCCTTGAATATGTTCCAAAATTTCTCTCTCATTATAAGATCAAATTATATTTTATTAGAGACCTAGGCACCACCCCAATCTCTTATTATGCCTACTTGATGTCTCTAATAGATATTAGGTTATTTAGGGGAAATCTATAGTACTTTATGGAGAAATGGTTCCTCATACCCAATGTTCTTTCTTGGGTAGCCTAAGTGTTTTAAGCCAAAAAGGACCTAGGGATATTGGAGATCTATAGTGAAAATAACTTCCTAAATAATGTGTTAATCAAGGAAAATTACCATCTACTAAATAATGATGATGTCTCGGTCTATTTTAAGTGATTTAAGTGTTTCTTTATTATAAATATTACGTTTGACTATCAATATATTTAGTTATATGAGTAATATTTTCTATAGAAAATATTCTGATACCACTATATAAATTATGAGTATCTAGTTATGCCCTTAAATATAATTAACACCTAGGATATATTCATGTGCATCATGAACCATATCTTTTAGAAACTCTTGCACTGGTTTATAATAGTCTTAATCAATGTAATTATTTTCTACATGGCATCATAAGATGATCCCAATGAATATTAATGGATTAAAAACAGCTTCTTTGAGATAAAAAACTATTGTAAAATATATCTATGTTTTTGTTTTAGATTTGAAAGGTATATTTCCAAGGAAATGAATTCTCATAGGGTGTAGTAACTATAATCTCGGAGAAGATGAAGGTGGTATTGTATTGGGGTCTAAGGTAGATAATTTTTGATGTATGGATATTCCTTTGAATACTAGTGTACTATTGAATATAGTTTTTTAATTTTCGAGGATTAAAACTCCCATTACTACCCTTACACCCAATGAGAGTCACATTGGTTGATCTGAGTGGCGTAATAGAGATTTTTTGGAGCTAATATAATGGTTGAAAATTACTCATATATTGATGTTTACTATATAAAGAGTTAATTACATTTTTTCCTATGATTCCTCTAGAGTAGTGAATTGTTTTTTGCGGATTTATAGGTTGGAAATGATTTCTTCTGCACCATGGATGTAGTGACCTCAACTAAAGTAACCCAGATCTGGTGCTCACTTTATTATATTGGAAGAATGTACAAGGGATCACATCCTGAGGGACTAAAAAGTTTTTTAGTTTTATTAAATTGTGTACATAAATGATTCTTCATTTATACTTGAATACCCAAATTACAATAGATTTTTTTTTTGAGAATAACATTATTTCTTCTATATTATCCTTTTATATTAAACTTACTACGCTTCATGGATTCCAGTTAATAGGAAACAAATAAGGGTGAACTAAAATGATAATTAAGGGTATAGTTTTGTGGAAGGTATCATGAATTAATAAGAAAAGTGTACATTTAATGGTAAATAAGTGAGATCCAAATCCATTTATAAAATTTTATAATGTATAATCAACATGGAAAGGTAAATAAGTAGATGAGAAATCAATTAAAAAAACTAAGAATACAATGAATCCATAGATAATATTATAGTGAAAATATCATGGATAATATTAACTGAACTCTGAATTAATGAAATTATTAAAGATTGGCCATCAAATTTCATTCACATTATTCCTCTACCATTAAGACATTTCCCAAGATAGTTTAAACTATTTGTAGAAGCATGTTTAAAGCTATCTTAATAATCTTCTTATAATAACAACAAATGTATCATGGGGATATATAAAACTAAGTCCCTACAATAATTACAGGTCCAAATAATTCCTTATATATCAAATAATACTTTAATTTTTTATTTAATTTTCCTTTTATTAAAATATCCATAATGAATAAAGAATACATATTTATCAATATTTCCACATATAAAAAATAGATTCCAATATATTATACCGTATGTAGAAATGATATATAGTTTTGGAAATAAAAATACCCATGAAAAATAATGTGGATATATAGGGGAAATTTCATGTCTAATAATCAGAGAAAGGTGAATAATTCATTGGGTTGTTAATGGATACAAAATGAAACAAGGAATTTATTTTTAATACAATCATTTGTTAAAATAATCATAAACCACCCATAGGATGAATAAGGATGGAATAAATATATTCCCATTGTAGTATGAATACCTATTTTTCCATTTAAGAATAGAAATACCATAAAATAAAATTTAAAATAAATCATAATGAAAATAACCTTTTCATTTTGATTTTTTGAAAATTCTTTTATTTGAAAATCACTTTTTATAAAATTTTCATTAAATAAATTATTTTAATATTTCAAAGAAAAATTAAAATAAAAGATGGTCCAGATGATAGGTAATTCATTAAATGACACACAAGTAAAATATAATATTCTTTTTTCATTTTAAAACTGAATGGAAACTGGTTTTTTCAGAAAATGACAAAAAGTTTTTTTCATTTTTTATAAAATATAAATGGGAGATGTCTGGAAAATGAAAAAAGGATCCATAAAAACATTTTTTAAAGTGTAAAAGTCAGTGAAAATACTATTGAAAAATCATTTTTTAATGTTAAAAAATTTAAAGCATTAATAGAATACATGGTGTTAGAATAAATCAATTCCTGACCGAAGAGATAAATGTAGAAGGATTTTCCCAAAATAACATTTTCAATTAATTAAAATACCAGTGAGTGGAATAATGGAAATTTTTATTCAATATATCCCGAATTAAAAGAGTTGAAGAAAACGAAATGGTCAACTAATTTCCATTAATTAAAAATTAAGAACAAAGAGTGATGATCAGTAGGAGATTGTGAAATGACTATTTAAATTGATCATAATATTGATTTGAGAATTAATTAATGAATCTATTATGTGTTTTAATTTAAATACTAGTGAAACAATTGGATGTAAAAATGAAGTTAGTAAAAAAAATTATAAACATAATCATATAATGGGATTATCAATAAAGTATAAGAAGAACTCAATGAACAAAAATTGACTTATGAAATCCTTTACCGATTTTTAATATCCAACCCAAAATTAATTGTTTGAAAATATTAAAAATGAAATATAAAATACCATGAATAATGAATTATTTATGATAATAAATTTTAAATGTGCAGTGTATAAATCATATAATTTTTATATTTTCGTAATATATAAATATGCCTCAATAAATGGAAATAGAGAAATATTCCCATGCATTAGTCTTCCTGTTGATTGAACATTATTTAACACCATTAATAGTAGATATAAATATGTTATTAAATTACACATGAACTATATTACTTTTTTTAATAAAATATATTATCCTTTTAATATCTTATAACCTATTCATTAATAACCATTCACTATTTTCATTTTTTCGGGTATTAATTGCCTTGTTTTCTCATGCATTTTTCTTCATGAATGATTTAGTTCTTACACGTATTATATAGTTATATCATATCGAAAATAATAATGGTTACATAATTATTATATTTTTGAATATATTATAATTATAAAACCAATCATGAAATATGTTTATGAAAAATTAAGTATGTTGTAATCATGAAGAGAGTATGACATACATAGGCATGACATACACTTCCATTTTTCAAATATCATTATTGAATGAACATAATAATATATTATTATTATTATATAATGATTATATTATCATATATAAGATATTACATATTAAAATATATTTTCCATGTGGTTGGGTGAGAAAAAGAGATAAACATAACTTCCTGAAGGCAGTAGTCCGCATGTACCTGAATGATGTTATCATCTTTAAGTGAGTGAAAATGTAAAAAAGAAAATGATACATATTATCTTTCCAGAATGATAAATATGAAATTTATATCATAATTACGTAATTTTTGTTATATATAATCATTATCTTTAACAATACTATGTTCCATGTAAAGGCCTAGTGAAATATTAATTACGTCGCTTCGTGTGGCGGTAGTCCACCATAAACGCGTGCGACGTTGTTGTATACAGTATGGAATGGAATGTAAAGATACATATATTATATAATTTCCTAAAAGGTATAAATATTTTATGAATATCGTATATATACATTATATCCATTATCGTACCCAATCATGAAAGGGGTAATCAAAGAACGAGTGACATCAGTTCAAGAGGTAGTAGTTAGCCGTACAGATGAACAATGATTTTGTAACCCATTTGATGGAATTGGATATTCTTGTATGTTATTAACTTATTATAAAAACATCAAAATATACAAAAGATAAATATTTTTTTATATCATCATGGTTTAATAATAATTTAAGGAGTTGGAGAAAGAAATAATATAAAGATATTCATTTAAGAACATTACATCTTCATCAGCTATCCTCCATTGGATTGCATTAATCCTTCCAAGGTTTTATATTAAACCAAAATATATATTCTAGGATATATATTAGTGAATTTGGGAATCAATTTGGGTTGGTATTGGATGAGTTATAGAATTTTAATGGTGTGAATATGAGGAGAGAGGTGGTGGCATTTTATAAGTGTAGTGAGTGGCACACTTGTAATTGTTTGAAAAGATTCAATCATAACTGTGTTTTTATCATGACTAAAGCATTAAAAATATGCAATTATCAAGAATATAATAAATAAGTCATAAAAACACAAAAATAAAATTGGTTTTTGAATTTTATTGGTTGTTTTTAACGCTTAACGTATTGGTTTTACCCGAGGTAAATCAATTTTTCTTTTAACCAGAATAATTATTATTTTTTATTTTCATTATTCATTTATTCAATAAATAAGTTAGACATAGTAGAAATTATTAATTATGATAATTAAAAATATGGAATCTATTTTAAAAAATATTATTTTCATATTTCAATTTTTTTAGCTTAAAATTAATCATGTATTTGGGATGGGAAAGCGGGTCTTTAATGAGAGAATGTTTAAAAGAACATAATGTTTTTAAGTCACAATTTAATTTTAAGATGATTAGAATGGACCAAATTAGATCAATTGATATAAAAGTTATATAATTTTACAATTAAATTAGTTAATATTATTAAATTTTATGATAAATTATTTAAACAAAATGGAAATTTATAATTAAAATTCAGTATTTTTAACTGTTAATCAAAAAATGAAACATAAAAAAAGTAAAAAAACTAACCCTAATATAATTTTGGTATGCTAATTTCAAAATTGGTGTTTATTTTTTAAAAATAATATCTATAAATTTGGTAATTATTAATATTAAATTATGTATTCAAAGCACAATTAAACAATATTTTAGTAAAATATTGTTTTTTAGAAAACATGTCATTTTATTTTAAATAACTATTATTATATTTATTATAAATAAATAATCAGTTATCGTGTGAAAAATATATATTTTTATAATTTATTAAAACTTATTCATACATTCCATTCTAATAGATGGGTGATAACTATCACATTAAATCATAATATTTCAATAATATATCACATTTCGTTTAAACTTGGTGTGGCATTTAATGTAAGATTAACACAGTATTGCGTGTAATGAATAATGTTTTATAAAGTGAATATATTAACAAATAAATATATGATAATTTATAATGATATTATATTTCCTTTTGTGCTTGGTTTTAAATTTCATACCTGCTATCAAATATGATGTTAATGTTTTAAAATAACTAGGTGTTACGTTCTCTAAATTTTAAATAAATTGAATCCTTGCAATTAGAAAAAGAAATTAGTAATATATAGTTTGAAATTTAGAAATACCATTGTTATAACCCCATATAATGAATTTTTAAATGAAATATCATATTAATAAGAGATATAGGCAAGTTTAATTTTCATATAGAAGAACAAAAAATTAGTTTTCAATATTAGAAATCATTTGTGGAAAGGGAAGATATGGAAATTAATGTAAAACATAAATAATTATACCGAATGATATAGGTCATTGATCACAAGAAGGTGATTGATCAATATAATGTTTAGGGACTTAAAAACATAAATATTAAATGATTTAAAAGACTATCTAATTCATCGGTTACGAATGTAATAAGATAAAATTTGGTATTCTAGACACTTTTCCTAGAGTTACAAATTTATTTTACTTTATATGAATAAAATGAAATACACTTACTTTAAATGGGTTTATTTATTAATAAAAATTTCATCCTTTGGTTGTTCTTATATCAATTTATAATTCATCACATTATCCTATATATGAATATCCCAAAAGGAACTTTTTTTTCTTGAAGCACTGAAATTGACTTTTAAATGATCATATGATCCAGAATAGAGTGAAAATAATTTCTGTATATCTTTGAGAATTTTTCAAAACCAATTTAGTTATCACAAGTTATTAAATACACATAAATTTCCATATTTGTATGTCATACATTTATCTTTAAAACCACAACCAATGATCAACATAATCCATTTCTAAAATGATTAACATTTTGAACATTCCCAAATATAAATCCATAACCTTATAAAGAAGATTATTTAATTTCAAAAAAATAACTTATCTTCAATCCCAAAAATAATATAAACTTTCTCTTAATCATCACATAACAAAAATGTGAATATATTAATCCATTATTATGTTAAAACATGATAATAACCATAATTACAATAAAACCATATTCAAAACTGGAATTATTCCTTATTCCTTAAATAAAAATGATTATTGGATATATTTAATAAATCAATAAATGTCTTTAAATCCATTAATGATAGCATAAAACACTTTTTCAACAAATAGTTATTCAGTTACAAAGTAGTCAATACCATTTATTTTACTTTATCAATCTAAATAATTTTTTCCCAAAATCATTATCTCAACATTGTGCATGTATTAAGGGTTATCATCCCATTAATCATTTGTTTTTAAACAATTTCCTAATGATAATGGATAATATTTATTGTTCAACAATACCATTCCACATACGGTTTAAATTCATTAATGAAAAATTGTTTTAGTAAAATAATTATATATTTTATAATTATTATAAAAATGGAATTATTTATAAAATACCAAAATTTCATAACCCCAGAATCCAAACTCATAAACAAAAATATTCCCTATTCATCTATGGTAAAAGAATATGCTTGACCATGATCCATCCATTTCTTTTCAGGTATTTTCCATTGATGCTTGGGATTTTGTTTTTCATTGTACCCCATCACCTTATAGATAAATCATTATAAATTGAAAACCTTTTTATTTCCTTTTAAATTATATAAACAATGGAGTTTCTCTCTAAAATTTTATAAAACTCTCATTACCTAAAGAATGTAATGGGGTGTTTCTCTCCACAATTATCACATTTCGGAAGCCCCTTCTTTCTCTAATTACTTTTATTTGTTATTTTACTTTGATAATATTCTTCTCTTACTTCCATTCAAATCAATAATACTTATATAATTATTTATATTTCTTGTCACCACCCTATAATATCTCTTCACATTATCAGAATTCTTGGGAGACTAGTTTCTTTCAAAATATTGGCATAAACCCATCAAGGAAAGGACCATTCTTATTGATTGGATTGTGTGCATTGATTTAGTTCCTTTTCATTATGATAAGTTCCATTTATAAAGGATGGAATACAAATTATTGGATAATATCATTATGAAAAATAATTTAGAATAAAAAAACATATATAGTTCACATAAATGGAAAAATATATACATAACAATTCTTATAGTAATAAACATTGATTTTTTGGGGATATATCTATTTCAAATCCTTCAAAATAGATTGTTACGAAAATATTAATTATCCTATGAATATCCCCTGGTAGTTTCAAACTACTGTGAATTAAGGTACATTTTCATGCCCTAGGTGACATTCGAGTCATACTGAATATCCCCTTTTTAGAGTTTTTACCCTTATGCTCCTCTATGCTGGAATCATATACATTGTAGTATCCATACAAGGATGTATTTCATAGAAGAAAAAAAATTACATATAAATTACCGAAACAATGTTATGTTCTTCTATACATAACATTAATTTCTATCATATGGTGACTTTATTATTATATTTTTTCTAAATCTAGATCATATGGTTTCTTTTAAACTTTATCTTACAAAAATTATAGAAACCCCAAAACTAGTATCTCAGAGACAATGTCTACTTTATTACATTGGAATAAGATTCATGCAGTCACACCTAGATAGTTTAAATATTTTTTTTTGTCTTATTAAACTAGATACATACTCGAGTCTTAAATAAAATTTGAATAGATAAATTAAAACATATGTACTTCTTTTAATAATAGTATTCCCTTTATTATATCCTTGTATATCAAACATATTATGATTCATGGATTCCTTGGAGAGGGAAAACAATTTGGGTGAGGAGAAATTATTATTAAGGGTTAAGTATAGTGGAATCTATTATGAATAAATAATTATAATAAAAATGGAACGGGAAACAATTGAGCATATAATCTATCTAAATATCTAGATAAGGCATAATCAATATGGCAAGGAAAATTACAAATAAAGTAATCAATTTAATTATTAAACTGAAAATAAAATGAATAAGGAGATATTAGCATTGTTAAAATATCCTAGATAATAATAATTAAACATAAAATAAATGTAATTATAAATTAATGTATTACATGTCTCCGAACAATGATACCTCTACTATCCAGACCATTCACAATATATGTTAAAATATAGGCCGAAACAAATTTAATGATTGCTTAATAATTTATCTCATGAGACCTACCAATAAATCATGGGGATATATAATACAAGGCCCCACCCATCATTACAAGTCTAAAACACTCCTCATATATTGAATAATAAATTTAATTTGTCAATCAATTTTCCTTTCCAATAAATATTCATATTGTTTTAAGAATATGGATTTATAAATATTTTCCTAGATATAAAAACAACATTAAATGTAGAAAAATGTTTGTAAAAATGATATACGGGTTAGGAAATAATGATATCAATCATAAATAATATTGATATTTGAGAGAAATTTGGTGTCCAATGGTCATAGGAAATTGTATAATTTAATTCAATGTTAGTGACTACAAAATGAAATAAAGAAGTGAATCTCAATACCATCCCTGGTAAAAATAATAATAAACCATCATGGTGAGGAATGATAATATGATCAACATATACCAATTTGAGTATGGATAAATGTTGTTTTATCATTAATTAATAGAAATAGAAAAAAATGTATTTTTTAAAAAAATTTATGAAAATATAATTTTCATTTTTAAAAACATATTAGACATCCTTTTCTTTGAAAATAACATTTTAAACATTTTTTCTAAAAAATATCCATATAAATATAAAAATAAATCTTCAATGAAATGATGTTCATAATTGAGGGTATTTCTATACATGCCTTCCATGTTAAGAAGAACATTCAATTTTCACTATAAAAAGCTTAGAAACGTGACTTATTCAAAAAATGACAAGAAGATTATCTTCTGTTTTTCAGTAAAAACATAATGGGGATTTTTTATGAAAAAGACATAATATTTTTATGATATTTTCTTCATTGAGAAAAAATCAGAACAAATTCATTTGATAAATCATATTAAAGGTATAACACCATTTTCGACCACATTTTAAGAATACATGGTTTTCAAAGAGAATATATTTCTGACCGAAGAGAGAAATGAATTCACATTAACCTAGATACATTCTATAAATTAATTTTAGAATAAAGGTGAAAAAATGGAACTATTCCTTGAAAATATCATGAATAGACTTAGGAAATGTGAAACTACAGGGTTCATTATGAAATGGTAAAAAAATTATTTCAAAAGATAATCACAAACAGAAAATCTCAATTAGAATGATATTGTGAAATAATACTTTATAATGATCATATTGTTGATGTGAGAATTAATCAATAAATGTATTATTTGTTTCAAATATAAATACACATTAAAGAGTTTTAATTACAAAATAAGGTTATTAAAAGTAATTATACACATTATCTTAGAATTATATTATCTATGATGTATAATATTAACCCAATGAATAGAAATTGAGTTATGAAATCCTTTATTGCTGTGTAATATTCATGTCAAATCCACTTGGATGAATTAATTAATATTAAATCATTAAATAACCTAAACTATAAATTAATCATTATATTACTTTTTTAATGGAATGTTTACACACCATATAAAAAATATGGTGAATAAAATATAAATGTGCCTCAATGAAAGTAAATTGAGATGGACTCCCTTACCTCAATCTTCTATTTGATTGTACTTTATATATCCTCTTATACAGTCTATATTATAGAATTATTAAATTAAAACAAACCATATTAATATTTATAACATAATATATGATCCTATTATGACAAAATATCATCTTTTTATTAATAATATTTCATTATTTTCATTATTTATAGTGTTAATTGCCTCATTTTCACATTCATGTTTCATCTCGAGGGATCATATTATTGAATATATTACATAGTTATGTAATTTAAATAATATAATTCATGATATTATTATAATATTTTTATATGATTTATACTTTTAAAGCCTATCATTAAATATTGTTATGAAAAATTATGCATGCTACGATCATGGAGTAGGTAGGTTGTACGCACACATGAGAAACGCTTCCATTTTTAATGATCAATATAGAAAGAAGATAAATAATATATTATCTTTATATAATGATACTAATATCATATATATCATATTATATAATTATATATATCATAAATTTGGTGTGGTTATTAAAATAGAGTGACATTGCTTTCTGATGGCAGTAGTTCACGTGTACAAGAACTATTTTATCATCTTTACATGAGTGAAAAGGTAAGAAAGAAAATTATATATATATTATATTTAATAAATTATAAATATTTACTTAATATTAATTAATTTTTCATGTATATCACATATAATCATTAAATTTAATCTTATTACATTCCATATAAAGCATTTGTGAAAGGCAGATCACATATTTTTGTGAGCTGATAGTCTATTATACACCAAAAATAAATTATCATATCCTTGAAAGAATGGAAGGTAAACCAATAAAAATGATATAATTCATAAAGTGGTATAAATATCACATATATACTATAATCCATCATCATAACTAACTATTAATGGTGGTAATAGAGGAATCAATGATATCTATTTGTGAGGTTGTAGTTCCTCATACACACGAATGATGATCTCATAACGAATTTAATGGAAGTGAAGATGGTTGTAGGTCATTAACTTCACAATAAAAAATTTCATTATATGGAATATAAAGAGGTTATTATATCATAAAAATTTAAAAATAGTCAATTTATGAGTGAAAACATAATAAATAAAGACACTCATTAAATAACATTACCTCTTCTTTGGGTATCCTCCTTAGGTTTGCACTAAATCCTTCATAAGTTAGATTTTACCAAATATATGGTTTATAAGATCATTTGAGGGATTTTTTAATTTGAATTGGGTAGGTATTGTCTGATCTAAAGAGGTTTTGAGATGTGGAATGAGGAGATAGGGGTGGCCTTTTATAGTGAGGTGAGAGTAACACTTGTAATGTTTTTAATGTAGTCAATTATAGCCACGTTTTATCATTAAAAACTTCCAAAATATAAAATTAAATTTAATATAAGAGATAAGACATAAAAATTTCAATAAAATTGATTTTGGACAACTTGTCGGTCATTTTTAACCCTAATTATTGTATTTTAATCCATAATACATCCTTTTTTTCACCTTACCCATGATTATTAATTTTTACTCATGTCAATATTCATTTTTGTGAAAAATTATGTTAACCTTGTTATAAATTTTAAATTGTTATGATTAAAAATAATTAATTCCTAATTCCTAATATAATTAAATGTATTATGAGAATTTATTTTAAAATTAATCCCATAAACGGGACAAGAAAACAGGTTTTTGAATAGAAAATGTTCAAAATCTTACAACGTTTTTATATCAAAATTCAATTTTTAAATGATTACACTGATATTAAATATATTAATTGATACAAAATATATATAATTATACTTTAAACCAATTAATAATAGAATTCAACACTATAAAGTATTTAAATGAAAAATGTTGTTTTCAATTAAAATTTAGTATTTCTCAATATTCATTAGAAAATAAATAAATTTTTAAAAATTAAAAAATTCACCAACAAATAATTTTTGAATTATGATTTTAAAAATAATTTTTATTTATTTGAAAAAAATTATAAAATTTTGAAAATAAATATTTCAATATATGTGAAAAAATCATGATTAAAGAGTCTTTTATAAACATTCAATATCTCAGATAACATTTATTTTTCGAATATATTTCTTATTTTATTAATAAAAAATAGATATTAAATTAATGTGTCTATTATATATATTTTTGTATTTTAGTTAATTCTATTCATAACCACCATTCTAATGACAACATGATAAATAGAATATTTGGGAATAATATTTTAATAATATGTCATGTTTCGTGTAAACATGGTGTTGCATGTAATGAAAGATAAACTCTATTTTATGTGTAATTAAACATTAAATTAGTGTTGTTTATAATCAAATATATTAAATATTTCTGAAATATTTAAAAATAAATATAACATAATATCTCTAGATGTTATATTCCCATCAACTATAGTTGTTCAATGTCACAAATTCTATAAAATATGATAATTAAAATTTTAAAATTTTGGTATATTCTAAATGAAGTTGAAACCTCATAAGGATAACTACATTATCAATGATTTCAATCTAGTAGAGATAGTGTTTTGTTGAATACATGGTTACACAGCCTTCCTTGTGAGAGTTTCACAGTCTAGAATGACCATAAGGTCCTAAAATAATTCATCGCCTATAGAGATATTGTCCCGAGATCAAATAATTTGTTGGAATTATTGGATGATTATTAATTCATGATTTTCCACACCATATTTATGTATAATGTGGTAGATGATTCTCTTATTAGGAAATCATGTGTTCAGTTGAAGGAGGAGGTGTTTGAGTATTTGTAAGTGATTCAATTAACCATGTTCGATGAAGGATAAGTTACAGATCATCTTTTAATGGTTGTAGACCCCTTAATTTTGTGGTACAAGAGAGAGTCTTAGATAGAAGACATTTATTGTGAAGACACGTGCGATAAGATATTCTCGGGATATACAATTGATGGATTCTATTATGAGGGAACATGTCATTATAAGTTTTTGGTGGAAAGTAGTACAATTCATTCTATATAAGGAGGGGATAAGGGAGTACCATATTTCAATGTGGTCATACATCCAAGAATAACGAATATATATCATGACCTCAAGAAATAGTTTTGGTGTCCATTAATAAAGAGGAGTATTGGTGAGTTTATCATATAGTGCCTCACATATCAGTATGTAATGGTCAAACATTAATTTCCAGTTCATTCAGATGAACCTCTAATGATTTGAGAGTGCATGTGAGATATTATTTCAATATAATTTGTGAAGATACTTACATGATCAATGAAGGGATATTCTTAGAGTTGTGTGATCATCATTCGACTAACCAAGTTGGCCCACTACATTCTTATTCAGGTGAAATTGTTTTAGATATTTTTGAAATTATTGTATGTTAATGATATCATTAATATTAATTTGATACCTATTATGATCTATTTTAGAAAATATTCTCATTTGAAATACCATCTTTAGAGGATCTTGTAAGGGGTTTTTGGGATATCTGTACCATTGAGTATAAAATTACACCCTCAAATAAATGGTTACATGGAAATAATTTTTCATGTTCAAGAAGATATTTTAAATGGATTGCGTGATTTATTTTTCTAGGAGTTGGGAGGATCAATTATCATTAGAGGATTTTGGTTATAATAAAAACTATAAATCCACATCTATAATACAACATATTGAGGCCATATACTGGAGTCCTTATGGGTGGAACTTATGTTGAATAGATATTGGGTAGTCATTTTTTATAGAGAAAGAGTTAATGTGACTAACAATGCTGAGTATAAAGTTGAACTAGGAGTGTATAAGGATATCATATATCCATCATATGTCTAATATAGATAGAATATGTTGGCCTTTACAGTTTTATATGGGAGGCCATATATTCCTGAAGGTACCTCTATGAAATAGTTTATAGAGCTTTGGAATGGGAAGAAATATTACCCCTAGATCTATTGGGATTTTCTAGAATTTATGTATGGTGGAAAAGTAAGCACACTAATTAGTTTCTTCCCGAAAGAAAGAATAGGTGAAATAATTATTTCAAAAGATTTATGCAAGGAGATAATCCCATGAAATATTTCACAACAACCACTAAGGTGGGTTAGAAATTGAGAATGATTTGAACTTCTCAGAGTACCCAGTGAAAATCATGTATCGTTTATAGGGTAACCAATAAGGTTGGGTAATTCCTTTAGTGAATGTTCAGGGTAATAAGGGAACCTTCATGAGATCTCATATGAAAGTATGACTTAGATGTTGGAATAATGAACTCACCATTTCAAATAGGATATTCTTTTTAGGATGAAAATATATAAAGGTGGGGAGGGTGTGGAAAACGTAAATTTTGATCAAGATGACTTTATAAACATTTGAGTTAAAATGACTTATTATAGTGTGGTTTTTATTTTTCATCCTAATTATTAACTATGTGGTTTGGTAATGAAGTATGAAACATGTGGTGTTGTTGTGTTTTTAGGTTAATCTCATATAAGATGTGTGGGGTGTGTGGAATAATTGGTTTTATCTTACACTTGGTGAAGTACACTTTGATTTTTGGATTTCAATGCATGATTTTTTAAAATTGAATTACTTTTGGGTAAATCTTATTAAATTGAGACTATATTTTGATAACATGTGTCGATATATGATTTAGATCAAATTATGAGAAGTTAGGATAGTTGAATAATATTTAGCAAGAGAAATAATGTAAATTTATCACACCATGGTTTTTGGATCTCATATTGACCAATATTAATTGAAAAATGGTTAATCATGTTGTTTATAAGTTTTTTTTTTTTATGGAATTTTAGAAAAATAGTTATAGTTTCTCTATGAATAAAAATACCCTAAACCCTATATAAATATTTTCCAAACCCTCTATCCCTTAGAGTTTCTTTTTCTCCCTCAATCACTCAACCTTTAGTTGTTCTTTTCTTGATGCCTAGTCTTTTGGGATGATCCTTCAACTAATGATTTCAATGTGGGGACCCATTGGCACTCCCTATGTGGAAATTTACATGAAATTAATGAACATGATTTGAGGAATGTCACTTATATCTGTATTAATTATAACATGATTTAGATTTTGAGTCTATATTTTGTGGTTATTCATTGTTTCACTTATAGTAATATTCTTGTGAATATATATTCTAATATCATGGATAACTTAAAAATTATTATTGAAATTAATCCTTATTGACTAGTTCTTTAATATTCTGAATTATCTAGAAAAAGAATTATTTTAAATACCTTATTCATCCCACATTTCAATTGACTGGAGGCCTCTATCCCATTTGATGATAGAATGAGTTGTTGGTGTGAAATATTGGATGCATGAAATGGTTGTGATAGTATGGGACATAAATGATTATAATGAAAATCATTTTCTATGAATAGTAATGTTATATCATGACAATTCTTGTAAGAACAACATTAAGGTGGATCATGAATTATCCATATCCCTCAATACGAATGATCAAGTATCAGAACTCCATATTATTCTATAACAGAAAATTCATTAATTGGTGTGTGTTTGTGTGTTAGGAATTCATATTATATAGATTCCATGATTTTTCATGTTATTCCTATGTGATTTGATCTATAAAATGGTAGTTATATAGGTTTTATGAAAAGGGTTGTTTTTGTGTTAAAATAGGTATTATAGCATATAGGGAATGAAAAAAACCATCGAATATGGTTTATGATCAATTTATTTTGGTGTAAAACTAGTGGGTTTTGAATTATGATGTGGTATTATGGATCACACTATTATTTTTTTGATTCAATAGAGAGATGAGTAGTCATTATATTTATTGTCAGTTTAGTTATCTTTTTTAAAGTGTGATAGAATATGGAAAGGAAATATCTTATATTATATTTTTTCTATATATATCATGATTATGAAATCTGTTAGACAACAAAAAGGTGTTTATACAAGGTATTGGGATGATTTAGGCTTCATCTACATAGGGTTGATGAATTGGTTCAATAGAGATAAGTAGAACCTGTAATGATGTTTGATACTCCCTTGGTTACATTATGATCATAGGGAATCAGTCCTCCTTTGGGTCCTAGATTTAAACACCACAACATTTTCCTAGTTTGAGGGTCTTATATTGTTCTTGCATGACATGAGTAATCACTTGCACCGAACAAGGCATGAATACTCCATAGGGTCAATAGAGTATGGTACTCCCTTGATTGGTTTTCTTCAAATCATTAGGGAATGGGTCGTATTTTTGTTAATTTATTTAATCCCAAATTTTATGAAAATTTTCAATGATGAGTGGGTCCTCTATGAAGGTTTTGGTACTCCCTCAATTGGAAGATATATCTGTGAAGTGATGGTACACTGCCATAACTGGTTAGTTGAAGTGGGTGTCTTTTATTTAGGAAGATTCGATTATTTGATGTAATAGAGTAGCAGATTTAATTATGAATTATGGATTTTGAGGAGTGGGACCAAATGTACCTATTTTTATTATTTGAAATATTATTGCAGACTGATTATGTATTTATGTTATTTTTACAAGATTATGTTATAATTTTCGTTTTATGTTTATAGATGATTTTTTATTTATTCCGTTCATATTTTTGTTGCATCCTACTTGGAATCAATATACTCACCCCTACATGGGAGTTTCACCCACACATTTCAGGAATTATGTAGAAAATATACATTTCACTGGTGACATTATAATACTCGATGTTAGCTGTACTAAATCATAATGTGTCCTAGAGGTGATAGTAACAAACTACATTCCTGTTTGGAGATTAGTTAGTTGTAAATATCCCTATATATCGGATTCTATTGGATAATTTTCTATAAGTTTTTCTATAAGTGTATTTATATTTTTACCTTTTTTTACAATGCATTTTTTCTCTTATATGGATAACAACATTTTTCACAAGAACTATATAAAATAATAGTGTGTTTTATTGTGTAGTTTTCATTACATTATCCTACTTGTAGAAGTGAATTTTTAAATATATGAATTTTTATATGGGGTCCTATAAAATGTGATATGCCTGTTGGATTCTAGTCCCAATCCAATATCTAATTGGTGGCTTTAATTGTGAGGTACAATCAACTCACTGTCAGCCTTGGCGGGGCCTTTTTGGGTACTGTCGTTCCATAAAAAATTAATAGGGAGTTTAATTAAATGATTTATAGAATTTAATCCCACTAATACTAGGAGTAAAATATAGTGTAGTGATAATATTATACTTTTAGAATATATTTTTATGATATTTTTATGGAAGAAAAAATTATTACGACTTATATAATTAACATGTTACAACTATAAGAATATTCTGTAGTTTTCAACTCAAAAGAGATCTATTGGAATGATTCCTGATTAATTTTTTATAATATTATATAATAAGTAGTATAAATGGATAAATTATGTTTTTATGTGTGATATCATCATGATAAGGGAGGAAAATTTTAACATGTATGCAAAATGGAGAAGCCCATATCACTTAAAGAAATATTTTTTTGAAGATAATTTTTTTCTAAAAGTGGGTTTTTGATAAATTTGTTTTCAAAAAGTTAAAATGAAATTTATTTAATATTACATGTCTTTATCAGAGGTTTATTGTTTTTTATTATATTATTTAAAACATATCCCATGGGTGATATTATTGTAAATCAATTGAGTGTCAATGTTATTTTGTACTATTTTTTTTATCTTTTTGTTATTATCTATAAGGTAGTGTATATAATTCCATTATATTAATTTTATATTTGGTGTTAAATGATGAAGGATTTATGTTTATAATAGTAATGGGAATGAATTTTAGTTTGGGGTTCCATATCTATAAAATGAGTGTTTCAAGTTCTTAGATGATGTTTGAAAAGAAGTTTGTTGATGATTTTTTGGAATAATAAAACCATGTCAGGTTTATTTTTTGATTGGTTTTGGTTTATAGGATGTATCATGAAAATTATTAGAAGTGGAAACCATGGCAGGAAAAAATATTTTACATACACATATATATATCTTGACTTGTTATCACACTATAACGGTACCCATGGTTGGGATAGATGAATGGAAAATGAATAGATAGATTGAAATAAACCATAAAGGTGTTGAGTCAATATAGTTTTCTTTATGAATTTTCCATTTCTTTCAGTTTGGGGAGATTGTTGAATCAATAAGGTTTCCTTATGAATTTACCATTCCTTCTTATTTTAAAAATTGCAAAAACCTTATCTTAAGGAAAATTTCATTTTACCCGATACTTTGCTCATAAAGAAAAATTTTCATCCACAAAAAAATTTATCCTTAAAATGTTTTTTATTAATCATTTTTCTCTATGTATAAAATTCAGTTTCATATCCAAAACCTTGGAATCATATATATTCTTAGATATAAAGAATTCTGTTTTCAGGATCTGAATTCAGACTCTGAACTTTCTGAGTTCTGACTCCATGTTCTCTGAATTCAAGCTCCGAACACTTCTGAATTCGGAGTCCGAGTTCTCTGAATGAAGACTCCGAACATTGTAAGTTCAGACTCCGAACATTGTAAGTTAAAATTCCTAACTCTTCTGAATTCAGACCCCGAACTTTATATATTCAGACTCCAAACTCTTATGAATTCATACTCCGATATTTTGTAAGTTAAGGCTCTGAACTATCATGAATTCCGATTCCGAACATTGTAAGTTAAGACTACAAACTCTTATGAATTTAGACTCTAGAATTATAAAGAATTCTAAATCTAAATTCTTTGGATAAATAGAATCCAAATATACATATATTAGGGAATTCAAATAGTATTTGGTTGGACTTTGAACTTTCATTTTTTCTTACACTCTGAATAATGAATTTTCTTAAGTAAACATAATTTTGTTTACTTGTATTTTGGTTATAAAAATATGTCATGAATTCAGTTACTAAATAACTGTTGCTTGAGTAAGACGTGTACAGGTCCCTCCGAAATTCACGGAAAAATATGATCGTTGGAGGAGGGATCCAACCGTTGAATTTGTGCCTATAAATATTAGCTCATTTGAAAGAGCTCAATAGATGAAACAGGTTGATCAATCAATAGATTACATGTTGTTGAAGTGATTTCCAGAGAGAGATGCTTTTATAAATTCTCGGTCTTCATGTAGAAAGTTTGAACGGCTTGTTCATACTTTTCTTCATGTATAATTCCTTTGTACTGAGGAGAGATTTCCTTAAAATTAGAGACTTCAGGTTGTGAAGTCAGAGGTGTCGATTTTTTTTCAAATTGAGGGCTTATGAGGATAGAAAGACAGATACCGATCTTCAGATTGTGGTCTTACCTGGGTTTGGGTAAGACAGACTTTCATGAAACTATAAATCAAGGGACTTTTATACATGGTTGTTGGATACCCTTCTCTGTGGGTTAAAAGATTTACTACTTGTTACATGTAGTGTTTCAATTGTGTTTTCCTCTATAATTTTGGTTGTTGAGGAAAGTATAACTAAGTTATACTTCCTTATACTTGTACTCTTATTAAATAGGATTATATATGATTTAAGGTAGAATATTAGTTATTGTAAACACTTTCTAAGTATCTTATCTGGAATCACTTTTCTGGAATCAAGAAAACCTGGAGAACTTAGTGGTGTTGTCAATTTTGTTTATAAAAAATTTCCTTAAGGAATTTTTTAAGTATACAATTCACCCCCTCTCTTTTATATTGAGTATCCACACCATAGTTTGATATTACAAGCAGTATCATATTTATCTTACTATCAACCCAACAATTGGTATCAAAGGATTTGACCTTGTACCCAGAACCAATTCATCAATTGGCTTCATAGTTTTGGTTAAATATGAATTAATCTCATGATTAGATTCTGAAAAGAAATCTTATTCCTTATATTTTTTCAGAATCATATTTTCGGACTCTGAATGTTCAGATTTATATTTTTCTTAGAGATACTCTACTTCAATTTTCCAAGATTAGGATACATCTTTTCTTGTTTAAAAAATTTTGTTACTAACAAGTTTGTGTGGAATGATTTTCGTTAAGATGGAAGGTTTAAATGTTGGTTCTATAGACAATATAAATCCATCCAGACCTCCTGTTTTTGATGGAAATGATTATGAGTACTGGAGAGATAGGACGAAGACATTCGTTATTAAAAATGGATTTGATAAATACCTAATGCTGACAGGAGACTATATTATTCCTGATAAGGATTTGAGAAGTTTTACTAATTATGATAAATCAGAATAT
Source organism: Viscum album (assembly GCA_963277665.1). NCBI lineage: Eukaryota > Viridiplantae > Streptophyta > Magnoliopsida > Santalales > Viscaceae > Viscum > Viscum album. Next base: position 1,784,197,586 of record OY728126.1, on the reverse strand, counting down.
CAATCAAATTTCAGAGTCAGAAATACATTGTTGTGTTCTATGACTAGAAAAATCTATAGTCAAATATCTTCATGTGAAGCTATAAACAATATCAGGAAGTAACTTTAAGTCACACATTTTGGGATGTATTAAGTTATAGAGATAAGAAGAGCTATGTTAAGAGAAGAATATCATCGATTTTACTTTCCTTATGGTGAACCGATAAGCAAAGTTCAACAAAGGATCATGACAATTGTGAATAGCTTATAGTCTGTAGGATAAAAAGGTTAGGATGATGAGGCCCTTGTAGATAAGATCATAAACATCATGACAAATGAGTGGGAGTCCAAGCGGACAACAATTGATGAGAATAGGAAAGTCACCCAAATTTCTATAGATGAGATGTTTAGAACTCTTCTTCAGCATGGGACTAGAATGAATAGAGATGCTGAAAATGTTAAAAAGATTAATGATAATAGAGAAGTTTCTTTTACAACTACTTTAAAACATATGAAATCCAAGACTCCAGAAAGAGTAAGTAGATCAAAGTCATAGAAAGTCACTATTCAGTCAGAATATAATGATATAGAAAAGTCTGATAATGAATTAGCTAATCTTACTCAGAGAATGAACAAGATAGTAGATTAAAAAACAATCAAAACAAGTTGAAGAAGAGTGACTAAAAATATAAGAAAGATGGGGATATTACATGTTATGAATGTATAAGAACATGTCATATTAGACATGATTTCCCTCAATTGAAAAATACGGAAAAGAAGGAAAGATATTCAGTGAGAAACAAGAAGAAGTTCTATCATTCGAAGCACAAGAAATGTCTTAAAGATAACAAAACTTGGAGTTCTAGCTATGTAGACTCTTCAGGAAGTGAATATTCTGAATATGAATCGTCAACACCGAAAAATATTGGATTCATTGCTACTACTTCTTTCAAAAATACATGTATTATGGCCAATGTACACTCTGCTGAGCCTTTAACGAATTTATCTATTGACAAGAATTACTATTTTAAAGATATTACTTCTAGTGATGAAATGTCATCTTCAGATAATGAATAAATACCTTCATATGAATAAGTATCTATATTTTCCAAGTTGTTAGAAGCAAAAAATTATAAAATTTCTATGAAACTAGACAAGGAAAATACTATGGAAGAAGTCCTTACAAAAGAGATTTCAGACCACTCTAGAGATCTTAAAGATTAGGATTAGCTTCTATAAAACCTTTCTAAAGCCCATAAGAAAGTAAATTCTGAAAAAGAAAAACTTTCTAAAGATCTTAAGATTTCCATTTTAAAAATAAATGTTTTTGAGGAAATATCTAACCCTTAGGAAAGGATTACTAAGGATAAGATTTTTTAATTAGAATAAAATCTAAAATATATTATCCTAAGAAAAATATTGAAAACATTAATTCTGGTAAAGAAAATCTTTACAAGATGTATTCTCAAATCAAACCTCAAGGAAATACTACTGGAGTAGGTTATACTCATAGAAAACCTATTTTCAAAAACAACTTTTTTATTCCATCCAAATCCCCTTTTTGTACTAAATGTCAATGTGGTGGGAATTGGAAGAAAAACTATTCTATGAATAATGTTCAATCTCTTATGTTTCATAAAGCTTATTTTTCTAAACAAATGTGGATACCCAAAGTTTTATTGTCTAACAATTCTGAATCCAATAAATCTTGGATTCCAAAAGTCTAACATTCTTATTTTCAGGTGAATAAAGAAATTACCAACAATAATACTTAATACATGGATAGTGGATGTTACAGACATATTTCTTGTAACAAAAACATCATTGAAAATATTATCATAACGAAATGAGGAAAAGTAACATTCAGAGATAATGATATGGGATAAATTATTCATATAAGTAAAATATTTCTTCTTGGAAAAACAATAACTTAAAATTTTCTATCTGTTAAGGGTCTTAAGCACTACCTCATTATCATAAGTCAATTATGTGATGATGGTTCCCTTGTGAATTTTAGGAATGAAAAGTGCTTAGTACACAATTCCAAGGAAGGGTTTTTTCATTCTGCCAATAGGAAAGAGAATGTTTACACACTAAAATTAGAAGACCTTAGGAGCCAAGACCTACCTTGACTTAGTGCAATGGAAGATCATTCTTGGTTATTTCATAGAAGGTTAAGACATTGTAACCTTAGGAACCTATGCAAACTCTCTATGAAATGACTAGTTAAGGATCTACCGGAGCTTAGATTTGATTCTTAAAAAGTCTGTGACCCTTGTCAATATGGAAGGAAACATAAATCAAGTTTTTAATCAGTCGTTGAAGTCTCAACCACTGATTCATTATAGTTAGTGGATATGTATATTTTTGGAACAACACAAACTGGATGAATTGGAGGAAAATATTATTTATTTTTCATAGTTGATGATTACACAAGATTTACATGGGCCTATTTTATAGCAATGAAATATGAAGCATTATATTATTTCAAAATTTTTAGAGCCCATGTTAAATATGAGAAAAACCTTCCTTTGATAACTATTCATAGTGATCATAGATGAGAATTTCAAAATTCTGATTTTTAAACTTTTTGTAGTAGAAAAGGCATTACTCATAACATCTCAAAACCTAGAACACCTCAATAAAATGGTTTTGTTGAAAGAATAAATAGAATTATTCAAGAGATAACAAGAACCATGTTAAGTGAATATTCAATAGCCAATCATTTTTGGGTTGAAGCGGTATATACTACTTGTTATAGTATAAATCTTGTTTTGATTAGACCTTTTCGTAATAAAACCCCTTATGAGTTATGGAATGGTACAAACACTAGACTTTCCTACTTCAAGGTTTTTGGTTTCAAGATATTCATTTTGAATACTAAAGATAATTTACACAAATTTTCACAAAAATCTGATGAAGGAATTTTCCTAGGCTACTCTACGACTTCTAAGGATTATAAGGTTTTCAATAAAAAACTAGTACTATTGGAGAGACAGTACATGTCAATTTTGATGAAACTGACCCTTTTCTTTTTGAACAACCCCAACCTACATCTTCAGATGTGTTTTCAAAAACTTATTATCAACCTATGTAAAAAGATCCTTCTAATAAAGAAAATTTCCAAGAAGATAATTCTGAAACTTTTACCCCAAAATATTTCCAACCCTATGTTGATAAACAGGTTTTACAGATCCCAAATAGGTTCTTTTTTAAAGAATCATCCCAGTGATAGAATCATTGGTGATGTAAATCAACTCGTAAGGACTAGAAGTTCCTTAAGGAATGAATTAGAACATCTAGCATTCCTTTCCCAATTAGAACAAAAAAGTACTGATGAAGCTTTAGGTGATGATGATTGGATAAAAGCTACGCAAGATGAGATAAATGAATTTGAAAGGAATAAAGTCAGGACCATGGTTGAAAGACCTAAGGAAGCTTCTATTATTGGAGTAAAATGGGTCTTCAAAAATATGTGTGCTGAAAATGGAATCATAGTAATAAATAAAGCTAGATTATTTAATAAAGGCTATACTCAACCAGAAATTGTAGACTATGAAGAAACATATGCTCCAGTAACTAGACTTGAATCAATTCATATTTTACATGCCTTTGCAGCCTTCTTCAATTTCAATCATTTTCAAATGGATGTGAAATTTTCTTTCCTTAATGGTCGTGTACAAGAGGAAGTTTTTGTTGGAAAACCTTCTGGTTTTGAAGATTTAATACATCGTGAACATGTTTTAAAACTTACCAATGCTTTGTATGGACATAAGAAATACGTTCAATCTTGGTATAATATACTTACAAGATTTTTGCATCAAAATAATTATGTTATGGGAAATGTATATCCAACCCTTTTTATAATGAAAGATAAGAATTTTTTCTTATTTTTAAAATTTATGTTGATGAAATTATATTTGGTTCAAGTCAGTAATATTTAACGGATTCCTTTGTGGATCTAATGAAATCTGAGTTTGAAATGAGTATGATGGGTGAGTTAACATTTTTCCTTTGTTTTCAAATTTCTCAAAAACCAGAAGGAATATATATATCCCATTATAAAAATATTAAATATTGTAACGTCCCGGTTCCGGGTGCCACTCAACGGGTTCCCCGAACTCGGTTCGCCACGTGACCTCAAGCGCATTTCCCCAAACGCCAGAGGGTGCTGACTAGCAGCGAGGGCCCAGGTCTGAGAGTGGGGAAACTATGCCCTCATTTTTCAAAGTGTTGCGCAACAGAATACAAAATAAACATACAACAAATAGCAGAAGCAGTAAACCATACACAACTGAAATAAAAATAGCACTAGATACATCCAACAATATATAATCAATGATGCTACATGTCTCATGTTCTAAGAAAATATCCAGAACATGTTATACATCAATACAGTTCATCAAAATGCAGAGTACAACAAAACAAAGCAAAAACAGGTGGCAATGGCATCGCGAGCCTTGGCTCCATCCCATGCCCTCCTACTCCTTAGTAACAGTCAAGTACCTATATAGGGACTCTGGCCCCTATCTGCACCTATAGAAACATAATCTGTTTGGGCCAAAAAGCATGACCCATACAGGGTGTGAGAAACATATCTCAATAGGCACCCACCAAAGGCCCTTACCCAAATGCGTTTAAGCATGCAACAACAGTGTGAAGTAGTAAAATGAAAAAAGTAATCAGTGCTCAAAAGTAACAAACTACCTGTTATATTTCCATTTTATTATTCATTTAATCATTTAAGAAAAACACCACAGGGAATTTCTAAGTAAGTTGTCATCATCCTCAAACAACCAAAATTTCACCCTCAGGAAATCATAATCCAACCCGCAGGTATAGACCTCAGGTGTAATAGAAATTTCCCTCAGGCATACGATGTGTCGCCCTCAGGCATTGAAGTCAGGCCCCCGGGCACGAAAGGTTGCCCTCCGGCGAAATAACTACAGCCCTTGGACTAAATAGTGCAGTTCCTGCAGGCTAATCACAATAACACCCTCAGTCTAAAAAAGTAACCGGGACATGTCCAATAGGTAAACCAGCAGCAAACAAGAAATTACTCTCAAGGAAATTCTACAAATACTACTTTAAAGGCATACCCTCGAGCATCCTGGCCAAACTGCTAAACAGTGGAACACACCCCCAGGGTGGTTCCGGATCCAAGCAACGATCCCAACCAGCATTTTAATATCACATTTAAATCACCTATTCAAATCTAGGTATTTAAAATAGCTATGGCCTTAGCCACACGACAACCCAACATGGGTTCGTGGCTAGAAAACACACAAATCACATGGCAGTTGAAAAAAAACACCAAGCCACCTACCTAATACGTCAACAAGCGGTATACACGATCGTCGATCCCAGAAACGCCCAAGAATTCCGTAGATATGAAGTAAGAAAACTCTCATTCAATCTCAAATAACTTTTATTAGGAGAAGAATTGGTCAGCAACACACAAGGATAAGAGAGGGCTTACCCACGTGGTTCCAATAAGATCTTCTGAGGCAGAAACGGATTCCTGACACTCGATCGGTTGATCCACGAAGATCCGTCCTTCCTCCCAAGATTTTTCCTCTGGTTCTAAACCTTCCCTATGAACAGGGGAGGCTACTGCCAATTTATGCGGAAAAAACAAAGTACACGACATGTACTTCTAAGTACACGGCTTGTACTTCCTTCATTTAACTATTCCTCTGGAGGCACTACCATACTGTTCATCCGTCGACTTGAGTACACGATATGTCCTCTCGAGTACACGGCGTGTACTGTCGCCCAGCTGGCGGCTACTCCACCGCCTTACTGTTTCGGCCTGCTGACTGACTACATGGTGTGTAAAGTACCACTACACGGCGTGTAGTCCGTTCCTACACCATTCATCATTGACATGGCTACACGCCCCATGTACCCATCCCACACGACCAAAAGTACATGGCATGTGGAAAAAGTACACGGCGTGTAGTTCTAAAATTTTGGATTTTTCCGCATTTTCCATATTTTCTCAAAAAAACTTAAGGAAAAGAGAAAAGAAGAAGCCCATACCTCAAAAATAAGAACCGGGTTCTTACTAACTTCCCCCCTTATAGAAATTCGTCCCCAAATTTCCCTTCCAAGGTTGGAGAAGATATAGCCGTGGACAACTCCGGCCACTGACCATGTACATCAGTTTCTTGCTCCCAAGTTTCGTCCTACACTTGGCCATGCGGCCATAGTAGTCGTACGAGATGAACTCACCGGCCCCGGAGAACCTTCGTGCTCCTGGGAACGATACAAACCGGATTCTCCTCAAAGGACGCATCTGCTTCCAGCTCAGCCTCATCATGCTGAAAGACGTGAGACGATTCTGAATGATAGAGACGCAATTGAGACACATGGAAGACGTCGTGCATGGCTCGGTACCGCTGCTGTAACTGCAACCGATAGGCAATGAGCCCGACTCACTCCAGAATCTCTAATGGCCCCACATACCTCGGTGAAAGATTACCCTGTCTCCTGATCCGCTTATGTCCCATCCTTAGCGAAACACATAGAAAAACCTAATCCCCGACCACGAACTCTAATGGTCATCTACGACGATCAGCATAAGACTTTTGAAGAGACTATGTAGTAACCATATGCTTCTGAATCAACTGGACCTGCTCAGATATCCCCTGCACGAGTTGTGGCCCCATTAAAGCTCCTCAACTACCTCTAACTTTCACAAAGTTGAATGGAATATCCTACCATATGAAGCCTCAAATGGTGTCATCTCAATAGTCATCTAAAAACTATTTTTTATAAGAAAACTCAACTAGGGGTATATGCTTCTCCCAAGAGCCCCCAAAGTCCAGGACGCAAGCACGCCGGATGTCCTCTTGCACCTGTAACGTACGATCTAACTGGCCATCGGTCTGAGGGTGGTATGTTGTGATCAGAAGCACCTGTGTATCCAGTGCCCTCTGAAAACTCTTCTGGAAATGAGGTGTAAAGTGGGTGTCCCTATCTGGAACGATAGAACGAGGGACCCTATGAAGACAAACAATTTCATGGATTTACAGCCTTCCTAGCTCCTCAACAATGTAGGTCTCCTAGATCAGAAATAAGTGATCTACATTCATGATTCTATCCAAAACAACCCACACAGCGTCATTTCCGTGAGGTGACCTCAGCAATCCCGTCATGAAATCCATCGCGACATCATCCAATTTATAATCTGGAATGGGTAACTGTTGTAACAGCCCAGTTGGCCTCAGGTGCTCTTCCTTCACCTACTGATAGGTGGAACACCTCGTAACAAAACCTGATATCTCTCTCTTCATACTCGGCCACCAGTACTGACGCCTCAAGTCACGGTACATCTTGGTAATCCCTGGATGAACTAACCAAGCTGAAGCATGAAACTCCCGCATCAGCTCCTCGCGTATATCCCCTGAAACCCACACTCATCCATGGAAACACAAAACCTCATCACCGCCTATCGTTCACCAAGGAGAAGGGTCCCCACTTGCCATCATCTCCTGTAGAATGAGGCATTCTGAATCTGATAGCTGTCTCATCCTCACTCTGTCCAGGAGGGTAGAAGTCACAACTAAAGAGGAAAGATGAGTCTGCCCCTGATTATCGTGCACCTCTAGATGCATCTCAGAGAACAAGGCCATAAGCTGCCAATCACCACTGGCCTCCTACACTGCATGTATCTGAGTCTTCCTGCTCAGTGCATCAGCTACTGCATTACCTTTACCAGGTGTGTAGGCAAGCTCAAAATTGAAGGACTGTAGGTACTCGACCCACTTCCTCTTCCTCAGATTCAGGTCATTCTGAGTATAGAAATACTTGAGGATTTTGTGGTCGGTGAAAACCACAAATGCTCTCCCAAAAAATAATGTCTCCAACATCGTAACTCATGAACAATTACAGCTAACTTGAGATCATGCATCGGGTAATTCCTTTCATGTGGCCTCAACTGCCGAGACCCGTACGCAACTACTCGATCACCCTACATCAACACTGCTCCTAGACCAATACCTGATGCATCATAGTAAACTATATAGCTCTTCCCCTGCTCTGGGAGTATCAGGATCGTTGCTAAAGTCATCCTTCCCTTCAGGTTCTGAAAAGTTGTCTCGCAAGCTTCCGACCAAACGAACTTCACACCCATCTTAGTCAGACCTATCAACGGTACTGCTAAGCTGGAGAAGTCCTGTATGAAACATCTGTAGTAACCAGATAGCCCTAAGAAACTACGTATCTAAAACACGTTCTTAGGATTCTTCCAGGAAACTACTACCCACACCTTCTCTGGGTCTACTACAACTCCTGCCTCTGAGATGATGTGACCCAAGAAGTGAATTTGGTCCATCCAAAAGTGTCACTTTGAGAGCTTATCATATAGAAGATGCTCTCTTAGTGTACTCAATACGATCTCATGATGGATGGCATGGTTGTGTCGAGTGTGAGAGTACAACAAGATGTCATCCACGAATACTACCACAAAAGAATCAAGATACGGATGGAACACATGATTCATCCGAGCCATGAAAACTATTGGCAAGTTCGTGAGTCCGAACGGAATAAAAAAGTACTCGTACAGACCATATCTGCTCCGAAAAGTAGTAAGAGGTATATCCGATGGTCTCACACGCAGCTGCTGATATGCTAATCTCAAGTCAATCTTTGAGAACACTCATGCTCCACGAAGCTAATCAAACAGATCATCTATCCTCGGCAAGGGATATCAGTTCTTAATCGTCAACTGGTTCAGCTTCCAATAATCCCTGCAACGTCTAAGGGTACCATATTCCTTCTTCACAAAAAAGAACGGAGAACCCCAAGGAGAAGTACTGGTTCAGATAAAACCTTTCACCTGTAACCCCTCTAACTGCCTCTGGAGCCCCCGCAGCTCAGTTGTAGCCATCCTATAAGGAGGAATGGACACTGATGCTGCTCCTGGCACGAGCTCAATATAGAAATACACATCTCACTCTAGAGGTAGACCAAAAAAATTGTCCGGGAAGACATCCCTAAAATGATCTATAACTGGAGGGAAATCCGTCTGACAAGTCCCCTGGTTATCCAGATACAAACTCGCAATCTAGGATGTGACTCCACCTCTCCCATGATGCTCTGGTCTAGCTCGACTCTCCTGAACATCCCATTAACCCTTGTATAGAAACTCTCCGCCATCTGGTGATGTGAAACGCACCCTGCGACGATAGAAGTATACAATGGCTCGGTATGGAACCAACCAATCCATCCCGAGAATGAAGTCAAAAGTTTTCATCTCTAAGACATAGAGGTCCTATAAAAGGTGACACCCACCAACCTCAAGGGGGCACTCCTTGCACTGATGCACACCAACCGTTCTAGTCCCCAACGTATTTTCTAGCATCATGATATCAGATAAAGTGGAAAAACAGAGTCCAAGGCTCTCCAAAATGGGTACAGATATGAAACTATGTGTATCACCCGTATCGAAAAGTACTAAAGATAAGACAGAAGCTACAAGAATAATACCTATGACTGTAGAAGGTCTGAGATCCTGCTCCTACTGGGTCTGTTGCACTGCATAAGCCTGCCCAGTTCCACGGCCCTGCGACATAGCCTGACTACCCTGAGGTGTCCTGCCCTGCTACCTCTGAGATCCTAGTGTTTGGCTACCACAACAACGACCACTATCTCTGCCTGCACGCCCTGACGTATTCCAGTTCCACGACGGGTAAGAACCCACTGGTCCTGATCCCGCACGCGGAGTCTGTATAGAACCCCTCTCACTAGAAACTGGTGGAAATTACCTACAAAAGCGATGTAGATGAACCATCTTGTCGCAATCTCAGAACTCCACTAAGTCTCGTGGACATTGCGGTCTCTTGTGCCCATCTCTACCACACTGGTAGCACCTGACCGAACCACTTGAAGAAGCTGCCTGGCTGGTACTTCCACCCTGAGAGAAGTCCATCTGTCTCTTCCTCTTGCCAACAGAAATAGTACCAGTAACTGGTGCTGAACATCCCTGGACCACACCACTAGATTCTTGTAGGTTCCTCTCTATAATCAGCGCCTGATTCATGATAGAGTGTACTAAAGGAAACCTGAAAAAATTCACCAGTGCTTGGATTTCATACCGAATACCATCCTCAAAACTTCTGTCTCTCAACATCTCATCACCCACCAGCACGGGTGAAAAACTCTGATGTTCCGTAAAACAATCAGAATAGTCCATCACCGACATAGTGCCCTGCTACAGATTCATGAACTCTCAAGCTTTATCTTCTCTCAGCGTATCTGGGAAGAAAGAGTCATAAAATACTGCCTGAAATTCTTCCCATGCCATGTCCCTGTGGTGCTCTGACTGGGTGGTAACATCCCACCTCCTCTTGGAGGAATCATGCAACATATATGTCGCGAGCTTGACCCTCCGCCCTAGAGGCATCTCAAGAGGCTCAAAAATAGTCTGCATCGACCCCAACCATGACTCTGCAGCCTGTGGTCCGCCATCCCCTGAGAATGTAGGAGGATGCTGCTGCTGGAAGATTCGCGTCAGCTCGGCCATAGATGTAGTGGCCTACGGTGCTCCTTGAAAGGTCTGCATGAACCACATAAATCCTTCACAGAACTGTGCCTCTGTGCCCGTGTCTGGTACAATAGCTGGTGCTGCATCTGGCTCTGCTGGAGGATCCACTGGTAGCCCATGGCCCACCATCTCTAGATTATAATCATTTCTTCTCTCCGGGAGAACAAACCATGAACGTCTATGCGGCATGACACTACAAGGTCAAAAAAATGCCTTAGATTTAAGATTTATCCAGAGTGAATGTGAAGGAACCCCAAAGGGAACAAGAGGAAGAAGGCATTTCAAGATTTGAAAAACAAGACTACACGACGTGTACAATGACTACACAGCGTGTACTTGACTTCCCTTCACCTGCCCGGGTCCTTCAACACGGCTAAGCCACACGACATCCATTGAACAAAAACTACATGGCATGTATATAATCTAAACGTTGTGTATGGAGTTATTTTCCAACTTCTCGTGTCGTCTATGACACGACCGACTACTCGGCTTACAACTACACGACGTGTTACACACACACACGGCGTGTACACCACCCCGTTTCCCAGCCACACGGCTAACACCACACGGTCTGTCCTCGGACAAGACTACACGGTGTCTTCAAGGAGAGGTGACACCAGCCCGTGTTGCTAGTTACACATTCGAGTCCCCAGGTCCCACTACACGGCGTGTTCATTATTGACAAGACGTGATCTGTACAGGAGTTCTCCGACCCTTGTTGTTAGTTAGACGACCAGACTCTGGGACAATAGTAAACGACGTGTACATCCTGTACACGACGTGTTTTATCCAATCCTTCCCTACCCCATGTCGCCGTCACACGGTTTTTGACACGGGAAGAGACTACACGACGTGTACTCTGGGTACACGGCGTGTACTCAAAAAGTTTATTTTTCTTCCCGAACAGAAGGCCATACACGTCATGTATAAAGATACTACACGGCGTGTATACTGGGTTTCCAGATAGTATGCCTCAGAAACTTCCCCAAAACCCATAAAATACTAAAAACCAACCCCTAAGTTTCATATTCCGATCTGTGAGGTCCCATACTCCCCACGTATCAAAGTTTCACAACTTCTTTGTGTTATAAAAAATAAACAGTCAATGATCCACCAAATTCTGGTCAATGGGGGACCATACTCCCCAAAAACTGAAGTTTGGCATCCATTATATAAATAGGCTCAAACAAAAATACCATATCACAAGAAGGTATTTTTCAAGCAGCTATCACAACAGCATGCTTTATTAGAACAACAACTATCACAACAACTTGAAATTTCTAATGCACCTATATGGCATGGAAACTATGCATGGCATGTGTTATCTAGCATGTGCCTATATGATGCATGAGACGGAATACCCTCATCTCATCGGGTTGCTACAAAATAGAACCCACTGATAAATTATAAACAACACAATATCAAGTGTGTCACCCAACGGTGAAAACAAATCAACTGTAAAATTTGTAAAATTAGTAAAATTGTAACACGAGGTAAATTGGATTTTCCCTATACATGGGTTAGCTATGACCGAGCATGGCTTATTACCAACTATCGTTCGTCCTATCCATGACTACAACTCCAAATAGAAAGTCAATGAAAAGAACCCCTCTGATACCACTTTTTAACATCCCGGTTCCAAGTGCCACTCAACGGGTGCCCCCGAACCCGGTTCACCACGTGACCTCAAGCGCATTTCCCCAAATGCCAGAGGATACCGACTAGCAGTGACGGCCTAAGTCTGATAGTGGAGAAACGATGCCCCCATTTTTCAAAGTGTTAAGCAGTGGAATACAAAATAAACATACAACAAACAGCAGAAGCAGTAAACCATACACAACTGAAATAACAATAGAAGTGGATACATCCAACAATATATAATCAATGATTCTACATGACTCATGTTCTAAGAAAATAGCCAGAACATTTTATACATCAATACAATACATCAAAATGCAGAGTACAACAAAACAAAGCAAAAATAGCTTGTAGTGGCATCACAAGCCTAGGATTGGTCCCATGCCCTCCTACTCCTCAGAAACAGTCAAGTAACTGTATAGGGACTCTTTCCCCAATCTACACCGGCAGAAACATAATCCGTTTGGGCCGAAAAGCATGACCCAAACATGGTGTGAGAAACATATCTCAGTAGGAACCCACCGAAGGCCCGTGCCCAGGTGCGTGTAAGCATGAAATAATAGTGTGCAGTAGTAAAATCCAATAATGTAAGCAGTTCTCAAAAGTAACTAACTACCAGTTATATTTCCATTTTATTATTCATTTAATCATTTAAGAAAAACACCACAGTGAATTTCTAAGTAAGCAGTCAGCGTCCTCAGACAACCAAAATATCACCCTCAGGTAATTAGAATCCAACCCATAGGTATATCCCTCAGGTGTAACCGAAATTTCCCTCTGGCGTATGAAGTGTCGCCGTCAAGAACAGAAGTCGAGCCCTCAGGCACGAAAGGTTTCCCTCAGGCGAAATAACTACTGCCCTAGGGCTAAATAGTGCAGTTCCCACAGGCTAATCACAATAACGCCCTCAGGCTAAACACGTAACCGGGCCATGTACAACAGGTAAACAAGCATTAAATAAGAAATTACTCTAAATGAAATTCTACAATTACTACTTTAAAGGCATACCCTCGGGCATCCTGGCCAAATGGGTAAATAGTGGAACACACCCCCGGGGTGGTTCCAGATCCAAGCAACAATCCCAACCAGCATTTTAATATCACATTTAAATCACTTATTCAAATATAGGTATTTAAAATAGCTATGGCCTCAGCCACATGACACCCCAACATGGTTTTGTGGAACGAAAATTGATTAAACACATAGTAGTTGGAAAAACAAACACCAAGCCACCTACCTTATACGTCAACAAGCGGTATACACGATTGTCGATCCCAGAAATTCCCATGAATGACCTAGATCTGAGGTAAGAAAACATTCATTCAATCTCAAATAACTCCCGTTAGGAGAAGAAATGGTCAGAAACTCACTAGGAGAAAAGAGGGATTACCCGCGTGGTTCCAACAAGATCTTCCGAGGCAGAAACGGATTCCCAATGCTCGATCAGTTGATCCACGAAGATCCAACCTTCCTCTCGAGATTCTTCTTCTGGTTCTAAACCTTCACTGTGAACATGGGAGGCTACTTCTGATTTAAGCGAAAAAAAAGTACACGACCTGTACTTCCTTCATTTAACTGTTCCTCTGGCGGCACCCCCATACTGTTCATCCGTCGACATGAGGACACAACATGTACTCTCGAGTTCACGGCATGTACTGTCACCCAGCTGGCGGCTGCTCCACCACCTTTCTGTTTCGGCCTGCCGACTGACTACACAGTGTGTAATGTACAACTACACAAGGTGTAGTCGGTTCCTACACCCTTCATCGCCGACATGGCTACACGCCCCATGTTCCCATCCCACACGGCCAAAAGTACACGACGTGTGGAAAAAGTACTTGTTGTGTAGTTCCAAAATTTATGATTTTCCCCATTTTCCATATTTTGTCAAAAACACTTAAGGAAAAGAGAAAGGAAGAAGCCCATACCTCAAAAATAAGAACCGGGTTCTTAAAAATATCTTCGTAGAAATAATGGATATAAAAAAACTAAGAGTATTAGTATTACCATTGTACCTCAAACACACTTGATCATGATGAAGCTGGGAAACCAGTAGATCAGACATCTTTTAGAGTTATGGTGGTAAGTTTACTTTACTTGAAAACTTCTCATCTAGACTTAATGTTTTATGTATGATTATGTGAAAGATATCAATCCAATCTCATGGAATATCATTTAGAAGAAGAGAAAATAATTTTTCACTACTTAAAGGGAACCATGAATTTAGGACACTTTTATACTTCTGGAAATGATTTTATTTTAGAGAGTTTTTCGGATGCAGACATTGGTGGATGTTGAATGGATAGAAAAAGTACATCTGAAACTTGTCATTTCATACTAGATTCATTAGTTTCCTGGTCATGCATGAAGCAACACTCAGTAGCACTTTCCACTTCAGAAGTAGAATATGTGTTAGCTAGATGTTTTCGTGCTCAAGTGTTATGGATGCAACACACACTCACAAACTATGGTATGATTTTTACCTAAACACAAATTTTGTGTGATAACACTAGTTCCATTGCCCTACATAAAACAATGCACATCACTCTCGTGAAAACATATATATAACAGGGATCACTGTGTTAGGGATCACACACAAAAAAGGATATCATTCTTTAATTTATCAGAACACAAGATCAACATGTTAATATTTTCACAAACTCTTTACCCTATGATATATTTGAATACACTAAACAGATGTTAGGATTGTTAACCATAAGTTAATCCTCCTTGTTAAATTTCTATTGAAACCAATCTCCTTACAGTAATAAACTCCTTTTCATTAAGGGAGTACATTTTCTTGTTAGTTATTTTTCAAATCTTTCGTATTGAAAATTTTCGTACTCACATTTTTCCTAATCTTTCGTAATGAAGATTTTCATAGTCATATTTTTCAAATCATTCATAATTAAAATTTTCATAGTCCAAAATTTTCATACTCAAAATATTCATAATGATGATTTTCTTACTCAAACTTTTTCTCAATGAAGATTTTCTTACTCAAAATTTTCTTAATGGAGATATTCGTTTTCAATTTTTTTTGTAATCAAATTTTCAGAATCTAAAGTTCTTTAAGAAATTTTTTTCCATCAATACGAATAATATTTCCAGGAATCCAAAAGGTATGTTTCCTTTCATGAGTTTTTGTAATCATCCTTTATTTTCTATTAGTTTCTATTGTTTTTAAATTTTTCGAGATTCACTTTTCCTTAAATCCGAATGTTTTTATTAAAAAACCTCAAAAGATCAGATCTAATATTTTGTTGTGTCTATCATATCAACCGTTAGATCTGATCAGAAATTTTTTTATCCATTTTATTGAGTTTGGATGATGAACCATCACATCAAACTCTTATATAAAGGACCCCCCCCCCCCCCGATGTTTTCCCACATCGATTCACAATCTATCGGGTGATAAAGTTCATCCCTTCTACATGAGCTCATTCTGGATATTCAAAGGATTCCCAATTCTGAATTTCTGTAGAAGAATCCTCTTAGAATGATATGTATACTGTCAAGAAAATCTTGGAGTGGCAGGAATATAGAGAAAGGTTGGTGCATCATAATTATTTAAAAAATATGATTTGATTATCTTGAAAAACATCAGGCTGAATGGATGTGAGAGTGCTTGCATATCAAAGTGAGGTGCTCAAGATTTGGTGTATCCGAATTTGATTGTTGAGTATTATGAATCAGTTAGTTTCTTCAAGGAATAAAGAAGAGAGAAGTTTTCCTTCAACAACTATGGAAAGACCTATGTTATTTTATATACAAAGTAGCTAGTTTAATTGGTATTCCATATGAAGGGGAAGCTGAATTCTGTTCCCAAAAGTTGATGGATGTAAAAGGAAGTTTTGTTAAGGTGAAAGATATGGATATCTTCAATCATAAAGGCATAAAGACTCCGAAGATTACTCATCTATGTATAAATTATCAGATTCTCAAATTATGGGTTCAAGGTTTCATCATTTTGAGAAAAGGTGACAAATATAAATTGAATAAGAGTGACATGTATATCTTAGATTCCTTGGTAAATCTCAATAAGATCATTTTGGTTAAGCATATTCTCATTAAAATTGAGAATATTAAGAATGGAAACTTGAAGGGTCAGATAATCATGTATCTAGCCATTATTTCCAAGTTAATTGTTTGGTGATTATAATACATTGAAATTCCTTGCAGTTCAAAGCCAAGGAATTGCAAGGTCATGCTGGTCAGCGATGAAACATTGAAGAGGATGAACATTAGTTTTTCTAAAGACTCAATAAAATCTTATGACTACCAGAGGAAGAAGAAAAAGCTATTCTGAAGAAACAAGAAGTGGCTAGACCGTCCAAAAAGGTAGAAAAGAAGAGGAAGTTGGAAGAAGTAGAAGAGGAAGAAAAGACCCCAAAATCTAAGGAAGCTCAATCCGCACTTCCAAAACCTAAGAAGCAAATAGATTATCCGGATGAGGTAGCAGCTAAGTGGAGGGAAGACAAATATAAAAGAAAAGTAGGGGAGCCAATTTTTGGTTTGGATCTTACTGAAGTAAAAGCCTTAAGAGAGAAGACTATTAATGAGATTGAGAAGCAAGAAAAAGAAAATAAGCAAAAGAAGATGTTTTTTGAAACAGAGATTGTTCAATTCCTTCAGAGGGATACTGAAAAAGCTTCTAAACAAATTTCTGTACCAGAATCCTTCTGGGTAGAAGCATTACCTAAAACTCTTGGGAAGAATTTTTTCACTCTGGAAAAATTCAAAGAAGTAAAAGAATTAGGAGTCGGAGAACAAAATTAAAGCAGTGGTGATACAAGAGATTTTATTAAGCATGTGGATGACTTTAATGAGAAGGAAAGACCATATGAGAAATTGTCAATATGAATCTCTCAAGATGAATATTTAATGCTTTCTACTCCTGGGTTAGATGAAAAGGCTGAAGATGAAGTGAATAACATCTCTGAGGAAGAATGTTTTAATTAGGAATTCATTCACCCTAAGGATGTTGAGGCATAAACTAAGAAAGAAGAGATAGATGAAGATAAGATTGTTCAACTATCTGACAGTGAACATAAATCTCTGGATGAGGAAGCCATTCCAAAAACCGATACTGGTAAATAGTTAATTGCTGATACACCTGCTAAATTCATTTTAAAGAAGAAGAAATTTGGTGGATCTTTAAAGAGGAATCTTGATGACCCATAGAAAGATCCCTATCCAGGAAATGTTTCAGATTCGAAATCATCATCCCTTGGAAATGATTTTGTTTTTCAATCGTTCAAGAAGTGTGTTCATACCATTCTGATTTTTCCAAGCACTAAATACAGATTCCAGATGCATCAAAAGACACTAAATCAACAATAATATTCAGTATCCATGGTGATGAATAAGGTTGTGAAGCTTGAGGCTGATTTCAATAATTGTTTCATTAACTATGATGCCCACAAAAGGTCTTTTAAGAAAATTATTAGTTGGTAAAAGAAGATATTGGAATAAATGAGATATCTTTATGAGTTTCAAGATGGTGTAAATAAGGCTTTTGACATTGAAGATGATAAGATCAAGGATCTCAAAACTATTTTTGAAGAAAATATGACTCTAGAACAGAATTCTCAGATTCAAGAGGTAAAGGATTTGAATAGAAAGTTATATACAATAGTTCAATGCTGGAATAGAGAAAGAGATCTTCAGATTGAGATTGAAGAAAATCTTGTCAAGTTGGAAGAAGTCGTGAAGGCTCTGGCAGACGGTCTTAAGGCTCAGAAAGATAGAATCAAATCCTTAGAGAAGAAAGATGAGGATCATGAGCAGATTTTTAAGGGAGAATAGGAAGATCATAAAAATCTCAGTAAGCTAAAGACAATAGTGAAGAAGTTGATGCCCAAGGAAAAGGAATGATAATCTTTCTTAAATCTGATCTTTTGTGGTATTTTCCTTATTCTGTAAATTTTTCCAATCCTAATGTAATTTCAGTTGCTCGATTTTGATTGGTCATTTTTTACTAATATTTCAGCTTACATAATTTATTTTCCATTACTTCAAATTTCTTTTTTAAAATTACAAAGGGAGAGAAAGGAAAAATAATTCTATGTATAGAAGATGTTTCCCTAAGTATGGGGGAGTGTTTATCTAAGGGGGAGTTTTCATTACAAACATTTCCATATTCAAGATAATTAAAAATATCATTCCAGAAATCTAGAATATGATCCTTAGAGTTACAAAGCCTAAGGGGGAGTTAGTTGTATTCATCCTTTCCCATTTGATAAGGGAGATATGTTTTGTTTAAAAAGTCATGAAAAATATTTTCTAAGTCCATATATTCTTTTTCGAAAGGATGTTTTTGATTTCCAAAAAGGGGGGGATTGTTAAAACAATAAGGTTTTCTTTATGACTTTTCCATTCCTTCATGTTTGGAGATATTGTTGAGTCAATAAGGTTTCCTTATGAAATTATAATTCTTTTTTTTTGAAAATCACAAACAATTTATCTTAAATAAAATTTCATTTTACCCTATTCATTGCTTTCATAAGGAAATTTTTCCCCCAAAGAAATGTATCCTTACTATGTTTTTTATTAATCATTTTATCTCTAAGTATAAAATTTGTTTTCGTATCCAAAACCTAGATATCATATATAAACATAAATATAAAGAATTCTGTTTTCAGGATCTGAATTCAGACTCTGAACTTTCAGAGTTCAGACTCCGAGTTCTTTGAATTCAGACTCCGAACCCTTCTGAATTATGACTTCGAACATTGTAAGATCATACTCAGAACATTGTATGTTCAAACTCTGAAATCTTATTGTAACACACCAAGCTTCCACGGTATTCTTCTCTTTGAATAATACAGTAGCGTGTGTTGTACGCAACTTCGAGTTCTAACACACACCACAACTAATCAAATTAGCCGTTATGATTAATAATACCCACATTTTGAAATTTTATACATTTTATCTTTCAAAATGATCTTTATATTTGGATTTTTAATATCTAAATTAGCTTAGGGTGAATTTATGGTATTTTTCTAAAAACATTCATATTTTGATGAATAGTGAAAATTAATAAATTTTAATCAAAAACAAATTTTTTTATCGAAATAATTAATAGTGATAAATTATGAATTTTAGTGGTTTTAAATTATATTTAAAATATATTTTTACCATTTAATCCAATTTTAGTCATTAGACATAATTTCACAATTAAACTGGACATAAACAAGTGTCAATATTTTGATAGTAATTTTTTCTTAAAAACACGCTTTTTGTTTTGACAGGAGGAATTAATTTTAAATTAATAAATGTAACTTATATGTTTTTAATTTATTAAAATAGATTTAATTATTGAATTAGGAATATCAAAATTATCTTAGGGTAAATTTTTGGTATTTTTCTGAAAACTTTTAATTTTTGATAAATAGTGAAAAACACTGAGTTATAGTTTAAAACTGATTTTTTATTTAAATATTTTTTATTTTATTTTAATTAATTTATGTCAAAATAGATACATAATACTTATATAAGTTCATTATAATTCATTGGAGTCAGTTTATAATACTTTTAGATATATACAAATTTTATTGAACTTTTCACCGTCTTTTAACCACCTCCTAGGAGAATTTGAAAATTCCCATAAAACGTAATTTTACCGCTTCTGTGAGTAAAATTTCGAAAATCCGAGAGAAAAGGTTAATATCAAGGCATAAAATGGGGTTTAATAAGATAAAAATAATTTTTTGGTGAATAGTAATTTTTTAATTTTATTTACCGCGGTCAAAGGTAAATAGGGTAATACAAGTTAAAAAGAATATTTTAATAATTCAAATTTACCTTAACACATTTCCTAACCTTATTGGATGAGTAATGGATAATAATGATCATATTTGGGTCGATTTTGGGACCCCATGGAGCCACTTAATAATGATAGTGACATTTTAGATTAACTAATTTATTGTAAAGGCAAAATTGACAAAAACAAAAACCATTTAGTTAATAATTTTAATATGGTGATATATAATTAAAATTTTTTACTATAAATATTCATTATAAATCTAAATATATTTCCTACATAATGGTGTTTTATTTATAATTTTTAGACATTAAATAATTTAATTTATTCATGACACAATGATGATGCAGTAATTACCGTTTTAATGAAAGATTAAGATCATTGTTATTATAAATACCCAAATAAATGAATTTTGAGAATTTTTTTAATTTAAATAATTTTCTAGGTTAATATGACATATTAGGATTGGATATATGAATTATTTTCTAAGTAAAAATGCTATTGTGAATTTATCAAAAACAAAATACCCAATCGTGCAAAAATTGAAATAAAAGAGTTTTTAAAACAAATATTATATAATTAATTAATATTCTATTCCTAAAAATCTATGGTTCGGAAAAAGTACTTATATAATGATAGGTGTATCATTAATGGGCCACTTGGGGGGTCGATTTGAAGTTT
Organism: Viscum album; assembly: GCA_963277665.1. Taxonomy (NCBI): domain Eukaryota; kingdom Viridiplantae; phylum Streptophyta; class Magnoliopsida; order Santalales; family Viscaceae; genus Viscum; species Viscum album. Next base: position 1,784,176,975 of record OY728126.1, on the reverse strand, counting down.
ATAGTATGTTTATTAACCATACAATATAAAAATACAAAGAGACATGGTAAATGTCAAACAAATTAACTAAGAGTTAAAACTAATAGATAAGGTTAATAAAGTGACCCAAACCTGTCAAAAAACTATTGGTTATTTTTTTTTCTACCTATAACCACCATAGACTTTAAATAATCCACTTTGTAGTAATTATAAACCGAATATGATTTTATTATAAAATAATACTTTAAGTTTCTCCTAAAAATCCCCTCCTCCCCCTTATAAAAGGACACCACTTCAAACCAATTCATCACACCTCTCAAGACTTTTGGATCGTCCAAACTCTTCCCAATTAAGCTCCCTATATCCCTATCCTCCTCCTAGATGATTTACCTTAGGCATAAGTCACTTCAATAGACCTTTTTGGTTAAAACCAAATGGAGTTACCAAAATTAAAGGTAATGATTTCTCTTAGCTTCTTTTCTTTTATTTTACTTATCCAACCCCTAAACTCTTCTTATTATTTTCTTTTGTAACAAAACAAGTATCCTAAATATACCAGGATATTTATATGAGAAGTATTTGAACTACACTTAAACACACCTCCATCGAATGGGTGAAGAACATAATGTTTCTGTGGATGGAAACTAGACGCCTCACGAAACGATGATAGTTCAAATATCTCCTACCACCTCTCATGGTGGCCATTATGATGGAACTATAATTAAATATAATATTAATGATATTTATTTTATATATAATCTTCTGTAATTCCATTTTATAGCATACCAATATTCATTTCATGTTGTATATATATATGATAATTTCATTTGAGAAATTGCGGACTACCGCCCCCTCAAAGTGATATGACTCGTTCATACCATACATGGAAAGTATAAAGGATGTTGTTAATGAAATTAAGTACCACATATAATATATTATATCATACTGGAATAATAATATACCTATGTATCATTTGGTTTTGATTCCTTTTAAAATAAAAAATGAAATAGAAGTAATGTTCGTGCGTACGTATAGATTACTGTCTCCAAGAACGCGATGAGATTCAATTCCCCATCATATCTTTTCAAGACTAATTCTCGTGTGATGATTAAAATTAATGTTTAAGGACTTGATATCATTCTGGATATGAATAAGATACAACCTATCCATAACAAAAATGTCTTATGTAACAAAACATTTAAAAAAACGAGTAAGTTAACACTCGAAAGGACGATAATACTAAAATATTATTAACATGGAAATATTAAAAGATCATATATGATATCATATTTATTTATATTATTCTTGTATAATTTAATAACTATTATTTAACTATTATACAGGATGTTAACCTACCCTTGACCTAGGAAAAGTACAATGTAAGGGGTTTTCATCTCACTCCTTATTCCCATGATATTCGTGCCATATTTCCACTATTACCTTTTGTGTGGTGTGTGTACTACCCATAATTGTATTATTTGTGTAATACAATTTAATTTATGTGTATTTACATATTAATTTTACGATACGTCTTTCATGGGGTGTATGTTTCGTAAGATACCAAATTGGTAAGGGTTAATTTCACAATCTCTTTATTATCCGAGGTTGTATTTACGTAAGTATCTACTGGGACATATTTATTATCCATGTAAATGTTTAATAAAATGGTTTTCAAAGGGATTTTTTTAAAGTAATTTTTACTAAAACATCATTTAAATATATTAATGATTTATTCTCCTAAACCATTATCATTAATGTTCATGTTTTCAAAATGGTTTTAAGGATTTATTTAAATGGGCATGAATGTTTTAAAATGTTAATTACTTTCAAAAGTTTCAATGTGCTATGGGAAAATTTGATTAAAATGTATTTAAATGTCTTATTTTCTAAATTGTGTGACTTTAAAATGTTTTCTTGAAAAAATGGATATTTCTCTCAATGATTTTTACAAACCATTTTCATCTTGGTCAAAATACATTAATGGATTTTAAATTTTTTTGAAGTTTATTTATTATGATACAAGTCTTCTGTATTATATTGAAGGTTTTGTGATATGTTTTACTATGGATGTATTACCTTTATACCATTCATGGTTTATGGGTATATTATTGATATTTCATATGACTATTTTAATATGAATGTTTATGTTATGTTTAAACCTGTTCATATGAGGAATGAATTGGACATAGTAAGTGACGGGTGGAGCCCACTATAGCTCCTAGATGCATTGGTAGGTCTCATGAGACAAACTAGTGTCTTGGCATGAGGCTTTGAAAAAATCTTATTTTTAGTCATGGCATGAGGCCTTGGCTACGTGGTTATGATAGTATGGAATTATGGATTCCATCATTATGAAAGTGGTTATTGATATTGCATTTGATTATTCGACTAGTAGAATATCCATGTGAATAAGTAAATGAAATTATTTAATTTTATTTTTCCCATATTATATTGAAGTTCAAGTTTAAAAGTCTTTTGTTTTATTTATACATTGCCTTAAATGATTATGCCTATTCATGAATGTTTCCGCTATATTGTTATCCTTACTGAGCATCTGAGCTCACCCCTTTCTATGTTTTATTTTTCCCAAGATTCTAAGAATTGTATTTTGATTGATATGCAGGGTTAAGCCAAGGGCATAATGGAATTGATAAAGGATTATTTATGTTGTTCTTTATGTTATAAAGTTTAATGTAACATTCATGTATGTAATCTATTTTCCAAGACTGCTAAACTGATCGGTTCATCGGAACTTGATTCCTTGTAATCATGCCAATGTATTAAAATAATGAACCGAATCTGGGTAACTAGGGTCAAGGAGTTACAGTTGGTATCAGAGGAAGTTTAGCAATAACATTGGAAACTAGATTTAGATAAACTCTAATTAAAGCACATTACCTTAAGATATACTTTGAGGATTAGTATAAAATAACATCCTAGAATTTTGGTAATGTAGAGATTTTGAGACTTTCCAAGAAAATACATCCCTGTCTGGATACGAGTATGTAGAGGCGGCTCTAGAACATATATACCTAGTGGTAAAACCCAAAAACACCACTTTGATCTAGACTCGAACGGGAACTGGTGCACGACAACGGGCATTGCTGCACTGTTGGTTACGACACTCCTGAGGGATATGCTTAGGATAATTATCGCTTTCTTTACAAACAAATATGAAGGGTTTATGAGTATATATCTCCTCAAAGAAAACAATTTTGATTATGGATTGTATCCAGAACCTGTTCAATTTAAGTTAGTCATTTTACATGTTTGGAATTATGAATTGTGATTCATAAATTGACCTACTGTATTCCATTTTTTAGATAGGGTTCCCAATAGATGGAATGAGAACTCTAGCAATACGTATGATCAAAAGAGTAAGAAGGATAATATCTTTCACGGTAATAAGCCAACATTAAGAAGGGAAATAGTATCCCATGAATTCTAAACATATGAAGAAATAATATCATGAGTTAATAAGATAAGTAATGAATTTTCTGAGTCATATGGATTTTATAGGAAGTAAGAGAAGAAAAAGATGGAAGAGAGAAATATAGATAAAGGGAAGAGGGAAAAGAAGAATTTTCCCATATGAGATAACTGTGGGAAGAAACACCCTGGAACATTCCTGAAGGGAATGAGAGTTTGTTATAAATGTGGAGAAAAAGGACACCATGTACGTGACTGTAAGGGTAAGAAAAAGGTTTCAAATGTATAATGATTTATCTTTAAGAAGTTAGGACACTATGCAAACCAATGTCCAAATCATCAGAGTATGCCCCAAATGATGATATTGGATAATAATCAAGTTATGATACTATCTCAGATGAAGAAGAATGACTAGTGTTCTCTTGTTGTTATTATAAGATTATTTCATTTGAGTTTTGTATCAACAATATACTGGTTATATGAATTATGGAGATAAATAAGGAATGTACTGCAGTATAATTTTATTGAGGATTTGAGATTATATGGTTCTAAGAAAAGTGACATTATAGTAAGCTACAATTTTTGGAAAATACATGTTTTAAGGAAAGGTAATCCTTAATATGGTCTCGATAATGAGGTAGTGATTTGGAAATAAGTGATGATTGATTTGAATAATTATATTGGATATTCTTGACTACCTTGAAACTGATTAATGATTTTTCATCGTTGGAGTTTAAAATATTTTTGGATAGAAATAGTATATCTAGTATTCTATAAAGAATACTGGAGAATGAATGTAATCAATAAGGTTTTATGGTAATTCCGGATATTACCATTTTTAAAATAATACATGATGAAGGTGTTCACATGTTATTACATGAAAAAAAGGATCTTCATTGTGTTTAACTTCCTTATAAATTTTGGACAGTGAGTTTGGATAGTAGTATTTTGGATAAGTCTAATGGTTGGAATGGATTACGTTTGAATGGTTATTTTTGGATTTTTATAAAAGGAAAACACGCAGACTGTGTGACTACCCATCGCGTTGGAAAAAGCTACGGGAATAGAACCCACAACCATAGTGCGGTTGGGATTTATCACCTACCACTGGACTATGTGAAGTCCCTGGATTGTATAATGTAGTTTATTTTTTTTAAAGGGTCTGATATGTGAATTATAAATACATTATATTTGGGACCCTATACGATTAGGAAAAATAAATTATTTTTGAGTTGTATCATGTTTTTTTGTAAAAGATGAGTTTGAGGTAGAAATTTATTAATGGATAAAACTATAATTATAAAAGAAGTATATCTCCTTATGATCTTGGCCAATTTAATAAATAAATTCCTCAACATTAAGATAAGGAACTTAAAACAAAAATGTTGTCCTAGATGGTACCTTAGATCATAAAAAATTTATAGATTTGTGATTGTTGGACTTTTCATAGACATTTTCTCTACCACTCTCCATCAGATATTTATGGTTAGATTTGTCTTCCATAACCATGTTTTCCTACATGGAACCCTAGTATGTGTTATTTTCAGTAACATTCATTCTTAAACTCTTTATTTAAAGAGAGGCCTCATTAATCCATTTTTCGATGTGGGATTTCAACTAAGATATATTGAAATGTCATACCCATGTTTCCAATACCAAGCATAAATTGTGAGGACACAATTTATTGAAGGAGGGGATAATGTAACACCACAAGCTTCCACGATACACTTCTCTTTGAATAATACAGTAGCGTGTGTTGTACGCAACTTCGAGTTCTAACACACACCACAACCAATCAAACTAGCCGTTATGAACAGTAATACCCACTTTCTGAAATTTTATACATTTTATCTTTCAAAATGGAATTCATTTTTGTATTCGGAATATCGAAATTAGCTTAGGGTGAATTTTTGGTATTTTTTTGAAAACCATCATATTTTGATGAATTGTGAAAATTGCTAAATTTTAATTAAAAACATCTTTTTTAATCAAAATAATTAATAGTGATAAATTATGAATTTGAGTGGTTTTAAATTATATTTAGAATATATTTTTACCATTTAATCCAAAGTTGGTCATTGGATATAATTTCACATTTAAACCGGACATAAACAAGTGTCAATCATTTGATAGTTAGTGTTTCTTAAAAACACGCTTTTTTGTTTTGACAGTCTGAATTAATTTCAAATTAATAAATGAAATTTATATGTTTTGAATTTGGTAAAATATATTTAATTATTTAATTATTAATATCAAAATTAGCTTAGGGTAAATTCTTGGTATTTTTCTGAAAACTTTTAATTTTCGATGAATAGTGAAAAACATTAAGTTAAAGTTTAAAACCGATTTTTTATTTAAATAATTATTTATTTTTTTAATTAATTTATGTCAAAATATATACATAATACTTATATAATTTCATTTTAATTCATTGGAGTCAGTTTATAATACTTTTAGATATAAAAAAATTTTATTGAACTTTTCACTGTCTTTTACCCACCTCCTATGAGAATTTGAAAATTCCCATAAAACTTAATTTTACCTCTTCTATGAGATGGATTTAGAAAATATGAGAGAAAAAGTTAATATCAAATAGTAAAATGTGGTTCAATAAGATAAAAATAATTTTTTTTGTGAATAGTATCTTTTTACCTTTATTTATAGCGGTTAAAGGTAAATAGGGTAATTCAAGGTTAAAAGAATACTATAATAATTCAAAATTACCTTAACACATGTCCTAACATTATTGGATTAGTAATGGACGACCATAGACATCTTTGGGTTGATTTTGGAAACCCATTGAGCAACTTATGAATGAACATGACATTTTTGATTAATTAATTTAATGTAAAGGCATAATTGACATAAACAAAAACCTTTTTGTAATTAATTTTTATATGGTGTTATATAAGTAATATTTTTTACTATAAATATTCATTAGAAAGATAAAAATATTTCATAAATAATGGTATTTTTTTTATAATTTTTATACATTAAATAATTTAATTTATTTATGACACAATAATGATGCAGTAATAACCGTATTAATGAAAGATTAAGATAATGGTTATTATAAATATCGAAATAAATGTAATTTGAGACTTTTTATGAATTATAATAATTTTATAGGTTAATATGAAATATTAGGATTGGTTATATAATTTTTTTTCGAATTCATAATACTATTATGAATTTATCACAAACAAAATACCAATAGTGCCAAAATTGACATAAAAGAGTTTAAAAAATATATATTATATTATTAATTGATATTCTATTCCTAAAAATATACAGTTCAGACAAAGGACTTATATCATGATATTTGTATCATTAATGGACCACTTGGGGGTCTATTGGATGTTTATAGTATGTTTATTAACCATATAATATAAAAATACAATGAGACATGGTAAATGTCAAACAAATTAACTAAGAGTTAAAACTAGAAGATAAGGTTAATAAAGTGATCCAAACCTGTCTAAAACCTATTTATTAAGTTTTTTTTCGACCTATCCCCACCTTAGACTTTGAATAATACACTTTGGAGCCATTATAATCCTAATATGATTTTATTATAAAATAATACTTTAGGTTTTTCCTAAAAAGCCCCTCCTCCCACATATAAAATGACACCACTTATAACCAATTCCTCACACCTCTAAAGCCTTTTGGATCGTCCATACTCTGCCCAATTAAGCTCCACACATCCCTATCCTCCTCCTAGAATCCATAACATAAGAAAAAGTCCCTTCAAGAGTCCTTTTTGGTTCAAACCAAAGGGAGTTACCCAAATTAATGGTAATGATTTCTCTTAGCTTCTTTTATTTTATTTTACTTCTCCAACCCCTAAACTCTTCTTATTATTTTATTTCGTTACAAAAACAGTTACCTAAATATACTAGGATATTTTTATGAGAAGTATTCTAACTACACTTACACACACATCCTTCTAATGGGTGAATAGCATAATGTTTCTGGGGATGGAAACCAAACGCCTCACAAAACGATGATTGTTCAATTTTCTCCTACCACCTCTCATGGTGGCCATTATGATGGAAAAATAATTAAATATGATATTAATGATATTTATTTTATATATAAGATTATGTAATTCCATTTTATATTATACCATTATTCATTTCATGTTGTATATATATACGATAATTTCATTTGATGAAGTGTGGACTACCACCCCCTCAAAGTGATATGACTCGTTCATACCATACATGGAAAGTATAAAGGATGATGTTAATGAAATTAAGTAAAAATATAAGATATTATATTATACTGGAATAATAATATACCTATTTATCATTTGGTTTTTATTCTTTTTAAAATAAAAAATGAAATGGAAGTAGCGTTCGTGCGTACGTACGGATTACCGTCTCCACGAACAAGATGAGATTCATTTCCCCATCATATCCATTGAAGAATAATTCTAGTTTGATGATAAAAATTAATTTTTAAAGACTTTATATCATTCCGGATTTGAATAATATACCACCTATCCAAAACAAACACGTCTTATGTAACAAAACATATAAAAGAAAACGAGTAAGTTAACACTCGAAACGACGATAATACTAAAATATTATTAACAAGGTAACATTAAAAAATCATATATGATATAATATTTATGTATATTATTATTTTATAATTTTACAACAATGATTTAACTATTATACATGAGGCTAACCTACCCTTGACCAAGGAAAAGTACAAGGTAAGGGGTTTTCATCTCACTCCTTATTCCTGTGAGATTTGTGCCATTTTTCCACTATTACCTTTTGTGTGGTGTGTGTACATCCCATAATTGTATTATTTGTGTAATACACTTTAATTTATGTGTATTTACATATTCATTGTATGAAACCTCTTTCATGGGGTCTATGTTTTGTAAGATACCCAATTGGTAAGGGTTAATTTCACAATCTCTTTATTATCCGAGGTTGTTTTTACGTAAGTATCTAATGGGAGATATTTATTATCCATGTCCTTGTTTCATAAAATAGTTTTCAAAGGGATTATTTTAAGGGAATTTTTACTAAAACATCATTTAAATGATTTAAATTTTTATTCTTCTAAACCATTATCATTAATATCCATGTTCTCAAAATGTTTTTAAGGATTTCTTTAAATGGACATAAATGTTTTAAAATGTTAATTACTTTCAAATGTTTCAAAGTGGTATGTAACACATTAATTCAAAAATGTATTTAAATGTCTTCCTTTCTAAATTGGGTGACTTTTAAATGTTTTCATGAAAAATGGTTATTTCTCTCAAAGAGTTTTACAAATCATTTTCATCTATATCAAAATCCATAAATGGATTTTTAACAAGTTTGAGGTTGATTTATTATGATACAAGTATTCTGAATTGTATTGAAGGATTAGTGATATGTTTGACTGTGGATGTGTTACTTTTATACCATTCATGGTTTATGGTTATAGTATTGGCATTTCGTATTCCAGTTTTAATACGAATGTTTATGCTATGTTTAAACCTGTTCATATGAAAAATGAATTGGACTTAGTAAGTGACGGGTGGAGCCCGCTATAGCTCCTCGATGCATCGGTATGTCTCATGAGACAAACTAGTATCTTGGCACGATTCCTTGAAAAAATATTATTTGTAGTCTTGGAACGAGGCCTTGGCTACGTGGTTATGATAGTCTGGCATTATGCATTCCATCATTATGAAAGTGGTTATTGATATTGCATGTGATTATTCGACTAGTAGAATATCCATGTGAATAAGTAAATGGAAATATTTCATTTTATTTTTTCCATGTTATGCTGATTCTCAAGTTTAAAAGGCTTTTTTTATTTATACATTGCCTTAAAGGTTTATTCTTATTCATGAATATTTCCGCTATATTGTTATCCTTACTGAGCATCTGAGCTCACCCCTTTCTATGCTTTATTTTCCCCAGGATTCCTAGAAGTATATTGTGATTGATATGCAGGGTTAAGACAAGGGAATAATGGCATTCATAAAGGATTATTTATGTTGTTTTGTATGTTATATACTGTAATGTAACATTCATTTATGTAATCTATTTTCCACGACTGCTAAACCGATCGGTCCGTTGGGATTTGATTCCTTGTAATCATGCAAGTGTATTAAAACAATATACCGACTCTGGGTAACTGGGGTCGGGGCTTTACACTTATGAATTCAAACTCCTAACATTTGTATGTTTAGACTCCGAACTCTCATGAATTCCGACTCCGAACATTGTATGTTCAAAATCCGAACACTTAGTTATTTAGACTTTGGAATTCTATATATTTCTAACTCCAAACACTACTGATAAATAGAATTTGAATGTAAATATATTATAGACTCTGAATAGTTTTTTGTTAGACTCCAAACTTTCATTTTTTCTTACACTCCAAAAAATGAATTTTCTTAAGTTACCATATTTTTGTTTACTCACTTTTTGGTTATAAAATGATGTCGTGCAATCTGTTGCTAACTAACCATTGTTTGAGTGACACGTGTATAGGTTCTTCATAAATTCAAGGAAAAATATGATCATTAGAGGAGGGATCCGACCATTGAATTCTTGCCTATAAATAGGTGCTCATTTGAATGAGTTTAATAGATGACACAAGTTGATCAATCTAGAGCGTACATGCTGTTGAAGTGATTTCTAAAGGGAGAGGCTCTTATAAACTCTCAGGCTTCATGCAGAATGTTTGAATGGATTGTTCAAACTTTGTTTCGTGCAGAATTGCTTTGTGGAGAGGTGAAATTTCCTTAAAATCAGAAACTTCGGGTTATGAAGTCAGAGGTAGTGATTTCCTTACAAATCGAGGGCTTGTGAGGATAACAAGACAGATATCGATCTTCAGATTGAGGGATTACCTAGGTTTGGTTAAGACATAATTTCTTGAAAGAAAAAATCAAGGGATCTTTATCCAAGGTTGTTGGATACCTGTAGAGACCTGAAGCCTTACGTACATGGACATTACATTACATTTGCGGAATACTTAGTACATAACAAAAAACACACACACAAGGATCGTAATAGTTTAGTGTCTTTGGAAACTTGGAACGTAATCTTCTAATCGTGGTGAAAGATCTTCAATATCTCCCATAAAGATCTCCCTTTTTTTTACCTACAACCTTTATTTATATCCTGGGGAAAATAAAACATAAAAGGGGGAGCTCAAATGCTCACTAAGGGTAAACAAAAGAAATATCAATCACATCATATACATAAGAACATAACTTTTGGAAATCTTAACCTGCAAAAGAGAGCATAATTTCATAACATGGGATAAATCATAGTAGTGAAATGGAATCCCAATAATCATAACTTAAAACATGAAACTTTGTGGAATACACACATAATCATAGTGAATCATTTCTTGTTAGTCAAGACTCATTTCCAAGAATATCTTAGGGGAAAAAGTCCCTTTCTGAACCGAGTCACCCTCGTTCCAGTCCTGTTTCTTTGAACCGGTTTAACCTACCATTCCAGCCATGTCTATCTCATGAGATATAAAATCTTTACCCAATGCATTGGAGGGAGATATAGGTCCCACCCATCTTATAATGAATCCTTTCTTATTTGTGCCACATAATCATAAATCATACATCTTCGCATAACACATGTAACAAAAATGGGATTCTTGAAACATAATGACATCATAAAACAAATCATATAAGGTAAATGACTTCATAAAAATAATTCCCTCACAACATAATCAAATAAATGTAATAATAGGGATAAAAACAGAACCCTTTGTTATCTTAGATGGAAAATAATTTTGATAAAACACTTGAACTCCATTCTTGATGAAAATATCCTTTCTTCTTCAAGAACACTTTTCTTTTCTTAACATGTCATACAATTATAAACTAAAAGAAGTTGATTAAAAATAAACTTGAAAACATGTAAAGGAAGTTTCTTGGAAATAATGTTTTAAAAATCCACTCATGCCGTATAATTTAAAAAAACATTCTTCATACTTTTGTCGGAAAAGTCAAAAAGTACCTCGTACGAAAAAACGACAAAAGATTCCTTTCATATTCTTTACTAAAAACTCACCGAAGGGTAAAATTGGATTTAAACTATTGTAAGTGGATGGAAACAATATTACATATTGAGGTAACATGGATGTGGATGATAAAATACACCCCAGTAAATACCAAAGTATAAACAATCTCGGATAAAAATGAGATTGTGATATTTCCCCTTACCTTAGGTCCGACTTGCTTTGTATGTGTCCGAACCTCCACTTATTTGAAGTGCTTCTTTGAGACCTCCTTTTAGGGCACTAAAATTGGACTTTTAAGAAGACCAGGACCTATAGGATGATACTAGGGAAGTGGAGAAGAGATTTTGGCAGGGGTTGGCCGAGCTTGAATGCTCAAATTGGTGTGAGGAGGAGAGGGAGGAGGTGCCCTTTTATAAGGGAGGTGAGGGGCACCTTTGGAATAACTAAAAATATTATTTTATTATAAAGCCAAATTCGGTTTTAAATAGCTCCAAAATGATTTATTTCGAAGCTAAGGTGGGGTTGGGTCCAAATCCTCTCATCCAATAGGATTTAGACAAGTTTAGGTTATTATTTTAACCTTATCAATTATATTTAACTCTAAGTTAAATAATTTAACTTTTACCGTGTCTTTTTGTTTTCTTACACTATATGGTTAATAAACTTACTATATCAATCCAAACGAACCCCAATTTATTTATAACGGCTAGATTTAAGAGATAATAACTATCAAAAGATTAACACATGTTTATGTCTGGTGTAAATGTGAAATTACATCCAATGACCAACATTGTATTAAATTGTAAAAATATATTCTAAATATACTTTAAAACCACTCAAATTAATAATTTATCACTATTAATTATTTCGATTAAAAAAGTTGTTTTTAATTATAATTTAGTAATTTTTACTATTCATCAAAATATGAAAGTTATCCGAAAAGTACCAAAATTTCACCTTAGGCTAAATTCGATACTCTGAATCCAAAAATGAATTCCATTTTGAAAAATAAAATTTACAAAATTTCAAAAAGTGGTTATTTCTATTCATAACAGCTAGTTTTAATAATATTTTAATAGCATATTGTTGTTTATTGAAACTCGTTATTGTGTACTACACACGCTATCGAGGAAGGTCGCGATTGCGTGTAATGCCAGGAAAGTCAAGGATGCAAGCTCATTTTGGTGTAGCATACAACACAAGGCATTAGTGAAATTAAAAAGAATATTTTTCATAAAATCTTGGGCTGTTACATTCTACCCCCCTTAAAATGAATTTCACCCTCGAAATTCATCGGGGTTATAAATGGTTTACTATTCGAAAGTTTCTTTAATTGAAACCCACATCGTAAAAAGGAATACCAAAACCAATATTTAAAAATGAAAGTATGAAACGTAACGGTTACCCAAATAAACTAATCACTGGGTTTCCACATAGGTGAAAATATGGATATGGAAGAAAAATCTATCCATCATGTTCTGATTGAGAGTGGTAGAGAACATGGCTATGGAAAAGCTAGCAATCACAAAGCCATAAATTTGTGACGATCTAAGGTACCATCTGATTAATCAGATATAAGAGCACTAGGACAACATTTTTGGTTTTCAAGATCATTTCCCTAAAGTTAAAGAATTTTAATTAGAATAAATACTTACTTTATTTTGGTACAATCTCACTGTTGTTCGTGCCTTGAACAATTTCCACTTCATCTCTTAAATAAATGAAGTTGAATTTGTTATTAGTGAAGTGTTAGCATATCATGTGATAGAATGACGGGTCATTCCATCTGTCTTAAACAAAAGGTTAGCAAAAGTTATTAAATATACATAAGTCATTCTATAGTGAGATTAATCATATATGGTTCCTAAAATGGACTTATACATCATATATCATACTTCTTAATATAATAAATCTAGTTTCCACTAAACAGGGACTTCCTGTAGGCCAGTGGTAGGCGATAAAGGCCAGTCGCACTTCGGTTGTGGGTTCGATTTCCATAGCCTTGTCTGACGCGATGGGTTGTCGCCTGTCCTTCAGGTTGTCCTTTTTCTAAAACTATATTACTATAACATCCCATCAATAATATCAAAAAAACTTCTATCCTTAAAAAATACTAACTTATGTCCAACATAGTCCATTCCAATCTTTATGCTTATCCAAAATACTGCAGTCCACTCTCATAATATAGTGAAAACAATTACCAGAGATTTAATACCATCGTTGATCCCCATATATCATAAGATGTGTCTTGTTGGTCACATTCCAAACATTCAAATTCCTTAATCATGTATTCTCTTGAATACCTTAGGGAAAACATGAATGCAGTTAAAAGTTGACACCTTCCACATACCAAAATCCAGAAAATTCTATATACTCAAACCATGATATCACTTAGTCCTTATATCAATCATGAGCTCATGAATACTGTCAAACATTTCATTTTCTCCTTATCCCTTCATTATGGTCATATTATCTACTTTCCAAAATATTTTAATCACTTCTCATGGTTACCGGTACCCTAAAATTATTGAAAACCACAATAGACCAATACATAAATATTTCAATACACCATAAATGTACCTCAACAACATTATTCCTGAATACCAATACATAAACACTTCAGTCCATCCACTTAAATGATTGTCCTGGAAGAAGTCCTTCCTTGATTTAGAAGTAACTTTTTCGGTCAGGGCATTGAGTTGGGTAATGCCCATGTTCTCCACAAATAATACATTGAACTCCATAACAGTCTATCACTCTATGACCCTTTTCTCCACACAGATAACATTGGTCCCTCCATTTGAGGTATTCCTCAAGGTTCTTCTTCCCTTCTTTAGAAATCTCAATCTTCCTTTCTTTATGCTCCTCAACATTCGAACATGCATAATAGTCTATCTTCCTCTTCTTTGATGAATTAGGCATACCACTAAATTTCACCTTGTTAAACATATATCGCGATGAATGATTTGGCATAATCACGACATCTTTCTCTCTAGGCATTACAGAATTTTTGTTTCTCACAGTCACCAATTTGTCCATTGGATTTAATGTTAACTGAATTCCTTTTGGTTCCCTCCATTAACTAAAACACAAAAATAATTTTGTGAGAGGCAAAAATCATGCTAGAGAAAACAACATAGTAAAGTGGAAGTATCCTCAATATCTAACTTCTTAGGTTAAATTCTATGATTGTTACTGTAGTTCTAGGACTGTATCTTATACATATACTTATCCTTAGGGAAATCCCTAGCCATACCATAGAAATATCTCTAGGGATCTCACTAACGTTTTCGCATCATAGTTTCCAAAGGTTGACTAAACCTTTCCTCTAATACCAACTGTAGAGACCCGAAGCCTGACGTACATGGACATTACATTACATTTGCGGAATACTTAGTACATAACAAAAAACACACACACAAGGATCGTAATAGTTTAGTGTCTTTGGAAACTCGGAACGTAATCTTCTAATCGTGGTGAAAGATCTTCAATATCTCCCATAAAGATCTCCCCTTTTTTTACCTACAACCTTTCTTTATATCCTGGGGAAAATAAAACATAAAAGGGTGAGCTCAAATGCTCAGTAAGGGTAAACCAAAGAAATATCAATCAAATCATATACATAAGAAAATAACTTTTGGAAATATTAACCTGCAAAAGAGAGCATAATTTCATAACATGGGATAAATCATAGTAGTGAAATGGAATCCCAATAATCATAACTTAAAACATGAAACTTTGTGGCATGCACACATAATCATAGAGAATCATTTCTTGTTAGTTAAGACTCATTTCCAATACTATCTTATTGGACAAAGTCCCTTTCGGAACCGAGTCACCCTCGTTCCAGTCCTGTTTCACTGAACCGGTATAACCTACCGTTCCAGCCATGTCTATCTCATGAGATATAAAATCTTTACCCAATGCATTGGAGGGATATATAGGTCCCACCCATCTTATAATGAATCCTTTCTTATGTGTGCCACATAATCATAAATCATACATCATCGCATAACACATGTAACAAAAATGAGATTCTTGAAACATCATGACATCATAAAACAAATCATATAAGGTAAATGACTTCATAAAAATAATTCCCTCACAACATAATCAAATCAATGTAATAATAGGGATAAAAACAGAACCCTTTATTATCTTAGATGGAATTTTTTTTTGATAAAACACTTGAACTCCATTCTTGAGGAAAATATCCTTTCTTCTTCAAAAACAGTTTTCTTTTCATAACATGTCATACAATTATAAACTAAAAGAAGTTGATTAAAAATAAAATTGAAAACTTGTAAAGGAAGCTTCTTGGAAATAATGTTTTAAAAATCCATTCATGCAGTATAAGTTAAAAAAAGCATTCTTCGTACTTTTTTCGGAAAAGTCAAAAAGTACCTCGTACGAAAAAACGACAAAAGATTCCTTTCATATTCTTTACTAAAAACTCACTGAAGGGTAAAATTGGATTTAAAATATTTTAAGTGGAAGGAAACAATATTACATATTGAGGGAACATGGATGTGGATGATAAAATACACCCCAGTAAATACCAAATTATAAACAATCTCGGATAAAAATGAGATTGTGATATTTCCCCTTACCTTAGGTCCGACTTGCTTTGTACGTGTCCGAACCTCCTCTTCTTTGAAGTGATTCTTTGAGACATCCTTTTAGGGCACTAAAATTGGACTTTTAAGAAGACCAGGACCTCTAGGATGATACTAGGGAAGTGGAGAAGAGATTATGGGAGGGGTTGGCCGAGCTTGAAAGCTCAAATTGGTGTGAGGAGGAGAGGGAGGAGGTTCCCTTTTATAAGGGAGGAGAGGGGCACCATTGGAATAACTAAAACTATTATTTTATTATAAAGCCAAATTTTGTTTTAAATAGCTCCAAATTGATTTATTTTGAAGCTAATGTGGGGATGGGTCGAAATCCTCTCATCCAATAAGATTTAGACAAGTTTAGGTTATTCTTTTAACCTTATCAATTAGATTTAACTCTAAGTTAAATAATTTAACTTTTACCGTGTCTTTTTGTTTTCTTACACTATATGGTTAATAAACATACTATATCAAGCCAAAAGAACCCCAATTTATTTATTATCCATATATATAACCTTATCTAAGTCATTTGGCCGAACCGTAGATTTTTAGTAATAAAATAACAATTAATAATATAATATTTGTTTCAAAAACTATTTTATGTCAATTTTGACACTATTTAGTAATGGATTTTTGAGAAAATCATAACAGAATGATAAGTTCTAAAAAAATTAATTACATCAATAATAACATGTCATATTAACCTATAAAATTAGTGGAATTCATAAAAAGTCATAAATTACATTTATTTTGGTGTTTATAACATCAATTATGTCAATATTTTCTTAAAAAGGTAATTACTGCATCATCGTTGTGTCATAGATAAATTAAATTATTTAAAGTATAAAAATTACAAATAAAATACCATTATGTAGGAAATCCTTTTTTCTTTCTAATTAATATTTATAGTTGAAATTATATTATGTATAACCCTATATTAAATTTTTTTTAGTAAATAAACTTTGATTTTAACTCTTTTAACTCTTCTTTGAATTAAATAATAATAAATGTCCTAATCTAATCCAAGTGGGCATAAATGATAATATTTTACACTTATGGTTGTTTTTGGTCGAGATACACTTGTCAAATAGGATTAGGACATGTGTTAGGGTAATATTAATATCATTTTTACCCTTAATTACCCTATTTACTTTTAACCGTGGTAATTAAAAGTAAAAAGTTACTATTCACAAAAAATTATTTTCATCTCATTGAACCACATTTTACTTACTGACATCAACTGTGTCTCTAGGATTTTTGAAATTCCATTCACAGAAGCAGTAAAATTAAGATTTATGAAGAAAAATTAATTTTTTAACTACCACTTAGTTGTTTCACTATTAATCAAAAATTGAAGTTTTTCAAAAAAATGCCCAAATTTCACCCTAAGCCATAATTGATATTCCGAATTCAAAAATGATTTCTATTTTACAAAATTCCCAACATATAAGTTTCATTAATTAATTTTATAATTAATTTCCACTATCACAACAAATAGCGTGTTTTTAAGAGATAATAACTATCAAAAGATTAACACTTGTTTATGTCTGGTGTAAATGTGAAATTACATCCAATGACCAACATTGTATTAAATTGTAAAAATATATTCTAAATATACTTTAAAACCACTCAAAATAATAATTTATCACTATTAATTATTTCGATTGAAAAAGTTGTTTTTAATTATAATTTAGTAATTTTCACTATTCATCAAAATATGAAAGTTATCTGAAAAGTACCAAAATTTCACCTTATGCTATATTCGATACTGAAAATCCAAAAATGAATTCCATTTTGAAAAATAAAATTTACAAAATTTCAAAAAGTGGTTATTACTATTCATAACGGCTAGTTTTAATAATATTTTAATAGCATATTGTTGTTTATTGAAACTCGTTATTGCGTACTACACACACTATCGAGGAAGGTCGCGATTGCATGTAATGCAAGGAAAGTCAAGGAAGCAAGATCCTTTTGGTGTAGCATACAACACACGACATTAGTGAAATTAAAAAGAATATTTTTCATAAAATCTTGGGCTATTACAACACCCATCTCTTTGTGTTAAATGTTTTACAACTTTTTACTTGTAGTGTTTCAATTGTGTTTTCTGCTGTAATTTTGGTTTTTGAGGAAAGTATAACTATTTTATACTTCCTTAGACTTCTAATCTGATTAAATAGGATTCTATATGATTTAAGGTGGAATTTTAGTTATTGTAAACTTTTGTTAAGTTTGCTTTCTGGAATTACTTTTCCGAAATCAAGAAAACCAGGAGAATATAGAAGTATTGTGAATTTTGATTATACAAAATTTCATTAAGGAATTTTTTTAAGTATAAAATCCACCTCCCTTTTGTATATTGAGTATCTACACCATAGTTTTTTTCTAAAATCAGTATCATATCTATTATACAATCGATCCAAAAATTGGATCTCATTGATTGAAGATTGGTGTTTTGAAGATTGTTATAGAACAATAATGCATAAAAAATGGGTATGGTATATAAATTAATTTTTTTAAAAAGGATGTTTGTTCATGGATCAAAGTGTTTTACTAGTCTTGTATTAGTATTTATTTCTATAAAATCATTGTGTTACCTAGGGTGTCTAATAATGGTCATAATGATCATTGAAGTCTGAAGAAAACCGATGAGAAGTTTATGATGTTGATAATTTTCCTATGTTCATAATTTTTAAGCATATATAAGATCAAACACATCAAGGTTTACTCCAATATACATCATAAATTTTCACAGTTATGAAATTTTAATATTCATAAATGGATGGATTTTGTATATATATAAGATTGAATTCTTGTGATTTATGGATTCAATGGATACATGAGATAGAAAAACTATGTAATGAGGTGGAACCAGATCATGTTGGTCCAAGTATTATACATATATAGGTTCATATTTCAATCTACGGGGGTAATGTTTTATATTTAAATGTAATAATTTGACTCTATTTTTGATGAAAAGTATAAATTTTGTATCCCATGATTAATGAAAAAATAATAACATGACTAAGGGAGACATAAGAGATATTAATACATTTGAAATATATACAAAGATATTAATTTTTACCATGTTGGATAATAGAGGGAAACATATGTTCTAATATTTAAATAACAATGATCAATTTATTATAACGTTAATAGAGAATGAGAGTATTGACACTCACTAACAGATTATTCAGAAGAAGAGGAAGAAGTTGTTGTGGTATGAGGGTTCACTGAAAAACTTTTTACGGAATGTGAAGTATCTATCATGATGATGTTCACACATTTATTATTAATGATGAGAAAAATATTGAAATTTTGGAAAACCCATCTATAATTGAAAGAAAACCAATAAAAGTGACTTTATTATATCTTTGTATTTTCTTGTCTGATAATTTTTCTTCTTTCCATGATATGTGATTTTATAGAGAGAAACTAAGGATTGAACCTTAGAGTTTAGTAAACCATACCTAAACCCATGTAATGTATTGTCCATGGGATTTTAGTGACCTTTCCTACACCCACCGATGTAATGCTTTAGTGGTAGTTTTTCATAAAACTTTTCAATAATATTCTCTTTAGGTGTGGCCCAGTATGGTGTAACATGTAAATTATTTTGTATTGTGTTTAGGATTTTCATATTCCTATTAATGAATAAATTATTTTTTGGGTTAATTAATTATTGGATAAATAAAATTGATTCATATCTAAAGGGATATCCATTATATAATTATATTTGATAGATCATAATCATAACCATAATAGTCTTATGTTAAATATCTTTTAGGGTAGTGTGGGTTTTTGTAATTTAATTTGGAATGAGTTTTATAACATTATTCACTCGCTCTATCACAGTATCTATCCTTTAATATCATATTGAACCAAACAAATGATACATATACTCAAATATATTAAAATAAATAAATAAAAAATTTCTTAAAACTCACTTTCAAGTAGAATGTTGTATTGATGTAAAACAACATGCATAAGATAAATTTTTTAAAAAACAATCACCCATTAGTGATACATATTTTATCTCAATATATTACATTATATATTTTCAAATAAAAAACAACAATCAAATCAAAAAAATAGTATATTTTATTTATAAATAACCATTATTATCAAAAATATATTATTAACCATTACAAGATATAATAATGTCCAATGTTTATTAAAATAGACACATTAAAAAATACAAAATAAAATTTTAATTACCTTTCGAATTTTTAAAAAAATACTTATTTATATATATAATAATTGAAATTGTTTTCAAAAAAGAACCTCAATTATGAAAAAATTTATATTATATGACAAAAATTCTTTATCACTACACCTTTTTGTAAAATTAAGCACATACCTTTTTATCTCATATCAAAACAATTCATTCTTTAATAATAGAAAAAAATATATTTAAATTAATAATGAAATTAAATCTAGAATATTTTCAAAGAAACAAAAAGATATTTAATAATTTGGGTATATACCGTTATGAAAAATATTCAATTCAAAACATGCCAATTAATTAAATTAAAAAATCACATTGATATACCAAAAATTATTCCAAAGTATTATAAATATTGATATCTAATTACAAAACAATGTATAATTACAGTAACTAAAACCAATGTGGAAACATCAGTTTTAAATTAAAATAATAAATCTTTATTATAGTTGTATTATTATTTTAAAATCCATGTTAATGAAAACTATTTCCTAGTACTTTTAATATAATAAATATATTTGTGTATAATTAAAAATATATTTTCAAGACAATATTGTTTTAATTAAAATATATATGAATATATTAAAATATATATTAAAATTGTGAAATGAAACCATTTTTATATAGAATAATGTGTAAAATAAAATGGATATTTTATATATTAAAATATATTATACTAAAAAAGATTATTTTTAAATAACTTATAAAATATTTTTATAAAATATATTTATAAAATGTTAATTTTATACAACTCATCCATAGCCTGAACAAATTAATTCATATAAATAATTATCATATTTTATAGTTTCAAAACATTTTTAAAAAATAAAATATGTTATCTGTAGAAATAATTAATGTGATTTTTAAATATGGTATCATTTAAAATCAACTAATGATGAGGTTAAATTTTACTCAAGATTATACATGTTCAAAATCAAAGAACAAGGTGGATGTTTTTTTATTATATTATTAATTAAATCAGATTTAAAAATTATATTTGGATATATTGATAATATTGTATTGATTAAAATCTCAATAAAATTTCTTGAAAAAATAGAAAAATAGAGAATACCAAATTCATGTGTGGTTTAAAAATACAAAATCATTACAAATAAAAATTTATTAGAACATTTTATTCAACAAGATTAAATAAGAACACATCATTTGTTAACATCCTTTGACACTGATATAGGTAAATAAAACCATTTTACGATAAAGTATACTATATTATACATTCAGAGTAAAAAATATATATTTTCTATAATATGTAAAACATATAAATTTTAATCAATCATATTGATTATAACATTTACCAAATAATCACTTGAATATAGTTAAATTTAATATAAAATCATAGGGTAAATATAGAATAAAAAACATGGTTTTTACAAAACTCATGTTAATAATTCATGTCATATTGATCATGTTGTTGAAAATTCATTTAAAATAGGATTCCACAAAGGAAGTTTCATATTCTAAAAGTTTGTCCTGCGGATCATGCAACATGACTGTACAGTTAATATTTTTCTCCACTTTTCACTGAAAAGATAAAAATTTCAAAAAATAATTATTACAACATAAATATATATCAATATTATAGTTATTTTAGTTATAATATATATAAAATGATTAATAATTTTTATATTAAAAAATATATAACAAACACCAAATAAAATTCAAGTCTTGCCACCAAAAAGTGATTTTTTGACACATATTAGTGATATATCCAATGAGTTCCTATTATTACATCTCATACATACCTCGCAACCACAAATAACATATTTAAAGTTTGCATTAATACCACTTATTAACATACCAACCGTGATATCATACCCCTAAAACTTGAGCTAACACGAATCAAGGCCTAATGATTTTTCCTAATTCAAACAGGCTAGAAATATTGAAATAGGTTTCAAGAAAAAATTATGCTAATGATTTAAAATTATTTAAAATAAATTTAAATAGAACATATTTTTAAACCAAAAATATGGCATGAATTATACAGAAGTAGAACCTAACATTCTATATAGAAATTCGTTGTTAATGAAACAAAATCAAACGATTGATAAACCCAATTAATATGATAAGACTAATCATAAAACATGAAAAACATTCATAATATATAAATATAATAATATTATCTAACAATAATAAAAAACAATTATATATTTTATTCATTATATCCAAATTTATGATTTTACATAATACAAAAATAAATAAATATACTAAATAAGAGAAACATGGGTGAATTTCCATTACTAATCTCATGAAAAAATATATAAAAATAGGGGCCAAAATGATATCTATCTCCCCATGACACATGATAATAACTCACATGGAACAACCACTATACTATACACAATACTCATACATTCCAATAGTATGAATTATAGATGAAATTTCTATAACTATATCAAATAAAACCAAAATAATATATAGACAAATGTATATTTGATGTGAGTGAGTATAAACCTTGTAATATGACTCCAAATATTATATACACTACCTTTCATTAGAAAAACCAAGCATGATAGTTGAAAAACATATATACTATTTTTTTTATTTTGAAATAAGGAATAATTTAATAATCAATTATAATCTTTCCTAGAAATGTATAGAATAATACAGAAATTTCTTAGTGATAAAAACCCTAATAATATTATAAATCAAGAACATGCATTAGAGAATAACGTTTCATCATGGAATATACTACTATAAATTAATAGGGTCTTAATACCTAGACTATGTAAAATGAATCCATTATAAATGTAATAATGAACACTCTAACCCTGAATTTTTCAATCAAATTTTCATCAGGTTCTCCATATAGTGAGAGTGAATTAACAATCAAGGTCTTCTAATGGATAGATAAAAAATATAACCAATTCTGAAAATCATATAAAACCCATGAATAGAATTGTTACCACCCTAGGATATTCAAAATACAATCCTATTATTTCAATGATGTCTTTAATAATATTAAAAAATAATTTGTTTGTAAAAAATCACTTATGTAAACACCCATACCCCCCTCAAAATGAAATAATCTCATTAATATCAGTATCTAGCCTTTTCCCCATAAAATTCAGTAATATGTTAAAAAAATATTACCAGCCTACAAAAAATAAAATATAACCAAAATCACTATTTTATCATTTCCGAATAAGGATTAATATTTTTTGACTCAATTAATGAAATAAAAATCAACTTTCAAAAATATTTAATTATATATATAACATTAATTAAATACAAAGACGTTATAATTTAATTTATATGACTTGCGTGAGAAAGTTATTAATTTAATAGAATTATTAGAAAAGTTAATTTATATAATATTATTATTAAGAAATTTCTTAAAATGTTATTATCAAATAACTAATAAAAATGTATAACAAAACTAAATTGGATAATTTTAAAATGAACTATTTCAATGTAATTAAAGAATTAAAAAAACATAATATTGGTTTTTTAAAATAAGAATATAGAAATAAAATCATCTACCAAAATCCAATGATATTGATATGTTTTCAATATATATGAATATATTAGCGATCATTAAGCCATGTGAACAATCAATAAAAACCTACAAAATTTTAGAGTATCCCCAGACAAGAGAATCAACCAACCATTTCTAATTTTGAATAATCAAAATAAAAAGAAGAAAATGAAGGAATATTTTAAGAATATATAATCCATAACATTTTATATTCACAATAAATTAGAAATAATAAAACCAACTAGTTAGAAAGATAATGGATTCACTCATGGGTTTCCTCGAGGAAGAGAGAAAAACTCTCTAAAGGTATGAGAGAGGTGATATTCCTAGAAATCAACATATATAATTAATTATATCATATTTTTTATAATATACATAACCCAATTAAATGGTATAATAGATTTTGAATGAGAAAATTCATTCTACACTCTAATAATTAATCAAGCATTCTTGACTATAATGTATGGTCTCATATGCCATTCATGATACTCGCCCATTTTTAAGAAATTCCAAAAATCAAATTTTCCCACTCAAAATATTTTTAAAATATTTATAAGTATTAAACACAGTTCTATATAATTATGAAATGATCATCAATTCACTAAAACCTTGTTTAAAATAAAATCAGCATGACTAACAATCGTTACCTATAGATGTTTTATTTTATTATTATACCATGAAATTATATCAAATATCTTGAAAACCACATCCCATGAACTACCATATACACTTAAAATGGTACCATTGGAATCATATTCTTTAAGTCGATATGTAATTTATTACAGTAATTAAAAATCCTGGAGGATAAATAATTTTTTTTAAACTAAAATAGTTGTTGTCCTCATAAAATTTATTCCCCAATATTTTGGGATGCACTTGACATAAAATTGGGAACTAGATTAATCTATATATGAAAAACCAAGAGTTATTTTTATCTATTACATTGAACTAATTGATATGCATAAAAATTCATAGAACTATAATTATGAATCACTTACCTTTGTGACTTACTACTGGTGATAACAATGAATAAGAGTTCGTACAATTAGGATAAGTCATAGTTAATGGATTATCCATGAGAACCTTATTTAGTCCACCAAAACAAAAAATCACGGGATATTGAGAGAATAGAAGGAAAAAAATATGATTCTACGGCCTAAAATGATTCCCCAATAACTATAGTACACATAGATAAATTAGATTAACAATTACCTTTCACAAACCCAAAAATTATATAAGGATGGATTATCTCTATTCATAAATATTTGAAAAAACACTAGATGAAACCACTGAAGGATTATCTAATCATTCATGTGAGACTTATACACCTCAAATAAAGTGATACCCTATTGTTGGATATATACAAAAATGAACAAAATATGAAATTCTAAAGAATCTACCCATAATTTTACTATGAAATGTAGTTGTGGAAACTCTACAATCATCAAAATATCTTATAGAGTGATTTTTCAAAGCTCGAGAAAATCCATCATAGTTTTAAATTGTAGTGGCTTCAATTAAGGAATATTATTTTTTATGAAATTCCCCACCTTTTCCCAGATATATTTGAGTATAGTTTTGAATGTATCAAACCAATAGAATTTTAGATTTAATCATCCCATATAGGATCATATTTATATTTCTAATTATCTCTTATTTTTTTAGTAATATTCGTACG
The DNA here is from genome assembly GCA_963277665.1 of Viscum album. NCBI lineage: Eukaryota > Viridiplantae > Streptophyta > Magnoliopsida > Santalales > Viscaceae > Viscum > Viscum album. The sequence goes on along the minus strand of OY728126.1, from coordinate 1,784,151,545 downwards.
CTTATTACAAATGATAATTCCAGTTACATTTTAGTGGAAAACATTTACTCTTAGTTATTATTTTAGAAGACTGCCACACAATTAATTATATTATTCATAATTTAATATATATGAAAAATATTAATATAGGTTTCTATACAATTTAAATCAATTTTATAAGTTACATTATAGTTCAATGGAATGTAATAAGGTTTATGGTTTTATGATGATGTGAAACATTCCATTGTGTTGCGATTGGGATTCAAGATGTATTTATATAAATCCTACAATTAGAAGAATCATAACCCATGTAGTTTCATATAATAGTTTAAATCCATGTGATAAGTAATGACACTAATCCTTAAGAATTATTATTAATCGTTTTTTTTTTCAACATTAATGTACAACATACAATTTAAATCCATACAATTTTGTGTTTCTATGTAGTATAATGTAATACGGGTATGATGTTTTACTATATTCAATATTGAAATACGGTTTGGACCGTTGTGTCCATCCTTTTATAGAAATCATATATAGATCAATTTAGTTCCTTTTATGGTCATACAATAATATCTCATGTACTTTAGTTTTAGGTTATTTGACCAACACTTCTAGGATAATGATTCCTTGAAATGGATAATTTGTAGGACCTATAATAAATAACCCTAGGAAAAAATATTTATTGATGTTAGTTTGAAATAATTAAGAGTTCCATTAAATAATTTAATGACCAATATATCTTTCACCCTATGAATTCATGATATATTTATTTTTTAAATAAATTTAATCTCTTAGAGAGCCTACGATACGCACAACCTCGAGTCTAAATGAAAAATAATATAGTTTAATATTATAACTTATATATATAATTTGATTGTATAAATAATACTAAATAAATTTAGAAAGTATATATTTAGTAAATGTATAAAATAAATTCATTTATTATAAAAAAATAATCATCGTTTTAAAGTAAAATAACTATTCTCTAGAAAAACCATTTTATGCGCATAATATGTTTTTTGTCTAAATAAATATTATTTATCAATATAGCATAATTATGTTAATTAAATTTATATATTAAATACATAACAAAATGTTTAAACACTAATATAATATTTTTTTTACAAAGGATAAGAATAATTTATGTTTTAGGATTTAAAACTATATTATTCTAAAAAAATAGTTTCATCACATGCATATATTAAAATTAATTGATACCACTTATAGGTATCTAGTTTGTTAAAAGTAATTCCATATTTTTAATTTGGGGTCTATAATTAAGTAATTCTTCATCTTTTAGGTTTAGGAATTATTAATAGTAACCATGGTAAAATTTATCGACTCGATATGGGGAAAATTGGGTTAATCTAGGTTAAAACTATGTGATAGGTATTTAATATTTCAAATTAACTCTTATTGTGTGAATTTAAGTACAAAATTATCAACCTATTATCTAAATTTATTTTTTAATGGGAACTAGTCCACAAAATTACTAATATAATATTTAAATCAAATAATGTAACAAAATGTAGCTCTATTAGTTTCCAATATATCTTATTTGTTAATTTAAGAGGAAAATCATATTTTGAAAAATTTAACAATCAATTTTTAGATTAATGAAATTATATTGATGATGAATTCTTTTTTATAATTTTTTAATTATTTAAATTCCTTATGTTCTTATGAGTTTCCAAATATGTATTTATTCAGTTAAAAGAAAAAAATAAATGATATTAAAAAAATTAAAATTAATATAATTTTAATGATTTGTAGTGTTACATGAATTGTAATTTGTGAATATATCACATTTTTCTTGTGTTAAATTATTATAGTTGTAACTAAAACTTTTTATTAATGTCATTTATGTCAAAATAATGAATCAGGTTAAAATTAACATTAATGATATTTTACCAAAATAATATTTCATGAAATTATAAAAAAATAGAAATTTTTTGGAAAGATATCATTGATGATTTAATATATTGTACATTTATTATCCAATTATAACATTAAATCCCAAATTATAAAGCCTTATGAGTTTAAAATTTGTTACTGTGGTAAATGTAAAAATTGGTTAATTATGTTGTTAAAGCAAAAGATAATGACTAGAAACCACATAAACGTCTAAAAAGTTATTTTTTGTATATTTTTAACCCCATAATACCCTATGTTTTAATATATGTTCACTTCTTTGAATTTTGTTTTTGATAATTACTTTATTATAATTTAATATTTTCAGAAATTTCAAGAGTGCCCGTCCCCACACTTCAATAAAATGAACTTCTCCATTCTCTTCTTCCCACCACATTGATCCATATATCTCAAAAAATTATAGAAACATTCTCCTCCAAAATATACTATACAAATTATATAGTTTATGGATTGCACAAAATGACAACAATTGGTCCCTTATGTGGAGATTTAATGGAGTTCTTTCAATGTATATGTAACCACCATAACCGATCAGTTTCTTTTTTTACTTCTTCATTTACGTAATATAAATTTATTTAATTTGTCATATAATAAAAATTATTAACACTAAATATACCGAAACTTTATATTTATTATTAAACCACATTAACCATCCATTTTCCCATCAAATAGAAATTGAAAGTATCGTTAATGTGTTCATATGACTTACCATCCGATTAAATTCATTTTTCATCACCATATTTTATGAATGGGTATTGAGAGAAATTTAATACATATATATGGTATTTATGAAATAATTATTAGTATTTAATGATAATATCTTATATATCTTCCTGCCTTCCAATCCATTGAAAAATGTTAACATTGCTCGTATGTACGTGTGGCCTACCACCTTTACCATGCAATGTCATTTTTTTTATTTCCATTTTAATCGAATTGTAATAATTATTGATTCAGTGTATATATATGATATATATTATATAACAATTATTATGTAGTGTGGAAATTTAATTTACCTTTATTTTTTCTATCCATCAAAATATGAAAGCAGTGTTCAGTCTTGTGTATAACCTAACATATTCTTGCACAACATAATACATTTTTCTATTTATAACATTTATGAATTAATATATATATTTATAATGAATATATATAATGTTTATATGATGGTTAAAATTATGGATATAAATAAACAATGATCAAATTATAATGATCATAACAACCAAACAAAAAACATACATGAAAAATGATGTAGTTATCACACAGAATACTGATTAAATAAAGAATTTTTTAAAAATAAGTGATAAAAAAATTTTCAGTAATTATTTATTGTTAATATATAAATAATTATTTTTCTGGAATAGAATAATTATAAATCTAAATTTTTTGTCGTTTTTATTTAGGCACGTAGAAAGGAAATCCAATCTTAGGTAATGGGTTATTCAATAATAACATAAATTTTCAAAAACAATTTTGTTTGAGACACCATTGTGGTAATATTTTGATGTTTCTATATTAAAAACAATTTATATTCCACTCCTTTGTTTATTCATGAACATTTAATTTATTTTACTATTTTTTTCTCTTTGGTACTTAAGCTGATTGAAGAGACGATTTTAAGAAAGGGTGAACTTATATATCACTTTGAAAAAAATTTATTTTTTCTTTCATATAAATTCTGTCTAAAAATATTTATATAATTTTTTTAAAATTCACAAGATGATTTATTAATGAATGTGTTACACATGTTTCAAATTTTACAAAATTGTTCAAAATGAATTATATTGTCATTTTTAGAATGAAGTACTTTTGATCATTTTATAATAGCATGAAATGAATTTTATTAACTTATATGAAATGTATAAAATTACACACTATCATGAATAATAAATTCCATGAAACCTATTTTACAGGTTTTCACCAATATTTTAAAGATAAATTTTTCTTAATATTTATTATATTTTTAGTTTTTATATGTGATGTTCAAAGTGAAATGGTATTTTCCAAAAGAACATTTTAATGAAATTTTGTATGGAATTTATATTCATAAATGATAACAACAATTATTTTATATCTGTTCCCCTAGGGTTATTTAGAAATGATACCATCCTTGATATTTATCTATATATTTTTTTGATCGGTTTGAATGGGGAAATACTATTTTGATAGTTTTATTCATATTACTCTGGATGGTTTATGAGAATGTTTGTTGATTGGGTAACATATTAACATTTCATATGATATATTTTAAATATTTTTATTTATGTTTATTATGTTACATAAATTTAATATGAGGAATTATTTGAACATAGTATGTGATGGAAGGGGCCAAATATATCCCATCAATGCACTGGTAGGTCTCATGAGATTATGTAATTGGGGTATTTTTTTATGGCCTTAACCATTTATGTACGTTATCTTGGTATAGTGCCTTGAATTTATATTTATCATTTTTGGAATTATTCATTCCCTCAGTATGTATAGGGAACCCATCCTTTCATTCATAGATGTTACATCTTAATTGATGAATATTCATTACATAACATATATATCCAAGAAAAATTCATTCAGGAATAGGGCCTTTGGAAACATGGAGTCATGAATGACTAGTTTATAAATGATCTATATCATCTCCCAATAAGTTATACGTAACTAGAAACCATTCTTCATAAAACAGGGAATGAAATCATAGGACATTGTGTGATCAAATGCTTAGTATTGGTAAATAAGGGAGATATCAATGATCACATAATAATAACATGAGAATTAGGGTGTGATAACATGATCATAACATTTTAAATCAACACCCTATATATAATTGGACATAGTCTTGAGTCATAGAAAAAATAATGTCAGTTCAAAAGACATGAATCATAAAATAAGAAATGTGCACAATTCATTATAGCATAATATCGGTATCAAACATGAAATTATGGCATACAAATAAAATTATAACTTTGTGAATATATATAAATAGAAACAGGTTCACTCATTAAGTTATGTGTATTAAAATAGTCCCTCACATAAACTTATAGACATGAAATCAGGTACACTGATAAACTTATGGACTAGAAATCCATGTTCATGCATAAACATATGGACATGAAAATCTGACCCACACAAAAAAATTTGAACATGAAATCTGGTTCACGCATAAAATTTTTACCTATTGAGTTATCCATATTTACCCAATAAATTTATGGGTGGTATATATCGCACCCAACATATAATTAAATTCATATATACGTGTTCAATAGGATCACGATCCATTCATCTTATTGAGACACATGAATGGAAATGGGATTCGTAATTGTTTTTCATTATAAAGATAAACTATAGAGATAAATAATAAGTATATAATTATTCAATAATATCCTACTAATTATTAAATAATTTCTATGAATTTCTTCTTATATAGAAATTAATTTTAAAAGACCAGTTGAAATAAATCGTTCAGAAAATTAACCCTTCATTTTGAAATAATTTTCCATAAATGATATTCAATTGTAAAGTATTTTTTTGAAAATTACCTTGTATACTTGTAAATGAATAATCAAAAAAATTATTCATGTTTGTGGGAAGATATGCTTATTTAGTATAAGTTAAAAAAAATTATTCTATAATTTTTTCAGAAAATTTACAATGTAACTTATTTGGTAAATGATAAACGGATTCTTTTCCAACCAGCTTTTAAAAATTCGAACAAGGGTAAAAATTAATTTAAATATCATAGGATAATAGTAAAATTATTTTGGAAAATAATTATTGATAAAATGGATATATAAGGAAAATATTCCCTAGTGGAGACATAAATATAATCAATCTTAATTATTAATGTGATTGTAAAATGAAACACTTAATACTTTTGTAGCATTTGAATTTTTAAAACAATAAAATAAACCACCATATATGGATACGTAAAACCCACAAATTTCATCATAATAAGTAAAAAAAATCCATTCTTCGTAATTATAAACCCCAAAAAAAGAAACATGTGGTATATATGGTATGATTCCCATAGAAATAAATTGGAGATGAAAATCACATACCTCGAGTATTCCTTTATTTTAAAGTCATATAACCCATTTTATAATAAATTAACAATATTTTAATTCTATAATAAATTCATTATTTTAATTATAATATCTTATCTGATACATTATATAATTTTAACTTCAATTTCCTTAATAATTTTGTTAGTGTTAACAATTTTTTATCCATCAGTACATCAGCTTAGTAGCTTTGGTCAAGATATATTTATCGTTACTACATCACCTACATAATATTAATGATGATATAAAAATCATATATTTATATTATACACATTGTTAGGGTCATCCAGGAAGTAATATAGTGAAAAATGAAATACGCCATTTATGGAGATGGTTGGTCGTACGTACGCATGAATGATATGTTCATTTTTTTTATCTATGTAATGAAATAACGCTAAATAATAAATAAAATTTAAAGAATATATTTATTTTTATATATATCATATAAATTTATTAAATATATCTTTATTTTTATTAAGGTAAAAAATTAAATGAAAAATGAATCACATCGCTTCATGGAGTTTCTAATCTACAAATATGCACGTAGAACGTTATCAATTTGAAATGGTTTGGAGGGTAAGAAGGTAGATGATATATTATAATTTCATATGCGTGACTATATCATATGTATCATATATAAATATTAATTCCATAATAATTCCAATCCATAAAATATAGTGATGAGAAATGAATTATATCATTTCGTGGGGATAAGTCGTATATACGCATAAGTGATACTTTTACTTCTAATTTGATGGTAAAGAGGGTGTATAATAGTGGTTTATTAATAATAATAAAATTTACCCATCATTAGAAATTAAAATTTATTATTTAATGATAAATACCATAGTTTATGTAGCAGAATGGAATATTATTAAAGGAAGAGATCAGTTTAAGCAATTGACACTTCTTGGAAAGGACTTGTTTAGATCTTCTATAAAAGGATATAGGGATGATATTTTTTGAAGATCAAACCTTTAAAATGTTTCTATATAAGTTTATAAGATAATTCTAGAGTTCTTTGACTATATATAAGGCTAATGGTGGTGCAACTATGGGAGGGTGGGGGTTCCCTTTTATAATTGAGGTTTAGGGATCTTTGGGAATAACAAAAAAAAATATAATAAAACTATTATAGAGGAAAATGAATCAAAATTGAAAATTATTCAAATTAAAAGTGTATAGGGTTTGAATAATGGCACCCAATGAAATTTAGATACATTTTTATATCATTTTAATAATTTTATTTTTATTAACCCACTAATTAGTCATTTTTTATATTAATCACTTTAAACAATATTTTAATTGAAATTGTTTAAGAATGTTACAATAAATGTATATGTAACTCATTAATAGAATATGGATGATGTTCTAAACTATAATATATTTAAATGGATGAGTAAAATATCTTTAATAATTTTATAAAATAATATTTTGAAAGAATATTTTTAATGTGAATTTTGTCACTATTTATTTAATATGACATTAAATATATCCAGACTAATGGGGAATTAGAATATAATCATTTAAAACAACTATAATATGTCATATTCATCTACTAAATTTGAGGGACACATTAAATCAATTAAATTATATAACTTTTTGTATTTATAAATTTATTTATTTTATTTATTTTTTATTCAAAGTAATACTATAATAAAATTGCTAAACATTTTAAGGTAATATATAATTTGTACAAATTTAAATAAAAATATATCATGAAAAAAAATTCATTAAACTAAAAATATTCATTTACCTTAATTAATGACGTTCTTTATCCCCAATTTGAACTCATAATAGTTATTTATAACCAAGAGAGTATCATTTTGTGACTTTTATAGCTTCAAGTGTTATAAAAGTCATTTTCATAGAAAAGTGACAATTAAAAAAGAATATTTAGTGAATAATATTATAAGAGTCAAATTATTTTCATACAGTAATAAATAAGATGAAAATTTATTTTTTTATAACTTATTTTTAACATAGAATAACTCAATTTATGCTTTACTATGGTGATAAATTTTACATCTGTTATTATTCATAATGCTTAAAAATGAAATTGTCATATTTAAAAAATTTGAGCCTCATGATTGAAAATATAAAATAAATTTTATAAAAAAAACTATTTAAATGAAATAAATTAACTTTAACATATGATTCCCAAATTCAAATAAAATTATTTTTAATAAAATACAAGATTTCATAAAAATTTCCTTTATATATAAAAATGATTTTATACCAAATTTAAATATAAAATTCAATATAATGAACCAAATATGATTATTCATAATATAATAAAACTAATTTCAACAAATTTAAAATAAAAAGGATCTTCCAAAAATGGTGAATGAAAAATATTGTTTTCAATTAAAAATTTAACCCGTCATTTTTAACTAGAATGTAACTATTTTTAAAAATATAAGAAAATATAACCCTGAGTTAACTATGATAATATGATTTGAAAAATGATAATATTTTTATTAAAAAAATTTATATTTTCCATAAGTTAATTAAAATATTTTCCTAGAAATAATAAAAAAATCATTTTTTGGCTAAGATGTATTCCATATGCAAAAAATAAATTTACTTAAAAATGAGGTATTACATACTAATAATTTTTAAATACATATAAATTGAGAATAAAATTAATATATATTCTATAATTTAATTAATAATATTCATACATTCCAATTTGAGGGATTTTTTATAACTATCTCACTAAATATTAATATTGTAATAGTGCATCGTGATTTATTTAAACTCAATATTGTGTGTAACAAAAGTTTTAAATGAAATATAGTTATTTAAAGAGAAATATTTTTTAAGATAAACTTTTGATATATTTTCCCCTATTTAATAATTCACATCATCAATATATTAACTTTTGATCAGTAATCAATGGTTTGTTATTGTAAAATACCTTTAAGGAATCCACACATCCTAAAAATGGTAAAAAAATCCACTCAAAAAGAGGGAAAATGAAATACAAAACCGTCACAAAACTTGGTTTCTAAATAGTTTAAAATATTTGGGAAGTGAAAACATGGATATAAAAGAAAAAGCTACCTCTCAAGAACTAATCGACAGCAATATGGAATATAGTATATGGAATATTAATTATCACTAACCTATAAATCTATGGTGGGATAAAAGACTATTGATTTCTTGGTAATAAAAACAAAGATATAACAATTTTATTTGAAATTATATTTCCTAATGTCTTGGGATTCTTTTTTAATCTATGTAAATCTCTCAATTACAAAAAATTGTTTATTTATTTAAATTATAAAATTACATTATCATTATTTGATTGTGTTTTGATGAATTTACACATCATTTACTATGCTAGGAGGTAAATATTCCTGATGATTTATCCATAACCAAATAACATTTAATAAATCATGATATCCATAATTCATTCATTTAGCCTATAAATATTTCCCATAACCAAATTTTTTAGTTATTTTTATGATAAATAAAACATTGACATCAAACAATAATACACAAATTTCAACTTAATCCATTCCATAAGCTGTTAACCATAAGGCTCCTCCAAATTATTTCCAACATAATTCAAAAAATAAAAATAATTTTATCTCATATCCTTCCAAGTTCAACATAAAAATAATTTTATTCACTCATAATGTCTCATGATAAAATTTAGAAACCATGATCATAAATTCTCCAATGTATAATAATAATTTCCCAAAAGGTCATAGGGAATTCATATATGCTTCCAATATTTAAATCCCCACTTATTCATTAAATAATCTATAACCTTAGCCAAAAGAATTTCTATAGGAGGTTTGGGTTTATCCATACTCTAATAGATGGTCATATTTTGGTTCTGAATATAAAATATGTTTTCTTTAATCTATAAATTTAAATAAAACATGTGTAAGGAGATATAATAAATCCCTAGAATGACATAAAATTCTGAAAGGGGAAGAATTTTCATATATATTTTTCAAATAATGTCATCATGGAATCCAATATTATAGATTTGAAAATTACTATTCCCTAACTATCCTGATTCACTTGATCTTTGGTAATTTCATACGATTTCCATTTATATTTAGAAAATAGAGGTTATTGTGTCTTACATTATTAATTAGACCTTGGATAAGGGAATCAGTTCAAATAGTTTCCAAGATCTTCTCATTAATAGCGCTAATGTGTGAGTGGTGCATTCTATTTTTTTCTCTCTCTCTCCATTTTTTTCTTTCAGTGTCGTTTTAAAATCACTCCGAAATTCATTTTCATCATGGATAGGCATCCCAAACTTGAAATCTTTTCATTTCCCTTCTAGGAATTCACCTAAGTGCTCCTTCCTTTATTTTTGGAATATTTGAGGTTGAAACTTTTTCTCCCCCCAAGTTAAATCCATTGGAGCTTCCATAAAGATCAATCATCCTTTTCTTATTTCCATAACCATGAGGGGTTCCATATTCCATTCCCACTTGTAGTGAACATCATCCGATTTATTTATTGTTTCCAAAGTACCTTACGGATTATTAATTTAAATGATTTTGTTTCAATAAAATAAAGAATCAAAAAAATTTCCTTTTTGAGCTAACAATTATACCTAAAGTGTAGCTTTCATGTCTTGAAAAATTTGGGGCACACATACAAATGGATTCATCATCCTCATTTCTATGTTTAGAGAATTACTTCTCAATTTGTAAGTTATAATACAATGTATGTACCATATAAAATAAAATCCATTAAAATATCTAATTACATGGAGCCAATTTCATTCTTTTTCCTTGTATTCTTAGTAAGATTCCACCATTTATCTGTTTGCATTCCAAATGATAAAAAATGTAACACCCTATGATTTCTGTAACATACTATGTAAATAAATAGTAAGAAATTTTCATTTTTGAATGAAATACTAATTTTAAATTAAAGGGTATTTTATGTTCTATGGCGTACCTAATAAGTAACAACGGGTTTCATTAAAATATTATGTTACAAAAAATGTTGAGTCATACTCAAAAATATTAATATAATATTATTTTAAATGGTAGTTGATGCCTAACCATTTAAATGGAGGGAATGAACAGAACTATCTACAATATGATTATACATGTTTGTAAAATGTTCCTACATTTATCCAATAAATATTTAGAGTCTTAAAATAATAAAGAATCTGATTTTAAGTATAAATACTCAAATATTTATTCAAAGGATGATTTACTACCTTTTAATGGGAATCCCACATTAAATCATGTTTTTGTGACTTTTATATGTTTTACTTGACAAAATAAATTTTTTCTTTAGAATAAAGACACAAAAATTTACTTTGTGTAAATTTTTGGTATTTTCATAATAAAATAATTTTTTAATGAATAGTGAAAAATATTGTGTTTTAATTCAAAACTGCCTTTTAATGTAATCTATTTATATGGTTATATTATCTTTTTTAATTGGTTTTAAAGTATAATTATAATATATTTTTACCATTTAAATCAATTTTTTTTCATTGGAAGTAATTTTACTTGGAAATTAGACATAAACAAGTGTCGATCTTTTGATAGTTATTTTTTCTTAAAAACACGCTATTTGTTTTGACAATGGGAATTAAATTTAAATTAACTATTCCAAATTATATATTTTTAATTTGATTAAATACACATCATTTTTGAATTTGGAATATCAAATATATCTTAGGCTGAATTTTTTGTATTTATCTGAAAACCTTCAATTTTTGATGAATAGTGAAAACATTGAGTAGTTGTTAAAAAACTGACTTTTTTCATCTAAATGAAATATTACCACTTCTCTGAATTGAATTTAGAAAATCTGACATAAATTTTTGTTATTATTAAGTAATATTTAGTTAAATAAGATGATCTTTTTTGCTGAATAGTAACTTTTGACTTTTATTTACCGCGGTTAATGGTGAATAGTATAATTCAAGGTAATAATAATATAAAATCAACTTAACACATCATCCTAACCTTTTTGGATGAGTCATGACCGGACATGGAAATCCATGTGTTGACTTTGGGACCCCATGGAGTCACTTGAGAGTGATAATGACACATTATATCAATTAATTTAATGTAAAGACAAAAATGACATAAAAACATATCTTTTAGTAAACTAATTTATATATAGAGTCATATAAGATATATTTTAGACTATAAATAATCATTAGAAAAATAAAACGTTTTCCTACATAAAGATATTTTATTTATAATTTTTGGACCTTAAATAATTAAATTTATATATGACACAATGATGATGCACTAATTACCTTATTAATGAAAAATTAAAATAATTGATATTATAAATATCGAAATAAATTTATTTTGAGACTTTTTATTAATTCTAATAATTTTATAGGTTACTATGACATGTTAAGGTGGATTATATGATTTGTTTTCCAAGTAATCATGCTGTTTTGACTTTAACAAAAACAAAATACCAAATAGTTTTTAAAATAAATATTATATTATTAATTGATATAGTATTCCTAAAAATCTAAGGATAAGAAAAATGGCTTATATAAGGTTATATATATTAATAATGAACTACTTGGGGTTCACTTGGCTTGTTTTATTATGTTTATTAACCATATAATATAAAAATACAAAGAGGCATGGTAAATGTCACAATATTTAACTAGGAGTTGAATCTAAATGATAAGGTTAATATAATGACCTAAACCTATCTAAAACCTATTGGTTGAGTGGATTTCGACCCATACCCACCTTATCTTTGAAATAAATCATTTTTAAGCCATTGGAAACTGAAAATGATTTTATTATAAAATAATATTTCAATCTTTCCCTAAGGTGCCCCTCACCTCTCATATAAAAGGAAACTTCCCCTTCCCTTCAATTAACTCATCAAAATCCATTTGTCTCAGCCAAAACCTGACCACATATCCCCCCAAAAATAATCCCTTCATCATAGAGGCCGTAGTTTGATCCGAAATCCATCCAAAGGATCCCTTTGGATCAAATCAAAAGGAATCACCCAAAGAAGAGGTAAATATTTCATCAACTCTTTCATGTTCTTTTCTTCTTACAATTCGACTTTATTTGTTGTTTCCATTATAAAATAATAAATACTGTATCCTCTATGTAATGTGATCTTATTACAAATATGGTACAACCATATTCAATATTCTATGCATCCTATGAATGACATGACACCATACGTGCGTACGAATGGCTTACCGTCTCCACGTTGTGGTGTAGTTGTTATTCAATACATTATTATTTGGATGGGTATAATAATGATATATAATTGATCTAAATAATTAATATAAAATGATAACAATTCTTTATATATGATATACCATATATTTACGTGTGATTTCATCATCAATATAATGATATTGTCGCTCGTGCGTACGTACGAATTATCGTCTCCACAAACGCGATGAGATTCATTTCCCCATCGTAACATTTCATGAATAAATTTAATTTTATGATTAAAAATAATTTTTAAAGAACATAATATCATTTTGTATATGAGTCAAATACATCCTATTCATAATAAACATGGCTTGCGTAACAAAACATATAAAGGAAAATGATTCAGTTAACACCAGAAACGACAATAATACTAAAACCTTATTAACAAAGCAATATTAGAAGATCATATATGATATCATATTTATGTATATGGTTATTTTAAAATTTAATAACAATTATATAACTATTATACCAGACACTAAAAGAACCTCAACCAAGGAATAATATAAGGTGAGGGTTAATTTCACAATCTCTTTGTTATCCGAGGTTGTTTTTACGTAAGTATCTATTGGGACCTCTATATCATCCACATCCGTATTTTCATAAAAATTTATTTCAAAACATATTTAATATTTACGATACTATGGGTCAAAGTAATTAATACCATTATTTGACCTTATATGTTTTGGAATGAATCTTTTCGTCGTTTTCCAGACAAGGTACTCTATGACCTATTTGAAAAAATGAAGGTAAGAATGTTTTTTTAACTTTTACGGTGGGTGCGGATATTTTCCGCAGTTATAAAATCGTGTAAGCATCCCTTACATGCTTATAATAATATTTTTATAATAATTGTTTTTCAATGATTTCAAAATAGGAAGAGATATTTCCCTTAAATAGTTTGGATTTCATCTAAGTCAACATCCTTTGGTAAATTTTACACTTGTTAGAAGTTGTTTTATTATGATACAAATATTTCATATTTTATTTATGTTTTTGTGATATGTTTGACTATGTGTGTGTTATTTTTATACCATTAACGGTTTAATGATAATTTATTGACATTACATATTCTAGTTTTAATACGAATGTTTATGTTATGTTTCAACCTTTTCATATGAGGAATGTGTTAGACATAGTATGTGGGGGGTGGAGTCTGCTATAGCTCTGTGATGTATTGATATATCTAATGGGTCAATTGGATATGGAATTGGCTGAGGCCTTTCCCAATTTTGATATATGGTTTTTGGCTGAGGCCAAAATCTTTTTTAAATATCTTGGTTGAGGACATGACAAGATGATTCATAATTTTTGGCATTATACATTCCCTCATTATGAAAATAATATTTGATGGTTCATGTGGTTATTTGACTAGTAAAATACCCATGATTATTTTTTATTATGAAATTATTTACTCAAGTTATATTCCATCCATAAAGTGTTCATGTTTATTATTTTTATAGGCATTTGTTTAAAATTTTTCACCATGAAAAATGTTCATGTTATCTTTCGCTGTATTTCTTACCCTTACTGAGCATTTGAGCACACCCATTTATTATGTTTCATTTTCACAAGATATGAACAAGTTTGGTAAAAGTGACTTACAACATAATATAGGAGGATTGGATATTTCTAGTGGAATAAATTAGTGTTGTATTTCTTTTCAAGTTGTATTGTTTAATTCATGTATATAATCTATTTTCCAATACTACTAAACTGATCAGTCCTTCGGGACATAATTCCATGTAATGATGCCAAAGTTATGTAATAAAGCACCAACTCTGGGTAACTGGGGTCGGGGCATTATAGTTTTTCTGAGAGGAATTTTAGTAAAAAACATGGAAACTAGATTTATAAAAACTCTGATTAGATCACATTATCTTAAGATAGAATACAAGGATTAGTATAAAATAAATTCCTAGGATTTTGGTAATGTATACATTTTGTGTATTTTCCAAGAAATACATCCATGTCTGGATATGAGTAGTTCGAGGTGGAATTGGCACAAATGTATGTATGAGTGAAAACTCCGACAAAGAGTTTCGTGCATGACCCGGGGTATCCTGGTATACGAAAACGGGCCTTACTGCACTATTGGTTACGATACCTCTAGGGGATATGCTAAGGATAATTCAAATTTTCTTTAAAAACTATTATGAAGGATTTATGAGCATATAAATCTGTAAATAAACCTTTTTATAAGGATTATATCCATAAATATGTTCAATATAATATAAGTGTTTTAATAGTTTGGATTTATGTATTCTGATTCATAAACTAATCTAGTGTATGCCATTGTTTAGAAATGGAACCTAGTGGAAGGAATGGAAACTGTATCAATGCATGTACTCCATGTAGGTATTGATCTCCTACTCAAGATAACTATAGTTGAGCTACTGATACAACTAGTGCTGATCAGCTTATCACCATACTGGGATAACTCATTCATGTTTTGAATAATAACCTTACCTGTCTGGAGAACCCTGATCCACAACGTGGAGTATTAATGATAGATTTCTTCATGAGGCAATAACCCCAACATTAAATGGGACTAAAAATCTATTTTTAGCTGAGAAATGGATAAGTTTATTATGGAAAATATTTCATGATTTGGGGTGTAGAGAAAGGGAAAAGGTTATCATGGAAGTTTATCGCCTCATAGAAGATGCAGATCAGTAGTGGTTATTGATTCAAAAAACAAAAAAAGATGACAAAGTATCAAATATGGAATAGAGGGAGTTTCAAGAGCTTTTTTAGAAAAATATTTTCCTCTTGACCGTCGAGTGGATATGGAAAGTCAATTTCTGGGTCTGAGGAAAAAGGAGGATGAGAATGTCCCAATAGATGAGGCTAACTTTACAAGGTTTTCAAGGCATGCGTCAGATTATATACGTAACCCAAGGTGTAAGATTGATCGATTCATTGATATGTTAAAACCATTTCTCTGTTGCGCATTAGTCTCACAATACTTCTCATCATATGAAGCTATTGTCTCATGTGCTATCAGGATGGAAAATGAATTCTCTATGTATTATGACTTTAAAGGAAAGTAAGAGAAGAAGATATCTGCTGACCACTATGGGAATAGAAATAAGGAAAAATTGAATATGGGAAGATATTTGGTTCTACCCTATGATAATTGTGGAAGGAAGCACCCTGGCACCTGTCTATAAAGAAAATGAGTATGCTACAAATGTGGACCGAAAGGCTATCTTTCTGGTGAATATAAAGGAAAGAAAGAGACTGTCAATGTTGAATGCTACAATTTTAGGGTAATGGGTCATTATGAAAATGAATTTCCTAAGAACAAAGGAAATATACCTCAGAAAAGGGGAAGGGAGCAAGGCCAAGCATATTCTTTTACTATAGATGAAGTGGAATAATTAATGTATTGTGATTTTGAGTTCAAGATTTATTTTATGGTTATAAGAAGAATGTGAGATATATTAGGATTATACTGTAGTACTTTTTGTTTTCATTATGTTTTTAATATGATGAAGGTAGTAATATTTTTTCTATGTGACAATAAGAGAAACATTACGTTGTTTGTGGAATCTGACATTGCAATTGATTTTGTAATTTAGAGACCTTTTAGAGATAATTTGGATAGAAGTATTCGGGATAACTATAATGGTTGGAATAGATTTAGTTGATCTTTGGATAGTATTTCTTATGATTTTTTTAATATTATAATACTATAGTTTTAGGAAAATGACACCCTACATGTTGGGAGATAACCTATCATGTCGGACAAAGATGCAGGAATCAAACACACAACAAATGTTCAACAAGGCTTTATGACCTACCAATAGCCTATAGGATGTCCCTTGTTATTATAATTTTTTTTTCTTCAGAGTATATGCTTATAACCTTATAAAATTTGGATCAATATAATATTTTAGAGTTATATTATCTTTTGGAGTGAATGATTATTTTGTAGTAGAAATTAGTTAAAGGATGTAACTCTACATGTCAAGTATATATTATCCCACTTATTCTATGAATAAATTAATTCTTAAACATTAGGGAAGGGATCTTAAAACCAAAAATCTGTTCTCCTAATACATTATGCTTTGTTGAACCGATGATATTTTAAATCATCATAAATTAATGGTTTGAGACCCTCAATTTTACACTTTTCTGTGATTGATGACCTTAATCACTCCCTATAAATATTTATGTTTTTCCTCCAATTATGTATCTATAATTCCAACCAATGTTCTCCTATTTGAATCCCTAATTGGGTGGTTAGTTTTTAATTTACCTTTCCCTCTTATTATGGCTAAATTGTTTTAACCCTATTTTCGATGTGGGTTATCCACAATGGTATTTTATATTATAAACATTGTATTTTCAATAAAAAATTTTAAATTGTGAGGGCACAATTTATTGAAGGAGGGGAGAATGTAACACCTCAAGATTTCTGTAACATCCAAGGTAAATAAAGAGTATGAAATTTTCATTTATGATTTAAATATTAATTTTACTTTAATAAGGATTCTATGTTTGATGGCGTACTCGATAGGAAATAATGGTTTTCTTTGAAATCTTATGTTACACAAAATACTGAGTCATACTGAAATATAATAATACAATATTATTTTAAATTGTATTTAACTCATAGTCATTGTAATGGCATGATTGAATGGAACAAATTACATTATCATTATACATGTTTGTTAAATGTTTCTACATTTATCCAATAAAAATTTAAAGTTGTTAAATAAGAAAGAATATGATTTTAAGCATAAATACTCTAGTATTTTTTTAAAGGTTGATTTACAGTAATTTAATGGTGAAACCTCTATAAATATAGTTTATTTTTTACTTTTATATGTGATATTTGACAAAATAAAATTATTCTTTAGAATCATGACATCAAAACTTACTTTTGGTTAATTTTTGGTCTTTTTCTAATAAATTTTTTTAATGAAAAATGAAAATTACTGCATTTTTATTCAAAACTCTATTTTAATAAAATCTATTTATATGGTTATATTATCTTTTTAATTTGTTTTAATGTATAATTAGATTATTATTTGAGCATTTAAATCAATTTGTTCCATTGGAAGTTTTTTCACATTAAAATTACACAAAAACAAGTATTGATCTTTTAATAGTCATTGTTTCTTAAGAACACACTATTTGTTTTGACAACAGGAATTAAATTTAATTTTATTAATCCAAATTCTTTGTTTTTTATTTTTTCAAATAGATATCATTTTTGAATTTAAAATCCCATATATAACTTAGGCCGAATTTTCGGAATTTTTCTCAAAAGCATCAAATTTTGATAAATAGTGAAAACACTGAGTAGTAGTTAAAAAACTTACTTTTTCATTTAAATGAAATTTTACCACTTCTGTGAATTGAATTTAGAGTATCCAATATACACATTTGTTATTATTAAGAAAAATTTGGTTCAATAAGATTAAAATAGTTTTTGGTGAATTGTATCATTTGACTTTTATTTACCGCAGTTAAAGGTAAATATGGTAATTCCAGGTAACAATAATATTATAATAACATAAAATTATTTTAAAACTTGTAATGACAATATTGGATGAGTCATGGCCGACCATCGGCATCTTTGGGTCGATTTTGGGACCCCATTGAGCCATTTGAGAGTGATAATGACACTTTATATTAATTAATTTAAAGTGAAGACAAAAATGACATAGACACATATCTTGTAGTAAACTCATTTTTACGTGGGGTTGTATATTTTATATTTTCAAATATAAATATTCATTATAAATCTAAAAATATTTCCTAAATAATGGTATTTTATTTAGAATTTTTAGATATTATATAATTAAATATATTTTTGATACACTGATGATGCAGTAACTACCTTAGTAATGAAAAATTAAAATAATTGATATTATTAATATCCAAATAAATTTATTTGGATTTTTTGATGACTTACACTAATTTTATAGGTTACTATGACATGTTAAGGTGGATTAATTGTGTTTTTTTCAATGTGATAATGTTTTTATGACTTAAAAAACCAAATACCAAATAGTGTCAAAAGTTACATAAAGGGGTTTTTAAAAGAAATATTATATTATTAATTGATATAGTATTCATAAAAATATAAGGATCGAACCAATGACTTAGATAATATTATATATATTAATAATGATCAACTTAGGGTTATATTGGCTTGTTATAGTATGTTTATTAACCATATAATATAAAAATACAAAGAGGCATGGTAACTGTCAAACTATTTAACTAAGAGTTAAATCTAAAAGATAGGGTATATATGATAACCTAAAACTCTCTAAAACCTATTTTTTTAGTTAATTTAGACCCATACCCACCTTAGATTCTAAATAAATCATTTTGTAGGCTTTAGAAACCAAAAATTATTTTATTATAAAATAATATTTGAATCATTCCATAAGGTGACCCTCACCTCTCTTATAAAAGGGCACATCCCTTTCCCTCCCATTCACTCATACAAAGCCATTTGGCTTGACCAAAACCTGCCGAAATATCCTCCCAACTATACTCCCTTTATCTTAAAGGCCTCAGTTCGATCATAAATTTATCCTATGGCGCCCTTTTGATCAAATCAAAAGGAATCACCCAAAGAAGAGATAAATATTTCATCACCTCTTTCATTTTCTTTTCTTCTTCCACATCCTCTTTCTTTGTTGTTTCAATTATAAAATAATAAATCATGTATCTTCTATATACTATACTGTTATTATAAAAATTTTAAAACCATATTTATTATTCTATCCATCCTATGAATGACATGTCACTATACGTGCGTGTGTATGGCTTACCATCTCCACGTCGTGGTGTAATAGTTATACAACACATTATTATTCAGATGTGTATAATAATGATGTATAATTGATTTAAATAATAAATATAACATTTTACTGATTATATATATATTATATAACATCTATTTACTTGAGATTTGATAATCAATATAATGATAATGTTGCTCGTGCGTACGTATGGACTACCGTCTCCACAAACGCGATGACATTAATTTCCCCATCGTAACTATTCAAGAATAAATTTTATTTGACGATTAAAAATAAGTTTTAAATAAATTAATATCATTTTGGATATGAATCAAATACATCCTATCCATAACAAACATGTCTTACGTAACAAAACATATAATGGAAAATGATTCAGTTAACACCTGAAACTACGATAATACTAAGACATTATTAACAAAGAAATATTAGAAGATCACATATGATATCATATTTTTATATATATATATGGTTTTTGTATAATTTAACAAAAATGGTTTAACTATTAATCAAGAGGATAACATACCCTCGACCACGTAAAAGTACAAGGTAAGAGTTAATTTTACAATCTCTTTATTATTTGAGTTTATTTTTACGTAAGTATCTACTGGGACCTCTTTTTTTTCCACATAGATGTTTTCTTAAGAATGTATTTCAATAATTTTTTACTATTTACAGTACTATGGCTCAAAGTCATTTATACCCTTATTCGACCTTATATGTTTTTAAAGAAATCTTTCCATCTTTTTCTAAACAGGGTACTTTTTTGACCTTTTTTGACAGAATTAAGGTAAGAATGTTTTTTAACTTATACGGTGGGTGAGGCTATTCCCGGCCGTTATAACATCATCGAAGCTTCCCTTAAAAGTTTATAATAATTATTTCAAATTAATTTTTTTCAATGATTTAAAAATAGAATTAGATATTTCTCTCAGATAGTTTTGATTTCATCTATGTCAATATCCTTTGATAATTTTTACATTTGTTTAAAGTTGATTAATTAAGATACAAATTTTCTATATTGTATTTAAGTTTTTGTGATATTTTTTACCGTGGGTGTGTTATTTTTAAACCATTAATTGTTTAAGGTTAAAGTAATTACATTTTGTATGCTTGTTTTAATATGAATGTTTCTCTTATGTTTCAACCTTTTCATATGAGGAATGTATTTGACATAATAAGTGACAGGTGGAGCCTGCTATAGCTCCTAGATGCATCAGCAGGTCTCATGAGACAATTATACATGGAATTAGCCGATGCATTTCCCAATTTTGATATATGGTTTTTGGCTGAGGTCGAAATCATTTTTAGACATCTTGGATGAGGCCTTTTCAAGATGTTTCAAAATGTTCGGCATTATACATTCCCCCATTATGAAAATATTATTTGTGGGTTGATGTAGATATTTGATTAGTAGAATACCGATGATTATGTTTTATTATGGAATTATTTACTCAGATCATATTCCAATCATAAAGTGTTCAAGATTATTATTTGTAAATGCTTGAATTTTTAATTATTCACCATGACTAATGTTCATGTTATCATCCGCTATATTTAATACCCTTACTGAGCATTTGACCCCACCCATTTCTTATGTTTCATTTTCCCAGGATATGAAGAAAATAGTTATGAGTGACTTGCAGCAAAATCTAGGAGTATTTGATGTTTATAATGGAAAAAATTAGTGTTGTATTTATTTTAATGTTGTAATGTTGAATTCATGTATGTAATCTATTTTCCAAGACTAATAAATTTATCGATACTTTGGGATATGATTCCTTGTAATCATGGAAATGTAATGTAATAAATCACCACCTTTAGGTAACTAGGGTCATAGCATTACAAAATATGTGGACAACATTCTCGTTGTCAAATCACTAATGATAAGAAAATATCATTTCCATGCCTTTACCCTTTGTTCAAAAACTAGTGTATCATGAGAACCATTTATGTATAGTGGTAATTATTGAATAAATGATTCAATTATATGTTATTCCCTCCTTGGTTAATATTTAAGTTCAATAAGAATCGTGTTACCATGAATAAATTGAGTGGGTTGAGTGAACTTAGTCACATGATCTTTCTTCCCATCTCTTAATCCATTTGGATGCTCATGAGGATTGTCATTGCATTGTAAAATTCCTTCAATATTCACAAAATTAGATTTTGTTCCATCCATTAATATAAACCACAAATAATAGTAAAAAACTAGAAAATCATGAAAAATATTTTTAATGATTACAAAATTGTGACACATTAATCTAGGAAACCATAGGCTTACCCAAGGTAATTAAAGATCATTACAAAAATAAGATTTTTTTCAATTATTAGTCTTAACCCTAGGGTTATCAAAACAAATTTCATGTCATAGTTTCCAATGATTAAATAAAATATTCTCTGAGAAAAAATATAACAACTATGGCCTTTTGTACATAGATATCACATCTTAATAAATGAGTATTAATTACATAACATAGTGATCTATGGCATAATAGTGTAGGTACTGTGCTATTAGAATCATATATGGATAATGATCTCCTTTATAAATGATCTATATAATCTCCCACTATGTTCGTCATAACTAGAAAGCTTTTTAGAAATATCACATTGAAAAACATTCTTAATAAAAAATGGAAATGAAACAGAATTGATTGTGAGCTCAGATGCTTAGTAATGGTAAATAAGGGAGATATCAATGATCAAATAATAATAACATGATCAAAATGGATTGAGAACATGGTATTACCATTTTAAATCCACACATGGAATGTAATAGAACATAATATTGTGTCATGGAACAAATCATGGTAGTTCATAAGACATGAGTCATAAAATAATAAAATAACATGAACCACGAAATAAAAACATTTGCATAACACATGGAATTGTGGCATACACATAAATTTATAAATTGTTGGACATGTATAAATAGAAATAGTTTCATTTGTTATGTTAAGTACACGAAAATATGCCCTCTCCTAAACTTACGTACATGAATTAGTGTCCATGAATAAGCATATGGTCGTAAAATATGGGTGCATGCTTAATCTTATGGACATAAAAAGAATGATTTTGCATAAAATTATGAACATGAGATAAGGTTCATGAGTAACATATCAAAATAGTTATTTTTCTATCCACACCTAATACGTTAGGAATAGATATAGGTCCAACCCATAACTTAATAAAAAACATAAAAATTCATTTCACATGAACAAAACCCAGGTATTGAATGAAAACCCATGAAAACAAATGGAATTCGTTATCATTTTTAATTACAAACATAAACCCCCATTGAAATAATAAGGATCCCACCCTTGTATATTATTCCTAGTTAAGGATAAATAATTTAAAAGAATGGAATCTTATGTGGAAAATGAATTTCATAGATCACTTGAAATAATTGTTGAGGAAAATAAACATTCCAATTTGAAATCACTTATTTTTAAAAATATGATAAAATATGAAAGATTTTTTTAAATTAACATTCTAAAAATACAACTTATTCTTAAAAGAAACAATTTCATTATGGAAGGAAAATATATTCATTTCATATAATTTGAAAAACAATGCTACCATACGTTTTTTGGAAAATTAACAAAGTACGTCATTTTAAAAATGACAACAAGATCTATTTTAAACCAGTTTATAAAATTAAAACATTACTATAATAACATGATAATAATAGTATAATATTAAAAAATTTAAGATCATTTAAAAAAAACATGTATATAGAATATAAATACTCCCGAGTGGATACATAAAAATAAAAAATCTCATGTATTGATGATATTTTTAAAATAACCTTATCGTTTTGAAAACTTTAGAATTGTAAGAATGACGAAATAAAGAACCTTATCAGGATATGTAAATATATTAATTTTGAAGAAAAAAAATCTGAAAAAAAATTCATCTATAGTATATAAACTAAAAAATTAAAGAAGTACAATATAAGGTGTGTGTCCCATATAAATAAAAGTATGACAAAAATATATTACCTTGAGTTCTTATTGAATTGAAATTAATATAACCTGATGCATAAAAATTTTAAATTTATTAAAATTTTATAATATATTATTTATCATCATTTTAATTTCATATATAATCCATTTATAAATTTCATCACCCATTTTATCAATAAATAATTATTTCAAAGTGTCAACTATTTCATTTATTCATGACTACATTAGTTTTGTAGTCCAAATCCTTAAAAATTTATCTAAATTATATGAAATAAAAAATATTGGAAATGATATAAATATCATATATTTTAATTATATTCAGATTTATATTAATAAATGAATTTATTCATAGCAAACATAATTACATAATTCATGGAGTTGATAGGATGTACGTACACATGAATGTTATTTTCATTTTTTGATGGATGGAAATAAATAAAGGGGGAAAAAATTAATTTTATATATTCATGATATTTATATATATATATCATATATATTACCTAAATATATCCATGTTACAATCTATTTAATATTGAAATTGTAGTCGAATCACATCAGTTCAAGGAGGTGGTAGTCCACATGTACACGCGAACGACGTTTTTGATTCCAATGGATTGGAAGGTAATGAATTATATGAGATATTATATTTATATAATTTTAATTATGAAATAATTATCATATAGAAACATTAAACCCATCATAACACCCATACATAAAAAATATTGATGAGAAATGAATTTTGTCACTTCGTGAAGACAGAAATACGTGTGTACACATATGAAATACGTTCATTTGTCATTTGATGGGGAATAGGGTGTATAATAGTGTTTTCATAATAATAGTATAATTTTATCATATTTAGGAAACATAATTTAATATTTTATGACGAAATATAGATTTATGGGATGTAAATTAGAGCAGTAAATAAAGTTATCGGTTTAAGCGATTACCGCTTCATAGAAGTGAATGTTTTAGATATTCTCTAAGGGCTCTACTGTTAGAATTTATGAAAAATCATATTAAAAGATTCTATGGAATTTTATATGGTAAAATAACATGTGTATGTTTAGATATAAGAATCAAGGTTCTGTAAATATGTGAGTCAGGTGGCAACACATTATAATTTAGGTGAGGGGTACTTTTGGAATTTCATAAAAGATAAAATATAATAAGACTAATCTAATACAAATTTTGTCAAATGGTAAAAAATTCAAAGAAAATGTTTCTATGGCTTAAATAGCTTCATAAAATGAAATTTATTTAATTTTTTATATCATTTTAATCCTTATATTATTGATTAACTCCCTGGTTAATCATTTTTTCCATTTTTAGAACAACAATTATTTTTGACAAAAAATGGTTAATAATAATACTATAAATAGAAAAGTCACTCATAAATGAAATATGGATGATATGATTAGAAATATTAAAATTAAAATTTTAGTAATAATATTTTTTAGTAGTAATAAAATTTTATTTTGTTAAAAAAACCAAAATTAATTTTAAAAATATTCATTTAATTTGATATTAAATATATTATGAAAAATGGATAATTAGAATATAATGATTTGAAATATTTAAAATATTTCATATATATCTTTCAAATTATAGTGACAGATTAAATAATTAAAATTATATCACTTTTAATATTTTTAAAATCATTTACTTTTTTTAATAATTTAATAAATATAGTATTATTGTTGTAGAATAATTTATTGTAATTATATAATTTAAATAAATTATAAATAAATTTTTCCATGAAAATTATTTCATTAATATAAAAATAAACTTTTATTTTCTTCCATATCATTATTTTTATTCTATGTGTAAATATAACAGACATTTAAAACATAGAGAGTGACATTTTAAAAGTTTCAATGATTTAAATATTATAAGGATCATTTTTAAAGAGATGGATTCATTAAAGAAGTATAGTTCAAGAATAATATGATATGGTTCTAATTAAATCCATAAAAATAAAATTATTCGGAAAAATATGATCTTATCGCTTAATTTTAACAAATATTAACCCTATTTACCCTTTATCAAGGTCATAAATTTTTCCAGAGCTACAATTTATATAGTCTAAAAATAAACTAGACCTATTTACTAAAATTGACCCTCATGACTAAAAATAATCAATTTCTCCAATTTAAATCTCAATGAATGGTATAAATTAATTTTAATTTGTTTTTTTCAAACCGTGATGGAAACCTCTTGTTAGAAAAATACAGTTTTTCTTAAAAATTCATTTTATGTATAAAAAAAATTATACCAAAATTTATAATAAAATTTATTCCAATGAACATAATAAGACTATTAAAAATATAATAGAACTAAAATTTCTTTTAATAAATTTTACAAGAAAATTTGTACTTCCAAATGGTAGAAACAAGAATATTGTGCTAAAAACAATCGATAATATTCATTATTCATTGGAAATAAAACTTTTCAAAAAAATATTAAAATTTTTACCAATATAAATTTTCAACTAACTATTTAAAAATATTCATTTCTTTTAATAAAAAAAATTATAAAATTTCTAGAAATTAATTATAATATTATCTCACAAAAAATTAATAAAATAATTTTTGAGGAAGATGAATTTCTATATCATAAAATATCTTTATTAAAAATTGAGTGATTATTTACAAAACATCTATTAATGTATTCATATTTAGTAGAAAATTCACATTTATATCATTATATAGTCAATAATACTAATACCCTAAAATTTAAAGGAAATGTAATAACAATTAAATTGCATAATAGAGTTTTAATTATGTATCTCAGTTTGTTTATACTGAGTGTTGGGTGCCACATAAGATATCACATAAATAAAATTATTTTTGGAGAAATATTTTCTAAAATCATGTGGTGTTATATTATGGGATTATTTGTTTATGTAAATGTTATTATTAGATTTGTTGTGATATATATAGTGATGTTTCAAGATCATGGGATTATTTATATGAATTTTTTTTATCATCATTTATTCCTAACATATTATTCATCATGTTCAAGTAATTGATTTCATAAAATGTGATTTTAGATTTTTTTTATTTCAGTATTGATTAATCCTTATTTATTCATTATATCTTCCATTGTACATATACCATAACTGAGTGTTTTATATCACCCATTTCTTATGATTTTTTCCATATGATTTCAGGCAGTGTTTTATCAATGATATGTAGGGATATTATAAAGGGAATATTGGTGTAATCAATTAAAATAACACTTTATATTCTATATTTACAAATGTAATGTGATATTTGACTATGTATCTAACCTTCAAAAAATATTAATATATTCAGTCATTTGGGATGAGATCAATTATATCTTATAACAATTAAATAAAGTACCATTGGATCTATGATAATGGGGTTAGGATCATTACTGTTGGCATTTGAGAATGTATAATTGTAATCTTTGGTAGACGATTTAGTGAAATATTGATCATAGAACATAAACCCATTATTTAATGTGAGGAAAATTATAAGTGTATAAAACCATCATAATGTTTTTAAGCTATATATATTGTGAATTTCCATGTAATACAATTCTTTTTGGTTATTATAAGTGGATGTGGTGCTGGAACAATGGTACCTTGTGGTAATAACATGAAAAATTGTGCACTGGGATTTCATTCAATCATCACCTAGTGAATAACAACATGCCTTGATGTAAACATGGTTTAAAACTATTGGGGGATATGATTGTGATAATTCACATTTTCATTACAAAATGTTACGATAAATTTGAAAATATTTTACGGATTTGAAAATATTCCCCAAGAAACCATGTTTATGACTATGTGATTAGCTATGAAAAAATTTTAAATCTAGTTTATGTGTTCCACTAGTTTTGGGACTATGACTTATGTTTCATGATGTTAATTTCATGACCCATCCACAAGCGCCCTTACTATGACTACCCAAATCCCACCTTCCATAGGTTAGGGGTTGTCGACTAGCACTGAATAGGAATATCCTAAAAAGGGAAGGCATTTACCTATAAACATGTACACACACATGAATCTCAAACCAAATAAAGGTAAACACATTAAACCATAACTCTCACCGAGACAACTGCTGAAAGTATAGTTCAAATTGAAAAGTTAAAACGGGCCAGAATACAGGCACAAAACTATAAGAAAAGTACAGCTTCGATGGATTGTCAGCTCAAACCCTTCATGAAGGGTGTGTGTAGAGTAACTTTCTATATACAATATAAGTATGTTCCGTCCACCCCATCTCACTAGGCACCACCTAGTACCAAACCACCAAGATCTCCATCAGAGTGTCGATCACCTGGATGAGGGACGACACATGTGGAAGAATCCCATGCATAGGTGAGTAAAAAAACACTAAGTAGGGACCCCAACCCACAATGGAAAGACCACAAAGCAAGTCCACACAACAAGATGACACAACAAGACAAAAAAGAAAAGATATCTCACACATGGTATAACTTAATATATTGAATGTAAGATTTATGAGTCCTAAAGCTTAAACATATGGTACTGTTGAGGAACTCATCCCTGATTAGCCATTTAGTTCTTCTCGGCTACTAGACCATTGATGTATGCTTGACTACTGGACCACTGAGGTCCACTCATCTACTCGACGAATAAGGTCTGCTAGAATGATAGACCACTGAATTTGTATTGTCTTCTCGACCACTGAGGTAAACTCATATATTGGACCACTGAGGTCCGCTCATCTATTAGACCACTATTGTTTACTCATCTGAGGATCCACTATGGTCTACTCATCTGGTAACCCACTGAGGCATGGTCACCTATTTTACCACATAGGTCTTCTTATCTTTTTAACCACTAAGGTACACTCGTCTACTATACCGCTCTGGTATGCTCATCTGCTAGACCATTGTGGTCATCTCATCTGTAGAGCCCCTGAGTTATGCTCTTCTAATGAACCACTGAGTTCTACTCATCATATCCCTCATGCCACAACCTCCTGTAGGATTTCCTCTCTCCAGTGCGCATGATTTCTGAAGAATGTACTCCTGAAGCCTTGAGTCATATCTAAACTATCACGAAATCTCACGTACAGTATTCCCAATGGACCATCTTATTTCAAGGTTCCTGATGCCATATACGGGGCATCGATCAGACGCACGGTCAGAAATATATATGTATGTTAGTAAACATGTGTCGATTTCATCTAAGCACAGTCTAGCATGGTTGGACTGACCCAACCAACTAGGACTGGGAGTTCTACAAGGCCCAAAAAGTTTCTGAAAACCCGACCCAACCAAGTGGGGTCTAGGAAGAAACCTGCTGGCCTAACCCATTGGCCAGGACCATTGGGATTTGTAGGAATCAACCCAGTTCGTCTATGTATCCAGCCCATCGGGTCACCCAGTGACCCGATATGTGTTCTCTTGGCAGGTCTGAATTGGTAGGACTAGTACTGCCTAGTCAGGAAACCTTGAATCCCAATTTACCCGCTGTACCTGCTCACATTATTGGTCAAGTTCTCCTCATGCCCGGTCCAACCCTGCAGCCTGGTTTAGTTTATCATCCTGGTCCACATCGACGTGCTGTTTTTCTTCGAGCCCGGATGCTGGGTGGCATCCGGTTCACATGGCCATGTAGTGCTGGGGTGGTTCCACATTTTAGGCCATCATGTCCATTCACGTGGACCAGTTCCTCTGTGTGACGTTTGAGGACCCGCGGTTCTAGATCACCATCGTGTCCCATGAACCACGACATGCGGTTCACAAGCATCCGCTTGCCACCAGCTTCCAGCCTCTAGGCCGGTGGCCCCTATCTCCACCGTGGCGAGCTTCCAACATGCTACCTCTCACATGCCACTATGGGTGGGTGCGCCTGGCTTGTACTGATTCCATGGCTAGCCTAGTTGTGACCCTTATTTTGGATCCTCAATGGTGGTTGAACCATGAAGAGAGTGATAACACAAGAAGGAAAAAGTATAAGGACTCACACATAAGGACACCCAAAGAATTATCCAGGTCTTTTTCATGTTGACGTGGATGTGTTCTTATTATCAAGATCATGGAGAACCAAAATAGGTTAAGAAAATAACTAAGATAAATATCCCTTTTATCCCGCATCATTAACCATCCTTCATGAATGATTCATCTGTAGGTTAACTTGTTCATGAGTAAACCCATGTTCGTCATTCAAAAGAATGTATAGGGAAAATAAATTCACATAGAAACATAACAAACTCCTACATGGGATAGAATAGTTGGTCAAGTAAGAATAGGATCACACACCTATGTTCGTCATTCTTGATCCATAGCCCACAATCGCTTGCGATTCTATGAAGGGTGGAATAAAGTGAATTTGTCATTCATCATCGCCACACACGAAAGCCTCATAGAAATTCAAGGATTGTGCCAAGAATCCAACATTTATTATATGGATATTAATTTATGAAACATGAAACAATGTTTCTGTTATACTGACTCATTAATGGGTTAATTAATGGGATTTATCATCACCTCATTACTACACTGCGGTGATGATGAGTCACTGTGTAATGCAGAAGAAAATATAACAAAATAAAAAATTTATTTTATTTTATTTTTCTTCCAAAAATTCTAAAAATTAACTTTGACCCACGACTCGCACAGGTCGATGTTAGGGTCTTCCTAAAGGAAACACACCCTATCAAGCTCAATGGAACTCTTAGATTTCCAATATAGGTTACTGTTTATGATTTATAAGTATTTGAAAATAAAAAAATATTTAAAAAAATATTTTATTTAGGACAAAAAACTAGTTTCCATTATTGGCCCACACCATCCAATGTTAGGCCCTTTTTAGGTGCATCTCGACACATTGTGTTTAATAGTTTCCTCATATTTTTGATCCAGGTACTACTTTAAAAGTTAGAAAAACACGGTCGCCCATTTTTATAATGATGAGTAAAAATAGTTCAAAAATACGTTCCTGCCACTCCAAGCATCAAAATTATGTGACATCTCATATTCTGGTCTCAAAATAATCCCATTTAATTTTAAAAAAAATATATGGAATTTCTAGGGTATTACATTACTCCCCCTTTAGGGATTTACCTCCTTGTAAACCAAAACGAGGGCTAATCAAACAAGTGGGGGTGTTGAGCTCAAAACCGAGACACCCGATCCCACATGCTCCCCTAGAAATTCACGTGCTCCCAATGAACACACACACTTGATGAATCAACCATCCACAAAGGACTGTATCCAATTGTTCCTCTATCTCCAGTGGGTACTCTGCGAATGTTTCCCCATCGTCAATCTCCAGCTCACCGTTGTTTATTGTGTGAGAAGGGTCATCCACATATCTCCTTATAATGATCCATACTTTACATACATGGTTATTACTTCAAAATTGAAGCGTACTTATTACAACATATAACAAAACCATGAAAGGACCGTATAGGTATAGTGTCTTTAGAAACTGGGAAACATAAACAACTGGTTCATAAAGCATCTACATTGCCTCCCATTTATTTCATCATATCTAGAGTCCCTTTTGGCATATCCTACTTAATAACCTTCTTCCCGACCTGGGGAAAGAAAACATACAAAAGGGTGAGCTCAAATGCTCAGTAAGGGTAAACAAAAGAAATATCAATCACATCATATTCATAAGAACATTACATTTTTGAAATCTTAACCTGCAAAAGAGATCATAATTTCATAACATGGGATAAATCATAGTAGTGAAATTTAATCCCAATAATCATATCTTAAAACATGAAACTTTGTGACATACACAAATAATCATAGAGAATCATTTCTTATTAGTCAAGACTCATTGCCAAGACTATCTTAGTGGAGAAAGTCCATTTCTGAACCGAGTTCATTCCTCGTTTCAGTCCTGTTTCACTGAACCGGTTTAACCTACCGTTCCAGCCATGTCTATCTCATGAGATATAAAATATTTACCCAATGCATTGGAGGGAGATATAGGCCCCACCCATCTCATAATGATACTATTCTTATGTGTTCCACAAAATCAAAAAAAATCATACATCATTGCATAACCCATGTAATAAAAATGGGATTCTTAAACATCGTGATATCATAAAACAACTAATATAAGATAAATGAATTCATAAAAATAATTCCATCACAACATAATCAAATCAATCTAATAATAGGGATAGAAACAGAACCCTATATTATCTTAGATGGAAAATAATTTTGATAAAACACTTGAACTCCATTCTTGAGGAAAATATCCTTTCTACTTCAAAAACATTTTTCCGTTCTTAACAAGTCATATAATTTTAAACTAAAAGAATTTGATTAAAAATAAACTTGAAAACTTGTAAAGTAATCTTCTAGGAAATATTGTTTTAAAAATCCATTCATTCCGTATAAGTTAAAAAACATTCTCCTTGTACTTTTTTCGGAAAAGTCAAAAAGTACCTTGTATGAAAAATGACAAAAGATTCCTTTCATAAATTTTATTAAAAACTAACCAAAGGGTAAAATTGGATATAAACTATTTTATAAGGATATAAATTTTACATATTGAGGAAACATGGATGTGGATGATAAAATACACCCCAGTAAATTCCAAAGTACACACAATCTCATATAAAAATGATATTATGATATTACCCTTACCTTAGGTCTGATTTGCTTCGTAAGTGTCCAAACCTCATGTATAATGATTTAAATAATGTAATTGACTTATTCAAGAATCATACCCATTTTTATGATATCATATATGGTCATATTCCTAGCTTATTATTAGTAATATTTCATTGCTACTTGTTATTCAGGTGTTTATTACTTTTTGTTCTTATGCATGTTTTGTTGAAAAAATTCAAGTTATTATTTTTAGGTTATAGATACCCCATTTCCAGAATGGTATTGGTGTAATATATATAATATTTATTCAGTCAATTCATTTATGTAATCATTATTCAATAAAGATCATGTAGAACTAGTCGCATCACATCGTGGAGACGGTAGGCCGTACGTACGCACGAGCGATGACATCGTTCCCATGATCGTGGAATTGTATTGGAGTGTATTTATACAATTTCAGAATCAATATTAATTTACACTAATCATATATAGTTATTATTTACCCCATTATACCCATCCAAGTAAGTTGGTGGTGGAAAATAGATTACACCATGGCGTGGAGACGGTATTCCGTACGTACGCACACGCGGTGGTTTCGTTTTTCGTAGGATGGATAGATGGTGAAATAGGGTTGTTTCATACTTATAATAACATATCAGTATATTATTTATACTTATTTTATTACTTGATAATTAAAAAACTAAATAAGAAGAATTGTAAGAAGAAATAAAATTGAAAGAATCGGTATCGGACATTACCTCTTCTTTGAAGAGCCTCTTTGAGACCTCCTTTTAGGGCACTAACATTGGTCTTTGAAGAAGACCATGACCTCTAATATGGTTCTAGGGAAGTGTAGAGGAGAAATTGTCAGGGGTTGGTCGAGCTTGAAGGCTCAATGTGATGTGAGGAAGAGGGGGAGGAGGATCCCTTTTATAAGGGAGGAGAGGGTCACCTTTGGAAAAACTAAAAATATTATTTTATTATAAAGCCATATTCAGTTTTAAATAGCTCCAAATTGATTTATTTATAGGATAAGGTGGGGATAGGTCGAAATAATATCATAAAATATAATTTAGACATGTTTAGGTTCCTATTTTAACCTTATCATTTAGATTTAACTTTAAGTTAAATAATTTTACTTTTACCGTGTCTTCTTTTTTTCTTACACTATAAGGTTAATAAACTTACTATAACAAGCCAAACGAACCCCAAGTTGTTTATTATTTATAAATATAACCTTATCTAAGTCATTTTTATGATCCTTAGATTTTTATGAATAAAATAACAATTAATAATATAATATTTGTTTTAAAAACTATTTTATGTCAATTTTGATACTATTTGGTTATTGATTTTTTTGAAAATCATAACAGAACGATTAGTTCGAATAAATTGTATTAAATCCATACTAACATGTCATATTAACATATAAAATTATTGTAATTCATAAAAAGTCTCAAATTACATTTATTTGGGTATTTATAACATCAATTATGTCAATATTTCATTAATAAAATAATTACTGCATCATCATTGTGTCATAAATAAATTAAATTATTTAATGTCTAAAAATTACAAATAAAATATCATTATGTAGTAAATCTGTTTAGCTTTCTAATGAATATTTATAGTCTAATTTATCTTATGTATAACCCTATATTAAAAATTATTTACTTATTAAACTTTGATTTTAACTATTTTAACCCTTCTATAAATAAATTAATAATAAATGTCCTAATCTAATCAAAGTGGGCCTAAATGGTCATATTTTATTCCTAAGGTTGTTTTTGGTCGAATTAAACTTATCCAATAGAATTAGGACATGTTTTTGGGTAATAATAATATCATTTGTACCCTTAATTACCCTATTTACTTTTAACCGTGGTAAAAAAAAGTAAAAAGTTACTATTCACCAAAAATTATTTTAATCTCATTGAACCACATTTTTCTTACTGAAATAAACCATGTA
This sequence comes from Viscum album, assembly GCA_963277665.1. NCBI lineage: Eukaryota > Viridiplantae > Streptophyta > Magnoliopsida > Santalales > Viscaceae > Viscum > Viscum album. Next base: position 1,784,117,063 of record OY728126.1, on the reverse strand, counting down.
TCTCAGAATTTTGAAATTCCACTCACAGAAGCGGTAAAATTAAGTTTTATATAAATTTGCAAATTCTCCTAGGAGGTGGGTAAAAGACAGTGAAATGTTCAATAAAATTTTTATATATCTAAAATTAATATAAAATTACTCCAATGAATTACATTGAACTTATATAGGTATTATGTAATAAATTTGACCTAACATAAATATAAAAAAAACAAAATTATTTAAATAAAAATTCTGTTTTTAAATAGTAACCTAGTGTTTTCACTATTCATCAAAAATTGAAAGTTTTCAGAAAAATACCAAACTTTCACCCTAGGATAATTTCGATATTAAAAATCCAAAAATGAAGTCAATTTTGAAAAATAAAATTTATAAAATTTAAAAAAGTGGTTATTACTATTCATAACGGCTGGTTTTAATAATATTTTAATAGCATATCGTTGTTTAGTGAAACATGGTATTGTGTACGACGGAAGCTATCAAGGAAGGTTGCGATTGCGTGTAAAGAACGTCAAGTTAGTTTTGTGTGTAGTGAAAGATTCCTTTGACGATTTATATAAAATAAAAACAAAATATTTCTTATAAAAGTCTCGGGTGTTACATTCTACCCCCCTTAAAATGAATTTGACTCTCGAAATTCGTCACTTGTAACAAATAGATGAGGATACCTCTCCCTAATCATATCCCCAAGCTCCCATGTAGATTCTTCTAATTGGTGGTTCCTCTATAAAACATTCACCAAGCAAGTGTTCTTGTTCCGTAGGACATTTTCACTACGATCGAGAATCTCTAACGGCTGTTCTTGATAAGAAAGATCTTGCTACAACTGTACAAATTCTGAGTTGAGTACATGTGAAGGATCAAGTATGTACTTTCTCAGGAGAGGTACATGGAACACATCGTGAACTTGAGAAAGATTCTGTGGAAGCGCCAATCGGTAAGCTACATTCCCAACATGATCCAGTATTTTGAAAGGACCGATATACCTAGGGCTCAGCTTTCCCTTCTTCCCAAATCTCATTACTCTCTTCCAAGGAGATATTCGTAAGAATATTTTATCACCCACTTCAAACTCTAAATCTTTTCTTTGGTTGTCGGCATAACTTTTTTGTCGAATCTGAGCTGCTCTTATGTGTTGTTGAATAGATCAGACCTTTTCTGCCATCTCATCAACAAGATCAGGTCCTAATAGCTTTTTTCCCCAAAATCATCCCAACAAGTTGGATTCCTGAATTTCTTTCCATAGATAGCTTCATAAAGAGCCATCTGAATGCTGGAGTGAAATCTATTATTATAAGAAAATTCCACCAAAGTTAGGTGGTGATCCCAACCACCTTTGAAATCCATAGAGCAAGCTCTCAACATATCTTCTAGAGTTTGAATCATCCTCTCAGACTGACCGTCTGCCTGAGGATGATAAGCAGCGCTGAAACTCAACTCTGTATCCAGAGTATGCTGAAGACTTCGCCGGAACTTTGAGGTAAACCTCGGATCCCGATCAGATATAATAGAAAGTTGTACTCCATGCAATCTTACCACTTCCTTTACATATATCCTGGCAATCTGATCTAGAGAGAAATCCTCTCTAATAGAAATGAAGTGTGCAGACTTTGTAAGACGATCAACTATGACCCATATAGCATTATTTCCTTTGGATGTTTTAGGAATTCCTGTGACAATGTCCATAGTGATGTTTTCCCATTTCCATTCGGGTATGGGTGATGGTTGTAACATCCCCTTAGACTTCTGTCTCTCAACTTTGACTTGCTGACAAACCAAGCATCGAGAGACATATTCAGCAACATCTCTTTTCATGCCATCCCACCAGAAGTACTCTCTCAGGTCCCTATACATCTTCGTGCTTCCAGGATGAATAGAGAAAGAAGAACTATGAGCCTCATCCAGCAGCTCCTTCTTTAATTCGGGGATGGGAGGAACACAAACCCGATTCCTGAACTTTATTATCCCATCACAATCAAGGTTGAATTCAGGAAAATTTCTCACTTTCTTTTGTAACTCTACATCTTATTTCTGTGCCTCTTTAATCTTCACATGTATAGATGGTTGAACATTCATTTGAGAAAAATAAGAATTTTCCCCTTCCATTATAATTCCAAGATCTATCCTTTGTAAATCCATAAATATTGGATCTTTTGTGATCCTCATCATGGATAAACCGGCATGGTCTTGTCGACTTAATGCATCTTCCACCTTGTTTGCTTTTCCAGGGTGGTAATGAATTGAGCATTCATAATCCTTAATCAGCTCCAACCATCTTCATTGGTGCATATTCAGCTCCTTTTGTATGGAAATATATTTTAAACTTTTATGATCAGTATAAATATCACACTTTTCTCCATAAAGATAATGCCTCCAAATCTTTAATGCAAATATTACCACAGCTAACTCGAAATCATGAGTTGGGTAATTTTGCTCATGTATTTTCAACTGTCGTGGTGCATAAGCTATCACCATATCATTTTGCATAAGAACACACCCCAATCCCTTCTTGGATGCATCACTATAGATCACAAACCTTTCTCCACTACAAGGCAGTGTGAGCACAGGTGCACTGGATAACCTTCTTTTAAACTCCTTGAAATTATCTTCACATTCCACAGTCCAAAAAAACTTTACTCCTTTCCGAGTCAACTTGGTGAGTGGATTAGATAATCGTGAAAAATATTTCACAAAACGTCGATAATATCCAGCCAAACCAAGAAAACTTCGTATCTCGGTTACTGTTGTTGGTCTCGACCATCTTTCAATAACCTCTATTTTTGCTGGATCCACAGATATCCCCTCTTATGAGATTATGTGACCCAAGAATGAAACTTTTTGACGCCAAAATTCATAGTTGGTAAATTTGGCATAAAGATTCTCCTTTCTCAGGGTCTTCAATATAATTCTCAAGTGATCTTCATGTTCTTCCTTTCCCTTTGAATAGACAAGAATATCGTCTATAAAGACTACCACAAACTGATCAAGATATTCTCTAAAGACTATATTCATTAGATCCATGAAGATAGAAGGGGAATTAGTAAGACCAAATGGCATCACTATAAATTCATAGTGTCCATAACTTTTACGGATAGATGTCTTTGGTATATCCTCCCTTTTGACCCTTAATTGATGATACCCTGAATGAAGATCAATCGTGGAAAAGTATTGAGCTCCACGTAGTTGGTCAAATAAGTCATCAATGTGCGGGAGACGATATTTGTTCTTGATAGTGATCTTTTAAGTTCTCGATAATCAATGCATAGTCTCATTGATCCATATTTCTTCTTAATAAACAAAACAGGTGCTCCCCAATGTGACGCACTAGGGTGTATGAATCCCTTATCAAGACTCTCTTCGAGTTAATTCTTTAATTCCTACAACTCAATTGGGTCCATTCTATAAGTTGTCTTTGAAATAGGCAAAGCACCCAATACGAGTTCTATTAAAAACTCAACTTCATGATATGGTGGAAGACCTGGTAATTCCTCCAGAAAGACATCGTCAAACTCCCGTACAATGGGAATATTCTTAATCATGAGTTTCTCACCAACCATTTGAGATAAATAACCTTCATTTAGTGGAATCAATACCCATAAGATGGAAGAAATTTCCACAGGAAGGATATGTTCATCCATGCATCAATAGACGATCATAGATCTATCTGGATTATGAAATGTGACTTCCCTTCTTTGGAAATTGATATGAGATCCATATAAAAAAATCCAATCCATGCCAAGAATCACATAAAATTCCACTACAGGAAGGATCACAAGATTTCCAGGAAGCACTTTCCCACAAACTTCAATCAGAGATGAATTATAAACTTTTGATGCGACTATTGTGCCATTAGGGGCTGTCACAGCTAACTCAACTTCTAATTGTTTAAGTAATATGGTGATAAACTTAGAAAATTATTCATAAATAAAAGAGTGGGTGGATCCAGAATCAAATAAAACATTTTCTACTTTAGAGTGGATGGTAAGTGTACCTTTCACCACTTCGTTATCGTATTCCACATCACTGATAGAAATTGCATGTGACTTTCCTTTGACTTTAGCCTTAAGAGTTTATTGACTTCGATCATCATCAACAACCCTTGGATTAGGGAATTGATTGGCATAATGCCCCATTTCCTTGCAATTGTAACATTGAAGTGTAGGAGGTGCACTCTGTGTAGCCTTTTCTTTGTTCGCATCACTAGACATCTTCTTCCCATCATTGCGGTATTCAAATGCCCGATGAACTTCATTTCCACATTTGAAACATTTACTTGTCCCTTTAAGACAACTCCCTCCATGTTTCTTTCCACACTTTGAGCATAAGGGAAAACTCATATTCTTTTAAGTGTACTCTTTATATTTTCCTTTGAATTCCATTTTCCTCTTCTTATCAAACACATATGACTGATGGGTTACTCCAATCTCCATCTCAAATTTTAGAGCACATCGAACAATTTCCTCATAGCTATTGATGTCCCTTATGGCTAATGCCCTTCGAAGACATGGTTTTAAGACACTAAAGAATCGATCGATCTTACTCTCAGGTTGGATAATAATACCAGAAGCGTACCCTGAAAGTCTTGTAAAATTTTCTTCATAGGTACCAACAGATTCATCGTCCTTTTTCTTTAGTTCAATAAATTCCTTATCCATCTTTGTTCGGAGAATACGAGGGAAGTACTTATTGAATAATAAGTTCTTGAACTCATCCCATTACATGGAATCAATTTCATCTCTTGGCCTCGTATTCTTGATAAGATTCCACCATTGATCAACATCACCTTCCAAACGATAAACTGCTAGGATGACTTTATCATGTTCAGAAAATTGAAGAACTGAAAATATCTTTTTAGTAGTACTAATCCATTGTTCAGCAACAAATGGATCAGTAGACCCACTGAATGAAGGTGGATGATGCCTCATGAAGGATTCAATAGAATTTTGCTCCTTCCTTTGCTCATTTGGATGTCTTGCATGACTCATATCTTGAGAAAGTTGTGTAAGCATGGCTACAAGATTTTTCATTCCAGCTCCCGTAACGTTGGGTTGCTCAGGAGGACAATCATTTCATTGCCCGACGCATTCCGCATTAACACGGTTCCTTCGGGTTCCAGCCGTTTACTAAAACCAAGAAGAATAGTGTTAGCAACAGTAATTATAATAGGAAAACCACATAATCAAGAATAAAATTTCACACTTAAGGTCTTATCCTAGGTTATTCATGGAAATTTCTAAAACACTAAGATTGTAATCTATGCTTAGACTTATCCTTATGATTCTTAGTAAGGCTTTCACATCCTAGTTTACAAAGGTTGACTATACCTTTCCTCTGATACCAACTATAACGACCCATACCTTACAAACATGGTTATTACATCAAAATTGAAGCATACTTATTACAACATATAACAAAACCATGAATGTACCATATAGGTATAGTGTCTTTAGAAACAGGGAAACATAAAAAACTGGTTCATAAAGCATCTACATTGCCTCTCATTTATTTCATCATATCTAGAGTCCCTTTTGGCATATCCTACTTAATAACCTTCTTCCTGACCTGGGGAAAGAAAACATACAAAAGGGTGAGCTCAAATTCTCAGTAAGGGTAAACAAAAGAAATATCAATTACATCATATTCATACAAACATAACATTTTGGAAATCATAACCTGTAAAAGAGATCATAATTTCATAACATGGGATAAATCATAGTAGTGAAATGTAATCCCAATAATCATAACATAAAACATGAAACTTTGTGTCATATACACATAATCATAGAGAATCATTTCTTATTAGTCAATACTCATTTCCAAGAATATCTTAGTGGAAAAGTCCATTTTTGAACCGAGTTCATTCCTCGTTTCAGTCCTGTTTCACTGAACCGGTTTAACCTGCCGTTCCCGCCATGTCTATCTCATGAGATATAAAATCTTTAACCAATGAATTGGAGGGAGATATAGGTCCCACCCATCTCATAATGATACCATTCATATGTGTGCCACAAAATCAAAAAAAAATCATACATCATTGCATAACCCATGTAATAAAAATGGGATTCTTAAAAATCATGATATCATAAAACAATTCATATAAGATAAAGGTATTCATAAAAATTATTCCATCACAACATAATCAAATCAATGTAATAATAGGGATAGAAACAGAACCCAATATTATCTTATATGGAAAATAATTTTGATAAAAGACTTGAACTCCATTCTTGAGGAAAATATCCTTTCTACTTCCAAAACATTTTTCCTTTCTTAACATGTCATACAATTTTAAACTAAAAAAAGTTGATTAAAAATAAACATGAGAAATTATAAAGGAATATTCTTGGAAATAATGTTTTAAAAATCCATTCATTGCGTATAAGTTAAAAAAACATTCTTCTCATACTTTTGTTGGAAAAGTCAAAAAGTACCTCGTACGAAAAACGACAAAAGATTCCTTTCATATCTTTTACTAAAAACTCACCGAAGGGTAAAATTGGATATAAACTATTTTATAATGATATAAATATTACAGATTGAGTAAAAATGGATGTGAATGATAAAATACACCCCAGTAAATTCCAAAGTATGAACAATCTCGGATAAAAATGAGATTGTGATATTTCCCTTACCTTAGGTCCAATTTGCTTTGTAAGTGTCCGAACCTCCTTTATAATGATTTAAATAATTTCATTGACTTATTCCTGAATCATACTCATTGTTATGATATCATATATGGTCATATTCTTAGCATATTATTAGTAATATTGCATTGCTACTTGTTATTCAGGTGTTTATTAGTTTTTGTTCTTATGCGTGTTTTGTCGAATAAATTCTTATTCTTCTTTTTAGGTTATAGATAACTAATTTCCAGAATGGTATTGGTGTAATATATATCATATTTATTCACACAATTCATTTATGTAATCATTATGCAATGAAGATCATGTAGACCAAGTCGCATCACATCGTGGAGACGGTAGGCCGTACGTACGCACGAGCGATGATATCGTTCCCATGACCGTGGAATTGTATTGGAGTGTATTTATACTATTTCAGAATCAATATAACTTTACAATAATCAAATATAGTTATTATTTACACCATTATACCCATCCAAGTAAGGTGGTGGTGGAAAATAGATTACACTACGGCTTGGAGACGATATTCCGTACGTACGCGCGCGCGGTGATTTCATTTTCCATAGGATGGATAGATGGTGAAATAGGGTTGTTTCATACTTATAATAAAATATCAGTATATTAATGATACTGATGTTATTACTTCATTATTAAACAACTAAATAATAATAATTGGAAGAAGAAATAAAGTTGAAAGAATCGGTAACAGACATTACCTCTTCTTTGAAGCGCCTCTTTGAGACCTCCTTTTAGGGCACTAAAATTGGTCTTTGAAGAAGAACAAGACCTCTAGGATGTTTATAGGGAAGTGGAGAGGAGAAATTGGAAGGGTTTTTCCAAGCTTTATGGATCAATGTGGTGTGAGGAAGAGGGGGAGGAGGTGCCCTTTTATAAGGGAGGAGAGGGGCACCTTTGGAAAAACTAAAAATATTATTTTATTATAAAGCCACATTCGGTTTTAAATAGCTCCAAATTGATTTATTTAGAATCTAAGGTGGGTATTGGTCTAAATAATCTCATCCAATATAATTTAGACAAGTTTAGGTTCCTATTGTAACCTTATCATTAAGTTTTAACTTTAAGTTAAATAATTTTACTTTTACCATGTCTTCTTGTTTTCTTAAACTATATGGTTAATAAACTTACTATAACAAGACAAAAGAAACCCAAGTTGTTTATTATTAATTTATATAACCTTATCTAAGTCATTGTGCTGAACCTTATATTTTTAAAAATAAAATAACAATTAATAATATAATAATTGTTTTAAAACCAATTTTATGTCTATTTTGATACTGTTTGGTAATTGATTTTTTTGAAAATAATAATAGAAATATTAGTTCTAAAAAAGTGCATTAAATCAATACTAACATGTCATATTAACATATAAAATTATTGGAATTCATAAAAAGTCTCAAATTACATTTATTTGGGTATTTATAAAATCAATTATGTCAATATTGCATTAATAAAATAATTACTTCATCATCATTGTGTCATAAATAAATTAAATTATTTAATGTCTAAAAATTAAAAATAAAATATAATTATGTAGGAAATCTTATTATAATTTAATGAATTTTTATAGTTGAATTTATCTTATGTATAACCCTATATTAAAAATCATTTACATATTAAACTTTGATTTTAACTATTTTAACCCTTCTTTAAATAAATTAACAATAAATGTCCTAATCTAATCCAAGTGGGCCTAATTGGTCATATTTTATTCCTAAGGTTGTTTTTGGTCGAATTACACTTATCCAATAGAATTATGACATGTGTTTGGGTAATAATAATATCATTTTTACCCTTAATTACCCTATTTACTTTTAACAGTGGTAAAAAAACTAAAAAGTTACTATTCACCAAAAATTATTTTCATCTCATTGAACCAAATTTTACTTAATGACATCAACCGTGTCTCTCAGATTTTTTAAATTCCACTCACAGAAGTCGTAAAATTATGTTTTATGTAAATTTGCCAATTCTCTTAGGAGGTGGGTAAAAGACGGTGAAAAGTTCAATAAAATTTTTATATATCTAAAATTTTTATAAAATTACTCCAATGAATTACTTTTAACTTATATAGGTATTATGTATAAATTTTTACCTAAAATAAATTTAAATAAAATAAATAATTATTTAAATAAAATGTCGGTTTTTAAATCATAACCGACTGTTTTTACTATTCATCAAAAATTGAATGTTTTCAGAAAAATACCAAAATTTCACCCTAGGCCAATTTCGATATTCCAAATCCAAAAATGAAGTCAATTTTGAAAAATAAAATTTATAAAATTTCAAAAAGTGGTTATTACTATTCATAACTACTAGTTTTAATAATATTTTAATAGCATATCATTTTTTAGTGAAACTCGGTATTGCGTACGACACAAGCTATCAAGGAAGGTCGCGATTGCGTGTAAAGAAAGCAAAGCTAGTGTTGTGTGTAGTGAAAGATTCCTTTGATGATTTATATAAAATAAAAAAAATATTTCTTATAAAAGTCTCGGGTGTTACACTCCTCAGTTGGGATATATGGAAGACATCATACACATTCTCTAACTGCATTGGTATAGCCAAGCAGTATGCCACCTTGACCACAATACGTAGTATCAGGAATGGTCTGATGCACCTCAAAGATAACTCTCAGCCCCAGCTAAATCTCTGTATCTCTCATAGAGGAGAGACCTGTTGAAATACATAGTACCCCTCTACGATCTCCAAGGGTGTATGCTGCCTATCAGCATGGGACATATGTCAGCTCTGTGTAGTCTTTATCTTCTCTCAAATGACTTGTACCTTCTTAGTGGTATCATGTAAAATCTCTATACCCCTTAGTGCTGACTCCATTAGGGTTTTCTAGCATAAAAATGACTTGCATGGTTAGCCGTACATTGGCTCGAATGGTGCCATACCGATGGTGGAGTGGTGGGTATTGTTGTATGCAAACTGTACCATTGGTAGGTGGTCCTCCTAACTGCAACCAGAATCAATAATTCAAGAATGAAGTATGTCCTACAATGTCTCTATGGTCTACTCTGTCTGATCATCTGTCTGTGGGTTAATGGTTGTGCTCATGCACAACTGAGTCGCAAACAACCCCTATAATCCCATTCACAACTGAAATTTAAAGCATAGATCATGATATGATACTACCGAAGATGGGAATCCATGGATTCGAACTATCTCCTATACATGGAGGCATCCCAAGCTCTCTACTGTACTCTATTCTCAAATGAGTAAGAAGTAGCATGACTTGATGAGTCAGTATATGATCACCCAGATGGTATTGTTCCCCCTGGGCATACATAGTAAACTTGTCACGAAGTCCATCGATATCACATCCCACATCCACTCTATTACCTTGAGGGGTAGTGTCTAACCTAATAGAACCTAGGGCTCATCCTTCACTTTATGAAATGTGAGGCATCATGAGAAAAAATCTTCAATTTCCTTCTTCATCCTCACCCACCTGTACTGACGTTGGAGGTCATGGTACGTCTTTGATACACCTAGATGTACTACCAATGGGGATGTATGGAACTACCTAAACACTTCCTCTCGCCTCACCACTTGATATATAGTGCATACTCTAAAAATGTTGATGTGCTCCCCCCCACTAGAATATCCATCAAGGGCATACACTATAGACATCGTTTCATGTATAGTCTCACATCTGAAATCCCTTTTTTATGACTTTTTGAATCGATGTAATAGTAGAGGGGAAACTACCATAAACTGAAGATAAGTTTTATCATCTCTATCCACGAAGGTTATCTGAAGTGGGAAACTACTCTAAGGAATTGTTCAGTAGCTATAAAATCGATCTCCCCTAAGAGAATCTACCACCATGTTCCCCTTCCAAGGAGTATAAACTATCTCAATGTTGTAGTCTTTGAGAAAGTCTAGCCAATGTCGTTGTCTTAGATTTAGATCCTTCTGAGAAAAGATATTCTTGAGAGTCTTGTGGTAAGAGTAGATGATGAATCATTCACCCATAAGGCAGTGTCTCACCATATTCAGTGTAAAGACTACTGCTAAACACTCAAGTTAGTGAGTCACAGATTTCTACTCATGCAGTCTCAACATTCATGATCCCTAAGAAATAACTGCTTTCCCTTGCATCTGGGCACAACCATGATTTTTTCCTGGTGCATCACAGTACACCACATAGTTGGTGCCCTCCTTTGGAAGCCTCAAGATAGGAGCACTTGTCAATCTCTACCTCAACTGTTGAAAGCTCTAATAGAATAATTCTCTCTATATGAAGGTATTTCCCATCATTTTCAATATCATCATGGGTGATGCCACTCTGGATAAGTTAGGAACAAAACTATTATAGTACTCAATAAAACCAGGGAAACTCTTCACCTCGGTAATGATCTTGGGTGGCTCCCAAGAAATCACTACCTTGATCATTGTTGGATCCATTGCAACTCCAACCTCTGAGATGAAATTTCCTAGAAAGTGGAACTTTAGTATCCCAAAATCACAATTCAAGAGCATTCTATAAAGCTGGTGCTCTCATAGTGTGTCCAAAACCATCCTCAAGTGTATCGTGTGTTCCTCCTCAGATATTGAATACACTTAGATGTCATCAATGAAGACCACTACAAACTGGTCTATGTATGGCTAGAATATCCAGATTATGAGTCCCAGGAACACTGTTGGGGAAATCATAATGTCAAATAGTATCACTAAGTAATCATATTGGTCACAACGACACCAGAAATCCATCTTTGAGATGTCCTCATCTTGTACTCAAATCTGGTGATAAATTAATATGAGGTTTATCTTTGAGAACCATCTCGCACACTTTAGATGAATAAAGAGGTCATCAATCCTTGTAGAGGATACTTTTTCTTAACGGTCACATGGATCATGTGCTATAAGTCTACCCATTACCTCATGCTTCTATATGCCTTAATAGAAGACAACTGTGGGGAATCCCATGGTGAAACGTTGGGCCTTATAAAACCCTTCCTCTCTAAATCCTCCATCTTTACCCATATCTCTCGGATAGCTTTTGGAGCTATCTGATATGCAGATGTAGACATTGATGAAGTCCTGAGGTACAAATCAATGTAAAATTATACCTCTCTAAGAGGTGGTAGTCCTAGAACATCTTCTAGGAAGATGTACTCATACTCATCCACCACTATAGGAATCATTGGACTCATCTCATCCGTTGAACTGAGGCTCTTTCTAGCTAGATGATGAGTTATCAGTTGCACCCTCCAACGTGCGAGTCCATCCTATACTGCTCAGGTTTCCTTTTCTTCAATAAAGAAAAATTAGTCGCATCTCAATTAACACAAAATAGTGTGCATCTAAACTAGTTGATCAGGGCATGGACTATGAATAGTTAGTCCATACCCAGAATGAAATCATAAGTGCTCAATGCCTCAACTAGGATATCCTAGCCGAATCTATCGGCTCTAAGAGTATGCTCAATCTTCCAGCACATGTGTGTGAGCATCAAATCCCTTCCAGTAGGAGTTTCTAGATTTAATGATTGAACTAATGGATTGATCAGAACCTCTGATCTCTAAACATGGTTTTTCGTAATGATAGAGTAACCAGAACTTGTGTCTATAAGAACTATAGAAACTGTGGAGAAGACATGGAATGTTCCTCGTATCATCTAAGGAAAATCTAGTTCATATTCCTGAGCTACATGAAGCTGAGCCCTCCCCTCTTTGCATGCTCCTGAATTTCATGGCAGACCACCTGGGGGTGGTGGTGGTGGTGGTAGTACCTCATACCTTTGCCCACCTCATGCCGCTTGTCCCAATCCTCTTCCACATCCGCTGCCTGACAGGCCGCCCTATTCATGTCTCTTCCATTGCCTTTGCAGTCCCTTGACCGTATGCGGGTTCTCTTTGTAGTGAGTTGAGAATTCCCAATCCATGTTACCCTGCCCACCGCATAAATAAAATACTCTACTCCCCTGATATCACCCTGAGTCATGGGGTCATCCTAATAATGATATGTCCCGTTTGGGCCTCTGCATAATTTTTGGGCTACCCACTGTAGATGACTTAGGCACCCGTCACTCGACAGTAGCTCCCATCATCATATCCTACTCAGCAAGGTAGCTATCTAATAGTATAAATCACTCCAGCACCCCATTCAATGTAGGGATAGTGATTGAAATAATTGATTCCTTGATCTCCCATCAGATTCCCTACTCAAAGGTTCAGGCCCAAATGAATGGGTCCTACACCATTTTCATAGAGTAATGGTAGAGGTATGTGAACCTTTCCATGTACTCAATCACTATCAGGATTCCCTATTCTAAGTGAATCAGCTCATATATGTTCACTGAGAGCAATTTTTGGGGGGATAACTTCAGCATAAAAAGTTGTTTGAAGTCAGACCAGTTGAGGGCCACCTCCTGATGATTCTAGATGGTCAAACTCCATTATCCCCCCCCCATTGATCCATGTAGAGGGTTTCTACTAGAACCTCCATCTAGGCAAGTGGCGTCCTCACAAAGAGAAAGAATCAAATCACTACCTCTATCAAATCCTTACTAACTAGATGGTCTATCTCTCCCATGAAACTGGGAGGTCATTTTCACTAGAACTCATGTGAGGCACTGATATATGTGTGTCATATACCATTAGCACCAATAGTAAATGCCGACCAACCAGTAGGTATCTCTGGGACACTACCCAACGGGGACATCTTTGGAAACAATCCCTTTATCAAAGCCTCATTGCTCTATAGACCATCCTTATGGTTATGAACAGGAATCCTGACTAGCAGTTTATGTGGAGGCATCCTAAAATAGATCATGATGAACCACTGTTTGTATATTATACATGTTGAGATGACTCTAAATCAAAAATATCATGGGAAAACACTCAAAGTTGCATGAAACTAGTGTGTTCATGTACATAGTTGGAAAGAATAATTTAGGGTCCTGGTGTTTGGATACGTCGACCGCCACACCACCACCGGACTCCCAAGCCTGAAATCCAAACCTGAAACATGGATCATTGATTCACTATAAATATTTATAGACTATTAGTTCTTCGGGTAGATCCAACCTCCCACTAATAACAATATGTCACAACCCATCCCCCAGGGAATGTACAATGACTACCCGAAGCCCGACTTCCATAGGCAAGGGGCTGGAGACTTGCACCGAAAATGAATTTCCCAAAAAAGAAAGGCATTTTCCTCTAATCCTATTCACATGCACAAAGCTAAAATAGTTGAAATATAAACACTATGTAAACCACAACTATCCCTAAGACAACTACTTAAAGTATAGGACAAATTGAAAAGTAAAAAAGGGGACATAATACAATACCAAAACTATAAAGTAAATTAAAACTTCCATGGTTCGTCTGCACAAACCATACCTAAAGGGTGGGATGAGGTTAGCTATCTATAGTCATGGAAGTAAGTCCTGTCTGTCCCCTCTCATTGGGAACCACATTGTCCCAGACCCGCAAGGTCTCTGTCAAAGCGTCGATCACCTGCACAAGACATGATATGTGCGGGCGAAGCCCATGCCGGGGTGAGTAACATAATACAGAGTAGGGACCCCAAACCACAAAGGAAATACCAAAAAGTAAGACCATATCACAAGATCACACATCAAGACGAAAAATAAAAGAAAATTTACACTAGGCAAAATTCAATGTATAGAAAGTAAGATTTATCAGTTGTAAAGATGAAACATCTTATTCAACTAATGAATTCATCCTTAATTATCCACTAAGTTCTACTCATCAACTGGACCACTAAGGTACGCTCGGATATTGGAACATTGAGATTCACTCATCTAATGGACCACTGAGGTCATCTCTTCTTCTCGACCACTGTGGTCCACTCTTTTTCTGCACTACTGAGGTCTGCTCGTCTGCTATACCACTTAGGTTTACTCCTCTGTTGGACCACTATTGTCTATTTTTCTCTTAGAGCATAGAGTTCCACTCGTCTACTGGACCACCCAGGTCCATTCATCTGCTGGAACACAGAGGTACGCTCGTCTCCTCACCCCCTGAGGTACATTCTTCTACTAGACAACTATGGTCCGTATGTCGGCTGCACCATAGAGGTACGCTCGTTTGTTGGACCACTGAGGTACTCTCATATACTAGACCATTGAGGTCTTCTCATTTGTTCCACAAAATATTTATTCTTTTCTAATACACCACTATGTTATTTTCCTTCTGCTACACCACTAAGGTCATCATGTCATATCCTTCATGTAACATCCTCCCACAAAATTTTTACTCTATAGTGCGCTTGATTCTGGGAGAATCTACTCCTCATTCCATCGGTCCTATCTTGACTATCAGGAAATTTCACCTATAGTATTCCCAATAGACCATCTTATCGCCCGGGACATAAAACCTCAGACGGGGCGTCAATCAAACATCTGGTTGGAAATATATTGGGGTTTTAGTAAACAGGGTCTAGTTGCATCCATGCCCAATCCGACTTGGTCGGACTTTCCCGACCAACCCAACATGGGGTCCTTCATGGACCAACCCATTTTGGAAGAACCGACTTGAAATGGTTGGGTCTGGGCTGACCCAATTCATCCTCGACCAGTGGAAAGGCCCAATGGGATTTCTTGGCCCCAACCTATTCGGCATTGGCATGACAGTTTTCTCATAGCATAGATGTCAGGAGGTGTCTAATTTGAGCATCCATGAGGCACTTGGGTGGCACCCCATTCTCGTTCGTTAGGTCCACTGACACGGACTGGTTCTTTTGTGGATCCAGCTCACCACTGTTGTCCACAGACCATATATTTCACCTCAGATATGGCCACGTGACCGCATACACCTACCTCTAGCTACAGGACTCTGTTCTAGTGGCCCCTGTCTCTTCCAGGGTGGGCTTCCATCATGTTGTAGACCACCTGCTGCTGCATCTGGGTGACACGTCTAGGATCCAAAGATACAACCCGCATAGCCACCTTTCTTCCATCTAGAACCTCAGTATTCGATGCACCACCGACCGTTTCCCCATGAATAAAATGAATATATAAGAAGAAAAATGGGGAAGAAGTCACTCATATACACAACCAAAGAAAGATCCGGGTCATGGTCGTATTGACCTGGATGCATTATTGTTATAAGGATCATGAATAACCAACATAGGGTAGAATAATCACTATGATAAATATATCATTTATCCGCATTAATAACCAACAAGCATGAAAGATCAATCGGCGGGTTAACTTCTTCATTTGTTAACCCACTTTCATCGTTAAAAAGCGAGAATGGAGAAAATCAATTCACATAGAAATGCATGAAACCCCTACATTAGAATGAATTATTAGTCAAAGATGAATGGGATCATGTGCCAATGTTCTTCATTCTTGATCTGTAGCACTCCATCACTAGAAATTCTTCAAAGTGTGGAATAAAGTGCGTTGGTCATTAGTCGTTGTTACCCACCAATGCCTTAAATAAATTCTAGGATTGTGCCATCAATACTTCATTGATTTTCTGGATATTAATTTATGAATTGTTTTTAACTATTTTCGTTATGATAAATCATTAATAAGGTTCCTTGATGGGATTCAACATCATCTTTCCACTACACCACTGCGTTGACGAGTCTCTGTATAAAAATGAAGAAAATAAAATAAAATAAAAATTTTCTGTTATTTTCTTTTTCATGTGAAATGTCTGAAAACAAACATTCACCCTCAACCCACGCAAGTCGAGGTTATCCTCTGCCTAAGGGAAGAACACCATCATGAGCTCAATGGTACTCTCATATTTCCATTCAGAGTTAGTTTTGATGAGTTATAAAGATTTGAAAATAAAACAATTGTTACATAATTATTTTATTTATGGCCAAAAACTGATTTCCACCATTGGCCAACACCGGCCAATGTTAGGCCCTTTATTTGAAAATCTCGATGCATTGAGTTCAACGATGCCCTCATATTTTTGATATGTAAATTGTTATTAATTTTAAAAGAAACTACTCGCACATTTGTTTAATGAACCTTAAAAATATCTCATACATACACTCTGGCCCCTCTAGGCCTCAGAATTACGCACCATCTCAGAAAATGGTCTCAAAACAATATAATATAATTTTAATAAATTACACCGAATTACATGGTATTATAGTTATGATGTAATCTAATGTATTCCATTATTTAGAATTGGTGCCTTGAAAATGAAATGATAACTGTATGAATGCACATAATCCTTATAGGGATTTACCTCAAGGAAAAAATAATGAAGCCCGATTTTGAGATACAGTTAGAGCTGAAAAACTTATAACTATATTGGGGAAGATAACTGTAGAGACCCAAAGCTTGACGTACATGGACATTACATTACTTTTGCGGAATAGTTAGTACATAACAAAAACACACACACAAGGATCGTAATAGTTTAGTGTCTTTGGAAACTCAGAATATAATATTCTAATCGTGGTGAAAGATCTTCAACATCTCCCATAAAGATCTTCCTTTTTTTTATACCTAAAACCTTTATTTATATCCTGGGGAAAAGAAAACATAAAAGGGTGAGCTCAAATGCTCATTTAGGGTAAACAAAATAAATATCAATCACATCATATACATAAGAACATAACTTTTGGAAATCTTAACCTGTAAAAGAGATCATAATTTCATAACATGGGATAAATCATAGTAGTGAAATGAAATCCCAATAATCATAACTTAAAACATGAAACTTTGTGGCATACACACATAATCATAGAGAATCATTTCTTGTTAGTCAAGACTCATTTCCAAGACTATCTCAGTGGACAAAGTCCCTTTCTAAACCGAGTCACCCTCGTTTCAGTCCTGTTTCACTGAACCGGTATAACCTACCATTCCAGCCCTGTCTATCTCATGAGATATAAAATCTTTACCCAATTCATTGGAGGGAGATATAGGTCCCACCCATCTCATAATTATACCATTCTTATGTGTGCCACAAAATCATAAAACATTCATCATTTCATAACCCATGTAATAAAAATGGAAATCTTAAACATTGTGACATCATACAACAATTCATATAAGATAAAGGAAGTTATAAAAATAATTCCATCACAACATTATCAAATCAATGTAATAATAGGGATAAAAACAGAACCCTTTATTATTTTAGATGGAAAATAATTTTGATAAAACACTTGAACTCCATTCTTGAGGAAAATATCCTTTCTTCTTTAAAAACATTTTTCCTTTCATAACATGTCATACGACTTTAAAATAAAAGAATTCGATTAAAAATAAACTTAAAAACATGTAAAGGAAGATTCTTGGAAATAATGTTTTAAAAATACATTCATGCCTTATAAGTTAAAAAAATATTCATCTCGTACTTTTGTCTGAAAAGTCAAAAAGTACCTTGTACGAAAAACGACAAAAGATTCCTTTAATATTCTTTACTAAAAACTCACCGAAGGGTAAAATTGGATTTAAATTATTGTAATTAGATGGAAACAATATTAAATATTGAGGGAACATGGATGTGGATGATAAAATACACCCCAGTAATTGCCAATGTAAAAACAATCTCGGATAAAAATTAGATTGTGATATTTTCCCTTACCTTTGGTCCGACTTGCATTGTAAGTGTCCGAACCTCCTGTATAATGATTTAAATCATGTTATTGACTTATTAAAGAATCATATTAATTGTTATTATATCATATATGGTCCACTTATGACTTTATATTACCCATTCTTTTGTAAATTCATGTTAAAGAAGCGTCTTGGGTAAAATCGTTTCATTTATCGTAGGTGTTTGGACTTGTTGTTCGTGACATTATTATTACTTACATCATGATTTACTTACTTCCAGAATATAAAGTATGATTTATATATCATATATATTCAGTATATATATATATATATAATAGATAGATAAATGAAATGAAACACACCGTTCATGGAGACGGTAGTCCGTACGTACGCATGAACGCTGCTTTCCTTTCCTTATTGTCTTGAATGGAAGTAAGTAGATGACATATATATATATATATATATATATATAAATCCAGTAGATTTACCATGTCACATATTCCATTATTATTCATTATATATACATTATAATCATTCTGGAATGGTTAACATGGATAATGAATCTCATCGAGTCGTGGAGACGGTAGTCCGTACGTACGCACGAGCGATGATATCGGTCACATGGTCGTGGAATTGTGTTGAAGTGTTTGTATAAAATTTCAGTATCAATATAACTTTATAATAATCATATATAGTTACTCATTACACCATTATACCCATCCTATTAAGGTGGTGGTGGAAAATAGATTACACCACGGCGTGGAGACGGTATTCCGTACGTACGCACGCGCGGTGATTTCATTTTCCGTAGGATGGATAGATGGTTAAATAGGGTTTTTTCATACTTATAATAAAATATCAGTATATGAGTGATACTGATGTTATTACTTCATAATGAAACAACTAAAGAAGAAGAAGTTGAAGAAGAAAGAAATTGGAAAGGATCGGTAATGGATATTACCTCTTCTTTGAAGTGCTTCTTTGAGACCACCTTTTAGGGACCTAAAATTGGTCTTTTAAGAAGACCAGGAACTCTAGGATGATACTAGGGAAGTGGAGAAGTGATTTTGGCAGGGTTGGGACGAGCATGAATGCTCAAATTGGTGTGAGGAGGAGAGGGAGGAGGTGCCCTTTTATAAGGGAGGAGAGGGACATCTTAGGGAAATCTCAAAATATTATTTTATATTAAGGTAAAATTCAGTTTGTAATGGTTCCAAATGGTCTAATTTCGAAGATAAAGTGGGGATGGGTCGAAATCCTCTCATCCAATAGTATTTAGACAAGTTTAGGTTATTATTTTAACCTTATCAATTAGATTTATCTCTAAGTTAAATAATTTAACTTTTACCGTGTCTTTTTGTTTTCTTACACTATATGGTTAATAAACTTACTATATGAAGCCAAAAGAACCCCAAGTTGTTTATTATTAATATATATATCCTTATCTAAGTCATTTGGCCGATCCTTAGATTTTTAGGAATTAAATAACAATTAATAATATAATATTTGTTTTAAAAACTAATTTATGTCAATTTTGACACTATTTGGTACATGATTTTCATGAAATTTCTAACAGAATGATAAGTTCGAACCAAGTTACTTAAATAAACTATAACATGTCATATTAACCTAGAAAATTAGTGTAAGTCATAAAAAGTCTAAAATTAAATTTATTTGGGCATTTATAACATCAATTATGTTAATATTTTCTTAAAAAGGTAATTATTGCATCATCGTTGTGTCATAAATAAGTTAAATTATTTAAAGTATAAAAATTACAAATAAAATACCATTATGTAGGAAATCCATTTAGATTTCTAATGAATATTTATAGTCGAAATTATATAATGTATAACCCTATATTAAAAATGTTTTAGTAAATAAACTTTGATTTTAACTCTTTTAACTCTTCTTTGAATTAAATAATAATAAATGTCCTAATCTAATTAAAGTGGACCTAAATGGTAATATTTTACACTTAAGGTTGTTTTTGGTCGAGATAAACTTGTCCAATAGGATTAGGACATGTGTTAGGGTAATATTAATATCATTTTTACTCTTAATTACCCTATTTACTTTTAACTGTGGTAAATAAAAGTAAAAAGTTACTATTCACCAAAAATTATTTTCATCTCATTGAACCACATTTTACTTACTGACATCAACTGTGTCTCTTGAATTTTTGAAATTCCATTCACAGAAGAAGTAAAATTAAGATTTATGAAAAAATTAATTTTTTAACTACCACTTAGTAGTTTCACTATTCATCAAAAATTGACGTTTTTCAGAAAAATGCCAATATTTCACCCTAAGCTATAATTGATATTCCAAATTCAAAAATGATTTCTATTTTACAAAATTCCCAACATATAAGTTGCATTAATTAATTTTATAATTAATTTCCGTTGTCACAACAAATAGCGTGTTTTTAGGAGATAATAACTATCAAAAGATTAACACTTGTTTATGTCTGGTGTAAATGTGAAATTACATCCAATGACCAACATTGTATTGAATTGTAAAAATATATTCTAAATATACTTTAAACCACTCAAATTAATAATTTATCACTGTTAATTATTTCGATTAAAAAAGTTGTTTTTAATCAAAATTTAGTAATTTTCACTATTCATCAGAAAATGAAAGTTATCCGAAAAGTACCAAAATTTCACCTTAGGCTAAATTCGATACTCCGAATCCAAAAATTAATTCCATTTTAAAAAATAAAATTTACAAAATTTCAAAAAGTGGTTATTACTATTCATAACGGCTAGTTTTAATAATATTTTAATAGCATATAGCTGTTTAGTGAAACTCGTTATTGGGTACTACACAGGCTATAGAGGAAGGTCGTGATAGCGTGTAATGGAAGGCAAGTTAAGGTTGCGTGTTGTGAAAGCTTGTTTTGGTGTAGCGTTCAACATAAGACATTAGTGAAATTAAAAAGAATATTTTTCATAAAATCTCGGGCTGTTACATTCTACCCCCCTTAAAATGAATTTCGCCCTCGAAATTCGTCGTGGTTATAAATGGTTTACTACTTGAAAGTTTCATTAATAGAAACCCACATCGTAAAAAGGATTACCAAAACCATTCATTAAAAATAAAAGTTTGAAACGTAACAGTTACCCAAATAAACTAATCACTGGGTTTCCACATAGGTGAAAATATGGATATGGAAGAAAAATCTAACCATCATGTTCTGATGAAGAGTGGTAGAGAACATGGATATGGAAAAGCTAGCAATAAAAAATCCATAAATTTGTGATGATCTAAGGTACCATCTGATTAATCAGATATAAGAGCACTAGGACAACATTTTTTTGGTTTTCAAGATCGTTTCCCTAAAGTTGAAGAATTTGAATTAGAATAAATACTTACTTTATTTTGGTACAATATCACTGTTGTTCGTGCCATTAACATTTTCCACTTCATCTCTTAAATAAATGATGTTGATTTTGTTATTCGTGGAGTGTTGGCAGATCATGTGATAGAATGATGGGTCATTCCATCTGTCTCAAACAAAAGGTTAGAAAAGTTATAAAAAAATACGTAAGTCCATCTATAGTAATATTAATCATATATGGTTCCTAAAATGGACTTTTACTTTATATATCATACTGCTTAATATAATAAATGTAGTTTCTACTAAACAGGGACTTCCTGTAGGCCAGTGGTAGCCGATAAAGGCCAGTCGCACTTCGGTTGTGGGTTCGATTCCAACAGCCTTGTCCGACGCGAGGGGCTGTCGCCCGTCCTGCAGGTTGTCCTTTTTCTAAAACTACATTACTATAAAATCCCATCAATAATATGTAAAAAATAACTTCTATCCTTAAACAATACTAATTTCTGTCCAACATAATCTATAATAGTCTTTAGGCTTATCCATAATACTGCAGTCCATTGTCATAATATAGTGAAAACGATTACCAGAGATTTAATACCATCTTTGATCCCCATATATCATAAGATATGTCTTGTTGGTCACATACCAAACATTAAAAGGCCTTAATCATGTATTCTCTTGAATACCCATTGAACCTTAGTGAAAACATGAATGTAGTTAAAAGTTAACACTTTCCACACACCAAAATCCTCAAAATTCTATATACTCAAACCATGATATCACTTAGTCCTTATATCAATCATGAGCTCATGAATACTGTTAAACATTTCATTTTCTCGTTTTCCCTTCATTATGCGCATATCATCTTATTTCCAAAAAATATCTCAATCACTTTGAATTCCACATTAGAACAACACATAAATATTCCAATACTTTATGATACCACATTATTTTGGAATCCCATTACATAAACACTTAATCATTCCACCACATCGTTGTCATATTCAACATCGCCCATAGTGATCGCATGTGACTTCCCTTTGTCCTTTTCCTTCAGTGGTTGCTCATGTTGATCATCACTAACCCTTGGATTAGGGCATTTATTAGCATAATGCCCCATTTACTTGCACTTGAAGCATTGAAGTGTTGGTGGTGAGTTCTCTGCAGTGTTTGCTTCATTCACATCATTAGAAACCCTTTTTCCATTACCTCAACACTCTGCTGCTCGATGACCTTCTTTTCCACACTTAAAAAACATTTTCTAGTCCCTTTAAGACAATCTCCACCGTGCTTCTTTCCACACTTTGTGCATAAGGAAACATTCATCTTCTTTTCACCATTATTCTGAGATTTCTCCTTGAACTCCATCTTTCGTTTCTTGTCAAAACCATGAGATGGATATGTATCAACAACTTCCATTTCTACCTTGATTGCACAACGCACAATTTCTTCATAGCTACTGAAGTCTCTTATAGCTAATGCCCTTTGAAGACTTGGTTTTAAGCCACTGAAAAATCGATCAACTTTACTTTCAGGTTGGATGATAATGCCAGATGCATACCTTGCAAGTCTTGTAAAATTCGCTTCGTATATACCAACAGATTCATCATCCTTTTGCTTTAGTTCAAGAAAATCCTTCTCTATCTTTGTTCAAAGAATACGAGGGAAGTACTTATTGAAAAATAAGTTCTTGAACTCGTCCCATTCCATGGACTCAATTTCATCTCTTTGCCTCGTATTCTTGATAAGATTCCACCATTGATCAGCTTCACCTTCCAAACGATATACTGCTAAAATGAATTTATCATGTTCAGAACATTGAATAACTGAAAATATTTTTTCAGTGGTACTGATCCATTGTTCAGCAACAAGTGGATCAGAAGACCCACTGAAAGAAGGTGTACGTTGCCTCATGAAGGACTCAATAGAATATTGTTCCCTTCTCTGCTCATTTGGATGTCCAGAATGATTCATAGCTTGTGTAAGTATAGCAATAAGATTTTGCACTCCATCTCCCATAACATTTGTTTGTTCAGGAGGACAATCATTGCATCGTCCATTGCATTGATCAACACGGTTCCTCCGGGTTCCAGCCATCGTCTAAAACCCAAAAAGAATAGTGTGAGAGGAAAAAATCATGCTAGGGAAAACAACATAATAAAGGGGGAGTACCTTCAATATCTAACATCTTAGGTTTAATTCTATGATCGTTAGCGTAATTCTAGTACTATAACCTATACGTATACTTAACCTTAGGGACATCCCTAGACATACCTTAGAAATATCTCTAGGGATCTCACTAATGTTTTCGCATCCTAGTTTCCAAAGGTTGACTAAACCTTTCCTCTGATACCAATTGTAGAGACCCGTAGCTTGACCTACATGGACATTACATTATTTTTTCGGAATACTTAGTACAAAACAAAAACACACACACAAGGATCGTAATAGTTTAGTGTCTTTGGAAACTCGGAATATAATCTTCTAATCGTGGTGAAAGTTCTTCAACATATCCCATAAAGATCTTCCTTTTTTTACCTAAAACCTTTCTTTATATCCTGGGGAAAAGAAAACATAAAAGGGTGAGCTCAAATGCTCAGTAAGGGTATACAAAAGAAATATCAATCACATCATATACATAAGCACATAACTTTTGGAAATCTTAACCTGTAAAAGAGATCATAATTTCATAACATGGGATAAATCATAGTAGTGAAATGAAATCCCAATAATCATAACATAAAACATGAAACTTTGTGGCATACACACATAATCATAGAGAATCATTTCTTGTTAGTCAGGACTCATTTCCAAGACTATCTTAGTGGACAAAGTCCCTTTCTGAACTGAGTCACCCTTGTTTCAGTCCTGTTTCACTGAACCGGTATAACCTACCATTCCAGACATGTCTATCTCATGAGATATAAAATCTTTACCCAATGCATTGGAGGGAGATATAGGTCCCACCCATCTCATAATGATACCATTCTTATGTGTGCCATAAAATCATAAATCATTCATCATTTCATAACCCATGTAATAAAAATGGGAATCTTAAACATCGTGACATCATAAAACAATTCATATAAGATAAAGGAAGTTATAAAAATAATTCCATCACAACATTATCAAATCAATTTAATAATAGGGATAAAAATAGAACCCTTTATTATTTTATATGGAAAATAATTTTGATAAAACACTTGAACTCCATTCTTGAGGAAAATATCTTTTCTTCTTCAAAAACATTTTTCCTTTCATAACATGTCATACGACTTTAAAATAAAAGAAGTTGATTAAAAATAAACTTGAAAAGTTGTAAAGGAAGCTTCTTGGAAATAATGTTTTAAAAATCCATTCATGCCGTATAAGTTAAAAAAACATTCTTCTCGTACTTTTGTCGGAAAAGTCAAAAAGTACCTTGTACGAAAAACGACAAAAGATTCCTTTCATATTCTTTACTAAAAACTCACCGAAGGGTAAAATTGGATTTAAATTATTTTAAGTAGTTGGAAACAATATTAAATATTTAGGGAACATGGATGTGGATGATAAAATACACCCCAGTAAATGCCAAAGTAAAAACAATCTCAGATAAAAATGAGATTGTGATATTTTCCCTTACCTTAGGTCCGACTTGCTTTGTAAGTGTCCGAACCTCCTGTATAATGATTTAAATAATGTTATTGACTTATTCCAGAATCATATTCATTGTTATTATATCATATATGGTCCACTTATGACTTTATATTACCCGTTCTTTTGTAAATTAATGTTAAAGAAGCGTCTTGGGTAAAATCGTTTCATTTATCGTAGGTGTTTGGACTTGTTGTTATTGACATTATTATTACTCATATCATGATTTAATTACTTCCAGAATATAAATTATGATTTATATATCATATATATTCAGTATATATATATATATAATAGATAGATAAATGAAATGAAACACACCGTTCATGGAGACGGTAGTCCTTACGTTCGCATGAACGCTGCTTTCCTTTCATTATTGTCTTGAATGGAAGTAAGTAGATGACATATATATATATATACATAAATCCATTAGATTTACCATGTCATATATTCCATTATTATTCATTATATATACTTTATAATCATTCTAGAATGGTTAACATGGATAATGAATCTCATCGCGTTGTGAAGACGGTAGTCCGTACGTACGCACGAGCGATGATATCGTTACCATGGCCGTGGAATTGTGTTGAAGTGTTTGTATACTATTTTAGTATCAAAATCACTTTATAATAATCATATATAGTTACTCATTACACCATTATACCCATCCTATTAAGGTGGTGGCCGAAAATAGATTACACCACGGCGTGGAGATGGTATTCCGTACGTACGCACGCGCGGTGATTTCATTTTCCGTAGGATGGATAGATGGTTAAATAGGGTTGTTTCATACTTATAATAACATATCAGTATATGAGTGATACTGATGTTATTACTTCATAATGAAACAACTATAGAAGAAGAATTTTAAGAAGAAAGAAATTGGAAAGCATCGGTAATGGATATTACCTCTTCTTTGAAGTGCTTCTTTGAGACCTCCTTTTAGGGCACTAAAATTGGTCTTTTAAGAAGACCAGGACCTCTAGGAAGATACTAGGGAAGTGGAGAAGAGATTTTGGCAGGGGTTTTCCAAGCTTGAATGCTAAAATTGGTGTGAGGAGGAGTGGGAGGAAGTGCCCTTTTATACGGGAGGAGAGGGGCATCTTAGGAAAATCTCAAAATATTATTTTATATTATGGTCAAATTCGGTTTATAATGGTTCCAAATGGTCTTATTTAGAAGATAAAGTGGGTATGGGTCGAAATAATCTCATAAAATAGGATTTATACAAATTTAGGTTATTATTTTAACCTTATCAATTAGATTTAACTCTAAGTTAAATAATTTAACTTTTACCGTGTCTTTTTGTTTTCTTACACTATATGGTTAATAAGCTTACTATATGAATCCAAAAGAACCCCAAGTTGTTTATTATTAATATATATATCCTTATCTAAGTCGTTTTGTCAAACCTTAGATTTTTAAGAATTAAATAACAATTAATAATATAATATTTGTTTTAAAAACTAATTTATGTCAATTTTGACACTATTTGGTACATGATTTTTATGAAATTTCTAACAGAATGATAAGTTCAAACCAAGTTACGTAAATAAACAATAACATGTCATATTAACCTAAAAAATTAGTGTATGTCATAAAAAGTCTCAAATTACATTTATTTTGGCATTTATAACATCAATTATGTTAATATTTTCTTAAAAAGGTAATTACTGCATCATCGTTGTGTCATAAATAAGTTAAATTATTTAAAATATAAAAATTACAAATAAAATACCATTATGTAGGAAATCTTTTTAGCTTTCTAACGAATTTTTATAGTATAAATTATATTATGTATAAGCCTATATTAAAAATGTTTTAGTAAATAAACATTGATTTTAACTCTTTTAACTCTTCTTTGAATTAAATAATAATAAATGTCCTAATCTAATTCAAGTGGGCCTAAATGGTAATATTTTACACTTAAGGTTGTTTTTGGTAGAGATACACTTTTCCAATAGGATTAGGACATGTGTTAGGGTAATATTAATATAATTTTTACCCTTAATTACCCTATTTACTTTTAACTGTGGTAAATAAAAGTAAAAAGTTACTATTCACCAAAAATTATTTTCATCTCATCGAACCACATTTTACTTACTGACATCAACCGTGTCTCTCGGATTTTTGAAATTCAATTCACAGAAGTGGTAAAATTAAGATTTTTTAAAAAGTTAATTTTTTTAACTACCACTTAGTAGTTTCACTATTCATCAAAAATTGAAGTTTTTCAAAAAAATGCCAATATTTCACCCTAAGCTATAATTGATATTCCAAATTAAAAAATGATTTCTATTTTACAAAATTCCCAACATATAAGTTGCATTAATTAATTTTATAATTAATTTTCACTGTCACAACAAATAGCGTGTTTTTAGGAGATAATAACTATCAAAAGATTAACACTTGTTTATGTCTGGTGTAAATGTGAAATTACATCCAATGACCCACATTGTATTGAATTGTAAAAATATATTATAAATATACTTTAAAACCACTCAAATTAATAATTTATCACTATTAATTATTCCGAATAAAAAAGTTGTTTTTAATCAAAATTTAGTAATAATCAATATTCATCAGAAAATGAAAGTTATCCGAAAAGTACCAAAATTTCACCTTAGGCTAAATTCGATACTCCGAATCAAAAAATGAATTCCATTTTAAAAAATAAAATTTACAAAATTTCAAAAAGTGGTTATTACTATTCATAACGGCTAGTTTTAATAATATTTTAATAGCATATAGCTGTTTAGTGAAACTCGTTATTGTGTACTACACATGCTATCGAGGAAGGTCGCGATAGCGTGTAATGGAAGGAAAGTCAGGGTTGCGTGTTGTGAAATCTTTTTTTGGTGTAGCGTTCAACACAAGACATTAGTGAAATTAAAAAGAATATTTTTCATAAAATCTCGGGCTGTTACACTCTACCCCCCTTAAAATGAATTTCGCCCTCGAAATTCGTCGGGGTTATAAATGGTTTACTACTTGAAAGTTTCTTTAATAGAAACCCACATCGTAAAAAGGAATACCAAAACCATTCATTAAAAACAAAAGTTTGAAATGTAACGGTTACCCAAATAAACTAATCACTGGGTTTCCACATAGGTGAAAATATGGATATGGAAGAAAAATCTAACCATCATGTACTGATGAAGAGTGGTAGAGAACATGGCTATGGAAAAGCTAGCAATCTCAAAGCCATAAATTTGTGACGATATAAGTTACCATCTGATTAATCAGATATAAGAGCACTAGGACAACATTTTTTTGGTTTTCAAGATCGTTTCCCTAAAGTTGAAGAATTTTAATTAGAATAAATACTTACTTTATTTTGGTACAATCTCTCTGTTGTTCGTGCCTTGAACATTTTCCACTTCATCTCTTAAATAAATGAAGTTGATTTTGTTATTCATGGAGAGTTAGCAGATCATGTGATAGAATGATGGGTCATTCCATCTGTATCAAACAAAAGGTTAGAAAAGTTATAAAAAATACATAAGTCCATCTATAGTAAGATTAATCATATATGGTTCCTAAAATGGACTTATACATCATATATCATACTGCTTAATATAATAAAAGGAGTTTCTACTAAACAGGGACTTCCTGTAGGCCAGTGGTAGGCGATAAAGGCCAGTCGCACTTCGGTTGTGGGTTCGATTCCCACAGCCTTGTCCGACACGAGGGGCTGTCGCCCGTCCTGCAGGTTGTCCTTTTTCTAAAAATACATTACTATAACATCCCATCAATAATATCTAAAAAATAACTTCTATCCTTAAACAATACTAATTTATGTCCAACATAATCTATTCTAGTCTTTAGGCTTATCCATAATACGGCAGTCCATTGTCATAATATAGTGAAAACGATTACCAGAGATTTAATACCATCTTTGATCCCCATATATCATAAGATATGTCTTGTTGGTCACATTCCACACATTCAAAGGCCTTAATCATGTATTCTCTTGAATACCCATTGAACCATTGTGAAAACATGAATTCAGTTAAAAGTTAACACTTTCCACATACCAAAATCCTCAAAATTCTATATACTCAAACCATGATATAACTTGGTCCTTATATCAATCATGAGCTCATGAATACTGTTAAACATTTCATTTTCTCGTTTTCCATTCATTATGCGCATATCATCTTATTTCCAAAAAATATATCAATCACTTTGAATACCACATTAGACCAACACATAAATATTCCAATACTTTATGATACCACATTATTTTGGAATCCCATTAGATAAACACTTAATCATTCCACCACATCGTTGTCATATTCAACATCGCCGATAGTGATCGCATGTGACTTCCCTTTTTCCTTTTCCTTCAGTGGTTTCTCATGTTGATCATCACTAACCCTTGGATTAGGGCATTTATTAGCATAATGCCCCATTTCCTTGCACTTGAAGCATTGAAGTGTTGGTGGTGCGTTCTCTGCAGTGTTTGCTTTATTCACATCACTAGAAACCCTTTTTCCATTACCTCGACACTCAGCTGCTCGATGACCTTCTTTTCCACACTTAAAACATTTTCTAGTCCCTTTAAGACAATCTCCACCATACTTATCTCCACACTTTGTGCATAAGGAAACATTCATCTTCTTTTCACCATTATTCTGAGATTTCTCCTTAAACACCATCTTTCGTTTCTTGTCAAAACCATGAGATAGATATGTATCACCAACTTCCCTTTCTACCTTGATAGCACAACACACAATTTCTTCATAGCTACTGAAGTCTATTATAGCTAATGCCCTTCGAAGACTTGGTTTTAAGCCACTGAAAAATCGATCAACTTTACTTTCTGGTTGGATGATAATGCCAGAAGCATACCTTGCAAGTCTTGTAAAATTTTCTTCGTATATACCAACAGATTCATCATCCTTTTGCTTTAGTTCAAGAAACTCCTTCTCCATCTTTGTTCGAAGAATACGAGGGAAGTACTTATTGAAAAATAAGTTCTTGAACTCGTCCCATTCCATGGACTCAATTTCATCTCTTTGCCTCGTATTCTTGATAAGATTCAACCATTGACCGGCTTCACCTTCCAAACGATATACTGCTAAGATGACTTTATCATGTTCAGAACATTGAATAACTGAAAATCTCTTTTCAGTGGTACCGATCCACTGTTCAGCAACAAGTGGATCAGAAGACCCACTGAAAGAAGGTGGACGTTGCCTCATGAAGGACTCTATAGAATATTGTTCCATTCTCTACTCATTTGGAAGTCCAGAATGATTCATAGCTTGTGTAGGTATAGTAATAAGATTTTGCACTACATCCCCCATAATATTTGTTTGTTCAGGAGGAAAATCATTGCATATTCCATTACATTGATCAACACGGTTCCTTCAGGTTCCAGCCATCGTCTAAAACCCAAAAAGAATAGTGTGAGAGGCAAAAATCATGCTAGGGAAAACAACATAATAAAGGGGGAGTACCTTCAATATCTAACATCTTAGGTTTAATTCTATGATCGTTAGCGTAATTCTAGTACTATAACCTATACATATACTTAACCTTAGGGACATCCCTAGACATACCTTAGAAATATCTCTAGGGATCTCACTAATGTTTTCGCATCCTAGTTTCCAAAGGTTGACTAAAAGTTTTCTCTGATACCAATTGTAGAGACCCAAAGCTTGACGTACATGGAAATTACATTACTTTTGCGGAATACTTAGTACATAACAAAAACACACACACAAGGATCGTAATAGTTTAGTGTCTTTGGAAACTCGGAATATAATCTTCTAATTGTGGTGAAAGATCATAAACATCTCCCATAAAGATCTTCCTTTTTTTTACCTAAAACCTTTCTTTATATCCTGGGGAAAAGAAAAAATAAAAGGGTGAGCTCAAATTCTCATTAAGGGTAAACAAAAGAAATATCAATCACATCATATACATAATCACATAACTTTTGTAAATCTTAACCTGTAGAAGAGATCCTAATTTCATAACATGGGATAAATAATAGTAGAGAAATGAAATCCCAATAATCATAACTTAAAACATGAAACTTTGTGGCATACACACATAATCATAGAGAATCATTTCTTGTTAGTCAAGACTCATTGCCAAGATTATCTTAGTGGACAAAGTCCCTATCTGAACCGAGTCACCCTCATTTCAGTCCTGTTTCACTGAACCGGTATAACCTACCATTCCATACATGTCTATCTCATGAGATATAAAATCTTTACCCAATGCATTGGAGGGAGATATAGGTCCCACCCATCTCATAATGATACCATTCTTATGTGTTCCACAAAATCATAAATCATTCATCATTTCACAACCCATGTAATAAAAATGGGAATCTTAAACATCGTGACATCATAAAACAATTCATATAAGCTAAAGGAAGTTATAAAAATAATTTAATCACAAAATTATCAAATCAATGTAATATTAGGGATAAAAACAGAACCCTTTATTATTTTAGATGGAAAATAATTTTGATAAAACACTTGAACTCCATTCTTGAGGAAAATATCCTTTCTTCTTCAAAAACATTTTTCCTTTCATAACATGTCATACGACTTTAAAATAAAGAAGTTGATTAAAAATAAACTTGAAAACTTGTAAAGGAAGCTTCTTGGAAATAATGTTTTAAAAATCCATTCATGCCGTATAAGTTAAAAAAACATTCTTCTCGTACTTTTGTCGGAAAAGTCAATAAGTACCTTGTACGAAAAACGACAAAAGATTCCTTTCATATTCTTTACTAAAAACTCACCGAAGGGTAAAATTGGATTTAAATTATTGTACGTAGATGGAGAAAATATTACATATTGAGGGAACATGGATGTGGATGATAAAATACACCCCAGTAAATGCCAAAGTAAAAACAATCTCGGATAAAAATGAGATTGTGATATTTTCCCTTTCCTTAGGTCCGACTTGCTTTGTAATGTCCGAACCTCCTGTATAATGATTTAAATCATGTTATTGACTTATTACATAATCATATTCATTGTTATTATATCATATATGGTCCACTTATGAATTTATATTACCCGTTCTTTTGTAAATTCATGTTAAAGAAGCGTCTTGGGTAAAATCGTTTCATTTATCGTAGGTGTTTGGACTTGTTGTTCTTGACATTATTATTACTTATATCATGATTTACGTACTTCCAGAATATAAAATATGATTTATATATCATATATATTCAGTATATATATATATATATAATAGATAGATAAATGAAATGAAACACACCGTTCATGGAGACGGTAGTCCGTACGTACGCATGAACGCTGCTTTCCTTTCCTTATTGTCTTGAATGGAAGTAAGTAGATGAAATATATATATATATACATAAATCCAGTAGATTTACCATGTCATATATTCCATTATTATTCATTATATATACTTTATAATCATTCTGGAATGGTTAACATGGATAATGAATCTCATCGCGTCGTGGAGACGGTAGTCCGTACGTACGCACGAGCGATGATATCGTTCCCATGGTCGTGGAATTGTGTTGAAGTGTTTGTATACTATTTCAGTATCAATATCACTTTATAATAATCATATATAGTTACTCATTACACCATTATACCCATCCTATTAAGGTGGTGGCGGAAAATAGATTACACCACGACGTGGAGACGATATTCCGTACGTACGCACGCACGGTGATTTCATATTCCGTAGGATGGATAGATGGTTAAATAGGGTTTTTTCATACTTATAATAACATATCAGTATATGAGTGATACTTATGTTATTACTTCATAATGAAAAAACTAAAGAAGAAGAAGTTGAAGAAGAAATAAATTGGAAAGGATCGGTAATGGATATTACCTCTTCTTTGAAGTGCTTCTTTGTGACCTACTTTTAGGGCACTAAAATTGGTCTTTTAAGAACACCAGGACCTCTGAGATGATACTAGGGAAGTGGAGAAGAGATTTTGGCAGGGGTTGGCTGAGCTTGAATGCTCAAATTAGTGTGATGAAGAGAGGGAGAAGGTGCCCTTTTATAAGGGAGGAGAGGGGCATCTTTGGAAAATCTCAAAATATTATTTTATATTAAGGTAAAATTTGGTTTATAATGGTTCCAAATGGTCTTATTTAGAAGATAAAGTGGGGATGGGTCTAAAGCCTCTCATACAAGAGGATTTAGACAAGTTTAGGTTATTATTTTAACCTTATCAATTAGATTTAACTCTAAGATAAATAATTTAACTTTTACCGTGTCTTTTTGTTTTCTTACACTATATGGTTAATAAACATACTATATGAAGCCAAAAGAACCCCAAGTTGTTTATTATTAATATATATATCCTTATCTAAGTCATTTGGCCGAAACTTAGATTTTTAGGAATTAAATAACAATTAATAATATAATATTTGTTTTAAAAACTAATTTATGTCAATTTTGACACTATTTGGTACATGATTTTTATGAAATTTCTAAGATAATGATAAGTTCGAAAAAAGTTACTTAAATAAACAATAACATATCATATTAACCTAGAAAATTAGTGTATGTCATAAAAAGTCTCAAATTACATTTATTTGGGCATTTATAACATCAATTATGTTAATATTTGCTTAAAAAGGTAATTACTTCATCATCGTTGTGTTATAAATAAGTTAAATTATTTAAAGTATAAAAATTACAAATAAAATACCATTATGTAGGAAATCGTTTTATATTTCTATGGAATATTTATAGTCGAAATTATATTATGTATAAACCTATATTAAAAATGTTTTAGTAAATAAACTTTGATTTTAACTCTTTTAACTCTTCTTTGAATTAAATAATAATAAATGCCCTAATCTAATTCAAGTGGGCCTAAATGGTAATATTTTACACATAAGGTTGTTTTTGGTCGATAAACACTTGTCCAATAGGATTAGGACATGTGTTAGGGTAATATTAATATCATTTTTACCCTTAATTACCCTATTTACTTTTAACCGTGGTAAATAAAAGTAAAAAGTTACTATTTACCAAAAATTATTTTCATCTCATTGAACCACATTTTACTTACTGACATCAACTGTGTCTCTCGGATTTTTGAAATTCCATTCACAGAAGCGGTAAAATTAAGATTTATGAAAAAATTAATTTTTTTAACTACCACTTTGTAGTTTCACTATTCATCAAAAATTGAAGTTTTTCAGAAAAATGCCAATATTTCACCCGAAGCTATAATTGATATTCCAAATTCAAAAATGATTTCTATTTTAAACAATTCCCAACATATAAGTTTCATTAATTAATTTTATAATTAATTTCCGCTGTCACAACAAATAGCGTCTTTTTAAGAGATAATAACTATCAAAAGATTAACACTTGTTTATGTCTGGTGTAAATGTGAAATTAAATCCAATGACCAAAATTGTATTGAATTGTAAAAATATATTCTAAATATACTTTAAAACCACTCAAATTAATAATTTATCACTATTAATTATTTCGATTTAAAAAGTTGTTTTTAATTAAAATTTAGTAATTTTCACTATTCATCAGAAAATGAAAGTTATCCGAAAAGTACCAAAATTTCACCTTAGGCTAAATTCGATACTCCGAATCCAAAAATGAATTCCATTTTAAAAAATAAAATTTACCAAATTTCAAAAATTGGTTATTACTATTCATAACGGCTAGTTTTAATAATATTTTAATAGCATATTGCTGTTTAGTGAAACTCGTTATTGTGTACTACACATGCTATCGAGGAAGGTCACGATAGCGTGTAATGGAAGGCAAGTCAAGGATGCGTGTTGTAAAATCTTGTTTTGGTTTAGCGTTCAACACAAGACATTAGTGAAATTAAAAAGATTATTTTTCATAAAATCTCGGGCTGTTACATTCTACCCCCCTTAAAATGAATTTCGCCCTCGAAATTCGTCAGGGTTATAAATGGTTTACTACTTGAAAGTTTCTTTAATAGAAACCCACATCGTAAAAAGGAATACCAAAACCATTCTTTAAAAACAAAAGTTTGAAACGTAATGGTTACCCAAATAAACTAATCACTGGGTTTCCACATAGGTGAAAATATGGATATGGAAGAAAAATCTAACCATCAAGTTCTGATGAAGAGTGGTAGAGAACATGGCTATGGAAAAACTAGCAATCACAAAGCCATAAATTTGGGACGATCTAAGGTACCATCTGATGAATTAGATATAAGAGCACTAGGACAACATTTTTTTGGTTTTCAACATCGTTTCCCTAAAGTTGAAGAATTTGAATTAGAATAAATACTTAATTTATTTTGGTACAATCTCACTGTTGTTCGTGCCTTGAACATTTTCCACTTCATCTCTTAAATAAATGAAGTTGATTTTGTTACTCGTGGAGTGTTAGCAGATCATGTGATAGAATGATGGGTCATTCCATCTGTCTCAAACAAAAGGTTAGAAAAGTTATAAAAAAAATACATAAGTCCATCTATAGTAAGATTAATCATATATGGTTCCTAAAATGGACTTATGATTCATATATCATACTGCTTAATATAATAAAAGTAGTTTATACTAAACAGGGACTTCCTGTAGGCCAGTGGTAGGCGATAAAGGCCAGTCGCACTTCGGTTGTGGGTTCGATTCCCACAGCCTTGTCCGACGCGAGGGGCTGTCGCCCATCCTGCAGGTTGTCCTTTTTCTAAAACTACATTACTATAACATCACATCAATAATATCTAAAAAATAACTTCTATGTTTAAACAATACTAATTTATGTCCAACATAATATATTCTAGTCTTTAGGCATATCCATAATACTGCAGTCCATTGTCATAATATAGTGAAAATGATTACCAGAGATTTAATACCATCTTTGATCCCCATATATCATAATATATGTCTTGTTGGTCACATTCCAAACATTCAAAGGCCTTAATCATGTATTATCTTGAATACCCATTGAACCTTAGTGAAAACATGAATGCAGTTAAAAGTTAACACTTTCCACATACCAAAATCCTCAAAATTCTATATACTCAAACCATGATATCACTTAGTCCTTATATCAATCATGAGCTCATGAATACTGTTAAACATTTCATTTTCTCGTTTTCCCTTCATTATGAGCATATCATCTTATTTCCAATAAATATCTCAATCACTTTGAATACCACATTAGACCAACACATAAATATTCCAATACTTTATGATACCACATTATTTTGGAATCCCATTACATAAACACTTAATCATTCCACCACATCGTTGTCATATTCAACATCGCCCATAGTGATCGCATGTGACTTCCCTTTGTCCTTTACCTTCAGTGGTTGCTCATGTTGATCATCACTAACCCTTGGATTAGGGAATTTATTAGCATAATGCCCCATTTCCTTGCACTTGAAGCATTGAAGTGTTGGTGGTGCGTTCTCTGTAGTGTTTTCTTTATTCACATCATTAGAAACCCTTTTTCCATTACCTCGACACTCAGCTGCTCGATGACCTTCTTTTCCACACTTAAAACATTTTCTAGTCCCTTTAAGACAATCTCCACCATGCTTATTTCCACACTTTGTGCATAAGGAAACATTCATCTTCTTTTCACCATTATTCTGAGATTTATCCTTGAACTCCATCTTTCATTTCTTGTCAAAACCATGAGATGGATATGTATCACCAACTTCCATTTCTACCTTGATAGCACAACACACAATTTCTTCATAGCTACTGAAGTCTCTTATAGCTAATGCCCTTCGAAGACTTGGTTTTAAGCCACTGAAAAATTGATCAACTTTACTTTCAGGTTGGATGATAATGCCAGATACATACCTTGCAAGTCTTGTAAATTTCGCTTTGTATATACCAACAGATTCATCATCCTTTTTCTTTAGTTCAAAAACTCCTTCTCCATCTTTGTTCGAAGAATACGAGGGAAGTAATTATTGAAAAATAAGTTCTTGAACTCGTCCCATTCCATGGACTCAATTTCATCTCTTTGCCTCGTATTCTTGATAAGATTCCACCATTGATCAGCTTCACCTTCCAAACGATATACTGCTAAGATGACTTTATCATGTTCAGAACATTGAATAACTGAAAATATCTTTTCAGTGGTACTGATCCATTGTTCAGCAACCAGTGGATCAGAAGACCCACTGAAAGAAGGTGGACGTTGCCTCATGAAGGACTCAATGGAATATTGTTCCCTTCTCTGCTCATTTGGAAGTCCAGAATGATTCATAGCTTGTGTAAGTATAGAAATAAGATTTTGCACTCCATCTCCCACAACATTTGTTTGTTCAGGAGGACAATCATTGCATTGTCCATTGCATTGATCAACACGGTTCCTTTGGGTTCCAGCCATCGTCTAAAACCCAAAAAGAATAGTGCGAGAGGCAAAAATCATGCTAGGGAAAACAACATAATAAAGGGGGAGTACCTTCAATATCTAACATCTTAGGTTTAATTCTATGATCGTTAGAGTAATTCTAATACTATAACCTATACATATACTTAACCTTAGGGACATCCCTAGGCATACCTTAGAAATATCTCTAGGGATCTCACTAACGTTTTCGCATCCTAGTTTCCAAAGGTTGACTAAACCTTTCCTCTGATACCAACTGTAGAGACCCGAAGGTTGACGTACATGGACATTACATTACTTTTTCAGAATACTTAGTACATAACAAAATCACACACACAAGGATCGTAATAGTTTAGTGTCTTTGGAAACTCAGAATATAATCTTCTAATCGTGGTGAAAGATCTTCAACATCTCCCATAAAGATCTTCCTTTTTTTTACCTAATACCTTTCTTTATATCCTGGGGAAAAGAAAACATAAAAGGGTGAGCTCAAATTCTCAGTAAGGGTAAACAAAAGAAATATCAATCATATCATTTACATAAGCACATAACTTTTGGAAATCTTAACCTGTAAAAGAGATCATAATTTCATAACATGGGATAAATCATAGTAGTGAAATGAAATCCTAAAAATAATAACTTAGAACATGAAACTTTTTGGCATGCACACATAATCATAGAGAATCATTTCTTGTTAGTCAAGACTCATTGCCAAGACTATCTTAGTGGACAAAGTCCCTTTCTGAACCGAGTCACCCTCGTTTCAGTCCTGTTTCACTGAACCAGTATAACCTACCATTCCAGCCATGTCTATCTCATGAGATATAAAATCTTTACCCAATGCATTGGAGGGAGATATAGGTCCCACCCATCTCATAATTATACCATTCTTATGTGTGCCACAAAATCATAAATCCTTCATCATTTCATAACCCATGTAATAAAAATGGGAATCTTAAACATCATGACATCATAAAACGATTCATATAAGATAAAGGAAGTTATAAAAATAATTTCATCACAACATTATCAAATAAATGTAATAATAGGGATAAAAACAGAACCCTTTATTATTTTAGATGGAAAATAATTTTGATAAAACACTTGAACTCCATTCTTGAGGAAAATAACCTTTCTTCTTCAAAAACATTTTTCTTTCATAACATGTCATACGACTTTAAAATAAAATAAGTTGATTAAAAATAAACTTGAAAACTTGTAAAGGAAGCTTCATGGAAATAATGTTTTAAAAATCCATTCATGCTGTATAAGTTAAAAAAACATTCTTCTCGTACTTTTGTCGGAAAAGTCAAAAAGTACCTTGTACGAAAAACGACAAAAGATTCCTTTCTTATTCATTACTAAAAACTCACCGAAGGGTAAAATTGTATTTAAATTATTGTAAGTAGATGGAAACAATATTACATATTGAGGGAACATGGATTTGGATGATAAAATACACCCCAGTAAATGCCAAAGTAAAAACAATCTCAGATAAAAATGAGATTGTGATATTTTCCCTTACCTTAGGTCCGACTTGCTTTGTAAGTGTCCGAACCTCCTGTATAATGATTTAAATAATGTTATTGACTTATTCCAGAATCATATTCATTGTTATTATATCATATATGGTCCACTTATGACTTTATATTACCCGTTATTTTGTAAATTCATGTTAAAGAAGCGTCTTGGGTAAAATCGTTTCATTTATCGTAGGTGTTTGGACTTGTTGTTCTTGACATTATTATTACTTATATCATGATTTACTTACTTCCATAATATAAAGTATGATTTATATATCATATATATTCAGTATATATATATATATATAATATAGATAAATGAAATGAAACACACCGTTCATGGAGACGGTAGTCCGTACGTACGCATGAACACTGCTTTCCTTTCCTTATTGTCTTGAATGGAAGTAAGTAGATGACATATATATATATACATAAATCCAGTAGATTTACCATGTCATATATTCCATTATTATTCATTATATATACTTTATAATCATTCTGGAATGGTTAACATGTATAATGAATCTCATCGCATCGTGGAGACGGTAGTCCGTACGTACGCACGAGCGATGATATCGTTCCCATGGTCGTGGAATTGTGTTTAAGTGTTTGTATACAATTTCAGTATCAATATCACTTTATAATAATCATATATAGTTACTCATTACACCATTATACCCATCCTATTAAGGTGGTGGCGGAAAATAGATTACACCACGGCGTGGAGACGGTATTCCGTACGTACGCACGCGCGGTGATTTCATTTTCCGTAGGATGGATAGATGGTTAAATAGGGTTGTTTCATAATTATAATAACATATAAGTATATGAGTGATACTGATGTTATTACTTCATAACGAAACAACTAAAGAAGAAGAAGTTTAAGAAGAAAGAAATTGGAAAGGATCGGTAATGGATATTACCTCTTCTTTGAAGTGCTTCTCTGAGACCTCCTTTTAGGGCAATAAAATTGGTCTTTTAAGAAGACCAGGACCTCTATGATGATACTAGGGAAGTGGAGAAGAGATTTTGTCAGGGGTTGGCCGAGCGTGAATGCTCAAATTGGTGTGAGGAGGAGAGGGAGGAGGTGCCCTTTTATAAGGGAGGAGAGGGGCATCTTAGGAAAATCTCATAATATTATTTTATATTAAGGTCAAATTCAGTTTATAATGGTTCAAAATGGTCTTATTTCGAAGATAAAGTGGGGATGGGTCGAAATACTCTCATCCAATAGGATTTAGACAAGTTTAGGTTATTATTTTAACCTTATCAATTAGATTTAACTCTAAGTTAAATAATTTAACTTTTACCGTGTCTTTTTGTTTTCTTACACTATATGATTAATAAACATACTATATGAAGCCAAAAGAACAAAACTTTGTTTATTATTAATATATATATCCTTATCTAAGTCATTTGGCCTAACCTTAGTTTTTTAGGAATTAAATAACAATTAATAATATAATATTTGTTTTAAAAACTAATTTATGTCAATTTTGACACTATTGTGTACATGATTTTAATGAAATTTCTAAAAGAATTATAAGTTCGAACCAAGTTACTTAAATAAACAATAATATGTCATATTAACCTATAAAATTAGTGTAAGTCATAAAAAGTCTCAAATTACATTTATTTGGGAATTTATAACATCAATTATGTTAATATTTTCTTAAAAAGGTAATTACTGCTTCATCGTTGTGTCATAAATAAGTTAAATTATTTAAAGTAAAAAAATTACAAATAAAATACCATTATGTAGGAAATATTTTTATCTTTCTAATGAATATTTATAGTCGAAATTATATTATGTATAACCCTATATTAAAAATGTTTTCGTAAATAAACTTTGATTTTAACTCTTTTAACTCTTCTTTGAATTAAATAATAATAAATGTCCTAATCTAATTCAAGTGGGACTAAATGGTAATATTTTACACTTAAGGTTGTTTTTGGTCGAGATAAACTTGTCCAATAGGATTAGGACATGTTTTAGGGTAATATTAATATCATTTTTACCCTTAATTACCCTATTTACTTTTAACCGTGGTAAATTAAAGTAAAAAGTTACTATTCACCAAAAATTATTTTCTTCTCATTGAACCACATTTTACTTACTGACATCAATCGTGTCTCTCGGATTTTTGAAATTCCATTCACAGATGCGGTAAAATTAAGATTTATGAAAAAATTAATTTTTTTAACTACCACTTAGTAGTTTCACTATTCATCAAAAATTGAAGTTTTTTAGAAAAATACCAATATTTCACCCTAAGCTATAATTGATATTCCAAATTCTAAAATGATTTCTATTTTACAAAATTCCCAACATATAAGTTGCATTAATTAATTTTATAATTAATTTCCGCTGTCACAACAAATAGCGTGTTTTTAAGAGATAATAACTATCAAAAGATTAACACTTGTTTATGTCTGGTGTAAATGTGAAATTACATCCAATGACCAACATTGTATTGAATTGTAAAAATATATTCTAAATATACTTTAAAACCACTCA
The DNA here is from genome assembly GCA_963277665.1 of Viscum album. NCBI lineage: Eukaryota > Viridiplantae > Streptophyta > Magnoliopsida > Santalales > Viscaceae > Viscum > Viscum album. The sequence goes on along the minus strand of OY728126.1, from coordinate 1,784,075,533 downwards.
AATTAATAATTTATCACTATTAATTATTTTGATTAAAAAATTTGTTTTTAATTACAATTTAGTAATTTTCACTATTCATCAGAAAATGAAAGTTATCCGAAAAGTACCAAAATTTCACCTTAGGCTAAATTCGATACTCCGAATCCAAAAATGAATTCCATTTTAAAACAAAATTTACAAAATTTCAAAAAGTGGTTATTACTATTCATAACGGCTAGTTTTAATAATATTTTAATAGCATATTGCTGTTTAGTGAAACTCGTTATTGTGTACTACACATGCTATCGAGGAAGGTCGCGATAGCGTGTAATGGAAAGCAAGTCAAGGATGCATGTTGTGAAATCTTGTTTTGGTGTAGCGTTCAACACAAGACATTAGTGAAATTAAAAAGATTATTTTTCATAAAATCTCGGGCTGTTACATTCTACTCCCCTTAAAATGAATTTCGCCCTCGAGATTCGTCGGGGTTATAAATGGTTTACTAATTGAAAGTTTCATTAATAGAAACCCACATCGTAAAAAGGAATACCAAAACCATTCTTTAAAAACAAAAGTTTGAAACGTAACATTTACCCAAATAAACTAATCACTGGGTTTCCATATAGGTGAAAATATGGATATGGAAGAAAAATCTAACCATCATGTTCTGATGAAGAGTGGTAGAGAACATGGCTATGGAAAAGCTAGCAATCACAAAGCCATAAATTTGTGATGATCTAAGGTACCATCTGATTAATCAGATATAAGAGCACTAGGACAACATTTTTTTGGTTTTCAAGATCGTTTCCCTAAAGTTGAAGAATTTGAATTAGAATAAATACTTACTTTATTTTGGTACAATCTCACTGTTATTCGTGCCTTGAACATTTTCCACTTCATCTCTTAAATAAATGAAGTTGATTTTGTTCTTCGTGGAGTGTTAGCAGATCATGTGATAGAATGATGGGTCATTCCATCTGTCTCAAACAAATGGAAAGAAAAGTTATAAAAAAATACAAAAGTCCATCTATAGTAAGATTAATCCTATATGGTTCCTAAAATGGACTTATACTTCATATATCATACTGCTTAATATAATAAAAGTAGTTTCTACTAAACAGGGACTTCCTGTAGGCCAGTGGTAGGCGATAAAGGCCAGTCACACTTCGGTTGTGGGTTTGATTCCCACAGCCTTGTCCGACACGAGGGGCTGTCGCCCATCCTGCAGGTTGTCCTTTTTCTAAAACTACATTACTATAACATCCCATCAATAATATCTAAAAAATAACTTCTATCCTTAAACAATACTAATTTATATCCAACATAATCTATTCTAGTCTTTAGGCTTATCCATAATACTGCAGTCCATTGTCATAATATAGTGAAAACGATTACCAGAGATTTAATACCATCTTTGATCCCAATATATCATAAGATATGTCTTGTTGGTCACATTCCAAACATTCAAAGGCCTTAATCATGTATTCTCTTGAATACCCATTGAACCTTAGTGAAAACATGAATGCAGTTAAAAGTTAACACTTTCCACATACCAAAATCCTCAAAATTCTATATACTCAAACCATGATATCACTTAGTCCTTATATCAATCATGAGCTCATGAATACTGTTAAACATTTCATTTTCTCGTTTTCCCTTCATTATGCGCATATCATCTTATTTCCAAAAAATATCTCAATCACTTTGAATACCACATTAGACCAACACATAAATATTCCAATACTTTATGATACCACATTATTTTGGAATCCCATTACATAAAAACTTAATCATTCCACCACATCGTTGTCATATTCAACATCACCCATAGTGATCGCATGTGACTTCCCTTTGTCCTTTTCCTTCAGTGGTTTCTCATGTTGATCATCACTAACCCTTGGATTAGGGCATTTATTAGCATAATGCCCCATTTCCTTGCACTTGAAGCATTGAAGTGTTGGTGGTGCATTCTCTGCAGTGTTTGCTTTATTCACATCATTAGAAACCCTTTTTCCATTACCTCGACACTCAGCGGCTCGATGACCTTCTTTTCCACACTTAAAACATTTTCTAGTCCCTTTAAGACAATCTCCACCATGCTTCTTTCCACACTTTGTGCATAAGGAAACATTCATCTTCTTTTCACCATTATTCTGAGATTTCTCCTTGAACTCCATCTTTCGTTTCTTGTCAAAACCATGAGATGGATATGTATCACCAACTTCCATTTCTACCTTGATAGCACAACACACAATTTCTTCATAGATACTGATGTCTCTTATAGCTAATTCCCTTAGAAGACTTGGTTTTAAGCCACTGAAAAATCGATCAACTTTACTTTCAGGTTGGATGATAATGCCAGATGCATACCTTGCAAGTCTTGTAAAATTCTCTTCGTATATACCAGCAGATTAATCATCCTTTAACTTTAGATCAAGAAACTCTTTCTCCATCTTTGTTCGAATAATACGAGGGAAGTACTTATTGAAAAATAAGGTCTCGAACTCGTCCCATTCCATGGACTCAATTTGATCTCTTTTCCTCGTATTCTTGATAAGATTCCACCATTGATCAGCTTCACCTTCCAAACGATATACTGCTAAGATGACTTTATCATGTTCAGAACATTGAATAAATGAAAATATCTTTTCAGTGGTACTGATCCATTGTTCAGTATCAAGTGGATCAGAAGACCCACTGAATGAAGGTGGACGTTGCCTCATGAAGGACTCAATAGAATATTGTTCCCTTATCTGCTCATTTGAAAGTCCAGAATGATTCATAGATTGTGTAAGTTTAGCAATAAGATTTTTCACTCCATCTCCCATAACATTTGTTTGTTCAGGAGGACAATCATTGCATTGTCCATTGCATTGATCAACACGGTTCTTTCAGGTTCCAGCCATCGTCTAAAACCCAAAAAGAATAGTGTGAGAGGCAAAAATCATGCTAGGGAAAACAACATAATAAAGGGGGATTACCTTCAATATGTAACATCATAGGTTTAATTCTATGATCATTAGCGTAATTCTAGTACTATAACATATACGTATACTTAACCTTAGGGACATCCCTAGACATACCTTAGAAATATCTCTAGGGATCTCACTAACGGTTTCACATTCTTGTTTCCAAAGTTTGACTAAACCTTTCCTCTGATACCAACTGTAGAGACCTGAAGCTTGATGTACATGGACATTACATTACTTTTGCGGAATACTTAGTACATAACAAAAACACACACACAAGGATAGTAATAGTTTAGTGTGTTTGGAAACTTGGAATATAATCTTCTAATCATGGTGAAAGATCTTCAACATCTCCAATAAAGATCTTCCTTTTTTTTACCTAAAACCTTTCTTTATATCCTGTGAAAAAGAAAACATAAAAGGGTGAGCTCAAATGCTCAGTAAGGGTAAAAAAAGAAACATCAATCACATAATTTACATAAGCACATAACTTTTGGAAATCTTAACCTGTAAAAGAGATCATAATTTCATAACATGGGATAAATCATAGTAGTGAAATGAAATCCCAATAATCATAACTTAAAACATGATACTTTTTGGCATACACACATAATTATAGATAATAATTTCTTGTTAGTCAAGACTCATTTCCAAGACTATCTTAGTGGACAAAGTCCCTTTCTGAACCGAGTCACCCTCGTTTCAGTCCTATTTCACTGAACCGGTATAACCTACCATTCCATCCATGTCTATCTCATGAGATATAAAATCTTTACCCAATGCATTGGAGGGAGATATAGGTCCCACCCATCTCATAATGATACCATTCTTATGTGTTCCACAAAATCATAAATCATTCATCATTTCACAACCCATGTAATAAAAATGGGAATCTTAAACATCGTGACATCATAAAAAAATTCATATAAGATAAAGGAAGTTATAAAAATAATTCCATCACAACATTATCAAATCAATGTAATAATAGGGATAAAAACAGAACCCTTTATTATTTTAGATGGAAAATAATTTTGATAAAACACTTGAACTCCATTCTTTCGGAAAATATCCTTTATTCTTCAAAAACATTTTTCCTTTCATAACATGTCATACGACTTTAAAATAAAAGAAGTTGATTAAAAATTAACTTGAAAACAATATTACATATTGAGGGAACATGGATGTGGATGATAAAATACACCCCAGTAAATGCCAAAGTAAAAACAATCTCGGATAAAAATGAGATTGTGATATTTTCCCTTACCTTAGGTCCGACTTTATTTGTAAGTGTCTGAACCTCCTGTATAATGATTTAAATCATGTTATTGACTTATTCTAGAATCATATTCATTGTTATTATATCATATATGGTCCACTTATGACTTTATATTACCCGTTCTTTTGAAATTCATGTTAAAGAAGCGTCTTGGGTAAAATAGTTTCATTTATCGTAGGTGTTTGGACTTGTTGTTCTTGACATTATTATTAATTATATCATGATTTACTTTCTTCCAGAATATAAAGTATGATTTATATATCATATATATTCAGTATATATTTATATATATAATAGATAGATAAATGAAATGAAACACACCGTTAATGGAGACGGTAGTACGTACGTATGCATGAACGCTGCTTTCCTTTCCTTATTGTCTTGAATGGAAGTAAGTAGATGACATATATATATATATACATAAATCCAGTAGATTTACCATGTCATATATTCTATTATTATACATTATATATACATTATAATCATTCTGGAATGGTTAACATGGATAATGAATCTCATCACATCGTGGAGACGGTAGTCCGTACGTACGCACGAGCGATGATATCGTTCCCATGGTCGTGGAATTGTGTTGAAGTGTTTGTATACTATTTCAGTATCAATATCACTTTATAATAATCATATATTTTTACTCATTACACCATTATACCCATCCTATTAAGGTGGTGGTGGAAAATCGATTACACCACGGCGTGGAGACGGTATTCCGTACGTATGCACGCGCGATGATTTCATTTTCCATAGGATGGATAGATGGATAAATAGGGTTGTTTCATACTTATAATAAAATATCAGTATATGAGTGATACTGATGTTATTACTTCATAATGAAACAACTAAAGAAGAAGAAGTTGAAGAAGAAAGAAATTGGAAAGGATCGGTAATGGATATTACCTCTTCTTTGAAGTGCTTCTTTGAGACCTCCTTTTAGGGCACTAAAATTGGTCATTTAAGAAGACCAGGACCTCTAAGATGATACTAGGGAAGTGTAGAAGAGATTTTGGCTGGGGTTGTCCGAGCTTGAATGCTCAAATTGGTGTGAGGAGGAGAGGGAGGAGGTGCCCTTTTATAAGGGAGGAGAGGGGCATCTTAGGAAAATCTCAAAATATTATTTTATATTAAGGTCAAATTCGGTTTATAATGGTTCCAAATGGTCTTATTTCGAAGCTAAAGTGGGTATGGGTCTAAATCCTCTCATACAATAGGATTTAGACAAGTTTAGGTTATTATTTTAACCTTATCAATTAGATTTAACTCTAAGTTAAATAATTTAACTTTTACCGTGTCTTTTTGTTTTCTTACACTATATGGTCAATAAACTTACTATATGAAGCCAAACGAACCACAAGTTGGTTATTATTAATATATATATCCTTATCTAATTCCGTTTTCCGAAACTTAGTTTTTTATGAATTAAATAACAATTAATAATATAATATTTGTTTTAAAAACTAATTTATGTCAATTTTGACACTATTTGGTACATGATTTTTATGAAATTTCTAACAGAATGATAAGTTCGAACCAAGTTACTTAAATAAACAATAACATGTCATATTAACCTATAAAAGTATTGTAAGTCATAAAGAGTCTGAAATTACATTTATTTGGGCATTTATAACATCAATTATGTTAATATTTTCTTAAACAGGTAATTACTGCATCATCGTTGTGTCATAAATAAGTTAAATTATTTAAAGTATGAAAATTAAAAATAAAATAACATTATGTAGGAAATCTTTTTATCTTTCTAATGAATATTTATAGTCTAAATTATATTATGTATAACCCTATATTAAAAATGTGTTTGTAAATAAACTTTGATTTTAACTCTTTTAACTCTTCTTTGAATTAAATAGTAATAAATGTCCTAATCTAATTCATGTGGGCCTAAATGGTAATATTTTACACTTAAGGTTGTTTTTGGTCAAGATAAACTTGTAAAATATGATTATGACATGTGTTAGGGTAATATTAATATCATTTTTACCCTTAATTTCCCTATTTACTTTTAACCGTGGTAAATAAAAGTAAAAAGTTACTATTCACCAAAAATTATTTTCTTCTCATTGAACCACATTTTACTTAATGACATCAACCGTGTCTCTCGGATTTTTGAAATTCCATTCATAGAAGTGGTAAAATTAAGATTTATGAAAAAATTTATTTTTTTAACTACCACTTAGTAGTTTCACTATTCATCAAAAATTGAAGTTTTTCAGAAAAATGCCAAAATTTCACCCTAAGCTATAATTGATATTCCAAATTCAAAAATGATTTCTATTTTAAAAAATTCCCAACATATAAGTTGCATTAATTAATTTTATAATTAATTTCCGCTGTCACAACAAATAGTGTGTTTTTAAGAGATAATAACTATCAAAAGATTAACACTTGTTTATGTCTGGTGTAAAAGTGAAATTACATCCGATGACCAAAATTGAATTGAATTGTAAAAATATATTCTAAATATACTTTAAAACCACTCAAATTAATAATTTATCACTATTAATTAATTCTATTAAAAAAGTTGTTTTTAATTAAAATTTACTAATTTTCACTATTCCTCAGAAAATGAAAGTTATCTGAAAAGTACCAAAATTTCACCTTAGGCTAAATTCGATACTCCGAATCCAAAAATGATTTCTAATTTAAAAAATAAAATTTAAAAAATTTCAAAAAGTGTTTATTACTATTCATAACGGCTAGTTTTAATAATATTTTAATAGGATATTGCTGTTTAGTGAAACTCATTATTGTGTACTATACATGCTATCGAGGAAGGTCGCGATAGCGTGTAATGGAAGGCAAGTCAAGGATGCCTGTTGTGAAGGCTTGTTTTGGTGTAGCGTTCAACACAAGACAATATTGAAATTAAAAAGAATATTTTTCATAAAATCTCGGGCTGTTACAATAACTTATGTTATGACCAATAACATTATGCATATTAAAAAGCCTAATAATCTAAAACATGGTGTAACAATGTCATATCACATTATGAATTAACAACCTTTAACATTTCACAGGATTAAAAAAGAATATTTTTTCTAAGAAATAGATAAGATCATAGGGAAATTATTTCATGAACTAGGATGTATTGAAACAGATAAGGTTGTCATGGATGTTTATCATCTCTCATGAGATGAAGATCAATTGTGTCCATTGATTCAAAACACTATGTGTAATGTGGAAATAGAGGGTATGTAATGGAAGTATCTTAGTGTACTATTATTAGAAACAAATTATCCTCCTGAGAAAAGAGTGGATATGGAGAGAATATTAAAGGGTATATGAATAAAGGATGATAAAAATGTTCCTATGTTTGAAGAAAACTTTAAAATGATAGAAATGAATGTTTCAGAATATGTATGTAATAAAAGGAGAAATATTTACCATATATTTAATGGGATTTATATAATTCTTCTACGGGAAGTAGTCTCCCAGAAATTCTCAATATATGATTATTTTGTATCATGGGTTATCAATATAGTGAAATGGTTCACAATATCTTATGTATATAGATGAAATAAAGATATGAAAATGAAGGAAGAGAAAAAAATGGATTATGGGAAAAGGAGAATGAAGGATTTTCCAACATGTGATAATTTTGGATAGAAACAACCAAGTACTTGGTTGGAGGAAATGTATGTTATCATCAAGTGTGGAGAGAAATATATTTTGTGCATTAATTATTAAGAAACAAACTTGTAATGTTATGTGTTTAAACTCTATGGATACGGGGAAATCTTAAAAAAAACTCCCCAATCATCAAGTCAATATTCCTTAGAAAAAGATAATGGATAAAAGCCATGATTATTCTATTACTATGGCCAAAGTGGAATAATTAAATTTATTATTTATTTTCCTTCATGAATTTTGATTTAAATGATATTCTAGTTATAAGAATCATGAAATGTATTAGGATTATACTAAAATAGGGTTTCTTTATTGATTTTAAAAAATATGATGAATGGAACCGACAACCACGAAAAGTGATTTACTAGTAGGATGATATTTTAGATAATGCTTGAATATGATAATGATAACCCTTAATATTTATCAAATGTGGAGTAATTAATGTTTGTTTCGGATAGAAATAGGTTTCATGAAAATGGTTAGATATTGGAGGAATAATTAATTTGTGATATAATTTTTAAAAAAATTGATTCATGAAAAATAATTGATAACATGAGAATTTATTTAAGGAATGAGGAGAGAGTTATTTTTTGGAAGATTATCTGTTTTAATGAAGGATTTATAGTAATTACCATGCTTCATTGGAATATGTGATCAAGTTCATCACATATTTGTTATGTCAAAATTAATATATACATTATTGATTAATGATATGTTGATTTTGAATGTCGGCAAGACTATTTTGGAATGATCTTAAGGTCTACCAATTATTGAATGGATTAAAATAACCATTATGAATTAATTCAAATGTCTTCGATATGAATGAAATATTGGATGAATTTTGTTAAACATTTTGGTTTATTAAAATATCTTTGATATAGAGGAAGGTATTTTTATCCTTTTGTGGAATATGTGGTTTGTTATAATTTTATTTTTTTTATTTTTGCATAAAAAATTAATATTGGATAGTCAATATATTGAGAAATAGATGAAATGGAAAATTATAGAAGCCATAAAAATGTTTGGAATTGTTCTTATGAAATTAAAATACATCAAGTAAATATATTTACTTTAGTTATTAGTTTTATTGTAATTTAATTCTGATTTGTTTAAAGGGATGTTGAAATAAAAATGTTATCATATTGTAATCATTTCTAGTAATTGATGGTCATTTCATCAATTTCACATTTATAGTATTGTGGCTATTAAATTTCTCCTGGTTATGTTATATATCACACTATATTATTATTTTGTGTTATTTCCAATATTTTCACATCCACAAACGTTATCCAATTTTGACCCCCATATATGTTTTATTTGAGATGAACTCTGTCTTTCACATCCCCTATTTTTTAGAGGAATTTTTTGAATCATTTTTATGAATTGGTTTAAAAAAATAATTTCCAACTATTAAAACCTTTATTAACATCACTATTAAAAATTTTGAGGACCCAATATTTTGATGTAGGGTACAATTTAACACCTTGAGACATTATGCTATAATACATTTTAAAAATATTTATTGTTTTTGATAGCTTGCGATACACACAACACAATGTATAAAAAAATATAATATCATATACCAATATAACCTATATATTAATTAGGTTGGTATGAATATGAATAATTTATATTTAAATTTATAAGTTTTACACATGCATAAAATATATTCATTTCATATAAATTTAAAATTTTTCATTTGAATGAAAAAGAAAGTTTTCATGAAAAATTGTTTTTTTGTAGAATGTATTTTTATCATAATAAAATAAACTAATCACTAGGGGTCCCTGATTTTAATTAATTTTATTTAATCAATATTCTATAATTTTTTTCACATTCATAAATTCTTTTAACAATATATAGGATAATTAAAAATAGATTTTTCTTCTTAAAATTTTATTTTTTGAAAAATATGTTCATTGTGCACATAAATTAATATTAATTTATTAAACTTATTATTATAGAATGTAATAAAACGAATCCCATATGTGGAAGTATGAGGATCATGTTTGGTAGATAGGTTCTTATTATTTTTAGGCATTATTATTAGTAACTGTGGTAGAATTTATCACCACAATTAAGTGTAAATTAAGTTAATCGAGGTTAAAACTACGTGAGAAGGTGATAATATTTAATATTAATTTTTATTGTATAAAGGTAATTATGAACATATAACCTTATGGAGGATATTTTATGAATGGAAAATTTTCCTTAAAAATTAATAATATAATATTTAATTTAAAGAAGAACACAAAACGTCAATATCTTAGTTTTAAATATATCTAATCTGTTCATAGAGGGTCCAAAGATTGTTATTAATGAATATAATTCTATATTTTAAAATTCATGAAAACATTTTAATGATTTAAATCTATATTATTTTTATTAATTATATAATTACCTAATATTCATATGAAACACTGACACAATATTTCTCCAAATAAATAGAAATGTAAAATAAATTATTTTAAAAATATTAAAAGTAATATAATTTGAATGGTTTATAATGTGAAAATATATTAAATATTAATATTACAATGTTTTTGAAGGATAATATTAGAAACTCTATCTCTATATTGATGACTTTATAGTCAAGTAAATGAATAGTGTTAAAATTTACATTACTGATATTTTGTCAAAATAATATTTTATTAAATTTATATAAAATCATAAAAATATTTATATTGGACTAATTGTATATTATATTGTATAAAAATGATCTCTTAGTCATTTATGAACCAATTTTCACCATATATATCAAATTATAACTCATTGAGAGTAGAAATATGTTACTATGGTTAATTGTAAATAGGTTTACTAACTGGGATAAAGGAAAAGATAAACATTAAAAACAACATAAACCTGGAATTTTTTTGATGTTTTTCAAATCCCATACTACCTTATATGTCAATATATTTCCATTTGAAATCATTTTTCATTATAATGACCTTATAATAATTTATCCTTTTATGAAATTCCATGTGTCCCCCACCCCTCACTTATAAAAGGGAACTGATATTTTCTCTTATTCATAGAAAAATGATACCTATATTTCAAAAATACCATGAAACATTATCTTCCAAACTCCCATTTACACATTATAGAGGATCTCATCTTCCAAAATGACCAGCCCCATTGTCCTTTAGAGGAAATACAAAAGAGTTGTTTCAATGAAGTAGAAATCCTCTCAATCAATCACTTTATTTTTTTGACATCTAATTTTAGTTGAAATAAATATGTTGTATTTATAATAAAATAAATATTTAATATTAAAATATAATTAAATTTTTGTATATTTTTAAATTACAAGTGTACATCCCTTTCCCACTCAAATATATTTTGAATATATTACTCATGTATATGGACAACTTACACTCTCCATGTAGAGATACAATTCATTTCTCAACATTATATTTTATCGATATATATTATTATATGTTTAAAATTTATATATTATATATGTGAAATAATTATTCTTCTATAATGAAAATATCAAGTTTACCTTCTTACATTCAAATCCATTATAAAATGATAAGGTTACTCGTGTGTTCTTTTGGACAACAACCTCTTTGTGGTGATGTAATTTTTTTAATTTCCATTTAACATGGATTGTAATAATAAAATATTTAATAAAAATATATTTTATATTTTATACAATAATTATTATTATTTTATAGTTAATTATAATTTACCTTTCATTATTTATTCCATTAAAAAAATGAATACATCATTCATGTTTACGTACAACCTACCTTCCCTATGAGCAATGTAATTAATTTTTCTAAATATAACTCTTATGGATGACCCTAAAAATTTATATAATGAATATAAATAATTTTTATATCATAATAAATATTACATAGATGAAGATACCATTATCAATTTAGAAGGACTGAAACTACAAAACTAAGACATAAATGAATAATGAAGTAGTTATAAGATAATATATTTTTTAAAAAAGAATTTTCAATAAATGGGTGATAAAAGGTAATAATTAAATCTTATACGATATGATATTTGGGAGTATGTTTTTGAAATATATGTATAATGATAAAATGTGTTTTATATAATAGGTTCATACATGTACAATGGAAATCATACATGAGATAAAGTCAAATATCCTAGTTTCATCATTATTTTGGATTGTGTATGTTTAAGACTCCCTTGGGAGAATTATTTTATATTTAGATCATAAATAAAAATTATTTTTTCTTATTTCACTACTCATTAAATTGTAATGTAATAGAAATATTTTCTTCTATTTGGTGTTTAAATTATTTGATAATTTTTTTAAGAAAAGCTCAATTTATTTCTCTCTTCAATCAAAATTAATTTTTATTATTATATATATATAATTATATGTTTTCAAAAAATATATACAATTTTTTTTCCAAATTATAAAATTTATTTATAAAATATATTTTTACCCATGCTAGAATTCATTCAAAACTTTAAGAAAAGAATATTCCTATGAATTTCAGAATGAGGTACTTTAAACCTTTTTACAACATTGTGAAAGGAATGTCATTTTAACTTATATGATATATATAGAATTACGCTATCCTGACCAATTGTTTATTTGAGTCTCAATTTACATGTTTCAATAATTATTATTTAAATAAAATGTTTTTCAAATAGTCTAGAAATTTTTAGTCTTTAAAATATATTTTCATAGTGATAAGTGTAATTTATCAGAGAATGTTTTGGTTTAAATTTATATGGTATTAATATAAAACAAGGAACAAAAAAATAATTTAAAATATCCTTCATATTGGTTATTTAGTAATGATACCATTGTTATTAATTTTCTAGATGTTTATGATCTATTTTTTTGGGGATTTGAAATTTAAGTAGAATTTTCTCTTTTTCTATAGATGTTTTATGATTATATTTATTGATCGGAGAATGTATTAATATTAGATATACTAGTTATTAAATGTGAGTGATTACATTTATTATGTTTAGAAAAATTAATATGAGTAATTAATTAGACTTAATATGTGATGGGAAGGCCACATTATATCCCCCCTGTTGAATTGGTTGGTCTCATGAGAAAAAAATCAATTAGGTTTTTAGCCATGGACTTACCCATTTATGTATGTTATATTTTCAAGAGGACATAAAGGCTTGTATTTGATGTCTCTCATAAGGAATTATCTTATAATGAGATTAGTTATTTATGTTCATGTGATCATTTGATTCATTATGATATCCATGGATGAGTAATGAGATCTTTTGATTATTTATATAGAATTATTTGATCATCATTTATTCCTTCCATGTAATTCTTAATAATCAATTAATTGATTAAATTAATTTTTCTTTCAGATATTTACCTTGAAATAATGATTGTATAATATTTATTCATGATATATTCTACTATAAGTATACCCTTACAATTTATTTAAAATCACAAATTTCTTATGTTTCCTTTACCTAGGATGCTAGGATGTGTTTTAGGATTGGTATAAATGGATATAGTAAAGGTAATAGTGGTGTACACAAATAAAATACTATGTTGTTTTCTATGTTTACAAATGCATTATGTGATTCAACTATGTATCTAGTTTTCCAGGAATACTAAGCTATTTGATTATTTACGATGGGATCACCTGTATCTAGTACCATTGTACTAAAGTAACCAATGGATCTATGATACTAGGCCCAGGGTATTTAAAATATAAATAATTTAATGGAGTCTCTATAGGATATATGTGAATTAATGGGGATTATACAATGAATGTATCCCAAGAGTTCTATTTTACACCCCAAAAACGATACCAGTATCTTGGTTTGGATGTTTTGCAATAGTCTCTTCATGGTAAAATGTATTAATTGTAAATGGGGTACATGATTTAACCTACCATGTGGAGATATTGTCAGAAGGGGAGAAACATGGTGAATATTTATAACAGAAATTGAGAAACGTATTATAAATGGGTCACAAGACTATATAATCCCCATATTTGTGGAAAATGGAAATTTCATGGATGTTGAGATATAGGGGTTATATGTTATGTAAATATACCATCATGGGGAAAATACCATATATAATTTGATCTAACTATGCTAGATGCACCAACTGAGTTAAATGAGAACACTTAACCAAGGTAGGTGACCTTAGTGAGCATTGGAGGTGCATGGGGTTTAATAAAATATTATTGAATTTAATCTGGAATGAATCCTATGACCTTCTCTTAGTCTATATCAAAACATTCCCTAATTTGTGACCTCACCTAGTTCATAATTCAATATCACGATGTAGTGGTATTTCATTGAGGATTCATATATAAAACTTTCACATAACCCTAATTCAATGATATCTTATTTTATTCATTAGTTTTTTGATTTGATATTCACCAATGATAGTTAATGAATTTTAGATATAGTGATGTGAACTAAAAATAAGGATTCTCAATACTTTTGGTCATACCTTCATATCCATTTTTTCAGGTGTCAAATATTGGAGTACAATGTTCTATTTATTGGGAAAAAACACTATTTACTTATTATTAACATTGGTCCATATCCTAACCAAATAATATTGTGCACACAACTTTTATCATGGAAGTCACTACAAATTAATGTTGTATTACATAAAATATACACCTCGATGCATGAATAACATTGATCATGATGCCCTACTTTTCAAAAAATATGTAATTCTCTTATCTTTCTTTTTTCATGTTGACATTAAAGAAAACCAAAAACAAATTTCTACAGATTTTCACCTCACAGTCTATTTTATCTCTATGAGATATCAAATAAAATATAAAAAAACATGTTACAAGTATGGTTATGAATTATAAATACAATAGGTGACTTGTTATGTAATTATTGGTATTAGAGCATTAAAATTCATGTTATATTAATAGATGAAATTCATGGACTAATCCTGATATATGGTTCTAACAACCATCTCTTCGGAATAGAAATATATTTTTGGAATAATATTATTTCCATGTTGTCTGAGATATCATATCGAATATTGATATCCCATAATCATAGTATTCATAGAGTAATATAATTATTTAGCATAAAATCCCCATTTCAAATTTGAAAGAATCATTATGTGATCTCATTGTTGGGATTATTTATGGGGATTTAATTCATAAAAAATATCCTAAGATGAATCCTTGTTTTAGATTGTTGCATTTATTTTTAAATACTAGAATAGATATTTCGTCACTATCAAATATATGTGTATCATCATAAAAAACATCTTGTCTTATCTTTAATCCCACCACATATGGACTGGTAGAGGCCTGTGTTTGGTATCCCAAGTGATGAGGAGTTGTATAAGAAGATTCCTGGTGAAAATTAGTCTATCTTAAAAACATAGTGCATGATAGTGAATTAGATGAGTTCATTATATTGTATGGATGAGGGATTTTACTAGGGTTCCTACAAGTCACTTATAGAGGATATGAAATTTAAAAACACATTCATTCAACATCACAAGTAAATAAGATATTTTTTATAAGTAAATTAGATTGTTAAGGTTTCATTTTGGGATCACCATATTATTTTTTATATATCCTTTTCTTCCCATGACATGTTAGAATCATGTTAGACTATCTTTATAAAGTTAGATAGATGTTGGAGCTTTATTTTCAATGATTCATTGTAATATACATTTTTTGATAAGATGGGAGGTCAATACCATCACACCCATTAGGGAGGATTATTTATTACATCAGTATTCACATATATATTTAATACATGTTCATTAATATATCCCAAATTAATGTGTGTGACTGATTAATATAGTGCTAGTGACTCGATAGAAATAATGCATCGATGTGAACATTTGTATGTTCAAGTGATTTTCCATCTATAGGAACCATTTTAAAATTATAGGTTCTCTCATTTTAGAATGATATGTATATACCCCGGGCAATCCATAATTATTGTACGATTTAGTGAGGATATGTATTAAATCCACACAATTTGGAACTCTGTGTTTTATCACTGTCTAGGGTAGTGTTGGGTGTTCATGGAACAAATATTAGCCCTATAAGAGCGGATTATTTTGTATCCCTTTAAAGGGAATGAACATATGTGATGATTAGTTCTTCTTAATAGGACATATCATACCTTTTACACCATGTGATAATGACCATTATAGTTCCTTCTAATGTTAACATCAAGAAGAGTGGACTTTTGGGCATAAGATGCCTAATAATGGTTTATATGAGACTTCTACTAAAGTGTCACTAATCAACATGTACTATCAGTTAATAACTAAATAGGAGAAGGTATGGTAATATTATGATCTTATATGAACCTAAAAATAATTAATCGTATAATTAATTGGGTTATATTGACCAAAAAAGAGGAATGATATGGTTTAAAAGGAATATGTTATAGTGTGGTAATAGTATCCTAGGGAGTATGTCCCTGTTATAGAACATATTTTTATAGTGGGATTGGATCTTAGAGAACTATCCTATGTATCCCGATAAAAAAAAATTCCCATATAGTTCGAGATTCAAAGTTTAGGATTATGTGGCAAGACCACACCATTCCCTTTAATGTCTTGTGGTAGGGAAGCTTATATTGAAGTTTCATTTCTTGAGGAAAATGAATTTATATCAAGAAATATGTGGAATCCAATGATTTATTGAATATTATGTGTGGAAGACCCATGGAAGGTATATTTTTTATTACACATAATTAGTTACCTGAATATGAATAAATTTACCAATAATTGATTGTTTGATCGGCAAGGATGATAGAAAAAATGAGGGATATCATCCAATTAGAAAGAGGCCAAGGATTATGCCTGGGATACACATTCAATATATATTGGGGATACACATTGGTTTCCATTTTTAATATATTCTTTTTCTTACACATAGTATAAGACTCATATGTGATTTGGGGTTATGAATAAGTGGCCAATCAAATATTGGTTGGAATGTACTCCTAATAAGAGACCTGAAAATAAATCAGTTTACTACTGATTAATAGATAATTATAGAAGGATTATTGGTCTTGTGGGGGATCTTTCCCAATGATAAAATTTTCACATAATACACAGTATACATACATGGAATATAACTTATGTATTACACCTAGTAGGAGACCAAAATATGTATCTATTTTTTGTCATTTGATAGTTCAATATAGAAAAGAGACTGAACGCACAAGGGACATAACCCCTTTAGAATTTATCATGGGATTATTCATAGAATACCCTTTAAATATAGATTGTGTATTTCACATGTGAAACACATTGATGATAGGTTAGGTATTACACCATGTATGAGGCCCATATAGGTCTATATTTTATACAAATTAGTGTTTCGATAATGAAGGACAACTAGAATCAAGGGGGATTTGGGCCCATAAGGAGGGTTGGGAATTGCACAAGGGAATCAATAATATGGATTCACACATATAATTTAGGTATTCAAGTAATGAAATAATTAATGTTAATAAGGTTGCATCTTATATAATGTGATGTGGCTTGAGCCTGTATATATCAATGATCTTACCAGAGGGGGAAACTAATAACATGAGAGGTTAGGATGAGAATGATCATTTGAAACATGCGTCACTGACACCCTAATGTTATGTGTCCTATTTATCAATGTAATACGTGATTATTATTAACCTCATGGTCTTATATGACTTGATGGAAAACATAGGAGAAGACTTTTATCAAATGGACACGTGATTAGAGGAGTCCATGCTAATGTGCATGGATCAATCGTGTATCTCAAGAGGCCATGAATGTGATTTGGGTTATTATTTATCAATTGACCAAACATATGCATTTACATCGCATTTAATATATAAATATTTGGATAATATTTCTCATCTATATCTCATGGATATTGGCAGGTTACAAGTAATTCATTCATCCATTATATCTAACCATGATCCCAAGATCACATTAAATATATATAAAAGAATTAAAAAATAAATAGGAATTTAATTTAATTTCAGTATAGAATTTTATCATCAATATGATGGATAGTCTGAGTGAAACACTAGTAAAAAATGGGCCTTTAATAGATCTAGAATAGAATTTTGTTGGATCTAGAAAGTATTAAAAACTAGAGAGTGGTTAGAAGACCAAGTGTTTTATAATCACTAGAAAAAACTGATATATGGTTCCATTATAAGAACTAAAAATGCATCAATAAATCCCCATTTTATTAGTTATTTTCTTATCACTATTAAAGGACCCCCTTGAACAATGCTTTTTTAGCACTATTAAAGGACCCCCTTGAAAAATGATTTTTTAGCATTGATAAAGGTCTCGTGTAACAGTACTAAAGATTACAGTGTTAAGGGGGATAAAACTATGTTTTTTGTAAGATATATGAGCTCAAAACCTTGATCAATGCTTTAGAAACCCCTTTAATAGTTCCCCCCATTATAAGTAGTTTTCAAATTTCCACCCTATTACGTGTGCTCTGATTCGAACCCTGTACTTATCCTTTGAATATAGAATTCCTTTACCACTACTCCATGTTTTTCTCTATTTAATGATATATATATATATAAGAATATTTTTAATCATATATTTATATTTTTTTTTATTTATGTTTTTTTGTGTTATAGAAATATATATATATACAAATCATTATTTAATTTTTTTTGTATTTTACTCATTTACATATACAATAATATAGTATAAATATATATGTATTTATTAATATACATATATAAGTACATATAAACTATATATATATATAATGAAAAAAATGGTTAGATATTGTATTAGTTTTTTTGAATATGTAATTTATTACATATATTAGAATATACATATATATATACATTGGTTAATTATTGATAAAATTAGGTTTATATATAAAAATTAATTGTATAGGTATATATATACTTACTAGTGAATTATTATAGTAATAAAATAATTAATTTTTTTACATTAAATAAAATGAATAACAAATATTTATTTTACATATTTGGAAATAAATTTCTATATAAATATGTTTATTTATGTATTAATAAAATTGATTTATTATAAGTAAAAAAATTCATATATTTCATTTTAAATAAAACTTTATTTTGAAAAAGGATGAAATTAAAAAACC
Organism: Viscum album; assembly: GCA_963277665.1. Classification (NCBI taxonomy): domain Eukaryota; kingdom Viridiplantae; phylum Streptophyta; class Magnoliopsida; order Santalales; family Viscaceae; genus Viscum; species Viscum album. The sequence continues at coordinate 1,784,056,589 of OY728126.1, read as the reverse complement.
ATAGTACCAATATGAAAGTAATAACTATTAGTAAATTCATCCCCCACTAAAAAAAGTAAAAAATACCCCTTGAAATGAGGCTGAAATTCAATCAAATGTCAACAAATTAGGGTAACCTGATTAAGAACTCAATTTTGGATGCCTTCTTGGACATTTCCATCCTTAAAATACATGATAAGTTCTCAACCTGTGTCACTAGGGTAAAGATCTCATCACAGGCTTCGATTTAATATGTGGGAGAGGTCAAACAGACACTTGGACAAATAGATATAGATGTTTGAAGTTCGAGTTACTTTTTCAACTTATCCTGGATCTTTTATTATTATGTTGGATAATATGTATCTTATAATTGTTATTAAATTACTATAACTCAATAATAATAATAAATTATTAATTAAAAATATTTTTTTAAATTATTTTATATGTCTTTTTCTGTACATATATTATATATTAAGTGTAAATTCTTATTTAACATTATATAAACCATATTTTTTAAATATATAATATATATATATAAATATATATTAAATTATATTTATATATTTATATTTATATTTATTTATTTATTTATTTATTTATATTATTTGTAATTAAAAAAATTATTTTTAAAATATTCCCTTTATTAATGATTTTTAAAGCATGGATAAATCAGCCCTTTATCAGTATTTCTTACTTGAGTTTATAAAGAGAACCCATTATTAGTTTCTTTTTACTAGCTCTCTTGAGGGGGGGGGTTATCATCACTTTTTTAGAAGTTCTGATAAAGTTTCCCATTAACAATTCTTTAATATCATTATTAAAGACTCCCTTTATTAGTGATAAAAACCCATTATCCATGACCTCCTTTAACAACCCTTTTGATACCACTGAGAATGGGGGTCTTTGACCGAACATTTAGGTAATGCTGTTAAATACCTAGAGCTAGATAAAATATAATTTGTAGTAGTGAAAAATACATAACATGGAATAAATGCTTCATGTTTCTTCAATGTAATATTGATTAAATTGGGATCAAAATCATTTTTTAGTTGGGGTTTCTTATAATAATAGTTTTCATTCAAGTATACAGATGGCACATTTTGTGGCATTATATAGAAAGTAGTTTCAAACTCCTTCTATTGGGATGAAGTTTTTGAATTGAAGTTGGTGGGATCCAAATTGGTAGAGGATATGCATGAGAAGGTGATGGTAATTCATTAACATAAGAGGAGTTCTCAAAGCTTGAAAAAAAAGTAATGTGTATAATCAGAGGAATGAAAATTATTTTGAGGTATATGATCATGTTTTCTATTAATTAGATCTTTATAAAAGTGTTTTTGTTTTGAAAAAATTGGAATGATATGTACATAATTCATTGGAAAATATAAAATCATAGAGATATATGGATCAATTTCTCACCAAGTTTTCTTATCTCTATGTTTTTCCAATATAGAAAATTTATTTCATGTTTCAATGTTACGAATGTCTGTCTTGATTGATCTCATGTTTGAGCCCTAAAGTATTTTAGTTTGTAGATAAGATTTCATAAGAGGAATAAATAGTTTAGATTCGTGGAAATATAAATAAAGTATTTTAGTACAAGTTAATTCACCGGGTTATAGTTTTGTGGATAAACCATATAGTTGAAGAAGAAAAATAAAAAATAGAAAATTCTATTAGGGAATGATATACTGAAATCTTTGATAGGTGAATAAAATTACAAGGGCATAATTTACTAATGGGGGAAGAATGTAACATCTCAGTTGATTATTGAATTTATTATTTTCATATTTTTAGTATTAATTAGATTGATATTTGTATTCATTATATATTTTTAAATCAAAACTGAAATAGTTTTATTAAAATCATTAATCATATGGATTTATTTTATTATTTAATTTTTAAATTTCAATTTTTTTATTTGAAAAAATTCAATACATTTTTAAATTAATCATGAAAATATTTATATGGATTTTTTTTGGATTTTATAATAATATTTATTTTTCAATGAATACAGAAAAATAATGATTTTTTAAAAATAGTATTTTATTTTTTATTATTTAGAGATAAAAAATCAGTTTTCTATTAGTTTTAAAGTTTATTCAGATTATTTAGATTAGAAATAATGTAATATATTTTTTAAATTATATTTATACTTGAATTTTTTTTAAAAATAATTAATAAATAAAAGGGGAATTTTATTTGAAAAATATTTTTCATTGTGTTATTAGTTTAATTTTAAATTAAATTCAGACATTTATTTGTTTTGAATACATAAAAAGGGAATCAATGTTTTTAATATGGAGGTAAAATTTGTAAAATTTATTAATTTTATTTTTTGGCCAATATGAATAGTAACTTGAGTAAATATTTAACCATGGAGAATCGTAAATCTAGTAATTATTATAAAAAAATAAAATGGAAAGGACTATAAAGAGGGCTCAATAGATGTAAAAATTATATTATATGAGTATATAACATCTATAATAATCTAAAGGTTAAATATAATATGATTTTCACATCAATGTTATTATGACCATCATAATATTTTATTTAGTGAAAATTTAAAAATTTCATAATATTATTTTTAATAAAGATAATATTTCTAACATATATATAACGAGAGGATATATTTATTTATTAGTAACCTATTTAAATATAAATGACTTATTTTCCTCATTTTAATGGTATATACATTCTAATGAAAAAATAATTACTTTCAATGTTTACATGATACAGACAATGTTTCTATTTAACAATTGGAAAAATATAATAAATGATATTATAAATATTAAATATAGTATAATATGAAAAAATATAGGTGAACCAAGAATTTTATATATATATAAAACATTTATGGATGTTTAAAAATATATTATTCGAATTTTGTTTTTTATCTTGATGTATAAAAGTCAATGTAAATGAATTGTTCTAAAACATACATTATAGATATAATATTTTGTTAAATTATATAAAATTCCTAAAAATATTATATTTAGAAAATATATTTTGATATTGTTGAAATCATCAATAATGTCAAATTTTTTGGTTTTTTTCTATTTATGGTAACTATATTAACCCTTAAAGAGTCGAAAAAAGTTGTTATCATTTTAATTGTGAAATCAGTTTATATTGTGCCATGAACCATGTTAGGACGCCATCAAACCCGACAGCCGACCCAATCTCTGGTAGGGCCCTAAGCTTACTTTTGACCCCCATGGGAGATCAACTAGTTCTTGGGAAAAATTTCATTTTTTTGAATATGGTTATGAAAAATGAATCAACGATACAACCTTGAAGAAGGTAGGTCATATATACACATGAGAAACATTCTCATTTTTTTATGATCACGATGGAAAGAATATAAGTAGAATTATAAATTTAAATAATGTCTATTATAACTTAAATAAAAAATTATATAATCATATATTATTATATATATAATTCTTTTTTTTTAAAATGAATCACTTCATTTCGAGAAGATAGTAGTCCACACGTCCACAAATGATGTTATCACTTTTTCATTGTGTGAAAGGGTAATAAAGGAAATGATATATATTATATTCTCTAGAAAAACTATTGTTTAATTGATATAACATATATATTTTAAATGTCACAATTTTTTTTAAAACCATCTTTTATACATTCCATGTATCATGTGAACAGATCAGATCGCTTTTATGAGGTAGTGGTACACCCCTCCATAAACAATGTTATCGTATTCCCACAAAATGGATTGCATAATGACATGTGTTATAAAATAAATAAATAAGTGTAAATAAATTACAAATATCATATATAAATATATAAATATATTCTCCATCTTAAGGACCATATTTAAATGTGGTAATGGAATAATGAACAATCATCGTTTCATGAGGAAATAGTTCATTGTAAAGATAAACAATATGTTCATTACCCACTAAATGGAGGTGTTTGTGAGTGTACATGAAACAAATAGTATAAAAAATAATATTTTCTTTATTTTACTATTTTTATTATATAATTGTGGATTGATAAGAGTTTAGGGGGGTGGATAATGGAAATAAAATGAATGAGCCTATGGAAATATGTTTCCTCTTATTTGGGAAACTCTTTTTGGTTTGAACCAAAGGGATTCCTTGTATATATTTGTGACCAAGGTGAATATTATTGTATAAGGTGAGGTATTTTGAGGACCATTTCTGTGTAGATATTGTTCAAAATGAAGTGTCCTGAGACCTATGGGGATGTGGGGGGAGAGATGGCCTTTTTATAGTGGAGGGATAGGGCACACTTTGTTTTTTTGAAAATAATTGTGTGTTACCCAAGTATTATTTATTCCCAAAGTGTCCAAATGGATTGTTATGGAGTCTAAAAGTATTATTGGTAGATATATGGCTATCAAATAGTTTTTATCATTTTTATCCGTCATCTTCCCCTTAAGAATAAGGTTTAGTCCTTTCTTATGAATAATTTAGTTGTTAATAATTGTAAATAATTTCAATTGCATTCACTAATATCAATGGAAAAAATTCTTAATATTAATAGAAATTTTTAATTGTTATTATTAAAAATTTTAAATTCATATTTTCAAAATAAAATCTCATATGTTGATGAAATGACTTTAAATTTAATCTTGTAGATGGGATGACAATGCAGGGGTTTTATATAAATACCCATTTAATTTTTTGCTATGTTTTCATATCCAATTTCTATGAGAAATTGGATCCAATGAACTAAATTGTCCTATGTGATAAAAATATGTTATAATTAAAAAATAAATTAAATTTACAATTTTTTAATCCTTATATATAAATTATATTAAAAAGAATGTTTTAATTAAAATTCAGTGTTTTTCAATATCCATTAAAAAATGAAATTTCACAGAAAAATACAAAATATTTACCCGAACCTAATTTTTATGATCCTATTTAAAATATTATGTTAAATTTTCATAAAATATGTAAAAAATATACAAAATTTGGATTTAAAATAGAATCTCTTTTAAAAGGTTGTAAAAGTGTCTTAATAAAATTATATTATTCAATGTGTAATATGTGGTTTGATCAATTATTATGTCTATAAAATAAATAGAATGATTAAAAAATATATTTTATAGAATTTATAATTTTTATATCACATTAATTTCACTCACTAATTGTAATTAATTTAATTTATTTGTATAAGTCAACATTATGAGCATAAAAATAATTTTCTTTAAAAATACTTTTTTTATATTCAATTCATCCTTAAATTAATTTATATTAAATTTAGAGAAGTGAATCAATTTTTTATTTCTTTAAAAACATATTTTTATACGTTGGATAATCTTATTCATAACTACTAATTAAATAGCTACATTATATCTTATTATATTAAATAATTAAATTTTAATAATGTATTGTTGTTTGTTAAAACTCAGTAATGTATGTAACGCATTCCATCAATGAAACTTGTTGGTGTGTCTGACATACGCTAACTCAGTATCACATGAATTTCAAGATATATCATAGATTTATTTTATTTAAAATAGTAAATATATTGTAATGTGTTGGGATATTATAATACCTTATGCACTATTTTTTGTGTGTCATACACACTATCAAATATAGTTATTCTACATTACATTTCTGGGGTGTTACATTCTACTCGTCATAATTAAATTGTGTCCTCACAATTTGAACTCAATCTTTGTGATATATTGTTTCATATTTCCTAGGTTTTAAATCCCACATTGGGTGTAGTATACATAAAACATATTCTATAAAAGAATGGGAAGTGAAAAGGTCTCACAGATAGACATATAACTAGGTCTATTAATATGAGATCATTAGTTTCATGTATAGATACACATTTGGAGATAAAGAGTAAATATTTATATGGAGTTATTGAGGTTATCAATAAAAAACCATTTAATATTAAATAGAAACCTAATGGCCTTAAATCTATAAATCCTTAATGATTTAGAAGACAATTGATTCAGCAAAGAATATGGTATTAGGACATAATATTATTTCTGGATCATTTAAATAATACAGAGTTATTATTTTAATGCCTAATTATATAATAAAACATACATAGTAGAAATATTTCTATTTGATACAATATTTATTTGGGGGTTATTTGAACAACTTTCAAATTCATCCAAAAATAATAATTTTTATGCCTAAAGCACTAAAATACATTTATCAAGGTTCTTAAAGCCCATAAAGGAGTAAACATTCTTACTATTAGTGTCTAACTATTTTTAAAAACTAATATGGTTAATACATTAATATATAAACATTAAATATACACTATTGGTTCATAATTAATATTTTATCATTAAATTATTAAACTAAACAATTAAATATTAACTAGGAAAATTTGTATCTTTGGGGTTGGTGATAAAGCCTTATCATCCTTTAGTCATGGGTTCAAGTATAATTGACTTTCCAAACATTATTGGTTATCACTCAGCATAAAAGTTGTCCTTTTCTACAACCATATTAATCTAATATCACAAATAAATATGTTGGAAATCCTTGAAGGATGATGAATCACAAAATATCATTTTAACTAAGGTTATCAATACAACCTCAATTATTCATCCATTTTATTTCTATAGAGGTCCATTCTTAATCAAGGATTTATCCATAATATCATTTATAGTATTTCTAAATCATGATATATTATCTCAAATAAAGATCACCTTAGGTTTAACCAAGGTTATTCATTGAAGATATCATTTATAGTGGTTTGGTAAATTAAATATGAAGTATCTTAAGAATATTCCCCAACATTTTCTAGCATGGTGAGTAGTAAGGCCTATTTTCAAGTACCCGTTTATGAGGAGTCAGATATAACACACCTTGTTAGAGTTATTACTCCATGGTACATCTATTCCAGATCCACATCTACTTGCAGTATATAAAAATGGATTTATTTCTTGAAAAACAATATAATCTATTTCTTGTAGACTTTTTAAGATTTTCTTGTATACATACTTGTCAATTACACCATAGGGTTACATTATATAATCTATGTTTTCCTAAATCTAGTTCCAAAGTATTCTACAAAACTTCCCCAGATACAAACTATAGTATCCCAAATGTAGAAATCCTAGAGTCAGTGACTAATACCATTACATTTGAATGATTACAAGATATCAAATCCCGAAGGATCTAAGATTTTAGTAGTCTTGTTATACTAGATGCAAACATGAGTCTTTTATTCATAATGAATTCAATAATGATAAGTTTTCTAAATAACTTCTTGGATTACGTTATTCCATCAACTATATCCTATTATATCATTCTTAGAACACCTATTGGATTCATAGGGAATGAAAACCTAATACGGGTGACTTCACAAGATCATTATGGGTAATGTATCGTGGAATCATTACAAGAAATAATTAGAACAGTCAAATAAAAAGGTAAATAATTTAAAACCCATGATATTCAAATAACTAAATAAGAAAAAATAAATATGGAATGTTATGAAAATAAAACATATTCCATTTAATCAGTCAATATAAAATGAAATGCATCCATATATATGGTGATGTAAAATATAATGGATAAATAATTAATTAATTCTCAATAAATGAATTTATTTAATATTTTATGTGATGTTTCCGAGGTCTGTGGAACTCTAACCATCAATAAATTTCACAAGATGGTTTAAAAAATAATGGTTACAAACCAATTTGGCTTGTATAACCTTAACTATACTCTCAGGACCTTTCACAACATAGTTTACAACATATTGGTTATAAATAAGAAGGGTTTTTAACACCTAATTTCTTCACAATAGTCTTTTGATGCATTTATGGGCTTTTATTAACTGGTCCCCCAACCCTTAGGTATTACGTTAAATGATCCCCAACTCATGTCTTACCTGTCCAATGCATTTCTCATATCAAAAAAAATATTCCTTATCAAATATCTGTATTGTATAAAGTATACTGATTTATCAATATTTCCACAAATAATAAAATAACATTAAAATTGAACATGGAATGAATAATTTTATACAGTTTAGGCAATGAAAAAATCCAGGATAAATGATATAGACATTTTGGGGATTTCAATATTCAACCATCATAGAAAATTTAATATTTCAAGGGGACTAAAAGGAATCAAAGAAGTGAATGTGTATAATAAATACCACCAAATCAATCAAAAAACAATCCATAGGATGAATAAGTATTATATAAATATGAAATATAACCATTGGAGTAGTAATAAGGGTTTTTGTCATTGATGATATATAAGTATAACTGTAAAATAATTCTTTAGGAAATTATTATTTTAAAATATTTCCTTTGAAAATTATATTTAAAAACAAAATATATATATATAAATGGGGACAATTCATTTTATATGATTAAAAATATTTTTTAAATCATTTTTTCAAATCATTTGATTTTGAAGAAAATAGGTTATCAAACTAAAGAGATAAATGAAGTCATGGTTTCATAAAAACATTTTCAAAAATAATTTGAGGACCAATGAGTAGAAAAATGGTAATATTAAAATAAAAATTCATTACTAATTAGATATTTATAAAATTAATGTGATAATATAACAATGGTCATATAATTTTATTGAATGGAAATAACATTTAAATATTTGTAAAATTATTTTTTGGGAAAATAATATTAATACATTCCAAAGTCTCCCATACCTATATGGAAAATTTTAAATCATTACCCGCATAAAAGAATAAAAATTAATTAGTGTTTTAGATACCATTATAATAAAATTGATAATTTTATAATTTATAAAAATGGTTAGTAGATACACCCCAAAGAAGATGTACATGATGATCATGATATTTGTCACACATGTGTAAAAATTGAGATGAAAACCCCTTACCTTGTGTCCAACTAGTCCCATGTGTCTTTATATTTCTAAATAATAAAATTATATAAATTAATTATATATTTACATCATTTTTAATGTTTATAATTAATTTTATTTAACTTATTACAATGTTATATAAAACTATATAAACACGTAAGTTTACATTGACTGTTTTGACCAAATTCATATTACGTGTCAACAACTACTTTGTAAGGTAAACTATAGTCAGAGGGGTAATTATATTACATCTACAGAATAATAATCTCTTATCAAACTTATACATAAATTACGTTCTAAAAATATTAATTAAATATGGTTATGAAACAATATCCAACGTTACATCCATGAAGATGGTAGGTCATACACACACACGAGTAATAGTCTCATTTTTCAATGATCGTTATTGTAAGAAGATAAGTATATATATATCATTAGAAAATAGTCCTTATAACAGGAATACCATATTACATAATCAGATATAATTATATATATAATTATTCTTATTTAAAAGGAATCACATCAGTTTAAGGTGGTGGAAGTCAACACATCCATGAACGACGTTATCAATCTTTATGTGTGTCAATGGGTAATAATGAAAATGATATATATTATATTTATATAAAGGTAATTAATAAATTAATTAATATAGATATTTTATATTTCACATATTTTTAATTCAAATCATCCTTTAAACACTCAAGGTATTTTGTGAATGAATCAAATCTTTTTTAGGATGGGGTAGTCCAGACTTCCACAATTGATGTTATCACATTCATACAAAATGGAGTGAAAATGGATATCAGCTATAAAATAATTACTAAAGTATATATAAATTATAAATAACATATATATCATATCGAAATATAGTTTTCATCTTAATTACCACTATGATATGTGGTAAAGGAAGAAAGAACAATCCTCATTTTGTGAGACATTAGTTTGTTGTACATATAAAAATTAAGTTCGTTACGCATTAGATGTAAATGTCTGTGAGTTTAGATCAAACCATAATAATTTAAATGTACTATTTTATTTATTGTTCTGGTTTTTTATAAAATAAATTAATAATAAATTTTTATGGAGTGGATAATGGAAATAAATCTACAGAGCGCAAGGAAAGATGTTACCTTTTAATCAGGTAACTCTTTTTGGTTTGGACCAAAGGGATTTCTTGGATTGATTCAGGACCATGTTTAGGATTATAGGATTATAAAGGGGATTATTATGAGCTATTTGGGTGGGTATTTCTTTGATAAATGATTGATTGAGTGGTGTGAGTATGTGTGAGGAGAGGATGCCTTTTTATAGTTGAGGGAAATGATACTCTTGGTATTTTAGAAAATATTTGTGTGTTCCCAAAGTATTTATTCTATTAAAAGTGTCTAAAAGGATCATTGTTGATGATTATATGATTATTGTCCTAAATATTTCTATACAATTGGTTTTGGAAATGTTTATATGTCATTTTTACCATAATATTGTGGTCTAGTCCCTTAAAAATCTTAATTTTTCATTAATAATTGTAATTAATTTTAATTACATTTAGTAACATTTTTTGTCAAAGGATAATATCAAATTATTATAAATTAGAAATTATATTTCTTCCAAATATTTATTAAATTTTTATATCTTCAAATCATATAATAGGGATAAATTATTTTAAATTTAATCCCGTAAATGGGATGACAATGCATGTTTTTAATGTACAATCTTTCAACCATTTTCTGAAATTTTATATCCAATTTCAATGTGAAATTGATTTATATGACATAATTTGGATTAATTTATTAATATATTATCTAATTAAAAATTAAAAAAAAATTAAATTATGAGTTAATCTTATAAATAAATTATATGAGAAAGCTGTTTTGAATTAAATATTATTATATTTTAGTATTCGTAAAAAATGAAATTTTATAGAAAATTAACAAAAAATCACCCTCATTAAATTTTTATTCATATATTTAAATTTTTTGGTTTATTTGTATATATTATATTTAAAAAATTTATAATATTTTGATTTAAAATAAGTTCTCTATTTGTAGGCGATTAAAGTGCTATAATAAATATATATTATTTTAGGTGTAATATTGGGTTTGTTCTCATATTATTCCTATAAAATCAATTGGATAAATATAAAAAATATTTTATTGAATATATTTTTTTATATTACATTAGTATCACTCACTAATTGCAATTAATTTAATTTATTAGGATAACATATCTTTCTGAGCATTAAAATAGATTTTATAAAAAAATTATTTTTATATTCAATCAGATATTACATTAATTTATAATTAACTTATAGAAAATGAATTAATTTTATACTGGTGTAAAAAAATATATTTTCATAAGATAGTTAATCATATTAGTAACCTATAATTTAATGGCTAGGTTATATCTTATTATATCAAATCAAAATATCTTAATAATATATTGATCTTTAGAAAACCACAGTCTTGTGTGTACAAATCCAACAAAGGATATTTCAATTTTGTATAACATGTGTTAGCTCAGTATCATGTGAATTTCAATAAATATACATGATTAATTTCATTTAAAATATAAAATATATTTTAATTTTTTAGGATATTATATTCTCTTATACACTTACTGTTGGATGTTATAATCTTTATCGAGAATGATGTTCCTAATTCAGATTTTCAAGGTGTTACAAACATTGTTTGAACATAAGCATACACATGGTCCACTATATACTGATGGATAAAAAATAATCATCATATCAGAATAGATAGAACCATGGGAAATCCCTATAGGTAACTACCACATGTGGTACCCTAGAAACCTCATACCTCGGTCATAATCTTCTCTAACCCATAACAATCATGTTCCCATGAACGATCCACTAGAGGAAAACACCAAATAAGGTTTAGTGGTATCCATTTAATTAGCCAAAACCAACAGTGTTACCTTGAATGAGCCTTTATAGGGGATCACATCCTAAGGTATACTAGTCCCTGATCATATCAGATGTGTTGTTAGTGTTGTATTCGCAATCATTCTTGAAGAAAATGGTCCTCAGTCCTTCTGAGTCAAGTAGAATACTAGTTCTAGTTTAACTGCCTAAATACGTGTTAGTCCCTTTTTCTCAAATTCAATTTCACGTGTGAGATAAATCATCACTTTAACACAAAAAGTCTTTGAATCATGAAAATATAAGGAAATCACCACTTTCACAATTCACATTGATCCAACAATCAAAGCTCAAATAGAAACCAACATTTTCAATAAAACAAACCACATCCATTTCCCATGAAAACCAAAATAATATTAAGCTCATTTTCACCATTTTCATAGTTCATAAATCCCATTTGGAAACACTAAATGAAATGTACACCTGAAATCCAACCATTTAACTTGTAAAATTACATTCCAAATTCATACACACACCAAATCCATTTTATAACATTGTTCAAGTCAAATTCACAATTCTAAAACCACATTTATTAAGTAAAAAATAAAAAACGTTAAAACAATCCATTTATTTTGGAAAACCAACATTCAACACATTTTCACCTCATATACCTTTTGAATACTTCTTTTGTACCTTTGATAGAAATCATAGAGAATATTAAAGGAACACCAGAATCAGTTAACCATGAATCATAATAATATTCATTTAGAGAACCAATTTTCCTTCAAATGAATCTTAAACCCTGTTTAAAACATAGTTCACATCATAAAAAATCCCATAGAGAACATTTATAAGACCAATAATGTATGTAAAAATCATCTAATAATGTAAAATAATGAAACCACCTACTTCAATATGGGAAAATTCTAGAAACAGGTGGAAAATGACAAATACATCACCAAGTGACCCTATAATGACAAGATTGAAAAAAAGCATGATTTCAACCAAAAAATTCCTATTGAACACTTATTAGGTCACTATACTCTTTGGAATATAATAACTTAATGAGGGTGGCATAGAAACTCTAAAATAAGAAAGAAAACATTAGAAAAGAGACTTAATTGACTATTCATTGATGTTCCAAGGTTAAATCCACCCAATGGTTCGAGTTCAAGGGGTCAAGGACGGAGTGGAGGAATCTCCATGTGATGAAAATCCTATATGGTTTGGATTAGGGATATTTTTGGATTAAAATGAGGGAGGGTAGAATAGAAAAATCCCACAATTTAATGAATTGGATAGGTAATACTATAATCCCACAAGATTTTCCAAACCATAAGGGAACTTGTTGTCTGTTACTATCCAAGAGGAACGAAGCTGAACATTTTCCTCGTGGATGAAACATTCTTGTGCACCTAACTATGTGACCTGGAATGTTCCAGTATCCCAAGTGCTCATTTTTGTTTTGGTATGACCCACAATTTCTCATAACTATGCACCAAACAAGAACCACCTACTAGTGACCCAAATAACCCTATTTTCACCCAAAACACTATGATACCCCAAGGTATACTCATAATGAAAAAATAAACAATGATATACCTGAAAGAAAAAATCATGGATGAGACAATTCTCACAACTATGAAATCCTTCTTCCCCTAAACATCTTTGAGAAGACTGATCAAAGAATAAAAATGGTTTCTCACCCTCCACCCAAGACTTCTGATCCCATGTATCATGATTGTATATACTATTCTACAAATGAACTGGGACTAAAATTATGGAATAAAATGAATCACATTATCTTACAAATTCATAATCCACAGAAGCCCCCCAAAAACAAACAAATCAGGCTCCCACACCAACTCCTCCCAATTCAACACATGAGACGAATCTGGGTAGTACTTTTTCATCTGGGATACATGGAACATGACACTTATTGATGTTCCCTATGAAGTAAAATCAATCTTGTTTTCCACATTAACAATATGTTCAGTGATCTAAAAATGTCCAAAATACCTTCATGTTAGCTTCCTATTCGTATCCAAATGATAGTGACCCTGGTGAGGGGCCACTTTTAGGAACACACAATCAACAACATAAAACTCCAGTGATTGGAACCTCTAATATTGAAAAGACTTGTGATGAGTCTCTTTTTTAAAATACCTATATAATCAACTTATTTTATCATAAGTTTTTTTTCAAGGCTCTGTCCAAACAATAAGGTTTCACCCACCTCATCTCTACAAAAGGGAAAGAACACAATTAAAAATAAAGTGCCTCAAAAGGAGCCATAAAAATCAATGACTAGTAACTGTTATACAATTAAAAACCCTCCTACCCCATATGGCTATCTCTTAATCCATTGAATTCCAAAACCCATGCCTGTAGCATGTATTCTGTGATCTGATTCTCCCAGTCCATCTAACCATCCATTTGAGGGTGGTATGGCATACTCAACTGGACATGTTAACCCATCTCCTATTGAAGATGTTCGAAAAAATGGGATGTAAAATGAGTTTCCTTAAAAAAGATCCAACGAAACCTCCTAAATCTTCCCTATATCCTAAAAAAACAACCTACCCAGCTCATCCACCTTGGTTGAATCCGTGATCGGGATGAAATTGGATGATTTGTTAAGATGGACAATCACTACACAAAAACATTATTCCCCATATCATATGAGTTAAGAAAATAATATAATTCATGGAAGTCTCATCCTACATCATTGTAAAAATGGGTAGTGGCTGAAGAAAATAGGACGCCCTTTGGTAATCTTCTACAACCTGCTAGCTTATATAACATTGTGATAAAAAGTCAGGTGCATCTTCTCTCATACCTAGCCACTAGAACTATGGAAACACATCATAAAACATCATGGTAGAACCATGATGAACGAACCTCTAAGACTGGTGGCTATCCTATATCGCCACCATCCACAATGAAATCAACCCCATAAAGAAACAAATATAGCACAAAACACCCTTAGGAAGAAAAGAACATTCATAATGTACCTCCCACAATTTTGGAATTTCATAGACTATTAGAACTAATCATCACCAAGTAGCTCCTGTGGAATCAATTATAAAAGGGAATGTGTCAAATCAACACTGGCCCGGAACAGACCACCACAGTGCTCCAGGGTCTCTATGAACATCTAATCAAAGACATCTATCAAATTCCACTCATCATGGGACTCTATAATTATTTAACTTGAACATTCATTCTCTATGAATCTACTAGAAAACTACCATTTCCTGGTGTATTGAAAATGTTGATATTGAATCTATGAGGGTAGTCAACCAAATGGTGCTGCCTCATATTTAGATATTAATTTTATAAAATTTAGTCTTATATCTTATGATTAAAATAAACCCAATATTTTCCAACAAAAATATAATTTCACCACATCA
Organism: Viscum album; assembly: GCA_963277665.1. NCBI lineage: Eukaryota > Viridiplantae > Streptophyta > Magnoliopsida > Santalales > Viscaceae > Viscum > Viscum album. Next base: position 1,784,041,491 of record OY728126.1, on the reverse strand, counting down.
TTAAGGAATGAATCATCACTGATAACTCCAACTCATGGGTTGGGAAATTCATTTCTGGTGGTCAGAGTTGGAATGAACCATATGCTACCACATGGTTATCCTACATCAATACACACACAATACCCATACTATAAGTGTCATAGTAGACCACATATTTCATTCCATACACCAGTAATATCAATATATGACCTTTAGTAAACCACATATTATGATCCCACATAGGACGTGCGACACTCTGTGTTCCATTCCATCTTTACCCCATTTCAGGTAAGTGATGTAATAGATTTTGAAATCTAAGATAAATCCCAAAAAACCCAACTATAATACCATTCAAGGCCCAAAAAGATGGTAATTTAAAAAATATTCTTTGACTATTCCCATGAAATCACTATGTTTATCTTTGTATAGTCCACTAAAACCCCTTGTTCTGAGATCACATGCCCCATAAAATTTACGCCCTTGATCCATAAGGTGCACATTGATTACTTTTCATAGGGTCGATGATTTTGAAGGGTGATAAGCGTAATAATCACTTGATCAGTAAAATCCTCATCAGACCATAAATAGTCTTGGATTTCATTCCCAAATACCAAGAAAAGGGAATTGAGATATTAGTGGAACACTATATTCATGAGTTCCATAATGACAGCTGTAGATGTTTTTGAACTCGAATGGAATGAAAAAAATAATCAAAATGTATGTACTATATTTGAATGGATATTTTCTTAATATATGCCTCTAGGGCATGAATATAGTGATTCCTAGAATACATGTAAATCATAGAGAACGTCGATGACCCCTTAAACTATATAAATATTTCTTCAATATGGGGTAAAGGGAACTTGTTCTTGATCATAACTTGAAATTGATACACAACTCGAGAGATCCATTAGCCTTCTTCACAAAAAAACATGTGTATCCCTTGGTGAGATTCATGGAAGAATAATTCCTTTGGATTCCTAATATTCATGTTGAACCATTAATTCCTTCAACTTGACGAGGGTTATAGAGATGAGTGAAGTGATATCAGCTATGTTCTTAGTACCAAATCAAAGAGAACTCAAAAATCATTCTTCATTGGAAAACCTGGTAAATCCTCTATAAAAAACTATGGGAACTCATCATCCATATGTGGTAATCCACTCTTAGTAGAAACACCATTTCCACCAATGAGATCAAATAGATTTGAAAAATGATATTTCCCAATTCTGGAAGTGGAGGTTCAGCACATCTCCACCATGGATCTGACTGAGCTTGAAAAACATTGGTAATACCACCTGGTTACATGAAGAAATGTCATGAATGATAGAAATAAATGTTTTCTTGAAAACAAACTTTTTAATACATACTAAGGATCATGTCAAATAAGACTATCTCAAAAACTAGTAAATCCCATTCCAAGTCAATCCCTAACACAGTGAGTACACATGACAGACACTTGAAACCCGACTCTCATTTCATACAAGTTGGTATTTACAAGTCCATCACATATGACATGAGATCAGTTGGAAGCTTTAACACATCGACAAGAGGGGAATAAATAAAAATGTACCATTATCAAATATAATGAAAGATATAGACGATATAATAAGAAATATACATCGACCTATCATGGTTCCTGAATATGATTCCACTAGTACTCGATCCACCATATGAATCATATATTTTTAGCCTAAGAATGAAAACTTCCATATGGTTCTGCCCTAAACTGACTCGTCCTAGTAGATTTTCCAGCCCTTCTTCCACAACCTCAAAACTATGAACCCACTATCATGGATAGTTTCAATCAGGCTTACATCCCTCTCAAAGACATAGTTCCTACACCGCTATGATATTAGTGTGTCACATTAAAAAATTGATTCCAGTGCCCCCCCCGATTCACACTAATTGTAATGTCTAGGAAGAGATGAAAACCCAAAGAACATTTTCCCTTCCTTCCCATATTGATGGCACATGATGGACCCAACACCTGAAGCCACAGACAAAGACAGTAGGGAGTAATACCCCGAACTACCACCTACCCTCTTTTCATACTCATCTGGCTTCCTATTTTTCAATGATGAATTGTCACTTCCCACTACTAACAATAATCCATAAAAACCATACATGCCTTTATGACCAATTTTTACCATCATGGCATGATGATCCACCTAATCTTAAGTCTTAATCCTGAAAAAAAGGCATGGGATTAGATTTCTGTCCGCAACTCCTTCTCAATCTTCGCAGACATTAGATGCTCATAGGAAATGACCTCAATTGTAAACCAAACTCTCTCTACAAACTAGTTAACATAATATATCATGTTATGATCTCCATAGTGATGATCTAAAAATCGTGTGACCTGGTGATTTCGATTATCTCAAGGAAATACATCCCATTGAAGACCAATATAAAATCCATCAAACTACTATGCTATGGATTCCTAGCGTGAACCAATATGCCCTAGTACTTACGACTAGGATCTTCTATAATGAATGAAGTAAACTTCACCCTAACTACCATAAGAATATTAAAAAAACTCAACAATTATCTTTTTTTTTCTCAACCCACTACTACAACTCCTAGGTCTCCATAATACATCAGAACGAAGGAAACATTTTTGATTAACTCCATAGATTTGTCTCTTCCCGGACCTAGTTTATCATCTCTAACAGAGAAGGTCTAGAGACCACAAAATAACCCAAATATTAGATATAATGTACCAATTATTCCACTAATCTATTATCAATTGGTCTGGCAGACCTGTCTCAAGAATATTCATGTGGTTGTATATTAATTCTATGAGGAGGAACTATACTACAACAATCAACAATCACAATGAAAAAATATTAGTAAAACAGCCAACACACATCCCGAATATTTTCATCAATAATGAAATGTCTCAAAAACATCTATAAGTTAAAAACACATACCCATCAAAAAAACCATCAAAAACCAATTCACCCCCACCCATTTTCAAGATACAGTATGTTTCATGTACGTCTCACCTAGGGGAGAAGTGAAGCCAAATTCAGAACATCCCATGAAGACCAAAGCCATGTCATGAGGTGTATTCGCTAGAAACCCCACTAAAAAATAGATCCTGATTCCCCAAAAATAGTATATTTAGTCTATCTATATTCTTCTGAAATTACTTTACACAAAAATAGATAATCCTCCTCTAATACCATTTTGACACGAACCAAACTGGGATGAAATCTAACTTGACACCAGTTTAGGCCTATGGGATGGTTTGAAGGGCGTTCTTGATCCCCATAGGCTAGAAACTAGTTTTGGGGTATCAAAAATTCAGTTTTTAAATGATTTCACCCATTTATATAACCCAAAAAAATCAACAAGAATTAACTTCATAGAATTTATAATCAATACCAGATGAGGTGCCCCAATTTTCATATTCAATTTTTTACAACATTATCCAAAACCAGAAATACTAAAATTATATGGGAATAACAAAACCATTCCAAAAAAATCCTTGTAACAAGAGGTTCATCACACTCAATCCAGCACCAAAAATACCTAAAAGAAGTGGAACACAAGTAACCAGATCCACCATCACTACCACAATAAATCTCCCATTACCTGAGTCATATATGACCATGTCAATATACACCCTCGGTTTTATGTAGTGTGTGAGCTTAAACACAAAATTATTCCACCCAAAAGAAATATTACACAATTGAACATTAGAACATAAATTAAGTTTCACATTTTCATAAGAAAATGTGTACTATTTTCCAAAAAAATCAAATAAAGAAAGCAATCATAAAATAATAATTATAATTAAAACTATATCTCAAACGAAACATAAATTGAACTTAAACATACACATGGTCCCCATAAACTGATGGATATCACCACATAACAGATGAATAATAACACAAAATAGAGAACCATGGGAAAACCCTATAGGTATCTAGCATTAACAATACCCTAGAAACCCCATACCTTGGTAATAATCTCCTCTGACCAACACCAAAAGTGTTATAATTCATGATCTACTACATGGGAACACATTATATGGTCTATTGATCTCAATTTTATAAGATGAAATCAATAGTGTTCCCATGAATGAGCCACTCTAGGAGATCCCATCCCATGTTCTGGTGGTCTCTAAATATATCACGTACTTTTTTAGTGTTCTATCATCAGTTCTGCTAGAAGAAGCTGGACCTTAGTCTGACCAAATCAACTAGCACACTATTTATAGTTCACTTTCCTATATACTCGTAATTACCTTTTTTTCTCTAATTCATTTTCAAATGTCACATTAATCATCAATTTCACAAACACATTAGATGAATCTTGAACAAAAAAAGAAATAATCAATTTCACAATTCACATTGATTCAATAATCAAAGATCACATGTGAAGCCCCATTTTACATAAACAAAACATATTACATTTCCCACACACACCAAAATAATTTTTATCACATATCACATCAGTTTAATAGTTTATAAATCCCATTTGAAAACACTACAAGAAAATAACACATGAAAAACTACTAATTCCATCGGTAAATTCCCTTCCAAATTCATACAGACAATAAATCCTTTTAAGAAAAGATTCGCATCACTTTTACAATAGACATACCACATTTAATGTGTAAAAAAGACCAAAAAACATTTTTGATTAAAAAGAAATATTCAGTGTTTTCTCACCTTATGTTCCTTCTGAAATCATATTTCACACCTTCCAAATAAATCATAGAACAAAGTCATGAAACACTCTAATGAGGATCAACTGAATCATAAAATATTTCTTTAATAAAACTGAATTTCATCACAAATTCATCTCAAACCCTTTTCAAAACATATTGGGAACCACACACAAAACCCACAGAGAACATTTACAAGGTCATGAAAGATAGATAATGTTATCTAATAATATAAAATCCTGGAACCAAATACCTCAAGATTGGAAATTCTGAAAACCAATGGAAAACCATCACTAAATAAGCATGATCCCCTATAAAGGAAATAATGAACCACAAACATCATGATTTTACCCAAAATACCGAGATCAACCTTATATTTGGTCAATAAACATGCTAGAAAGGAATAAGACAAAGTTGGAAGCAAAACAAATACTAAAATAATGAAGAAAAGATGAGAAATGAGACTTAAATGATAATTCAATGATGTTATAAGGCCAAAACTACACAATTATTAGAGTTAATGGGGTTCAAGAGGGAGTGGAGGAAACAGAGTGGGATTTAAAACCCATATGGTTCAAATTAGGGATGATTTTTGGTTAAAAATAGGAGAGGGTAGAAGAGGAAATTCACACTTCATAATGAACTGGATAGGTTCCATATTTAGACTATATGATTTTATAAATCATGTAGAAATAGTGAATCACTCACTTTCTAAGTGGAACGCAACCACATGGTTTCCTGGGGGATGGTCTAGACCTATTCACCTAGCTGTGCAAGTTGGATAATTCCACCATCCCAGGAAAATGGATTTATTTGGACTGCACACTATTTATCTTTACCATGAGCCAAATGTGCACCAGCTTCTTGTAATCCCAAATTTCAATTTTTATCCAATAAATTTTCATCTCCTACTCCATATAGTTGTATCATCTTGGGGTATTAGGTTAACTAGTGACAGTTTTTTTATTTAGGTTTTATTCTTCTTGAAAATACATTCCATGCCTGTTAAATATTTCATTCTCTACTGATAAGAAATCAAACCCACATCCACATGAACACCAAAATTTATATGGTCCAATAGTAAAAAAGAGTAACTAAATACATGGTATGGTTTGAAAAAAATCCAACACCATCCAATACAATATATAACAATCCTTTTATTTATAATGTAATGAGTAGTAAATTCCATTTCAAATGTGTATCACAATATTCAACAAAACAATGCATTTTCGTTATCAAGCATGAAGATATAAGAAAAAGTGTTTGTTATAAACATGTTAAAGTGATGCCTAATAAACTTTTTACCAATATGATCCTCAAAAAAATTTGTTCAATATTTACCCAATAGTAGGAAAGAAATTATTTTAGACTTCATAATTATACTCAGTCTAATTTCCCTTCACAATTCCATTGTCTGATTACTTAGTACAAAAATATAGTTTAGTTAAAATTCCACTGAGGCAATTCTACACCACTTCTAAGTGGAGTCTATAAATTCTAGTTATACAATTAGTCTAATGATCTAGTCCAATATGATGATAAACTGAATATTATCTTGTCTCTTCTCCTTTCTTCTTCTATTCGACCAACATTCTTGGGAAGGTTAAATCTGGAGACATCTTCTCCTTATAAATTCATATCATCTCTCCATTTATATCAATAGTAAAACCCTGTTAGAAAGCACAATGTACATTATACTTTAATAGTTGAACCAAAAGATGTTTTTTTGGGTTCTGAAATTTTCTCACCCTCAACCAAATTTTCACAAAATAGAAATTTCCATTGAATTTTCGGTGAATTTATGTCTTCTTCGATGCTTCTATACTCTTCTCGTACCTCTTAGAATCTTCTAAATACCTCATATTACATCATGATTCTTTATAAAGCTTTTGTATAATTCTGAATAAACACTCTAATTTCCTAATATGATTCTACATATAACAATAATATATGACGAAATTGATTGATTCACTCTTCTTAGAAAACATAATTCCAATTCTGATTCTAATTTTCCATTATAACTATTTAATTATGATGAGGGAATTTGGTCAATAAGATTTTCACGACAAACATGAAAATAAATTAGAACTACTGATATCTCATTACATTTCTCTGTACCAATTGAAAAAATACACTCAACCTGTTTTCTTCATTAATATGATGAAAACATATTCTTCAATAAAATGTCTCTTGACCTACATGTAAATAAAAAATCTTGAAATAAAATCAGAGTTTTTCTTTCTATTTACCCGCTTGATAAGAATGACAATAATCAATTCCTCTTGATAGAAATGGTTTACTACATTTTTTATGGATCTATAAATTTATATTTGTATTGGCCCCAAAAAACATTAAATTTTTCCCCTTTCACTGCTCCCAAAACAAACCAATGATATCAATTCTATCTTCAATTATTAAAATATCATAATGAATCTAATGGACTGGTATTAACAGCTTCAAATTGAGAAACATCTTTATTTTTTAAATATGATTCCAATAAACATACATCACTAAATATCCTTATATTTTTTAATTACAGGACTCATCCACATTTTTCTTTTATGATTTAAATATTTGTGATTTTTGTCTAAATAAAAACCAAAACCTTTAGTTTATCTCATTACGATCAAGAAAATCACACATTACTTAAAAAATATGAATCTAATGCTCAGAGACTATAAATCTTCAACAAAATCCTTCATTCACAAAATTTACATTTTTAATGACTTACTTTATGAAATGGATTATCTTTAAGATAGTATTTGTCATCTCTATACATTCATTATGATGTTTTATAATATCCTACTCTTTTAAAAACATTATTTATTTCCAACCAACAAAAATTAGATTTTATTAAATATGATTGCAAGTATCCTTTACCACATTTTTCATCAAGAAAGCATCACATTGTATTCATAAGACCAATGATTTTTGTGAATTACAAACAAAAAAATCATTGTTATATTTTCATAGGTTCGAGGAAGACTCCAAAGTAGCATCTAAATATTATTTTTCTTTCATTCTGAACTCATGGTGAGCCTGATGAACCTTTTATTCTTTAAACAACTCCTCTATATGATGGTATTTCATAAGAATTGTTATTTTTATTTACCTAATAAGATTGTGAGTCTAATTTACAACTATACAAAGTGAATTGATTTATCTTTTTTTGAAACATAAGACAAAACCCTTATAAATAACCTTCGTATAACTTTTGAAAACCTTTTTAAACCTATTTAGAGGAAAAATTACCCCCCATTTGATTCTATTTTCAACCAAGATTCACAAATCATTGTACTTTGTCACATCAAGAAACATATTAAATTTAAAATATTCAAATATTATTCGTGTTAACCAATTTTATGAAACAAAAATCATTGATAATCAAATCATGCAATCCAAAAGTAGGGAATCTTGAAAAATCCTCATATTTTCTTTAAATATTTCTTATCTTTTAAAATATTTCTATAAAAAATGTTTTGATTTCGAAAAAAACTCCAAGAAATAGTTAGAATAGTTCACACATTAACATGTTGAGTTTCATAGGTTACCCACAACTTCCATTTTATACATGATTTATTAATGGGATTATCACAAATTTAATGGTTATATTTACAAAGCAGTTCTCCCCCTAGACAACAATATCAGAATCCAATATGAGAGTGGGGGAAAAAACATACCATAACCTAGATGAAAAATAATTTAGATGCCCCTATATAAAAAAATAACCATATGTGGATCTTCTATCATCTAAATTTCATACCCATATGTATCTTAATACCCAAACAAGTGAATAATTTTGAACATGTCATACATGATTCTGAAATTTTTTGTTCATTTGATATGTGTAAGAATTATTTTTTCAACAAGTTAATGTGAATCTTTTGAATAACTCTTAATTGTATTGGATAAGGTAAAAACATAAACAATTTGGGGTCTTAAAGTATGCATGTATAAAAAAAATTAAATTATATTTTGAAACACATTCTAATCAACTTTCTTGACTTCTCCATTATTATAAAACCTAGTTACCACTAAAATATATGTGGAAACATGTTTTGAAATTTTTTGGATGAATTTGTTAAGATGTTATTTATAATTTTCCTCTTGAGAAATAAAAATAGGTATATTATTATTTATAATTAGTTACCCAATTAAGTATTCATTTCTCCTCGAATCGACATCTCAAAAAATTCAACTATTAAAAAATTCATTCAAAAGACCTTTCATCACTCATAGTAAAGACAATATCATCAGCATAAACAATGACGATAAGGGAAAATCCTAACATTCGAGGATGTAATGATTTAGATCAACTATTCTTTTCTTGAAAATCATTTTCCTCAATCAATTATCAAATTCAGAATACCATGCTCTAAAAGCTTTTTTTTCCATACAAGAGTTTCATCATCTCTCAAACATAAATTTCATATTTCCAAACAAAAAATACACAAAATTGTAAAATGTAAACTTCTTTAGAATGATCCCTATTTCGAAATATAGACTTCATATCCACATTAAAAAATTTGCATCGTCATTGTGTTAAAATAAAAATATTGATTATGATTGTTTCCATCTTTTAAACAAGGGGATAATGCCTATAAAAATCAACACCTTCATTTTTTTAGTAACCTTTCAACACAAATCATTTATTGTTCCTTATCACTTCCCCTTCATCATTTCGCATGATCTGGATAGCCCACTTCACACCGATATTAATTTTATTATCTATATTAGTTATGAGTTCCCATGTATCATTCTTTTATATGTGATCAACATCTTCATTTCTGGAATTATCCCATCATAGATGATCTAAACAAGCATTCAAATCATTCAAATCAGACTTTTAATAAAATGAAGTGTTTGTAACAACTTTTGATGTTCCAATTTATTGATCCATCGGATGTTGACCTCTAATAATGTTATGAGCATTTAATTTATTTTTTATCCTGGGATGATATTTTTTATTTTATTTCTAATGAATTTAAATAGTTGAGTCTGATTCTTCTTATATTTTAGTATTTTCATTGTCTGTATCATTACTGAAAATGTTTACAAATATTTTGTTAAAATTATCATCTTCCTTATCATCCCAAACCTGTTTATATTCCTCAATCTTTCCAATAACATACACATCAAAAAAATAATCTATTATACATATTTACTTATATAAACACCTATATCTTCTTCTATTAGGAACATATACAATAATAAATCCGTTTTCACCTCTTTTATAAACATTCCATGGTTTCTACATTTCTATTTATTATACATGGAATCCCAAAAACTCTTAATTATTTCAAACATTGAGTTTTTAGTTAATAAATATTATATTAAGTCATATATGGACTTTTCCTATAGAAACATTGGTTTTAAATATAACTAATAGTACTCATGGATTGCCTCCAACAAAATTGAGAAAGTCATTTTTCAAGTATCAGGGTTCTCCGCCATTCCTCCAAACTTTTGTTTTTCCTTTTAGAATCCTCATATTGTTGAGGCATGTATGGGAAACTAAACACATGGTTAATTGAATACTTCTTATAACTTTAAAAATCTTCATATCTATACTCACATCCATTATCAGGTTTGAACGTCTTTATCGAATACTCAAATTTCTCTCAGCATTCCACTTAAACATTTACTAATATTTGGAGAATATAAATTATGTTTCATATATACAACTCAAGATGTATGAATAAACTCATAAATGATTATAATGATGTAATTATCTATTTTATTTAATTTTTTTCTTATTGTCCCCCAAATATATAAATGAATAATTTAAAGGTGTTGTTTTGAACAAAAATTAAATTTTGCAAGCATGAAATTTGGAATCTTGTATTTCTGAAAAATAGTGAAGAACCAATCACTTCATTTTGACATATTAGTAATATCCCAAAAATTGTATCACTTTGATAACATTCTCATCTTTATATAAGACATGTTTCCCAACATTTTATTACATTACTAATTTTTCTCCACCTTGCTCATGTAACAAGAGTTTTTTTTATTTTTCCAACATAAAATATATTTCATTTTATACATTGGCCTCATGTAACTATCCTTACATCTTCATCTATCTTCAAATAAATCTCGTGAAGATAAATTTTCCCTTCATCACAAATTTGTGAAACACTATGAAATTTTTGTTTCCTATAATTTTCAAAAAAATATTTATTGGATATTAAATTTTTATTCTAATTGATGGGTGATCCAATACCATTGATTCTCATAGAATCGTCATTTCTAAATGTCTCTATTCCTTATTTCAAATAATTCACATTCTTCAATAACATTATACCTTCTATCAAATTAAAACAATACTCATTATCTATGATACATGGTAATTCTCCTTTTTTAGTTTTTAGAGGATTTTATACAATAAGATCCTTTTTTCCTTTTTCTTTCTTCATCTCTAGCTTCAGAGAGTTGTTAACAAGATTTTTTTGTGCTTGTAACAAAAATAGACATCCTTTAAGAAGATGTCCTGGTTGTTCACATATTTCATAAATAGTTTCCAATAGTTGGAATATATTTTCAATTTTCACCCAAACGATCTAAGGATTCTTTTAAACATCCTTATCATACTTCTCCCGTTGAGATTTTTGAATCCCCATAACACTTTTCCTTAAGAAATTTTTGGAATAATGATAATGTTTTTGATTGAGACAACATATATTTTTTGTATCTAGGAATACACAATAATAGCAATACCATCCATATAATAAATATTGTCCTCTAAAAATTCTAGACTGAACGGAGATATGAACATGTTTCTTATCACCCTTACCATCATCCATATCAGTACATTTATTACTACTAACATTTTTATTTTTAGTATTATCTTCAATTTCTTAATAGTTTTTCATCCTTATTAGAAACAGAAGAAATATAATTTTTTTCGACTCACAATGTTTATAAATTACAACTTCTCAACATTGTTGGTCTCAGAAACATATATCAATTTCCATGATTTCTTCATTTTAGAAATATTTTTATCATCCTTCTTATCATAAACTACTTTATCTTTCTTCTCAGTCTATGAAGGTGACTGTAAAAACTCAGATCCAAGTTGACCAGAACTGGTTCCTTATAATAATATATTAGTATGATTACAATAATGTTTTATCCCAATGGAAGGAATATTTTAGTTGTTTTGTGAAACATGATAAAAATATATATTCCATAGTAAAACCTAAAATAAAATAAATAATACAAATTCCATAGGAAGCATATATAAATCCTTGATTTTCCATAAAATACATTCATAATATTTATCTCCAAAACATGTGGAAAATAAAACATAAAAATGGGGTGAGATAAAATTCCCATTAAGGGTTAGTAATATAGTAGAAGTTATCATAAACATTAACACTATTCATAGTGAACTACTAAAAACACGTGTCATTAAAAATAAACTTGAGCATAATATGAAAAAAATGAAAGCTGATTAAATAAGTCCATATAAATGATCATTAAAGAATGAAACATATCTATCTATGTCCAACTAGTCGAATAATAACTTTTTTTATTAATTTCTAATACCATAATGAGATAATGCATAATTTCAGACATATGAAACATAATTTCAAGGCCCTGACCAAGATGTTTGAAAATACTAGGGTACGACCTCAGAAAAAACCAATTCTATTTTGTCTCATGAGGCATACCAATGAATCAAGGGGATATAGAAAGTCCAATAAATCACATTTTAATTCCAATTTATTTCTAATATAAATGGTGACAAACATAAACAACAAGGATATATGAAATAACTTTTCCACATATGCACAAATAAACACTATCCATTTTGAGTAGCATGGTGAAATGTATAAAGAAAGAAAATACACAGTCAAACTATTCATAAATCATTTAATACAATATGGTATATGATAATGATAAAATATTATCCTCAATAAGATATGAAATTTAACGTATCCATTGAAATTGAAAAAAAAACTGAAATAAAATCATCGAGGAATTTTTGATAGAAATACATTTTTACTCTAAAAAGAAGAGTTATTTTGGAAAAATAATTTCATAAAACAATAAATATTCTAAGGTATTTTATACATGAATAAGTGAGAGGTTTTATAAAAATAATTCTTGATTAAAATATATTATAGTGTGTACTTGAAAATAGGTATTAATTTAAGAAGATTCCTTGAATCTGGATTGATTATTAGAAAGAATTGATAAAGATTATTATAAAAAACATAACTCCGTATAAACTAAAGAAGAAATATGATATATATATATATATATATACTAAAAATTAATAATAAAATTAGGTTGTGGATGTAATAATAATTAATAATTAAATTTTATTTATGATAGAAAAAGAGAAACCCGAATGAAAATGAAGGTTTGGGTAGAAAACCCATACCTTATGTATGAACTTATTCTGCACTTGAAATTAACGTGATGGATAATAACATTAAATACACTAATTAATTAACACAAAACGTCCTATATATGTTTTCTATTCATTATAATTTTATTATGTTTATTTATTTCCTTTTATGAGTTATGGGATACAAATTTATCGCTTGGGAGCATTTGTTTCCTTGGTTTTCATGATCAACATACTTGTATATGAGTATTGATGTTCACGTGGAATTGGTATAATTATATATAATTGAATTTATATGATACTAATGAAAAAAATTTATTTAAAATAGTGATATAATTCATTTTTTTATAATTTATGAGGATGGATTATTGGATAAAAAATTAGTGAAAATCATTTATATTATTTTGGTGATATTTGAATTGTTATAAAATTATTTTGTCGTATGAATTAGTATTATGTGTATATACCAGTTCCTGAAAAATAAACTAGGTTAATATATATATGTTATATTCTATTAAAATCATATAGATGGTTTCATGGCCATAATTTAGTAAAAATTCAAGAATGAAGTTTTGTTGTCTACAAATGCAATAAATCGGCACCTCAGGGATGATGATTTTGTTTTCAAAAAGAGAGAGAGAGAGCGATTAGTTTGAGTAATGATATTACATTAAAATGAAAGCATTATAATATATAGTTTATACTAGAATTATCATGATCATTTGGATAGAGGATGTGAGGAGATGATACGAAATGAAAATAAATTGAAAATGAAATTAAAAGAAAAAAGGAGGAGGGTTTACCTCTTAAATATCCTCCTTGAGAAACTCCATAAGGGAAAAGGATTTGTTATTTTGGTAAGAAGAATGGCTCTTAGATGTGGGGAAATACAAGGGAATAATATTTGGAAATAATTTGAAAGGAATCAAGGCTTAGAAGAGTGTGTATAAGAGGGGGTGTGGGGTGGTATTTATAGTCGAGGAGAGGGTGATTTTGGAATACTCTTCATTATTTTTTTATTTTTCTCATGATAACAAATAGTCTTGATTATTGTGACCAAAACCAATAATAAGTGCATGTGAATTCAAATAACTTGTGATTACATCATCCATCACACATGGAATAATATATTTATCTTTTAATGCATTTATTCCATAAATTAAAGAATTTTTATATTCACAAACAATTATTTTATTTTAGAAAAATTTCAAAAATTCACTATAACCAATTTTGATATGTTGAATTTAGAAATGGACTTTATTTTATCATAATAATTTTCTATATATGTGAAATATTATTTTAAAATAAAATCATTATATACATGAAAAATAAAGATTTTAATTTTATAACTGATGTTATAACACTTTCATAAATTAGTTGAGGTCTCATAAAATTATCCTAAAATAAATTCACAACAAAATATTTAACTAGGAATACATTTTATGGAAATTAATTTTACCTTAAATCAATTTATTCATTTAAAATTGTAATTATATATTTAATACTCACAAAAAACACAAACACATAATTATTATTTATTAAAATAATCACTCTCATGTATAAGTTACTAAATTTTATTTGTACTTACATGGGTGAGGATACTGTTAATATGGGTACATTACTATTCATATTGGTGAAGTTACTATTCACCAAAATTTTAATTTGATCCTTTGAAAATCTAAATATCTTACTAATAGCAACTATTTATGTCTATTATTCGAAATTCAAAACATTGAGGTGGAAAAATTATGTTTAATGACAAGATTATAACAACAAAGTATTAGTTCGTAGAGAATTTTTGTTTCGTGCATTAAAATATATATTAAATTTATTAGTAAAACCTTTGGGAGTTATAGAAAAATTTGATCCTTCTCACACATAACATTTCCAGAGATTTCACAATCTACAGAGATATATTTTTCAAAAATTATATCCCTCTAATTTTTTTTAGAGAGTTTTTGTTGGAAAACTTCCAACTCTTCAAATTTTTCCTTCAGCATCACTTCCAACTATTCAATTCAATTTTTTACTATATGAATATATTTATTCACATCATAAATTTATTTAACCAGCATGAGTTTATCATAATCAAAACCATAATTTTTTTAATGAGTAATTTTTATTTCCAACATCCTGATATATTTTTCATGCTTCCCAAAATTCCTTGATCATTCATCCAACTATTACTTAAGATGAAATTAATATTTAGTTTCTTCGTCTTGAAAACTACTACATCTTAACTCTTTATTTTTCATAGCTATAATAGAATTATTCTAACCAACATGATTATTAGGTTATTCATATTCAACTTCACAGACTTTTTATTCATCATTTTTATATAAGAAATGCCAGCTTCTGGATTTAGAGAATGTTTCACCTTTCCCATTAAAAAATGTTTAGCCTCTTCACATAGTTTCTACTATGACCTTTTTGTTCATATTCCATCTTCATCACTATCCTATTGTTTTTATCTTTGGATAAAATTTTCTGTAAAGTGTCAAATGGCTCCACATTTGAAACAATTTAAGGGATGATTTCCTTTGAATTTACCATTACCTCTTTTCACATTTTTATTAAACAAAGATAAAATTTAATCACCATTTTTAAATACCACATTTTTGGATTCAGAGTCAATGAAATCATCTTTTTCAATAACCTGATTAAAATTTTATTTATTAGTCCCCTTGAAATACATTTCTCAGTCATATTTTTTCCTATTCATGAATTTTTTTCATTCGCATTGCATCAGTAATGAGAGTGTTTTGAAGATAATCAAATGAGAGAGTCTCGAGATCCCTATCATCATATTATTAGATATTAATATCACTGTTTTAAGGAATAATCTCTATGAACTTTTCAAAAACTATTTAATACTCCATCGTTTCACTAATACATTTGAAAGAGCTGATGATTTCATTAACCCGTGTAAAATTATTCCCAAAAAATGGATACTTACCATTTTTAGATCTTCATACTTCATCCTCCCGGTTTTTAGTTTTTACATAATCACTTTTTTGTTTCCTTGGTAATTTTTTTATGCTTATCCCTGAAACCATTGGTAGGGGAAAAACCCTTTTCCCTTAAAAAATAAATTTCATAATGTTTTGAGAGTAAATAATTCTTATCCCTTCATTATTCTCAAAATTATTTTTACTAATAGACATAATATGACCTATATCATTAATAGGAGGATATAAATCTATTTATTATTTTAGAGAATCATATCTAAGTGATTTATGATATAGAAATATTAAATATTTCCAGATATGAGAGTTCACACCATAGAAAACCACAATTCCATTACTATTGAAGCATTTCTGATTCTCCATCAAAATATCTTCACAAATTTAGAAAAGAATAAACAATGGGAATAGGAAGCTCTAATACCACATGTAATTCCCCAATCAAGATAGTTGTATCACTGATATGGGTAGGAGTGAATTAGTGATATATTTTTCTTTTTAGTTTCCATATTATTGAAAAAACCACCACCACCTGTTAACAATTTCTTTCTCTTATAAAAATAATATAAACATACATCATTAAGAACACAAGAAATTACATGTTTCACTAGTTAATAAGTGTATCTACGTCTTTATTATGGTTTGGAAGTAATGAAATACAACACAATACACTTTAATACAGTTATTTTATGTGGAATAAAATCAGTTGTATATTACCTTACAATTGTGAAACAGTGTGTTCAATACAATATTGTATGTGATTTGTGTAAAATGAATATGTAATATATTTTTTTTTTATAAAAAACTTGTTATGGTTTTGATTGATAAAATTTTCAAGAAAAATGTTCTTCAAAAACAATTATTCACTTTCATAGAAACTAGTATGTCTGACCTTCTCCTTGACATCTTAGTGATATTCAGTACAATTTCCCAATATAATTCCCTTGAATGATTACTAATTATGGAATAATAGCATTGTTAGTATACCACCAAAACCATTCTGAACCTCTTCTAACCAAAGTTCTCAAAATCCTATCTGATTACCAGTCCAATGATCCCACCCAATATTATGTCCAGCTAGATATGATAATGTATCCTCACCTTGCTTCTTATGTCTATATACATTTCTCAAGAATTCTCAATCAAAAGACTTATTCTCTCAAGAAATAAAGAGTTTCACTTTCTTCTTTTCAACAATACATCTATTTTAGAATGTATAGTGTAATTTTTCTATTCATTGACAACCCAAAAGTGTTTTGGTCAGGTTACTGAAAATGATTACCACTCAACCAAATTTTCCAAAAACAGAAATTCTCCTTGAATTAAGGGTGAATTTAATAATTTTTAAATTATTCTTAGATCTTATTTACCATTATTGAATCATCTAAGAAATTCATCTCTCTATTTAATTCATTAACAAATTGTAGACGAATTCTGATTGAACATTCTGATTTAAAAATATGATGTTGTGTACCAATTTCTTGTATGAAGAAATAAACAGATTCAATCTTCATAAAAAACATTAATATGATTATGATTCTCATTTTCCAATATAATTTCATAATTATGACTAGGATTTTTGGTTACTCCATTTTTCTTAAACAAATTGAAAATAAATCCTAACTAAATTCATCCCAACATCATTCTCTTTACCTATTGGAAAACGAGGAATCTCATTAAAATTTATTCATTTTAATGAAGAGAATATATTATTCCAAATTGATAGATATTGACCCATGTGTAAATAAAAATACATGAAATAAAATTACAGTTTGATGGCCTCCTGACCCACTTGATAAGAAATAATACCAACAAATCATTCTAATGTAAATAGTTGACTATATTATTGACTGATCTCTAACATTATTTTTGTATTATACCCCAAAAATATACATATTTTCACATTTAATTGGTCCCAATAACTCCCAAATACCTTTGATTATTATGATAGAATGTGAAATAAATTAGATCGGTATCAATAACATTGACTTAAGAAACTTATTTTTTTTATTTGATAACAATGATCATGAAGTGAATAACTTATTTCTATTTTATAAATATGAAACTCATAAAATTATTTCTTCAAATCATTGAAATATTCTTTCTTTAGGTATGACTGAAAACTAGATCTGTTTATTCCTCAAATTAAAATGAATAAAACTATCTAAACCTTAAAAAATAGGAATATGATTCGCTGAGACCAAAAACCTTCAGAAACATACATCTTTTACAAAATTTAGATGGTAATAATTACTTCCTTTATGAAAATTTTACTGTCGAAGATCAGCTTTAGAATCATATGACTTACATTAGATGGTTTTATAACATCATATTCTTTCAAAAACATTCTTTCATTCCATCCAGTCTCAATAATATTGTCTTAAATATGATAGGAAAAATATTTTCTCCCCCTTTCATTCCTCAAGATATAATTATTTGATTTTTCAGATGACTTATGAGTTTTGTGAATTACAAAACATTAAAGCATCATCAGATAGTCATCGGGCCTATGAAGACTTTGAAGGTACACCTTAATATGATTTTTTTTCATTCATTCTAAACCCATGGTGAGATTTATGAACTTTTTATTCTAGAAAGATTCTTCTTAATTTGATGTACATTCATAAATATTTTGAGTCCTATTTCTAAACATGATGTTCAACCCAATTGTAATATTTTCCAATGTGAATTGAATTTATCATCATTAATAACAAAAGATAATTTTTTTTTTGAAAAAACATCTTCTAATTTAGAAAAAAATTCTCTTGGATGCTTGCTCCCAAATCATCACAAAAATAACTCAAATGGATAAACAGAAGACCAAAACTAAACCAATGAATAGAAGAAAACAAAATCATAGATGTGAAACAGTTGGTAAAACCAAACTATATGGGTAAATATGAAATCTAAACTTATCCAAAAACTATTGAATAAAAATATTAAAACATACAACAATTTTTTTAATATTATCAATTATGTATCTGTTTTGAAATCAAAATTAATTTATATTACATTAAAATATTAATAAATTCAAAGAGTTCATGTCCCCTCTCA
Organism: Viscum album; assembly: GCA_963277665.1. Lineage (NCBI taxonomy): Eukaryota > Viridiplantae > Streptophyta > Magnoliopsida > Santalales > Viscaceae > Viscum > Viscum album. The sequence goes on along the minus strand of OY728126.1, from coordinate 1,784,022,461 downwards.
AATAAAATGACACATTTTATTATCATTTATTCACATATAAAACCCCTTTTTCTTTATAATATATATATTAAATAACATCATAACATCAGTCCATACAATTTAATATCTTTTATTTTTTCATAATTCCAATAATATATGTATTAAGGTGTTACAAAATAGATATTTTCCAAATAATATGTATTGTTTTAACTTTATATATCAGTTTTATTTATTCTTACACCACCTTAAAATTTACTTAGAACAAAATAAAATTAAAACACCAGTGTCCTAATATTACTGAGATATTATTCTGCTAATTTAATAACCAACATCCATATCAACTTCCATCAAATGAGAAATAAAACCATATTTTTTTTTTGTAAAAATGACTACCCCCTCATGAAACAATGTCATTCATTTTACATCACAATCACTCACAGAGGGATTATAATGATGGAATTAATGTTTACATCTTATATAAATAAAAATATTTTCATTACTAAATGATAATAGATCATTTACTTTCTTGCATATCTATTCACTAAAAAATGATAATGTCGATCTTGAATACATGTGGAGGATCACCTCCACAAAGCGGAGTGATTCACTTTTCATCACCACATAACATGGATGATATATATAAGAATATTTAAATAATTAATATGTCATTTATGATATTATTATAAATATTTAAATATTAAATTATACATAACTTAATAATTAATTATTTTTGGAAAAAATTGAAATTTTACTCCTCCATATGTAAGTAATTCCTTCTCTTACATTACAATGTATTTCATTTTTAATTTAAAATTTAAATTTACAATTTTATAGTATAATTTATTAAAAAAATTATTATTAATATATGATTATTACTATAAAGATTATATAATAATGTCTACTTTTACTGTATTCAACCTACACAATTCATTATACTATTATGAACCAAACGTCATCCAAACATCCGATGTGAAAATAAATGATTATGTAATTGTTATAAAATGGAAATAAGTGGAATAAATTAATAATAAATTGAAAATGGTTTGAAATAATTTAAATAATAAACACATTTTTATTATTCCAAAAGATAAGTAACCTCTAAGATGATTCAGTCTTAAATAAGGGACTTTCTTTTAAAAACCTATTTTAGAAGTCCATTTAAATATATCTTCCTTACATATATATTTTTAAAAAAATTATTTAATGTATTTTTAAATATATAAATAAAAGAAATATGAAATATATTTTATGACCATTTTAAATTACCTTTAATGGTTTTAAAATGGATATATATTAATTTATGTTTGGGAATCATTAAATAAAGAGAAATGAAAAGATCTCTCTTAATGTATACGCCTACAATGATTATTCCTAACATTTGATACATTATTTATTGTTGTATTCCTTTATAATATTATATGTTTTTACAATATAAAATCTTCATTCCTTATATTCTTATTATATTCAAAATGGTATTTTATAATGGATCCCATATTTTAATATCTAGAATCATTATATTGTTGATGAAAGTAATATTATTATGACTCTAACGTTTGAAATTGAAATATTTTATGTATTATGATTATATTATAGTTAATTGAATTTTTTATGATTATGATTGGTTCTATTGTAAACCAAGGATGTGTTTTTATGCTATTATTAAATAATTTGGTTTCCATTGATGATCTAATGATTATATAATCAATGATTGCCCTCTAATTAATTGGGTATAGAATTAGACCATATTATTATTCCATTTATAAGAGTGGTTGTAAGAGAGATATGAAAATTATTTACCAAGTATACTATATGTTGTATATGGATTTTCCTATGAACCATATGATTTCCCATGGTATGATATTGATCTTATGTTTAAAAAATTTATATTATTATTTTATATGGTGTCAAATATAAATTATTGAAAAAAGATATTATATTTTTTCATGATATTAAAGTTACCTTAGGAATTTAATATTTCGTTTAATATTTTTTATGAAATGATTGATTAAAATATTATTATTATATGAGGATTTATTGGGTATGAAAATTTTTATTTGGAGCTAAAAGAATATTTTGAAAAGGAAAATTTATATAAGTATTCATCATGTAATAGTATATTTATATTTTTTGTCCCATACAAAGATTTTTAATGTCTACTAATGTTTTAAAATGTTTTCATAGATTTTTAAGGATGAATATTGATAGGTATGAGGTCAAGATAAATATTGTGATTATTTTTCAATAAAGTAAAACATGTTTCATTTTATTAGTATTGTTTTATAAAGAAAATTAATAGCGAATAAATGTGTGCACCAGCAATATGTGGGATATTATTTTATAGTTATGAGCTCAATCTGTAATACTATAAATATAAAAGATATTTGGGAATTACATAAGGTTAATTATAGTCAATAACACACTATAATATCTAATTTTTCATTCCATTTACTTACATATATAGTGTTCACAATTTAAATTCATTTAAAGAAGAAAAATATGTATACATTGTGGATTGTTAAACATGAGAAAATAAATTTTCCATATTTCCAATGATAGAAAGGAAAATTTCATAATACAAATTGAAAATTATTGTTGATGGTATCATTTGAATAATTTCCTTTATCCGACATGATATATGTAAATGAATGTTAATATATATAAAAAAACATTTGTTTTGGAGCACTAAAAATTTACATTAGAAAAAATTATCATTCCTGATATTTTTGAAAATAATTATTTAAATATAAATATTTTATAAACATATGAAAATTTTAATTTCTATTTGATAACATGAACATTTATATAAGATGTTTCATAATAAAAAGAAATACAGCAAAAACTCATTTTTACATAGTAAATTTAAAATATAGATTCCTTCCACATATTGATGAAAACAAATAATATGGAAAATGCATAAAATTTATTTAAATCATTTTAATAATATTATAGAATTATAAAATGACCTTAATAAATATTTATTAATTGAAATGGAATTTTTTTAAAGTATCCAATGAATACAATCATAGATGAGGACGATTCCCGCCCAAAAAGAAGATGTACAGTCATATTTTATACAATATTTATATAATGAGCCAAGGGGGAGAAATTAAATACTGATAAGAAATTTAAAACCCCAAAAGTTATCATAATATGATAATATTATGGGGTTTTTAAAAATATATAGAATAAAAATTTCCAATACATATTATCTTTAAAAAGATATCCTAATTTGAAATGGAGACTGAAGATGAATCCATTTCAAAAAAAGGTAATTTAAGAATAAAAATAACACAAGTGTAAAACCATTAAATAGAAATTTAAAAATAATGAAAAAAATAAATTGATTATAATTAAAGGAAAAGGCCATTGAATACACTATATAATCCAAAAATGGAGTATAATATCAAACATTTCATATTGGATTGAAATTTGAGACAAATAAATCTTACATCATAATTATCTTTTGAATTGAAAACCAATGGAAGGTATAGCATTATAAGGATTTGTAAATGAATTAGATTGAATGAAAAATTAATATTAATTACTTCCATGGATAATATATACATCATAAAAATGATATAGGTGGTGAATATGAATCATATCTTAATGAACCTCAATTTAGATGCTAAAACCCTCACTATACTTTTTAACTACCTCTATTGAAATTGATTTTATTGTATAAAAAATAAATTTCCTAATAATATTTTTAATAACCATATTTAAATTTATAAACACCTATAAACTTCATTTATTTTTATTCTCTACATGTATGTTAGTTATTTATTCTCTATTTTCAATATCGGGGTGTGAGTAATCTTGAACTTTGTAATATAGCTACATAACAACAATGCTATTATTTGTCATTCCCCCGTATCATTACAATAACATAAAAGGTACGATAATTGATTATAAATAATTATTTATAATTTTATAATTGTTTTAGATAGGGTTTTTTATGATTCTAAAATATAAAATCAGCAATGATAACACTTCATTGATTTTTAATGAATAGATATTGGTATTTTAATTAATAAGTTTTATCTTAATTTTAAAATTACTGAAAAAATTAAAATAATTTTTAAATATTTATTTAATATATTATATGTAATTCCATTATCATATTCATCCTTTATATTTTTCATAGTATTGTCTAATTAGGTGGTTATACCGACCCAAACATTAATATTCCATAATTAAATGACGTATAAGGTTATGAATGTGGGTTATATTAGAATAATTTACTTATTAATGTAGAATAATTATGTTATATATATATATATACTTTTTAGGTGTTTAATCACATTTCAATACAATTTAATCATTAATAATGAAAATAAATGAAAAATGGGATACATTGCTTCTTAGAAGATGTAGTTTGCACAAACACATGCGTGCCATTTTCCTATTTATTATTGGAAAAGGTAAATGGTGTTTAGATGTTAATCCAAAATATAAAAAACAATTAGTTTACTATAAATGTTAAACACATCGGATAATGTTGGTAAATTGTATTTGTAAATGGAGTAATCGGAGAGAAAAATTGTTTGGTAAATGCTAGTATATATATTCAGAACATCAAGCTTACCAAGGTGGTTTCCTTTGAAATGGGGGGACAATAATAACTTATTGTTACTAGAATCCAAAGAAATTTGAAAATTTCTATAGGTGAATGAAATAGCGATGCTTTTCGAAATAAAATATAAATTCAAATTATACCTAAATGGGTCATGAGAGGCCCCGTTTTAAAATTGTGAGAATAATTTTTGTTGTAATTATATTATCTTAATATAAATATTGAACATGTTTCATATATCAAGAATATTATAAAATAGAAAATTATAGAGTTTATAGATTTATTAGGTGACTTAAACCTCAATTTCTCAATTAGAAAAATCCTTTTAACACATTTACCCCTCAGATAACGCTTTTTACCATTTTGGATTTTACTACAATAAATAATATTTACCTATGTGACTAATTTTTATCCCTAAGATAAAATTTTATTTCTGAAATAATATTAACCTTATAATGTTAAATTTAAAATCCCTTTGGTCAGATACATTTTCTATAATTTGATATAACTAATTTATTATATAATTAATGTATAATGTATTGAACAAAATATTAGAGAATATTACAACACATGTTTTAAAATATTAAACTCTTGTTTTTTAAGTAAAATAAATAAAATAAAATTATTAATAACAATTACAAAAAATATTTTTTATTTAAAATGGATTAAAAATTTACTATTTCATACTTCTATGTTATTAATGTTATAAAATTCAATACATTTATAAAAATGAAAATTGTTACTATTCATCTATAAATCATTCTTTTCAATGAAATACCCACAAAATATTCTGAGAAAATATTGATATAATAATTAAAAAATGATGTTTATTTTTTGAAATTAAAAATATGACATTTTATAATTTAATTTATAAATATAAATATCATGAAAAATATTTCATTAGAAATAATAATCTTAAAATAACAGAAATTACTAAATGTAATTTCTATATAAAATAATAAATATATCATTAATTAGTCGATGTTATATTACATTGACATCATTATTTAAAAAAATATAATAATATTAATTTAATAAAATCTATACTGTATAAAAGGGAACATTTATCAAATTTATTTAATAAAACAATGAACAGACTAAATTTATATAAAATGACCATTATATTTATTTATATTAATATTTCATAGTTTAGATACTTCTATTTATACCCACTAATCCAATGACTAGGTTTTAATAATATCACTTTCGACTAAAGAAAATATTCCATTTTTTCATTTCTATCCTCTTATTTATGTATAAAAAATATTAACTTAACATTTATTTATTGGAAATAAATAGAAAAATTTTAGGTCGTTACATTAGAGTTTTTAAATTTTCTATAGACTCTATTCCCATTCTCTATGTGTATCACAAACTTGAGTTAATACAAGGTATTTATAGTCATTAGTTGATATCCACTTCTCAAAACATGTGGTCATATATAGAGTAAGTGGTTGTATACGGAGTATATAGAAATCAAGTGTAAGCTGACTACAAAATGTCTGATGTAGGAACTATATGAGGTATTGAAATGTAAAATTTTCCACCACCTATGGCTAAATTATGTGATGTTTTCCTAGAATAATTTTCAATTCACTGCCTAAACAAGCCATATAAATTCATTCTGCAAAGAATGTTCTTTTGGTAGGAAATATGGGTTCTTCATGAAGAAACACATATGATCATGAGGGAATATTTATAAATGATGCAGATTCATTATGGATCAAAAACATTCATTACAAAAAAAATTCCATGTTATTTTTTACTCAAATATCTCCCATTATATTATCTAAGATTTCATGGGTGCCATCTTTTTTTTTATAATAATTTTATCATCATTATGGGGTTTGAAATCATCATAAATAGAGGGAAACTCCCTACACCATAATAATACCATTTTAATGGAAACAAAGGGTCCTAGTCTATTTTTATTATATCTGTGATATATCATTATTTCATAAAAAAATTCAACAATATAGTGAGTGAATATTAGTGAAACAATCATTTTTAAAGATAAACTCTAATATATTATCAATACATATAGGATATATATTGAAACTACTATTTTATTATATGGATAGATCAAAATATTAATAATCTTGTATTTCATAATAGAATAAATAATTTTTATGTGGTTTTACAATTTTTTAGTAGGACTTGTGGATTTACTACGTCTGACTTTGTTAAGTTAATTTGATGTAAAGTTGTTGTGAAATTCCATTTCACATCATTCTAGTTGATGAAATTGAGAGATTTCTGAAATATAAGAGTAAATTCCACACTATTTTTGGGTTGGTTTAGGGAGACAATAACATGGCGATTTGAAGTTACATAAAACCATATAAGGACAGATATATCTTCGAAAAATCATCATACATGGAAAATAATAAAATCCATTGGTATGAAAATACCCATATCATGAATTCTCCATCCTATTTTTGATGTTGTATGTATGGTGAATATCATTAAGTTAGTAATGATAATATTGCTAATTATGATGGTTGTGCAATGGCCTCTGGATCCCCGATCATATCGTAAGGACTCCCAAAACCTATAGTGGTGGTATCAAATTCACTCTATGTTAAATAATTCTTTTGGAAGAAGTGAACATTGACACCAATGAGTGCATCATGGGTACATACTGAGGAGGAATCACATCCATTATATATTCATCATTAACACTCTTCATTAATTAATGATCGTCAACTATATAATCAACATGAGGTGTTATCTCATAGAAACATCATGTTATTACCCATTAGTGTGTTGTTTATTCAGAACCTCAATAAATTTGACCTATTCCATAAATGAAATATCTCATTGATCATGAATCGGATAAATCACACTGGAGGTGGAATATATATACATGGTTTCACATCCCATTAATGTTGTATTAGAAGTTAATCATATCATATGACATATTGTAAATGTGGGACCGTATACTAATATATGATATTTTTATTATTTGGTTATATGAAACCCCTAAAATAGATATTTTTATTAGGATCTAGGTATATCATATAATATGATATACCCTATTTTATGTTTATATTCATTAATAAACCAACTCTAATAAAATACCATAAGCACTTAATATAAAACATCACAACTTATTGTGAATCTATCCAATACATATTGAGATATTGGTTATTCAACTATGTTCATTTTCAAAAAAATAATTTTCTCAAACGTAATTCTTATCTAGATTCTGGATTGAATGAATTTTTAGGCCTTAGTATAATTAAAAAAAAATATGAATTCCATATTTAATTGATGTGACAAATGAACAGCCTTATAAAAGGAATTAATATTATTCTAGATTCTAAATGGGTTGGTATCATCCCAATCAAAGATACCTATTTATCTAATGAACATGTCCACTACTAAATGTATTATATATATTTATCATATTTATACAACTTCATATAAACTCAATGTACTATTTATACCTTTATCTTCTTCACCACACTCTCAGCAATTCCCTACGCATCAGTGGTTGTGATTCTTTACTCCCCTCCCTGTAAGATGGGAGGATTCTCAACCATTGTCTTCACCTTAGGTTTGGTCAAAATCCTTTCTCCAATTAAAAATTCTAATTCTCTTACTATGATTTTTATTATTTCATTAATCCTGAATGTACCTGATCTATTGGAAGGTTTTCCTCACCATTAAATATTGATATCAGAGTTCAATGATGCTTCTAGTATCCTAAATTTTTCCTTGGATGATGGATTATTACATCACATTACTTCTATTTATTCTTTTGATTGATTTTGTTTTCAGATCTAAGGGTTTGTTGGAACGTGCGATAGTGGGGTTTATTAAGATGAATGAGATCATGATATTGTTTATGTCAATGTATGGTTTGATAACAGAATAGTACAATGATCATTGAAAATGATATGGGTGTTATTTATATATATAATCCATTGGCCATATGAATTCAATATAAAATTTAAATCTCATTTCATAGTGATCTAGGTAAGATTCCCGGAAATCCCCCAATGCATTCAAAACACCTTTATTATTTAATTTTTTGGATGTATGGTATGTCAATTCTTATGTTATGATAGTAGAATAGATTTTTTTAGTCATACTATTTGTCCCATTATTTTTGTGTAGCCTTATATTTCAAAGGAACTTGAGGAGTGGTTGACGATAAAAATGGGAGAATAATGTTGTTGCAAGAAAGAAATCATTTTTTAAAATTTGACAGGTATTTTTTCATCCCATGGTAATATGGGTTATCTAGAAATATCCACTCACCATTGTATTCATAATAGGAATGTGGTGCAAGATCCGATGATTATGGAGCCATTTTTATAAAATGACCTAAAGGTGGACCATATGAGTACTAATGAGATGGTCTATTTAACAATAATAAAAAAAGTGGCAATAACCAAGAATACAAAGAAGAAGTTAGTAGGAATTTATGACTGTCTCAGGCTTGACTTGAGGGAAATCAATTTAAAAAGCTAGAATTATGTTCATTCAAGGGGGAAATAAGAGGTGCATGAAGGTTTTTAATAATTCCCCAATAGTAGAGAATTTATTTATTCAAAATATATAGTGGTTTTTAGATAGGTGTGTGATCCATATCATGATGTAACGGTCCTTGTGATAGATGTGGGTGGTCCCAGATGGTGTAATAACTCGAAGAGTACATTATCCAGATAGAGGCTTGGGGTTAATTCACTTAGTGATTAATGTCCTATAAGGACCATCAATAGTATTAAACTGGGAAACCATTTTGATGGGATATAAATTATGGGTATGTCACTAGGGCAATGAGGTTCAACATAGGAGGACTATTTTAAGGATGAGCAAGGATCCTTTGGGGCAGAGATAGATGATTTGAGATTGATCTAATTCTTAGGATTTTCTGCAAAGAGAGACATAGTAAAATAATTCCCCACCCATGAAGGACGAAATTGAAGAAAGTAAATTGGGATTAAGGGAGTTTTATTATAGTCAAATGGAAGAAATCTAAAGGGAGGAAAAATTACTCCGATTTTCGAAGACCAACATAGAGACGGTTTAAGAAAAATTAAATACTAAGGGAAAGTGATAGTGATGAATCTAATAATGGAAATACATTGGATCAATTTTTACATTATGTGGAAGATTTTATTGAGGAGGACTTACTGATTAAGGCATCCCAAGAAGAATAAAAAGGAAAATTGAATGATTACATCATATTTACACAAATGACACAAAATTTGTATGGTTCTAAAAAAAAGAAAATATTTTGATAGGAGTTTTCAAAGAAAAGATATAAAATTTGGAAGAGTTTATTAAATTGTGGGACATGATAGGTTATTAATTTGAAGAAATCATCAAGGATGATCCAGAAACCAAGGTACATGCACTACACTAAAAATTATATGGGGATAATTCTTCTAATAGACATAAATTTAATTTCAAAAAAAATATGTTCTTTCTGATTTCTCTCATCACTAAATGGAGAATTTCATTTAGTACCACTAGAAGATGGTGCTCTAACTATCATAGGAATCCCTCAAAGAACAAATAATGATAGGTACTCTTCATCCAACATGTTTGTAAACAATATGAATCTAGACGAATGAACTCAATCACTAATATTTTTTTATGAAGTCCATTTAGGAATATGTGATATTTCATAGAATCACTAACTCCATCCTTGATTGAAAAGTAACCATCTCATTGTGCTAGTCGATAAACACATTTTCTATTTGTTTGACATATTGAATACCCATGAGCATCAATATCCACTTCTACCACACCTAATCATGATGAAAAAATATAAATAAATATTCCTTAAATAATTTCCATGCCATTCCATCATAAAATATGGATGGACTACAATCCTTCCACTAATATAGATATGGTACCATGAAAAAACCCATGTTTCCTATCTCTCTCATGGCTTCAGGTGTCTCTAATGACATGAATTTTCTTCTAAATTCTTCAAAGAACTCTTTAGAATCTATAGGACCTAGATCAACATGTACAATAGTATAAAATTGAAGGGATTCGAATCGTAACACTCTGTTATGACTAATGACGATTCAAATAAAAAAATTGACGCATCTAAAACCTACAATATAGATTTTATATATTCCTTTTGGAATTTTCTTGCTATAATAATCAAAATTTCATGAAAATATGTGACTAAATAAATAAAAAACCGAATTATGTTCAATATAAATATATATTGTACTAAATATTAGCTCATTATAGTAAATCTCAAGACATCCCACAAATCAATTCAAAACGAAGGTCAAAACAAAAAATATATATCCTTATATACCATTTTTAAATTCCAAGATTTATATTTCAAATCCAAATCATCATTTAAAATCAAAATTTTGAATTCCAAGGAACCATTTCAAATATAAAAACCAAAAAATTTCATTTAAACCCATTTTTCTTCATAAAATCAATCTTATAGTTTTTTAAATTCCAATCCTTTCTTTTTTTGAAAACAAACATAAAATTACCAAACACCAACCAAAACCAAATAAATAAAAACCCATCACACCAAAACTTGATTATGAGGGACTAGTATTGTAACAACCCAATATTTTATGATAATTATTCTTTTTAATTTCATTGATGTCTTGTGTTGTACGCTACACCAAAATTAGCTTGTGCTATGTGCAACACCGTATTAGCTTGTAGTGTACGCAACACTATTCTTGGCTTGTGTTACACACAATTTCAAGTTTATTTTCTACACAACATTAAGTAGAGAATTTGTTTAATGTATAAATGAAATATGTTTTGATTATGTTATATGAAACAACAAAGGGATCTTGAACTACACACAACCTTTACTTGTATTTCATTACACGCAATCACGACCTTCCTCGATAGCGTGTATAGTACGCAATACCGGGTTTCGCTAAATAGCGATATATTATTATAATATTATGAACTAGCTGTTATGAATAGTATTAACTACAATTTGAATGTTATAACATAATTATTCATCTTGCACATTTTCTATAACATCATATGAGAACAAAATAAATTTTTCGACTAAAAAAGTATTTAAAAAAATGCAGTTTTGCCGCCTTTTGTTGGCACACCCACATTAAATTTAGTTTTTGACTTTTTTATAAGTCAGATTTGACAAAATAAAATTCTTCTTTGGAATCAGGATATAAAAATTTACTTTGGATAAAATTTTCATACTATTCTGATAACTTTCATATTTTAATGAATAGTAAAAACACACTATATTTTAATTAAAAACAATTTTTCATCGCAATAATTTATATAGTTAAATTATATTATTTAATGTTTTTAAATTATAAATAGAATATATTTTTACCATTTAATATAATTTATGTCATTTCCATTTTTTAACATTGAATTCATTGGTAAAAAAATTTCAATCTTTGGAAATGTTTTAACTTTTAAAACCTGTTTTCTTAACAACGGTATTAATTTAAAATTAATTACTACAAATTCTGTGTTTTGAATTTCAGAAAATGGATTCCATATTTGAATTCCCTGGGTCCAAATTATGTTTATATGTTACTTTTTTTTTTGATATTATGAATAATAACTATGGTAATGTTTATTTACTGTAGTTAAAGGTAAATCAGGTAATTAAGAGTAAAAATGAGATTAGAAAATTACCCTAACACTTTTACTAATATTATTTGATGATTATATTTTACCCTAAATCATATTTGGGTAGAAATTGAATCTAATGGAACCCACTTTTATTTGATTAAGACCTTTTATTAATTTTATTTGAAGGAAAGTGAAATGTCTCAGTCAAACATTAATAATTATATTATTTTTAATATATGTTTTTACAGAATATAAATTCAATTATAAATACTCATTTGAAAGATAAAACGATTTTATTTATCATGGTAATTTATTTGTAATTTTTAAGAAGCATTTAATTACATTAATAGCTTATTCATTAATGATGAAGAAATTATTTATTTAGTGAAAAATCATTAATATAGTTTTTATTAAAAAACAAATACCTATCAAAAGAACTAGAAACATGACCAAAAATTATTTGTCGAGTATATCTATACCCTAATAATCCAGGTGTCTATTTATGGACAATTGGGAGCCTTATAAAACCAATTAGGACATTTATATTATTTTATTTCAAATGATGTCAAAGATGTCACCTTCATAATTTGATAAATATAATAATTTAAATGTTGTGATTTTAAGATGATAAATTCGAGTAAAAATATTATTATAAAATTTATTATATTTATATTCATTATAGGATCTTAGTTCTAATTTTTATGAAAAAATAAGTATATTAAATAATTATACAAAAATGTTGTAGTAATTATTTTATTAAGAGATATACCAAATAAATGGTTTTAAAAATATTAAATTAAATAATATATGAACAAATTAATGTGCCCCATGAATTGTTTTCAATTAATATTACATTTTATGAGTCTATTATATATTTTTGTTCAAACATATCTTCTATGTGTTTTTTATTTAAATTCAAATAATGAATAGTGTCAAAATTGACACTATTGATATTTTATAAAAATAACTTATTATTAAATTATTTAACAGTCACAAAAATATTTAAAAACTTCAAATTGAAAATTATATGGTCTAAAAGGTTATAAATTATCCAATTATGGGAAATTAACAACATTTAATTATGTATTTATAACAATTTATAATTTAGAACTTTATTACCACAAAAAATTTAAATAGATTAAATAATGATAAATCAAGTTGATAAGGATTAAAATAAACATAAAACATGTATAAATTTTATTGTTTGATGATATTACAACCCTATATCATCTATGATTTAAATTGAGTCATTTGTGGAGGTTTTTAAGTGGGGTTTCAATTTATTATTAATTAATATTTTTATGGTTTCCAAAAGTGCCCCTCTCCTCCCTTATAAAAGGGCACCTCCTCCCTCTTCACTTTACACAATTTTGAGCCTTAAAGATTGTCCAAAACCTACCAATTTACCTTATCAACTTCCCTAGAAACATTATAGAGGTTCTAGACTCCTCAAAATACCAAATCTAGTGCCTTAAGAGGAGGATAAGAAGAGGCACGTCAAAGAAGAGGTAATATCCTTTACCGATTATTTTCAATTTATTTGTTCTTATAATTATTCTTATTTATTTGTTTCATCATAAATTAATAACATAATTATCAATAATATACTGATATGTTATTATAAATATTAAAAAACCCTATTTCATCTTCTATCCATCCTACGGAAAAAGAAATCACCGCGCGTGCATACGTACGAAATACTGTCTCCACGCCGTGGTGTAATCTATTTTCCACCACCACCGTACAAGCATGGGTATAATGGATTAAATAAATAACTATATATGATTATTGGAAAGTGATATTTATTCTTAAATATTATACATACACTTCAATACAATTCCACGATCATGGGAACGATATCATCGCTCGTGCGTACGTATGGACTACCGTCTCCACGAACGTGATGCGATTCATTTTCCATGATTAAACATTCAAGTATGATTATAAAGTATATATAATAAATAATCATGAAATATATTAAATTATAATGAGACTTTATTTCTGTACAAATATGTTTCATTTACTTAATTACATATAATTCAATAAGGAAACGAAAACAGCGTTCATGCGTACGTACGGCCTACCGTCTCCATGAACGGTGTATTTCATTCCATTTATCGATCTATCATATATATTTATATGCTGAATATATATTATATATCAATCATGTTTAAAATTCTGAAATTAACTAAATCAGTATATATTTAATAATATCAATAACAACATGTTGAAACACATAGATAAATGAAACGATTTAACCCAAAACGCTGATTTAAAATGGAATTTACAAAAGAAAATGTAATATAAAGTCATAAGTGAACCATATTTGATATGATAACAATAAATATGATTCTGTAATAAGTAAATGTCATTATTTAAATCATTATACAGGAGGTTTGGATTCATATGAAGCATATCGGACATAAGGTAAGGGATAACTTTTCCAATCTCGTTTTTATCCGAATTCTTTATTCATAAGTATTTACTGGGGTTATATTTATCATCCATGTCCCTATTTTATAAAAATGGTTTCGTGTACGTTTAATGTACTTTTTACCCATTTTTTAATTTTACTACATGGTATGAAAGGAATCTTTCTATTATTTACCATACGAGGAACTTTTTGACTTTTCCAGGAAAAGTACGAGAAAAATGTTTTTTTAACTTATATGGCATGAACAGATTTTTACAGTTTCATAACATGTAATTTTCATGAAGCTTCCTCTACAAGATTTCATGAATATTTTCAAAAAAATACTTTTCTTTTAAAATTTCTTGGGATTTCGTGAAAAAAAATTATTTTGAAAAAGAAAGGATATTTTCCTCAAGAATTCATTTCAAGTATTTTATCAAAACCATTTTCCATCTAAGATTAAATTATTTCATATGTGTATGTTTCATGTATAATGTCTCTATTAATTACATTGTTTCACTTTTCTTATGATGAAATGATATCCATTTTTTTATATGGATTATGTTATGATGGTATGATGTTTATGAAAACCATTATATTCTTGAGCTATGATGAATGATTTATGTTTATGTTATGGAACACGTAAGAATTATTTCATTATGAGATGGGTAAGACCTATATCTCCCTCCAATGCATTGGGTAATGATTTATATCTCACAAGATATACATTGATGGAATTGTATGTTAATCCGGTTCAGTGATACAGGACTGGAACGAGGAGTGAACTCGATTCAGAAAAGGACTTTGTCCACTAAGATGGTCTTGGCAGCAATTCCTTGGCTACTATAGAAATCATATGAAGTTCTTAATGTTTTTTCACAATTACACGTTTTATTCCCATTCAATTTTATCATGATTGATGTTGCTTTATGATATATGCCTTACGTACATCCAAGATTTATGTCTTCGCTCATGATTTTGATTTTTAGATTTTATATTCATGTTTTTGCAAGCAAATGTTTATGGATTGTTTTATGTTCTCCATGTTTACCCTTACTGAGCATTTGAGCTCACCCTTTTTATGTTTTCTTTTCCCCAGGATATAAAGAAAGGTTTTAGGTAAGAAAACAAAAGGGGAAGAGCTTTATGAGAGATGTTGGATATCTTTCACCATGATTAGAAGATTGCGTTCTGAGTTTCCAAAGACACTAAACTATTGCGATCATTGATTGTTGGTTTTTTTTATGTATTTAGTATTCCGAAAAAGTAATGTAATGTCCATGTACGTCAGGTTTGGGGTCTCTACAATTGGTATTAGAGGAAATGTTTAGTTAACCTTCGGAAACTAGGATGCAATAACTTTTATGAGATCGCTAGAGATATTTCTATGGTGTGTCAATGGATGTTCCTAAGGTTATGTATAAGTATAGGTTACAATCCTAGAATTATGATAATGATTGTGAATAACCTATGATTACACCTAAGATGTTAGATATTGGAAGTAATCCCATTGATTATGTTTTTTTACTAGAATGATTTTTTCCTCTCACATTATTCTTTTTAGGTCTTTAAAAATTTCTGGAAACAAGAAGATTCATGATTATGGAGGATATGATGAAAAATAGAATGATATTCTTCATGAGAAACCAAATAAAACAGGATTTGGAAGTCCAAAAATCGTTATTATGCCTAATCAGCAATCTCATAATATGATCAATAATCTCAACTTTTGTAAGTTTCCTAACTCAGCTAATAAGAGAAGGATGGAGTTTCATGATGATCGTAGAGGAAAGAAAGTTCAGTTTCCATCATGTAAATCATGTGGTATGAGGCATCAGGGAGAATGTTTCAAAGGAACTGGAAGACGCTTTGGGTGTGGAAAAGAAGGACACAAAGCCAGTAATTGTAAAGTAAAAGGTTCATTTAACACCATGGACATGGATACTGGTAATGGTAAGACATCAACAACGGTTAAATGTTTTAAATATGGAATGTATGGGAATTACGCAAACAAATGCTCTAAGGGAAAATTTCATTAAGAGAATCAGCATGGTCATATGGGTAGTATTTATGTTGAGGATAATGAAGAGACTACAAATGATATATGAGATGAAATAAATGATGAATCTCATTCAGTGGTTTAAGAAGGTAGTGGAATTATTGTGTGTTTATCAAGAATAATGTATGGTACTATGGAATAAAGAAAGATCTAAGGATTGTTAAACAGTAGTCTTTCCTTGAGTTTTTGAAAGTATATGATGAATGGTACTGGTAACCATGAAATGTTATTCAAATATTTTTAGAAGGTATATGATATGTGCATAATGAAAGGATAAGAAGATAATGATATGTTTGAAAGTATTAATGATCTCATGATTTGTATAAGGACAATGTGATATCATGGTTTGAGTATACAGATTTTTGGGATTTTGGTATGTGGAAAGAGTTAAATTTATACAACATTCATGTTTTCACTAAGGTTCAATGGGTATTCATTTTTCAAGAGAATACATGAATAAGGAATTTACATGTTTGAAATGTGACCAACAAGATATATATATCTTACGATATACCAGAGATAAATGATTGTATTCAATGCTTGGTAGATGACCTTTCTAGTAATCGTTTTATTTATACAATTTGATTAGAAAGAAGTATTTTGGATAAACCTAAATATTGGAATAGATTAAGTTTGACATTAGATAGTATTAATTAAGGCTAGTACTTTTTTGTTATGTTATAATTGTATAGTTTTAAAAAAGGACAACCCATAGGACGAGCTACAACTCATCGCGTCAGACAATGTTGTGGGAATTGAACTCACAACTGATGTGCGACAGGCCTTTATCGCTTACTACAGGCCTACAGGAAGTCCCTGGTTAGTAGAAACTAGTTTTATTTCGTTATGTAGGATGATGGATGAAGTATAAGTCCATTTTGGAACCATATTTGATTAATCTCACCATAGATGGAATTATGTATATAACTTTTTCTAACTCATGTTTCAGACAGATGGAATGACCTATTATTCTATCACATGATCTGCTAAAACTTCGCAAAAGACAAATTCAACTTCATTTCATTAAGAGATGAAGTGGAAATTGTTCGAGGAATGAGCAGCGTTGAGATTGTAACAAAATCAAGTAAGTATTTATTTTAATTCAAAAATTATTCAACGTTTGGGAAATGATCTTGAAAACCAAAAATATTGTCCTAGTGCTCTAATATCTGATGAATCATATGGTAGCTTAGATCATCAAAAATTTATGGCATTGTGACTGTTGGATTTTTTCATAGCCCTGTTCTCTACCACTCTCCATCAGAACTTAACGATAATATTTCTCTTCTATATCCATATTTTCACCTTTTTTCTCCTATGTGGGAACCCAAGTGATGAGTTAATTTGGGTATCTGTTTTTTTCTAACGTTCAATTTTTAAAATTTACGTTTTAGTATTCCTTTTTACGATGTGGGTTTCTATGAATGAAACTTTCAAGTAGTAAACCATTTATTACCCCGACAAATTTTGAGGGCGAAATTCATTTTAAGGTGGGTAGAATGTAACAACCCGAGATTTTATGATAATTATTATTTTTATTTTCATTGATGTCTTGTGTTGTATGCTACACCAAAATTATCTTATTCTATATGAAACACCGTATTAGCTTGCAGAATACGCAACACTATTCTTGGCTCATGGTACACACAATTTCAAGTTTGTTTTCTACACAACATTAAGTATAGATTTTGTTTACTGTATAAATGAAATAAGTTTTTATTATTCTATACGCAATAACAAAAGGATCTTTCACTACATGCAACCTTGACTTGGCTGGCATTACATGCAATCGTGACCTTCCTCGATAGCGTGTGTAGTACGCAATACAAGGTTTCACTAAACAACGATATATTGTTATAATATTTTGAAATAGCCTTTATGAATAGTATTAAATACATTCTGAATGTTATAACATTATTATTCATCTTACACATTTTCTAGAACATCGTATGAGAAGAAAATAAATTTTTCGAGTAAAATTAGTATTTTTAAAAAAAATGCAGTTTTGCCGCCTTTTGATGGTGCACCCACATTGAATTTAGTTTTTGACATTTTTATAAGTTAAATTTGACAAAATAAAATTCATCTTTGGATTCAGGATATAAAAATTTACTTTGTATAAAATTTTCATATTACTCTAATAACTTTAATATTTTAATGAATAGTAAAAAACGCTATATTTTAATTAAAAACAACTTTTTTCATCACAATAATTTATATGGTTAGATTATAATATTAAATGGTTTTAATAAATAAATAGAATATATTTTTAACATTTAAAATAATTTATGTCATTACCATTAATTTTACGTTGATTTAATAAGTAAAAACATTTCAATCTTTGGCGATGTTTTAACTTTTAAAACCTGTGTTCATAACAAAGAGATAAATATTAAATTAATTACTGCAACTTCTGTGTTTTGAATTTTCAAAAATGGATTCCATATTTTAATTCAGTGGGACCAAATTATGTTAATAGGTTACTTTTATTTTTTTTGGTATTATGAATAGTAACTATGGTAATTTTTATTTACTTTAGTAAGAAGTAAAGCGGGTAATTAAGGGTAAAAAGAATATTATAAAATTACCCTAACACTTGTCCCAAAATAATTGGATGATTATATTTTACCGTAAATAATACTTGGGTAGAAATGGAATCTAATGGAACCCACTTGAATTTTATTAAGACCTTTTATTTATTTTATTTAAAGGAAAGTGAAATGCCTTACTCAAACATTTATAATTAGATTATTTTTAATATATGCTTATACAGAATATAAATTTGATTATAAATACTCATTTTAAAGCTAAATTTTTTTCATTATAATGTTAATTTATTTGTAATTTTTATGAAATATTTAATTACATTAATAGCTTATACATTGATGATGAATAAATTGTTTAATTTGTGAAAAATCAATAATATAGTTTTTATTAAAATAAAAATACCTATCAAAAGGACCATAAACTTGAAAAAACATTATTGGTCGAGTATATCTATACTCTAATCATCCAAGGGTCTATTTGTGGACATTTAAGAGTGTTATAAAACCGATTAGGACATTTATATTATTTTATTTTTAATGATGTCAAAGATGTCACCTTTATAATTTAATAAATATAAAAATTTAAATGTTGTGATTTTAAGATGATAAATTCGAGTGAAATTATTATTATGAAAGGTATTATATTTATCTTCATCATAGGATTTTATTTATAATTTTTATGCCACAAATAAGTATATTAAATTATTATACAAAAATGTTGTAGTAATTATTTTATTAAGAGATATACCAAATAAATGGATTTAAAAATATTAAAATAAATAATATATGAACAAATTAATGTGCCCCATGATTTTTTTTGATGAATATGTCATTTTATGAATATATTATATAGTTTTTTTCGAACATATATTCTTTCTGGTTTTTATTTAAATTCAAATAATGAATAGTGTCAAAATTGACACTATTGATTTTTTATAAAAATAACATATTATTAAATTATTTTAAAATAACCAAACTATTTAAAAACTACGAATTGAAATATATATGTTAAAAACGATTATAATGTACCCAATTATGGGAAATTAGAAACATTTAAATATTTATATATAAAAATTTAAAATTTAGAATTTTATTACCACAAAAAAATTAAATAGATTAAATAATGATAAATCAAGTTGATAAGGATTAAAATAAACATAAAATATGTCTAAATTTTATTGGATTATGAGAATAAAACCCAATATCTTCTCATATTATAATTGAGTCATTTTTTAAGGTTTTTAAGTGGGTTTTCATTTTATTATTAATTTAAATTTTTAAGGTTTCCAAAAGTGTCCCTCTCCTCCCTTATAAAAGGGAACCTCCTACCTCTTCTCTTTACACAATTTGGAGCCTTCAAGATCAGACAACCCCTGCCCATTTCCCTTATAAACTTCCCTAAATACTTTATAGAGGTTCTGGGCTTCTGAAAAGACCAAATCTAGTTCCTTTATAGGAGGTTAAGAATAGGCGCATCAAAGAAGAGGTAATATCCTTTACCGATTCTTTTCAATTTATTTTTTACTATACTTCTTCTTCATTATCTGTTTCATCATAAATTAATAACAACAGTATCCCTGATATACTGATATGTAATTATAAATATTAAACAACCCTATTTCATCTTCTATCCATCCTACGGAAAACAAAATCATCGCGTGTGCGTAGGTACGGAATACCGTCTCCACGTCGTGGTGTAATATGTTTTCCACCACCACCTTACTTGGATGTGTATAATGGTGTAAATAAATAACTATATATGATTATTGTAAATTTTTATTTATTCTTAAATATTATACATAAACTTCAATAAAATTCCATGATCATGGGAATGATATAATCGCACGTGCGTATGTACGGACTACCGTCTCCACGAACGCGATGAGATTCATTTTCCATGATTAACAATTCAAGTATGATTATAAAGTATAAATAATAATTAATAATGAAATATATTACATAATAATGATACTATATTTATGTACATATATGTTTCATTTACTTAATTCATTTTAATTCAATAAGGAAATGAAAACAGAGTTCATGCGTACGTACGGCCTACAGTCTCCATGAACTGTGTATTTCATTCAATTTATCGATCTATCATATATATATTTATATGATTAATATATATTATATATAAATAATGTTTTCCATTCAGGAATTATGTAAATCAGGATATAATTAATAATATCAAGAACAACATGTCGAAACACGTACGATAAATGAAGCGATTTAACCCAAAACGCTACTTTAACATTGTATTTACAAAAGAACAGGTAATATAAAGTCCAATGATAACCATATATAATATCATAACAATGAATATGATTATGTAATAATTCAATGACATTATTTAAATCATTATTCAAGAGGTTTGGATACATACGAAGCATATATGACATAAGGTATGGGATAACTTTTCCAATCATGTTTTTATCCGAGATTGTTTATTCGTAAGTATTTACTGGTGTTATATTTATCATCCATGACCCTATTTTCTAAAAATGGTTTAATGTATTTTTAATTTACTTTTTAATCATTTTTACCACTACTACATCGTATTAAGGAATCTTTCTTTTTTTACCATACGAGTTACTTTTTGACTTTTCCGGCAAAAGTACGAGAAAAATGTTTTTTTAACTTATACAGCATGAACAAATTTTTACGGTTTCATAACGCCTAATTTTCATGAAGCTTCCTCTACAAGATTTAATGACTATTTTAAACAAAATACTCTTCCTTTAAAATTTCATGTCATTTAGTTAAAATAAAATGATTTTGAAAAAGAGAGGATATTTTCGTCAAGAATTCATTTCAAGTATTTTATCAAAACAATTTTCCATCTAAGATGAAATTATTTCATATGTGTATGTTTCAAGTATAATGTCTCAATTGTTTACATGGTTTAACTTTTCTTATGTTGAAATGATATCCATTTGTTCTATATGGATTATGTTATTATGGGATGATGTTTATGAAACCCATTCTATTATTTGGGTTATTATGAATGATTTATTTTTATGCTTTGGAACACGTAAGAATTATTTCATTATGAGATGGGTGAGACCTATATCTCCCTCCAATTCATTGGGTAAATATTTATATCTCATGAGATAGACATAGATGGAACATTAAGTTAATCTAGTTCATTGATACAGGATTGGAATGAGGATTGAACTCGATTCAGAAAGGGACTTTGTCCACTAAGATGGTCTTGGAAGCAATGCCTTGGCTATTTTGGAAATCATATCAAGTACTTAATGTTTTTTCACAATTACATGTTTTATTCACATTATATTTTATCATGATTGATATTCCTTTATGATATATCAATTACATACATCCAGGATTTATGTATTTGATCAAGATTTGGATGTTTAGATTTTATGTTCATGTTTTTGCATTAAAATGTTTATGGATTGTTTTATATTCTCTATGTTTACCCTTAATGAGCATTTGAGCTCACCCTTTTTATGTTTTCTTTTTCCCAGGATATAAATAATGGTTTTAGGTAAGAAAAAAAAGGGGAATATCTTTATGGGAGATGTTAAATATGTTTCACCATGATTAGAAGATTGTGTTCTGAGATTCCAAAGACACTAAACTATTACGATCATTGAGTGTTGGTTTTTTTATGTATTAAATATTCCAAAAATGTAATTTAATGTCAATGTAATTCATGTTTGGGGTCTCTACAAGTATCTATGTATGAAATGCACACATTGTTTAGTGACCCATGATGCAATCACAAAACAATCACTGGATGTCATGTTGAACTAGGAACTCGGGATCCACATTGTTTTATAGTGAATGGGACATCACTAAATGACAGTAGTTCATATCCCATTATTATCCCAAAAAATTATTATATCCTTTGAAGAATCCAAAAATAACATCATAATAAACTAAAATACCAAATAATTTAATATGAATAATTTTCAATTCAATACTAATAGTTGACATCACAAGGTAAATTGAAGAAGATAATGGATAAGTGTTTATTACACTTATTGTACAAGCCTTTGACATTTTGAAAAAATATATAGAATCTATTATAAATATGAATTACTAATGAAAATCTTGGAACCTATGTATCAAAAAATAGACATCCCTGACACCATTTTGAAACACGCCAACTCTGGGTAACCCAATAACTGGGCACCTGATGTCTCCCATGATATAGATGAGGTGTGTTCCTAATCACCCCTCACAAGAAAAAAGTTCCATGTGATTAAATAAGATATTTTTTCATGTAATTTTACCAATAATTAAAATATAATTTAAAGACCATACATTTAGAATTATGATGTGACAACTCTTTATAACAACGTTCCCTGTGATTCATTTACTATATATATAAAAAATAATGAAAAATAAACTAGGCACCACTACAATACTTAATGATAATAAAATTAAAATAAAATCAACACCAATTGAAAAAAACACCATTTTAATTAAAAAGATACAATAATTATACAAAAAACAAAAAATATATAACTAACAAGAAATCTATGTGACATCATGGCCACTACCAACATCCAAACCAATATAGAACATGTGAAATTCTAAAAAAACATAAAGTTTTAAAATATATTAAAGCTAGAAATGTTGATTGGAACAATTATGGTGTGAGAATAAAATTACATAGAATGTATGAACGAAATAGTCCATTTATTTCCTCTATGAATAAAACCCAAACATACTAGTTTGAAGATACATATAGAATATATGTTTTTATACCTGAAAGGAAACAAACTACAAGCTTTCATAGGAACCCATTTTTAAAACACATAATTTTTATTGAATTATTTGAGGAATTAATTTTAATTAAAAAGATAACATTTGAAAATAATACATTTAATACCATTTGAAACCACATGTGAAGGTACACAAACATAACAAAAAGAAAAACATTAAATAAGAAAATGAACCTAATTAACAATGTTGTAATAAAAGGAAAACCATTTACATTACAGAATTATAATTAATCATTAAAATGTTATATAAAAGAGTACAAACCATATAATTGGATTATATAATTAAAATTAAATCATAAGTAATCTTGAGAAATTCATAAATTACAATTAGTTGAACCTTGACATATATTGGTTGGAACCATATTCCAACCTATCAATGCATGCTTATGTCTATATCCAATTTCCCTCTATATACAAGACTCACCCATGGAACTCCCCATTGTCCAATCATAACATAATATATATAGTCTATCTAATCGGGGCTACAAATTGATTATATATCACCCTTAAATAATATCACTAGGATCCCCATGATTGTAAAAATTTGTGGTGATGTATCATTTTCACAAAAAAATATCAATTGAAAATCACCCATGCCAATTTTCTCCTATACACTTGTAAAGACCTGGAAATTTCAAGGAATTTTTTTTATTAAATACTTTGGAATTTTACGAGTCTGTTGCTTTTGACAACACTTGATTCTGAGGCCCGGTGTGCCTAGAATCAATTTCTGAAGGTTAGCTCGGGTACGTTCAGTTAACTAACGAGCGGGTATTTCTATCATTTGAACGAGAGCATGGAATTGAAATATGAGGGCACCAATGAACTCGTAATGCTGGTAATTGCAGAAGGGGACCTTTACTGTAGTTGCGTTTTCATGGGAGGAGAAGTTAATTTTTGGGGTTTAATTAAGAAGTGAATAAAATTGTTGGAACAATTTTATTTTATATTTAAGGAGGTTAACTCCTCCCATGGGAAGTTGTTGGTGGGGCCCACAACCATCCAACTTCCCATGTGTGGATAATTTAATGGTGGGGCCCACAAGATCCCCAACCTTTCACCTCCACCTAAATCTTTAACCCCCTTCTTTAATTTGAAACCTCATCTTAAATGTGGACTCTTCCTCTCCCTCACTCTCCCTCTTTAATTCATGCCAACACATGATAATTAAAGAATTCACCCTCTTCAATTAATTAATGGAGCAGTTTGAATTTTGAAATTATAATTTCTTGTGTTAATAAAATAATAGTGGAGCCTGTTATTTTATTTTTGGCACATGTTGGGTTGGGGAAGATTTGAGAGAACTCTTGTGTGAAGAAGAAGAGAAGTACTCTCTCGACGAAGAATGACGTCTCCTGAATAAAGAATGCCGGTTCCACAGAGATCGACGACACACACCGACGTCATCTAAGAGACCTCACCCCACGATGCTGTCTTCCGTGACACCTGACACGCAGCATCAATTATCGAGTTAGGGGTTTTCTTAATTTATTTTAAATAAATTACACTCTCATTCTCGTTTTATTCAAGTGAATACCATGGAGGATAGTTACCGCCTTACGCAGAGGGCATGTGCTGAATAAACATGGCCCGACGAACCTCCGTCGTTTCGTGTTCTATTTGGAATCGGGAAGCGGTGACGAACAAAGGCGGCAACCGAGCATCGGACACATTTGGAGGAACCGTGGCCCGCAACCACGGGCTGCTCGAATGACGAAAAAGACCGGACCGAAGGAAGGAACTGCGTCGACTCACTATGGAAACCACGGCCTGCATAGGGCGGGCCGCATCAGCGGAAGAACTGACCGGCCCATCGGCCGACCGGGCGAAGGGGAGTTGCGGCGCCAGGAGGGCTCCACGCTGGAGAACTGGCGGGCCCGTCGGCCGGATGGGTGGATCTGAACCTCGGCGCCAGGAGGGTGCCGCACTGAAGAAACCTGGGGCCTTCCATGCAGGCCGCGTGCACCAGAATGTCGGCCGTTCGGCCTAGACGTCCATTTTGGGAGGGTGGTGCTGCTTGTCGCCGCCGTTTCGGGTAGCCGAGGGCTGCACCCTCACCTCAGACCGCTCGGCCTTCTGGCCGAGCCACACGGCTAGCTGGCCGAGCCAGCCGGGCCACGCGCCCCGCCAGGACGCGCTCTCTTCAGGCCGAGCAGTTCCCCTTAGTCCGTATCTTGCGAACCTTCAGGCTGGTCCAACACCCCTATGGGGACGGACCCGCCAAAACTGGGTGACCCAACCCGCCAGCCCCCTGGGCTTATCGGGTCGGGGCCGTTATTCACATAAATGTTAATAACTTAAAAACCGCACGTCCGATGGATGATCTATCTATGGGATTGGGATAATCTCTATGAGGTAGTCATTTTGCGATACTCTATGTGAGTTCAGGAAAAATTTGGTAAACTGACAGGTTAGGAATGAGCATATTTCCAATTGGGCCCCTGGGAAAAAAACCCAATATCTCTCAGACCGGGTGTCTGATTAACGCGCCGTATGTCGCGTTGAGTTCCTTTTTATGAGATAGAACATTGGGATAAATCAAATATAGACTTTCTGACAGTTGATGTATCAACCCATTTACATGAGGAGCGGACCCTCCCGGAATCGAGTACGCTGTGTGCGGGAACCCTAGAGCTGGCTGCGACTGCGACGACTACCGTGTTGGGATCCTCCGTTGGTTCGACGACAAAGAAAACTGTACATGGATCCTACGTGGTTTCGGCAGCAAGGAAAACTATACTTGGATCCTTCATGGTTTCGGCAGCGATGATGACTGTACATGGATCCTACATGGGTACCGCAGCGACTGATACTGTACATCGAACATACATGGGTTCGGCAACGACAACTTCTGTACTTGGATCCTATGTGGGTTCGGTAGAGGATATGATTCAGAGTCTATATCTAATCATATCCACCCCAATTCGTTATTAGTATTCCTGTGTGAACTGAGTCTTGTATTTCAATCATTATCATTCGTATGATTGACTTCTTTCATGTGTGGACTAGATTGTGCTTGGGCACGTAAGTTGGAGCCAAACTGAGATTGATGACTTAGGTATATCTATGGGCATATACCTATGTAGAGTTAATTGATACATCATGTTTGTATCTTTCCTTTGTGTTTTATCCTTCTTGGATTCTAGGAGACCTTTGGGGGTCTCGAGGTCCCTACTGAGTATCGTATACTCACCCGTACACGGGTTCTGCCCGGACTACATTGTGTTGGATTAAGATGACAGGCATCATTGATTGAGGTGGAGGCTTGTGTAGCTAGACGGTACCCGGAGGTGGACCACTAGATGTACACGGAGCGGACGACCAGACCCGGGGAGCTGAGGAGACTATCTGTACCCACCCATCAGGTGGGATTCCCGGAGGACGACTTGGTGGTTGCAGCTTTACTTTACAGCTGTTGTACCTTATTTTTCAGTGGTACTGTACTTTCAGTTGCGTTTGTATACAGACACATTTACTTACTGACACTAACTTTTGTACTCAGTTTTACTTAGTGCTTACTTAACTTGCATACTCTGTTGTGTTTGTTTACTTTTTTAATGTAAATTCTTTCCCTTTTAATGGGATTTACCCCTTTGGTGATAGTAGATAGCCCCTGGCCTATGGAAGGCGGGCTTGGGGCAGTCATGGCATGGGCCCCAATGATGGGTCATGAAAAATTGGTATCAGAGGAGTCGGTTCTACCGGAGAAATCAGGACTCTGATAATTTCTTCTCTGTGAAAAAATATTGTTAAGAGTATTGAGTGTGGTTTTCAGTCTAGGGAGTCCATTGTTGGTGTGGCAGCCAACGTATCCAAACACCAGGACCCAAATTCTGATTTCCGAATCAGTGCATGAAAAAATTGATTGCAAGAGTGTTTAAAAAGTGTTTTTTTTATTACATTGTGTCAGCTCACCAGGTATACTGTTTGATCGTGGGACACCTGTTTCTTTTCAGGATGGCCTCACATAGGAAGCCAGCAAGGGTTCCTAGTTATGTGAGATATGGAATCCCACCGAGCGACGAGGCCTCGGTGCAGGGCCCCATTACAGTGGAGGCGCCAGCGGTACCACTACCTACTGAGCCACCGATGCCACCAGCCCTATCAGTAGAGAGTGCACGCCGCCTGAGCGCGTTACATGAGTTTCAGCGACAGAGGCCGCCCAGATTCCACAGAAAGATAGACCCTCAGGAAGCTGAGGATTGGTTGGAGGCAATCATTAGAGTCTTAAGATTGGTAGGGACACTACTAGACCTTATGGTGTTCCTTTCCACGATTTTACTGCACGCACCAACAGGTAGATGGTGGAGCCTGATGCTCCAGGTGCAGGACGAGGCATCTCTACTTTGTATGGACTTCGAGAGCCTCTTTCGCTCGTAGTATTTTCTAGCCACCCTCCTTGCGGTGCACATCCAAGAGTTACTACACCTGTGGTATGGAAGCATGACAGTAGCCGAGTACTCTGCGAGATTAACCGACCTCTCGCGCTACTCCACGCACATGGTACGACACCCATTCTTCCGAGCCCGGACCTTTGGGAAGGGACTGAGGCATGAGATCAGGGCTTAGATGATCTGCCTCAGCATTCCAACGCATCCAGGAGTACTGGAGTGAGACCTTCTTGTGGAGAGATTTTTTGGTGAGCCTACGCCAGCAGCGAGACCCACCGGAAGGTGACACGTAGTGGAGTCTTCTGCAGTCAACAACAGATAGATGTCGCAGAGGTCCAAGCAGACCAGGCCATCAGGTGGGCGACCTCAGGATACTAGTTCGGATGTGTGGGGCACATGGAGCAGAGCCAGCCATACGAGGGACATACATTACTATGCATGCGGCATGCAGGGCCACATGGCTCGTGAATGCCTCACCCACCATGCAGACGAGTAGCAGAAAATTAAGGGACCTCCCAGGCAGAGGCAGTGGTTCGGCCATGGCGGTCCACAGGGAGCAGACAGACAAGGTAGAGGAGTAGGCCGAGTAGCAGGTGGTGGAAAACGCTTCGAGGCTCAACGAACAACACCACCAGGAGGACCACCCCGACCAAAGGAAGCTGGTAGGCAGGGGCAGGCTCAGCTCCAGGCAGTCGAGTCCTATGACCACGACGCACCTGAGATGATTTGAGGTACTATCTACGACTAATCCACCCTTTTTGCAGTTCTAATAGACATAGGAGTGAGTCATTATTTTATTACCACTTCCCTTGTTTGGAGCTCGGAGATTTCGACAGAGCATTTGGCTCGATCCTTATGTCTAGAGACTCCTACGAGAGTAGTCTCTACGATTACGCACTGGTGCCGGTAGTGTGAGCTTACTCTAGGAGGTGAGATCTTCGGCTAGGATCTTCTTATAGTGGTATCTAGGCCTTACGATGTCATCTTGGGTATTGATTTGTTATCTACAGTTCATGCCCAGATCGACTGTATTAGGTGCAAAGTGTGGTGTGTCCACACAAATGGGAGAAGGTTCACCTTCACAAGTGATAAGGGAGCCTTGGCAGCGTAGGATAGACTTATGCAGAGGAGAGGGCAACCGATCACACATCAGTTGGCTATTCTCTTCCTGGGATTGGTTTTTGTGCGGAGTCCGAGTTTTTCTATTGTGGTGGATCAGTATGCAGACGTTTTTCCTAACGACATTATAGGACTACCTCTTCCTAGAGAGGTAGATTTATACATTGACCTCTACCCCGAGACAAAACTGATATGTACTCCAGCATATCAAATGGCTCCCACCGAGGTTCGTGAGCTGTGGATACAGTTGGAGGACTTACAATGAAATGGATTCATCCGACCTGGTGTTTCATCCTGGGCTTATCCGATTTTGTTCGCCAAGATGGCGGATGGGAGCTTACTACTATGTGTCGACTAACATCGCCTGAATCATGTGTCCGTAAAGAACATGTACCCACTCCCGAGGATTGATGACCTCAATAATCAGTTCAAGGGAGAACAATGGTTCTCAAAGATAGACCTCAGGTTAGGCTATCATCCGCTCAGAGTTTGAGATGAGGATGTGTGGAAGATGGCCTTCAGGTGTTGGTATGGCCACTATGAGTTCTTGGTTATGCCTTTCGGCGTAACCAATGCACCATTAGTGTTCATGAGTCTCATGAACAGGATCTTCCAGCCTTACCTCGATCGTTTTGTCGTAGTCTTCATTGACGACATACTGATTTACTCGACTACTGAGGAGGAGAACGCCTACCACTTGCGGGTTACACTGGACACACTATGAGAGCACCAGCTTTATGGTAAGCTCTCAAAGTGTCTGTTCTGGATTCGATAGGTTCACTTCTTAGGGCACGTCATCTCAGAGGTGGGAGTTTCTATGGATCCAATGAAGATCGAGACAGTACTTTCTTGGGAGCCACCCAGGAGCGTGATGGAGGTGTGGTGTTTCCTAGGTCAGGCTAGGTACTATCAGAGATTTGTGCCAGACTTCTCTAGAGTTGCTACACCACTTTCAGCATTGACGATGAAAGGGAAACCCATTGTGTGGTATGATATATACTAGTAGAGCATCCAAGATCTAAGAATGAGATTGACCAGTGCGCCCATCTTGAGGCTACTGGAGGAGGGCGTAGGGTACATAGTTTACCGCGATGCATAAGGGACCGTACATGGGTTTGTCCTGATGTATGAGCATCCAGAGATCACCTATGGTTCATGAAAGTTGAGGAAGAACGAGTAGAACTATGCTACCCTTGACTTGGAGTTAGCAGTAGTGGTCTTTTCCTGGAAGATGTGGCAGCACTATCTGATGGGAGAGCACTTTACAGTCTACTCTGACCACCAGAGTCTCAGGTACATCTTCTTGCCAAAAGACTAGAACATGAGATAACAGCGATGGTTCTCAATCTTCCAAGACTATGACTTTGAGATAGTCTATTCTCCTATGAAGGGGAACGTTGTGGCTGATGCTCTCATCAGGAGATTGGGCATGAAACTACTTAGAGAGGAGATAGATCAATTTTCCGCTTTGTAGATATCCTCCGTGGATAGAGATGGGGAAGTCTTTCTATAGTCCCTCACATTCACTCCTCCACTACATCAGCATGTCAGATAGGCACAGCATGGGGACATTGATTGTGAGACGCGATGTGCCCAGATTTCCACAGGGCAGGTGCCTGATGGATTTTTTGAAGGAGAAGAGCACGGCATCCTCTTCAGGGGACGTACCATGGTACTAGTTCCACTATAGGAGGAATTGCTGAGGGAGTTTCACACTTCCCCTCTAGCGGTACATCCAGGAGTGGCGAAGATGTACCAGGACCTCAGACGACAGCACTGGTGGCCATGTATGAAGAAGGCTGTAGCAGAGTTCATTTCACGATGCCTCACTTTATAGCAAGTGAAGGTGGAGCACAAGGTACCAGCGTGCTTGGTACAACCCTTAGAGGTTACAGAGTGGAAGTGGGGTGGGATTGCAATGGATTTCGTGATGAGACTTCTATGTACTTCCAAATGACAAGACACCATTTGGGTGATCATAGACCGACTCACCAAGTCGGCCCACTTCCTACCAATCAGAGAGCAGGCCTCAGTAGAGAGCTTGGGACGCCTCTACGTTCGGGAGATCATATGGCTTCATGGTGTTCCATCATCTATCATCTCCTATCAAGACGCTCGCTTTACATCTCGGCTATGGAAGGGGTTGCTGGAGGCATCTGGGATGTAGCTATGCCTGATCACCGACTTTCACCCTCAAACAGATGGCCATACGGAGAGGACCATTCAGACACTCGGTGACATGCTTCGTGCATGTGTTCTTGAATTTGGTCGCAACTTGGAGGATCAGCTACCCTTGGTGGAGTTTGTGTACAAAAACAGCTACCACTCCACCATCGGGATGGAACCTTACGAGGCATTGTACGGCTGACCTTGCAGATCACCTATGTGTTGGACTGACCCTAGGGAGTCCGCACTCATAGGACCAGAGACAGTTCAGGGTACGATTGAGAAGGTGCAGATCATCTAGGAGCGGATGAGGACTGTACAGAGCAGACCAAAGTCCTATGCTCATAGGAGACAGAGACCACTGGAGTTTGAGTATGGTGACCACGTTTTATTACGGGTCTCACCTTGATGTAAATTATGAATGTTTGGCCGGGGCGGAAAGTTATCTCCATGCTTTATCGGTCCATTCCTGGTCCTCATAAAAGTAGGAGAGGTGGATTACCTCCTGGCCCTTCCACCTCAGTTACATCGGGTGCATGACGTCTTCCATGTATCTCAGCTGAGGAGACACGTGCACAACCAAACCCACATCATTGATCATGGGGATCTGGACATCGATGATGGTGTGACATTCACGGAGGTCTTGGTGGAGATCGAGTATTGATAGGAGCAGGTCCTACGTGGATGGTCGATTCCTATGGTGCACATTTGATGGAAGCCTGGGAATCTCCAGGAGATCACATGGGAGAGAAAGGCTCATAAGCGTGCTTAGTACCCTCATTTGTTCTTCTAGTTTATGTGATATCTTTACGGGGACATAAGGCCCTGAGGTTGGAGTAATGTAAAAACTCAAAAATTTCATGGAAATTTTTTTTCTAAAATATTTTGTAATTTTATGAGTCTGTGGCTTCAGACGACACCTGATTCTGGGGCCCGGTGTGCCCGGAATCAATTTTGGAAGTTTAGCTTGGGTAAGTTCAGTGAACGAACGAGCGGGTTTTTATATCTTTTGAAACAGTGCTCAGAATTTAAATCTGAGGACACCGATTAACTCACAATGCGAGTAATTGCATAAGGGGACCTTTACCATAGTTGCGTTTGCACGGGAGGAGAAGTTAATTTTTCAGGTTTAATTAAGAAGTAAATAAAATTGTTGGAACAATTTTATTTTATATTTAAGGAGGTTAACTCCTCCCATGGGAAGTTTATGGTGGGGCCCACAACAATCCAACTTCCCATGTGTGGATAATTGAAAGGTGGGGCCCACATGAGCCCCAACCATTCACCTCCCCCTAGATTCCTTAACCCCCATTCTTTAATTTTAAAACTCCTCTTAAATGTGGACTCTTCCACTCCCTCACTCTCCCTCTTTAATTCATGCCAACACATGATAATTAAAGAAATCACACTCTTCAATTAATTAAAGGAGTGGTTTGAATTTTTAAATTATAATTGCTTGTGTTAATAATATAATATTGGAGCCTATTATTTTATTTTTGGCACACATTGGGTTGTGGTAGATTAGAGAGAACTCTTATGTGAAGAAGAAGAGAAGTCCTCTCTCGACGAAGAACGACGTCTCTTCAATGAAGAATTCCAGTTCCACAATGAACGACGATGCACACTAACGTCATCTACGAGACCTCACCCCATGACGCCGTCTTCCGCGACACCCGATGATGGACATAAATTATCATGGTAGGGGGTTTTCTTAATTTATTTTAAATAAATTACTCTCTCGTTCTCATTTTATTCAAGTGAATACCTTGGCCGATTCTTACCACCTTACACGGAGGGCGCAGGCTGAAAAAACACAGCCTGACGACCCTCCATCGTTTTTTGTCTTGTTTGGAATCGGGAAGCGGTGACAAACAAAGGCGGAAATTGAGCGCCAGACGCATTTGGAGGAACTGTGGCCCATAACCATGGGCCGCTCAACCGATGAAAAATATCAGGCTGAAGGAAAGAACTGCGGCGCCCCACGGTGCTACGCTGTAGAAACTGCGGCCCGCATAGGGCGGGCCGCTTTGTCGAAAGAATCAGATGGTCGGGAAAAGGGGAGTCGCGGTGCAGGAGGGTGCCGCGCTGGAGAACCGGTTGGCCCGTTGGCTGGCCGGGTGGAGCCGAACCGTGGTGCTAGGGGGGCACCGTGCTGAACGAAACTGTTGCCCGCTAAGGAGGCCGCATGCGCCAGAAGGCCGACCAGCCAAGCCACCTGGTTTGGGAGGGCGGCACTGCTTGTAACTGCCGGTTTGGGTAGTCGGGGGTTCCGCCCCCACCTCGGACTACTTGGCCTTCGGGCCGCACCACTCGGCGAGCTGGCCGAGCAAGCCGGGGCGTGCTCTATTCGGGCCGGGCTATGCCCCTCAGGTCAGACTGTGCGAACCTTCATGCCAGTCTGACACCTCTACCAGGACGGACCCGCCAAAACTGGGGGACCCGACCAGCCAGCCCACTAGGCTTATCGGGCCAGGCCTGCTATTCACTTAAACGTGAATAACTTAAAGACAGCACGTGCAATGGACACGCCATCTGTGGAACTGGGATCCTATCGATGAGGAGGTCCTTTTGCGATACTCTAAGTGAGTTCAAGACAAATTTGGTAAATGTCCAGGTTTGGAACGAGCATATTTCCAACCGGTCCCCTGGAATGAAAAGACCAATATCTCTCAGATCGGGCATCCGATTGACACGTTGTCTATCACGTTGAGTTCCTTTTGACGAGATGGAACTTAGGGATACATAAACTCTAGATTTTGTGATAGTTGATGTATTGACCCCTTTACTCGAGAAGCATACCCTCCCTTAATTGAGTACGTTGTGTGCGGGAACCCTAGAGCTGGCTGTGAATACAACGACTACCGTGATGGGATCCTCCGTGGGTTCGATGATGAAGATGACAGTACTTAGATCCTACATGGGTTAGGAATCGAGGAAGAATTTACTTGGATCCTCTGTGGATTCGGTAGCGATGATGACTATACTAGGATCCTACATGGGTTCGGCAGCGATTGTTACTATACATGGAACCTACGTGGGTTCGGCAGCGATGACTTTTGTACTTGGATCCTACGTGGGTTCGGCATAGGAGATAATTCAGAGGATATATCTAATCATCTCAACCCCACATCATGAGTAGTATAACTATGTGAGCTGAGTCTTGTCTTTCAATCATTATCATTGCTATGATTGACTTTCTTCCTATGTTGACTGGATTGTGCTTGGGCTCGGAAGTTGGAGCCGAACAGAGATTGATGACTTAGGTATATGTATGGGAATATACCTAAGTAGAGTTGGTTGATACTTCATGTTTTTATCTTTCCTTTGTGGATTACCCTTCGTGGATTCTTTGAGACCTTCGGGGGTCTTAGGGACCCTACTGAGTATCTTATACTCACCCCTGCACAGGCGCTGCCCGCACTACGTTGTGTTGGATGCAGACGACGGACAACATTGATCGTGGTAGAGGCTTGTGGAGCTGGATGGTACCTAGATGTGGACCACTAGATGGGACGTACACGGAGCGTACGATCGGACTCAAGGAGCTGAGGAGACTGTCTATACCAACGCTTCATGTGGGATTCCCAGAGGACGACTCGGTGGTTTCTACTTTACTTTACAGCTGTTTTACTTTCTTTCTCTGTTGTACTTTACTTTCAGTTGGGTTTGTATACTGGCCCATTTACTTACTAGAACTTACTTTTGTACTCAGTTTTACTTAGTACATACTTCACTTGTGTACTCTGTTGTGTTTGTTTACTTTTATAAAGACAATGCCTTCCCTTTTACCAGGGTTTACGCCTTTGGTGCTAGTCGCCAGCCCCTGGACTATGGAAGGCGGGCATGGGGTATTCACAACACGGGCCCTGAGGATGGGTCGTGACAACACTAGACTCGCCCCTGGAACTCCCCTAAATCTGATATCTGTTACCATTAAATTGGAATTATCACAAGGAATCAAATCTAGAAGGATGGAATAGTTTACTTGTCTTTGTAAACCAGATATGTACAAGATCCTTTTATTAAATATTAATACACAAACTAAAGCACAATGTGTTTCTCTTAGAGGATAATAACTGTATTCCCTCTTCTAATATTATTAAATATATTTCCTATAAAAATTCTTTGATTCCTGGGGAAGGAAAAAAAATTGTGGTGTGCTCAAATTCTTGGTAAGGGTAAATCCTAATAGAAGAAATAATGAATCAATGCCTATAATAATTATGGAAATGTAATAACTAAACACACATTCCATTTAAATTACTAGATAAGGAATATTAAATATTGAATAGTGAAAAACTAAAAAAACATAAAATTTTATCAATTAACTAAGATTGAAATGAATCTAGAGACATTTTCATAGTGAAAATATCATGGATAATAAACAATAATATCTAAAATAATAATGAATCAAATTATTATTATTGGATTTTATGTTTGAGGTACATGAAATTCTACATCAGGAAGACCATTCACAATATGGTTTAAAAAAAAGGAAGAAAACTATTTAATTTCCACAAATAATTTATTTCATGATAACCTATCCATGCATCGAAGAGATATATATAGTCTGGGCCATATCTATCATAGCCTATCTAAATCATTCCTAAGATCATATAATTTATTCAATTAATATAACATATACCTTAAAAAATTTCTGTAATAAATTAATGATATGTATTTATCAATATTTCTAGTGAAAATCAAATAATATTCAAATTAAACAATATATGTGACAATGAAATATGGAATAAGAAACAAACATATCCATCATAAAGGATTTGGATAATTAGGGATAATTAAATTTCCAATGATTATAAGAAAAATAATATTTCTAGGGGATTGATACATGAATCTAGGAAGTTAATTTCAATAATATCCCTATCCAAATCAATCAAAAATCATATAGAGGATGACTGAGGATATTATTAATACAATATAAGCAATTTGGAGTAAAACTAATGTGATGTTGTCATCAATTAATAAGAATACTACAAAAGATCTTTTGAAACAATTTTAGTGAAAATACCCTTTTTATTTAGATTTTTTGAAAACCCATTTCTTAAAAAAAATTAGATCATTGTTTAAAAAAACTATAATATTAATCATGAATATTTATATTTAAAGGGATGAAGACATGTAAACTTGTACACAACATATAAGATAATAGAAGCATTCATTTTTCATGGTAAATAGTTAAAAAAGATCCATGTTTAGAAATATTCAATATTATTCCCCAATTTATTTTTAAAATATAAATAGGGTAAAATGTAAATAATAAGTCATTTATAAAGGATAAAATCATTTCATTAAAACAATTTATAAATTTTTTTTATAATATGAAAGTATCTCTGATTAAAGAGATAAATGAAGTTGGGTTATCATAAATACATTTTCAATAACATTTTGACTACCAAAGATTGAAAAAATGGTAATAATACATTGAAAAGTTCCTTAATAATCAGTGTATAATAAAATAAGAAGAATTATTATACAATGTTACAATAATTTTCCTTAATGTAAATTCTAGTGAAAACAATCCCAAACAAAATATCATTATGAAGTTGACCCTTGAAAATACCTTAATGTTGATATAAGAATCAATTGATGAATTTATTTTTTGTGTAAAATGTAAATACTAATAAAAAGTTTGAAATACAACAATATATAGTAAAATTTGAATACACGCATAATCATATAATATTAATGACCACTAGAAATTAATATTACCCAATGAAAAGGAAACAGGTTTTGAAAATCATTACCACTTGGTAAATTCTATTTCAAATCATCATAAAATAAATTATTTACATTGAAACTCAATATAAAATGAATACGAAATAATTCTTGTTCTAATATATTAAAATGGGGTGTAGATACACAACACAATTGAAGTATGTAGTGAATATGAAATTTCTTTCACAGTTGTAAAAAGTGAGATGAAAATTTATTAACGTGCATTTCCTTTCAGGTGAACGTAATTTAACCTTCTATATAATGGTTATAATCATGTGAAAAACTTATAATATAAATATACCTATATTTATTATATCATATATTATCTTCTTATAATATCTTATTACCTATTTGGTAAAAATATTTCAATATTTTCACTATTTCGGGTGTTAATTTTTTAGGATTTCAAGTACGTTTTAACTTATAATATTTTCCATTATATAGGTAATGATTTCATAATATAAATAATTGAAAACACTATTTTATTGTGAAATTAATTTACTATATATATATTTATAATAATCTATAATATTTGGAGGCCTGAAATGAAATGGGCGTACATTGAGATGGAAGGCAGTACGTACGAATAAACAACACATTCATTTCATTGTAATATTTAGAAGAATGAAAAATACATGATATATATATATATATTATAATTTCATAATCATATTTATTTCATATATATCACATTGGTTTTTTAAAATAATCATTATTACATTCCATGAATGTCTTGAACATATGACATATCTTTGAGGAGGTGGTAGTCCACAATTCCACAAATGATATTTTTGTATTTACAAAAAATTGAAATCTTGATGGTATGTTTTATGTAAAAATTAAAGAAGTGAGATAAATATAAATATATTCTACCAATATATATTCTATAGAAGTATTTTTTTCATCATACTTACCTACCATGATAGGTAGTAAATGAATAATGAAGGACATAGTTTCGCGATGCGGCACATTACCGTGCATGAATTATAAGTTTGTTACCCATTTGATGGAAGTATGTGTTTGTGTAGTTTAAAACCATAAGAAAAAAATATATTATTATATTAAGGATAGTGATGTTATTATATAATCATGGTGTAATATTAATTTAATGTTTTGAGAAATAAACAAAATGAATGTCATCGTAAAGAATGATACATAATTTTTGGGAAACTCTTTTTGGATAATACAAAAAGAAATCATTGGTTAAATTTAATCCAATTGAGAGGATTATTTGATGAATTTAGGGAATCTGTGATTTTATTGGGGAATAATTTGGAAAATATATGGTCTATATAGGTGTGAATATGTGGGAGGGGTGAATGTCTTTTTTATAGGGGAGGGGGAGTGGCATTCTTGAAAATTTTTGAAAGGGGAACTCCATCTATTTTATACCATAAAAAGTATAACCTATAATAAAAAAATATGATAAAATTTATAAAATTTTTGAAATATTTCCAGCCAATGGATTTTGGAGAAGTTTCTAGGTCATTTTTTCTCTTATGCTAAAAATTTAGTCCCTTATTATGATAATTTTTATCTTAATCACATAAAATAATTTTAATTTCATTCACCATTGATTTTGGTCAATAACTAATTTTACATTATTATAAATTATAAATTATGGATATTATATATATAAAATCCAATTTTCTATATTCTGATCATATCATTTGTAGAAATTAATTTAAAATTAATCCCATATATGGGACAATAATGCGGGTATTTAAAAAAAATATTCCAACATTTGAAACATTTAATATAACATCTCATTCTAAAATTGATAAAAATGACCTCAATTTGATTAATTATTGTATTATTGATATAATTAAACATTAAAACCAATAAAAATTATAATTTATCATTATAAATAAATTAGAAAAAATAGTAGTTTTGAATTAGTATTTTTTATTTTTCAATATTCATCAAAAATAAAACATCTCAAAAAAAACAAATAATTCACCGAAAGATAATTGTTATGTTTATTTTTAAAAAATAATTTTTTAAAATTTTAATATTAAAAAATACCCAAAAAAATTGGATATAAAATTGGTTCTTTGTTAAAAGGAGGATGAAATACCTTGAGAAAAATATTCATTTCTCTGTGAAGAATTAGGTTTGTTATTTTTTTAATCCTATAAAAATATTTGATTAATGTAGAATATTTTTTATTAAATATATAATATATATTTTTCATAATTATTATTCACTAATTATAATTAATTTTATTTAGTATGATAAAACACCTTTGGCATATAATAACTATTTTTATGTAAAATTCCCCTTTATATTCCATTGGTTGTTATATTTATTTATAATAAATTTAAAACCAATAAATTCAATATTATATACTCATATATTATTTATTATTATTAATAATTTTTTAATTAACATCTATGTTATATCTTATAATAAGGAATTTTTTTTTAATAATATATTTTAGTTCTATAAAACTCAATATTGTGTGTAACAGAAGTCATAAAAGAAAGTCAATGTTTCGTGTGACACAACCTAAGTAAGTATTGCATGGATTTCAGACTATAGAATATATTACATTTATTTAAAATATTAGATATACCCTAATTTATTGAGAGGTAATATTCCATTCTATGTTTCGTGTTTCATTTCATACATGCTATCAAATA
Source organism: Viscum album (assembly GCA_963277665.1). Lineage (NCBI taxonomy): Eukaryota > Viridiplantae > Streptophyta > Magnoliopsida > Santalales > Viscaceae > Viscum > Viscum album. Next base: position 1,783,982,511 of record OY728126.1, on the reverse strand, counting down.
AAAGTTTCTCTTTTTTGAATTTTTGGGGTGTTACATTCTCACTGCCTTAAATAAATAGCATCATCATAATTTAAACTCATTATTAAAAATCAAGTATGTGAAATTTACAAATTAAATTTTATTAATTCCACATCATATGAATATTTAATCAAATTTCTACTTAATATTATAGAATGATATGTAAAAAGGTAACATGGAATAACATATAACTCGGCTTCTACGCAGGAGTCCATTATTGTAATGTTAAAATATAGACTTAAAGGAAAAGTAAGAATAATTTAAGGTAGTTATTGAGATCATCGATAATAAATAATTGAATGATGAATGTAATTTTGGAGGCCTCAAATCCATAAATCTATAATCATTAAAAAGACCATCGGTTCAACAAAAATTATTATATTAAGATAATTTTTTTTATTTAAAGATAATTTTATTCATGTTGAGGAATTTATTTATAAAAATAATAATGAAAGGAAATATACTTACTTGATATTTTTTTATTTCATATGAAAAATTCCCTATTTGGATATTATTCACTAAAATTATAATTATTCCCCTAATCCATGAAATGAATATCCTTGAATGAAATTCTATGTATGAAGCACTAAAATACAATTTTAACGGATACTAAAGCCCATAAAAGAGTGAAATTTCTTCCATTTTTCACAAAAAATTTTAAAAATAAATTATTGATAATTAATTAATATCTAAATATCAAAAATAAATCCTATTGGTTTATATTCGAAATATATTTTTCATTTTTTTATAAAATCAATGATACATTAACCAGGACAACAAGTATGCCAATAGTAGGAATAACTCCCATATCATCATTCGATCATGGGTTAAAGCCCTACCGCTTTAACAGATATTATGGGTCATCACCTGTCATATATGTTTTTCATTTCATAAAACATTATTAAAACAATATTTACAAAAATATGATGGACATCCTTTAAATAATATTAATCACTAAATAGCCTTTTTATGGTTTTCAATTCAACCCCATTTTATAAAAGAGTTCATAATTTTATTTTTATATCAACCCTTAACTCTAAAATCCCTTTTATACTTTTTTAAAAAAATTAAAAGGCATTATTACTATAATAACTTTTCCACAAAAATATATTATTTCCATAAATTTCCCTAAGATTTCGTTAATCACAAAAAACTTAATGAGATGGTTAAGACCCTTGACTTATTGGTATAAATAATATAATCATACCATGATGGTATCCATCACTCTTATGTTAAGGAATACATACAAAATTCTTAAATTTTAAATAATCCATAGATGTTTCATGGTTATTATAAATAAAAAACTATTCTTAAAAAAATCTTCTACAATTTAATTATAGAATCCCATTAAATGCGTAAACAATTATATTTCAACAGATGCCATCCCTTAGTCTAAGGTTTATCCTAGGAAATTCATTCTCATTATCTATTCAAATGCTTCATAATGGATTCAATAGAAGATGTGAATTATACTAAGCATAACCCCATGGACTGTAAAAGAAGGTGAGCAGTAAAGCCCATTGTCATGTACCATGTTCTGCTCCAGTCAGGCTTGATGCATCTTTTCAGATTTGGTACCCCTAGCTAAATATATGTTGGAACAATGTCTAATAGTAGTACCTAGAGAAGAATTTATTGCTAGAAAGCCCCGAAAAATTTCAACCTTATAAAAGTTATAGGATGTTATTCTATACTTATCCTAAAAATCCCTCTTAGGATCATATTATCTAATCTAGGATTTTATAAATCTTATTCCAAAGGATTCTTATAAACTTCCGTTGATACCCAATCCACTACCCTGAACCCAAAAATACCCAATCTAGTCTCTATAATTGTTAAACCAACATGATTACAATTAATTAAATCCCAATGTATCAAATAGTTTTATAGTCCTAGTGAACCATAAACATACACATATCTGGTATTACAAATAAATATAAAAAACACCTCATATTTTTTTATTTGATGATAATAAATTTATTTCTTTATAGAATATCCTTGATTATGTTTCATAGAACACTTCTTGGATTCCTAGGAAAGGAAGAAAAATCATAGTGTTCTCAAATTCTCAATATGGGTTATTTATATAGGAATCAATAATAAATCAATGAGCATTATAATTATTTAGAACTAATAACTAAGCACCCAAGAAATTTAAATAAGTAGATAGGGAATAATCAATATGTAAAGGAAAAAATTGAAAACACATTCCATTTCATAAATTAGCAGATAATTAAATGCATCCATATTATTTTTTATAGTGAAATTATCATGGATAATAAATAATTGTATATTTAATCATAATGAATGAAATTATTAATTTTTGGAACTCAAGTATAAGTAACAAGAAAACTTATACCATCAAGAAATTTCACTTGATGGTTGAAACCACATGTGGAACCCTGTTTAATTTGTGGAACCAATTTCACTCACGAGAAATTGTCGATGCATTATGGGGCTATATAATTTATGGGCTCCATAAATATATTCCTATCCAAGTAATTCCTAATAGAGAAAAATAAATTTTATTAATAAACAAAATTCCTTATAAAATACATTTTTGAATAAAGTATATAGATTTGTAAAAATATTCCCAATAAATCTAATAACATTCAAATTAATCTCTATATATAAAAATTTCATATTGTTTAGCTAATAAACATATCCATGATAAATGATATGAATACTTAGGGGAAACTAAATGTTTAATGATCATAGGAAAGTGAATATTTAAATAGGAATAAAAAGGAATCTAGGAAGAGAATTCCAATACTATCCTTGTCCAAATTGATCATAAACCACATGGAGGAATAATAATGATGGTATAAATACAATATATGCCAAGTGGAGTAAAAATAAAAGGATTTTAATTAACAAATTTATATAATATAAAAAAATATTTTGAAAAAAATTCTTTAGGAACATATCCTTTCAATTTTGATTTTTTTTTGAATCTTCTTTATATTGAAAATCACATTTTTAAAACATTTTTTTAAAAAAATTATAATTTAAACTTGAAAATGATAATTAGAATTATTGAATGTTGTTAAATTCATACATTGTGTAATAGATAAAAGTAACATTACTTTAAGTTGTAAAAAATCAAAAAAGATCATTGTTCGGAAAGAGTCAAAAAGATTCCACTAATTTTTCTAAAAATTATAAAAGGATTAAAACTAAATTAAATAAATAATTATATAAAGAATGAATAAAATTTGAAAAACTTTTTAGAAAATAGATTATTTAAAAGGAACTAGGATTTTGGACTAAAGGGAGAAATAAAGAGGGTTTTATTAAAAAAATCCAAATCATTTTGAGAGACAAAAAGTGAAAAATGGTAATATAACATGGAAAATTTCTTGAATAACTATATGAGAAGAAAATGAAATGATTTATTAAAAAATTATTCAATAATTTTATATTATATAAATTGAATTGTAAATAGTCCAAAAAAATGTGAGTGTGAAGTGAACCCTTGAAAATACAATAATGTTCTTGTGAGAATCAATCAATGAATAGATTATATGTGTATAATTTAATACCACATTATAAAAGTGAAAATAGAAAATAGATATTATGAAGTTATTAAACACATAGTCTTAGAATATTAATGGTAATGAGGAAGTAATATAACCCAATAAAATGGAATTAGGTTGTATAATTCTTTTCAACTTGTTAACTATTAATTCAAATCTACATATAAAAATTAATTCAAATTGAAACTAAAAATGACATTAAGAAAAAATAATTCTTGGTATAATATATCATAATGGGTAGCATATTCACCAAACAAATCATGTAAGGGGTGAATATGGAATTTATATCACAGATGTATAATGTGAAATAAAAAACCCTTTCCCTGCATTTCCTTTGAGGTGAACATCCATTAAACTCATGAATAATGGTTTTATGTATATCATTAACGTATATTAGAACAATAATAATATTTTTAATATCATATATTTACTTATTATAATATCTTTCTAACTATTTGTTAATGATATTTCATTATTTCATTATTTTGATTGTTAATTCCCTATTATATATTGTTACTCTCACATGGGGAATGGGAGGTCCCATGTTAAACCTGACAATAAGTGAGTGGTCCTCACCCTTCCAGGTGAACTTTTCCTATTTAATGAGTGGGATACATAAGGGATTAAAATTGGGTGGTGGGATGGAAAACCAAATTGTTTCAAAGGAAGAAGCATTGTTGTGCAACAATTAATTTTGTGGATTTAGGATCATACTTGGCCATAAATGACAGTATGTGGTATCAAAGTGATTCATATTCATTGATTCATTTTGGGGATGAACTAGTGGGATTTTTTTCCTTCAGTATTTTCATCAATAAACCTTGTTTGTAACACCCCAAGATTTTTTGAAATATGTTTTTCTAATCAATTAAATATTTTGATATGTTTCATTTCATACAACACCAAAAATAGTCTTTTATATTAATTCAATATGTCTAACATTCCATTACATGGAACTGACATGGATTGCGCTACATGCAACACCGACACAACGTACGTTACAAGGAACATAGAGCTTATAGGAAGCATTATTTTATTGTTATAAATATTTTAATAAGATAATTGTAACATATTGTTTAAATTAGTAATATAAATAATAATAACTAATTTTCAAATATTTTTTATAATAGTTATATATAAATAAAATATTATTATAATGAATGATAAAATTTTTCATTATATCTATCTAGGTTTAAAATGTTATTTTCTCAATTGAACTGATTTTAATTTCATACTATGAAAAATATTAAAATTAATTTTAGAAAAAAATACAAATGGGATTTTATAAAAAAAATCATCTTTAAATTTCAAATTATAAAATTATATTAGTGAGAATTTTTGGGAATTTCTATGATAAAAATTATTTTGGGATTAATAGTAAAAAATAACGGATTTTAATTATAAACTACCTTTTCAAATAATATATTTATAATGATAAATTATATATGAATTTTTAAAAAAGAATTTATTAGATAATATTTTTATTAATTAATCCAGTATAGGTCATTTTAATCAATTTTACATTGAAATTGTGAATAAAAACATAAGAAATTTTGGGTTGTTTTTTCTTAAAAAAACATAATGTCAAATCTCATCAAGATGATTGGTTTTAATCTAATTACATAACATCTATTATTATAATGTTAAAAATTGGATACCATACTTTTAATCATAATATTTTATAATTTCTAATATGTTCAATTTTTTTGAACTAAAAAATAAGTGTAAGCGATTAAAATTTATTACAATGGTTAAGAGAAAAATTTGGTTAATACGGTACTAATCGTCAAATTTATGACCCAAAACAACCTCTACACTTGTCTAACAACCATTTTATGTCCAGAATTCATCTATTGAACTTATAATATTGATTTCCTATATTTTCTAGTACTTCTTTTGGAAAAATCATGGGTACACATAACTTGTTTTTAAAAATACAATGTCTATCATTTCCCTTCCCTGTAAAAGGAATCCAAATATCCATCATCTACACACATACCAAACCACATAGGTTCATAAAATAACATCACAATATAAATTAAAACATACCTTCATTCCTCATTGAAGTCTACCATGCCTCATATAGCTATCCAAAGAAGCCTTTTGGAACAACCAAAAATGAGTTACCCAGTTTATAGTTAACATATTCTCTCAAGATCATTTTTTTCTTTACCCACCCCTCCAAAATATTTATTACATTATTGTATAGAAAACATGATCCTATATGTAGAAATACATTTTTATGCTTTTTTTAGACCTAAACATACACACAGTTCCATCATATTGGTAAGGTGAATACTATTTTTGTGTACAACTAACTAGCACCTCACTAAATAGTGATTGTTAATTTTTCCATTACCATCATTCATGGTTTTAATTATGATAGAAAATATTTTTATATAATTCAGATATTGTATTTTTTATGTCATTAAGATTCTTTATTCTTTATAAAACAAATATCTTTTTACTTCCCATTTTGTGTAAATATGATACTTTTGTTTGTGGAAATGTAAACTACCTCCCCCTTCAAAGCGATGTGATTGGTTCCCAAACTACATGGAATGTTTAAGGATGGGTTGAGTGGAAATTTAGGATATAAATTAAATAATAATTCTAATGATATATATATATATATAAATACTTATATATAATTTTCTTTCTTTCTTTCAATACAATAGTAAAAATGGAAACATCATTCATGCTTACATACGACTTACCGTCTTCATGAAGTGTGTATTAAATTTCATACTTATATATTCTATAAATTATTATAATAAATAATATTCTAAATATATGTTATATTTATATCATTTTTTACATTTTGGAAATCATTCTATAAGTATAATGATAAAATATAAAACAAATTATGACACATGCAAAGAGAAAATCCGATATTACCTGAATGGAAACCTTAACATAAAATTGTTGAGAAGAGGGTAATATAAAGTCATAATGAAACTATATTTGGTATTATAAATATGAATATGGTTCTTTGATATATTTATAATAAAATTATATTTATTTTAAAGGATGTTTTTATGAGTATGAGGTGATATAAGGCACAGTGTAAGGGAATGTCATCTCACATTTTATTTCATTGGGATACATGCTTTATTTACCACTCATTACTTTTGTGTGGTGTGTATATATCCCATGGATTTATTCTATGATGGTAATAAATAAAATTTTTGTCATTTACATATCGATTTTATAATATTTCTTTCTATGGATTTATGTTTTAAATGTTACCAAATAAGTAATGTAATTCATTCCCAATTTGAAATCTTTGAGACGTAGGCCATGGTATACGCCTATATTTTCCATGATTTGTCTAAAATACTATTGAAATGTTATATCATGAATTTCTTTATTTTCATGATATTTTAAGATTCATTTACTTCCATTTTTTTAAATCAGGAGTGTGGTTCAAATTTATAATGTGGGAAGAGTTTACTGAAATAATCTCATCTTTTTTCGAGATTGTTTATCATTATACTTCTTTTGGTGAAATCTTATAATCAATATAATAGTAAATAGAATGAATGTTATTATCCTATATTTATTCATGATATATGAATTTATTATGTCCATTTTTTCAATCTTTGGTTGTTTATATATTTAAGAATGTGATTTTAGGAAAGCCCGATATTAGCCACCCTTCAGTCGGAAATTTTTGTACCTTCCAAAAAATATTTTCTAAAAAGGGTATCCATGAATTTACTACTCATATAGTATAATAATAAAAACAAATTTTTACCATTTTTTATTTTACTAATTTTTTCAAATGAATCTACTTGTCACTTTCCAAATGAGGCAATTTTCTAACCATTTTTACTTGCAAAAGAAATTTCTTTTTTTACCTCAAATGACATGTTCAAATTTAACCATTGTCAATTAATTTATTTTTTCTTTTAATCTATTAAAGTTTAATTTTTAAGTATATTTTTAAAATATTTTTCTATGAAATGGTTTTCGAAAGGATTTAAATATTCATTAATGTTTATTTAAGGAATATATCAGTCAAAACAATTACGAGCTCATTTTATAAGTTATAATAGAAAATTGTTTTAAAAATGTAATCAATATTATTATATAACTTTTAACAGAAATTTTTTCCCAAAATATTTTAAGTCTTATATTATTAGTTTTCAAGGAAATTTTTTTTCTAAACTTTTTCAAGAATTATGAATATGTTTTCAAAGAAAAAGGGCTCAAAATATTTTCAAATTTTTCCTTATAATATTTCTAGTTTATTTTAAAGAAAAATGATTTAATATTTAGATTATTTATAAAAGATAGTTTTTTATAGAATATATGTTATTTTCGCCAAGAAATGTTTTCAAATTATCTTTTCATGTTATTTTCCATCTATTATGACATATTTTTATGTTACTCATGACTTTCTATGAAATTATCCAATGTTTCCATTCATATTTCTTCTTTAATGGTTTATATTTTGATTGAATAATTCTTATGATACCCATTTCTCTTCCATGGGTTATATACTTTTGAAACTTTCTTCTTTTCACAAGTTAGGCTTTTGAAAAATTGGTTATAAAACCTGACTTTTTTTGCATAGGTTATGATATTATTAGATTTTTATGAAACCAATTTCATTTCATGGGTGATGATATTATTTTTTATTATTTTGTGGCACATGTATGTAAAACTTCATTATGAGATGGTTGGGACCTATATCTCTCTCCAATGCATTGGTTAAAGATTAATGTTTTATGAGTTCAAAGAGTACACAGAAGATTATCCCAAGCCCCAAACAAGAGGTTACAGGGGAAGAAATTCCAATACCTAAGCATGAGGGTACATAAGTGTATATCCCAAACCAGATATAATAGGGTACACATGAGTACATACTAAGACCAAAACCGGAGGGTATATAAGAGTAAATCCCAAGCCCGAAACAAGAGGGTACTTTGGGGGACATCAAATTCCCGAAATATTAGGTTAGATAAGAGGTAATATGAAGCCCTATATATGTACCCTGGTGATTAACCAAAGCCTAATATATTACCATGGCCTTTGTAGGCTTCATTAACATTGGGATTTTAAATTCTTATTTGATTTTCAAAATTCCATGTTTTATTCCTATGTAATGATTTCATGACTTATGATCTTAATTCACTTATGATCTATGTATTATGAAAAAACAAACTTTATTATTATATTTTGTATTTTCATTATGATATTTAAATAGTATACTGAATATCCATATCCTTTTGTCCTGGTCTTTCTTATTCAATTACTTTATTTACCCTTACTACGCATCTGATCTCACCACTTTATTTTGTTTACATTACCCATGTTATGAAGAAATTTTTTAGTTATAAGAACTAATGGTGGAGATATTTATATGATATTTTGAAGATAATTCAACATGATATAATATATTTTCCATATTTCCAAAGACAATAAAATATTATATTCCTCGAGAATGTCTGTTTATAATGTACTGAATATTCATCTAAAATGATCTAATATCCATTAATTTTAATCCTGGTTTACTATAGTTGGTAAAAAATTAAACATTTTTCTAAACATTGTAAACTAGGATGATAAATATTTCGTGCGATCCCTGACTATATTTCTAATTATATGTCTAGTGGTGTCTCTAAGGATAAGTATAAGGATGACTTAACCTCTAAGAAAATGGCCTATAGTTTTGTTAAAAGGACATATTGAGTGGTTTACTATAAATAGATCCATATCTTGATACTACAAGTCGTTGTGGATTTGGAAAAGATGTACCTAGGGGTATCAACATTGAAATTATGTTCTGGGCCTGAGTTGTTGTAATCTAGAACATGACAACATTCCCTACTCCAAACCTGGCTTGAAAATCATAGGGGATATTGTTGGGAAATTCCTAAAAAAATTAAAAACCATCATGATGTATTTCAGTAGAATATGACTATTAATAACAAAGGATAAACCCAATGTGTCATAAATTAATGGAGTATGAGCGATGATTTAGGCACACTATAAGTAATTTTTCCTTATTTTATGTAATCCCAATACAAAAAGTGTTTCTCATACTATGCGTTCCTCTTTTTGTTAATGAGGAGAACTAGAAGGAACATGATTATAATTTAATGTTTCAGATTTGTAAATTATGATAATTATGTGAATTTACTCCTCAAGTCTAAATATAATAAAGATAATTAAGATTGGGGTATGCATATTGGTTATAAATAAAATCAGAATGAAACAACAAATGACATGTGAATTATATGTGATGTTATTCTTGTATTTTTTACATTAAAAAAATAATGATGATTATATTAAGGTTTATGAGTCTTATGGATTATTAAAATTTATAATTTAGGAAATATATAATAAGGAATAAGTTGATGAAACATGTGTAATGGTTTAAAAATAAGGTCGGATTAGTGATGTTTTGATATTTTTCAATTCAATGATTATTTTTTATGAATCATGAAATATATAGGTATCTTCACTATATATTTTCACTACAGATTTAAAATTACATGTTTAATGGTGATGAATAAATAGAAAGGTGATTTCATGGAAATGTGACATTTGGATTAGACGAAGTTGACCCTACATTAGTTCATGAAAATGAGATAATTATGTTTGGATAAAGAAATTTTTTATATAAAAAAGTAAATTGGACATGACATATTACCAGAGAACTTATTATTGAAAAAGTGATCTATTTCATCAAGGATATTGTTTTAAACTTCTTTTATTTATTGAATATATCTAGTAATATATGGAATAAATAATCATGCATGTTTTCGAGAAGGATTTATGGTCATCTAGGTTGATACCATGTTCCTAGGGAATTTACCATAAGGGTATTCACATGTTTGGAATGTGAAAAAAAGTGATATATTGGGATATATTGGGGATCAATATAAAGATAATTTGATGACATTATTTCTATTTTTTTGGGATTTTAGTCTTTTAAAAGGATTATAAGTTTTATTATTCATAAAAACGCATTTAAACCACAGAAGAAATATTTATGTATTGATATTGTATTGAAAACCTTATTAAAAAGGATATTTAGTAATTAAACTTATTTTAAAGGATGTTCATTGTATTTATTTTAGAATATATATTATTGTGGGTTTCAAAGAATTCAAACATATATTTAAGGTGACAACCAATCAATTCTTGCAAGTCCACTAGTCTTGAACCCATAATAGAAGGATGATATGGGTTTCATGCCTCCCACTGGCCTACACAATGTCCTAGTTAATGTATAATTTTTTTGATGAATATTAAGTTATGATGAAGAAGTAGTGGGAATTTTTATGTTTATAAAAAAATATATTAAACATATTTATTTTTATGAATAAATATAGATAAATAGTTTTACTTTTGATTCTTTCTTGGGCCTTAATATATTCTAAAACTATATTTCAATTCTTCAGGAATCAATGTTAATTTTTTGAAATCTATTTCTTGATGTAATGGATCAATAATAAATAACTAAAATAAAAACTAATGTGTGAGTTATTATTTGTATAAATATATCATGTATGTATATTTCCTTATATTATTAGCCAAAAAAATAATTACATACTGTTAGGATAAGGATCAAAAGATAATTTGTTGTCCAAATATTGTAATTTTGTTGAAATGATGACCTTTTAAATCTTCATAAATTTATGAATTTTATTCCCTCAACATTTCTTGGAATATTCAATTATTTTTTATTGATGACCTCAATAACTCCATATAAATATCTAATTTTATCCTTTACATCCAATCTTCACAACCAACCTATGTTCTCATATGTGGAAACCAAGTTATATGCTACATTGGTTAACATTAATAGTTCCAACATTCCATTTTAAAGGGATATTTAAGTATTAGTTTTTTCTATTGTGGGTTTCTAAGAAATGAAATATTATATATTAAATCTTTCCAAACCCATACAAATTTTGAGTTATAAATTCATTTTATGGGGGTAGAATGTAACACCCTTAGATTTTGTGAAATTTTGGTTTTGAATTAAATTAATATTTTAATATTTTTCATTTCATTAAACAAAAAATATATTTTTATATAAAATCACTTTGTAAAAAAAGTCCTGTCATAAAAAACCGACTTTGATTATGCTACATGTAACATTAACATGGAGTACATTACACTCAACACCAAGTTTCTATGAAGCATCATTTTATTGATATAATTATTTAAATAATATAATTGTAACTTAGAAGTTGAAAAAATTTATATGAATTGTAATAAAGATTTTTCAAATATTTTTTATATTGGTTTTATAAAAATAAGACACATTGATAATGAAATATATAATTTTTTCTGAAATCCTTCTTTGTTCAAAAAATCTATTTTCCCAAATGAAAATCATTTAATTAACTTAGTTAAAAAATAATAAAAATTAATTTTAGAAAAGTTTGGAAATATAATTTAATAGAATGAACATAATTTATGAATTTATAATTTTGAACTTAGCTGAGGGATACTTTTTCGGAAATATCTATGAAACTTAATTTTTCAATGAAAAGGGAAATATACCAGATTTTAATTCAAATATATATTTTCTTATAATTTAATTATAAGATTAACTTATATATTAATTTTTTTTTAATTTTTATCAGATCTTATTTTTATCAATTAATCTAGTGTAGTTCATTTGAATCAATTTCACAATGAAAATGGGTATTTAAACATAGAAAAAGATTGGTCGTTCTTACTTTATAAACTTGTTGGTTCATCCCTTCATCGGGATTGATTTTAAATTAATTTCTTCCAATTATGTGATTAGAAATTGGAAAATGGATTCCATATTAAGAATCAGAATAATTTATAAATGTTAATATGTTCAACTTTGTTTTTACCAAAAAATAATATCGAAAGTAATTAAATTTAATTACAACGAATAAGTGAAAAACAATTTAATAAAGTAAAAAATACGAAAATTAAGACCCAAAATGACCTATAAAATTATAAAAACCCATTTATTCCAATTAATATTCAATTATCCTTAAATTCTTGATCTAGTTTTGTTTTTTATAAATTATTTTTAAAATTGTTGTTACACCTACCTTTTTTTTTGAAAATTCCATGTGTATAATTTCCATTCCCTATAAAAGGATGCCACTATCCCACTTCATCAGACATCTCAGGCCATTTATGATAAGAAATGTTCTTTCCAATAAAATACCCAACATCCCAAACTACCTCCTATAAACCTCTCATTATGATGGAATCTATCCGAGAATGTTTTTTCGCACAAACCCAAAGGAATTACCCGATGAAGAGGTAACATATTCCCTCAAAATCATTTATTTTATTTTCTTTCTCCACTCCATAAAATCTCATTCACACATCATTTTATAAATAATTATCCTAAATATAATAGGATATTTTTATGCTAATGGTTTTTCCAACACATTCACACTCTTAAATCTAATGGGTAACAAACATACTGTTTATTTGTGTGGTGATCTCTCACCTCACTAAATGATAATTCTTCATTTTTTATTTACCACCTCTAATGGTAGAAATTTTGATGGACATAGTAATAATATATTTAATATATTATATTTATTACATATTTAATTGTTTATTAATTTTACAATGCGTAAGTTTTTATTTTCCATTTTTTAATTTGATAATTTAGCTTGTGGATATGTGGAATACCTCCCCCTCAATGTGATTTCATTCCTTCACAAACAACATGGAATGTATTAAGGATAGTATTAATGAAAATATATTATATATATTATATAATAATGATAATTATATATATACATTTATTGATAATTATATGTCCTTTTATTTAAATCTTTCAATTAAACAATACAAATGGAAACAACGTTCATGCATACATACGACTTATAGTCTCTTTGAATGGTGTATTCCATTTTGTACATATATATTCCATTGATTATTATAATAAAAATACACTGAATATAAATGATATTTATGTTATGTTTTACATTCTATAAATAATTATACATATATATAAACACCAATGATATATCAAATTAAGACACATATAAAGAACAAAGTTGATATTTCCTAAAGTTAAACTTTAACATAAAATTGTTAACAAGTGGGGAATATAAAGTCATAATGAAAAAATATAGGTTGTTATATATAATAATATAGTTATATGATACATTTTTAATAAAATTTTATTTATTATACATGATTTTTGTATGTGTATGAAGTGATACAAGACACAAGGCAATGGAATATCAACCCACTTATTATTTTCTTGAGATTCATGCTTTATTCACCACCCATTCCATTTTTGTGGTGTGTATACTAACCATTTATTAATTCTATAATTATTATTATAATAATTATGTGTATTTACATATCCATTTTATGATATTTATATATTTGGATTTTGGTTTTAAATATTACCATATCAGTAGAGTAATTTTGTCTTAATTTTCATTCATTGAGACTGATGCCGAGTTACACAAAAATATTTTTCCATGAGGTGTATAAAATATCATTGAAATGTTATATCAGGAATCTCTTTCATTTCATTTAATTTTAACATTTATGTTATTCAAATTTATTTCCTGGTGAGTACGGTCCAAAGTTTCCATGTAATTGGAGTTTATTAAAACAATATCATTATTTTTCGAGAATGTTTCAATTAATGCTTCCTTTAATGAAATCATATGATCCATAACTTAATAAATCTCATCAATTTTCTTATCCTCTGGTTATTCATGATATATTTATGTATTGTTTCCATTTTTCCTCTCTTTGGTAAATGATATAGTTAATAAATTGTTTTCAAGAAAGCACTACAATGACATATGTTTGGTTTGAAATATTTGTTTCTTCAAAAACATTTTTTCTAAAATTGGTTTCCATGAATGTTATATTAATCTTATATTATCATTATAATATATTTTTAACCTTTTTATCCTTTACCAGTGTTTTAAAAGGAATAATCTTGTCTCTTTCTAAACCTGTCATTTTTAAACCCTTTTACTATGTAAAAAGAATGTTCTTTTTAACTCATATGAAGGTAAAACTTTACTTATAATCTATTCTTTGATGATTTAATTAAATTTTTAAAAGGTTAAATTTTCAAAACTTTTTTAAACATATATTTTTATATAATTTTTTTTTCAAAACTTTTTCATGCATTGTTTATATGTTTTCATGGAAAATTTTTTTCAATTTTTTTTTCAAGATCCTTTTATAAGTTTTCAACAAAAATGGTTTTCAAAATGTTTTCAAGATTCTTCAATATATTTTTATGGAAAATGTTTTCAAAATGTTTTCTAGAATAATTCATATGTTTTCAATGAAATTTCTTTTAAATCTGTTTTCAATATGTCATTGTATTTATTTAAAATAAAAAGGTTTCAAAAAGTTTTTAAAAGATTTGTTTATAGGTTATCATGTTTATTTTCATGAATTTTTTTTAAAAAGTTTTTTGTTCAAAAGATCCATTATCTGAGAAGAAATGATATTTTCATTAATAAGTGTTTTTAAAATATCATTCCAATTTATGGTGCATATATAATGACTTCTGTTGATTCTACTCATACCTTTATAAGAAATTATACAATATTTTCATTCATATTACTTAATGAATGATTTATTTTTTTATAGAATGATGTTTATGACACCCGTTTGTCATCCACGGGTTATATAATTTCAAAAGCATTGTCTTTTTCATGGGATATGATTTTGATTCAATTATTATGAAATATGTACTTTTTTCCATATATTAATATATGATTACATATTGTTGAAACCCATTTCATTTCATGTCTTATGATATGATTGTAATACCCTGTTCCCAGATGGCAAGATCCGATGAATTATTCTTCTACATTTCCATGATTACAAGTAATAAAATCCTGAAGTACCAATCTTTTTATTAGTCTTTTAAGACTAGATAACATAAATTAAACTCATAGTACATTGATAAATATTTAATATAAAACATGATACATAAAAACTTAAATAAACAACATCCTTGAAACTCAACCAATGGATTCCTCTTCATAACCAGGGGAAAGGAAACATAATAAGGGTGAGATCAAATGATCATAAAGGGTTACATGAAGCAATAAAAAATTTAGGTAATGTCAATAGGTAATAGAAATTATGGATAGGTGAATAATCTAAAAAAACTCATGCTATTACTAAATTCAGAATGTAAATTCATCCATACATTTTCTCATAGTAAAAATATCTTGGAAAGTAATACATGATAATTGAATGATGGAAATTATTATTTAGTGTAAATCATGTATCTATAAAATTAAACATTATACCATTGATATTGTTTATTCTTGTGAGTACAAACTCATCTGACGTTGTTTAGAAACAAACACGAAGGGTTTGTCACCAACTGTTTTCCCTCTTGATCCATGTCGATGCATTGAGGGACTCTACATGGTCCCTTCTATCACTAAATTTCCAAATAATTCTTCATACATGGATTTTATTCATGAAAAATATTCATTATAAAAATATTTATTTAGTATAGTATATATAATTATCAATATTTCTCTGATTAAGACATTATTAAAAACACCATATATAAAATGGTATAATATTAAGAAAATAATAATATCCCGGAGACAGGAAAATGGATATTTAATATAAATATAATTTCAAATGAGAATTTTTCTCAGTTGGGAAGTTGATACTCCAAAAAATAGTTATTAGGGGCACACTACCAAGTATGTCTTAATGAAATTGAAATTGAGACAATGTTTGTTGCCTTAATTCCATCTTAAATTTATCATGTTTCCATCTCCTGAACAACAAACATATATTTATTAAAATACAGTTACAAAAGTAAATTATTTTAATTTTTATAATGATTTATAAATTATTGTAATTTAATTATATTTCTTGATTTTTTTGGATTAAAATTGAAGCATTTTATATCATGTTTTTCAAAAAAACATTCTAGTTTGAACACTTCTGCTGTTTTATCTATATATAAATTATAAAATAAGAAAACTATTTAAATTAGTATTTAATTCATATAATTATATTTTTATTTATTATATATAGTTTATAAAATCAATTTCTGTGGAAGTAATTATGTGTTCACATAGAAATGTTAACATAGTTGGTTGACAGACCTTTGACATGACATTTATAGAGGAGTGGGAATAAGATGTTTTAATATTATATACATATTAGTTTGAATATTATAATAGATTAAAATATTTAATATATAGTTAAATCACTATATAATTAATTCCATTAATTGTTGGTTATTTAAGGGATGGTCGAAAAAGAAATAGTAAGTGTAAACTAAAGGAATAAACGGGGGTTCGGGAGCATTTATTTCCATGTTTTTAAAGAGAAATTTTCTTATTTATAAGTAATGAAGTTAAAGTAAAAAAGTAAATAAATATCTATAATTTGAATAATTAAGGACCATATAGATGTTTAAATGGTTATATATATGACTTCGTTAAATGGTGTGATGATGAATCATTATATATGCTTTTAGTGATAATTTCTTATATTATTTTGGGCATTTTTTCAATCATTACATAGAATTTTTATTTAATAAATCGATATTTTGCATAGATAATAGTTATATAACCTTAAATAGGATGTAATAAATATTTCCTAATTTGTTTCAACCGTAAATATGCTTCAATTACCATCCTTGAAGGAGAAACTAAGGTAAAAAAATCTATCATTCATGAAGGTTGTAAATCGGCCCCACATTGATGATGATTTCCTTTATAAAATAAAAGAGAGAGAGAAATGATTTTCATGATGTGTATTACATTAATATTATTTCATTTCACTTAAATATTATAATTGATTTATCAATAATATTTTTATAAATAGGGTTAGGATAGTATAATAAAAGAATGAAGTTGAAAATAAAATAAAATGTACAAGATTGGGATTTTAGCTCTTTTATACTCCTCTTTGAGAACCTTCTTACGGAATAGAGTTTTGGTATTTTGGTAAGACCATGAGCTCCTAGACATGGGAAAAAACTAGGTTATAGGATTTTGGTAAAATTTTAACATTATTCAAGTCTTATATGAGTTATGGGAAGAGGGGGTGACGTGGGGTTTTTATAATGGAGGATATGGTGGTTTTTAATTATTTAATTCCTTATTTTATTATTTTCCACAAGATAAGGAATATTGCATATTTTTGTGAATAAATATAGTAATAAGTGCATGTGAGTTCAAACCAAGAGTTATTATATCATCCAAAAATACTATATGAGGCAATAAATCATGTATATATTATTTATCGTAAATTATCATATTTTACTATTCACCAAAAAATTCAAGTATTTTTGAAAAATAAAAACAA
Source organism: Viscum album (assembly GCA_963277665.1). Taxonomy (NCBI): domain Eukaryota; kingdom Viridiplantae; phylum Streptophyta; class Magnoliopsida; order Santalales; family Viscaceae; genus Viscum; species Viscum album. Next base: position 1,783,964,653 of record OY728126.1, on the reverse strand, counting down.
TTCACCCTAATAATTTTTTGAAATGTATAATTAAAATATGAAGTACATTTAATAAAATAATTCAGAATATGAGATATTTTAATTTTAATAAAATCGTCATTTACTCCAGAAATATAGATTTTAAATTTATAACCGAATTTATAATTCTATAAAAAATTAACAAAGGTCTCACAAAATAATCCTAACATTATAAAAAATGAAATTATGAATAAATTTTATTTGAAATCATTAAATTTATTATAAAATTTTAAATAAACATTTAAATTTTATAAAAATATTTATAATTAATTAATAATTTATAAAAAATTTATTTAGTATAATTATCTCATAATTTCATATATAAGATACCATAAGATTATTTATAAATTCATGGGTTAGGTAATTATTCATTTGTCCATTTTATTAATCAGAAGGATTATATTACTAAACATAAGCATAACATTACTATTCAAAAGGGTCACATTACTATTCATCAAACCATTATGCTGACCCTATCAGATATTACGTATCATACCAATGAAAATTGTGTATATCCATTTTCCAAAATTCGATTCACAAAAGTGGAAAATTTTGTTTAATGTCTATGTTATAACTATATTGTTTCCCTAATTATAATAACAAAGTGTTTTTTATAGTGACTCTGTGTTGTGTGAAATAAAATCCCTCTAATGAAATGAAATTATTTATGAAGAAACATACAATAAATTTTTTGGGAGTTTTATTCTTCCCCCCAAAAGATATTTTTCCTTGAAATTCTTCATGTATATTCCCATATAAAAAGATGTATGTGGTTTTTATTCATGATATCCTTAGGTTCCCATATTTCATCCGTTGTTTTAAGGTTTCTCCAATGAGCTTTTTACAGTCATGTGGTCCAATTTATCAACACTTTCTCTATAGTTTTAAGAATATTGATAGGGTTATCACATTAAGATAAATCATATTCCAGTTATATTTCCTCATAGGTGGGTATTTTCATTGGTCTTGGCATGTACTTATTTAATAGTAACACATGGAAAACATCTTGATCATGGGATAGAGTTAGGGGAATTGTAAAATGGTAATCTAAAACAATATTTTTTTCCAAAATTTTGAATGGTCTAAGGTACCTAGGGATCAGTTTCCCTTTCTAACTGAACCTCAAGGGAACCTAATATAGAGATGCATTTAGAAATAAATGATCTCCCCCTTGTAATTCCAAATCCTTTCCATGGTTATGATCAAAACAATTTTTTCTACTTTTGATACATTAATATGGGCCATAATTCTAATTAACTTTTTTATTGTCTCTTTAATATGTTATGGGCCTATATGATTTCTCTCACTAACTTCATCCATAAAAGTTGGAGTTCAACATCTCTTTCCATATAATTCTTCATATGGTGACATTTTAATACTATAATGGAAAGTATTATTATATAAAATAATACCAATGTTATGTATTGATCCAATATACCTTGAATGTAAATTGAGAATGATCTCAACATGTCTCCCTATTTTTGAATAGTCAAATCAGAGAATCTATCAGTTTGAGGGTAATAAGAAGTACTCATATGAAGATCAATATCCAAATACTTCTAAAGGCTCGTCCATTATTTTGATGTAAATCAGAGATCTTGACCACACACAGTTGATAGAGGTACACCATTAAGTATTACAACATCATTAATTAATAGTTTTGATAGATTTTACACAAGAAAATCTTCTCGTATATCAATAAAATGTAATGATTTGTTAATATGATCAATAATTACCCATATTGTTTCATTCATTCTATATTTCCTTGTTAGTTTTTTCCCAAAGTCCATCATAATGTCATCCCAATTCCACATAAGACTATTTAGATGTTTCATTACTCCACTTGGATGTTGTCTATCAGCCTTCACATGTTAAAAAACTAGATACCATGAAACATAATCAGCAATGTCCCACTTTATATTTCCCACCAAAAATACTCCCTCAAATCAATATACATCTTGGTGATATGACGGTGTATATAAAAATTTGAGCTATGGTCATTGTCTAATAGTTCCCTTTTTAACTCGAGTATTGATGGAACACATAACTTCTTTCCACATTTCATAACACCACCATCATACATGAATTCTTCCAATCATACATCCTCAATAGATTTTATTTTATTTCAAAGGATCTCATAATCAGATTGAGATAAAATCAAATTGAGATCTTTTTATATTATCCAACAAAGATGATCTAGAAATAACTTGAAAACGTAATGATGTATCATCTTCCTTGAAAATCAAAACATAAATATTTACAAGATCCATGAAAATAATATCACTCTCAATCTTCATTTTGGAAAGAAGTCCTTGATATTTCTTACATAATGCATAGGCTAACTTCGTTTCCTTTCCTGGTTGGTATTCAATTGAACAATCATAATATTTGAGTAACTAATGACCTCTCCTTTGCCTCATGTTGAGTTCATTAGTTTTCAAAAAGTATTTCAAAATCGTATGACCAATATATATCTCACATATTCAATCATAGAGATAGAGTCACAATATTTTTAGAGAATATATTACGGCCTATAACTCAAGATCATTAGTTGGATAATTTTTCTCATGTGCCTTGAACAACCTTTATGAAAGATTAATAAATTTATTATTTTTCATAAGGACACAACACAATCCATTCTTTTGTGCATCACTCTATATCACAGACCAGTCACTTCTAGAAGAATGTGTCAAAAAATGGATCATTGACCATTCTTATCTTTAACTCATCAAAAAATTTTGTTAATTATTTTTTCCATAAGAACTTAACCCCTTTAATATGTGATCCTAGTTTTCGGGTTAGCCAGTTTGGAAATATTCTCAATGAAAAAAGGATAATAAACTGATATGTCAATAAAAATATGCACCATTGTTATTTTTGTTGTTGTATTCCATTTTTGGATTTATTGTTTCTTCATAGGATCAACTGAGATTCTATATTTAGAGACAATATAGTCTAGAAAGGAAACACTTTGATGACAGAATTAACTTATACTAAACATATGATATAGCTCTTTTCTCCTACGATTCTCCATAGCATCACACAATTGGTTCTTATAGACCTAAAATAATTTTTAATATATCAATATATCATCAATAAATACCACAAATATTCATCAAGATATCTTTTTGTAAACATTTTTCATTATATCCATGATAACATAGGGTGCGTTATTCTATCCAAATGGCATTAATATAAATTTTTAATGACCATAACTAGTTCAAAATATTGTCATTGGAATATCTTCCTTCCTCACACACAAATAATGACATATTGATCTATGGTCAGTTATTGAAAAATATTGAGATCTATGAATTTGATCAAATAAATCATCAATGTAGGGCATATGATACATTTTATTTATTGTAATAGAATTGATGTCTCTATATTCATTCCATGACCACATTCATACATATTTTTTATTGAAAACTATAATAGGGGCTCCACATGAAGAAACACTATTGAAAATAAATCCATTTTTCTAGAATTCCACTAATTGTTTCTTCAGTTCTAGTAATTTCATGGTGGTGATTCAATAGGGAGACTTTGATACAAGTCTTTCACCAAGAATAAAATGAAGAGAAAACTCAACTTTCCATTCCAATGAATGTTCATGTAAAATCTATGGAAATACATCAATATATTCTTGCACACTTGGTACATCATCATTTCAAATATTTCATTCCTAATCCCTATATGTTTTTTTCTATTCAACCCTAGTAATTACATTAATTTTACCTTTTAGAGGTGGATCTAGAGAACAATTAGATGATTAGGTTACTAATCTAATGATAAAGGATTCTACACCTTTCTAACAAATTGTAACATCCGTCTTCTAGTAATAAACTTTTTCATCATAGATTGAAATCCAGTTCATACCAAGAATTATATAAAAGTAAATAATAGGTGCGGTCATGAACTATCCCCCGAGACCCATGCCCTGACTACCTCATGCTCGCCTTCCATAGGCCAGGGGCAGGCGACTAGCACCAGAAAGGCATATCCCTAAAATCGGGAAGGCATTTCCTTTTCAACCTGAAAACTCAGACAATCAAAGCATACAACATGATATAAGGACAAGGTAAACTATATAGTAAAAAGAGAATGTATAGTAAGTAATGGGGCTGGAATAAAAGCCCAACTAGAATGTACAAGTAAACTAAAAGCAACTCATGTGTTCACCCAAAAATGATCCAACTAGAAAGGTAGGTATGACTCTCGAATAGTCGTCTCTACGGTATGCCTTGTATAATGTCCACCTCCGAGCAGCCTCCAGTCCTGTACCCCCATCCTCTTTCAGTGTTGTTCATCATCTGCATAAGACACAACAAGGTGCGGGCGTAGCTTGTGCAGGGGTGAGTATAACGATACTTATTAGGGACCCAGAGACCCTCATAGGTCTCTTAAAATCCTAAAAGGATAAACCAAAAAGCAATACTGTAATCACAACGTATCAAAACATCAGTTAGCTGGACATATGTATATGCCCATACATATACCTAAGTTATCTAGTATACCCATCTAATTCATGAGGAAATACAAGGCCCAAATACTTTTCCAAAATCTTAACTGTTCCATGAAGGAAAGATTACCATGAAGGTAACACCATAAAGATAAGTACCACAAAGGTAATGCCACATTGAATATTACCACATAGGTATCACCATGATGGTACGTACCAAGGTAACTCCACACCAAAGAATACAAAAAATGTGTCACCACACAAAAGAACACCACAAATGTATCACCATATATATTTGTACCACAACGGTAAAGACTCATCTCACACCAGGTATAACTTATGTATGGAAGTATAGAAGATTAGATGTACTGCTAGTTCATCTTACATTGTCGTGAAGCTCTACTGTTGACCCACACAGGATCGAAAATGACACACACAGGATCTTGAGATGACCCACAAAGGTTCGGTATACACTGACCCACATAGGATAGTTGAGTGGTTACCCACAGAGGATCGGTATGAGCTGACCCACATAGGATTTATGAGGGCTGACCCATACAGGATCTGAAGGTTCTTCCAGTACAGCCAGCCACATGGTTCTTGCACTAAGCATGCTTGTTTCTGAGAGGTTCCACTCTTCAATCCAATGGTCAATACATAGACTACCACAAATTCCCATGAAGAAGTATCCAAAAGGTCCTTCATTTCAAAGGGACCCAACGCGATAGACAACGCATCAATCAGATGCTTGATCTGTAAGGTATTAGTGTTTCCGTTCATAGGTCCCGGTTGGATTCAGGTTCGATCCTACCCGACAACACTCTATCTTTATCCAAAACTCATATGGATTATACCAAAAGGACCATCTCTATCCAAGGATTCCATCTCTGCATATAGTTAATCAAAAGAACACCTGGATAACAAGTTATGGTCAAAAAGGTGAAACTGGGTTCGGATAGGCCCGGGTCCAGTCTGACCCGATTGGTCCGATCCGAACCGACCCAGCCTGGGCCGCCCCAACATAGTCCGGGTCCGGCCCTGTTGGCATGGGCTGCAGTGGGAATAGTCTGGCCCCCGAAGGGGGCAGCCGGACCCACTGGGTGCATCCCGCTCAGAGTGGCCCACTGGGTGCGGCACGCTTAGTGCGGCCTGCTGGCCACGACCTGCTGTGGGGTGTCCCGCTCGGCTGTGGTCCACCCTAGCTAACATTATAAGGGAGGTTCCCCCCTAGTATCCTAAAAAGTACAATAGATCGTTCGTCTAGGTGCGGTGACAGGTTGGCACGCGGGACCCGCATGTGGGGTCTCGATCGACACGACTGGCTGGATACCATCCAGTTCTCCTCCCAGTGTCGCCATGACGCCACTATCATCCTTCATTAGACTGGGTGTCAGCCACTCTTCGGGTGTGTCACCTTCCCAAACCACGGCCAGATAGGTGCCGGCCACCCTCCTCTACTGGTGGCGTGGACCCGTGCTGCCTTACCTCTATGTGGCCAGCCGGTGTGCTGACTGCAGTCCCCCTCCACCGTGGTCGACAGGCCTTGACCTCCTCTAGCAGAACGGTTGCACTGCCGCCTTGTGGTCTGCTGGTGTCGGTCACCATCCTTCTCCACCACGAAGAACGCGTCAACATTGAAGATGTGGAGGGATCATACCATGTTTATTTGGCTCTTACCCTCTACATTAGACCTATATGACTCAGATCGAGGAGAAGATTCAATGTAAAAATTAATGAAGAATAATCATATACACACCCCTACCTCGATCGTTCATTAGATGTGGTTCGAGGTGGATGATGAAGTTGGTGATGTCGACGACTTTCGCTCATGAAACTCGCTCCCCATCAGAGATCGGGCATCGTTCTCGTCGGATGTTCATTCTTCATTGGAGGTTCTTTCTCCAAAGGCTTTCTCTCCTAGTTCTCTCCTTGTAAAAAATACCCAACCAATAGATGAGGAGCCAACTTCTTTAATATTAGGTTTATTAATCAATTAAATAATGTTGGCAAATTATGTTGGGGAGGAAACCCAGAGCCTCCTCCCATTAATGAATAAAGTTCCAGTGGTCCCCACAACTAAATTCAAAAGACAATATTCAAACAAAATAAAATAAAGGATATTTATTTTATTTAATTTTTATTCTCCAACGTAAAACAAAAATTCTAAATTCCACCCTCAACCTACTACGGTCAGGGTGAAGGTCTCCTTATGCGAATATCGGTGTTGCGAGTTCAACAGTGCCCTCAAATTTCAATTCCGAGCACCAGTTCAAAAGTAACAAAATGCCGCTCGCATGTTCACTGAACGTACTTAAAAAAATTCAGAAATTCATTCCAGGTACACTGGGCCCCAGAATCATGCACCATTAATTATCACGGGCTCATTATATTTCAACGTAATTAAAACAAATCAACATGGAAAAATTCAGGTCTTTATATTAGGATGATCAGGTCTACAACTAAACTATGTTAATGTATCATGAAGGAGAATGAATGACACATATTTGTTGCAATGATACTTACCTTATGATTTTTGAATAACAACTCCTTTATTAAATCAAAAATGCTATGTCTAATTTTCATGAATAACTATGGTGATAAAAAAATATTTGATGATCCTGAATCAAATTAATAATTTTCTATTTTTCAAGAAATAAGTATAGTACCTTCGACCACATCATTATGAAGTTCACCCTCTCTAGTTGTGATCACATGAATATGTACCTTCTCTGGTGGACTTTTCTGAGGCATGCTTCTTTAATGTTTATGACAATAATTGCCAGTGTCCCATCTCTTGAAAATGATAGAATTGAATGATATTGACTGGTTTCTAATCATTACATTCATTATCTCTATGACCCTTTCTTTACACATATAAAAAACTTATATGACTTTCAAGAACATCCCAGGAAGATTCTATACATAGTTTTCACATAATGGTAATTTTTTTTGTTCCCTTCATATTTGGAAATTTACCTTTTCCATTATTATCAAAATATATCTTTTTATATTTCTCTCCCTTGAAAATTTTGATCGAGAAATTTTCTTCTTTGTTTTGAGGAAACTCATCACTATTTCATCATAGGATGAAAATGTTTGAGGAGAGAGTGCCCTTCGGATACTTGGCTTAAGATCTTCATAGAATTTATCAATCTTATCTTCTGAAGCATGTACGCAATCTATAGAATACCTAGATAGTCTTTTGCAGGTATCCACATACTCCACAACACTCTCTTCATCCCTTTTCATTAAGATAAGTAATTTTCTCTTCATTTTAGTATATTGTTCATAAAGAAACTATATATTGAATAATATTTCTTCAAAAATTCTCCAATCCATATCTTCTATTTCATCATCCTCATTTGTATTTTTGGTCAATTAACACCATTGATCCGCACTTCCCGTGACACAATTTGATGCTATTACAACCATTTCATTTTCATTGAACCCAAAAATTTAAATATATTTCCAACGGACTTCACCCGCTGCTAAGGTACCCATGGATTAGATGTACCACTAAAATATGGGCAATTCATCCACATGAAATGATCCAATATAGGTGTAGTATGGTTATTCATCACAACCTGAGAATGTTGTCCGAATATGGTAATTATCTTCTCAGCTCCAACACTAACTTTATTTACTTGATCAGCTGGGAAATCCCTATATTGTTTGATGGTATTGATTTCCCTTTATTTTATTAGTCACCATCTCTAGTCAATTCCATATAATAAATTAGTTTATGAATGAGTAATTTCGAACTAGAAAAATAGTTATCTTAAATTTAACATTTTTGTATCGCTAATATCATAACTATAAAAATGGTTTCATTGAGGAAATATTTACTTTTAAACCCTTCATACTGTTTTTTAATTAAAATGTAAATTACCCAATGCATATCCTCTAAGAGTGTCAAAGAAAGTGGAAATAAAGTTGATTTTCATGTACTAGGTTACCCCACAGTAGTCACAAAACACCTTATTAGTTTAATGGCCAGAAGAACATTTTTAATTATTATTTTAATAATCCACCATTCAATAGGTGTGGTGGATCCCTTACAAGGTCCAATGGATTAATGAAAATTACATTACCCATAGGTATTATAGGAAATCACCCATACAAGAAACATGGGACTCATCATCCCCAGCACAAGTCATGATATTTGCACTCCCCCTTCACAAGGTTGGTCAGCTAGTGATACTATGTAGAGAATCACTGACCTTGTACTAATGGAAATGTCATACCCTTTCATTATTTCAATTATGGTTAACTCTGATTTGGTGAATGTGCCTGCCTTGATCCTCATCTGTAGCCTTGTCCCTTGTATTCTGACTGATACATCTACATATTCATGTGGCCCGAAGGCCTTGGGGTCGTCAGAAGGCCTTGTGGTTTCTTAAGGGCCTTGATAGGCAACATGCCCAAAGGACAAGGGTGGCCCAAAATCCTTGTAGGACCTGAGGACCAAACCGGTGGCCCAAAATCCTAGTTGGATGAATAGTTCCAGCAATTATAGATGCTTTAATGCCCTCTAAAGAATGACTACTGTACCCAAAAATATGTCTCCAACCTGATTTGATCATGGGTCTATTAGATGCAATTGTTTAGTCCTCGCCTTGTTGTATTTGTTACCCCTACATACATATGTTCCAGAACTACGTCCCCTAGTAGTATCCAGATAGGGATGTATTTCTAAGAACACCCACATAATCTATACACTACTGGGGTTTAACAGATTTGAAATTAATTCCAATTGTCCATGTCTATTTTCAAATTTTATTGAACTCATTAGATCATCTGAATCATGTTTGGAAATTATGAAACATTCAACATAAACCTGTTCTCCTTCAAATTTCAGAATGGGATAGAAATTTTAATCCCCACACTCACAAAATGAAAATGGAAAGGTTTGGGTTCTAGTTACAAGGCCTTAATTGGTTCTTTTGGATTGTTAAGATTCTTAATGACATAGTCCCATTTATATGAGCCCCTCTTAAGATATACTAATGTACTCTTAATGAAGAACTATGTTTGTTTTCTAGGATTATGGTGGAAATCAATCTTGACTCCAAATTACCAAATTTTGTTAGCTTTAATGAAAGAGATCAAATCACCGAGGTGAGAATTGAATATGAATGAAATCCACCCTTTTGTGAGCTTTGCAGGATAGTTGGATATTCTATCCTGAACTATAGAGTAGTTAAAACAAAGGCTCTCCAAAAAAATACAATGAGTGGACTGAGGTAAGAAACAAAAGAGGCAAGATGACCATCAGTAATAATTCTTAACCACCTAAAAATAAAAATGAAACTGGTGTTAAGAAAACATCACACCCAAGTCATTTAGGAGATACCTCAGGTAATAAATGGGATGAATTTCTGGAAATGGGAGAAAATAAAAAATTGAATAAGACATTTTATAACATATTGAAAAACTAGTTATGAATATTATACAAGCTAAAAAATTAACTGAAAAAACTCTTACACATGCTGTCTTATATGATATTATAGTCTCTGCCCCCTACATAGTGATTCTAGTATAGGTATTTTGATGGAAAACTCTATCCCATATCTATGTACTGGTTCACATTAGGTGAATCTTCTATGTAATCTAAAAAAGGACATCATACATATCTCTGAATCATCAGAACTGGAAATTTCTGGCCATTTGCCATAAAATTCACACTTGGAAATAGATTCAGTGATTTTGGGATTCACATTAGTCATCCCCTTTGACATGCACAGGTACGACCTCTAATTCACCTAACATCTATCTGACTAAATGAAAATTAGTCAATCCAGTAGAAATTCATGGACACACTACTTCATTTAATCCTACTCAGCATATAGAATCCCACAAGGACTCAAAGAGAACTGCTATTTCTGTTGGGGGGATCTCCGCTCCAGACTACACAGCAGAAGGTTTTATGGCTATAGTCACTGAACTGGACTCTAGTAAAGAAAAAAAGACCATTAAATTTGGAGCCTTAACAGGCATTCAAAAAATTCCCCTTGGATAGAAGGTAATGAAAAATATATAGATAATAATAAATGTATAGAAAGTGGATTCTCTGAAAAGAATGTGAAAGACCATACTGGGAAAACCAAATTCAACTCTACTTTTGGTTCGATCACAAATTTGTAGTCAGCTTCTCATACAAGAAAACAAAAAGTTACTCGTTAACATACTATTTTAGGTACCTGTACTACTGTTTTTAAGAATATTTCTTCTAATAACAAACATTTATATGCAGGTAACCATTGGGATATTAGTGTTACTGTGACATAATCTGATGTTGATATCATGCAGGATGATTTTGTATATATTATTCTTGTTAGTTACTTTCTTAAACCACTATAATACACTATAGGACAACATGAGTTTAACACAGGCTCTATGTTTACTAGAAATATTAGAAGCTCAACTAGACATAAAGTCTCAAATAGTAAGAAAAAATGGAGTTCTAACTCCAAATGCAAGTTCAAATGAAGATATTATATTGGAACCCTCAAGGTATTTCAAACCTTGACACCTTAAATATTTTATAACTAATATTCAACATTCCTAAGACCTTATTTTTTCCATTTCTAAACCTAAGATTAATTTTTCCATGGATTATGTTAATTTATGTCATTATGGATACACTTTTATTTGTGCATGTCAAAGCACCACAAATCTGGATACTCATTATATTTTTTCTCACTCTTCTATGTTTAATGTTAATGTCTTTCATATTATTGACTGATGATTCACCTTTGATTTCATGATTGATCACACACATCTCTTTTTTTCTTTTATTTATTCCATGAACAATTATCAAGATAGGAGGAATCATTGGAATGATTCTCTTTATTGAACTCTTGTATTCATTTTCCCTAGTTTATTGTTGTATACTTTACTGGTATTCTCTCCTCAAGTAAAAAAATGTGTTCCTCTTCACTCAACATTATCTGTGAGGGAATGTAAGGCTCCTATATAAAACACTACTCAAACTGAAATTACGCTCCTTCATTCCAAATATACCTGGTACTAGGGTCATTATAATAGAGTTGTTGTGAGTAAACATGATAGATCCTCCACTACTAACCATGCTTTAGATAATTGGGACACCCTTACCAGCACCACCATTTTGAAAAACTAATCTATCCATCATCCTATCTTCGTCACTATCTATATCAAATATATGAAACCTCCTCTTCCATTCAGATGCAATAATGATGGGTTCATAGAACTTGAATGTGGTAACCTCATTAATATATTTTTTACTTCTATGACTACATATCATGATTCATTTTTTTGTACTCTTATATTAAAACTTCTTAAACAAAATATTAAAAATTAGTGGAGAGTGAAATCCAAACATGTCTATAGTGACATGATGCTTCTTGAGAATTAATTTCACCAAATGCAAAATAACAACACTCACTTTGATTTTTCTATGGATCATAATAAAGAATTTAACATTACTGTGAAACTAAATTCACTTCTCACCTTCAAATACAACATATGTAAGCAATATTTCATAAACAAATGGTTATCTTATGGTGATAGAAATAACAAATTCAACAATTTTTTGTAGAGAATCCAGAAAGATTGCAGACCTCTTGCTTTCCTCAAAGATAGAGACAACCTCTTGAATTATGAAGAAGGAATTTCTATTCATGTTGTCTCATATTTGGAGTCCTTATTTAATAATCCATGATTTAGAAAAGATATCATTCATGATATCATTCCAAACATTTTCACCGATGATGATAACACTTTCCCCATTGGTGTTCCTCTTTATCGTGAAATCAGAGACAATGTCTTCATCCTGAACCCTAATAGTGCCTAGGGTCCTGATGGTTTTAATAATGAATTCTACCATAAATAATGTGATATCATTCAATTTGATGTTTTTAAACTTGTTAATAATTTCTTTTCTAATGGATGCCTTCCTCATGGGTTGAATGCCCAATTTCATACTTCGATTTCCAAGGTAGAAAATTCCTATAACATTCATCTTTTTAGACCCATAGCTCTTATCAACACTCTCTATAAAATTGTCACCAAACTGATTGTGAATAGACTTACCTCTATCATGGATAAAATTATCTCCCAAAATCAATTTGGTTTTTCAAGGGAATATCTATCCAGAACTACATTTGTCTCCACTTTGAATTCACTAACATGTTAAACAACATAAATAACAGTGGAAACATTTACATTATGCTTGAAATTATGAAGGACTTTGATGTAATGGATTGAGACTTAATCTTCAATGTTATTCATGAATTTGGATTCAATAATATATTAATTTTTAGAATCCAAACCCTTTTTTTCTCAGCCCACATTTCCATCCTGATCAATGGCTCTCCAAGAGGATAATTCAATTACACCAAATGTGTCTGAAAAGGTGATCCCCTCTCTGATATCCTTTTTTATATCGCTGAGGACTATTTATATCATCTATTAACCCATATGGTTGAACAAAATAAACTTAAACCTATTATTTCTTATAGAAATGTGAATGATACCTCTCACCTTCTTTATACCATTGACATCATTTTATTTCTTAAGGTTCATATAAAAATTATCAAAACTCTCAAATATAATCTCACTCATTATGAGAAGGTCTCGGGTAAAGTCCTTGGTTGGAACTAATCCTCCATCTATTTTGGGAAAAACATACTGGCTTGTAGAAAAAATGCTATCACAAATAAACTTGGCATTAAATATGGAACAATTCTCTTCAAATACCTTGGGGTTCCTATATTCTTTGGAAGACCCTAATTAGGATATTTTTCAAACATTATTGATCAATTTCGTAATTATCTTCCCATTTGGAAAGGTAAATATCTCTTTTTGGAAGAGAGAGTATGTCTTGTCAAGTCAGACATTTTCTCTAAATTGTTTTACCATCTAATGGTCTACAATTGGATGGCTAGTCTTATAAAAAAATTATCATTTATATCAAAAACATTGTTTGGACTGGAAGAACCATGGATAGGAAACTTATGAAAACCCCCTGGGTGACTTGTTGTAATTATTTAGACAGGTGAGGTCTTTGTATTAAAAACACAAAACTCTTTAATGAGGCCCTTCAATCCAGACTCAATTGGAACCTAATTCACAATGACACCCCATATATTTATTTAATTGAAAATAGGATCATAGATAGATTGAAGGGAGGTAACAAGAACTACCTGATCACTTCTATTTGGCCCTCTTTCAGAAATATGTATGACAAAATTATGAACAATTCTAGATGGAATGTCAGTAGAAACTCCTCAATGAAATTTTGGTTGGACAACTCGACTGGTACTCCTCTTATTTCATTAATTCTTCCTGATCATCCAACTAAAAATATCTGTGAAAATATCAACAATTTTATTATTTCTCATTTTGATACACTTCCTCATAATTTTGTTCAAATTATAGATAATTACCATTTTTCTATCTCCGAGGATTTTCTAATTTGGGAACCTACTCAAAATGGTTTGATAAATTCAAAAAGCTTCTACAGCCACACCATTCATAACTCTAAAAATGAATTTATGTGGATTACATTATTTGATAAGTCTTGGTTTAAACCTTAAAGACTCACTCTTATTTGGTGTATTGCCTATAACATAGTTCCCACTGATTCTTGTTTGTAAATTTTTGGGATCCAACATTGTTCAGAAAGTCATCTCTATAATCAACATAGAGAGGATACTAACAGTATATTTTTTGTCTTGTGCTCTGACCACTGCACTTTTGAACTATATTTTTGACATATTTTAGTGCAGATGGAAAATTCATGACTCTATCAATGCATAGTTAAAATGCTGTGTGGAAATGGAAAACTCCCAAAAAATAAAAAATATATTTCATGATGGGGTTGCAGAGCTTCTTCATGTATTATTTTATAATAAAAATGCTATTTTTCAGAACAATTGCTCCCTGAACATCAATACAAGTAAAATGTGGATCCTCAAAATTATTAGTGAAGATTTGTTAATTAATAAAGGGTGTTGTGACAACTTTTTGGTAGTTTTTTGGTTTTGAGACATTTTCAGGTTGTTGTGACTATCATCCAGTCGAGATACATTTTTTAGGGTTTCTGGAGACCTCCTCTCCTGGGGTGGATTACAAACATTGTGAACGGAGCCTCCAAAGGAAACACAAGTCCCGTTGGATGTGGCGCTATCCACAGAAATCATCTTGGTCATATAATTGGGTGGTTTTATGGAGGTTGAGGTATTGAATCCTCTCTCGATGCCGAAATACTGAGTGTGATTCATGCCATTTACTTTACCATGCACCACGATTGAAACAATTTGTGGATTGAATGTGATTCTATGACATTAGTGCAGGCAATTAGAAAGGGAGTGATTCATCTAGCTTGGCCAGTTACTACGTGTTGGATGAATTGTATATTTTCTCTTGATGTCACCAACCTCATTGTAACTCATTCTTACCATGAGTTGAATATGGTATCTAATGTTCTAGACAATAAATGGGTTGCACAAGACATCAGCTGGCTAAAGGATCTCTCTAAAAACTTTCATTCCTCTTAATGTACGAGAATATAATATGATTTCATCTCAAAGACTATTGTAAGATATTCTATTTAATAAATTTTTATTTGGTATTTTGACCAAAGTGCTGCCTTATTTAAAAAAATGATGTTCTTCAATGATTATCCTGAATTTCTGTCTTAGAGTTTTGGCTTATAAAAATGTTTTTTAAATCTTGTTTCATTAGTTTCGACTAAAATTTTTCTAATGAAAACTGTAATTCCTTGGCCCATGAATCCCAGAGATGGTGCGTTATTTTAATAAATTAGATTGATTCAATGGAATCCCATCATGATGATCTGATCATTATAACAGTTTTGGATGACCATATAACATAAAAGATACTAGTAATACATTAGGAATGATAGAAAATACCACATGATACATAAAAAAATGTAATAAACAACATAATTGAAACACGTTCAAAGGATTCCTCTTCCAAAAATGGGGAAAGGAAGCATAATAAGTGTGGGATCAAATTCTAAGTATTGGTTACATGAATCTAAAAAATACAATAAGTAATATACATTATGTCATAGTAAATAATCTAAATAAAACATGTCATCAATAAATTGGGAATGAAAATCCATCTATTGATTTTTTCATAGTGAAAATCTCATGGAATGTAATAAATGAGTACTAAATGAAGAACATGATTATTAGTGGATTTCAAGTATCTATCCTATGAATTATTAAACCATAATGATGGATTGAGTTTGTGGTCAAAAACCATTCCGATTCTGTTTATAGTCAAATAGGAAGGGTTTGGTACCATATGTTTTGTTTAATGAGACCGTTAGATGAATCGAAGGGCTGTAAATGGCCCCACTTATCCCTACATGTGAAAATAATTCATCATAAATATATTAAAGTAAATTAAAAATGCATTAAAATTATCCAAATTAAGTATATGATACTAAATATTCAATATTTACCTAGTTATGACAACATTTAAAATAAACATTGTATGTAAAATGATATACGACCAAGAAAATAATCATTTCTACGATACATGAATATGGATATTTAATAGAAATATAAATTAAAATAAAATTTGTACTAAAATTTGATGTAGATGCAACACATAAAAATTATTAAGTACACAATACTAGGTATGTCTTAATTAAATGGAAATTGAGACAAATTCATTTACCTTATTTCGCACTTAAATATTTCGCATTTGTGCCTCCTGAAGAACAAACATATATTACATAAAATACTGATCCATAACTTAATTATAGTAATTTATATGACTTTTTATTAATCATTATCATTTTGTTGTCTATATTATTTTTATTTGATGAAAACTTATGTGTTTAATGTCATCTTTTATATAAAAATATCCTGTTTTGCAATACATATGCTATTTTATGAAAATTTAAATTATACATCTTTATAACTAATTAAATATGTTTTTATTAAATATAATTATATTTCTATATATGATATATAGTTTATAAAATCCAACCCTTTTTATTATTTAATGTGTTGAGATGGAAATTTCACCATAAGTGGTTGACCAACAATTGAGGACACATTGACGGGAGAGTGGGAAGAAATTGTTTTAAAATTTAATATATTGTAGGATAAAAAAATAAATTAGGATTACATAATTAATATATAGTTAACACACTTCATATTTAATTCCATTAACTGTTGGTAATTTAATGGTTTGTGTAAAATGAAAGATGAAGTGTGACCTGATAGAAAAATATGTGTTCCAGGGCATTCATTTCAATAGTTTCAGTGATCGGTTCACTTATTTATAAGAAATGAAGTTCAATTAAAATGGATAATATTCAAATGAAATGTAATTTTTTATGAAAATAAATAAAATTAAATGGTTATATATATCATTTGGTTAAATGGTATGAGGATAAATCATTAGATAAATTGTTACTGATAAGTACTTAGTTTATTTGGGGGGATTTTTCGATTATTACGCACTAGTTTTGTTTAATAAATTAATATTATGTATATATAATGGTTAAAATATTTAGATCAGATGTAATAAAGAATAAATAATCTGGTTAAACTATAAAAATGGTTTCATGACCATCCTTGATGTATAAATTGAAGAACAACAATAAATATTTCACGAAGGTTGTAAATGACCACCTCACGGATGATGATTTCCCATTTAGAATAAAATAGAGAGAGAGAGAGAGAAAATAGTTTCATTATGGGTATTCCAATAACATGATATAATAATAGTATATATATGATACTAGAGTTATCATGATAATTTTAATTGATGGGTTTTGGGTAGTATAATGAAATAATGAAAAATAAAAGAAATTAAAATGAAAAGGAAGAGGATTTTAGATATTTAATACTCCTCCTTAAGATCCAACTTAAGGGGTTTGGGACTTTTTTATATGTCCAACAAATCCTAGATATGGGTAGAGACTAGAGAAGTGAATTTGGGAAAAACATTGAAAATATTCAAGTCATAGAGGAGTGAGCAGAAGAAGGGATCACGCTTGGTTTTTATAGTGGTGGGGAGGGGTGATTTGTCATTATTTAATTCATAATTTTAGTATTTTTCTCAAGGAAACCAAATTTTTTTGATTATTTTTAATACATAAAGTAATAAAATCATGTTATATTTATCCAAGGGTGATTACATCTTCTAAACATCACATATGACTTAATAAATTATGTATTTATCATTTACAGTAAATTATCGTATTTTACTTTTCACCCAAAATTCACGTATTTTAGAAAAACAACAAAAATTCACCTTAATAATTTTAAATCTGTAAAATTAAAAAATGGAATGAATTTTATGACAATAAATTTCAAAATATGTGGAATTTTATTTTTAATTAAAATCATCATTCACTCAAAAAATAAATTTTTTAAATTTATAACTCAATCTATAACAGTCAAAAAATATCGCTAAGGTCCCATAATATTATCCAAAAAAACAAAATATTAATTTATAGGTCAATTTTATGAAAATAAATTTTGTTTTGGATCATTATAATTATTATTAAATTTTTAATAAACTTTTCTATTATATAAAAATACTAATACTTAATAAGTAATTTCTAAAACATTAATTAAATATAATTATATCATACATTCAAATATCAGATGCTAAAAATTTATTAATAAATTAATGGGTAAAGTTACTATTAAGTTAGACGATTTAAAATTCCTAAGGGCCATATTACTATTCATAAGGGTATCATTATTGTTCAAAAGGTTCATGTTACTATTCACAAAAAAAAATTAAGTTCCTCCTATCAGTCTCTAAATATATTACTGATCACAAACACATATTTCCATTTTTTAAATTCAATTAACCTAAGAGGAAATATAATTTTTAGTGCCTAGATTATAACTATCTTGATTACATAATTATAATAAATGTGTGTTATTTTTCAGTGACTCAATGTCGTGATCAGTATAGGATATCTAATGAATTGAAATTATTTATGAAGAAAAAAACCATAAATTTTGTGTGTGTTATAATTATTATTTATGATTTTGGGGTACATGTATGTATTATTTCATTATTTGATGGGTGGTAAATATATCTACATCCAATGAATTGGGTAATAATGAATTGTTTATGAGCATAAAGGGTACAAAAGAGGATATACCAAGCCCAGAATAAGAGGGCACATGGTATGAAATACCCAGATCAAAACAAGAGGGTACATGAGAGGACATCCCAAGAGTGAAACAAGATTGTACTCATGAGTACATCATAAGACCAAAACAAGATGGTTAATAGTAGGAGAACCTGATCCCTAAACAATTGGGTACATGGGGTGGGATATCCCATGCCTGAAATAAGAGGGTGCATCAGAGGGTATTCTAAGCCCAAAGCAGGTACCCATGTCATTAACCCAAGCCTAACATGTCACAAATTCCATTCTAGGCCACCTTCAAATAGGGATTTTAAATTCTTATGTGTCTTCAAAAGTTAAATGTTTTATACCAATATAATTGTTTCATAACATATGATGTTAATTATATTATGATCCATGCCTTATGAAATACCCATTTTTATAATGATCATTAATTTTCATTTTATGATCTTTAAATGTTATTCTTAGGTACCATACCATTTTCTTTTTGTTGTTATTATTCATTTTCATTATTAACCCTTACTGAGCATCTGAGCTCACCCATTTATTTTGTTTACTTCCTTAGTTTATGAAGAATTGCTTTAGATATGAGTAAAAAAGGTGGATATATTTATTGGATCTTTTGAGGATATTTCAACAGGATAGAAGATAAAGTCTCCATGTTTCCAAAGACACTGAGATATTATGGTCCTCGAGAATGTATTCTTTCAATGTACTAATTATTCATGTACAATAAATTAATATCCATGTATGTTAATTCTGTTTTTCTATATGGTTTATTGGAATGCCCTTAATCGTCCTATTTCACTACTCAATGTGGATATTTCTAGAAAAATGTGAGTCCCATATAGGGCATATGAGGTCCTATGAAAATCTTGGTATTATGGGTGTTGAATTCTCCTCACATCGAGCCTCATTACCATTGAATGTGTGGTATTATTTATGGATCAACATTGTGAGGTGTGATTATAAGGAATATAGTATCAAAAATAGAGTTCTGATTGATTACTACACTTATTGTGGATTCATAACAATACCTACCCAAAAATTATTGTGTCGATTTAATTGTTTTCAATGATCATGGAGTGTCACTGATGTATTATGAAAATTATCAAGGATGAGTTGGAATAAATAATAATGTTTTTGTAGTTAGTGAAAGAACCTATGTATTCTATGAAGATGAACATTCCCAATAAAGGTATTATCATGTGTGATGCATTTAGGATTAAACTAATGAATGGAAGGCTTGGAAAGTGATAGTTTCTTCCACTACTGTTTTGGATGTGCACTCATTTGAAGGAAATGGATCTTGAATATGTAAGAAGTACTTAATTTATATGGGTAATGTGTAATGTTGAATATTCTTTCATCATTATAATTACATTTTAGGAGTTTTATTTATTCAGTTGAAATTTAACAGTACAATATTTTATAAGGAATTACTGTGTTTTTTAAGTTAAATGAAAATATTTTGGAAGGTTTAATGTTAGTTTGAGTGTTTGTTATTACATACTATTTTATAATGTAAATAATGTTTTCAATAAGGAAAAAATAGGATCAAATCAATTCCAAATAAGAATATAAGTAGCTAATTCATCTCATATATAATGCTAGTTGAGCTTAATTTTGAGTATGGTAAGAGTGGTATAGATGGTAATAAAAGCATGAACACATTAGTACAATTTGATTATGTTTTGGGTTATTATATATTGAGTATATAGGTCATTAAATGAGGAAAGATAAACCCATTTAGGGGTTCATCCCAATGGTTTTTTCATGGTGATGATATAGTTACCATGTTAATAAACAAGAGGCCTTCCTATTGATATTTTTATTTGGGACATGTGACAATGAACTATTTTTCATATTTTAATTTCATTTGTCTATTAATTAGAATACAAATATACTACATTGTCTTAATTATTATTAGGTAGATATTGTGATAGTGAGTTTCACACTATATTTAATCTACAACATAAATAATGAATAATGAAGCATACATGCACAGTCATTGAAGATTTAAAATGATGTTGGATGTTCTCGAGAATTAAAAGCATCCTCACCTATGTGATATGATTGAGAAGTGTAGAATAATATAATGATTTTTTTTATAAATTATGATCTCATATAAATGATACTAAAACATCATTTGAATAAAAGGAAACTCGTATTAAAGGTTATAGTTATATATGATAGTGGAGCTTCATATGAGAGGAAAAATATATTATATAATATATTGATATCTAGTATGAAAGGTATAAATTCATGTGTAGTAAATGCCGACGACATGTGTATAAATTAAAATAGAGTAAAGATCATATTATTTTTTGGGAATCCTCACTTTCATAAGGTATATGTGTAGATCATCATTGGGCCCACGAAACGACCATTAAAGGTTGAATTTATAAATGATAATGGGAGTTTTTTTGAGAAAATTTAATTCGGTTCATCACATTCATATTTCTTGATCATAGGTATCATAAATATTTAAATAAATAAACATGAGGCTTCATTAGATATACTAATTATTTTTTTTAACATAAATCAATAATAATTTTATGGTACAAGATGTCTGTAAGGTATATCCATCATAATATATAAAGAGTTCATAAGGTTCTAGATCAATGTATTTTACAAAAAACCCTATAAAAATGTAGTGTTTGGTAAATTCTGTGAATTATATTATAATTCTACTATCATAAGTTGGGGAAAATATCTTATGATGTTATAACTCCCCATTAAATACAAATATTATACTTTCTTTAATCACGATCCCAATATAATATTAATAGTGGAGAAGATCCATAATGATATTACCTCTAGGAAAAATTGAGGAATCCATAACTTTAATATGAAATTTATCATTCATTCATGTAATATTAATATGTAGGTATCATGGGAGGATTATGTAAAGATTAATGTTATGGGGTTTTTAAAATAAGAAAATATAAAGAAGTCCATCCTTTAAAAATTATATAATGAAGATCTATGAATTTATGGTTGAGATTTTAAGAGGTTTGATTTATATAGAACTATAAAAAATGATATTTACAAAATTATATAAATGTAAATAAAGAATATTTGAAAGAATTATATATATAGTATCTATGATTAATAGAATAATATGGGTTAAATTAATTGGATTTTATAACAGACGAAAATATATTAATTATTCCAAATATAATATTATGGAGAAATATAATATCATCATCATAAGAATATGTTTCAAATAAAATAATAAATAAGATAACAAGGAAATGTTAAATAGATATATTTGAAGTTATTATATACTAGTTAATAGGATGTAAATGTTAGGAAGTTTTGATGTATACAATCATTCTAAAATAATTAAATAAATTTATTAATTGAAGAATTTTGTGGTAATATAAGTTGTTCATGCACTGTATATGTGACAATTATAAGATTGTTGCTTTTATATAAGATAAAATGTTGAAAAAGTTGTTAATGTAGCATTAACATTTTTATTTATAAAGAACAAAATTAAAGAAACTATCATGTTTCTCTCCTATTGTGAAAATTATTTTGTTGTATATTATTTTTTGAAGATAAAAAATCTTGTTACTTTTCATTATGAATGTGAAAAATGATATGTATGTTCAACACATGAACAAATTGATATAAAGTTTTAATTATTGAAGGAATAATTATTTTTTTACCCTACATACTAAAGTGTGGAATGAACTATACATTGTTAGGATACATGTAACATGAGTATAATATAATAATTTATCATTAATTCTCAAAGGATGAAACTAGTTATTTTATTGATTTTGGTTTTTCCTCTATAATACTAATGACTACCCTTGTCATTCTTAGGGCTCTATCTTTTAGTTATTATATCATTTTAAGTGTGTGTGTGTTTGGATGTGCTAAAGAAAAAAGGTACTGTGAGAAAAAGGGAAATCCATTTACATAACATTAAACAATCAGAAAAAGGTATAAAAAGATAAATTGATAAAAATGATTCCAATATTTATTCTTTCCCTCTTAGTATTTAGATTATCCCAAAGTGATACTATAATTCATATCAGATCATTTTCTGTCTATGAAAACATTATCTAATTTGAATTTTTAATTATTTGAGCCTATTTTTTAATTTATAATGTTGTGATGTTTCAAATAAAATAATTCTATTTCTCATAACAATTACTATGAAGATAGACCAAGCATATAGGATGATATAGTATCCACCTCAACTCCCAAAGAGATATATTATATTTCTAACATACTATATATAAATTATATTTGATATGCTAATCAAGATATTTATATTTATTAACAAAATTATTAATGATCCATAAAAAAGTGTGAAAGAAACCATATTTGATTATTCACAATATGATTCAATATCTTCTTGAGAAGAAATTATTCATAATATTCCAATAGATTTTGTAACTTTTTTCTTTTAATAATTTATACTCTTGTAATCAGAAATCCCCCATCATGAAGAGGGAAACACAATTTTAAATAAAAATAATGATGAGTGTATTTCAAATAAAGAAATTTATTTCCACTTGATCAAAAATTATAGATCAATATTAAGAGTTATACCTAGTTAGATTATATTGGATTACATAAATCATAAATACTGATTAAGACATTGAGAGGAATGATGAGAAGCACCATGAATTAGATAAAAATTAATTATCATCAATAGAAATTAAAAATATCCAATTTTAAGTAAAATATTACACGGTTTAAGTGAATGAATGATAATGAAATGATGTACGAAAATAATATTAATAATATTAGGTAATACAATAGAGAATGATTTATGGTGGATAATGATAGGAAAAACACACTCCCCGTGAAGTGTGTTGAATTAAAGGAGACATACAAATGTAACATATTCTGTATCCATAAAGGATATAGAAAGAAAATGTGTGCCAGAAACATTCCAATGTGAATGATTATATTTATTTAATTCAAACCTATGAAGGTAATGTATTCATATCATCCAATGATCAATATCACATATCTATAAAGGAATGTTATTGTATATCTGAATTTTAAATATTTCAAAAAATAAAATTTTATGTCTCATAAAGTCTTAAATTAAAAATATTTAATAATTATAGTTGAGGAAAAATGGTTTGAAACCAACCACAATGTCAAGGGTGGATATAAGTGTGTGTATGAAATCTAGTTCCCTAAAATAATTCCCACCACTTAAGAAGATTGAAAAAAATTTATATTGGTTCTTGAAAATTTTCACCAAAGTTTGTTAATAAAGATATGTTAGGATTTGTGGGTCATTACTGGTTTTGTAATAATTTGGTTTCTAAGGAATTATATTATTGGAAAAATAAAACAATTACTGGTGTTAAATGTAGTCCTACAATGAAGGGGATAACACTTAAAATGACACAACATCCAAAACATTAGAGGAAAAATATGTATGCCACAAATAAATTTATAAATCATATAAATCTTTATGGAATTTGAAATTAAATTTGTGAAGAGGATGAGTTTTTTCATCCAATCGCCTATAATGAATAAATGGTGAAATAAAATCCTAAAATCTAATATTTAAAAGATACAAAACCATTATAAATAAACTAAATAAAGATATATTCCAGAATTACCAAAAGAATATTAAGTAGAATAGTGATTCATCCTTGGATAAAAGACCCATAAAGATCATGAGGATGGATATTAAAAGATAATTCTATTGTGGGAATATAATACATAACATAGGAAGATGATAATAATATATGGATGTATGTATTTATGGATGTAGTCAAGAGAAGAAATGTTATTAGTATAATAAAAATTAAAATAATTTAATTCTATAAAAAACAATCATGAGAATTCATGTGTGAATTAAAAACAACCTCAGACCATCTATAAGGAAATATTAGTTATTTGGATAGCTATTTGTAAAATTAAATGAAAATAATGGAAGAATAAATGGAGGAATTTTGTAAAAGGAAAAAATATATTCAATGTGATGAAGCTGAATTTAAGGAATTTTTTTCAATATATTGAATACATTTTTTTTAGAAGAAATATGTAGAAGGTACATTGAGGTTAGACATAACCTAGTGGTTTATCAAGAAATTATACTATCTCTAGACAAAATATAGAATAACATGAGGATAACACCAAGTGATAATTGGTCCTTAATGCATTATAAATTAGTTAGTTTCTGACATAAATATGTTTCAGGTGTGAAGAGATCCATGTTTCCCAAATAAAACTTTTATCATAAAAAATATTTTTTCATTACTGATGTTTGAATAAAAATTATTAAGAATTAATTTTTATCCTTGCTTTTTATATTTAGTAATAATTAATTCCACCTTATTTATTATTTTTTTTATTTTTGTAAATTCCATTCATAGAATTTGAGCAAGATCTAGTTTAATGGGGGACAATAATAGAAAGTGTAAAAGTTATCAATAATATATATAAATGTAATGAAGCCACCATCCTATAATTTTTTCCCAATTTACATTCTAAGTAATGTTTTTTGCATAATAACATACTTTATGATGTCATTTTTTCTATCAAATATGTAAATTAATTTTAAAAGGAACCTTTTTTGACTGAAAATAAGAAACCTATCTAATAATGATATTCCCTATAATGAAGAAAAGTGTATTGTCACATTGAATTAGAGACAACTGGGGATGGTTTTGAAAATATTTAATATGTATTAATTTATAGATATCTATATTTTGAAAGGGATAATGGATGGTTCCATAGTAAAATAATGATATATCATCCTATCATCTCTCATTAAATGAATTAAATAATACTATTAATGGGGAGATTATGATTTTATAAAAACATGGAGAAAAAAAATTTATGATGATTCATGGATTATTTCTAAAATTAAATGCTACCATTTGTACTTGAATATTTTTATTGTATGTTGATATGAATATACAAATTCATGTTTGAAAATATGATGATAATATTTATAATAATTTAAATCAATATTTTTTATCAAAATAAAAAAATTTGGAAAAATTTGTATTTTTTCTAAGATAGTCATAACAATATTTAACTTATAATAGACAATATTTTTGTCTAAATTAAATCTTATATGTTTTCACACTGAGAATAATTCATATAGACTTTGAGTGGATCTTTTGGAATCACATTTCTGGATTATGTGTTGATACTATTCTATCTAAAGACATTATATATATATATATATCTTGCGGAAAAAAATATCATAATTTATGATGTAGATGAAAGTAGGAGAAAAGAAAAAATAGAATAAGTGATAATTGGAGAAAACATATTAACATATCCTTTTAGATGGTATTGATGACAAATACAAAGGGGAGTTTTTCAAGGCCGCTCTGTATATGTAATATTTTTTTCAATGAGAATATAGTGTTAGTTAAGAGTGATGTTAACATAGAATGAATAATATAAATGAAAAAGAATATATTAGAGGGTTGTTATATAACCCCAGAATATTGCGAGGAAGAAATTTTATATGAAATGTACTATCATATATTATGTATTGTAGATTTCCTGAGACATGAATTCAATCATTCTCTTACGGATGCAGAATTTTTGGGGAAGATAATTTATTCAATAAATGTAATAATTCTGGATCTAAATGTTCTACACTAACTATTGTATGCTTGATCATATTATGATGACTCCTGAGCAAAAAAATGGTGATAGAACCTTCACTGAGTTATAAAAATTATTTTTGAAGAAGATAGGTAAGGTATGAATGTATTTATCTAGGGTAGATTAACCAAAGTTATCGCATTCCATATATATTTTGATCATGGATGCACATAATTAAATAAAGAGCTTTGACTTTGCATACTCTTCAGGTTCCATCTAATGGAACTCATATATTAAAACATATTAGTGTGTTGTTTATTGAAATATTCAATGAATCTATTCCTTGACATAAATAAGTAAACAAATGAATCATAATATGATGAAATATTTTGGGATGTGTCATCTAGATGTATGCACTCGCACCCAATGAATATAGTATTGTAGTCCAATTACAATGAATGATGTGGACTAAATATTGTATCGTAATATGATAGAATGTATCATAATACAATATTCTTAGATATCCGTCCAATGTATATCATTTCCTATGATATAATAATATCATAAAATATGATATACGTTGTTTTATGTGTATATCCATAATTTGGGACTACCGTCTATTCTTTATTTTATATAAATATATTCTATCACTCTCCCTTTTAGTATCCCATATAAATGTATTGAGGTTCACATGATTTGATGAGAGAAATATAACCATTATTACAAAATATTTTTTTTTAAAAAATTTCTTTTAAATTTTATTCTATTAATAGGGCACTAATATATGTAAATGATGTCATTGAAGTCATGAACATTCTAATAAGGATTTAAATTTTTTTCAAGATGATCCCTCATAAACATAGTGTTGTATAATTATTTTTCCAAATTATCCTTTCCATTTGATTTTACCTAGGGATTGGATTACTATAATAATGGGCTTGGATTTTCATGTTTGAGAGATAGAGAGAGTCAAATTAGCTTCGTTATGTATTAAAAAATAATATGTCCAGTTTGGTGTGTTGTTCAAACCTAAAACATTATCCACTAGAGATTAAAGAATGAATATACCATTAAAATTTCTATGATAATATAAGGATCTAATATTCCCTTTTATGTATATTTCATTAACTTATATTATATAAGATATTTTCTTATGTCATTTAGATAATCCATTATTGGCATAATATTTTTTGGTGGTATGTACTCTTATTTTGACCTTTTGATGATTTGAAAAAGTCATGATTGTAGCTTCACTAGGTTATTTAGAGAGAAAAAGCATCTCTATGATTTAATGGAAATATAGTAAAATAGGGTTTTGTTTTAATACAAATTATTAGTGAGAAAATGGAATATTAATCTATATAATTACTTTTTTTTAAAGCTAAATTAGAGGGGCCTATGTTGATCTCAATTATTATGTATTTGTTTTTTTATTAGAGGTAACCCTTATTTTTTTATGGTTTTCTAACTATATACTTTTATATGAATATGTTAACAATGTAATTGTATATTATCAAATTAATAAATCCATTAGATCAGATCATGTTATGTGTCATAGGATATTATACAGGACAAGTTATTTTACAGGGCTAATTAGATATCATTTCTTCTTGTTTCACCATCATATATTATGTTGTTAGTGATTACCTCCATTCACAAAGAAGTGCTTTTATTGTGCATTTTATACCCTATATTATTCAATAAGAATTAATAAGTGTTACCAATTAATAAAACCTTCTTGAAAAATCAATCTATTTATCATTCAAATTACATTGGTTATTGTAAGTTGAATCACTTCATTATAGGATGGTTGTATTTTGTTGGGTAGTTATTATCCTCTTAATGATGAGGGTATGAAATCTATAAGATTCAAGAGATATTTTGGATCCATGACTCTTTAATGTTTCTTATTATTATTTTATTTAAATGGTTTGGAACTATAAGTATTGTTTTTGAAGTACTAAATTTATTTTTTCTCAAAACTAGTTGATTTAGTCAAGATCTGATAGTTACATGTGCATGATTACATGATATTTGAGTCATCCAGCTATAAATTACTTAGTACTTCATATTCAAAAATTATATCCATTATTATCTTTATTCAAATAAATGTTTTGACACATAGGTCATGTTTGACTTTGGATTATCTTTTAGTACATGGAACTTATATAAACTATTATAGAGAAAGTATTTAAAGACAAAAGAACCTTGATTTTGGTAGACCAACATCCAATGAAGTGGGTGGTAATTAGGGTAACACTTTTTTCCTTATTCAATAGTATAATTAATATTTGGATTTATGGTTGATTTTTATTATATTGTATAACAAAAATACCCAATTAATTTATCAGATCACAATGGATAAGCCTTGTTTTTTTACTCAAAAAACCAACAATCCATTTCAATATATTTATACCTTTTTTAATTTTTTTATATTATTGAAATATTATTATAGAAATATATTGTGTTTCACTGATACGATCAGGACTAAATTAGATTTCATATATAATACAACTACTAGTTTGAGGGTGAATAAGACTATATATGCCTTTCTAGATTTCAAGGTTTGTTATGGAAGAAATTTTTAATAATTTTTTTAGACAAATAAAATTCATGAAATATTTCTCTTTTTCTATCCAAAACAAACTATAATATTTTTATAGGATTGAGGTTATATATAACAATTCAGTATATTATTTCTTATAGATATGAAGTAATTACTCATCGGGATGTTTTATATCAATTGAATAATTTTTAACATTCCATCTTTAAAATAAATTAGTACCTTTCTCATTCATTAATTTCTCAAAATTAAAGTGGATGTGGATAATTTTTAACCTTGGGTTGAAATTGATTTGAAAAGAAATTTCATGTGATTATTCTCCCAACTAGACATAGAGATGACCAAAATATTTCCATACTAGAAAAATACATGGATTTTTAAAGTCCACAAAAACCATTTGAACTCAGTTTCCTCCTTTTTTAGGGTTTCTAAACATTAAGATACACTTTTAATAAATATGTGCAGGGAAATATTCCAGGTTGTTGATTCTATTGAATGATAAAAATATCATATTAAATAATAATGCGGTGGGGGGGGGAATGTCCCGCCACTTATGGAATTGCATATTCATTTGGTATACCACTGCACTTTGAGCCTCAATATCCCATATTCAAGCAATAATCGCAATGAGTATATTTTATTGTGAACTCACTACTTGTGTTTAGTTTATTTCATATAGATCCCACATGCTTTAGATTAATGGTTTCTGTATTTGAGAAATCATTGTAATCCATTTTTAATGTGATTAATTTCGATGCGATGGTACTTTATTTGGCCTTATATTTCAATATGTTATTCTATTGTGTGTCAGGAAAACATTTCTTTTCAAGTAGGATTAATTGATACTATTGCGTATTTGTATCAAAAATCAATCTCAATGAATATAATTCTATTAATTAATTATGTTTCTATTTGATATTGTTTTTATATTTTTAATTGTACTAGGATTTTTCCCAAAATTCGCAATATATTTTTTGGGTGGGTGTGTATTGTAAATGACGAAAAACATTCCATTGACATTGGATTATATGGTAGTAGGTAATAAAAATTCATGTTTTCATTCTAATTATTAGTCATATGATTTATCATGAGTACATAATAATTATTTCCACATATTTTAATGAGTAATATATTCTATATAATCCTTATATTGATCTATATCATTATCATTTCCATGTAATGAAGAATTAGTCAGGAAAATAATAATAACACTCTATTGTGATTTCTATAGAAACAAAATACTCTATATAAGGATAATGTTAAAATATTTTTTTAGATCCTATCACTTATTATGCGGAAAAAATATTGTAAATTTCATGAAACTATAATTTTTTCTTCTAATGGTAGTTCATAAATGTATAAGTAATTATTTAGGATCTTCCAAGGATTCTTTTTATATCGAAGCTCCAATTCATATAAATTATAATGTGAGGCCCATGGTTAGAGTGTGGTTTGTAATAAAAATGTAGACTAACCTTGTGGTATATTTAATGTAGGAGTATACTATGAAAAACTCTATGAGGGAGGCCATAGAACCATGAAAACAATTTGTACAATTGTTGTAGAGAGTATGCATGATTTATGCCCAATTTGATAAAAGTATTCACTTATCCCGTATAGATAGTTCCACTTAGGAT
The DNA here is from genome assembly GCA_963277665.1 of Viscum album. Lineage (NCBI taxonomy): Eukaryota > Viridiplantae > Streptophyta > Magnoliopsida > Santalales > Viscaceae > Viscum > Viscum album. The sequence continues at coordinate 1,783,934,273 of OY728126.1, read as the reverse complement.
GTGAGCCTGTATAGTTGACGCATGGTTCGACCAAACCATTTGAAAAAACAATGCACCCCATTTATGTATGAATAAAATTTCACTTCTTCCCATGATCCTTTATAACTATCACTCATCATTTATTTTGTCTAAAATAAAAATTTCAACCTCCATTGATATGTACCCTTGGACCAAAACCTAGGCCATGAAGCCTCTCCCCTATCCAAGATTTGATCATATTTTCATTCGTTATGTTGCCTATACAATGGAATGTGTTATAATATGTCACGACACGTCCCCCCGGGCCCGAGTTGTAACTACCCCAAGCCCACCTTCCATAGGCCAGGGGATGGAGACTAGCACCAAAGGCGTAAATCCCTATAACTGGGAAGGCATTGCCTTTATAAAATGCAAACTCACACAACCAGAGAAAAATCAGAAGCATCCACTATGTAAAGTAGTAAAACAAGTGTGCTAAAAATACAAAGGGGCTGGAAATACAATCCCAACAGAAAGAAACAACTAAAATTGAAAGTAAAGTACAACTCAAAGGACAACAGCTGAAAGGTGACAAGAATCTCCTAGATTGTCCACCACGAATCCTACCTAAAGGCTAGGTACATATGTCCTCCTCAGTACTCTGCGTCCATCTGTCCATCTGTCTCCTTCGGGTACCGTCTCATCGTGAGACTCACCTCCAGGTACCATTTAGTCGTCATACACTCCACCACGACCCACGTTGTCCGTCGTCTGCATCCAACCCAACGAGGTGCGGGCATAGCCCGTTCTGGGGTTAGTATAACGATACTCAGTAGGGACCCCGAGAACCTCAAGGTCTCACAAAATCCATCAAGGATAAACCACAATGAATGATCTCAACAGATAACCTTTACATAGGTATATTCCCATTCATATACCTAAGTTATCAAGTAACCCATCTCTATCAGGAGGTAAAACACAATGGTCATTGACTCAACTTAAACCGGGATTTCATTAAAGATATAAAAACAATAACTGGTGAAGATCTCCTCCTCTGTCGAGTACGGTGATCCTACACGACTCTGAGGCAGTACTCACTAACCTTAGACTACTGAGTTACTCCTCCTGTCGAGTACCGCAGGTCTACCACCCAAACATAGTAGTGATCCCCACCATGGGTCTGCCACCCAAACACAATAGTGCTCCACCTAATAGCATATAGAGGTACTCCTTATATTGAGTATCATGAGTCTGCCACCCAAACAAAATAGTGCTCCCCACTATGGGTCTGCCACCTAAACACAGTAGTGCTCCCCACTGGGCTATACAAGTCACTCTGACTCGAATCGGAAAAGCAGTCATCAGGTCTCAGCCAGCTACAAGGTCTCAGTACTCCGTACGCTCTTTTCCGGGAGGATCCTCTCCCCGAGCTATTGGTCTATACTACAAGTATCACAATGTCCCACAAATAAGTATCCCAAAGGACCGCCTCGTTAAGGGGACTCAACGAAACAGACGGCTCGTCAATCGGACGCCCAGTCAGTAAGTTATTAGCCTTTCAGTCCTGGGGGACCAGTTGGTTTCGTGTACGAACAAACCCAGCCATATCTCAACTATACCCCAAACTCCCATGGGGTATACTCAAAGGAATCGATTCTCAACGTGATTACCAATGCCGCTGATGGTTCATCAAACAGACGTCCGGTCTGAGAGAGATTGACTTTTCTGTTCCTAGGGCCCAGTTGGTTTATAATCTAAACCAACTAGACTGTACTCCAACTACATCCAAAACTCATGTGGAGTATTCCAAAAGAACCATCTCATCAAGAGAAATCCAACATAGTCGACGACATGTCAATCGGATGTCCGGTCCTCAAGTTATAAGTGTTTCCGCTCCAAGGGCCCATTTGGTTTCGAATTCGAACCAACCTGGCCGTACCCAAACTTCGCCGAAACCTTGAGTGTAATATACCGAAACTACCGTCTTGATCTGAAGAATCCATGCAACTGACTATACATCGATCGGGGGTCCGTACCTCATGATATGTATGACTAACCGAAAATAGTTCGAAAATAGGGGTTCTGGGCCTGGTCCGACCCGGCCCAACACCCCCTGGGTCAGCCCCAACCGGGTCAACCCGACCCGGTTGGGCGCAGCCCGGCCCAGCGTGGCCCGGCCCGACCAACGTGGCCTGGTCCACATGGCCCGACCCGGCACGGCCGGGGGAGGCTGGCTTAGTCAGTCGGCCGAGCTTGTTGCGCCGAGCAGGGGGCGCGACCCCCCTTTGATTGAACCAGAGGTGCTCGTTCATGCCGCCTCAACTCCCAGATCCCGCGAGGCCACGGGATCCAGCGCACCGCCACCGCCGTCGGATGTCTACACCACCATGTCAGCGTGGCATGCCAGCAGCGTCTTCCGCGGACCACCAGACGCGCTCCGGTGGTCAGATTCACCCACCACATGCCCCTATGGCTCCCTCGGGACCCGTTTTTCACTACGACGGCTTCCAAACTCCATTGCGGTCCCGTTTCATTATCACCCATAAATCCACGCATAGACAAACAATCTGTAGAGGGTCGTTGGCCCATGTTTGTTCGGCCAACTCCCTCTACTTTAGTCAATAGTAATAGGTCAGACAACAATGATATTCAACGACAAACGAGGAACAATTTTAATCAATTATAATTGATCTTAATTCCCTACAATTCACCCGCAAAAAATTATTCCCAACCCACAAATAAAATTATTCGCGGATCAACTTGATAATTAGTTGATCCAAGTTCTTTGTTTTAAAAGGGAAGAATCACAAGAATATGATCATACTCAAATTAAACCCTACCTCAATAATTGACATCGTACGTCGGGCATCGTGGAAGACGGCATTGCGAGGTGAGGTTTTGCAGATGACATCATTGTGCTTTGTTATTCTACGTGGAAGCAACGTTCTTCATTGAAGAGGCATCATTCTTCAACGGAGGGAAGTTCTCTTCTTCATCACACATGAGTTCTCTCAAATGAATTCAAGAACTTCACCAAAGTTTCTCCACACACCAAAAGCTCCAACTCAAAATAATATCTCATGATATTATTTTTATTCACATACCAAAGATTTTAAAATTCAAAATCAAACCACTTAATTAATTAAATGAAGTGATTCATCTCATTAATTAGGGCATGTTGGAAAGAATTTAAGAGGGAGAGAGGAGGAGGTGGGAGGTCTCATAAATGTGAGAGTTGTGAACATTAACATGGGAGTCTAATGGGGGATTTTAAAGATGATTAAGAAGTTTAGGGGGAGGGGGAAGGTTGGGGCTTGTGTGGGCCCCACCATTCAATTATCCACACATGGGGAGTTGGGTGGATGTGGGCCCCCCCCCCACAACTTCCCATGGGAGGTATTAACCTCCTTAGATATAGAATAAAAATGTACAAAAAATTTATTTACTTCTCTAAATAAATCCCAATAAATAACTTCTCCCCCCGCACAAAAGTGACTATGGTAAAGGTTCCCTTAAGAAATTACCGGCATTGTGAGTTAATCGGTGCCCTAAGATTTCAATTCTGAGCACCGGTTCAAAAGATAGAAAAACCCGCGCGTTCGTTTATTGAATGTACCTGATCTAAACATCGGAAATTGATTCTGGGCACACCGGCCCTTAGAATTAAGTGTCATCAGAAGCCACAGACTCATAAAATTCCAAAGTAATTAAGAAAAAAATTCCCTTGAAATTTCTAGGTCTTTACATTACTCCCACCTCAGGGATTTATGTCCTCGTAAAGCTAAAACACAAACTAGGGAAACTAAAGGAGGTACCGAGAATGCATCTGAGCCTTCCGCTCCCATGTTCTATCTTGGAGGTTCTCGTGCTTCCAACGAAAGCACACAAGAGGAATCGACCGTCCTCGTAGGACCCACTCTTGTCGATCCTCAAACTATACTGGAACCCCCGTTAAAGTCTCCCCTATCATCAATATCTAGATCTCTGTGGTCAATGATGACGGACAGGTCATTGCACACATCTAATCAGCTAAGATACGTGGATGAAGTCATGCACACGATGCATCTGAGGTGGAAAGGCCAGTCGGTAACTAGCTCGCCTACTCTACAGGGGACCTAGAAAGGTCTGATGAAATATGGAGATAACATTCCACCTCAGCTGAATCTCTATAGACCTATTCGAGGTGAGACCCCTAAGAAAACCTGATCTCTATCCTCGAACTCCAGTGGTCTCTATCTGATATCAGCATAGGATTTCTTCAGGCTCTGTGTAGTCTTCATCCGATCCTAGATGATCTGCATCTTCTCCAGTAGCCTCAAGATGAGCGCACTGTTCAACCTCTACCTCAGCTCCTGAAAATCTCCGCTGGCATCTCTCGGACCACACGAATGGTTTTCCCTTCTTCTTCAATGCTAAAAGCGGTGCAACAACTCAGGAGAAGTCTGGCACAAATATAAAATTTTCCAACTCATGAGTGATCGACTGCAACCACTTATTCATGATTCTATCCTATGCTTCCTAGGGTTTCCTTTTCGTCGACCATGGAAAAGACATCCCGACATTGTAGGTAAACCACAACCTTTTTTCCTAATACAGTCAATCTGTGTATGAACTGTAGTTGCCCAGTCCGTTCCCAAACTAACGTTATAAGGCCTCGATGCTTCCACCATGAGTTTCCAACTGAAACTCTATCCTCAAGGGTCATATCACAATGTCGACGTAAGAATGATTATCAAGTCTCCTCCCAAAGGTATCTTCAGATGTGAGGGTCAAGTCAATGGATTAACCAGAAACTCTTGGTTTGGGACAAGATTCGTGGAAGGAAGGGATGATTCGTATCAATGTATGTTGTTACGGCAGCTAGTAGTATACACAGACCGTACCTCCATTCATTCCTAGAGTCCTTGGGTCACACTCCTTGACCAAATGCAGCTACTCTCTTTCTATGCAATCCAGCTCCTTGAGCCTGGCGGGGAATACAAAGGCGGGTGGTTGTAACATGTCAAAATGTAAATCACCACATGCTGCCCACCTAGCTCTTCTTCCACATCTGCTGCTCTGGAGATTCATCTCTCCTTAAAACATCCTCTTCTTGAAACATTTTACATGACCATGTCTTTGAGACTGGAGCCTGTTTCCTATTTTCCCACTGCTAACATTCACTGGATGTATCCATTCAGCTAAAGAAAATTCAACCACAAAGGTTCTCTCTATCACCCTAGCATAAGTAGGAATGCATAAAGGAAAAGTGCTGGCTCAGATGTCCTTTAAACACACCTCGCTCTGAGATCCAAGATCGAAAGAACTGATCATATCGTAGTCATCAAGTACCAAGAACGATCGGTACGCCTCGATGACTACTCATCTTCCGACATATCGCTCTACCGAAGCTATATAAGGTCTAGAAAACTCTCATCCACCTCCTCAAGCCAGTCCTCTGCCACTTGTGAGCCGGGCTCGCCGTAGAACATGAGGGGTATCTGATGTTAAAACACATGTAAGGCACTGAACATACATGTTTCACATACTGGTACCACTAGTTGAAACAGCTGACCAACAGGTAGTGATATAGCTGGCATAATACCTGAAGGTACTATCTCAAGCATCAGTCCACATACCGAAGCCTCATCACTATGCGGACCAACCTCATGGTCACTCACAGGGAAAACACTGGTAGCTAAGATCACCATCTTCTCTACTAGTGTCTAAACTAGGTGTAGAACTCTAGAAATTGCCTCCATAAAGTCCACTTCTACCTGGGAATCTTTCTCGCCTCGTAACATCGGAGGCCTCTGCTACTAGAACTCATGCAATGCGCTCTGTCAGCGTGCACCGTCCACTAGTACGGCTTGTGGCATCTGCTGCCAAATGGGTGGTGGTGGTGCTGGTACACCACTCGAAGGTGCCTGCATAGAAAGAGGGCACTACACTGGAGTCTCATCGCTCAGTGGGCCGTCATCCAGTACTCTTTCAGAACACCAACTAACTATCTGCATGGAGACATCCTGAACAGATGTGACACGATCAAATGATTTAAACCTGGTGAGCTGACCTAGTTGAGATGACTTTAAGAAAACTTTTGAAAACACACTCGCAATCAGTGTTTTCGTGCACTGAGTCGAAAATATGAAGTCAGGGTCCTGGTGTATGGAAATGTCGGTCACTGCACCAACACTGGACTCCCTGAACTGAAAACCACACTCGGTACCCTTATCACTATTTCATTACAGAAAAGAAATATTAGATTCCTAGGTTATGCGGTTGAACTGACTCCTCTAATACCAATTTTTCACGACCCGTCCCCTGAGGCCTGAGTCGTAACTACCCCAAGCCCGCCTTCATTAGGCCAGGGGCAGGAGGCTAGAACCAAAGGCGTAAATCCCTATAATTGTGAAGGAATTTCCATTATAAAATGTAAACTAACACAACTAGAGAACAAGCAGAAGCATCCACCAAGTAAAGTAGTAAAACAAGTGTACTAAAAATACAAAGGGTCCGGAAATACAATCCCAATAGAAAGGTACAACTACAACTAAATGTAATGTACAACTCAAAGGAAAAAAGATGAAAGGTGAAAAGAAACTCCTAGATCGTCCACCACAGATCCTACCTGAAGGGTAGGTACAGATGTCCTCCTCAGCACTCTGCGTCCGTCCGTTAATCCATCTCCTCCGGGTACCATCTCTTCGTGAGACCCACCTCCAGGTACTGTCCAGTCCTCGTACACTCCACCATGGTCAGCGTTGTTTGTCGTCTGCATCAAACACAACAAGATGCGGGAATAGCCCGTGCATTGGTGAGTATAACGATACTCAGTAGGGACCCTGAGACCCTCAAGGTCTCACAAAATCCAACAAGGATAAACCACAAATAAAGATATCAACATATAACCTTTACTTAGGTATATTCCCATACATATACCTAAGTTATCAAGTAACCCTTCTCAATCATGAGGTAAAACACAAAGGTCATTGACTCAGCTCAAACCAGGATTTTCATTAAAGATATAGAAACCAAAACTGTTGAAGAGATCCTCCTCTATCGAGTATGGTGTTCCTGTCATGACTCCGAGGCACTTCTCACTAACCTTAAACTACTGAGGTACTCTTCCTGTCGAGTACCGCATGTCTGCCACCCAAAAACAGTAGTGCTCCCTACTATGGGTCTGCCACCCAAACACAGTAGTGCTCCCCCTAATAGCCTACATAGGTACTCCTTCTATCGAGTACCACGGGTCTTCCACCCAAACATAGTAGTTCTCCCCACCGTGGGACTGCCCCTCAAACATAGTCGTGCTCCCCATTGGGCTATACAAGTCACTCCGACTCGAATCAGACAAGCATTCCTCAGGTCTCAGCCAGCTATAAGGTCTCTGTACTCCATACACTTGTCTCCCTAAGGATCTGCTCCCTGAGCTACTGGTCGATACTCCAAGTATCACAATGTCTCACTAAGAAGTATCTCATGGGATGCCTCGTCAAAGGGGTCTCAATGCAACTGATGGCCCGTCAATCGGACGCCCGGTCTGTGAGTTATTAGCCTTTTAGTCTCGAGGGCCCGGTTGGTTTCGTGTACGAACCAACCTGGCCGTATCTCAACTGTACCCTGAAATCCCATGGGGTATACTGAAAGGAACCTTTTTTCAATGTGATTACCAACGATGCTGACGGTTTGTCAAACAGACATCCGTCCGAGAGATATTGCCTTTTCAGTTCCTGGGGCCCGGTTGATTTATAAGCTAACCAACCTGACTGTACTCCAACTACATCAAATATTCAAGTGGAATATTCCAAAATAACCGTCTAATCATGAGGAATCTGATGTAGTCGACTACACATCAATCGGACATCCGGTCCTCATGTTATAAGCGTCTCCGCTCCAAGGGCCCGATTGGTTTCAAATTTGAACCAACCTGGACGTACACAAACTTCACTGAAACCTTTAGTGTAATATACCAAAACGACCGCCTCGATCCAGGGAATCTTATGCAACTGATGGTGAGTCGATCAGAGGTCTGTAGTTCTAAATATGTCTGTTTAACTGAAAACGGTCCGAAAATAGGGGGTCTCGGCCCGGTCCGACCCGGCCCAACACCCCCTGGTTCGGCCCGAACTATGTCAACCTAACCCCAGGTCCCGGTCCAGCCTGGTTGGGTGTGGCCCGGCCTGGCGAGCTTGACCCGGTCTGCATGGCCCACCCTGGCCCTGCCGGGGGAGGCTGGCTCAGCCAGTCGGCCAAGCATGTTGCACTGAGCGGGGGGCGCGGCCCCCATTGATTAAACCGGGGGTGCACGCTAGCGCCGCCCCACCTCCCGGATCCCGTGTTTCCACAGGATCCATCGCACCGCTATAGCGGCTGTTACCGCAGCGGGTTTCCTCCGGCGGCGCGCTGCCATCGGCAGCTTCTTCTGCGGACCACCGGACACGCTTTGGTGGTCCGATTCACCCACCGCTTGGCGCCTATGGCTCTCCCGGGACCCATTCTTCACTACGAAGACTTCCAATTTCCATTGTGGTCCCGTTTCATCATCACCCATCAATCCACGCATAGAAAAACAATCTACGGAGGGTCATCAGGCTGTGTTTGTTCAGCCCATTCCCTCCATGTTAGTCGATAGCAATAGGTTGGAAAAAAATGATGTTCGAAGACAAACAAGGCACAATTTTAATCAATTAAAATTGATCTTAATTCACTACAATTCCCTGACAAACAATTATTCCCAACCCACAAATAAAATCATTCTTGGATCAACATGATAATGATTTGATCCACGTTCTTTGTTTTAGAAGGGAATACTCATGGGAATATAAACATACTCAAATTAAACCCCAACCTCAATAATTGACATCGTAAATAAGGCATCAAGAAAGACGGCGTCCTGGGGTGATGTTTCGTAGACGACATCAGTGTGTGTCGTCATTCTTCATGGAAGCGGCAGTCTTCATTGAAAAGGTGTCATTCTTTGATAGAGGGAAGTTCTCTTCTTCTTCACACAAGAGTTCTCCCAAAAGAATTCAAGAACTTCACCAAAGTTTCTCCACACACCAAAATATCCAAATCAAAATAATATCTCTTGATATTATTTTGATCCACATCCCAAATATTTTAAAATTCAAAATCAAACCACGTAATTTATTAAATGAAGTGACTCATCTCATTAATTAGGTAATGTTGGCAAGAATTTAAGTGGGAGAGAGGAGGAGGTGAGAGGTCTCATAAATGGGAGAGTTTCCAACATTAACATGGGAGTTTAATTATGGAGTTTAAAGAGGGTTAAAATATTTAGGGGGAGTTGGAAGGATGGGGCTCGTTTGGGCCCCACATTTCAATTATCCACACATGGGATGTTGGGTGGGTTTGGGCCCCACAAACAACTTCTCATGGCAGGGATTAACCTCTTTAGATATAGAATAAAATTGTACAATAATTTAATTTACTTCATTAATTAAACCCCAATACATAACTTCTCCCCCACACAAACGCAACTACAGTAAATGTTTCCTTAAGAAATTACCGGCGTTGTGAGTTCATCAGTGCCCTTGGATTTCAATTCCGAACACCGGTTCAAAAGATAGAAAAACCCACTCGTTCGTTTGCTGAACATACCAGAGCTGAACTTTGGAAATTGATTCCGGGCACACCAGGACTCAGAATTAAGTGCTGTCAGAAGACACAGACTCGTAAAATTCCAATGTAATTAAGAAAAAAATTTCCTTGAAATTTACAGGTCTTTACATAATATGTTACAATCCGTTAACAATTTATCTTTCCATCATCAATTTTTTCCATATGGAAGCTAATATACCCTATATTAGTGCTTTTTTATATTTAAATATTCTCTTATATGCTCAACAAAATTGGTAGTTGATACTAGATGAGGTTTTGTCTACCACCATAAGGTTTTTGGACTATAAAATTACCTCATGTTTTCATATTGGCCCTCTCCATTTTTAATGATCTAAAATCTGGTAAAATAATTTTTAGTCATGTCTTAATTATTATAGTAAAATATGTTTAATTATTAATTTTTATGTTAATTCCTACATTTAACACATTATTCTGAAGTTTATACTATAAGAAAAGTAGACATACATGGAAATGTTTGAGTCACCGGTACTTTAAGTCACAAACTCTAAGTCACCGACTGAATGAATCCCCAATATAGTAGATGAGTCAATGACCAAACTACTCGCTAGTAGAAGAAATGTTTCACCATTAGAATTAATGAACAAAAGAAAAAAAGAGTCATATCTAGAATGAATGACTCATTGAAAGATACAAGATTGAGTCACTGATAGAATGATTCACCTATAGAAGGAGTCACTGATTTACTGACCTACTAATAAATGTAGTCATCCATGCACTGACCTACTAATAGAAGGTTCTACTGATAGAATAAAATACCGTTAAATACATAGAAAATTTCATTACTATAAAAATTTAATCTTTTACTTAATGGTCATATTAGGTTATTTAATGATACTAATTAAAATGTATGAATTTTTCAAGACATCATTAACTTGGATGTTAGAGTTTCTAGGTGCAATACATGTACCAAACATGCCTATTTTCGACCACTGCATTATAAAAAGAATTCAACTAAGAAAAATGTAGAAGTGAATAATATAGAAATAACATGTGGATTAAAGAAAGAGACATACATTAAGAACACCCATTACTACTAACTATGGACAATAAGGATTTTTTGAGAACCAAAGTCTCGGTATTCTTATAGAAACAAACCCTAGTGGGGAGAACCTTTGAAAAACATATCACCTCACTAGGAAACAGAGCACATAGCTTCCCTAAAATGCTATTTTGATGTTTATTTACAGTGTGGACTCAAGGTTCACATATGTTACACATAAGAACTCTAGAAGATATAATCCCATCACACAAATCATTCTAAACATTTTCTTATTAGTTATAAACATTCTTGTACATTATTACAATTATTTTGAGAATTATGTGTTTCTGTTCAACACACACATAGTATATGTTGATCTAAGTTAGAGGATATAAGAAATCCTCCTTCACTCATCTTTATACACCATTTTCTCTCACGAATAACTGTGAAAGAGGTCCCTACAGGACCTGATTGTACTTTTTTTCCTATGAATAATTATGGTAGAGATCTAGTTGACCTGGACAACCTTGTGTGATCTATTGTGAAACTAGATCCATAGTGTGGATTAAGTTTACTAATATGAACATCCTGGGGGAAGGTGATCACCTATTGGAGAGGATTAGGTCACCGCTTCAGACTGAACCTATTCTTTTGTTATTTTTTTTTAAATTTAGTATTCTCTATTTTCACACTTATTTCAAAGAACTAAATATTACTTTGATAGTTATTATAAGTTAGTTTTTATATGTTATTTATATTTAGAAAGTTTCCCTCAAAATTTTTAACAATCATACAAATGTATAGAAATTAACTGAACATTCAAAACTCTTATAAATTTACTACTCTGGTTAACTGGTATGTTTAGATTATAAATTGGGGGAATTTTGAAATAAGGGTTTCAATTGATATTTTCAAAGATATATACTCACCTCCCTCTTGATTGTCCTACTCTGACCAGCATTTAGTATCCATGGCATATTTTTTTAATCTTCTATGTTCTGTGTTATTTCATTTCTTCTCAACTGTAATTTTAGTTGTATTTTAAAGATCTCTAAATATCTATTAGTTATAAATTTTTAGAAATTTAAAAACTTATTAACTTTGATTTGTTAAGGATAATAGATTGGAAGGAGATTCTACCCCCACATTTGCAATTTCCAATGGAATTAATTATTCCCAATGGAAAATTAAGATGAAAATGAATTTAGATAGTATGGGTTTTGAGATCTGATCTTAAATGTTTGATGAATATAAGGTACATGATACTACCAGAAATATATGGGATGACCCAACCAAGGAAGATAATAATAATAACTAAAAATATATGAATACTTTATGCTATTCATTAGTCAATGATGAATTCAATAGGATTACATCATGTAAAACATCCCATGAAATTTGGGACACTCTAGATTTTTCACATGATGAAACTAATAATGTTAAATAGGAGAGACATACCATATACACTATTAAATATGATAACTTCAATTTGTATCCTAATGAACCTATCTATAAAATATATCTTTGGTTTAATGAGATTCTAAAAGCTATGATATCTATGGGGATGGATGTTATAATTAAGGACCAAATCATTCGAAATCTCAGATTTCTACCACACAGATGGAGGGGAGATTTAGTTTGAATAAGGGAATCACAAGACATCAATACATTCCTAGTAAAGGATTTGCTATGTAAGATGATGTTGTACGATGAAGAATTGAAGGCCAAAAATCAAGAGTATGATGAAATAAAGATAATGTTAGTGGCTTTTAAGACCACTTCTTCAAAACTCAATGAAAATGAGATGTCAAAAACACATTATCACAGTTCATTCATTAAAGAATCAACATCTGAAAGTGATGAGGACGTGAATCAATTATCTATAGGGTTTAAAAAAAATCAGAAAGAATAATTTCTTTTGAAAGCCTTGCTACAATGGAAATTATGCCTACAAGGTAAAATGGAAAAAGGACTCGAATAGAGGTGACAACACAAATGAGATAGTCTATTATTAATGTAAGAGAAGAGGACATATAAAGGATAACTGTACTAAGTTAATGTTTAAGAATAAATATGGGGACTATGATAATAAGTATAATATTGAAATAAAGGCCACCTGGAGTGCTTCTGATGATAGCTCAAGTTAGTTAGATTCATTACATGATAATAGAGGCAACAAAGCTAACATTTTCTTCATGAAAAAAACATTTGAGGTAACCGTTGACTTTCCTATAAAAGATTCCTAATATTATGAAGATGAATATAAATAGAAACAAATGACCAGTGAGGAAATGATTGAGTATTAAAAAATGTTTCAAGACGCATTCAATGAATTAAAACATAAATATAATACTTTATAGAAACAACATTCTCACACATATACTACTAAATATGAGCTTACTATAGTGAATGATAAAAATGATCAATTTCATAAAGGAAATAAGGAGGTTAAATTATCAAATGAGTAGTTGAAGAAGGACTCATAAACATTTAACAATTTAATGAAAACTCTCATAGAAATTATTGGTAAATATGTTGCATCGAAATATGCTACCTCTATAGGTTATAAACCAGGACAAAATAACATCGTTACAAATATTTTTTAATAAAAATCTTGAAAAAATCAGATTTGTACATATATTTGAGAAATATGCGGCATGTTCTAGAAGGGGAAAATCATTTACTATTACTTGTTTTTTCAGACTAGATCGAGTTTATTTTTCTAACACTCTACTAATTTTTTATAGGAATCCCATTTAGAATATATTGGTTCCCAAATCATTAATTACTAATATTACTGGAGATGAGAATATCTAGGTACCAAAATCCTCATGTTTTTAAATTTTATTTGTATGAATCATGCTTGATGAGCTCATGTAAAAGCTTATGGTTCTTGGATAGTGGATGTTCCAGACACATGATAGGATATTAATCGAGCTTCTAGAATCCTATAACAATTGATGTTGGTCATGTCACATTGGGTGACAATTCTAAAGACAAAACAATTTTCCATGGAAAAATCTGTAACACTAATTCAATTTCAATTTCAAAAGTACATTTTATGGATTAAAGTACAATGTTCTCAATATCTATCAGTTATGTGATGATTGTTTCAATGTTAATTTTGAGAATGATGAATATAATGTGCTTAATTTTATAAATGAGTTAGTAATTATTACTTTTAGAAATGAGAATGTTTATGCTATAAACATGGATTCTTTATTTTCTCAAAATATCTTATACATAATTGTATTTAATAAATAATACTGGATTTGGCATAGGAAGTTATGCCACTATAACAGTCACTCACAAAAAAAATTTACAAGGAAATTGTTGTTCAAGGATCGACCCAAACTAGAATTTCCAAATAATAAAGGTGGAAATATTTATCAAAAGGTAAAACATCAAAAACAAATTCCTTAAAACCAATGAAAGAAATTTCAACTTCTCAACCACTTGAGTTTGTTTACATGGATTTGTTTGGACCATCTAAATTTTCAACTCCTAATGGGAATCAATATGTCTCTGTTCTTGTAAATGAATTCTCTAGGTATAATTGGGCCTTATTATTAGCTCACAATAGTGATTCATTTATCTATGTATACTAGGTCTGTATAGAACCAAAGTAGTCTTATAATGAAATCCTTAAGAAGTGACAATGGTCGTGCATTTGAAAATGAATAATTTTAATCTTTATTCTCATAAAATCATAATGGTAATAAATTTTATGCTCTTCAGACACCCCAATAGGATAGATTTGTTGAAATAATAAATAGAACCTTACAAGAAATAGATCAGACAATTCTTAATGAGTATGTCTTACCTATTTATTTTTGGTCAAAAGCTATGAATATTTCTTGTTTTATTATAAATAGAGTCTTAATTAGACATACCCTTAAGAAAACCCTCTATGTGTTATGGAACAATAAGAAACTCACAGTTAGTTACTTTAAAGTGTTTGGTCACAATGTTTACATACTTAATACAAAAGAAAATCTTGAATAATTTGAATCTAATAGTGATGAAGTAATTTTCTTAGGTTACTCAACCTCTAATAAATCCAATACTGTTTTTAATAATAGAAACAAATGTGTGGAAGAATCTGTACATGGAAAAGTTTTGAAAATAGATCAACATGAACCTAAAACCCCTCTTAAAAATATTGAGAATGATGTACCCAATCTTGACATAAATTCTAAACCTCTTGAGCCTACTGTTAATAAATCTATTAAATCCTACAACTCTACAAAATTTCCATATTCTAATCATAGTGAATCTGAACCTATAGATGAACATATAGAGAACACATAAGAATCAACCTTTAGATACTTTAGTTGGAGGCTTAGATAATAGAACACAGACCGGAGCTTCTCTTATGAACTAGGCTGAACATCAAGCATTATATTCAATGATTGTTCCTAAAAACATTAATGATGCAATCAATGATGAATTTTTTGTGATGGAAATGCAAGAAGTGTTTAATCAGTTTGAAATAAATAATGTTTGGAAACTAGTGGATAGACTTAAAGACACCTTGACCATATGCACTAAATGGGTCATTAGAAAAATAGTAGATGAATATGGAACCATTTTGAGAAATAAGGCTATTTTGATTGCATAAGGATATAGTCAATATAAAGGTATTTACTATGAAGAATCCTTTGCACCAGTTGCTGGACTAGAAGCCATTGGAAGCATGCTATCATATACAGCTCATCTAAATTTCAAACTATATAAAATGGATGTCAAAAGTGAATTATTAAATGGGTATATAGTTTATGAGGTTTTTGTTGAACAACCCCCTAGTTTTATAGAACCTCATTTTCCAAATCATGTTTTTAGGTTAACAAAGTCTTTATATGGTTTAAAACTGGGTCCAAGAGTTTGGTATGATAGGCTATGTACTTTTCTTATTTCTAAGGGTTTTATAAAAGGTCTAGCTGATCATGCGTTATTTATAAAAAATAATTTCTAAAGATATTTTAGTTGTTCACGTCAAGGTTGATTATAATATTTTTGGATCTTCAAAAAAATATTTTATGTATTAATTTTTCAAAAATGAAGCAAAGTGAATTTAAAATAAGATTAATGGGAGAACACAAATTCTTTCTTGGATTTAAAGTCATTCAAATAATATAATTTATTATTTTAACTAAAAACGAATATAATAAAAATATATTAAAATTGATTGGATTTGATGGTAAAAAAATTCGTGATACTCCAATGAGTACCACATAGAAGTTGGATCTTGATGAAAATTGTAATTCTGTTGATCATACTACTTACTAATGAATGATTTGACATCTACTCTACTAGACATCTAGTATGCCTACCATCGTGTTAACTGTGTTTCTGTGTGCACATTTTCAACATAATCCTGACTAATTTTATTTAACTTCTATTAAAGTAATTTTTAAATACCTCAAGTATTCACCAAACATAGGATTGTTCTGTCTTAGAGGACAAATTTTTGATATGGTTATTTATTCTGATGCTGATTTTGGTAGTTGTGAGATAGATTGAATGATCACCTCTGGAACATGTCACTTTTGGGAATGTATTTAGTATCATTGGGTATTACGAATATTTTTTTCATTATCTACTGCTAAGGAAGAATACATAGCTTCTTTTAGATTTTGTGCTCAACGATTGTGGTTGAAACACACCTTACTTGATTATAGATACCATTTTAGATATATCCCTATATATTGTGTTAATAAAGGTGCTATTGAAATATCAATGAACACTATTTCTCATTCTCCGAAGAAACAAATTTATGTAAGACATCACTTACTGAGAGATCATTATAAAAAAAGGTGATATAACTCTAGAATTTAATGGAATAGAACATCAGTTTGATGATATGTTCACCAAGACATTGATCTTTGAAAGGATGTGTCATCTCAGAATTGAATTTGTGATGATTAATTTTTAAGGAATTAATTTCAATATCTCTATGATAAAATTAAGTATGGATGTGACACATATAGGAAAAATTGGTGATTCCTCACCAACACCGACACTAATGTCTCACCAACACCAACATTGATGTCTCACTAACACCATTGTCTCGCTAACACCGACATTGTCTTTTTGACACCGAAACTGATGTCTCATCGATGGAACCGACTTGTTGTATCTCTTTTATATCACCAAAATGATACAATTTTGTTTATCCCATTTTATTTTTACCCAGTTTGCTCAATTTATGACTTATAAATCCCTAAATGATAAAATTGGGAAAATTCATCCTATTTCATATTATCAGACTTCCTCTCTTACACTACTACCCTTTCTATCTTTTTAATGACCCAAAATTTTATTAATGAAAATTACCCTTGATCTAATTAATTGTCTAATTATGTAAAATGGTTATATAACATATGCACTTCCTTGGTAATATGTTTTTGGATGTAAAATACAGTTAAGAATTGTTACCAATACTAATATATTCATTGAATAATTATCACATGATTATTATAAATGCAGGGCTTTAACTATAAGGCCCCTCCCTTAAAGATTACATAATATTGAATTAAGTAAATAATTCACATTGAGGATATTTTCAGGTTTAGAGTTTTAGAGAATTAGGCTATAACTATTACATTACGTATAAAAAATTACAAAGTAGACACTTATACATAGTTTCCATTATTTCATAAAATAAATACTCATAAAAAAGTGTCATGTCTAGATCCATGTATTAGAAAGAATGACATTTTCTTAATACCATCATCGATCATAATCATCTTTAAGTCCTATGAACAACATTTCAAAACATAGGATGAACATAAAAAAGGTCTGTAAGGATTATAAAATAACGAACGAAAACATTAGTCTATAAAAACATAATCATTTTAACATAACTCATGAAATCATAAGATCTTTGAATGGAACATATAAATCATAAAGCATAATGTTATCTTTTGGAATCTATAACATACTTACATTGTAGCTTTCATAGCTTCGTAGGGAGATACATTTGGAATACCCCTCACAACATATTACTCAAATCTCATAGGAGAAACATCACGTTTACCTTTATCTCATTACCTAAAGCATTGGAGAGCTATCTCATGCTCACCCACCCCAGGATTAACATAGAACCACCCATATATGTATACCTCCCAAGAACCATAACCTTTTCATGACACATAAAACAAGCACAAAGGAAAGATAACATTTCCAAATTTCAGTCACAATATATCATTTTAAGATATTGAAATAATCAATTAATTCTCAGAACCAATTTCAATACCAAAATACATAAAAAAGGGCATATGGTATTTTTTTTTAAAAACACTACATCTTGTTAAGGAAGGGAAAGATCAAATAATCCTCACAGTGGCAGAAAACGTCATTGTCACCACTTATGTAAAAAATTTACATTCCTTTTTTGTCATTTTGTTAAAACACTTTACATAAAATGATTCCATTTGATTCAATTGAAAATTTAATGGTTTTTTTACACTATATAAAATAAATTGGTGTATAAATCAAAATATGCCTCAATGAATGGAGATTGAGAGGAAGTCACTTACAAAGCTCATATCCTTAGATTAAGGAACAATCTTGGACAAAATTAAGTGTGAAAAATTATAATACCCCGAATATAAGATGATATTCACTGTAAAACAATCAGAGGTCATTCACACATATTCATATCATCACATAATCAATATGTAGAAGTTTAACCCAAATAATTCAAATTGGGTTAAGAAGTTTTCTTATAGAAATTTGACAGCCTAAAGGCGTCACTTTAAAATTCAAAAAATGAGTTGACAAGAGAGAAAAGGACCTCTATTAACATGAACATAAAATGTAAAAAAATAAGGATATATAAGAACATATCCCAATATAAGAAAATTTAAATTAAAAAGACATAACATAAAATACGTCTTTTATTATAATAGAATAGTGGAAGGTTCCCTTTACGAAACATACACCACATGAAAGAAGGATAATACAATGAAAATGTAAATTCCCATAAATTAAATTATATTACACAATGAATACAGTCATGGACAGTACATACACTACATAAAAGGAAATAGTGGAAAATATAGAATGAATCTCACGGGAATAAAAAGTGAGATGAAACCCCCTTACTTCATGTCCGATTGGACCAGTTCGTTCTTTAATCTATTGAATAATAAATTAAGGATAATTTATACTTTCTTAAGAAATTTTTTTCAAGTTTATTATTCCTTTTATATATCTTATTACCATTTTATAAACATTATGCAATCATTTATATTAATAATGGTTGTTTTTTCGATATTTTGTACTTGAGTCAAAAATGAACTTCTTCTAATTACAAGTTGTTAATGTGGTCAAAGGTCCATTATCCACAGAATGATATTCATGATTTGGATATAATATATATTATATATATTCAATATATATATGTATTTATACAAATACATAACATATAGAGGTAAGAAATGACATGCACCATTCATAGAAACGGTAAGCCGTACGTACACATAAACACTACTTACATTTTTATTTCATATTTAAGGGAATGAAAAATTAATGATATTTAAGTATATTATAATTAAATTATAATATTATATATAATTTCACTAATTTAATCATTTAAATGTTTCACATATGTCATGACCAAGTCATATCACTTGGAGAGGGCGGTAGTCCTCACTTCCTCAAATGAAAATATCGTATTTTCTAATCATGGAAACCATAAAGGTATGATAATAATGCTAAAATACAGAAGTATAAATACAATATAAATATAATATATATCACATGAAAATACATTTCAATATTAATGGACACCATGATAGATGGTAGAAGAAAATTGAGCAATCATCGTTTCATGAGGCAGTAGATCACCGTCCACAGAAACAATATGTTCTTTTACCATTAGATGAAGGTTTATGTAAGTGTAGCTAAAATAAATCTCATAAATACAACCTAGTATTTTGAGGATACTGGTTTTTTTATAAAATGAAGGAATAAAAAGTGTTTTGGGGGTTTGAGAAGTAAAATAAAAGAAGATAAATTTAGGGAAGACGTTACAATAAAATCAAGTAACTCCCTTTGGTTTGAACCAAAAGGATTTATTGAAGTGCCTTCTGCCTAAGGTAAGTCTTCTAGGTAGAATAGAGGGATCTTGAGAGATAATTTGGTAAGGGGTTGGATTATCCAAGGGGCTTTAGAGGTGTGACTAATGGGTTAGAGGTGATGGATTTTATAAGGGGTGGAGGGGCTCCTTAATAATGTTTGAAAAAATTTGTTTTATTATATAATTATTTTAGCATTATAATGGTCCAAAACATATTAATGTCAAAGGTAAGTTGACTATAGATCTAAATAAAATAATAAAATATGAATTGGATAGGTTTTGGATATTTTTTTAATTTTTTTAATCTTATTTATTTAAATCATTCATTATTGAGGTAAACACAACATCATTATTGTGTCATAAATAATTTTATTTATTTGATGCCTACAAATTATATAAAATAATACCATGATGTAGGAAAAAATTTTATATTTAAAAATAATATTTATATTCAAAGAGATAAATTATATAACCCCATGTAAAAAAATTATTTAACAAAAGATATATGTCATGTCATTTTTGTCTTTACTTTAAATTAATGAATATAAAGTGTAATTATCACTCTTAGGTGGCTACATGGTGTCCCAAAATCGACCCATGGTTGAAAAAGGTATGAAATGTTTCATCCAATAGGATTAGGACACATGTTATGGTGATTTCATATTATTATAATCTTATGTTTACCTGGAATTACTATATTTATCTTTAACCGCAGTAAATAAAAGTCAAAAGTTACTATTCACAAATAATTGATTTCATATTATTGAACCACATTTTACTTACTAATAACAACCATGTATATTAGAATTTCAAAATTCAATTCACAAAAGCAGTAAAATTTCATTTAAACAAAAAAGTCATTTTTTAACTACTATTTAGTGTTTTCACTATTCATTAAAAATTGAAGGTTTTTAAAAAAATAGAAAAACATAAGTCTAGGATATATTTTATATTATGAATTAAAAAATGATATCTATTTTACCAAATTAAAAACATTTAGGTTGCATTAATTAATTTAAAATTAATTCTGGTTTTCAAAACAAAAATCTTGTTTTTACGAAATAATAAATATCAAAAGATTGACATTTTTTTCAACACATTTTCAAAGTGAAACTACTTCCAATGACAAAAATTGGATTAAATTGTAAAAATATGATCAAATTACACTTTAAAACCAATTAAATGGATTATCTAACCATATAAATAAATTATATTAAAAGGTTGTTTTGAATTAAAATACAGTATTTTTCACTATTCATTAAAAACAAATTTATCAGAAAAACACCAAAAATTTACCCTAATTAAATTTTGATGTTATGATTCTAAAGAACAATTTTATTTTGTCACATAAAACATATAAATGTGAAAAAAATATTTAAAAAGGGTTTTCCATCAATAGGCGGTAAATCGATCTTTTAAAGAATATTAGAGTATTTATGCTTAAGATTAGATTCATTATAATTTTAAGCCTCTAACATTTATTGGATAAATATAAAAACATTTAGAAAACATGTATAATCATATTTTAGTTTGATTTGTTTTCTTCCCACCAATACAAATTCTAGGCATTAACTACCATTTAAAATAATATTATATTATTATTTTTCAATATGACTCAACATTGTGTGCAATGTAAGATTTTAAAGAAACCCATTGTTGTGTATCGGGTATTCCATCAAACATAGCATCCCATTTAAAGTAAAATTATTATTAATTCACAAATACTGATAAATATGAAAATATCATAATATTTATTTACTTGGGATGTTACATCCTTCCCCCCTTTTGGAAATTGTGTCCTTGCAATTTCAAAATTGGGATTGGAAACTTCCTTGAAAGTCCCACAATAATAAAATAGACAATAAAACTATCACTTTAAAAAAGAAGAAGGATAAGTTCAAATGTCACCTCAGATAACCCATACTTGGATTCCATATAGGAAAACATGGATATGGAAGAGAAAACAAACCATCAAGTTATGATGGAGAGTGATAGAAAACATGATTAGGTGAAAGTTAACAATCTGAAAACCATAAACCTGTGATGTGTTAAACGGTATTTGATTACCCAGTTGGAAATATAAACTGAAAACATTTTTTTTACGTTCTTTTTCATAATTTTTAGGAATTAATTTACTACATTGAAAAAGAACATAAGGAAATATACTTACCTTCAAGTAGAGTTTCATCCTTTAATATGTTTCAACCAAAAACACGTCTTTTCTCCAAACGATGAGTACACATGATGACACAGTCACAACTGAAGTGTTAGAATAAATCCTCTAGAGAATCACATAATACACAAAATAAGAACTATATATTTCACTTATCTTTATACATTAACCAATACCCTAATGGTTAATATAAGAATAGATAATCCCCAAATGGATAATACTTTATAAAAAGAAATACTACTCTTAATTTCTAAAATTCAACCAAAAGTACCCAATGTTCAAGAAATACTAATCAATTACACAATTTTCCATAAAATTCTTCAAAATAATCCAAAATAATATTGAAATTAAAAACTCAAATGTATTTATTCACATTGTCTTCCACAGTAAATCTTAACATTTATCCCAAAAAATCAACAACTCTTATTATCTCATACTAAAGTTTAATTAACCAAATAACATATTCTTTACGATAGGATAATCATTTACCAAAATAACTCAAATCACCATATTTCCACAATAAAAACATATATTCTTCAAAATATAATTTCATCCATTACTCCACAAATGAGATCCCATAGTATTCAATTTTCTATAAGAATATAGTGTTCCAAAAAGAGAGAACGTCTTCCAAAATAACTTTAATCACTTAATCCCCAAATCATTTTACTATACTAAGTAAATACATTTGATAAAACATAAGATCCCAAATTAACTTTTTCTTTATCAATAAAATCGTTTAACTAAAAATAATAAGTCATAATTTCTAGCTCATTATAAAACTGAAAAATAACCATAATAAGTTTTAACCTCAATGGTTTTATTATACCTCTCAGTTTCATCCCAACTCATTATGACCTCAATATATTAATTATTTAAGTCTTATATATATTGTTAGTTTTTTTATTTCACAACAATATGATAAAATAAAACTGTCCCCAAAAGAAAGAACATCATACCTTGATCATGGCATCCTCCTGGTTTCATCGTTATCTTATTCACATTTTTAAAAGGTCCAGGAATTTCAAAAATGATTTAGAGATCCTTCAAAATCATTTTATTCCTTCAACCAAATACAAATTGTACATCTTGGGTCATAAGGCTGTTCGAAAAAAATAGTTTTTGAAATCAATCATGTGTGACATATAATTTCAAAGCAAATGATAAAACTATATTTTTTATAAAACAGTCAAACCAAGTTTGTGTTAAAACATTTAATAAGTGTTCCTTTTAAAATACGATAAGTATGTGCTGAGAGACTATGTTTTAAAAGAAAATATAAATAGGTTTCTTAAGGGTCTTCTTCTTTAGCACCGTTTTCAAAATCATAATATGCTTCAAAATCTTGTGATAAATAAAAATATTTGAAAATTCCTTGATAATATTTTCCTTTATTAAAAATATGAGAATATTATGAAAATTGGATTTGAGTAAATAAAACCCATGATCCACGATGATATTGAGGTATAATAGAGTTTGTAGATATCTCTAACAATTGTTTGAAAGTGAGTTTTAAGTCAGAAAATTTTTCAGAATCGTCTATACATGACTTTGTAATAATTATTGTGAGCAAGTCATTAGGAAGAGATAGGAATATCATTTGAGATCCGCCTCCTTAAATTTTTAATAGTCATCCTTTGATCTTTAAAATTTACAAAAATATGTATTTAACTTACTGAGTAGACATAAATACTTACTATGTGTCTAAAAAAACTCCCAATCCCTAAAATTGTCTAAACCGACCTCCGATACCAGTTATAAGGCCTTGTCCTTGAAGATTACATAATGTTTAATTAAGTCAATAATTCATAGTGAGGATCTTTTCAGGTTTAGATATTTAGAAAATTAGGCCATAACAATTACATTTCAACTAAAAAATTATAATGTAGACACCTCTACTTAGCTTCCATTTTCTCGTAAAATAAAAACTCTTAAAAAAGGAGTAATGTCTAGTTCCATGTTTTAGACATCATGACATTTCCTTAATCCCATCCTTGACCGTATTCATCTTTAAATCCTAGGAAAAACATTTCAAAACAGGGGATGAGCATTAAAAGCTCTGTCAGGGATATAAAATAAAGAATGAAAACATAAGTATATCAAAACATAAGCCTTTTAACATACCTCATGAAATCATAAGATTTATGAATAACATATAAAATCTATAAATCATAATGGTAAATTTATTCATCCGTAACATACTTATGTTGTAGCATTCACAGCTACGTAGAGAGTTGCATTTAGAATACCCATCACAATATTTTCGCTAAATCTCTAAGGAGAAACATCATGCTTACCTCTATCACGTTACCTAATTGATTGCAGTCCTATCTCAGGCTCACCCTCCCTAGGTTTATCACAAAACCACCCATATACCTAAACAATTCCCAAGAACAATAACATTATCATAACAAATAAAACAATCATAAAAGAAATATAACATTTTCAAATTTCAATCACAATATATCATTTTAATATATTAAAGTAATAAATGATTTCTCAAAAAAAAATTCTAACACTAAATACATAAAAAATGATATATGGCATATATTTTCCTTTAAAAAACACGATGTCTTGTTAAGGAAGCCAAAGATCAAATAATACTCACGACGGTGGAAAAGGTCATTTTCACCACTTACATTTAATAGAAACATTTCTTTTTATTGTTTAGTTAAATAGATTCACATAAAAATAATCCCTTTGAATGAAATGAAAAATCAAAGGGTTTTATACACCATAAAAACGAAATTTCTGTATAAATAAAAATATCCCCCAATGAAAAGCGATTGAGACAAAGTCCCTTACAACGATCATATCCTTAGATTAAGGAAAAATCATTGGCATAATTATGTGTGAAAAATAAGAATACAGAAAATATAAGATGATATTAAGTGTAAAACAATCATAGTTTTTTCACACATATAGATTGGATGACATAATCAATATGTATAAGTTCATCCAAAATAATTGAAATTGGGTTAAAACATTTTCTTAAAGAAATTAAATAGCCAAATGATGTCACATTAAAATTACAAAAATGAGTTGATAAGAGAGAAAAGAGAATCTCATCACATGGACATAAAATGTACAAGAATATTGATATAGAATAATATATCCCAACATAAGAAAATAAAAATTCAAAATACATAGCATAAAATAAGTCTTTTATTAGAAGAGAATAATGAATGGTTCACTTTACGAAACATTCACCACATGAAAAAAGGATTAATCAATGAAGATGTAAATAAAAATAAATTATATTATATTACACAATGAATAAAATCATGGGAAGTACATACACAACACAAATGGAAATAGTTTAAAATATATTGTGAATCTCATGGGAATAAAAAATGTGATGAAAACACCTTACCTTAGGTCCGACGTGACTTGTTCATTCTTTAAGATCCTATAAAATAAACTAAAGATAATTTATACTTTCTTAAGAAACATTTTCAAGTTCATTATTCCTTTTATATCACTTTTTACCATGTTATAAACATTATGCAATCATTTATGTTAATAATGGTCATTTTGTTGATATTCGGTACTTGAGTCGAAAATGAATTTCTTATAATTACAATTTGTTCATGTTGTAAAACATCCATTATCTCAAGAATGATATTAATTAATTTTATATCATATATATCATATATATTTATTATATATATATATGTATTTATAATATTACATAACATTTTGAGGTAAGAAATGAAATGCATCGTTCATGGAGACAGTAAGTCATATTTATGCATGAACGCTACTTTCATTTATATTTAAAATTTAATGAAATAATAACTTTATGATATATAGGTATATTTTAATTATAGTATAATGTTATATATAGTTTCATAAATTCCATCCTTTATACGATATCTTTATGAACGATTCATATCACTTTGAGTGGGCGGTAGTCCACACTTCCTCAAAAGAAATTATCAAATTTACCAATTATGGAAACCATAAAGGTATGATATAAATAATAAATACATAAGTATAGATAGAATATAAATATAATATATATCACATGTAAATATAGATCCATCTTAATGGTCATCATGAGAGGCGGTAGGAGAAAATTGAACAATCATCGTTTCTTGAGGCAGTAGTTCGTCGTCCACAGAAACAGTTTGATCTTTTCCAATTAGATGCAGGTTTGTAAAACTATAGCTCGAATCCTTCTCCTAAAAACCCTAGTATATTGAGGATACTTATTTTTTTATAAAATAAATTAATAAAAAGAGTTTAGGGGGTTGGAGAAGTAAAATAAAAGAAGATACTTTTAGGGAAGACGTTACCTTAAAATCTGGTAAATCCCTTTTGTTTGAACCAAAATGATTTCTTGAAGTTCCTTTTGCCTAAGGTAAATCATTTAGGACTAATAGAGGGATCCTGAGAGATTATTTTTGAAGAGTTTGGATGATAGAAGGTGCTTTATATGTGTGATTAATGGGTTAGAGGTGAGGGCTTTTTATAAGGGGGTGGAGGGTCTCTTTAGGAATGTTTGAAAATATTATTTTATTATATAATTATTTTCGGTTTCTAAATGTCCAAAGATTTTTAATGTATATGATAAGACGAATCTTGTGATAGATATAATAATTCACTAAGAATTGGATATTTTTTAAATATTTTTTTAATATTTATAATCTTATTTATTAAAATCATTCATGAATGAGGTTAACACTGCATCATTATGTTGTCGTAAATAATTTTATTTATTTATTGTCTAAAATTTATATAAATAAATACCATTATGTGGGAAATATTTTTAAGTTTCAAAATAATATTTATAGTCGAATAGATAAATTATATAACCATATGTAAAAATTAATTTACTAAAAGATATATGTTTATGTCATTTTTTCAATACTTTAAATTAATTAATATAAAGTGTCATTATAACTCTTAAGTGGCTCCATGGGGTTGAAGAATATAGCTAAGGATTCCCTTGGTCATAAATTTATCATCCAAATGTATTACAATACATGTTAGTGTATTTTGAAATTATTATATTATTATTTTTACCTTGAATTAACATATTTACCTTTAACCGCGGTAAATAAAAGTCCAAAATTACTATTCACCAAAAAATATTTTCATTTTATTGAATTACATTTTAATTACAGATAACAACAATGTATGTTGGATTTTTGAAATTAAGTTCACAAAAGTGGTAACATTTCATTTAAATGAAAAATTTGGTTTTTTAACAACTACATAGTGTTTTCACTCTTTAACAAAAATAGAAGGTTTTCAGAAAAATACAAAAAAAAATCATCCTAAGCTATAATTGATATTAAATTTTAAAAAATGATGTCTATTTTACCAAACTAAAAACATATATGTTGAATTAATTAA
This sequence comes from Viscum album, assembly GCA_963277665.1. NCBI lineage: Eukaryota > Viridiplantae > Streptophyta > Magnoliopsida > Santalales > Viscaceae > Viscum > Viscum album. Next base: position 1,783,907,069 of record OY728126.1, on the reverse strand, counting down.
TTTAAAATTAATTCACTTTTTCAAAATAGAAAGCGTGTTTTTAAGAAACTAGAACTATTAAAATATTGGCACTTTTTTATGTCGAATATCAAAATTAAATTACTTATAATGAACAACATTGGATTAAATGGTAAAAATATAATTTAGTTACACATTAAAACCAATTAAAAGGATAATCTAAACATGTATTTAATTAGATTTAAAGGCTTTTTTTAATTAAAATACATAATTTTTTTACTATTAATTAAAAAATGAATTTTATCTAAAAAATACAAAAAACTTACCCAAAATAAATTTTCATGTTCTGATTCTAAAGAAGAATTTTATTTTCTCAAATAGAACATATAAATGTGACAAAAACTAGATATAAAAAGTGTTCTCCATCAATAGGCAGTAAATCTACCTTTTTAATGAAAATTAGAGTATTTATGTTTAAGACTACATTCATTAAATTTTAATCCTCGAACATTTATTGGATAAATGTATAAACATTTAAAAAACATTTATAGTAATATTTTAGTTAGTTCTGTTCATTCCCAATGATACGATGACTAGGAATCAACTACCATTTCAAATAGTTTTGTGCTATTATTTTTCAGTATGACTCAACATTGTGTGCAACATAAGATTTCAATGAAACCCGTTGTTGTGTATCAGGTACTCCATCAAAAATAGAATCCCCATTTAAGTAAAATTAATAATTAATTAAAAAATATTAATAAATTTGAAAATGTCTTACTCTTTATTTACCTAGGATGTTACATTAACAAATCCAATTTACTCAAACAATGGAACCGATAACCACATCTAGTACAATTGTTCCAAACGAAGCAGATTTGTCAGCACTTAGAAAATTGGTGGCATCACTAGGCTTTTTTCTTGACCAATCCCAATATGAGCTTCAAAATGTTATTCTCGAACAGAACCACCTAAGAGAGAAGTGGATTTTGATAGATATTAACACCCAAACTATCTTATTAGAACCACCCAAAGTGTTTGTCACCATCACAAACCACACCATTATGTATTATGTGGCTATTATAAGGGTTTATTTAACAAGACCCTATGAAAATGATTATATGAAATATTTTGGTATGAGTAATATACATTCATTTTATTACTGTTACGTTGTAAATAGTTTTTAAAAAAAAATAGTATATTTAGTTTTTATTCAATTAAGAATTATATTATGATGAATTAATGGATTTTATAATTAAATAATATTTTAAAAATATATTATTACTAGTTTAAGTTTTATAAAATATAAATGAGCATATAATTTTTTTGAATACAATTGTGATTTTTATTAAGGTTTGAAAGCCGTTTTTGTCAAAACTCATGCATCCTCAATAAATATATGTTTTTATATTAAAATTAAATAATAACATATTTAGAAAATTATTTAGATAAAATGAATGTTATTTTTGGAATCAGGATGTCAACATTATCCAATGGTGAATTTTTCATAATTTTCTGAGGCAGTCGAATTTTTGGGTAAAAATTAGATATCGTTTAATTATATAATATGTTTTATGACATCATAATGACCCAATAGTGATATAATATAATACTATAAATGGGATGTTAGGCCAATATATAGTTTACTATTAAAATAATTTGATTTTAGGTTTGTTTATTTTACGAAGCATTAGTGGACCCTCCACGGTTTATAAAATATTTTAGCCTTTTAAAAAAAATCCTTAAGAGTGCGACTCACCTCCAGATATGAAAGCCTAATATTTTAAGAAATTCGGAAAGTTTCCATATAAAATAATGATTTCCGCTCCAATTTGGTAAAAACCATGGGAAAACCCATTTTATGGTTTTTGTTTTTGATTAGATTAATGTGTGGTGTCCAATACCTAAATAATATAGAATTCCCCCTCTTTTCTTATATAAACCCACCTAGGATCCCACTTATCTTCACTCAAAACCCTTGTATAATGTTATTAATCTTACCTCCTCTCTCAAGTATCCTCACAAGGCTCCCCAAGCTCCAAATAATCCCATCTCAAGCCTCTCCCAATCCATTGGGATCGCAATTCCAAGTAAGGGATTTATTTCATTCTCTTTTTTGTCCAAATTTCATTATATTGTTATGCCTTTTATTTTCAATTAAAAATATTAGGGAATGATTATAAACCACCACAAAACATTCCTCATTATTTATTAATGATTATAGTCCCCTTTATCTCTCACTAATACCTCCCATGTACACCTATTACGATGCCAATATTCCGTAAGGAATTTCTCTCTTCTCATTTTCATTTATTCAATTATTTTGTATTATAAATATAAATTCCATTAAATATGATTGGACATGTATATATATGACCTCTTTATGTTCCATTTCATGTACATATGATGTGACACCCCTTCCTCTCTAATCAACCATTTTTATGAATTCTTATGTCATGACGTTATGCTGCCGAAATTGCACCGTGATTTTCAAGTCGAAGTCATTTTGTAGTGAATACCATTATTATTTCTCTATCATGGATATTCACCTTTATTAACATTTACTTATGGATTATGGAGTTTCATGTTTTAATTACAGATTACTTTATTATGGAATAAATGAAGATTATGTTAAATGAATCCATGTTATATGATCCATGTGGTACACTTATGAATGAAATGAAATGATTAAGAAAGGTGCTCCCTAATAGCACTCCAACATATTGGATAATGATTTGTATCATTATTCCTCAAGTTAAATGAGGGTTTACAAATTCTAATTCAATTTTAATGTGGTTTTACTCATGATCCATGTTAAATGGGCCTTTTCTCATTATAATATCATGTTAAATGTTTTTTCCACATTTCCTGGTTATGATAATCATGTTATATCATGCATTTTTGTTCAAATTTCCCTTATGATCAATTGATATGCCTATTGACTAATGTGTATTGTATTCATCATTTTATTCCTTGTTTACTCACATACTAGAATTTATATCTCACCCTTTTCTTATGCATTTCCTCGGGTTTCCCATGAAATGCTATGTTCGAAGGATTGTGTGTGGTCATGTAAAAGAAATTTTCAATAAAGATGTGTATTTCAGGTTTTATGTTATTATGTAAGGTTCCTAGGATCCAAAGACACGAGACCCCTCAATCATCTATGTTGTATCAAGTGATGGTTTTATGGAATAAAATATTTTTATGTCTGAAATGAAAAGCAGGTTTGTTAAAATATTTACCATCATACTATTAAACTTCATACCTTATACCAAACCTTCAGAATGGTTATACTAATGTACATCTTCAAAGGATATAAATAAGTATCAAAACATTCTAAGAGGTAGAAATGGGAATCAATCATATCTATGAATGTTAATTCTAGTCTTGTGAAACATGTGGTAATTCTTGGGAAGGAAGTGTTCACCAAATGGTTATTATCTAGTATGTATTTTTTGTTACGAGTGTTGAAAACTAATGGGTGGCTAGATTGGTTATCAAATAATGAAAGGTTGTGTTACCCTAAACTTGTTCACGAGTTTTATCTTCATAATGAGTTTATCCTAGAAGGGAGTGACGTTTATTGGATCAAATCAAAAGGAAATGGAAGGGTATTGTATTTTTCTTCAAGTAATTCGTCATAATGCGTGGATGTACCACATAAAGGTGTCTTTGATGACTACCAAGGAATTAGTATGCCCACTATTCAGTTGTTTTTCTATGAGAAAATTTTGAGGGAGATGATTCATAATGATGAGTACAGAAGGCCTATAGAATAAGAGTTGGATAGAGAAATTAGACTTTTATTTAAGTTTTTCAAACACCAGTTATCTCATAGGAAAGGGGACTTTTCCTCATTGAAAAATCTGGATGTATATATCTTGTATTAGATGAATAAATGGAATAGAGTGAATATGTGAAGATATGTAATAGTCCATATTAGTGAGATGATAAATCCATATTGTAAGACTAATTATTTGTTTGATCCAATAATGATATCTACTATTCTAAAGGTAAGAGTATGTGTAGGTGATAATGAAGATACCATTTCTTCTTGTAGTGGAGTTTTCTTAAATAAAGAAATATGCAAGACAATGATGATAAATTGGAATCCCTAGAAGAGGGAGTGGGTTGAAGATAATGAGAATTTTTATGAAAATATAAATCCTATTGAGAATCCTTCTAGGTCGAGAGATGTGACTGATCCTCATCTAAGACTAGATAATGAGGTTGTTTATTATAATGAAGAGGAAGATGAATCGTATAGATAATTTTTGTAACACCCCAATAATTCATAGTTATTTGCATCTTTAATGTAATTCAATAGATTATACCACACACAACACTGACTTGGCTTGCATTAAATGCAAGATTGAGTTTCTGTGAGAGGACACATTAGTATTATAATTATTTAAACAATATATATATATATATTTATCATTTAAATATTTTAATATGAATATTAACTTATAAATTTAAAATGTTATTTATAATGTTTTCACATAAATAAAACATATTAATAATGGAATTTATACGTTCTATTAAAATATAAATATATTTTGAAAGACTATTTTCAGAAAAGAACTTCATATTATGTCCTTTTGTGGAAAATTAAAAAAATTAATATTAGATACTCCTAAAAATTGAATTTGGTAAAGGGACTATATTTTTTTATTCAGAATATCAAAATTATCTTAGTGTGAATTTTTGCTATTTTTTTGAGAGCATTCAATTTTTGATGAATAGTGAAAAATACTACAGAGCACATAAAAATGATTTTTTCATTTAAATAAATTATTATTAATTTTAATTTATCTTAAAGTTAAAATAGATACATAATACATATATTAGACCAATATAAGTAATTTGAGTCATTTTATAATATGATTTGATGTATTAAATTTTATTGAACTATTTAGCGTCTTTTAACCACCTTCTAGGAACATTTGCAAATATCCATAAAATGTAATTTTACCACTTCAGTGAATTGAATTTCAAAAATATGAGAGTTATTATTCACATAATTTTGTAAAATGTGGTTCAATATGATAAAAATAATTTTTGGTGAATTGTCACTTTTGAATTTTATTTACCCGAATTAGAAGTAAATAGTGTATTTATAGGTAAATATGATATTATAATTATACCAACACATATCCTAATTCTATTTGATATTTGTATTTATACCAAATACAACCTTAAGAATAAAATATGATCCTTTTGACCAACTTGGAATAGATTAGGACATTTATTATATTGTTTTTATATAGAGTTAAAAGTGTTAAATTCAAATTTTAATAACTAAACGATTTTTAATATGGGGTTATACATATGATAAATTCTACTATAAAGATTCATAAAAAATCTAAAAATATTTCCTACATCATGATATTTTATTTATAAATATTAGAAATTCAAAAAGTTAAATATATTTATGACACAATTATGTTGGAATAATTAGGTTATTAATGAAAGATTAAAAGAATATATAATATAAATATTATAATACATGTGAATTGAAAAATTTTATGCAATAAAAGAATTTTCTAGTTTGAAATGACATGTTAGGGTTGATTTAATGTATTTTTTTAAAATAAATCTGATTTTTATGAATTTAAAAAACCTAATACTAAATAGTGTCAAAATTTCCATAAATGAGTTTAAAAAAATTACTATTTTATTAACTTATATAATATTACTAAAAATATAATATTTGGACAAAGATCTTATATAATGATATATATATTTTATTAATTAACAACTTTAGGTTCCTTTGGAATTTTATAATATTTTTATTAACCATTTAATATGAAAATACAAGTAGACATGGTAAAAGTTAAACTATTTAACTAAGGGTTAAATATAAAAGATAATGTTAATATGGTGACATAAACCTATGTAAAACCTACGGATTGAGATTTTTTCGACCCATACACACCTTATCCACCAAATTAATTCATTTAGATCTATTAGAAACTGAAAATGATTTTATAATAAAAAACATATTCAATCTTCTCCTAAAGTGCCCCTCACCTCTCTTATAAAAGAATAATTTCCCTCTCTTAAATTCACACCTTCAGTGCCATTTTTCTCAGCCAAAACCAGATCAAATCTGACCCAAAGTACCCTAAATTCAACCTAGAGGCCTTACAATAATCCAAAAGCGAACCTATGTAGCCCATTTGTTCAAATCAAAAGGAAACAGCCAAAGAAGAGGTAATTATTTCATCACCTCTTTCAATGTTCTTTTCTTATTCCACTTCCTATTTCTATGTTGTCTCCATAACTAAATAATAAATCAATTAATTTTAGAATACTGTGTTTTTTTATAAATATGTTACAACCATATTCATTATTCAGTATATCTTATGAATGAAAAAGTCACCATACGTGCGTGTGTACGGCTTACCATTGCCGTGTCGTAGTGTAGTTTGTTATTCAACACAACATTATCTAAATGGATATAATAATAAGTATAATTAATGTAACTAATGAATATAAAATGGTAAGTATTCTGTATATAAAATATAACATCCATTTAAACACCATTTCAACATCAATAGAGTGATATTGTAACTCATGCGTACATATAGGTTACCATCTCCACGACGCGATGAGATTCATCTTGAACGATCACCCTTAAATTATATATATATATATATAAATTAATTTTGAGGTATATAAAATTATGTTTCTAATTTTATAATATATATTTATATAGGTTAATATATATTTTTTACTTACTTCCATACTATACAATATGAATACAGAAACAATGTTAATGTGTACGTATGGACTATTGTCTTCAGGAACAGTGTTTCCATTTCATATTTATATTTATAATAAAAATTTATATTCTGAATATATATGATATATATAACATGTTTTAAATTAATAAATTATTTAAATCATTCTCTATGAGATACAATCAAGAAGAACATGTCAAAACACGTACGATAAAGAAATCGATTTTTACCCAGAATGTTACTTTAACAGGGAAATTATTATTAAATGGGTAGTATAAAGTCATAAATTAATCATATATGATTTGATAAATTTTAATATTTTTCTTTTATAATTTAATAACATACTATTTTCATTATACATGATGTTATCCAAAACCTTGACTAACAAAATTTCAAGGTTAGGTGTTTTCATCTCACTTTTTATTCACGTGACACTCATGATATATTTTCCACTATTTTCTATTGTGTGGTGTATGTAATACCCATTATTCTATTATTTGTGTAATATAATTTAATTTATGGGTATTTACATATTCATTTTATGATCCTTCATTCCTGGGGTGAATGTTTGGTAAGTTAACAAATTAGTAAAGGAATTTGTAAGTTCAGTTTCCACTCATTCGGTTTTATGCATACTTCATTGATTATTTTACTCCATGATTATGTTTGAAATAACGGATTATATATTTATTTAGTAATATATACTCCTCATTGTGTGTATATAATTTTGATACACATAATCACTCCATTTATAAATTCTCATGTCACTGATATGAACTTGATAAGGGTAGTCCTAACTCAATTTCCATTCATTGAATTTAACATCCATGTCCTTGGTTTTGTTTTGAAAAGAATATGTATTAATGTATTCAAAGGGATTTAAAATGAATATACAGTCATATTTAGTGTATTTATATTCTTCTCACATAATTATTTCATTGATTTATCCTTAATCTATGGATAGAGTCTTTATAAGGGATTTTTCCTCAAATTACAATCCATTAAAACATATTTGTTGTTGTGGGCCAATTCAATTTTATATAGTGTATATACTGTAATTTGAAATATTATATCATAAATACCCGTATTCTCATGATATTATAATGTTTTGATTAATTTTATTCCTCAATTATTTTTATTCATACTTCTCTCATTTGGTAAGAAAATCCATAACTAAAATATATTTTTAAATTTTTTATTGATTTATTCTTATAAATCATTATAATTAATGTCCATTTTTTAAAAATGGTTTTATGAATTTATATATATGGAAATGAATTTTTTTAATTTAAAATTCATTTAAAAAGTTTCAAACAGGTATGGGACACTTTGATTAAAAAATCTCTTTTAAACAACTTCTTCAATAAATAGTGTGCCTTTTAAATGTTTTCAAGAAAAATTAGATATTTATCTCATATACCGTTACTGGTTATTTTCATCTATGTCGTTATCCTTAATTTTATTTTATTGTTGATTGAGGTTTATTTATTATAATACAATCTTCTATATTGTATTGAATGAGTTATCTTTGACTGTGGATTGGCTATTTTTATACCATTCATGGTTTTTGGTTAATGTATTGAAATTTTTTATTCTAGTTTTAATATGAATTTTTAGATTATATTTCACCATTTTCATAAGAGGAATGCATTGGACATAGTAAGTGACAGGAATGGCCTGCTATATCCTCTCAGTCCATCCGTAGGTATCATGAGAAAAACTTGTGTCTTGGAACAAGGCCTTGACAAAATTTATATTTAGGGTCTTAGTATGAGGCCATGAATTTGTGGTTTAGATGTCTGGAATTATTCACTCCATCATTATGAGATTAGTTATTGTTGTTACATGTGGTTATTCGACTAGTAGAATATCAATGTGAATAATTAAATGGAATTATTTGATTTATCTTTTCATATTATGTTGATGTTTATATTTAAAGGGCTTGTGTTTCAATTTTATACATTTCCATAAAAGTTTATAATTATTTATGATATCTTCAATTATATTATTTACCCTTACTAAGAATCTTATCTCACCCCTTTCTTATGTTTTATTTTCCTAGGATGCCAAGAAGTGTATTATAGTTTATATGCAGGTTTAAGCTAGGAGAATAATGGAATTATCAAAGGATTACCTATGTTGTAATTTAGATTGGAAATTATAATGTGAAGTTCATGTATGTAATATATTTTCCAAGACTGCTAAACAGATCTGTCCTTTGGGATGTGATTCCTTATAATCATGCCTATGTATTAAAATAATGCACCAGCTCTGGGCTTCTAGGGTTGGGGCATCACAGTTGTTATCAGAGGAAGTTTAGAAATAACCTTGGAAACTATATTTAGATAAAATCTGGTTATAAAACATTACTATAATATATACTTGGAGGATTAGTATATAAGAACATTTTAGAATTGTGGTACTGTAGAGATTTTTTGAGTTTTACAATAAATACATCCTTTTCCAGATACTACAATGGGACATGGTTCTGGCATAAATTTACCTAGGAGTGAAGACTCTGACAAGTATTTTCTGTCTTGACCCGAGTTATCTTTGTACATGAAAACTGTCCATACTCTACACCTGGGTTGACACTCTCGGGGGATAAGCTTAGGATAATTCACATTTTCTTTAGAAACCGATTTGAATGATTTTTATATAACTTGATAATAAATAACATTGGTGAATCTTAAGGTGTTTTAGATTAAAAATAACATGTCATGATATTCTCTAAATGATTTTATGATTATTGTTACTCATACTTTGCTTTCTGGTTTTAGTCAATGGATAGATTCCAAGGAAGTCATAGTAAAATTGAACATGTTGTACAAGGTAGTGATAGTGGTGGAAATTATCAACAAAATGGAATGTTTATTGGTGTAAAAGATATCATGTTCATTCCAAATTAGTTTTCCATAAATATTTTCAACAAAATATACATTATCCAACTACCAAACTAAACAAAGAATAGAAAGCTGAAGAATGATAAGAGCTCCAGCAGTGGAGACCATAGAGAAAAGAAAGCTCAAATTCCATCAGGAAATAAAAATATGGAAGGAGACACCTAGGAACGTATCTTAATGGAACAGTGAAATGCTTTCTTTGTGGGAAAAGTACAAAAAGTAAATAATGGCTGAGGAAAAATAAAGACTACTATGTAAGAAAATAAAAAATATCCAAAAATCAATTTACAGTCATTTTTCGTAAATTTAGGGGACCTAGGAATTACCATAGTCAATTATATATTATATATGATCACCACAAGGTCATGGAATAACCTATGTGGAAATAAATTGATGGAAAAATGATTAAAAGTTTTAATGTTATTTGTTGATTCTATTACTTTGGAAGAATTATCTATTTTATCTGTAACCATGCAGTTTGTTATGTAAAAATTCTATTTTAGAAATATTTATCTTTTCTTTTGACGATATAGTAGTAAATAATCATTTCGGTTCATATGATCCTTGAATTTGAATAAATATTAGGTAATTACTTTTTAGGATGAAAATGTGAGGTATGAGATAAAATTTGTGGTTAAAATATTTTATGGTTATTTTTGAAACATTTATCTCTTTTGGGGAATGTTAAAAAATTATATAGTTTTTGAAAAACTGAAACACACAGACTATGTCACAACCCATCACATCAGAAAATTTTTTGAGATTCGAACCCACAAAAAAAGTGTGATTGGGATTTATCACCTACCAACGAACTATGTTAAGTCCCTGGTTAGTATGGATGATTATTTTTAGTTAAATAATTTTATGGATAAAGAATATTTTGATTTTTGGAACTTATGATTTATCAAATATATATCATTAATATAGGAAAATGGATTGGTCATTAAGTGATAAATGTTATTTTAAATGATGTTCACTATTTTGGGAACACTATATGTCGAAGGAAAAGAGAACACAATGGGATTTCATTGGATGAGTAATGGTGGATTTTTATTTTGGTAGAATATATGTTTTTATTGTGGACATATTGATATTTGGGTTATTTATTGAAATGGTTAACCTATAATAGAGAATATTTGATTAGGTTAATTACTAGTGAGTATGTGACATTAAGAGTAATTGATGTTATTTAAAGATAAATCTTTTGATTTATCAAGGAGGACTATGTGATCAAATCCTTATGAATTTTGGGATTCAATATTAATTTAAATTATTTTGAATAATTTTAAGGAAAATTGATTATTGAATGGTCGTTGTTGAACATTGGGTATTGATTGTTTAATTTTGGAGATTAAGAGTAGTATTTTATTCTATAATGGATTATCCTTTTTGAGGATCATCTAATCTTGTACTAACCATTTCATTTTTGGTTAATTTATAAAGATAAGTGAAATATATATTTCATCATTACAAGATTATGTGACTCTCTAGAAGTTGATTCTAGTGCTTATGGTGCAACCAATTCATCTTGAAAACTCATAGTTTGGAGAAAAATGAGTTTTTGGTAGATATTTATTAATGGATGAAACTCTACATGAAAAGTAAGTATTTCTCCTTATGTTCTTAGTGAATATCATAAACAAATTCCTGAACATTAGGAAAAGGAAAATAAAACAAAAACATTTTCTGTTTACTATTCCTACTGGGTAATCAATGACCATTTATCAGATCACAAGTGTATGGTTTTCTAGTAATTAACTTTCTCCTAATCACATTTTCCATCACTATACATCAGAAATTAATGGTTTTTCTCTCTCTTCCATATAAATGTTTTCTTACAAGGAACCCTAGTATGGTTTGTCTTGGGTGACCTTTGTACTTCTCTTTCTTTATTTTAAAGTTGTAGTTTTATTTACTCTTTTTCCGATGAGGGACTTTCAATGAAGTTCCAAGGAAGATTTTAAAATTGTGAAGAAGTACATTCCAAAAGGGGGTAAGAATGTAAAACATGAATACATCATAGTAAGTGATATCTTTAATGTAATTCAATAGCTTATACTACACACAACACTGACTTGGCTAGCATTATACAGAAGATTGAGTTTCTGTGTGACAACACATTAGTATTATATTTATTTAAAAATATATATATTTATTAAATAAATATTGTAATATGAACAGTACAAATAAATTTTAAAATTTATTTATAATGTTTTCACATTAATAAAACATAATAACAATTAAATTTATACGTTTTGTTAAAATAGTTATATATTTTGAAAAATATTTCTTAAAAAATTTATTTTTATGTCATATTGTGGAAAATAATAATATTAAAATTAGACTCTCGAAAAAATTAAATTTGGTAAAATAGACATCATTTTTAGATTCAAAATATTAAAATTATCTTATGGTGAATTTTTTTTATTTTTCTGAAAACATTCAATTATTGATGAATAGTGAAAAATACTACATAGTACATAAAAACCAAAATTTTCAATTAAATAATTATCTTTAAATTAAAAGTTTTCAAAAATTAAAAATAGACACATAATACATATATTAGTCTAGTATAATTCATTTTAGTCATTTTATTATTAGATTTGATGTATACAATTTTATTGAACTTTTTAACACCTTTTACCCACCTTCTAGGCACCTTTGCAAATTAGCATAAAATGAAAATTTTCCTCTTTTGTGAAATGAATTTATAAAATATGAGAGATATGATTTACATAAATATATAAAATTTAGTTCAATAGGATGAAAATATTTTTTGGTGAATAGTAACTTTTGATTTTTATTTACCACTATGAAAAGTAAATAGAGTAATTAAATGATAAATTGGTATTATAATTACCCCAACAGATGTCATCATTCTATTGGTTAATTTTATTTATACCCAAAACAACATATATTATCCTTTTTTATCCAATTTTATTAGATTAGATAATTTATTATATTTTATTTAAATTAGAGTTAAAAGTTTTAAATTCAAATTTTTATAACTAAAATAGTTTTAATATGGAGTTATACATAAGATAAACTTGACTATAAAAATTAATTATATGGTAAAAAAATTTCCAACATCGTGGTAATTTATTTATAAATTTTGGACATTAATAAATTAAATTTATTCTTGACATAATGATGATGTAGTAATTAACTTATTATTGAAACATTAATATAATTGATATTATAAATAATAGAGTAAATGTTAATTGAAACCTTTTATGTCATCCAATAATTTTATAGGTGAATATGAAATGTTAGGATTTATTCAATGTATTTTTTTTACAAAACCATAATGTTAGGACTTTCACAAAAACCAAATACTAAATAGTGTCATAATTTACAAAAATGAGTTTTTAAAAAAATACTCTTTTATTTAATTATATAATATTACTAAAAATGAAAGATCCATCCAAAGTACTTATATAATGATATATATGTCATTAATTACCCACATTAGGTTCTCTTGTAATTTTATAGTATTTTTATCGACCATGTAATATAAAAATACAAGAAGACATTGTAAAAGTTAAACTAGTTAACTAAGAGTTAAATCTCAAAGAAAAGATTAATATGGTGACCCAGACATTTCTAAAACCTATATTTTGAGAGTTTTTTGACACATCCACACCTTATCCTCGAAATAAATTCATTAGGAGCCATTAGAAAACTAAAATGATTCTATAATAAAATAATATTTCAAGCTTTTCCTAAAGTTCCCCACACTTCTCTTATAAAAGGGTATTTCCCCATCTCTAAAATTCACACCTCTAAATCAATTTGGATCAGCCAAAACTTTCTAAAATATCCTCCCAACTTCATTCAATTAAACCTAGTGCCCTTAAATTTATTATAAATCCAACGTAAGGGGCCCTTTTGTTAAAATCAAAAGGAAGCACCCGAAGAAGAGGTAATTATTTCATCACCTCTTTCAAAGTTATTTTCTTCTTCCACTTACTCTTTCTTTGTTGTCTCCATACCAAAATACTTACTCCACTACATTCTACATACTGTGATTTTATTCTAAATATAGAACAACCATATTCATTATTCTATCCAACCTATGAATGAAAAAGTCTCCATACGTGCGTACGTATGGATTACCGTCTCCACGTCGTGGTGTAGTTTTCTAATCAACACTAAATTATGTAAATGGGTATAATAATAATTATAATTAATGTAAATAATAAATATAACATGGTAGTGATTCCGTATATATAATATACCATCCATTTAAACACCATTTCACAATCACTAGAATGATATATTTACTCGGTCATTTGTACGGCTTACCATCTCCACGACGCGATGAGATTCATATTAAACGATCACCCTTCAAGATTTTTTATAAAAATATACATATTAATTAATTATGAGGTATGAAAAATAATATTACCATTATATTATTATATATATATATAGATAAATAGTTTTTCATTTACTTTCTTCTATACTATATGATAAGAAAATAGAAACAACTTTCTGGTGTACGTACAGACTACCGTCTCCATGAGTAGTGTTTCCATTCCATATATCTATTTATAATAAATATTTATATTCTGAATATATATGATATATAAATCATGTTCTATATTCGGGAAATATTTTGATCATGATATATGTTATATGATCATGAATAACATGTTAAAACACGTACGATAAAGAAAGCGAGTATTACCCAAAATGTTCCTTTAACAAGGAAATTATTATTAAATAGGTAGTATAATGTCAAAAATGAATCATATATTATATCATAAATTTTAATATGGTTCTGTTATAAATTATTATAATACTATAGTCATTATACCATAGGTTAAACATACCCTTGAATAATGAAAAGTACAAGGTAAGGGGTTTTCATCTCACTTTTTATTCCCATGACTTTTGTGCTATATTTGCTACTATTTCCTTTTGTGAGATGTATAAACTACCAATTATTGTATTATTTGTGTAATATAATTTTATTTTGGGTTATTTAAATCTTCATTACATGATCCTTCTTTAATTGGGTGTATGTTTCGCATGTTACCAAATCGGTAAGGGAATTTCCAATTTAAATTTCCACTCATTGGTTATTATGCCTACGTCATTGATTATTTTACTATAAGATTAACTCTGAAAGCACTATTTATTTATTTATTTAGTAATATCCCCTTCCCTTTGTGTAGAAATACTTTTAATACACATAACCACTCTATGTATAAATTCTCAAGACATTGTTATGTACTTGATAAGGGAAATCTTAACTCAATTTCCATTAAATGAGTTAAACATCCAAGTCATTGGTTTTGTTTTTAAAAGAATATGTGTGAGTGTCCTATTATTTATTTACACTGAATATACAGTCATATTGAGTGTATTTATATTTTTTACATGTAATTATGTCATTTATTAGTCATTATTCTATGTATATGGTCTTTATAAGGTATTTCTTCTCAATTTACATTCCATTAAGACTTATTTGTTGTTGTGTGACAATTAGATTTTATATAGTGTAATTACTATCTTTTGACAAATTATATCATTAATCCCATTATTCTCATGATATTATGATATCTTTATTAATGTTATTTTTCAATTATTTTTATTCAAGCGTCTCTCATTTGGTTAGGAACTCTTTAACTAAAATATCATTTCATATGTTTTTAAGATTTAATCTTCTAAATCATTCTCATCAATGATCATGTATTTAAAATGGTTTTATGGATTTATTTATATTGACATGAATGTTTTGAAATTAGAAATCCCTTAAAAAATTTCAATGTTTTATGGGAGAGTTTGATTCAAAAATCACTTTTAAATAACTTCTTTGATAAATAGTTCGACTTTTAAATGTTTTCTAGAAAAAGGGAATATTTATCTCAAATAATTTTATATGTTTTTTCATCTTTGCAAATATCCTTTATTGTATTTTTCTCTTGATTGAGGTTGATTCATTATAAGAATACCTTTAATATTTTATTGAATGAGTTATGTTTTACAATGGATATGCTATTTTTATACCATTCATGGTTTGTGGTTAATGTATTGACATTTCATATGCTATTTTTTACAAGAATGCTTAGATTATATTTCAACCTTTTCATATGAGGAATGTTTTCGACTTAGTAGGTGATGGTCGGGGCCCACTATAGCCCCTGGTGCATCGGTAGGTCCCATGAGACAAACTAGTGTCTTATCACAAGGCCTTTAAAAAATTTATATTTGGGGTCTTTGCACGTGGCCTTGACAAAATTTATATTTAGGGTCTTTTCATGAGGCCTTGACATTGTTGTTAAGATGTCCGGAATTATGCATTCCTTCAATATGAGATTAGTTATTACTGTTACATGTGATTTTTCAACTAGTAGAATATACAGGTGAGTAATTAAGTGGTATTTTTTGATTAATCTTTTCCATATTATACTGGATTTTATGTTTAAAGGGCTTTTGTATCAATTTTATACTTTTCCAAAAAAGTTTTTGATTATTTATGAAATCTTCCATTATATTGATTACCGTTACTGAGCATATGAGCTCACCCCTTTCTTATGTTTTATTTTCCATAGATGCCAAGAAGTGTATTTTGACTTATATTAAGGTTTAAGCTATGAGAATAATGGAATTCTCAAAGTATTATCTTTTTGGAATTTAGTTTTGAAATTTTAATGTGAAGTTCATGTATGTAATCTATTTTCCAAGAATGCTAAATAGATCAGTCCTTTAGGACTTGATTCCTTGTAATAAAGCCAATATATCAGAATAATGCAGAGGCTCTAGGATTATGGGGTCGGGGCGTTACTAGCTGAGCCTATTATAGATGATATGAGTTACCCTGATATTTTTAAAAGTACGAAGTTGATGTTTTTTGGATCTCCTAGTCCACATTCATCTCAACCATCCAAGGAACCTATTTTGGCTACTGATAACGATAATGTAACTAAGTAATTAGCTATTGTGGAATATGAAAGTTAGTTATATCATTCAGAAGAGGAATACGGAGAAGAAGAATAAGTAGATAGAGAATAAGAAGAACATAGTAGTGGATCTGATAGTGAGGAAGAAGGGGGTAAATAATCTAGTGATAAATGTGGATAAGGTTATAGTGAAAGTGAAGGAGATAAAATTGAGCATGAAAGTTATGAAGGTGGTAAAATTGATATTTATTTCGATCATGATGGTGATTATCAAGGTGGAAATTTAGAACTAGATGAACCTAAAAATCAAGAATAGTTTTTTAACCTCTTGGTCCTATAGAGGTATGTGCTTAGGTAGAATAATTAGTTGAGGTTGGTATTACAGAAAAATCATAGGTTGTCCTAGTACCTTGGTTTTTGTATGTAAGAGGGGGAGATCAAATTGAGGGGTAGCCTCAAGCAAGGAAAGTGAGAGTTGATACACTCACTCCTCTGAATGAATTCCTTTTATCTGAGTGAGAAAAATTCTGTGGTTATACTATTCTTTGTCTGGATTAATGAGATTAGGATGATGATAAGAGGATAGATGTTTGATGAGGATCAATTATTGAGGTACCTCCAACAGTTGCATCTGCTTCTACTTCTACACCCTTAGTGATTTCAGTGCCATGTGACTATATCACCAAATATTCTTTTGATTATTTTAAGGATGAAATGTTAGCTCCTATGAGATGAGTCCCTCAAGCTTAATCTACACATGTAGCACAACTTAGTGATAATAATGTAGAATTTATTTTAGTAATATTTTTTTTACAAGATCGAACATCAGTTTGTATCTGTTTTTGAATATTTTATGATAGCTAGTCAGAATGTGTACAATGAAATGGCCAATCATTCATACATTGTTATCCAACTACTTAGTGAATAAAAATCCACTATAGACCATGTTCTATAACATCACGACATCTCTCATAAATCTACTGTTGAGGATTCAACTCCAACACTTTATTTGGTCCTTCTAAATTTGGTAGTCATGTATTCAATGAATAGTGCCTCAACATCTATGGATCTACCTCAGAATTTTCCTGTTGTTCAGTCTTCAAAAAATGAGGTGATTCGAACAGTGGTAAGAGAAAAACATCATCCAGTAATAATCCATTTAGATTGTTAATGTATGAGCTATATAAAGAATGATGTGAGAAATATTATGCCAGGGGAATCTAGCTTATCACCTCTGATACCTCACCCACCAGTCATATAGATGGTCAAGACTATCATTAGAGAAGATATGGGAACCATTACTGGTGGAAATGATCACCAAAATCTATCAAAAATCATTAAAAATAGTGATCATATCTATGATATGGAAAGATTTTATTCCTACAAGGATTCATCTTCTCAAGAATAAACCTCTAAGAAATTTTATTTTTTTCAATAGGATATTCACAAAGCATTAACTAGAAAACCTCTTCAATCTTTTACATGAGAACCTGAGAATTCCTCTGGTGACCCAAGACTTCATAGATCAGGTAAATATGATTAAGGAATTTACGCCTACAATTGAAAAGTTCATTTAAAATCCCAAATATTACAAAAACTCTATGAATTATGGTGGGAAAATAATCATGGATTTCATCAACCTTTGTAAGCCTTATCTACATGTCCAAAGTACTATGCTTGTTTCCCGCCATGCCACTATTATTAGATCACCTCTAGAAACTGTGAGATCTATTACTTCTAACATGTCTTCTATTACTCTCTATCCTACTAAAGATTTCTTAAAAAATTGGCATTTCATTTTTAGTGAACTTACCAACCCACCTTCCTACACTAGTCCTAGGATGCCCCCTTCAGTCTTTACTAGAGTTCCATTTCCCTCTCTCAGAACACATTCTCAACCTCTGCCCCACTACTTCTATATTTACTCCTAATGAAATTTAGTATCTTTTCACGCTATGATTAAATATTTTCTTCCTTGATCATTATTCATTAATGCATTTTATCTTTTTGATAATAACAGAAGTTAGAGAAATAGAGAAGCATTATGAATTAGTTTTATTATGGAGACATTAATACTTTGTCCATCTGCATCAACTGATTATACTTTGTAATTACATGATTTGTGATCATCAAAAATGGGGATATAGATGGACCTCTCTAGTTTTAATGATCTCAAATATTTTCAAATCATGTTTAGTCATTAATTAATTATTAAATTCAAGTCTATTTAATTATGAATATTTATGTTCAATCCTATTTTTAACACATTCTGTTTATTTTTTATACTATAAGACAAGCAGACATAAATTTCCAAGTAAGATTCACTAATATTTTATGTCACAGACTTTGAGTCACCGATAGAATAACTCATAGATAGAAAAAATTAGTCACTGATAGAACAACACACTGACAAAACAAATGATTCTCTGACAAAAGAAATGACTCACAGAAATATATAAGATTGACTCACCAATAGAAGGAGTCACCAACATACTAACCTATTGATAAAAGTAGTCACTGATGCACTGACCTACCGATAGAAGGACTTACCGACAGAATGACATACCATTCAATACATAGAAAATTTCCTTACTCTCAAAATTCAAAATTTTACTTAACAGTCATATTGGATTATATAATGCTACTAATTTACTTGTATGACACTTTTTAGACATCATTAACATGGATATCAGAGGTATGAGGTATAAGAAAAGTCATAAGCATGCATATTTTCAACCTTTGTAGTAGAAAAAGAAATCCCCTGAGAAAAAATTAGTAGTACGCAATATAGAAATAACTTGTGGAGTAACGAAAAAGACATAAACGATGAACAATCATTCTTGTTAACTCTGATCAATAAGGATTTTCAGAAAATAAAAGACTCAACATTCTTGCATCTATAAACCCTAGTGAAGAAGACCTTCAAAGAGTGTCTCGCCTCACTGGAAACCAGAACACAGAGCTTCCACAACACTCTATTTTGGTGTTTGTTTCTAGAAGTGGACTTCAGCTTAACATATGCTACAACTAAGAAGAACATAAGCTTCAATCACATCACAAAGGGCATTCTAAACATTTTCTTATTATTTATTCCATATTTTTTTCACACTTATTATTCTCTCAAGAAATATATGTGTTAATTTCACAAACACATATTATCTATTAAGCTAAGATAGAGGATACCAGATATCATCACTCACACGTCTTTCTACAACATTATTCACACAAGTATAACTGTGGAAGAGGTCCATGTGTGTATTGATTGTAAATTTCTTCCCACAAATTACTTTTTTAGAGTTCTTGTTGACCTATAAATCGTTGTGTGATGTTTTGAATCCTGATCCAGGGTGTCAATAAATTTTATTAATATAAACTTCTTTGTCGTAGGTGATCACCTGGGGGAGAGGATCATGCCTCTACTTGATACTGAACCTCTTGTTTTATCTGCTGTATTTTTTCAAAATTAGGTTTTTTTGTTTTCACACATATTTTATAGAATGAAATATTTCATTGATAGACAGTTTTAGTTAGTAGTTATAACAAATTTTGTGTCATTAAGTAACTTTTAAAAGTGATAACAAAATTTAAAATTAGTGTAACTGAGAGTTAATCAATATTTTGAGAAAATAATTATACATTTAACAGTATTTAAATATGCAACTTCGGTTAACTAGGTAGTTTAGATTTAAAATTGGGGGACTTTTTTTAAAGGTATTTTAACAGAAATTTTATTGTAACTCAATTTAATCGGTTCTTGAGTGTCCTACTCCAAAAAAAATTTCATTTATATATTTCACCTATGTGTAGCATTCTTTTTTTACCCACTTGTTTCTATTAAAGGTATCCTACCATTAATTTGTTGGATAATTTGGAATTTAAACATACTCATAGACCATTTCTATAATTGGTCGTTAATTACCTCAACATTATCCACCCCTTAGGGTTTCCATGCATATGCCTATATAATATTGTAATAATTTCACACTCATGAGGTAGTGATACCTATCCTAATAGTAGTTCCACCTATGTAAAATATTTTTATATCACCCATGGGTGATAATTATTAGTTTGAAAATGGTTTTTTATGTCTCATGAAGACCATTAAATGAGCACCATGATGTGCCCCTATTATAGAAGAGCTGACATAAGGGGTCCCAAAGTATCATCCATGGTGTCCCCATGTTATTTATACATTTATATTGGTTGGGTTGTTTAAATATTAGAATATAGATCCAGTAAAAAAAGAGTAAAAATCATTAAACTTATATTCTTCATGGTTCTTTTATGTGTTGGTGGGATATTTTGTGTTAGAAATGTCATCTTTAGGATAAGTTATGGAGAGATTTAAAGGACAACTTCTATGCATATTTATTTATCAAAGTTCTATGGGATGACTAAGCTACATAATTTATCAATTTGGGGAAATGATCCCAATAATTTATGGATTACTCATCTATCTTTATTGATCTTTATCATTTTTTCACCATCTTTTACAAATGCTGATTTTCAATAGTGAAATTCCATGAGGATGGGATATAATATGAAATACAGTCTCTGATAAATGTATTCATTCATAATACTATTTTGGGGATTGTAAACTTGGCTCAGATCCATGAGAACAATTTTAGGGAAAATGATGGTTCACTGCACGTTGGTCTAGCACTAATGTGGGGTAGTAGTCAATCAAGTGGGAGTAAAGTTCATTTGGATGGTATTTAATAGGGAAATAGTATCTAGAGTATCTATACTGATTATTATTTAATATTACAGTAGTGTGGATTAAAAGGTTACATAAATCCTCAGTTCGGAAACAACATAATTAAGTGTCAAGCCTGTGGAAGAATGGGGAATCATTTGTGGCTTCTCATATCATTAAATATTTTAAAAGTTGAAGAGGACTTGTTGTAGCTCCACTTTCCAAAAAGGATTGTTAGATCCTTTATAAGAAATAATATAAAACTAAACTAGCTATATAGTTTGAGGATATAGATGTGGCCGAGGAGGCCAGACTCAAGATATGTTGCACCAACTGAGTGGACACACTCTGGGTATTCATGTTATAGTTCATTTTCAAAGATTAATCCAAATATAAATATTATATCTTATTCATAAGGATTATGGTGTTTGGACATCTATAGTATGAGTCATTATCTTGGAATCCTCTATTTTATTATATTCTCTAATTGATATAAGGTCCTCAAATTTAATTCTCTCTATGACTAACTTGGAAAAATTTGGTCTCAAAATTTAGAATTTCTTGAAAATGATGATTCTGGAAACAATGTTGGGAGTATGGTCAGATAGTGTTCCAATTTAGAGAGTTTGTGCTTGAGAATGACAATTATTTCTTCCTATGGGGAATCTTAATCATTGAGATGATGTGCTTCGATATCATTATTAGGTTGTACTAGTTGGTTCTTTATCATGACCATGATTTCAATTATCATCATAGGTTGTCATTATCATCACAGGAGAGACGTAACTATGTGTATTAGTGTTAATGGTCCATCTAGGAAAATTGATCTGGGCCTGTGCATCATGGTTTGAGATGAGTAATATTCTAGATTTCCTATCTCTTCTTAGATTATCAGTGAATACAAAAGTAATATTTCGATCATGTTGTAGATCATTATTGGTATTTCTTCTCGGATGAATTTTTTGGGACACAAGTAGAGATAGTTAGTCTTTACTATTTAGTTAGCTCCATGAGAAACACTGCTATCCATTCCTCATTACACGATGAATACTACTAAGAAGAGGTAGTTGGGTGGTATTGGAAGATATGTATTTTTTATGAACTGGTACATCCCCATGGGGTTCACAAGTCAATTTAACCCAGAATAAGTTTGGTACCCTTATAATTTTCAAGGATTACAATAAGAACCTATAACACCCTGAGAGGGGAGGGGTGAACTAAAGTTTCACATTTTTCTTTTATAGTGACAAATATTATTCCCACATTGGTAGGAAATTTTAAAACATTTCTAATGGATTTATATAGTTATTAAAAATCTACATATAGAGACAAAACATAGTAATTTTACAAGGTTTCCACAAATTACTAATAGAAGGAGAGTATTCTGATAATGTGTATGTTGTACCTGAATCCACTATGATTCATTCGTTATTTTGGAGTATTGTTATTTAGACATAATTATTATATACTAAGAACACTATATTTACATGAATATTCGGGGGTAGAACTCTACGTCCCTCAAAACACTTGCATCCACTCCCCTTAGCTCAATATATTTGGTTAAGTCTTTCTAAATTCATTAACCTGAAGGTTACCTTAGTAGATTGGGAATTTAATCCTTTTTCCTTAATTGGTACAAGACTATGTTTACACCATAATACTAAGTTGATGAGCTTGAATTGTAGGTTCTCTTAAACCAATTGGTTCAACAATAAAACTCATGAAGCTACCAGACATTGCAAAACACAATTCTTGGTTCATATGTATATTAACATTCACAAACACTCAAACATTCATGAAGCTCTTAGCCATCACAAAGCACCCCTACTTCACAGAACTCTAAGTATTCATGAAACTCATATTCATTATGAGACTAACTTTTTTAAATATCTTAGATTGAGTTAGGTATTAACTAGAGTATTCATGATTCTTATACTCGGAAAGAGTTCAAGATTCATGAATCTATCATCCTTCATTAATTCATTTAAATTCACCATTTTCTCCAATTATCTCTATATAAAAATATATAGGTGGCCAACTCATTACATAAATTTTCCTTAATAAAGATTCCATGTTCCATGGTTCCTTTTTTTTGAACCTCTTAAATCATGTTCTTGAATCTCCTTTATTAATGAATCTCTAGAGAAATTTACTCATTCACGAAGCTAATAGTGGTATTATAGATTATCATCATAGCATTATGGCTTATCCAATATCACAAGTCATATACCAAAGATCCATATATCATCAGAAAAACTAAAATATTTGTGAAGAACATTTTTTTCCATATATATGAATTGACTCCACTAAAAAAATGTTTTCTATTTCTTTGACCTTCCAACTAATTTTGAGCTCTAATAATTTGGAAAACATAGGGAAATTATGTATCATTCAACACTAAGGACACCCACATTTTAATAACACTTTCATTGCATAATCCTAGATACAAATAGTGTGGATTCCATATGAACACAAAATAGAATCCGTTTCTAGTTGTGAAAATCCATTGTTCCAACAATACCCCCATTGGGTTTGTTAATTTATTTTTGATAAATTCAATAATGTATTATCCTCTATCAAAAATAAGATAGGACTAAAATATCTCATCCATAACTATAGGTATATGTGAGAAAGTTTTTATATATATAACATGATTTGAAAAGTTGAAATTCATTCCTTGATAAAAACCTACAAAAACATCCAATTCATTGAGTTCCACTTTTCTCTCCTATTATAAATAAAGCCAAATAATATGAATTTATACTTATTGATACAAAAGAACTATCCCTTGATAAAATTTCTCCATAGACTTGCATCACATGAAAAATATATTAAATAAGTTAAAAATGAGGATATGGGAAATTTATAACCTTTTCATGAAATGGGAGGTGGGTAAAGATCAAAGTTCAACTGATTTTTCTTCAACATTAATGATGATTATGGCTTATGTATAATTTCAGCCACATGATCATTAGATCATTTTTTCATCATTAATCACACCTTCTTCATCCTTTTCATTGTTGAAGTTATATATTATCTCAATATGTTTGTTATGAGAGTGTTTCAACATATTTTTTGTAAGATGAATTGTGATATAGTATTCATAATGTATCACCATCATATATCTCAGATCATCTCCAATATCATTAAGTTTCTCCTTCATCCAAAATAGATGAATTAAACACTATTTCATAGATATATAATCTTCTTTAGTAGTACTAAGAGATTTTCATGTTTTTTTATTTCCCAACCGTTCAACATATTTCCATCCAACTAAGACCACACTATCACCCATGGAAATTATATCCACCATGTCTGTTTCCCCATCAGTATAATTTTTCTGATAATTCATTATCTCTTCCTTCATCATTGTATAAAAAAAATTTTAGAGTGCCCAAAATATACCTCATAGTTAAATTTCCTTTTGCAAAATGATATTTCTTCGAATAACTTTTAATGTGAGCCACTGAACATATTGCAAAGAAGATATATGGTTGTGTTTCAATCAAATACAGTAAGCTTCAATTGATTGTTCTCTCTATGATTGTATCAATTGATTTCCCAACCTCATGATTTTAATGATTTTCTTCAACTATAATTTGATTCAATAATAGTTTGGAGTCATTCATGTTAAATTTATTTAGAATAAGTATTGAATAAATTTCTTAAAAAATGAATATGTATTCCTTATTATAAGTCATCTGTAACCCCAAAACGATTGTGAGTTCAACAATATTGGACATTTAGAATTTTGAATTCATGAGATTACCAAAATTTAACATTGATACCTTCATATATCTTCCAAAAATAATATTTTCCACATAAAAAGGAATCATAAACCAACATTTACAAAAACATAATCACATAGATGTTTTGGTCGACACCACATCTGTTAAATTCTATAATTGTCAGATAATCATCCATTTAGTAGTACCATACTCTTGGTGCATTATTTAGACTATATAAAGTCTTATTTAATTTAATAACTTTTTCCTTTATAAACAATCATAAATCCCAATGATTGTTCAATGTTGAATTCTTCTTCAAGAACCAAATTTAAGATTACCATGAATTAAATTAATATGATAAGGGATAAATGACATAAAAAATTTCAAAACCCAATTTTATTTCCATACATAGACCTTATAATTTATAATACATTAGAATGGTTTATTTTTTATCTTTTTCTCTTGTGAAAAACATGGGAGCACCTTTTTCTTTTCAAAAATTATGAGTGTGCCTCTCACCTCACATATAAAGTACACCCCTTTAATCTACTCTTCATACATCAAAAAACATATGTTTAAGCCCTAAAATACCCATATATATTATTTATATCCCCCACAAATTATATAGGCCCTGGTAAGATCTTAAATCCCATATTGGAAGTATTTTTTTCCCTAAAAAGGTTATCCGAGGGATTTGTTTTGGTTTTTAATTTTCTATTATTGTTAAACTACTTCTCATAATTTCATAAATTATTCCTAAACTATTATTATATAATACAAAATATACACTATATACTAATATTATATTATGTTAATTTTATATCTTATATCCAACTATCCTTCCATCAAAAGGGATAGAAAACCATCATCCATGTGTGTGGAAGACTACCACCTCAGGAATAGAATTTCTTTTCCATAATCATGTCTCAAAGTAGGATATATTTTTGTATTTTATTTCTATCTATGATATTAATATACTTATGTAACTATAATAGTACATATACCGTCTTACCTAACAACCCAATGGAAAACAATAACATCACCCGTGTGTATAAAGGAATATCGCCTCATGAACTAGTGTGATGTGTGTTTACATTTCAATTTTATGTGGATGGTAATGTGGATATATTAAATAAATATATATTATATTTTTGACACAATTATTCCTTTTAAAAACATATATTATCGTTAAATTCTTAATTTCCATTACTTCAGGAAACTGATAACGTCCTTTGTGTTTGCAGAAGACTACCATCTCACGATGAGATGTGATTTTTTTCACTGAGCCTTATCATAGAATATATTAATGGTAAAGATAATAAATATATGTGATATGTGTGAAATAAATATGAATCATTAAAATTATAAAATTTTTATCTTTCTTTTGATTCATTTTTTAATAAAATGGAAACAACATTCATTCTTACGTTTGACCTACCATCTCCATAAATGTGGTTTTAAATGTTTTATAAATAACATTTATGTATTGAAAAAATACATTAATACTGAAAAATATGATATTTGTTACGTTTTTAACGTTATGTTTATCTTCTAACCATTATCAATGATAGTGAATAGTAAATAAACAATTAAATCATACACTAAAAAAATGGTAGTTATTACATGAAAATTGATTTTATCAAGGAATTTATAACAAATGGGAAATGAATGGTCATAAGTAAATTATATATGGTATGATATATATAATTATTTAAGTTTAGTATAATTATAACAAAAATTTATTTTTTATAAATTCTATTTGAATGTTTTCATTGGAAGAAAGTACATTTGGTAAGGGATTTCAGTCACACTTTTGATTCATTTGAGACACATTCCGTATTCCCCATGTGATTCTATTATGTGGTGTATATACAACACATGAATTTTTTTTATCCGAAAATGTTTTGGGATTTCAAATTCATTTTAGTGTCTCTCGTTCATGAGGCTTAGAGTTCAATTATTACAAATGTGGTGAGGATTTAGTTTTCTAGATTTTAATTTTTTGAGTCATAAGTTATATTATGAACCTATATTAATTTATGATGTGTACATATTACCCATTTTAATTTTTATTTAATGAATCTCCTTAAATTCATGTTATTTAATTTTTCAATCAATTTTATTCTTTCAAGGGGCTTACGATTCAATGTTATCAAAGTGATAAAGGTTATATAACACAATCTCATCATTTTTCAAGATTCATGATGTTTAAGAATCCAATGATGAAATCCTATGATTTATCTATAAAGAACATCATTAATTAATTTTTTTGTTATTTATTTTTTGAGAATCAATTCTATCCTATTATATTTCTCTCTTTTTGTAGGAATTATTCCAACACAATTTTTTTAGTGAAAACTGACTTCATTTATCTCTTAGATTGAAAAAAACATAATTGCATATACATGTTTTCATATTTTTTTCAAAAAAATATTTAATTTTCCAATTAGATTATTTAAATTCATTTTTTCTTTTATTAACATCATAAAAAAAATTCAAAGGAATCATTATGTCAAATTAAAAACAATGCCTGTTTGGATTTTACCAAAAAAATGTCATAGGATTTTTCTTTTAATGAGTATGGAATTCCCTAATGTCTAAAAAATTCAATGTTAAAAAAATCCAATTATAATTTTAAAATTATATTTTAAAATAAAAGGATTTTAAAAATAATTTATGTTTTAAAATTTTTAATTCAAACTGGAATGGATATTTTCCACATAAATTACTCTAAGTGATTTTTCAAAATAACATTCCAAATATAATTAAATCCAATGATCTTACATAATAATTACTAGGGATATGATCAGACGATGTCATATTTATTATTTATATAGATGGTTTATGATTAATATTAAATTATGTTTGTAAAACTAGTGTCTTTCCAAAAGTTATGTGTCACGAACCGGATCTGGTTTGTATCAAAACCAGCACCCGACCCAGCCCATGGTAAGGCCTAAAATGAGTTCTCGATCACCATGGGCTGGAAATAATGCCTAGGTATCACAAAAGGGAATTTGGGAAAAATTTACCAGTGTTTATAAATATAAAACAACAAATAAATCCATTATAAAAAATCATGATTTTTCAAAACAATCCATCTTTTACCAGAGATCATAATTGAATTATATAATTTAAATAAAATCTCAAAGACTATAACAAAAGACGAAACCCAAAATGGACAGGCCAATAACCTCTTCATGGCAAAGGGCACCGCCCTTAAGCCATCTTCGTGACACTCCGCCAAGAAGGACAGCTAGAAACCCAAACCACTGGCACTAAAAGATTTACCCAAACCTGTGACGAAATATCCATGTATATTTACACCCAAGGGGATAAGTAGGGTCTGATCCAAATTCCCGTAGGATTCCACCACTAAAAGATTCTATGTGATAAACATTCAAGGATGAAAATATTGCATGTTTCCATAAACATGAAATTCAAATCATAATTTTAAGAGATACAAATTTAAATAAAAATAGTTTTCAAGTGTGATACATTAAAGAATAAAAACGTTTAAATAAAATTCCAAGGCTAAATAATTATATAGCCAAATAGATTGTATGCCAATGTTAATCATAAATTATTTAAATAGCACAAGCAATGGAAAATAACACCTAGGCACTAGCTCGTTGTGTATCTCAGGTACCTCATATCTCGGTAAAAGTTACCATACAAATATGTATTCTCGTAGACATGAGCCACTAGTACAGATCATACTCATAACCTAATAGTCCCCAACATTATCATCATTATCATAGTTTATTTAGTTTTATCACTTTCCATGTTTCTACGAGAAATTTGAGTGAACCCCCACAGGATCACAACCATACCTATACACGTCCACCCACCAAGATACCAGGGTTTTCCCTCTTGAGCTCAAACATGTTCTGAAAACCATGAAATAAAATTTTCACATTGAAAATACTAGTTCCATGTCACACAGACACCAAAAAACCCACACACATGTCACATAATACTCCTTTCATAAAAAAATATTCATTTTTCACATCATACTCATACAAAACGGCCCCCAAACGTGTTTGTTCCTTTCTTGCAATTTGGTAAATCAGTTAAGTATTTTATAAAACATTGTAAATTGTTTGACATCTCAAATAACCATATTATCTTTAAAAAAACCCATCTTAAGTTAACACACTCATAAAAAAGTAGTACATGTATATCCTTTGCCCACTTTTTTAAACTCAATAAATCACTTAAAATTTTCATAAAACAATCCCAAGGGGTATAACCATGTTTTTCACAAAAAACCCATTTCAAAACCCTTCTTCAAAGCCCAAATAACCCCAATACCAATAAAATACTTATTTGGTGTCCCTATAAAAATTTATTAAATCACTTTAAAATGTTATAAAATTACATCAAATAATACAACAAAAGATATACATGGAAACACAGATTTTCAAAAAAACTATACATCTTTGAAACTAAACGGTTAATAAATACTACCCAAAATTGTTCCCACACCAAACATAATGTAAGAGCAGCATGTTAAAAATATGAATGATGCAAATATAACTCATCATAGGTTTTTTACACATGGAACCACCTATCTTTTGTGACAAAACACCAATTCATTGTGAGAAACATCAACTGCACCACTACTGCACCATAAGAGAGTGAAATCCAACCTAAACCCCCAATATTTGATAGAAAAAACACCAAATGTATCCCTAGGTATTAACACTAATGTTAGTACATTTTAGAACATCATGAAAGAGGGAGGAAACCTTAAGGAGAAGGATGTAAATGAAGAGAGAAACACTTAGTTGAAGAAATCTTAAATAAAATGACAAAAATACAAAAGTAACTAAATTTACAAATTGCCTAAATTTTATGTGAGGTTTTAATAAGTCTATGAAGGTCATATAGGAACTGGAATAAGGAAAAAATAGTAAAAATCGAAGGAGTTATGAAAAAGAAATTTACATCTTCAAATCAATGATAATTGAGAAATCCAGAGAAGGTTTTCCCATATTATCGATCCATATGAGCTTCGATGAGTGGGAGGAGAACATGAGCGCGTGAATTGGGTAAGTGGTCTTGGGTGAGAGTTGGAATCTCGGAAAAACCTTACAAAATGAATGAGATATTAAATAATTAACAACAATAATTTAAAGTAGTAAATGGGCTCTCGGGATTGCATAATACCTTAATAAAAAAACCAAATCCATCATGATTATGGATTTTTTTGATGCCCAAATGAATATGGTGGTTTTAATATACGATGTTTTTCTAATTAAAAAGTTAAATGGGTGTAAAATTTTGAAAAAAGAAATCATTATAAAAGAAAAAAAATGTTTTTAAATCTGCATACGGGCTCACAGTTTGGACCAAATTTTGAAAACCCACCATTTCCATGAAAATTCATGAGAATCTCCCAAAACAAAGAAAGAATAGAAATTAAATGAAAAATACATTTAGCATAAGACATGGATGTGGAGATTATCCCATCCACAAAACGTTCCACCCTCAGAAAGGTACAACAAGGCTAAAATCCAAAACCTAACACAACCGAAATGTCAAAACGGACTCATTTTCCATGCTTCTACCCCAAAGACCAAAAGACCTATAGTGATGAATTAAAAAAGGAATACTCTCACAAGCCAAAAGTTACACCACTTTTCTAAAACAATCAAGCACATTTATACTTTATCCCAAAAAAAATCCTCAAAAACTATCTGAACAAGACTCAAGCAATTTACCCAAACAAATAACAAGAACATCAAGAAAGGTTACAATTACCTTACATTAACTAAACTGTTGGGAGCTCTCCAAACCCTAAATTTACCCAAGGAAGTTGTCAGTTGTTATATAGATCCAAAAGAGACTACCTACCACATATCCATGACCATGAAAAAAATTTGAGTTACTAGTAGGGGGGACACAAATGGTCTCCCCACCATAAGAGACAACCAAAATATTTCCCGAGACATAATCAGGACACTAATAGGGGAGGCCAAAATGGAATCCCCTATACAAGGTGTATACATCCATTAGAAATTTAAAAAAGAACTTCCATAAGACTCATAGTGGGACTCCCCAATCTAATAACCAACCATCATAATTGAATAGCACTGGCTGACATAAAAAGACCAAAAAAATTAAATAGATAGGGTGGTCGCACGCTTAGTCTGCACAGTTTGGGAAAAAATGTGCTGACCATGGGGATCCTTTTATCTATGTGGTTTTTTGGGGAATGGTTACTACTAACAGTGTGCTAAATCTATCTTAAAAAATCTCAAAACTTTATCCAAAAACTAAATGAAAAGCAAAGGTTGAAGGAGTGGAATTAGGTGATAACATGGATACAAGGTCCTCCCACCAGTTCCCATAAAATGAGATCAACATAAGCATGATGATGACACCATATGTTTAAACTATACCTATATTTCATACTAAGGATACAACATTTTACAAGGGTCAGAGCGACCCTGGGATTTCCCTTGACTATGTGCCGGCTTCACTCTGGGACCTATGGCTGGAGCTCAAATGATTGAATCATTTCAACCTCACAGTTTGGCTTTGGAAACCCCCTGAACGTAATTTCTCAATTCATTACCATGAAAACTATACCCTGATCCCAGATGGATTCACCAAAACATAACACATTCAAAACTCACTTTACCCTAACCATATATTTCACTAAAACAAGTGCTTTGAAGATGCGCACACATCACGCCTTGTTTATTTGGAAGAAAAATGAAAAGAGGAAAGAATATATAGAAACACCTTTCTATAAACAAAGGATATCGAGATATTCCAAATGGATAAACACTTCCTACAAAATAAAGTCTCTTAGATTATTTCAGAACATTCACCTATATATTCAAACGACCATAAAACATCACAAAGCATCGCCGAACATGACCATTGTGACTGATAGAAACAATACAAGGAGGGGGACCTTATAGAACATCCCCAAACATCACAAAATTCCATACAGTGGTCACAACATCCTCTCATGGCCAGATTTCATACGCTGGTGGTCTATCAAAAACCTCTTCTTTGATGAGACTATGAAGGACCCAGAGGCCCACTTAGATACCATCCACACTAACAACCCTATACTACTTTCACCATTGATGAAGGTAACTGAAGATGCCACAGTCTCTTCCAAAATTCCATGAGCACTAACCCACCACTAGAGGATACCCAAAACAAGGAAAGTTAAAGGGGGTAAACTCAATCTCCAAAACTGGAAAATAAATTTCATATATTGATCAACTAGAGGATTTTTCCATGGAAAAACAATCTAGGAAACACTTCAGTCATGCATTAACTCTTAGTAGGTGATTACCTTATCCAACGAGAGATCCCAAGGACCCAACCAAGCTGGTCCATTGGTCAAAAAATTCTGCAAAATAGAACCGAACTGATAAAGGGAACCACCATAAAGGCTTCATGAACTTTTATCAGAAGAGACCATTAACCAACCCTTCAACCTAGTTTACCTACAAAACAAAAACCCAAAACATAGTCCAAATAAGAGGGGTTCTTAGAATCAAAATGCCCCACAACGACAAAATTTAAAAAAACACATAAGATATACCATCCCAAACTAGTCATCAAGACATAATGTTTTCCTTTAAAATCATATCTTTAAAAATAAACAGTTCAATAGTTAGCATATCCACCAATGGTACCCTATGGGCCACACAGATGCATGTTTCTATGCCACACGTGGAACCCTCCTCATATCGATCCCAACACTCATCCAAGTGTGCCATTAACCATCCATCATCCCATATAACCCCACTCATGTGGTATCTCATGGAAATAAAAAAGGATAAAACAAATTTTTTTCAAGTTTTCAAATCCAAAACAGTAAACCAATACTTCTTTTTTATCAGGACCACTAACTACAAAATAAAAATCCCAATTTACATCTTAAAAATATTTTTTGAAAGACACAATCATCCAAATGAATATTCACTTTCCATTCATGTTCATTAATTTAAAATCATTTCATCATGTTTCAAAACAACTCTAATTTCATGAAAAACTCCATTTCATAAATCTATATTTGATTGGGAACTCAACTCATCTCATTTCAAAAAAGAGTCAAAAAATTCATAAAACTATTCAAAAAATTTCTAGTTAACAAATAAAAATACCCTTTCAAACTTCACACATGAACTCCAAAGAATTCCACCCCATTAAAACACTTTTCAATCATTTAGAAAACTCTATTTGAAGCACTTTCTCAAAACTATCATTAATATAAATTCCTGCTTTAAAAAAAGGTGCAAACACACCATTCTCCATTTCAAAATAATTTTTAAAATTTAGTATAACCATTTCAGAAATCATTCCCCTTCCGCTTTATTAAAAAATTGGTTCATTAAAGTTCACATTTCTTAAATCGTGTTTCTTTTCATTAAAACCAAGTTATAATATTCCAACACTAAGAGACACGAGAAAATGCGAGAGGAAACTTTTTTCAGTGGGTGACATAGACACATAGTTAGCAGCCATACACCAATAACTTCACTATCATGGAGAGTGTTATAAGAAAATATCCCTAGCTCCACATGGCTTTCTAGGCCCTATGAGCTCACTGAGACCATTAACCCAACTCTCTTTCAATTCCCCCCAATCATTATCAAACTAATAAAACCAAAGGAATTAGATAAATCCCGACTTCCCATGGTGACATAAA
Source organism: Viscum album (assembly GCA_963277665.1). Classification (NCBI taxonomy): domain Eukaryota; kingdom Viridiplantae; phylum Streptophyta; class Magnoliopsida; order Santalales; family Viscaceae; genus Viscum; species Viscum album. Next base: position 1,783,873,444 of record OY728126.1, on the reverse strand, counting down.
ACCCGTTATGAGCTGTGCAAGCTAGGAACACTACACATAACCAGAATTTAATGTCCTGAAAATCCTTTCTCCAGACTATCCTGACTCTTCCCTAAATAACATGACCCAAAGAGTGAACATTACCTGAACCTCCTCTGATAACATTTTTTCACAAACCAGATCTGATCTCCATCAAAATCGGTACACATCCAATCTTGTGGTAAGGCCCGAAGGGAGTTCCCAATACCCATGGGCTGGAGCATGTGCTAAGGTATCAAAAAAATGGAATTTTGGAATGGTTTAAATGATTTTATAAACATTAAACAACAAAAAAAATCCAATTTAACAAATATGGATTTTTTAAAACAAACCATCTCTTAAAAAAATTCCGAATTGAATTAATTAATTTAAAGAAATTATAAAAGACTATGAAAAATGAAGAAACCCAAAATGGATAGCCCTAGAACCTCCTCATTTTAGGCGGTTAAGCCATCTCCATGACACTACAACAAGAAGGATAGCTAGAAATCTGAACCAATGGCACTAAAAGCTTTACCCATACCTACTACAAAATAACCAAGTATACTTACACCCAAGGGTGTATGTAGGGTGTGAGAAAAATTCCAATAGGATGATACCACTAAAATATTCCCTGTGATAAATATTCATGGACGAAAACCGTGCAAGTTTCATCAACATGATAAGGTAATAATAATTTTAAAGAGATGAAACATTAAATAAAAACAGTTTTCATGTGGGATACATTAAATAATAAACTCTTTTAAATAAAATGATAAAGATATATAAATTTCCAGCAAAAAATACCATATGTCGATGATAATCATAAAGTATCTAATGATCACAGGCAATGGGAAATAACCCCTAGGCATGAGCTCTCTATGGGTATGAAGTACCTCATATCTCGGTGAAAGTAACCATACATATATCTGTTCTTGTGCACACGAGCCACCAGTATGAATCATACTTATATCCTAGTTATCCCCCAACATCACCCCCATCATAATATTTAAGTTAGTGTTCTCATCGTCAAACTTGCTACATGAGTCTGGGGCCAAACCCCACGGGATCACTAGCATACTAGTACACATCCACCAACCTAGATAAGCAAGAGTTACCTCTTATTCTCAAACAAGTTCCAAAATCCATGAAATACAATTTTCACATTAAAATTCCAGTTCCAAGTCACACACACTCACCAAATATCCCCCACACAAGTCACATAATACACATTTCATAAAAAAGTATTAATTTTTCACATAATAGTAACACAAAACATCCTAACAATGTGTTTTTCACCTTTCTTACAATATGACAAAAAATTTCATAAATTTATCAAACTTTATAAAAATATTTGACATCTTAAATCACCACTTTACCTTTCAGAAACCCATATTAAGTGAACACACTCACCAAAATAGTACATGTACATCCTTTACCCACTTTGTTTAACTCAATAAATCACTTAAAAGTTTCATAAAATAATCCTAGGGAATATAACCATGTATTCCACACAAAACCCATTTCGAAACCTTATTTTAAAGCCAAAATCACCCCAATACCAATAAAAAATAGATTTTTAATCCCTACCAACATTTATTAAAACACATTCAACTTTTATCAAATTACCTCAAATGATAAAAGGAAATATAAAAATGGAAAACACACATTTTCAAACAAATATTCAACTTCAAAACTAAACGATTAATCAATACTACCAAGAATGGTTCCCTCCACAAAAAAAAATTAATAGGAGAATGATAAAAATATAAATGAAGGAATGTTAAATCATCTTAGGATTATTACACATGGAACCACCTACCTTGTCTGTCAAAACACCAATTCACTATGTGAATCATCAACCGCACCACGGGGGTGTGAAATCCAACCTAAAATTCGAAGATTCAACAAACCAGACACCAAATAAAGCCCTAGTTATGAACCATAACTTCTATAAATTTATTGAACATCATGAAAAATGGAGGAAACCCCAAAGATAAGGAATGAAAAGAAGAGAGAAACACTTACTTGAAGAAAATTTTGAATAAAACGACCCAAATACACTAGTAATTGAATTATCAAATAGATAAAAAGGAAAGTTAGGTTCTAATAAGTATGAGAAGGTCATTTAAGAACTAGAATGGAGGGAAAGTAAAAATTTAAGGATTCATGAATGAAATCATTTACCTCTTCAAATCATTGTGATTTGATAAATCTCGAAAAATTTCACCCAAATTCATGATAAATACGAGATTTAAATATAGGGAGGAGAGAATGGGGGTGAACCTTGGGTAATTGGGCTCAGATGAGATTTGGAATCACCAAATCACCTTAAAAATTGAAGGACATATCATGGAATTAAAAAACACATTTAATGTAGGAAATGGGCTTTCGGGCTGGCCAAATACCTTAATAAAAAACAAAATCCATCAAGATTACGGATTTTTATAATGTCTAAATGGATATGGTGGTTTTAATATATCTAGGTATGACAATTGGGAACTGAAATGAGTGTAAAATTTTTAAAAATTAAAGATTTATAAAAGAAAAAAATATGTTTTTAAATCTAGAAATGGGATCACGGTTTGGACCAAATTTTGAAAACCCACAATTTCCACCAAAATGCATGAGAAACCCCCAAAACAAAGCAATGGTGGAAATTAAATCAAAAATAAATTCAAAATAATTCATTCATGTGACATTATATAATAATAAAATTTTATGAAATGAGTCCCCTTTTCAAGGATTATGATATGATGGATGTTTTATTATATTTTGAGACACAAATTTATGAATTATTTGATGGTTGATGAACATCTCAATAAAATTATTTTGATAAATATGGATACCCCATGTGTAAATATGTTATATGTTGACCTTGTAGCCTTTTCACAATGTAAATAATGAACCAAATTTAATGTGAACAATAATATTAGTGAATTTTATGATATGTTCACATTATTTTGTGTGAACCTCATTACATGCTCATAGTGTTATGTGTGGACCTATCTATTATGTCCTTATTATTATGAGTAGACTTGGTTGCATGTCCATTAGTTTATGTGAAGTTTTAATATCATTTAACTAACTTAATGAGTGAACCCATTTATATTTATACATGTTCACAATGTTATAAGACAATGTATATGCCTCAAATCTAAGTCTTGTTCCAATGTTATTGTATCATTAATTATGCACAATAATTTCATTTATCATTCACATCTTATGAGCTACCAATATTAATTTAATGACTCATTTTTATGACCTTTATATAATTGGGAATTAACATTTTAGGTTATATTCAATTTCTAAAACCCTAATTCTTATTTTAATCTTACATATAGTCATTTATTGATATCTCTCGTGATTACCCGCATCGATAGTGTGGTCAAACACTTTATTCGATTTTCCTTACCTAGGTGAGGAAGAAATGTTTTATATAGGGTATGTATATAAAGATTACTATATGGGGATATATTTGTGAGAGACATTGAATATCATTCATGTAATAGGAATACTGTGTACCTAGTATCCAGCCGCACTAAACCTATATGGTCCTTAAGAGTTTTTTTAGTAAAATCTGTTTAAAATTCATCCAAAATTAACAATTTTTTATATTTGTGATGTTTGATTCTTTACTGGGTTTTCAATTTTATTATAAAATTCCTTATTAACAAAATAACACTCAACAAATTTATCCCACCCATTCAAATTGTAATGCATTTCCCATAACCCATCATCATTAGGTGAATTTTGGGAATAAAATTTAATTATTTTTGAGAAGTATGGAATTTTCATCTATTCTCTATATATGAATTTAAATCTTCAAGAATTTTCATAATATTTTTTACATATTTTAGAGGATGAGTGCATTATTTTAATCAAAATAATGTGTGAAATAAATTTCAAAATATCAAACTACTTCTAAATCACCCATTAATATAAATTTATACATCTATTTGTGGAATTAAAATATATGACCCACACACTTTTTGAAAAATGTAGGTCATCTATATGAATTATAGGTAATGAGATACTATTGTAATATAGTTTTCACTTGTTATATACATATATTAAAAATATTTACATGTAATTAATATATGTATTTGACTTCTCAAAAGTGTTTCCAAATAATGGATTCGAGTAAAAATTTGTTATAATTCCAGGAAGAATTATAATTCTCCACTATTTTTAACTAAGAGAAAAATCCAATAATTAATATAAAATTCATGAACATTTCACTATTCACTTAATTCTTCGTCAATCATACTAAATAACTCCATCTCAAATGGTTTCATAAATTAAACTAATCCATTTATCAAAATAATCTCATCTAAAAAATAAAATTATAATCCCCCCACATGAATATTATTACACCATTGAATAATGATAAAGTGGTATGGAGCCATAAATAATATTAAATTGATAATGGAAATTATTTTTAATAATAATTAAATGTAACCATATATTTATTTTAATTGGTTATCATAAATAATTCATTACATTGATATTTAAATTTATTTTTATCCTTGTATAAAAAATAATATAAATAGGTGTCGGAATCTATGAATGTATATTATCTTAAGTAAAATAAATAATGATTAAAAAATTTCTATATTTAGTTTTCCTCCAAATTGAAAGAGTTTTATATTCATTGATTGATCCTTCCCTCTTCTCAATTTTTTTATATTTTAACATAAATGTTTCATATTTAGAGAAACCATTAATGTGTGGAATTAACACCATTCCATTAGAAGAAAATAAATATCCTTATAATACCACAATTTCAATAGCTCTATTGGGATTTAAATTTATAATATTATATTTTCATGATAATCCTAATCATAGATTTTATGGTAATAACATTAAACCTAATTTAAACAGGAAACTTTTTATCCTACCTTGAAATCCATGAATTTTTTTGTGCATCATGAAATAATATAGTTATTTCGTGGATAATTAAAAAATACTACAATAATAGACTCTTAATTCCTTGATGTCCCTCCACTACAAATTCTGATTTTATCCAGCTTATTTAATGTTATATTTTATTTATTTGAAAATAAAATATGTGTTTTATTTAATTTAAAAAATCGATTACCATACACATCAATATTTGGAGAATGAACAATTAGAGTTATTTAAGATGTCTTATAAGACCATAAATCACTATATAACTTTAGTGGTAAACCATTTCTTGAACTTTTGTCTTTACTCCAAAAATGACTTATGGATTTTTCTTATACAACATTTTATTATCTATTCTAATAATTATTAGTGGTAGTTGTTTTGATTTGTCAATTATATGGCTCTACGAATCCCATGACTAAAGTTTTTCAAAATTAAATTCTATTATAAAAAATTATATAATTTCTACACAATATTGATTGAAAGTGTTTATTCTAAAAAAAATTACCAAATTGTACACCATGATATAGGTTGGGAATATTAATTTTACTCACCCAAATATATTTTCCACTGAAACAAAAATATGGTAACTTCGTTCTTAATTAGTTAGTATTCATATGAAATCATGACTATAAAATTCATTAATTTGAACATCAAATAGTCTAGTACATGAAATCTTCTGTTTTAATCACTTTTTTATTATTTTATTATGATCACATACTTGAAAAAATTATATCAAATCCACAAAAATTATAGCCCAATGTAATAATGATTTCAATAACATATTTTTAGTTATATAATCATCATAATTAACTCTATTAGGTATAAAATGATAGTGAGTAAGAATATAAGTTACCTCCACTATTGGAATGCACCGCTAAGTAATTCTATAAGATCTTATTTTCAATTTTAGGTGATCATTTCAATTATAGTTCTTCATACATGACAATAATATTTTATTTTGATTTTATATTAATTTTAATGGATTGATACATTTGAAAATTTAATTTTAAAAATCTGAATACCAAAGAATATTGTGTGTTTTCACAATAAATATTTTCACATGTGATAAGTCTATACCAATTATATAAATCTTTCTTACATTTTTTCCTTTAATACATAATAATTGATAAACATATAAGTTATCACTCCTTTTTTTGTCTCTCATTTCAATGCAATAAATTTTATTAAATTTCACCCAATTAAATAGACTTGGTTTTCTATCTTTCTATGCAATGAAATAATTTAATTACATGTAGTCATCGAATATGAAAACTCATTAACCAATTAGACATGATATATCTTCTCAATGATATTTATAACATTACAATTATATTTATTATTATTTTTGTAATTATATTTTCAACCATTTAATAAATTTTTTGAGTAGTAAATTATGTAGTACTTTGGTCTCCATTATTTTCAAAAGAACAAAATGAAGTAAAAAGTATCTACAATCATAAATTAATTAAAATATTACTCTTCGATATCTTGATTTTTTAATTACTTCTAAAATATATTTATTCTTATGAAATATTTTAGAAAGAAACCTGGAATCAATTTTTGTGGTGTTTGTTTGAAAATAATGGTCAAAATATTCTAATAAGACCCATGGACACATTATGAATAGTTTAAAAGAATTTAAAATGAATAATTGAACAATGATAAAGTCATATGTGATTTTAATCTTCTAAAGGCTAAAGGAACAATGGAAAAGTAATATGAATTTATAAATATACTATGTATCCTAGAGTTCAAAAAAATAAAAAATTAATGTTCCTCAACATATACATAAGAATTATCTGGACAATAAGTAATGTCAACTTGTAGGAACAAGTGGATGTGTAAGATATATAACACTGATATGTAAGAGTATTTTTTCATAAATGGAGTTACATTGGATAAATAATGGGGATACATAATATATACTCTTTATTTTTTAAAGGAATAAATAACATTCATCATGAAAATATGTAATATTATAACTAAAGAACATATGATTGGAAAATAAAAATCATTTTAATATTAAGAATAACTCATTAACACATTTGTGTTTTTTGGAAAAATATTGAGATGCTCCTTATACATTTCATACAAGAAAATTATATGTAATAATTATTATATACATTTATTATGATATGTAATATTAGATAGTTATTACAAAATGATAAAATAATATATTATCAAGTGCTCGGTGATGTGAATAAAAACAATTACATATTAATTGTTAATTTCAAAAAGATTTTCCTGGAGTTATAAATTGATACAATCATTTGAGTTACCATAAAACATTGACCCATGATTCATGGTGACATTATTTTACTCCATCTTATTCCAATAAAAAATTAATTTATTTATGTTATATGGAATAAATTCAATCTAATATCAAGGATAGATTTATAGAAAAATACAATTAGGTAAAAAAAGTTCAATAGTTGGAGAAGGGAACACTGAGAATATAAAAAAAATTACAGATTGGAAAAACAACATAATCCCATATAGTTTATGTAAAAAGCAAATGGGTGTAAAATAATGATATATGGGTGTGTGCACAATATAGTTATAAAATATTTTTTCTTATTTAATAAATATGAGAGTTTTCAAGGAGTGTATATACCATGAGGTTTGTAAAGATTCATTTTTTCAATGAAAAAAGAGCTAATTAAAACACCACCACTTATGCAATTATTATATGTGAATTTTGAAAGACAAAAATTATTTGGAAGAGGAGTAAAGAGTACATTATTTTAATGACATAAGGAAGTTATTTACTCATTTTTATGGAGGTTGTAAACCTAGATGATTATTGTGGCTATTATAAATATTAAAGACATGTAATAAGTTTAGTAATTTTTTACTTCAAAAAAAGTATATTGTAACATCCCAAGGTTTTCTAAAAATAAATTGAAAATGCTTGAAATTTTGTTTAAGGTATATATTTATAAGTATCCTTTAAACATAATTTTATTTCTTCTATGATTTGAATTTCAAGAAACTGTCATCTACAATTGGGTTCAGTATGTTATTTAGAGTCTGATGAAACAAACTTGTTTTTTTGGTGAATAGTAACATGCCCTTATGAATAGTAATATGAATAGTAATATGACCTCATGAATAGTAAATAATAATATTATTTTATTTTCCCATTGCAATAGGATAATGGGATCTTAATTAATTTTCCAATGTCACATGAAACTAGTTGAACTTAAATATTGTTATTTTTCAAATTAACTGTGACCTTATTTTAAAATTAAATTAATAATATTTAGAAAATTATTTTTGAAAAATGGAGTTCATTTTTGAATTCTACACATCGAAAAATGGTTGGGGTAAATTTTTGGTATTTTTCTGAAACTCTTGAATTTTCGGTGAATAGTGAAATACGGTAAAATACCGTATAATCAATTTATCAGTAAAAATGCACTATTTATGACATCATAAGTGATGAAAGGCCACTTGCCTCGAACTCACTTGATATTTTCACTAATTAAGGCCACTTGATTTGAGATTTTTCATAGTCTTGATAAAAATATTATAATAATAATTAAAATAATCTAAAATACCTCCCCTCCCCCACTATAAATACCACCCTCACTCCCCTCTTCCTCTCACACCTCTCAGGCCTTGAGAATTGTCTAATTTCTGCCTAATTCCCTCCCCAATCTTCTTCCCAACTTCCTAGAGCTGCTGGTCTCACCAAAATACCAAAATCAAAGCCCTTAAGAAGGATCTCAAGGAGAAGAGATCAAGAGGTAAACATCCTCTTTCATTTTCATTCTTTCCTTCCATTTTATGTTATTCTCTTCCTTTCCCTTTGTCTTTTGGCTGGGATATTTCATTAAATATTTCCCCTTACTATCCAAAGTTTTTAAGATGATGAGATATTCCATTCCTCTCATCAATCTTATTTTTATGAAATTTTAAGAGACGTCGTTAGGCTGCCGAATTTTTGTAAGAAATTTCTCATGTTTTCTTCATTTCAAGATTCCCTTCTCTTCGTTCTTCACCCCCTCTTATCCAGGAGGCATGAAATCTCCAGAATCATGTATATTATGGATTTTTTCATGTTTATGGAAAATTACAAATCATTATTCCTCTCCTCTCTCACTTATTTAAAGAATCAAAAAACATTGTCCATTTGTGTCGAATTACCGATATCGTGGACGATGTATTTTCAATCTCCATTAATTCTTTCAAGTCTGGTCATGAAACCATTTATATGGTTGAACCAGGTTATAATATATGTTTTACAACTAATATATGGTTCTGCAATTCTTTTTTACCCATGGTTCAAATTTATAAGACTAAATGAGGTTGTAATTATCAAAGAACCACCTAAATTATCTAAACGAACATAATTAATGTTTTAACTTATAAATCATCAACATATAAAGCACCAAAGTGATAAATGGTATAATTTATGGTACTGTAATTATGTAAATACTGCTCCATTCCAATTCTGGAGTTTCACTTCCAATCAACAAGAATGATTCATCATGAACCGATTGTGAAAATCACAAAAGAACTCACCCAAAATAATGCAAGGAACAAAATACTAACAAAAAAGGGGTAAAATGAGGCTATGAAATGACCATATAAGATGTTATAAACATGAACATGTTTCTGTAAAATACTAATAACACTCTTTTAACCATTATACAGGAGGTTTAAACAATTTTGAAGTATGACAAGCCCAAGGTAAGGGAATTCTTAACCAGATTTCCATTCTTTGGGTTAACCTTCTACTTTATAATTTATGTGCTATTTAAATTGTTTGTGTGATGGGTTATGTTTATATTATGTTTAATTATGTGTATTTACAGAGTATATACATATTCCATCCACTCAATTAAGTCTCACTTCAAGTATATGATGTTTATAAGGGACTTTTCTTCTAAAATCCTCTTTTAAAATTCTGTTTTATAAGATTCAAAGGAAATGTTTTTATTCTATTGTTTATGTTTTATGATTATGTTTTTGTTATTGGGCATTGTTTATGATGAAGGTTGGGACCTATTTTCCCTCCAATGCATTGGGTATGAGTAAGTTGGAGGTCGGTCGTATGGTTACTCCAAGTGTAACTGTGATGGTTACACAAAGTAAGGTAGCCGTGAGGGTTACAAATTTTAAGGTAGCCAAGATGGTTACGAGATTATGTAATTAATGCCCCAATATACATCTATGATTATAATTATGTTTGTGTGGATCTTGTGTATATCTCATGTTACGCTAAGGAAGATTTTATGGGTGGAAAGCATGTCTTTTGAAAATGTTTTCATACGTCATGCGTATTCATGGACTAATGTGATTTTTCCTTCTTTTTCATACCTTACTGAGCTTTTGTGCTCATCCCAAGTTTTTAAATGACTTTTCACAGGTTAATGATGAGTAATACAAGGAAGGAAGACATGTTAAATGTTGAATAATTGTCAAGGAGTCTTGTTTTGTGTTTTAATGTTTTATATTCTGAGGAAAATGGAAACTGATTTTATGGTATCCACTATGTAACAATGTGTAATGATATGAATGTTTTGCCTTAATTCTCTAAAGCTCTAAACTTGAAAAGATCCTCAATGTATAAAGAATTGTTTTCTTAAAATAAATTCAAGATTATGTATGAAATAAGTGCGGGTCCTTATAGCTGGTATCAGAGGATGGTTTAGAAAACTTTAGGGGTTAAGGTGATGCTAATAGAATACCATAAATAATTCTCACCCTATGTTTAATTTTTTATAGCATTTAAAGATTACCATGTTTCTTAATCTAAGAAATGTTTGTTTAGAATGGTTGTCCACAGAAGGAACATGGATGCTGAAGAGGATAGGCACCGACAGAATGACATCCTTCCTGATCAACAGCCCGGAATGGTAGGGATTGGAACCGAGCAGTTTGTGACAGTAATGGCTTAGCTAACACAGGCAATAAATGGTGGGGGCATCCATGCAAGAGGACAAATAGAGGTACCCCAACGGAACATGACAGTGGTGGAACATTTTATGAGACAACATCCTCCTACATTCAATGGATCTTCTGACCCAGTGGCAGTAGAAGGATGGATTAAAGCCCTTGAAAAGATATTTGATGTTATGGGATGTTCGGACAATCAAAAGGTAAGTCTTTACATTTATTGTTTTGAAGGGGAATCTGATCAGTGGTGGTCAATGGTAAGGAATATCAGGGGTAGAGGGGATTTTGACGCCTTATTATGGGATGAATTTAAAAGTCTTTTTCTTGAAAAATATTTTCCTAAGGTGGTGCGACTTAGAATGGAGAAACAATTCCTTGAACTGAATCAAAAGGAGGAAGATTCAGTGGCTATGTATGAGGCGAACTTCACCCGACTGGCGAGGTATGCACCAAATCTTATTCTGGATCTCGATAGAAAAATCAACCACTTTTACTCAGGATTGAAGCCAAGGTATCGAAGGGCGTTGGCCTCCCGTGAATTCAAAAGTTACGAGAAACTTGTCCGATGTGCTGAGAGGGTAGAGATGGAGTTTGCTGACGATCACATGCAATTTGGAAACAAAGAGAAGAAGAGGTCCAATTGGAAAACAGTGGGTAAGAATCAACCAATGAAATCTGGTGGTAAGAAAATACAGTTTCCAGTTTGGGAAAAGTGTGGCAAGAAGCACCCTGGGGAATGTCTTATCAAAACTGGGAAGTGTTTTAAATGTGGTAAGTTTGGGCATATGGCCCGAGATTGCAATGAAAATGATCCAAAGACTAATCCTGATAAGCAAACTGTAAAGTGTTTTAAATGTGGTGAGATGGGACACTATGCAAATGCCTGTCCAAAGAGGGATCCAAATGATTCAAAGAATCCAGACTACAAGAAGAAAGGTGTAGTGAGATCCTTTGCGACTACGTCAGCAGATGTTGGGCCATCCAATGAAGTTGTATCAGGTAATTTGTTTGTTCACTCAGATTTTTCTAAAGTTTTGTTTGATATAGGGTCTACACATTCCTTCATCTCTGAGAAATTTTCTAGTGAATTGGAAATATCACCTCAACAAATGATACCTGAACTTGTTGTTAAAACACCAGGGGGAAATGTTATAGAAAAGAGGAATTATAAGAATATTTATATTGTGGTATGTGGAAAGACTTTACCTGCAAACCTTGTTGTTTTACCCTTAGTCGAGTTTGAAGTTATTCTGGGGATGGACTGGCTTTCTGATTATCATGCTAAGATTGACTGTAGAGCTAAAGAAGTTGTTTTTCAGAAAGAGTTTTAGTTTGTATACAAGAATGAACCCATACAATTGATAACATATCAAGAAGCTGAGAAACTACTGAAAGATGGAAATGAAAGTTATCTGGCTCATATTACTGAAAACAAGGGAACTAAACAAATTAATGATGTGCCAGTGGTAAATGAATACCTTGATGTTTTTCCTGAGGAGTTACCCAGTGTCATACCTAAACGAGAAGTCGAATTCACAATTGACTTAGTTCCTGATGCTAATCCAATTTCAAAACCCCCATATCGTATGGCTCCAATAGAACTTCTTGAATTGAAAAATCCGTTGTAGGATTTGCTTGTCAAAGGCTTCATTCGTCCCAGTACTTCACCATGGGGAGCCCCTGTTTTGTTTGTTAAAAAGAAAGATGGTTCCATGAGACTTTGCATTGATTATAGAGCTTTGAATAACATCACTGTTAAAAACAAGTATCCTTTGCCTCATATTGATGACTTGTTTGATCAGCTCTAGGGAGCTCAGTACTTTTCCAAGATTGACTTGAGATTCGGATACCATCAGCTGAAGGTGAAGGAGGATGACATCCCGAAAACAGTCTTTCGTACTAGATATGGGCATTATGAATTTTTTTTTATGCCATTTGGGTTAACTAATGCACCTGCTGTATTCATGAATCTTATGAATAGAGTATTTCATGAGTTCTTGGATAAGTTTGTGGTTTTATTTATTGATGACATTCTGGTTTTTCTAAAAATAAAGAGGAGCATGAAAAACATCTAAGGGTTGTTTTACAAACTTTAAAAGAAAAGAAACTATATGGAAAATTCAGCAAGTGTGATTTTTGGTTGCAACAGATTTCTTTTCTTGGGCACATTTTAAATAAGGATGGAATAACAGTTGATCCTGCCAAAACAAAAGTAGTTGATGAATGACCAAGACCCACAAATGTTACAGAGATTCGTAGTTTTCTGGGCTTAGCAAGTTATTACCGATGCTTTGTTATGAACTTTGCACGGTTATCTAGCCCAATAACTAAGTTAACACGGAAAGGGGTTAAATTTGTTTGGACAGAGGAATGTGATGTTTGTTTTCAGGAACTAAAGAAGAGATTGGTGAATGCTCCAGTTTTGGCCTTACCTTCCCGGAATGGTGAGTTTGTCATCTACAGTGATGCTTCTTTGAAGGGACTTGGTTGTGTTTTGATGCAGAATGATCAGGTAATTGCCTATGCTTCGAGACAACTTAAACCTCATGAGCTGAATTATCCCACACATGATTTGGAATTGGCAGCTGTGGTTTTTGCTTTTAAAATATGGAGGCATCATCTATATGGAACCAAATGCCAAATATATACTGACCATAAAAGTCTTAAGTATATATTCACTCAGAAGGAATTAAACATAAGGCAGAGAAGATGGCTAGAACTGATAAAGGATTATGACTGCACGATTAATTACCATCCTGGAAAAGAAAACAAAGTAGCGGATGCCTTAAGTCGGAAAAATCATGCATCATTAACCATGCTACATTTGGAACGTGATCCCTTGATTATTGATTTGATAAATTTTGGCTTAGAAGTTGTTGGTGCAGGGAATATATCTATTTTTTTCAGGTTTCAGTGCAGTCTTCGTTGTCAGACAGAATTATGAAAGCGCAGAGGGAAGACTGTGAGCTACAGAAAAAGGTAGAATTGGTTAAAATGGGTAAGTTTCCAGAATTTAATCTTGAAAAAGATTGTGTTTTAAGGTTTGGAAAAAGGTTGTGTGTGCCTTGTGATTCCCAGCTGAAGAAATAATTGTTGTGTGAAGCTCATAGTTCTCCATTGTCTGTTCATCCTGGAAGTACTAAGATGTACAGAGACCTTCGGGAGTATTACTGGTGGAATGGGATGAAAAGAGATATTGCTGATTTTACAATGAAATGTTTGACATGTCAGTAGGTTAAAGCAGAGCGACAGTTACCGAAGGGGATGCTTCAGCCTTTTCCAGTGCCAGAATGGGAATGGGAGAATATATCCCTGGATTTTGTGGTGGGACTACCAAAGAATTCTCGAGGTAATAATGCGATATGGGTTATTGTTGATCGGCTAACAAAGTCTGCTCATTTTCTTTCTATTCGAGATACAATGACATTAGATCAGCTTTCTCGATTGTACCTCAAAGATATTGTCAGGTTACATGGAGTTCCTCTTTCCATTGTGTCTGACCGAGATCACAGGTTCACTTCTAAATTTTGGAAGGGACTTCAGAAGTCTTTGGGCACAGAGTTGAATTTCAGTACAGCTTTTCATCCTCAATCATATGGGCAGTCAGAACGAACGATTCAAACTTTGGAGGATATGCTTTGAGCTTGTTCAATGGACTATCAGGGAAGTTGGGATCAGCATCTTTCACTATTTGAGTTTTCTTATAATAATAGTTTCCATTCCGGTATTCAGATGGCACCTTTTGATGCCTTGTATGGAAAGCAGTGTCGGACTCCTGCGTTTTGGGATGAAGTCGGTGAAAGAAAGTTGTTGGGCCAGAATTAGTAGAAAAAGTGGCTGAGAAAGTGAGGATTATCCAGCAACACATGAGGACAGCTCAGAGCAGGCAGAAAAGTTATGCAGATAACAGAAGGAAAGACTTCTCTTTCAAGGTAGGTGACCATGTTTTCCTTAAAATATCTTCTTGGAAAAGTGTGATGCGTTTCGGTAAGAAAGGGAAACTAAGTACACGGTTCATCGGTCCTTTTGAAATCTTGGATAAAGTTGGAACAGTTTCATACCGCGTAGCTTTGCCTCCGAGCTTATTTCAGGTACACAATGTTTTTCATGTTTCGATGTTGAGAAAGTATGTTCCAGATTCATAACATGTCTTGAGGCCAGAAGAAGTTCAGCTAGCAGAGAACCTTTTTGATGAAGAAAAACCGGTTCAGATTCTTGATTGAAGAGAACAGGTATTGCGGAATAAGGTAATCCACCAGGTAAAGGTTTTGTGGAGAAACCACATGGTTGAAGAAGCAACATTGGAGTCTGAAAATGCTATGAGGGAAAAATACCCTCAGTTGTTTAATAAGTAAATAAAATTGCGAGGACGCAATTTCAAGAAGGTGGGGATAATGTAACATCCCAAGGTTTTCTAAAAATAAATTTAAAATGCTTGAAATTTTGTTTAAGGTATATATTTATAAGTATCCTTTAAACATAATTTTATTTCTTCTATGATTTTAATTTCAAGAAACTGTCATCTACAATTGGGTTCAGTATGTTATTTAGAGTCTGATGAAACAAACTTGTTTTTTTTGGTGAATAGTAACATGCCCTTATGAATATTAATATGAATAGTAATATGACCTCATGAATAGTAAATATTATTATTATTTTATTTTCCCATGGCAATAGTATAATGGGATCTTAATTAATTTTCCAATGTCACATGAAACTAGTTGCACTTAAATATTGTTATTTTTCGTATTAACTGTGACCTTATTTTAAAATTAAATTAATAATATTCAGAAAATTATTTTTGAAAAATGGAGTTCATTTTTGAATTCTACACATCGAAAAATGGTTGGGGTAAGTTTTTGGTATTTTTCTGAAACTCTTGAATTTTCGGTGAATAGTGAAATACGGTAAAATACCGTATAATCAATTTATCAGTAAAAATGCACTATTTATGACATCATAAGTGATGAAAGGCCACCTTCCTCGAACTCACTTGATATTTTCACTCATTAAGGCCACTTGATTTGAGATTATTCATAGTCTTGATAAAAATATTATAATAATAATTAAAATAATCTAAAATACCTCCCCTCCCCCACTATAAATACCACCCTCACTCCCCTCTTCCTCTCACACCTCTCAAGCCTTGAGAATTGTCTAATTTCTGCCAAATTCCCTCCCCAATCTTCTTCCCCACGTCCTAGAGATGCTGGTCTCACCAAAAGACCAAAATCAAAGCCCTTAAGAAGGATCTCAAGGAGAAGAGATCAAGAGGTAAACATCCTCTTTCATTTTCATTTTTTCCTTCCATTTTATGTTATTCTCTTCCTTTCCCTTTGTATTTTGGTTGGGATATTTCATTAAATATTTCCCCTTACTGTCCAAAGTATTTATGATGATGAGATATTCCATTCCTCTCATCAATCGTATTTTTATGAAATTTTAAGAGACGCCGTTAGGCTGCCGAATTTTTGTAAGAAATTTCTCATGTTTTCTTCATTTCAAGATTCCCTTCTCTTAGTTCTTCACCCCCTCTTATCCAAGAGGCATGAAATCTAATGAATCATGTATATTATGGATTTTGTCATGTTTAAGGAAAATTACAAATCATTATTCCTCTCCTCTCTCACTTATTTAAAGAATCAAAAAACATTGTCCATTTATGTCGAATTATCGATATCGTGGACGATGTATTTTCAATCTCCATTAATTCTTTCAAGTCTGGTCATGAAACCATTTATATGGTTGAACCAGGATATAATATATGTTTTACAACTAATATATGGTTCTGCAATTCTTTTGTACCCTTGGTTCAAATTTATAAGACTAAATGAGGTTGTAATTATCAAAGAACCACCTAAATTATCTAAACGAACATAATTAATGTTTTAACTTATAAATCATCATCATATAAAGCACCAAAGTGATAAATGGTATAATTTATGGTACTGTAATTATGTAAATACTACTCCATTCCAATTCTGGAGTTTCAATTCCAATAAACAAGAACGATTCATCATGAACCGATTGTGAAAATCACAAAAGAACTCACCCAAAATAATGCAAGGAACAAAATACTAACAAAAAAGGGGTGAAATGAGGATATGAAATGACCATATAAGATTTTATAAACATGAACATGTTTCTGTAAAATACTAATAACACTCTTTTAACCATTATACAGGAGGTTTAAACAATTTTTAAGTAAGACAAGCCCAAGGTAAGGGAATTCTTAACCCGATTTCCATTCTTTGGGTTAACCTTCTACTTTATAATTTATGTGCTATTTAAATTGTTTGTGTGATGGGTTATGTTTATATTATGTTTAATTATGTGTATTTACAGATTATATACATATTGCATCCACTCAATTAAGTCTCACTTAAAGTATATGATGTTTATAAGGGACTTTTCTTCTAAAATCCTCTTTTAAAATTCTGTTTTATAAGATTCAAAGGCAATGTTTTTATGCTATTGTTTATGTTGTATGATTATGTTTTTGTTATTGGGAATTTTTTATGATGAAGGGTGGGACCTATATTTCCCTCCAATTCATTGGGTATGAGTAAGTTGGAGGTTGGCCGTATGGTTACTCCAAGTGTAACTGTGATGGTTACACAAAGTAAGGTAGCCGTGAGGGTTACAAATTTTAAGGTAGCCAAGATGGTAACGAGATTATGTAAGTAATACCCCAATATACGTCTATGATTATAATTATATTTGTGTGGATCTTGTGTAAATCTAATGTTACGCTAAGGAAGATTTTATGGGTGGAAAGCATGTCTTTTGAAAATGTTTTCATACGTCATGCGTATTCATGGACTAATGTGATTTTTCCTTCTTTTTCATACCTTACTGAGCTTTTGTGCTCATCCCAAGTTTTTAAATGATTTTTCACTGGTTAATGATGAGTAATACAAGGAAGGAAGACATGTTAAATGTTGAAGAATTGTCAAGGAGTCTTGTTTTGTGTTTTAATGTTTTATATTCTGAGGAAAATGGAAACTGATTTTATGGTATCCACTATGTAACAATGTGTAATGTTATGAATGTTTTGTCTTAATTCTCTAAATCTCTAAACTTGAAAAGATCCTCAATGTATAAAGAAGTGTTTTCTTAAAATAAATTCAAGATTATGTATGAAATAAGTGCGGGTCCTTATATATATTAAATTATACATTGATGTGGTCCCACTTTCATATATTCTATTATTTATTTATCAAAAATCAAATTTTTAACAATGCATATAATTTATGTTAATTTAAGGTTATTTATTAATATTTTCTAAAAAAAATTAATTTGGGATGATTTTTATTATTTTATAATATTCTTTATTGATGATTTTTTATGTACATAACCATACATTGTGATGAGTATATTGTTGAAACCTGTGAAAAAATATTTTATCCAACAATATTTCAGTGTATAAAAATTTATCCATCTTATGGATATTAAAAATATTTCACTATGTATTAGATATTTCAAATGTCAAAAATATTAAATGAGTAGATATTTAGTATACATTTTTAGTAAGGATTATAATTTTACTTATATATCAATATTTAAAAAAATATTGGATGTTATGTATCTATAAGAAACCATTTTTTAGTTGGATTATTTATAAATGTCACACCCCATGCTTCCACACTACGTTACACTTGAAATAATACAATAGTGCGCGATGCATGCAACCCCGAGTTCAAGCTCCCCATGGCCTATCAAACTAGAAATTTAGAAAGTGGTTGTGAATAGTAATAAAAACATTTACAATTTTATATATATCCCATATAATTTTCAAATTCATATTTTGTGTTTCTTAGACATAATATAAGGATAAATTAATTTTTTTAGATAAAAGAAGTATTTTTCAAAAAATGCAGTTTTACCGCCTTATAATGGAGAACCCTCTTTAAATAATTATTTAGTCACATTTATATGTTCTATTTACAAAATAAAATTATTCTTTATATCTGGGACATCAAAAATTAATTTGTGTAAAATTTTGGTATTTTTCTGATAAAATTCATTTTTTTAATGAATAATGCAAAACGCTGTATTTTAATTCAAATATACCTTTTAATATAATTTATTTATATGGTTAGATTATATTTTTAATTTATTTTAATGTTTAATTATATTATATTTTTTCCATTTAATCCAATGTTGGTCATTGTAATTAATTTCACTTTGAAATTGGAAATAAACAAGTGTCAATCTTATGATAGTTAATATTTCTAAAAACATGCTTTTTGTTTTGACAACGGAAATTAATTTTAAATTAATTCATCCAACTTCTATGTTTTGAATTTGGTAAAATAGAAATAATTTTTAAAATTGTAATATCAAATATATCTTAGTCTGAATTTTTGGTATTCTTCTGAAAACATTAAATTTTTTGATGAATAGCGAAAAACAGAACATTATTGTTTAAAATCAACTTTTTATTTAAATAATTATTTATTTTATTTAAATTTATTTTTGGTAAAAATGGATACATAATACCTATATATGTTCAATGTAATTCGTTGGAGTCATTTTATAATATGTTTAGATATATAAAAATTTTATTAAACATTTTACTGTCTTTTAACCACCTCTTAAGAGCATTTGCAAATTTGCTTAAAACATAATTTTACCGCTTCTATGAATTGAATTTCAAAAATAAGAAAGACATGGTTGATATCAATATGTAAAATGTGGTTCATAAGATGAAAATAATTTTTTGTGAATAGTAATTGTTAACTTTTATTTACCACTGGTAAGAGTAAATAAGGAAATTAAATGTAAAAATGATATTATAATTACCCTAAAAAATGTCCAAATTATGTTGGATATGTTTAATTAGAACAATAGAAACCTTAGGAATAAAATATGATCCTTTAGGTCCACTTTCATTAGATTAGGACATTTATTATTATTTTACATAAGGAATAGTTAAATGTGTTAAATTCAAATTTTATTAGATAAACAATTTTTAATATAGGGTTATACATATTATAAATTAGACAATAAATATTCTTTATAAAGATAAGTTTATTTCCAAGATAATGGTATTTTATTTATAATTTTTAGATATTAAAAAATATAAATTATTTGTGACACAATAATGATGGAGTAATTACCTTATTAATGAAATATTATAATAATTGATATTATAAATATCCAAATAAATGTAAACTGAGAATTTTGATGAATTCAAATAATTTTATAGGTTAATATAAAATGTTAGAATTTATTAGATAAATTGTTTTTCGAGGTGATAAGTTTGTTATGACTTATATAAAAACAAAATACCAAATAGTGTCAAAATTAACATAAATTATTTTTTAAAACAAATACTATATTATTGGATGATAAAATATTTCTAAAAATCTATGGTTTAGAAAAGGAGCGTAAATAATATTGTATATGTCATCAGTGAACCACTTGAGGTTCCCGTGGAAGTTTAGAGTATGTTTATTAACCATATAGTGTAAGAATACAAGAAGACATGGTAAAAGTTATATTGTTTTACTAAGAGTTGAATCTAATATATAAGGTTAAAATGGTAACCAAAACTCACCGAAAACCTATTTTTTTAGATGATTTCGACCCATAACCACATAAGGCTCAAATTAAATTCATCTAGAGACATTATAAACTGAATATGATTGTATAATAAATTAATAGTTTAATCTTTCCTAAAAAGCCCCCTATAAAAAGCCAGCATATCTAACCCATTCCTCACACCTCTCAAGCCCCTTGGCTCGTCCAATCCCTACCCGAATAATCTCTCAATATCCATATCCTCCTCCTTGAAGAATTACTTTATACATAAGGCACTTCAATTAGTAATTTTGATTCAAACCAAATGGAGTTACCTCGATTAAATGTAATAGTTTCTCTTAAATTATTTTCTTTTATTTTACTTCTCCAACACCTAAACTCATTTTATTCCTTTATTTTATAAAAACACCCATATCCTCAATATGATAGGATATTATTATGAGAATTATTTGAACTAAACTTACACACACCTCAATCTAATGGGTAAATAACATACTGTTTCTATGGATGGAAAACTAACACCTCACGAAACGATGATTGTTCCATTATCTCCTACCGCCTCTCATGGTGGCCACTAAGATGAAACTGTATTTATATTATATATATATATATATTATGTTTAGGGTTTCTTTATTCTTTTGTATTTTTTTCATTTATATCATACCTTTATGGTTTCCATTATGGGTATTTCGATAATTTCATTTGAGGAAGTGCGAACTACTGCCCCCTCAGAGTGATATGACTCATTCATTCCATAAGTGGGACATATAAAGAATGGTGTTAATGAAATTATAATTGATAGTTTATTGTAATTATATTAAAATTATTTATCATTAAGTATTCACTATATTAAAATACTAAATTGAAATGAACGTAGTGTTCATGCATACGTACGGCTTACCGCCTCCATGAACAATGCATTTCATTTCTTATCTCCAAATATTATGTACTCTTATAAATAAATTTGTATATATATAAATACTAGATATATATGATATATAAATCATTAATATCATTCTATATATAAAGTTATTTTGACCTCATGGACAACATGTAATTATAAGATGATTACTTTTGACTTAAGAACCAAATATCAACAAAACGATCGTTATTAACTTAAATGATTTCATAATGTTTTTAACATACTAATAAGTGATATAAATGAAATAATAAATCTTATTAAGGTTATGAATCAATTATTATTTTACAATATTTTTTACTTCAAGAGATTAAAGAACGAACGAGTCATGTCGGACCCGAGGTAAGGATTATTTTCACAATCCATTTATTATCTGAGATTGTTTTTATGTAAGTATCTTCCGGGATATATTTATTATCATTTTCCATGTTTCATAAAAGTGTTTTCAAATGGATTATTTTTAAGGCAATTTTTACTAAAACATCATTTTAAATGATTTAATGATTTATTCTTCTAAACCTTCCTCATTAATGTCCATGTTTTCAAAATGGTTTTAAAGATTTATTTATATGGACATGAATGTTTTAAAATGTTAATTCCTTTAAAAATTTTCAAAGTGGTATGGGACACATTTATTCAAAACTATATTTAAATGAATTCCTTTATAAAATATGTCACTTTTAAATGATTTCCTAAAAAAAGGATATTTCTCTCAATGATTTTTTTTGATCATTTTCCACTATGTCAACATCTTTTATGAGATATTATTCTTGATCGAGGTTGATTTATAATGATACAAATTTTACATATTGTATTGAGGGTTTTCTGATATGTTTGACCATGGATGAGTTATTTTTATACTGTTCGTAGTTTATAGATGAAGTATTGACATTTCAAATTTTAGTTTTAATATGATTGTTTTTGTTATGTTTAATCCTTTTAATATGAGAAATGAATTGGACTTACTATGTTACGTGTAGAGCCCGCTATATCTCCTCAATGCATTGGTAGGTCTCATGAGATAAAGTAGTGTATTGGTACAAGGCCTTGACAAAATAAGATTTTTAGTCTTCGCACAAGTCCTTGACTATGTGATTATAAAGTCTAGCATTATGCATTCCATCTTTATGAAATTTCCTATGGGTATTTCGTGTGATTATTCGACAAGTAGAATATCCATGTGAAAAAGTAAATGGAATTATTTGATTTATCCTTGCTATATTTTTATGAATTTTAAGTTAAAAAGTATTTTGTTTTTTATACATTTCCTTAAATGTTTATTATTATTTGTGAACGATTATGCTATATTGTTATCCTTACTGAGTGTCTGAGCTCACCCCTTTCATATGTTTTATTTTTCTAGGATTCCAAGATGTGTACTGTGATTGATAAGAAGTCTTAAGCTAGGGGATTAATGGATTTATCAAGGGATAATTTATGTTGGGTTTTATTTTCTAATGTGTAATGTAATATTCATGTATGTAATCTAGTTTCAAAGATGGATAAATTGATTGGTGGTTTGGGTCTTGATTCCTTGTAATCATGCCAATGTTTTAAAATAATGCACCGAATCTGGGCTTCTGGGGTCAGGGCATTACTGTTGGTATAAGTGGAAGTTTAGCAAAAACATTGGAAATAGATTTAGATAAACTCTATTTAGAGAACATTACCCTGAGATAGAATTTGAGGATTAGTATAGAAGAAATTCTTATAATTTTGTTAATGTAGAGATTTTGTGAATTTTCCAAGAAATACATCCATGTCTGGATACGAGCAGGTAGAGGAGGCTCTGGCATACCTAGGAGTGACAACTTCGACAAGGAGTTTCGGGCTTGACCTAGGGTATCCTGGTACACGACAATGGGACTTGATACACTCTTGGTTACGACACTCCTGAGGGATATGCTTATGATAATTTACATTTTCATTATAATCCATTATGAATGATTTAGGAGTAAATACATCCTCAAAGTAAACATTTTATGATTATATATTATATGCATTATCTTTTCAATTTATGTTCGGTATTTTATAAGTTTTGAATTATGAATTGTGATTCATATTCTAACCTAGTGTATGAAATTGTTTAAAAATGGAGCCTAATAGAAGGAATGAGAATTCCTGCAATACGCATGATCGAATGATTAAAAAGGATCATATCATTCATGGTATTATGCCAACATTTAAAAGGGAAATATTCTACCAAATATTATCATCATATGAATTAATGTTATCAGTTATTAATAAGATAAATAAATAATTATCTGAGTCCTACGGTTTTGAAGGAAATAAAGAGATGAAAAGTATGGAGGATAGAAATATAGATAAAGGGAATAAGGGAAGAAGGATTTTCCCGTATGTGATGAAAGTGGATATAATCACCATGCTAATTGTTTTAAGGGAATGAGAGTATTTTACATGTGTGGTGAAAAAGGACACCAAGTATGTTATTTAAAGGGCAAAAAATTGTTTCAAATGTACAATGATTTATCTTCAAGGAGTTTGGACACAACACGATTGAATGTCCAACTCATTAGAGTATACCCCAAATGCTGCTATTGGATAATAATCATGTCATGATACTACTGAAGATGAATATGAATGATTATATTTCTTATGTTGTTATAAAAGTATTGTGTCATTTGAGTATTTTATTAATGATGTTCATGTTATAATAATTATAGAGTATATATGGATTGAACTGCAATACTATTTCATTAAGGACTTGAGATTGTGTGGAACCAAGAAATGTGACTCAATATTAGGTTAAATTATTTAGGAAAATATATGGTTGAGAGAAAGATAAACCATAATATGGTTCTAATACTGAGGTAGTGATTTTGGAATAATATATGATTTATTTGGATAAATTATATTGGATATTCTTGACTAGCTTGAAACTGATTAATGATATGTATATTCCATCATTGTTGGAGTTTACATCATTTTTGGATAGAAGGAGTATATTTAGTATTCTATGAGAAATAACGGAGCATGAATGTAATGAATAAGGTTTTATGGTATTTCAGCGTGTTATAGTGTTTTAAAAGAATACATGATGAATCTCTTCACATGTTATTACGTGGAAAAAGGATCTTCATTGTATTTACCTTTTTGATAAGTTTTAAGGTGTGAATTTGGAGAAAATTATTTTTGATCGCTATAAAGGTTGGAAAGGATTAAGTAGAACTTTGGAAAGTATTTATTAAAATTATTTTTGGAATATTATAATACTATAGTTTTTGAAAAAGGAAAACCTGCAGATCAGGTGATAACTCGTCGCGTCAGACAAAGTTGCATGAATCAATCCCACAACCAAAGTGCGACAAGGATTTATGACCTACCAATAGCCTACAATAATTCACTGGTTATTATAATTTTTTTTTCTTTCTAGTATATGTTTGGAACCTTATACTACTAATTTAAATATAATATTTTTGTTTTCTATTATCTTTTGGAGTGAAAGATAAGTTTGTGGTTGAAATTAGCTCAAGGATGTAGATCTACTTGTCAAGTATATTTTTTTTCTCTCTCTCTCTCTTATTCTATGATGAAATTAATTATTAAACATTAAGGAAGGGATTTAAAAAAAATTGTTTTCTTAATACCTTATGTTTTTTGAATAGATTATATTTTAAATCATCTTAGATTGATGGCTTTTAGGCCCTCAATTTTACACTCATTTGCGATTGATGACCTCAATCACTCCCTAAATATATTTAAATTTTTTCTCCAATTATGTGTCTCTAATTTTCACCAATTTCCTCCTAATCATGATCATAATTTGGTGGTGCCTTCTTTATTTCCCTTTCTCTCTTATTAAGAATAAATTTTATTTACCCTATTTCCAATGTGGGTTTTCCACAATGTTATTTTCAATTTTCAACCATTTATTTTCAATCAACAATTTCAAATTGCAAGGATTCAATTTCTTGATGGAGGGAATAATGTAACAACTCGATCTTCCACATTACGTTACACTTTAAATAATAAAATAGTGTGTGATGTACGCAACACCAAGTTCATGTGCACTACGTCCTATCAAACTAGCCAATTAAAAAGCAGTTATGAATAGTAATGATCACATTTTGAATTTCATATATATCTCGTATAATTTTTACCTTCATATTTTGTGCTTTTTAGACATAATATATAGACAAATTAATGTTTTTATATAAAAGACGTATTTTTAAAAAAAATGTAGTTTTCAGCCTTTTAATGGAGAACCCTCTTTAAATTTAGTTTTGGTCACATTTATATGTTCTATTTTACAAAATAAAATTCTTCTTTAGATTTTGGACATCAAAATTTACTTTGGGAATGTTTTGGAACTTTTCTGATAAAATTCATTTTTTAATGAATAATGAAAAACAGTGTTTTTTAATTGAAATTTGTCTTTTAATCTAATATATTTATATGGTTAGATTATATTTTTATTTAGTTTGAATCTTTATTTAGATTATATTTTTACCATTTAATCCAATTTTGGTTATTGAAAATATATAAGGTATTGTTTAAAACTGACTTTTTATTTAAATAATTATTTATTTTATTTAAATTTACTTTATGTAGAAATATATACATAATACCTATATATTTTCAATGTCATTCATTGGAGTCATTTTATAATAATTTTAGATATATAAATATTTTATTGAACATTTTACTGTCTTTTACCCACCTCTAAGGAGCATTTCCAAATTTACATAAAACATAATTTCACCACTACTGTGAATTGAATTTCAAGGATCCAAGAGACATAGTCGATATCAGTTAACAGAATATGGTTCAGTAATATGTAAATAATTTTTTGGTGAATAGAAACATTTAACTTGTATTTACCATGGTTAAAAGTAAATAGGGTAATTAAATGTTAAAATGATATTATAATTACCCTAACACATGTCCTAATTCTATTGGTAAACTTTAATTTGAACAAAAAAAACTTAGGAATAAAATATGATTCTTTAGGTCCACTTGGATTAGATTAGGATATTTATTTTATTTTATTTAAAGAAAATATAAAAGTGTTACATTCCAATTTTATTAGCTAAACCATTTTCAATACAGTGTTATACATAATATAAATTCAATTATAAATATTAATTAGAAAGTTAAAAATATTTCCTACATAATAGTATTATATTTATAACTTTTAGACATTAAAAAATAGAATTTATTTATGACACAATGATGATGTAGTAATTACCTTATTAATGAAATATTAAAATAATTGATATTACAAATATCCAAATAAATGTAAATTGAGACTTTTGATGAATTCAACTAATTTTATCTATTAATATGACATGTTAGGGTTTATTAGATAAATGTTTTTCGAAATGATAAGGTTTTTATGTCTATCACAAAAACAAAATAACAAATAGTGTCAAAATAGAAATAAATTAATTTTTAAAACAAATTCTATATTATTGGTTGATATAATTTCTATAAAAATCTAAGTTATGACCAAAGGGATTAAATAATAATATATATGTCATTAATTAACCACTTTAGGTTCTCTTGGACGTTTAGAGTAATTTTATTAACCATATAGTATAAGAATACAAGAAGACCTAGTAAAAGTTAAACTATTTAATTATGAGTTAAATCAAAAAGATAAGGCTAAAATAGTAACCTGAACTAGTCTAAAACCTACTGGTTGATGGGATTTCGACCCATAACCACCTAAGTCTTGAAGTAAATTCTTATTTATCCATTATAAATAGAATATTATTGTATAATAAATTAATACTTTAATCTTTCTTAAAGAGCCCCTCCTCCCCCTTATAAAAAGCTCTCACATCTACCCCATTACCCACACCTCTCAGGCCACTTGGCTCCTCCAAACCCTGACCAAATAATCTTTAAAGATCCCTTTCCTACTCCTAGAAGCCATAATTTAGACAGAAGGCACTTCAAGAAGTCCTTTTGTTTCAAACCAAAGGGAGTTACCTGGATTAAATGTAAAAGTTTCTGTTAAATTCATTTCTTTTTTTTACATCTCCAACACCTAAACACTTTTTATTCATTTATTTTATAACAACACCAGTATCCTAAATATTATATAATATTTTTAAGAGAATATTTATAACTACACTTACAAAAACCTCCATCTAATGTTTAAATAACATAGCATTTCTCTAGAAGGCAAACTAACGTCTCACGAAACGATTATTGTTCAATTATCTCCTACCTACTCTCATGGTGGCAATTAATATTCCACAGTATTTATATATGATATATATTATGTTTATGTTTTATTTTTTGATTCTGTTTTTTTTACATTTATATTATACCTTTATGGTTTTAATTATGGGTAAACGAGATAATTTCATTTGAGGAAGTGCGGACTACCGCCACCTCAAACTGATATGATTCGTTCATGCCATAATTGGGACACATAAAGGATGGAGTTAATAAAATGATGTTTTATATTTGAATGGAATTATAATATACCTATCTATCATTAAATATTAATTCTATTAAAATACTAAATTGAAATGAAAGTAGCATTCATGCGTACATACGACTTACCGTCTCCATGAACGATGCATTTCATTTCATATCTACGAATGTTATGTACTGTTATAAATACATATATATATATATATACTAGATATATATGATATATAAATCATGAATATCATTCTGGATAAAAATAATTTTTGACCACGTGGACAACATGTAATTATAAGAACTTTACTTTTGTCTCAAGTACCAAATATCAACAAAATGACCATTATTAACTGAAAAGATTTCGTAATGTTTATAATGTAATAATAAGTCATATAAAAGGAATATTAAATTTTAAAACGGTTCTGAATCAAGTATATATTAAATTTATTTTATTATTCAGGAGATTAAAGAATGAACAGGTTAAGTCGGACACGAGGTCAGGGTTAACTTCACAATCTCATTATTCTCAGAGATTGTTTTTTATGTAAGAATCTTCTGGGACATAATTATTATCTATGTCAATGTTTCAAAAAAGAGCTTCCAAATGGATTATTATTTAAGGATATTTTACTAAAAAATCATTTTCATTGTTTTTAAGATTAATTTTTCAAAACCTTCCTCATTAATGTCCATGTTTTAAAAATGGTTTTAAGGATTTATTTATATGGAAATGAATGTTATTAAATGTTAATTCCATTCAAAAGTTTCAAAGTGGTATGGGACACATTGATTTAAAACAATATTTTAAATTAATTCCTTTATGAATTATGTGACTTTTAAATGATTTCATAAAAAAATGTATATTTCTCTCAATGTTTTTTACTGATCATATTCAAATATGTCAACATCCTTTATGGGATATTATTCTTGATCGAGGTTGATTTATTATGATACAAATATTCCATATTTTATTAATGTTTTTTTGATATGTTTGACTGTAGATGTGTTGTTTTTATACCATTCATGTTTTATGGATAAATTATTGACATTTTGTGTGCTATTTTTAATACGATTGTTTATGTTATGTTTAAACCTTTTCATATGAGAAATGCATTGGACTTAGTAAGTGACGGGTGGAGCCCGCTATAGCTCCTTGATGCATCGATAGGTCTCATGAGACAAACTAGTTTCATTTCACAAGGCCATGAAGAAATATTATTTGTAGTCTTGGATCAATTCATTGACTATGTGGTCACGATGTCTGGCATTATGAATTCCATCATTATGAAATTGGATATGGATATTGCATGTGATTATTCGAAAAGTAGAATATCCATGTGAATAAGTAAATGGAATTATTTGATTTATCTTTGTCATGTTATTCTGAATTTTTTGTTAAAAAGGATTTTCTTTTATCTTTTTACATTTCCTTAAAAGATTGTGCTTATTTGTGAAAGTTTCCACTATATTGTTATCCTTACTGGGCATTTGAGCACACCCCTTTCTTATGTTTTATTTTCCAAGGATTCCAAGTAGTGTGTAATGATTGATAAGAAGGGTTAAGCTAGGGGATTAATAGAATTCTAAAAGGATCATTTATGTTGTGTTTTATTTTCTAATGTGTAATGAAATGTTCATATATGTAATCTATTTTCCAAGACTAAAAAACTAATTGGTCATTCAGGACACGATTCTTTGTAGTCATGCAAATGTTTTAAAATAATTCACCGAATCTGGGGTTCTCGAGTTGGAGCGTTATAGTTTGCATCAGAGAAATTTTAGCCACAACCTTGGAAATTTATTTAGATAAACCCCGATTAGGGAACATTACTCTAAGATAAGTTTTTGAGAATTTCTATAGAAGAACCTTCTAGAATTTTTGTAAGGTATAGAATTTGTGTATTTTCCAAGAAATACATCCCCGTCTAGATACGAGCAGGTATAGGAATATCTGGCACAGTTGTACCTAGGTGTGAAAACTCCAACAAGGAGTTTCGGGCTTGACATGGGGTATCCTGGTACACAACAACGGGCCTTGTCACACCCTTGGTTACGAGACTCCTGGGGGATATGCATAGGATAATTCATATTATCATTTCAATCCATTATGAAGTATTTAGTAATAAATACTTCCTCAATGAAAAAATATAATTATTATAGATTATATAAATTATCTTTTCAATTTATGTTAGGTATTTTACAAGTTTGGAATTATGAATTGTGATTCATAAACTAACCAAGTGTATTCCATTATTTAGAAATGGAGCCTAGTAGTAGGAATGAGAATTCCAACAATACGCATGATTGAAAGATTAAGAAGAATCATATCCTTTATGGTATTAAGAAAACTTTTAAAAGGGAAATAGTCGCCCATGTATTTTTATCATATGATGAAATAGTATCATGTGATAATAAGATATGTAAAGAATTCTTAGAGTCTTATGGCGTTGAAGGGAAGAAAGAGAACAAAAGGATGGAAAAGAGAAAGATGGATAATGGGAAGAGGAGAAAAAAGGAATCCCCCATATATGATGACTATGGAAAGAATTACGTTGGTAAATTCTTTAAGGGAATTAGAGTTTGTTATAAGTATAGAGAAAATGGACACCAAGTACGTGATTGAAAAGGTAAGAAAAAGGTTTCAAATGTAAAAAGCTTCATCGGAAAGGCGTTGGGACACTACGCGAATCAATGTCCAAATCATCTAAGTATACCCCAAATGTTTTTATTGGATAATAATCATGTTATGATACTACCGAAGATGAAGAGGAATGATTAGAGTTCATTTTTTGTTATTAATGTATTATTTCATTTGAGTATTGTATTAATGATGTACATGTTAAAATAATTATATATCATATAAGGATTGTAATATAGTACTATTTCATTAAGGACTTCAGATTGAGTGGAACAAGAAAAGTGACTCAATAGTACGTTAAATTATTTTTTTTGGAAAATATATAGTTGAGATAAAGATAAACCATAATATGGTTCTGAAAATGAGATAGTGATTTTGGAATAATAAATGACTGATTTGGATAAATTATATTGGATATTCTTAACTACATTGAAACAGATTAATGATTTGTATATTCCATCATTGTTGGAGTTTACAACATTGTTGGATAGAAGAATTATATTTAGTATTCTATAAGGATTAATGGAACATGAATGTATCTAATAAGGTTTTATAGTAATTTAGGGTGTTATAGTGTTTTAAAATAATACATGATGAAGGTGTTCGCATGTTATTACATGGAACAAATGGTATTCATTGTATTTACCTTATAAATTTTAGGATGTTCGTTTGGATAGAAGTATTTTTGATATATATAAAGGATTGAATTGATTAAGATGAAATTTGGATAGTATTTCTTAAGATTATTTTTGGAATATCATATAACAATAGTTTTAGAAAAAGGACAACCTATAGATCAGGCGATAACCCATTGTGTAAGACAATGCTGGAGGAATCGAACTCACAACCAAAGTGCGATAAGGCTTTACGACCTACCACTAGCCTACAAGAAGTCCCTGGTTATTGTATGTTATTTTTCTTCATGGTATATGTTTGGATCCTTATACTATTAAGTTAAATATAATATTTTTGAGTTCTATTATCTTTTGGTGTGAAAGATAAGTTTGTGGTAGAATTTAGTTAAAGGATGTAACTCTACTTGTCAAGTATATTTTTTCTCTTTCTCTCTTATTCTATGATGAAATTAATTCTTAAATATTAAAGAAGGGATCTTAAAACAAAAAATGTGTAATCCCAATACCATATGTTTTGTTAAACTGATGATATTTTAAATCATAATATATTGATGGATTTTAGGCCCTCACTTTTACACTTGATTATGATGGATGACCTCAATCACACCCTATAAATATTTATTATTTTTTTCAATTATGTGTCTATAATTTTCACCAATTTTCTCCTAATCTAGATCATAATTTGGTGTTGAATTTTTCATTTCCCTTTCCCTCTTATTATGACTAAATTTTATTAACCCTAATTTCGATTTGGGTTTTCCAGAAAGGTATTTTCAATTTTCAACCATTTCTTTTCAATGAAAATTTTCAAATTGTGAAGACACAATTTATTGAAGGAGGGAAGAATATAACACTCAGAGCATCCACAGTACGTTTCACTTAAAATAATACAATTACATGCGATGTACGTAACACGGAGTTCAAGTGCACCATGACCTATCAAAGTCACCGATTAAAAGAGTTTATGAATAGTAATAACCACATTTTTATTTTTATATATATCTCATATATATTTAACATTCATATTTTGTGATTATTAGACATAATATAAGGAGAAATTAATTTTTTTAAATAAAATAAGTATTTGTCAAAAAATAATGTTTTACCACCTTTTATTGGTGATCCATCTTTAAATATAGTTTTTTTCACTTTTATATGTTCTATTTTAAAGAATTAAATTATTATTTAGATTTGGGACATCAAAATTTACATTTGGTAAATTTTTTATATTTTTCTGATAAAATTCATTTTTTAATGAATAATGAAAAACACTGTATTTTAATTCCAATCTTCCTTTTAATCTAATTTATTTATATGCTTATATTATCTTTTTATTATTTTTAAAGTTTAATTAGATTATATTTTAATCCTTTAATTTAATTTTGGACATTGGAATTCATTTCACTTTGAAATTGGACATAAACAAGTGTCAATCTTTTGATAGTTAATATTTCTTAGAAATACGCTTTTAGTTTTGACAACGGGAATTAATTTTAAATTAATTTATCCAACTAAATTTTTTTGAATTTGTCAAAATAGACTTCATTTTTTAATTCTGAATATAAAATATATCTTAGGCTGAATTTTTAGTATTTTTATGAAAACTTTCATTTATGGATGAATTGTGAAAAATAGTACGTTATTATTTCAACCCGACTTTTTATTTAAATATTTATTTATATTATTTAAATTTATTTTAGGTCAAAATAGATACATAATACCTATATATGTTCAGTGTAATTCATTGGAGTCATTTTATAATAAGTTTAGATATATAAAAATATTATTGAACATTTTTTCATCTTTTACCCACCTCTTAGGTGCATTTGCAAATTTGCATAAAAATTAAAGTTACCACTTATGTTAATTGAATTTCAAAAATACCAGAGACACGATCTATATTAGTGTGTAAAATTTGGTTTAATTAGATGAAAATAATTTTTTGGTGAATAGTAACATTTTAGTTTTATTTAACACGGTTAAAAGTAAATTGGGTAATTAAAGGTAAAAATGATATTATAATTACCCTAACACAGGTCCTAATTCTATTGTAAAAGCGTAATTAGAACAATAACATACTTAGCAATAAAATAGGATCATTTAGGTCCACTTGTATTTGAGTATGACATTTATTATTATTTTATTTAAAGAAGTGTTAAAAGTGTTAAATTCAAATTTTATTAGCTAAACCATTTTTAATATAGGGTTATACATAATATAAATTAGATTATAAATATTCATTATAAATATAAAAATAATTCATACATATTGGAATTTTATTTATAATTTTTAAATGTCAAAAATTATAATTTATTTATGAAACAATGATGATGCAGTAATTACGTTATTAATGAAAAATTAAAATAATTGTTATTATAAATATCCA
The DNA here is from genome assembly GCA_963277665.1 of Viscum album. Classification (NCBI taxonomy): domain Eukaryota; kingdom Viridiplantae; phylum Streptophyta; class Magnoliopsida; order Santalales; family Viscaceae; genus Viscum; species Viscum album. The sequence continues at coordinate 1,783,840,109 of OY728126.1, read as the reverse complement.
AATAAATGTAAATTGAGACTTTTGATGAACTCAACTAATTTTATAGGTTACTATGACATTTTAGGGTTGGATATATAAATTTATTCTAAGTGATAATGATGTTATGACTTTCGCAAAAACAAAATACCAAATAGTGTCAAAATTGTAATAAATTAATTTTTAAAATAATTACTATATAATTGGTTGATATAACATTCCTAAAAATCTATGGTTTGGACAAAGGTATTAAATAATTTTATATATGACATTAAAAAACCACTTGATGTTCACTTGGATGATTAGAGTAAATTTATTAACCATATTGTGTAATAATACAAGATGACACAATAAAAGTTAAACTATTTAATTAAGAGGTAAATCTAAAAAGATAAGGTTAAAATAGTAACAAAAGCTTGTCTGAAACCAATTTTTTAAGGGGATTTCGACCCATAACCACCTATGGATCTAAATAAATTCATCTAGAGACATTATAAACTGAATATGATGGTATAATAAATTAATAGTTTAATCATTCCTAAAGAGACCCTCCTCCCCCTTATAAAAAGCCCTCTCTTCTAACCCATTCCTCACACCTCTCAAGCCCCATGGCTCGTCTAACCCCTTCCCCATTAATCTCTCAATATACCTATCCTACTCCAAAAATCCTTACCTTAGTTTTAAGGCACTTTAAGAAGTCGTTTTGGTTCAAACCAAAGAGAGTTACCCTGATTAAAGGTAACAGTTTCTCTTAAATTCATTTCATTTATTTTATTTCTCCAACACCTAAACTCTTTTTATTCCTTTACTTTATAACAACACCAGTATTCTCAATATACTAGGATCTTTTTATGAGAATTATTTGAACTACACTAACAAAAACCTCCAGCTAATGGGAAAAACATACTGTTTCTTTGGATGGAAAAATAACACCTCACAAAACGAGGATTGTTCAATTATCTCCTACCGCCTCTCATGGTGGCCATTAAGATGGCACTATATTTATATATAATATATATATATATAATGTTTATGTTTTCTTTATTCTTCTTTTTTTCATTTATATCATACCTTTATGGTATCCATTATGGGTAAACATGGTAATTTCATTTGAGGAATTGTGGACTACCGCCCCTTGAAGTGATATGACTCGTTAATGACATAAGTGGGATGTATAAAAGATGGATTTAATGAAATAATATATGATATTTTTCTGGAATTATAATATAATTCTGTTTTATTAATTATTAATTCTATTAAAATGAGAAATTGAAATGAATGTAGTGTTCATGCGTACGTACGGCTTACAGTCTCCATGAACGATGCATTTCATTTCTTATCTCCAAATGTTATGTACTGTTATAAATACATATATATACTATATATATAAGATATATAAATCATTAATATCAATCTGGATATAAAGTAATTTTGACCACATGACCCACATGTAATTATTAGAAGTTTACTTTTGACTCAACTACCAAATATCAACAAAACGACTGTTATTAACTTAAATGATTTCGTAATGTTCATAGCATACTAATAAGTGATATAAAAGGAATATTTAATTTGAAAAAGGTTATGAATCAAGAATAAATTAACATTACTTTATTATTAAAAAAATTAAAGAATGAACAGGTCAAGTCGGACATGAGGTAAGGGTTAATTTCACAATCTCTTTATTATCCGATATTGTTTTTACGTAAGTATCCTATGGGACATATTTATTATCAATGTCCATGTTTAATAAAATAGATTTCAAAGGGATTATTTTTATGGTAATTTTTACTAAAACATCATTTTAAATGTTATAAATATTTATTCTTCTAAACATTTCTAATTAATTTCCATCTTTTCAAAATGGATTATGGATTTTTTTATATGGACATGAATGTTTTCAAATGTTAAATCCATTCAAAAGTTTCAAAGTGGTATGGGAAAAATTGATTCAAAAATATCTTATAAATGATTTCGTTTATAAATTATGTGACTTTTAAATGATTTCATGAAAAAGGGATATTTCTCTCAAAGTATTTTACTGATCATTTTCAACTATGTCAACATCCTTTACGGGATATCATTCTTGATCGATGTTGATTTATTGTGATACAAATATTCCAAATGTATTGACAATTTTTTGATATGTTTGACTGTGGATGTGTTATTTTTATACCATTCATGGTTTATGGATGAATTATTGACATTTTTTATGCTAGTTTTAATAAAAACATTTATGTTATGTTTAATCTTTTTCATTTGGGGAATGTATTGGACTTAGTAAGTGACAGGTGGAGCCCTGCAAAAGCTCCTCAATGAATTAGTAGGTATCAAAAGACAAACTATTGTTGTGGCATAAGGCCTTGAAAAAATCTTATTTGTAGTCTTGGAATAAGTCCTTGACTATATGGTTATAAAGTCTGGCATTATGCATTCCATCAGTATGAAATTGGAAATGGATATTGCATGTGATTATTTGACTAGTAGAATATCCATGTGAATAAGTAAATGGAATCATTCGATTTATCTTTTCCATAATATGCTGAATTTTAATTTTAAAAGGCTTTTGTTATAGTTTTATACATTTCCATAAATTTTTATGCTTATTTGTGAAAGTTGATGTTATATTTTTATCCTTTCTGAGCGATTGAGCTCACCCATTTCGTATGTTTTACATTAAAGTTATTCCAAGAAGTGTATTAGGATTGATAAGAATGGTTAACCTAGGGGATCAATGGAGTTATCAAATGATAGTTTATGTTGAGTTTTATTTTCTAATGTGTAATGTAACATTAATGTATGTAGTATATTTTCCAAGACTGCTAAACTGATCGGTATTTCGGGACTTGATTCCTTATTTTCAAGCCAATGTATTAAAATAATGCACCTTCTCTAGGATTCTGGGGTCGGGGCATTACAGTTGGTATAAGAGAATATTTAGTAACAAACATGGAAATATATTTAGATAAACTTTGATTAGAGAACATTACCCTAAGATAGACTTCAAGAATTAGTATATAATAACTTCATAGAATTTTGGTAATGTAGATATTTTGTGATTTTTTCAGACAATACATCCATTTTTGGATACGAGCAGGTAGAGGCGTCTCTGGAACATATGTACCTATGCGTGAAAACTCTGACAAGGAGTTTTGGGCTTGACCCGAGGTATACTTGTACACAACAACCGACCTTACTACACTCCTGTTTACAACACTCCCTAGGGATATTCTTAGGATAATTCACATTTTCATTCTAATCCATTGTGAAGGATTAGGGAGTAAATACTTCCACAAAGAAAACATTTCATGATTATAGATTATATGAAAAATCTTTCCAATTTACATTAGGTATTTTACATGTTTGGAATTATGAAATGTGACTCATAAACTAACCTAATGTATGCTATTTTTTAGAAATGACTCCTAGTAAAAGGAATGAGAATTCCAATAATATGCATGATTTAAAGAATAAGAAGGCTCATATCATTCAGGGTATAAATCAAACTTTTAAAAGGGAAATAGTCTCCCACGTTTTCTCATCATATTAAAAAATAGTATCATGTTTTAAAAAGATAAGTAACTAATTTTCTGAGTCATACGGCTTTGAAGGGAAGGAAGAGATGAAAAGGATGGTAGAGAGAAATATGGATAAAGAGAAGAGGGGAAAGTTGGATTTTCCCATATGTGATAACTCTGGAAAGAATCACCTTGGTAAATGCTTGAAGGGATTGTGAGTTTTTAATATCTGTGGAGAAAAAGGACACCCAGTACGTGATTTGAAGGGCAAGAAAAAGGTTTCAAATGTACAATGATTCATTTGCAAGGAGTTGGGACACTACATGAATCAATGTTCAAATCATCAGTGTATACCCCAAATACTGCTATAGGATAATAATCATGTTATAATACTATCGAAGATAAAGATGAATGATTAGTGTTATTATGTTGTTATTAAATTATTCTTTCATTTCATTATTATATTAATGATGTCCATGTTGTAAGAATTATAGATTATATAAGGATTTTACTACAGTACTATTTCATTAAGGACTTCGGATTGTGTGGAACCAAGAAAAGTGACTCAATAATAGTTTCTATTTTTTTGGTAAATTATATTGTTTGGAGAAAGATAAACAGTAATATGGTTCTGATACTGAGGCAGTGATTTTGGAATAATATATTATTGATTGGGACAAATTATATTGGATATTGTTGACTACCTTAAAACTGATTAACGATTTTTATATTCCATAATTGTGGGATTTTAAAACATTATAGGATAGAAGGAGAATATTCATAATTATATAAGGAATAAGTGATCATGAATTCAATTAGAAAATTTTTATGGTAATTCTGGGTGTTACAGTGTTTAACAAGAATACATGATGAAGGTGTTCACATATTATCACATGGAAAAAAGGATCTTCATTGTATTTACCTTCCTTATAAATTTTAGGTTTTGAGTTTAGAAAGAAGTATTTTGGATAGCTATAATGGTTGGAATGGATTAATTAGAACCTTGGGTAGTATTTATTAAGATTGATTTTAGAATATTATAATACTATAGATTTAGAAAAAGGACAACCTACAGATCGGGCAATAACCCATCACGTCGGACAAAGTTGCAGGAATCGAACCCCCAACCAAAGTGAGACATGGGTTTTGGACCCACCACTAGCCTAAAAGAAGTCTCTAGTTTTATAAATTATTTTTATTCATGGTGTTTTTTTGGTTCCTTATACTCTTAGGTTAAGTATAATATTTATGAATTCTATTATCTTTTGGAGTGAAAGATGAGTTTGTCATAGAAATTAGTTAAAGGATGTGTCTCTACTTGTCAATAATATTTTCTCTCTCTCCCTCTCTCTCTTATTCTATGATGATATTAATTCTTAGACTTTAAGGAAGGGATCTTAAAACAAAAAATTTGTTATCATAATACCTTATGTTTTGTTGAACTGATGATATTTTAAATCATCGTAGATTAATGGCTTTTAGGCCCTCAATATTATAGTTGTTTGTGATAAATGACCTCAATCACTCCCTAGAAATATTTACTGTTTTCCTCCATTTATGTGTCCCTAATTTTTAATAATATTCTCCTAATCAAGATCATAATTTGGTGGTGAATTCTTCATTTCCCATTCCCTCTTAATTATACTAAATTTTATTGAACCTATTTCTGATGTGGGTTTTCCACAAAGGTATTTTCAATTTTTCAACCATTTATTTTCAATGGACAATTTCAAATTGCGAGGACACAATTTATTGAAGTAGGGAAGAATGTAACACTTCGAGCTTCCATAGTAAGTTTCACTTTATATAATACATTAGCATGTGATGTACGCAACACTGAGTTATTGCGCACCACGGCCTATCAAACTAGCCGATTAAAAAGAGGCTATGAATGGTAATTACCACATTTTTAATTATATATATATATATATATCCTATATAATTTTACCATTCATATTCTGTGTTTCATAGACATAATATAACGACAAAATAATTTTTTTAGATAAAAGATGTATTTTTTTAAAAATGTTGTTTTGCCGCATTTTAATGGAGAACCCTATTTAAATATATTTTTTTCACTTTTGTATGTTCTATTTTACAAAATAAAGTTCTTCTTTAGATTTGGGACATCAAAATTTACTTGGAGAAATTTTTTGGTATTTTTTTGATTAAATTCATTTTTTAATGAATAATGAAAAACATTTTATTTTAATTCAGAACTACCTTTTAATCTAATTTATTTTAATGGTTATATTATATTTTAAATTTGTTATAAAGTGTAATTAGATTATATATTTACCATTTAATCCAATGTTTTTCATTGGAATTAATTTCACTTTGAAATTGGACATAAACAAGTGTCAATCTTTTGATAGTTAATATTTCTTAAAAACAAGATTTTTGTTTTGACATCGAGAATTAATTATAAATAAATTAATCCAATTTCTATGTCTTTAATTTGGTAAAATAGGAATAATTTTTTAATTTTGAATATCAAATATTTCTTATGCTGAATTTTTGGTATTTTTCTGAAAACATTCATTTTTGATGAATAGTGAAAGACACTAGGTTATTATTTAAAACCGACTCTTTATTTAAATAATAATTTATTTTATTTAAATTTTATTTCGGTCAAAATAGATATATAGTACCTATATAAGTTCTATGAAATTCATTGGAGTCATTTTATAATAATTGTAGATATATAAAAATTTCATTGAACATTTTACCGTCTTTTACCGACCTCTTAGGAGCATTTGCAAATTTGCTTAAAATTTAATTTTACCACTTATATGAATTGAATTTAAAAAATCTGAGAGTCATGGTTGATATAATTAAGTAAAATGTGTTTCAATGGGATGAAAATAAAATTTGATGAATATTAATTTTATCTTTTATTTACCACGGATAAAAGTAAATAGGGTATTTAAAGGTAAAAATGATATTACAATTACCCTAACACATGTCCTAATTCTATTTGATATGTGTAATTCGAAAAAAAAAACAAACTTATGAAAAAAATATGATCATTTAGGTCCACTTTGATAAGAATAGGTCATTTATTATTATTTTATTTAAAGAAGAGTTAAAAGTGTTAAATTCAAATTTTATTAGCTAAACCATTTTTAATATAAGGTTATACAAAATATAAATTCGCTTATAAATAGTAATTATAAAGATAATAATATTTATTAATAATGTTATTTTATTTATAATTTTTATACACTAAAAAAGTTAATTTATTTATGACACAATGATGATGCAGTAATTATATTATTAATGAAATATTAAAATAATTTATATTATAAATATCGAAATAATTATAAACTGAGACATTTGATAAATTTAACTAATTTTATAGGTTAGTATTGCATGTTATGGTTGATTGGATACATTGTTTTCGAAATGATAAGGTTGTTATGACTATCACAAAATCAAACTACCAAATAGTGTCAAAATTGACATAAAATAACTTTTAAAAGACATACTATATTATTGGTTGATATAATATTCCTAAAAATCATAGGTCCAAAAAAATGGCTTAAATAATATTATATATTTCATTAATGAACCACCTTAGGTTCTCTTGGATGTTTAGAGTATGTTTATAATGTATATAGTGTAAGAATACAAGAAGACACAGCAAAAGATAAACTATTTAATTAAGAGTTAAATCTAAACGATAAGATAAAACAGTTACCTAAACTTGTCTAAAACCTATTGGATGAGGGTATTTCGACCCATAACAAAATATTTCTTGAAATAAATTCACTTGGAGCCATTATAAACTGTATATGATTGTATAATAAATTAATAATTTAATCTTTCCTAAAGAGCCCCTTCTCCCCCTTATAAAAATCCATCACTTCAAACTCATTCCTCACACCTCTCAAACCCCTTGTCTCATCTAAACCTATCTAAATAATCTCTCAAGAGCCCTATCCTCCTCCTAGAATTCTTACCTTAGGTATAATGCACCTCAAGAAGTCCTTTTGGTTCAAACCAAAGGGAGTTACCCGGATTAAAGGTAACTGTTTCTCTTAAATTCTTTTCTTTTATTTTACTTCTCAAACACCGAAAATCATTTTATTCCTTTATTTTATAAAAACAATAGTATACTCAATATTCTAAGATGTTTTATGGGAATTAATATAACTACACATACACACACCACCATCTAATGGGTAAAAAACATATCGTTTCTCTGGATGGAAAACTAACGCCTCATGAAACGATGATTGTTCAATTATCTCCCACCGCCTCTGATGGTGGCCAAAAAGATGGAACATTGTTTATATATGATATATATTATGCTTATTTTTTCTTTATTATTAGTTATTTTTTCAATAATAGCATACCATTATGGTTTCCATTATGAGTAAACGCGATAATTTCATTTGAGGAAGTGTGGACTACTGCCCCATCAAAGTGATATGACTCGTTCATGACATACATGTGACTTATAAAGGATGGAGTTAATGAAATTATATATTATATTTTACTGGAATTATAATATAACTATGTATCATTAAGTATTAATTATTTTAAAATATTAAATTGATATGAAAGTAGCATTCATGCGTATGTACAACTTACCATCTCCTTGAACAATGCATTTCATTTCTTATCTCCAAATGTTATGTACTATTATAAATACATATATATACTATATATATAAGATATATAAATCATGAATATCATTCTGGATATAAAGTACTTTGGGCCACATGGACAACATGTAATAATAAGAATTTTACTTTTGACCCAAGTACCAAATATCAACAAAACGATCATTATTAACTTAAATGATTTCATAATGTTTTTAATGTACTAATAATTGATACAAAATGAATACTAAATTTAAAAAATGTTCTGAATCAAGTATAAAATAACTTTATTTTTTTATTTATGAGATTAAATAATGAACGTGTAATGTCAGACACAAGGTAATGGTTAATTTCACAATCTCTTTATTATCCAAGATTGTTGTTACGTAAGTATCTTCTAGGAAATATTTCTTATCCATGTCCATGTTTTTTAAAAGAGTTTTTGATGGGATTATTTTAAGGGAATTTTTACTAAAACATCAGTTTAAATGTTTTAATAATTTATTCTTCTAATCCTTCCTCATTAATGTCCTTGTTTTCAAAATGGTTTTAAGGATTTATTTATATGGACAGGAATGTTTTAAAATGTTAATTCCTTCTGAAAGTTTCAAAGTGGTATGGGACACTTTGATTCCAAACTATCATTTAAATGACTACCTTTATAAATTATGTGACTTCGAATTGATTTTATTAAAAGGGTATATTTCATTCAATGATTTTTACTGATCTTTTTCAACTATTTCAACAACCTTTACGGTGTAATATTCTAGATCGAGGTTGTTTTATTAGGATAGAAATCTTCCATATTGTATTGATGGTTTTGTGAAATTTTTGACTGTGGACGTGTTAATTTTATACCATTCATGGTTTATGGATGAAGTATTGAAATTTAGTAGGATTTTTTTAATACGATTGTTTTTGTTATGTTTAAACCTTTACATATGAGAAATACATTTGACTTAGTACGTGATGGGTGGATCCCGCTATAGTTCCTCGATGCATAGGTAGGTCACATGAGACAAACTAGTGTCTTGGAACAAGGCCTTGAAAATATCTTATTTGTAGTCTTGGAACAAGGTGTTGACAATGTGGTTATGAATTATATCATTATGCATTCCGTCATTATGAAATTGTCTATGAATATTGCATGTGATTTTTTGACTAGTAGAATATCCCTGTGAAAAAGTAAATGGAATTAATTGATTTATCTTTTCCGTATTATGCTGATGTTTAAGTTTAAAAGCCTTTTGTTTTAGTTTTATACATTGCATTAAATGCTTATGCATATTTGTGAAATTTTACGCTCTATTGTTATCTTTACTGAGCATTTGAGCTCACCCCTTTCTTTTGTTTTATATTCCAAGAATTCCAAGAAGAGTATTATGATTGATAAGAAGGGTTAAGCTAGGGGATTAATGGTATTTTTAAAGGATCAATTATGTTGTGTTTTATTTTATAATGTGTAATGTAACATTCATTTTTTTAATCTATTTTCTATGATTTTTAAACTAATCGTTCTATAGGGACTTGATTCCTTATAATCATGCCAATGTACTAAAATAATGCACCAACTCGGGGCTTCTGGGGTCGGGGTGTTACAATAAAAACTATAGTTTATTTTTTTCTTCAATGTGTAAAAATATACCTACGTGTTTGTGCTATAATTTATTGATTGGGATATCTTTTTTATTGAAGATAGTATTATACGTTTCATAGAAAATATCTTCTGTACTGAAATCAAGTATTATTATTATATTTTATATGAATAATTTCTCTTGTAAGTTATCTATATTGGAGAAAATTTTATTTATGAAGTAACAATTTTAATTTTATATATTTTTATATGGATTCAAATATTACTATTTTAAAGAATAATATTTATAAGATCTATATTAGTTAATTTTCAAATGTAATATTTTTTCAAGTAGCTTTATCATGATTATTTCATGAATTTATCTTTCGAATGAAGGGAGGAAATGAAAAAAACCTATTTTCTTAGTTATGTTCATGGATTTTCTAACTCAATTAATTTATAAATATTATATTAATATTATATATTCATAGAATAAAAAATAAATATAATAATGAAAAATTATATAATTTCAATCATTTGATCAAAAGATTTAGAATTTTATAGAAACATATTTATTTCTGATGTTTGAAATTTTCTTAGGTCATTCGACAAATAAAAAATTATTATATTATTTATACAATTTAAAATCAATAATAAAAATAACATAATTCTAAATATTAAATTTTTTTATATTGAATACCAAGATACAACTATAAATCTACTAAAAACAATACTTAAGAGAAATATCTATTCTATATATTGGAATCAATCATTTAACATTTACTAATATAAATTGTGTAAAAACTATTTTTAAAATTATATATTTATTTATTTATTTATGTATGTATATAATTTTATACCTAGTTTAGGGGTGAAGTGTTTATAAATACTCAAGATAATAATCCTTATAATTAACTTTTTGTATCTTATAGTCATCACATGTCTTCTTGTTTCACTTCATTATGAGATCCCTTGGAAAACAATTAGATATAAAATCACTATACTAGTATTTAGTGTTTGTGGAACGTATGAGGGGAAGTACTTTTATCCTTAAACCACTATAATAAAATCATATGTCATACACCATTATATTATATTATTATTTCTAAATATTTAACATAAATGACAAAAGACAATGTAAATTATTATGAAGAAGTCAATTTACCACTTCCTAAGTCAACATATTATTATTCTCGGAAAATAGTTATTATTATAGAATAAATGTTGAGATATTTTTTATTTGTATTTAATGTTTGATGATATTTTTTTACTATAATGGATAACCCTAAAAAGCAATTTTAATAGTAAGAACACCTTATTTCAAAGGTGGAAGTTATGTTTAATGGAAATATTAAATGATAATATACTAGAATAATCCTGGATTGAACATTTAAAAAATGAAGGTAAATCAAATAAACAACATTGTAATGAACATTAATTATTGATTACAGGTCATGATATTTATTTTAATCTAAATTATGAAGTAATAAATGTCATCATTTGTGTATTATGACTTGATGATTCTAATAATGTCTTTCATTTTTTCATTTCTTATAATATATAGGAAATAATTACTATTTCATATAATTGAATAGTTAATGTGAGTTAGTTAAGTAACAATAATACAAAATTACGGTTAGGAAACATGAAAATATTTGATGGAGAAGGTATAACACAGATGAATGATAGATTAAATGAGATAGAAAACAATGTTACAAATTTGGGATCTACATTACCAAAATTTATAACACACATTAAATGTTCTTATAGTTATATCTATTATATAATGTGGAATATCATGTAAAATCAAAGATTCCACCCAATTCAAAGATCCAAATATGATGAATCATTGAAAATAAATGTGGTATGAAGCTGAAATGTAAGAAAATGATGGTGATAAAATGTTAATAATATTATATATTTCTACTATGAATTTCATTTATTTAAAGGCTGATAAAAATGTTAAGAATTTATAAATCATATACCGAAGAAGAAAAAAGTTGTGTATATTCAGTGGTTAAAATTACCCAATATTCTAGTTGAATAAAAACATTTATAGGACTATATATTGATTATGTTTATTATTAGATGTGTTCAAGAAGAATGATGGAAATATAATGGAGGTTATATTCAATGAATATAAGAAATTTAGGAATATTAGACTCAAAATCCTTCAAAATAATTATATAATAAAATTGAAAAATATTTTATTTCACATTTTGGATTTCATTAAAAATGGAAAAATGATATGGAATGGATTCTAGTAATAGTTAATAGGATTATTATGATGAATCTAATTCTGAATTTTATTTATCAAATTAATAATATAATACGTGTTTTATGAATAAAATAAAATAGGTACAATAATTTTTCTCACTAATATTTGAATATGAAAGTTTCCTTTTTATGAGTTTAATGTTTATTATTCAATTACTGAAGATAAATAAGATAATTTAATGAAGAAACATAAATCTCAAAATCTATGTAATTATTTTTTCTAGTCAAGTTATTGAATTCAATTATATATTTGAAAATGCTAAATTATATTACTCTATGAATGATATTATAATAAATGAAATGTTATCTAATGTGTATAAATTTAAATTGGATAATAGTATTTCTAATCTAGGGGTAGAAATATTAATAAATTATTTTTATTTAATGGTACAGTAAAAGAATAAATGAATATGAAGTGATGTCCAAAATCCAAATATTTTTTTATTTTTTTATAGATGAATTGTGAATAAAATTAACAATATTATTTATTTTCAGTGGAATATTTTTTATAAAATATTTTAATGGAATTATTTAAAATTTTATAAATTTTGTGGTATTAATAATTATTATATTTCTAAAAATATATTAATTTTTAAAGAGGTAATTTTCTTCACTAATAATTTGAAATTATTACTTATGTAAGTTGTTTATAACAATGTTCACCACAAAATTTGATTATTATAGAAACACGTATCTATTTTATATATTATTACTGAATAAACCTCCAAAATATTTATACTAAATGGTATAGTGATAGTTGATTATCAAGAAATATTATTGGAGATTTCTCAACATTCAATTACGTATTAAAAATTTAATGATAGTCATGTCACATTTTGAGATAATGAAAGTGGAAAGATCATTATATTTGGATCTATTTTATATAAAGATTATATTATCATTAACAAAGTTCACTATACTGATGTAATAATTCAATATCTAGAATGTATCTATTATCATTCTGATCATAGTTATTAGTTGATCATTTAAAAATTATTATTATACATATAAATCAAGTATTATAATTCAATGAACCTAGAACTAAAATTTTCTATACATTAGAATTTTATTTTTTTATAGAAAAAAATATATGTTTCGAATAAAAAAATAAATTAATATAGAATTCAGAATATAAGACTTTGACATTATAGTTTTTATTTTAGGGTAACTCATTTATGAATAATTATATTTCTAATTTTCCTTTATTAATGTTTCAGGAAAAGATTTTATGTGATGTATGGAAACTGAGATGGGAACAAATACTATTTTAAATCAATCAATGTTTTTTCAACATCTAGTATTTTTTGAATATATCCACTTTATTTTTCTAGACTGTTAGGAATGGAAATAATATGTGGAAAATATTTTTTGTTGATTATTCTTCTAGTTTTACGAGGTTTTACATTTTAGGTATTAATAGTGAATATTCTGCTTCATTCATGAATTTCTATATACAATTTTAGAATAAGAAGTATGAAAATATTATTTTCCCAATATGTGACCATATTGGGGAATTTGAAATCAAATTTTTCAATTCATTTTGTTTAAATACTAGTATTTAGAATTAATTCATTACCTCTTAATCACCTCAAAAAAGTGGAGTTTTGGAATGGATGAATATAAATAAGTAAGAAATTACATGATCCATGTATTATGAATATAGGTTCCCTACATATATTTTGGATAAATCTATTAACGTGGCCTATTATATTATTAACATAGTTCTAATAAGTAACATTTTAATGAAATCACTCTATGAGAGAAAAAATAAAAAAAAATTATGGTTCGATAAGAATGGTTTATATATTAAATGCCTATTAAAATAATTAAAAAAATTATCCAAATACAGATGAATAAATATTTATTTATTATTATGCTACCTCTGATGTCTGTAGAGTTTTTACCAAAAATTAACGAATTGTTGAATAATTAATTCATGTGATGTTTGATGAAAGTAATATAATTGATCAAAATAAAATGTACATTCATACCATTCATGATTTCATGAATAACCTCAAACCTGATAGTACTATTAACAATAAAAAATTAAAATGATATACACACAAAAAAATTATATAAAGTTATAATTTCATGAAACTGAGATAATATTTTCTAGAAAACCTAAAACAATAAAATATTATCCCCCCTAAAAATTTATTTTTGGTCTCGATAAAGGTGTTATAAATAAATTATATGCTAGAAATATTTTTGAGATTCCTTATTTCAATTCATTATATAATCGAAAAACATAAAAAAATCATTAAATGATTAAAATTGGGTTATAGATATATATGAATAGGTAAAACTTTTTATGAGAAAAATCTTGATAATTAATCGATAGAACCATTTATTATCATTTTATATTTACTAAAATTTGTAAATAAACTATATATTTTATCATGGAGTGGTAATTACGAATAAGTAATGATTTGTGATTAATTGATAAAATCAATATGAAGGTGTAGATTATAAATAAACATTAACCCATATAGTCAGATTATAATTCATTATAAATATCTAAGCATGTACATCACAAATGAATTTTAAGAATGTGTAAATTGATGTTAATTCTACTTTCATAAATGGTATTATTTTAAAGGAATATTATGTTTAACAAACTCTTAGTATTAAAAATGAACTATTTCCAAAATATTTTAATATATAAGATTTATTCATATAGTCTCAAAAAGGAACCTATATCTTTGTTTAAGTGGTTAAATTATTTAAATTTATTATATATTTTTCTATATTATTGGTAGGTCATATATAGTTTATGAAAATGTCATACATAGATATTTCTCTAGATCAATTATATATTGATGATGTAATTTTTGAATTTACAAACAAAAAAATTATGTAATGAATTTTCTAAACTCATGACTGATGAGCATTAATTATTCATAATTGATGAGTTACAATTCATTAATATTTTTAATGTCTTACAGAAATACTATGAGATTTTTTTAAATCAATGAATTTATATACATTACATAGTTAAAAAATTTCGACATGAAACTAAAAAATCATAGGATACTCTAATGAGTTCTAATATGAAACTTGATATTGATATAGATAGTTGAATAGTTGATAAAAAGTTATATAGTGTAATTATTGAGAGCTTGTATTGTCAAAATGAATGTATAATAAACATAATGTTTTTTCTTTATAATATATTTCATAAAACAAATTTTAATATCATAATAAAGATATAAATTTATTTTTGTAAATAAAATGGTTAAATTTATCTTTCCATACTATTTCCAAAAAACATAAGGATTTTATCTACTCTCAATGCCCATTTTGTACATTGGATGACACAGACTATTTAAGAAGATTACCCTGAGAAAACTCAACATGTTGGGAAGATCATTAAATTCGTGGTCTAGTAAAAAAAATATTCATTTTCATTATCTACTTCTAATATTGAATATATTCAACTGGTAGTAGTTTTTCTCAATTGTTGTGGGTGAAATACAAATTGAGTCATTTGGTTTTAATTTCTAACACATACCAATCAAATTTTATAACATATGTGTCATAAAAATTTGAAAACAATCAATAACTAGTTCTTGGAATAAGAATATTGAATTAAATTACCATTACATTGCAGATAAAAATAAAAAGGTTACAATTATTCTTAATTTATTAATACTAAACATATGGTAGAATATATATTCACTAATCTCATCACATATAATCATTTTGATTTTTTTTATGTGTATTAACCCATGTTTTAATATGAGTTAGGTAACATTTTATTTTTAGTTTGTATCCTCCATTTTGACCTAAAAAATGTGAATAATCACTTATATATGGAATTAAGGGTGTCTATGACATGTTCAGATCCCGAGCTCAGAGTTATGGATGAAAAGGGGTAGGTGCATCGCTTAACCGAAACATTTACTAGAGGGTTCATAGGTTAGAAAAAAACTCAAGGTACAACATAGATATATAAAGGAGATCACACAGGCATCACTTGGTTAGAAAAAACAATCCCCCTAGTCATGTGGGTCCACAGTCTATGGATAGTAGATGACACAAAGTTAGTGTATGGTTTGGCCAACCATATAGCCAAATTGTATGCCCTTTTATAATTGGTCAAAATGACCATTTACCCTCCATCCATTTTAAGAAAACCCTCTCTTTTATATATTCCTCTACCAGACAATATTCTTCATCTCCTCTCATTGTAATTCTCTACACATAACATAGGCATTTAAGAAAATCCTCAATTCCACCTCTCATTGTTACAATGGCTATCACATTGAATCTCCATTAGTAATAACTTCAATTAAATTACTTCATGTATGGTTCTTTCTTCCCATTTTTGGAATTATATTGGTGAAATAAAATATACCATATTTCTTTGGTACTCATATATTGTTCAATTTTCAGCTGATTTAGACTGATCCAAGGGTTTATACTGGATGAGTTTTATACCATAGGAATATGGTAGGTGTTCTATAATTTTTACATAATTTTTTTATATCTATTTAACTATTTATATTGTTCCACAACTTTAACCACTAGGTACTTTCTTATAATTTAAAAACCAAGGCCTAAATTATATATTTCGGCTAGTTTTTCTCTCCCTTGTAGCATGTAATAATGGTTGTAGGTTGTCAACCTCAAACTTAACCATCCTTGAGGTGAGTTACTATATCTTCCCTGTTTTATAACCACCCCTTTGGTGTGTGACCTTGTCACCCATTAGTGGGATTCTAGATTAATTTTACCTGAGTTATTTGGATTAGATCGTACTTCATTTTTAATGTTATTAAATACTATTAAAATGGTAACCTGGTTTGTTTCAAATAGAAAAGTGGAATAAGGTGTATGTTCTCTTGGATTATGCCTCATTGTAATGATAATCTCAATTAGGTATGGACACCATCATAGCCCATGTCATTTAATATTACATTATTAATGATGGAAATATTAGTATGGAACAAAATTATGATATCTAATTTATATATATATTCTTTCTTTCCTTTCTATAATAATTTTAATTGGATATTTATTGATTGAATATGATATCCATGATGAATATTGGTTTTTATATTTTCATGATAGGAATTACATTTAAAATATATAAAGGAAAAAAAGTGCTTCGTGACACGAAAATAAAAATGTGATGAATCTGCGATTAAATATTGTATCAAAAAATATCAATATTTCACATTAATTATTGTTTCGCATTACATTTGATGATGAAGGAATGTTTTGGATGTTTGGAAATGATAAACCAAAACTAATTGAGGTTTTCAAGGCTATAAATACATTCTCCACATCATGTATCATTGTCATTATGTGTATACTATACAATTCATGATCTTAATATTAGATGTGAAGTTTAAACTCAAAGAAAATTTAGAAAATTCTTTTCATGCTATGAACAGATGTTTCACATCATAAAACTCATCTAGAATACCATGAAATAAGATTTTGACATATCTATTCGGTAAAACCCAAGAGGTATGAATAAAAATGGAAATATAATGCATAGTATGACCTAGAAATACCTAGAAAGTAATATAGGGTTATATATAAGGGGTTCCTTACAAATTAATGAGATCAATTTGAGGAATAATTGTTTGACCATGCAGAGTTTTCCACTAGGGTTCTTATCCACCCTAAATTGGTATTTTCTTTCTTCATTGTTATTATCTATTTTTTATGATGGATTATTTACAGTTTAATTCCATTATATTATATAAATTCATTTTTTATTATTTTATCTTATATCCTTTTCAGTTAATTTATCATTGGATATCACCCGATGATGATTGGATAAACCTATAGAGGAGATTAATCCACCAAATCCTGTGAATACATTTCTTTTCAATAATACCTTGTGAAATTATTTTATCCAATTTATATATTTAATAAATTTATGCTAATCATATTCATTTTTAATTCATGGACCAAGATTTTTAAGTAGTAGATGAATCCCAACATGGAAAAGGTGAATAATAAATAACCACTGAATTGGATTCATCACCTTTTTGGATCTAATCCTATTAAATCATGGTATTCTAATTTACATGACCATGTTTTATTAGACTTATACAGTATATTAAAAGGAATTTACCATTTATTCAATAGATAAATTTGAAATATTGTACAACCAATTAGTATTAATTTATTACACGTACAATCATGATTTCATTGAAGAATAAAAATCCCATGGAAACCAATTCCCATCTCTTCTACTTTTAAATTTGATTTCATTTTTTATAGAAGTTATATAATCAGTATAATAAAAAAATTGAAATTAGGATGAACTATAAATTTAATGATTGTTATCATTACTGCATTCCTCTTTCAATGTGGGATCGACCCTAGAATGCTACTATGCTACAAATTTGTAGCTAGGGTATATTTGGAAAAATATTAATATATAATTTTATTCTATTATAGGATTTAATAAATTATTTTACCCTCATAAAATTATTATGATGGCTTGTAACCTATATAATTGTTGTACGTAATTAACTAGGGGATCATGTTTTGTAACTTAGTACCCCTATGTATGATTACTTATTGTATGGAAATAACTGGGGGATTTATGTATAGCAGTTATGACCCCTAGGTATGATTATTTATGATATGGAACCAATGAGGAAGTGAGAGGTATAGAATTTATGGATTTTATATACATTTACATATCTAGATATAGGTTTCCTTGGTTATATTCTTTGCAACCGAGACCATATAGGTTAGATATTTTTTTGACCATACAAAGCGATTGGATCCTTTTTCTTGATGTGGTCTGACGAGTTATTACCTTGGGACATGGCCCAAGTAGGTCTATTAATTTTTTCATATCTGTTTTATTCCATTCTATTTATTAAATTCTATTGATACTCTATATATATATATGTGTGTGTGTGTGTGTGTTTTCTCATTTGTTATATCAAACTCTATTTAAATATTATTTTCAAGGGCCTGTAATTTTTTTATACACCTTATATATTACCTATTAAAATAGCATACCCTTATAGATTATATGAATATGATGGATTTGTTATATATATTTTTTGGTGGTAGAAAATGAGTATATATTACACCCTATTTAAGTTGTTGTTTGGTTCATAGAATGAAATTATTTATGTGGGTAAGGGAAGGGGAATGAACCCGGTTTCCAATGCATGATTGATTGATTCATGGGAGCGGGAATCACATTACAAAGTTATGGCTCGTGATGATATATAGAGAGGGTATTTTTTTCATTTTTGTTATTTTGATATACCTCAATGTATTTATTCCTACTTCCATGTTTCCCATTAATCATTACTTATGGACATGAAATTACATCATTTTGTATATGTCACTATATGTTTCTACTGATGGATTATTTACTATTATCATTTAGGTGTTTGGGTTCAATTATAATGGTTGACATTAATTATGGTTCAATTATCAACCATTTATAACAATATTTTTTACTCTGATTATTAGGCTATAGTCTCACCATTATACTTCCTTAGACCCTCATAGCTAATTGATAGCCTCTACCATATGAAGAGGTAGTCTTAAAGCCTTGTGGAAAACTAGGTTCAATTACTTATGAGTATATTTTATTTGATACATTAAAAATTATTATTAGTGTCTTCTTTTCATTGTATTACTCATTTGGGATGGTAGAAAGAGTTTTAGGTCGTGTTAGAATTTGGTAATGTCTATCTTGCATCGGTGTAGCTATCCCATATATGGGGAAAATCCAAATTACATATGATGGAACTTGATTTTATCTTTTATTCATATTACAATTGTTTTGAATCCACCGTTGGATGATACACAAGATATTTGATGTCATTATAATTATTTTGGATCAAATTTAATACTTTTCCCATTATGGAGCGAACTCACAAATCATGAATCATTTTAGTCACCTTATATGATTAATATGCCATGCATTATGTCATTACATGTAGGTTACATTTCATGAGATCATGATACTTTTTATACGTTCCCCTGGTGATATATCTATTTTGAAACTAACATTTTAGTAAGAAAATGGGGATTGAATATTTTGTTGTTATTGTTTCGACATGAACCAAAATGTTTTTCTTATATAGGTTAATGATGGAACCATAACTAGTCAACTATCATATTTTTTATTTATCTTATTGAGTTGACATAAACTAACATGTCAGTTGATTTTGAATATATGAATGTAATTTTTAATATAATGAGGGAGTGTACCTCTATAATTTTGGAATGATTATTTGGAAAAGTCATATTGTACTATATGCTACAATCTAAAATTGAATGCTAAGTCTAGATATCAATAAATAAACCACCAATTGAAATTTATATTTCATGTACTTCTATATATTAAGAGTGGTTCGCTAATTAATCATCCTATTATATAAATAGGATAATCGATAAATAATCTAATATAATATGGTCTCTTTTTAAATAAGGATTCCAATTATATCTCAAAGGGTGTTTTCCTTTATAAATTTCAATTGAATATCCATAAATCATTCCCCTTATAGTGAAACAGTGATCTTGATCTAGTCCAAACCTTAGTTGCTGGAAGTAGGTAGTGTATCTCAGGTCATTTTTTATCATTCTAATCACCTATATCTAGATTTAAGAGAAGTAAAAGTGGTTTGACTCATATAAAGGAAGTGTTGTACCAATCATACTCATGTATTCATGGATATACCAATGTTAAATCCTATCCGACTCATGTAATTAGACATTTTAGTGTTTTTACACCATGATGTACTCGAGTCATACAATTGTAGTGTGGTGATGACCATTCTTTGTAGGGGGTGGTCCATGATACTCTAGTGTTAACTCTAATAGTTCCACATGTGGAACATCTTATTATTCCTTAAAAGGGTGATGATTCCAAATTTAGATAAGAATTTATATAGCTTATGAAAATAATATAGGGATCTCTATGAACTACCTCTTTAATAGAAGTTTTGATGTGTGGAATTCCGAAGAAACAACCACTAACTTTTTAATGGGATGGTGGACCCTAGGATGAAGTGAATTGGATATAGTCTATTCTAACTATCATATAAAACCCTGATACACCACTTTAGATGAAATATAATATTTGTACATATATCATTTGAGATTAATCTATGTGATGGTGGGATGTTATCACCTAGGCGGATCATCATCAGGATATGGACTAGGCTAGTTAAATTATAATCTTCTATGATAATGTTTTTTCGTTAAGACATTGAGTAGTGATCATGTTATGGAGTTCATGAACCTTCAGTAGGGTCTGATGACTATTATGGGCTACTCATCTTGTTTTATAGATATTCAATTCATTTTACCATTCTATATTGTTGTTGAACCACTGAATTCAAGATATTGTTTTTATGGGATCAGATATCATATTTATTTATAGGATAATGATTTCTAGTTGGATATCATGTCTGATATAATAAACCGGGATATTATTTCTGAACATAGTATTTAGGAAGATGGTTCTTTGGATCTGAGTGGTCTAGATTCTTGACTAAGTAGTGTATTGTCTGGGGGTAGGAAGCACTACATCAAGTCATTTTTTAGAGAAGTATAAGTCAAAGTTAATGTAATGGTGTATTTTTAGTCTATAATCCATACAAGAACCAGGGGTATGTGAATATTTAGGGTGAGAGGTCCCCAATTGAGTGATAATCAACTAGTAAGATGATCCATTTATAGTGTTTTTTATGAATATTTTTTCTAGTGGCTGGTGAGAGATGATCATCACTAACTCTTTGTCTAGGAATGAAATCACCATCTCCACAACATGAATGGAGCTAGACTGATAATTTCTAGTTAGGCCGATAGGGTGATCATGTATGGGAGACCCAAACACCTATTACGCTACGTTATAAAAGAGGGACTTCTCAAAGAATCCATGTTATATCTTAGGTCTAACGAATGGGCTAGGTTTGTGTAATTTAGTATTTTATGAGTGATAAGAGTATAAGAGATTCCATAGTTTGAGGTATAATATTTTCATAATATACCTTGTTATTTGTCATTTCTGACACATGGGATTTAAAATCATTTACGATTATAGCTATCATGGAAATCCTCATTCCTGAAGATTACTATTTATGTGGGGTGATAGTCATTGACTCAACAGTGGGCTTTCGATTAGAATGTATTTTTCTATATAATGAGTTTCCCATTGAGATGGGAAGAAATCATTATATGTTGAACTATCTATTCATCGAGATGTATATCTTTGACATTATTCTCGATAGGGAATGGTTAGTTCCATATCATGCCTATATGGATTTCAATCACACGAGGGTTTATATCACATAAAAAGAGGGTGGTACTTATATTCACAAGGTTGAATAGGGTGTCTATGTAGGTAGATCTAGACAAGGGAATTATGGGTTAAGTGGTGTGACAAACCATCTTGCTATCATTTACATGTAGGATCAATTAATACGTCATGAATCATTATTTCCTACAGTAGATCATTTCAGAGATTTCATCCTTAATGATTATTTTCCTCCCGAGCGAGAGCTAGAGATATCTATAGACTTGGATCTAGTAGTTACACTAGTTCCAAATCATATTTATAAGAGGTTCACTACTAAACTGTTGAAGATGAAGAGATATCTTGAGGAATTAGTAGCTAAGGGTTTTATACATCCAGTCACTTCTCCCTAGGGTAAATCAGTCCTTTTCAACATTAAGGTGGATGGAACCCTTAGGATTTTTGTGGATTACTGAGGATTTATTATCTTACACGGAAGAAGAAGTTTTATTTACATTGTATATATTAACACTTTGATAAACTATGAGGTGTTCAATATTTCAAAATGATTGATTTGTGGTGAGGATGTCACCATTTATATGTAAGACTTACAGAATAACCTCATACATCATTCTCTAGTTGGTGTAGTATTTATGGGGGTCTTGTAATACCATTTAGTTTGACAAACCTAGTAAACTATTTCATTGATATGGTGAATCATATTTTCACCCCATTTTTTGATTTTTTCTTGGAATCCATCATGAATGGAACCTGAGTGCATTATCATAATTAACACAACCATCCTAAACATCTTGAGATAATTTTTAATCCACTCGGAGAGAACCCTATTTATATTCAGCTCACAAAATTCCACTTTTGGATTAATAGTGTAAACTTCTTGGGTCACATCATCTTAGAGGCATGTGTATCAGTTGACCAAGAGAAGGTGAGATATGTATTTTTATAAGTTAATCCCATGAATATTTTTATCAAATAAAGTTTCATGGAACTAGATAGTTATTTAAGGTACTTTATTCCAGAGTTATCATGACTAGTAACACCTCTTAAGGGATTGAATAAAAATGGTGTGAATTTCATGTGGTCAGAAGCATGTGATACATCCTTTCAGAAGGTGTAAGTGAAAAGAACATGTACACCAATATTGATTCTTCCAGAGTTGGATTGATTATTTACATTTTATTATTAGACATCAATTATCGGGTGTGGAAAAGTTCTGATGAAGGAATATCGAGTCATGGCATATGATTCATGCAAGATGAGACCACATAAAACAAGTTATATGAATCGTGATCTAATGTTAGTATATTTGGATACTGTCTTTCGTTTTGAGAGGAATTTCCTTCTGGGAGATCATTTTTTTTGTATATGACCCAAAAAATCCTCATGAATATTTTCACATAGCATTTCTTAAACATTAAGAAGAGATGGTGGGTTAATTACTTGAAGTACTTCATTTTTTATATTGCCTATATACCTAGTAATATAAATGTTGTCAAAGATTCTTTGAGTTGGGGGACCCATAAATATGTAGTTTGAGAGGATAGTGATGTGTGGTTGCTGATGGCTCTATTTTCAAAGATTCCCTTGGGGTTTAAGGCCTGTCAGGTATATTCTATAATTTAATCATTATTAGTGATCTTTCACTTTTAGATATAGTTAAAATGATGAATTTATAGGATCAATGGTGCTTAGACATAAGGGATAGTGTTTATGAAATGGTTTCACCACCAAGATGATTTTTTAATGAGGAAGGAATCATTCACATGGAAGGATGTGTTAGGTTTCCATCAATATTCTCATAGGAGTTGATGCAACTGTATCATTTTAGGTGATGGAATAACACCAGAAATAATTAAGGCTCCTACAACTGTTTACCATTCCAATGCCGAAATGGGATGATTTCACTATGAAATTTGTGACTAGATTATTGAGATCCACCCGAGGTAGTATTGTATGAAGGGTGATCATTGATAGGCTCTTGAAGGTCACTTATTTCTTACCAAATCAGAGAGACCTTCTTAGTGTTTAGGCATGGGAGACTATATGACCATGATATTGTATCCCACAAGGGGTCCCTCATACTATCTTTTCTAATAGGGGTGATTATCTCATGTAATGTTTCTAGAAGGAGTTAGAGAGATATTTGGGTAGTCCGGTGCTACTAATAACACACATTTACCCTATGACCGATGTTTAGTCAGAGTGGACAATACAGGTACTAGAGCATAGTATCTAAGTATGTGTCCTTCATTTTAGTGGTTCTGGGGAAAAACAAAAACCCCTTTTAATGTTTTCCAAAAATAGCATATTATTGAAAATAATACAAATAGATCCCTATGAGGACTTATATGGTATTCTTTGTCGATTACCTTTAGGGATGGTTATTGGAAGGAAAGGTAGAACTACCTCAACCTCATCTCATTCTGGATATTTTCTCAGAGGTTTAGTGGATGAAGAAGTGAAGGTATATAATATTTTCAAGGAATATGTCATTCTCCTATCATCGCTTTCCAAAAAAAGAGTTCAATATGGTGAGTTATGTCTTCTTAAGTGTCTCACCTGGACCAAAGTGTCCATAAATTAGATGGCATGGGGTGATTTGACCATGATTTGCTAGAGATTTTGATGTTGTGGACAGAGTTGGGATGGTAACCTATCTATTGGAGTTACCTTGATGGTACCAAGCGATGGATGATTTATTCCATGTTTTATGGCTTCACCAGTACTATTCTGAACCATATCACATATTTTACCCTAATGACATTGATTTGGGGGTAGATGCTTCCTTTGAAGAAAATAACATCTGTATTATTGAATTTACCATGAAGGATCTCTAAGGATGGTCAGTTCTTCTTGTATAAGTGCTATGTAAGAATGCCTATGTTTTGGATAAGACATTGGAATGAGTGTTTTTCATACATGATCATCGCTCATAATTATTCTCAAATAATGTATTACCACCATTTTAAGGGAAACAAGGTGATGAATTTTTATAGGGGAGTACTATAAAAAATCGGGGTTTATTATATGTTGTGG
Organism: Viscum album; assembly: GCA_963277665.1. Lineage (NCBI taxonomy): Eukaryota > Viridiplantae > Streptophyta > Magnoliopsida > Santalales > Viscaceae > Viscum > Viscum album. The sequence goes on along the minus strand of OY728126.1, from coordinate 1,783,814,864 downwards.
AACCTTTCTATTTTACTTTGAATAATCGGTTTTATTCTTATAAATGTACTTAATCACTTAATGAATAATTGGGGGTGCCCAGTGATTTTCTATGCCCATGGAATTGATATACGGAAGAAAATGTGTAGGGGTACAAGTTTACCAAACCATTAATTGGCAGCTGCACAGTTTGGATAATCCATGTCGGGTGCTTCAAGGATCTATTTAGAGAAGTGCACGAGCAGAGAAAGGATAGAAGAACTATGCTCCCTAACTGTATGGGTCCACTATCCATGGGAAGTGGTATGCACATAGTTGGTGCATGGTTTGGCCAGCCATGTGGCCAAACCATTCACCCTTTAAAAATTAGGTGAAATTTCTATTTAGCCCAACATAAATTCTAAGAACCCATCTTCATTCATTCTTCCTCTACCAAAAAGAATCCCCCCCCTACATCCCATTGATGTTATCTACACCTAAAATAAGATTTTAAGAAACTACTATATCCGGCCTCTGTTTTTAATGTCTTCTTTCATCTTGGTTTAACATTCTTAATATACACTAGTTCAAAAAACGTTTACCATGTCAGTGTTGCCTACATTGGTTATATATAACCAATGTGAAAAGTTATAAAAATTGTTTTATAACATCTGTAATTTTTAAACCAATGTGATAAATGTAGAGAATCAATTTATCACTTGGTTTATTTTATAACCGGCATGGTAAATCAAATCGGTGTGATTTATCGTGATGGATATAAAATAAACAATGTGATAAATGAAATCATGCCCAGTTATCACATCGGTTATAAAATAACTGAAATGATAAACATAACAAATAGTTTATCATGTCAGTTATTTAATAACTGGTGTGATAAACATTAAAAAAATAATTTATCATGTAAGTTATTAAATAACCGATGTGATTAATCTTTTAAATGATTTATTGCACTGTCACGACCCGTCCTCGGGGCCCGTGTTGTGACTACCCCAAGCCCGCCTTCCATAGGCCAGGGGCTGGCAACTAGCACCAAGGCGTAAATCCCAACAAAAGGGAAGGCATTGCCTTTGAAAAGTAAACCAGCACCACAGAGTAAGCAAGCGGAAAAGTAAACACTAAGTAATACTGTAAAAAGCTGTGCTGGAAGTAAAAGGGCTGGAAATACAAGCCCAACTGTAAAGTACAACTGAAAGGGGAAAACAGCAACTGTAAAGAAAAGCCACAGCGTCGAGCCGTCCTCTGAAGGTCCCACCTGGAGGGTGGGTACAGATAGCCTCCACAGCTCCTCGGTCCAGCCGTCCGCTCCGAGCACGTCCCGCCCAGTGGTCCACCTTCAGGTATCGTCCTGCTCCACACGCCTCCACCACGGTCAGTGTTGTCCGTCGTCTGCAACCAACACCACGAAGTGCGGCCATAGCCCATGCAGGGGTGAGTATAAGCTACTCAGTAGGGACCCCAAGACCCCCGAAGGTCCCGCTGAAATCCACAAAGGATAATCCACAAAGGAAAGATACAATCACGAAGTAACATCTGACACGACTTAGGAATATGCCCATACATATACCTAAGTCATCAATTCCCGTTCGGCTCCAGCGTCCGAGCCCAAGCACAACCTAGTCCACACAGGAAAGCAAAACGTATACCCACACATGATAGCACAACACAATCCACAAGGAGAGTAAACAGTAAATCCATACAGGATTGCTCAACACAATCCACAAAGGTGAGTAAACAGTAAATCCACACAGGATTGCTCAACACAATCCACAAAGGAGAGTAAACAGTAAATCCACACAGGATTGCTCAACACAATCCACAAAGGAGAGTAAACAGTAAATCCACACAGGATTGCTCAACACAATCCATAAAGGAGAGTAAACAGTAAATCCACACAGGATAGCTCAACACAATCCACAAAGGAGAGGAAATAGAAGATTCAGCTCGAACAGGTATACTTCGTCGAAAAGGTGAAAGGGATGATCAGGTATGGATATTGAATCATCTACGCTGGGACCCACATAGGATACAAGACCAGCACGACTGGGACCCACATAGGATACAAGACCAGCCCAGCTAGGACCCATATAGGATACAAGACCAGCTGTCTTCATTGATTCAACTATACTGGGACCCACATAGGATACAAGACTAGTATTGAATCATCTAAGCTGGGACCCACATAGGATATAAGACCAGCACAGCTAGGACCCACATAGGATACAAGACCAGCTGTCTTCATTGATTCCACTATTCTGGGACCCACATAGGATACAAGACCAGTATTGAATCATCTAAGTTGGGACCCACATAGGATACAAGACCAGCACAGCTAGGACCCACATAGGATACAAGACCAGCTGTCTTCATTGATTCAACTATACTGCGACCCACATAGGATACAAGACCAGTATTGAATCATCTAAGCTGGGACCCACATAGGATACAAGACCAGCACAGCTAGGACCCACATAGGATACAAGAACAACTGTCTTCATTGATTCAACTATACTGGGACCCACATAGGATACAAGACCAGTATTGAATCATCTAAGCTGGGACCCACATATGATACAAGACCAGCACAGCTAGGACCCACATAGGATACAAGACCAGCTGTCTTCATCATCGCAGTCCACTGAGGATCTCTGCACAGTCGTCGCCGCAGTCCACTGAGGATCTGTGCACGGTCGTCATCGGAGTCCACGGAGGATCTCTGCACAGTCGTCGCCGCAGTCCACTGAGGATCTCTGCACCGTCGTCGCCGCAGTCCACTGAGGATCTCTGCACGGTCGTCGTCGTAGTCCACTGAGGATCTCTACACGGTTGTCGTCACAGTCCACTAAGGATCTCTGCACGGTCATCGCTGTCGAAGTAGCAGTTGCAGCCAGCACTAGGGTTCCCGCACACAGCAAGCTCGTTCGGGAGGGTCCGCTCCACGAGCCGACAGGCTGATACATCAACTGACACAAAGCCTGAAGTTGATGTATCCAAAAGTTCCGTATCGTCAACAGGAACACAACGTCGCAGACGGCGCGTCAATCGGACGCCCGGTCTGAGAGTTATTGGCTTTTTCGTCCCAGGGGCCCAGTTGGTTTTTAAGGCAAAACCAACCCGACCGTACTCCACCTGCGTCCAAACCTCGGGCGGAGTATGCCAAAAGTTCTGTCTCACAAAGAGGAACTCAACAAAGCTGACGGCACGTCAATCGGACGTCCGTAGCTCAAGATATGAACGTTTCCGCTCCGAGGGCCCGGTTGGTTTCATGTACGAACCAACCCGACCATACTCAAAGTATTCTGAAACCTTGAGTGCAATATACCGAAACGACCGTCTCGATCCAAGGATCGTGTTTCCACTGACGGCGGGTCGTTTGGAGGCCCGTAGCCCAAGATACGGCCATCTGAACGAAAATCGTCCGAAGACGGGGTCCGGGTCCGGGCTGACCCGGCCCGACCCCCCTGGGTCGACCAGACCCGGGTCCGACCCGGTTGGCCCGGCCCAGCTCGGCCGGCTCGGCTCGTCCGAGCGGCACGGGTGGGAGTCGCGGGCGCAGCCCCCCCGCAGTCGGGAGAGGAGCCGCGGCCCGCGTGCGGGCCGCGCGGGTTTTCAGCGGAAGCGGCGTACTGCCGCGTCCCGAGCGGCGAACCGGACCTGCGTGACGCGGGTCCGCTGGCCGCCGCTGCGGCTCAGCCGCGGCGACCTGTCCGGTGGTGCGCCATTGCGCCGCCGCCTCCGGCCGCCAGCGCCGCCGCGCCGGCGACCCGTGACGCCGCCGGCTTCCGCAGGCCGCCGGAGTCTCTCCGGTGGCCCATTTTCCTTCCCGTCTGCGCCGTTGTTCCTCCCGGGTTCCGTTCTTCACTGCGGGATCATCAAACATCCGTTGTGGCACGTTCCGTCATCGCCCGTCAAATTTGCAAAACACGAAGAATGGCGGAGGGTTGTCGGGCCGTGTTTGTTTGACCCGCACCCTCCGCGTTAGATAAAAACAACGGGACAAATTGTTCAACGCATGAACCGACAATTTTAATAAAATAAAATTGTTCATTTGAAACCAGTTCTTTAATTTTTAAAGAACGTTCACGGGAATATAAAGAGGTTTATTCCAAAATTATAAAATCCCTACCTCGTTGGCCGTCGCGCGTGAGCGTTCTTCGCGGAATTGCTCGTCGCGGAAGGTGGAGATCATCGCGTCGTCGCAGAAGGGCGTCGCGTCGTCGCAGAACATGGCGTTGAGTCGGCGAACTCAACGCACCATGAAACAACATATTTAATTTAATTAATTAAATCCGTGTTTTGGTAAAGAACCACGAAGGAGATAAAAAGGAAGGTCCGAGACTCTTACCTCAAGCAGCCGATCGAAGATCCGTTGCGGAGGAAGAGACGTCGCAGAAGAACGTTTTCGGCGTCGCGGATCACGGCGTCACGTCGTCGATTTTCGGGTTCGACGTTCTTCACATTCTTTGTGTTCTTCACGTTCTTCACGAAGGAGGAAAAAGATACAAGGATTCTGTCTCAACGAGTAATCCTCCAAAAGATTTTGGTTTGTCTTATTTTATTATTATGCCAACACATGAAAACGGGTAAGAAACGACCCATCAATTCGTTGAATTAATTCAACTAAAGAAACAGCCCATTTAATTCATGAAATAAACCGCCCAACTAAATGGTCTGTTAATATTTTATGAAACGCGTCAGTTGACATTCATAAAGACGGGTTTTCGCGGCTGCGTTTCTTAGCGGAAAGAAACGACGGGGCTCATGCAGGCCCCACCTCACAAATATCCTACCAAGAGGGTAGGATATTTCTGGATAGCATCCTATCCGGTTTAACTCAGTTCAAGCCATCATTAAGTTGCTTCAAGTGGCTTCCAAGTGGCTTAAGTGAAATAAAATAAAGTTGTCTCAAAATTATTTTATTTCTTAACTTTAAGCCCGAAAATTAAAAACCACACCCGAGCAAACGCAACTCCGGAAGAGGCGTTTCTAGGCAAATACCGGCACTGCGATTTCATCGGTGCCCTCAGAATTCGATTCTGGGCACCGGTTCAAAAGTTAGAAAAACCCGCTCGTCCGTTCACTGAACGTACCCGAGCCAAACTTCGGAAAATGATTCCGGGCACACTGGGCCTTGGAATCAGGTGCCGTCAGAAACTGCGCTCTTGTAAAATTTCAACGAAAATTAAGAAAAAAAATTTCCTTGAAATTTACGGGTCTTTACATGCACCCTGTATTCTGTCATTCTATTTTCATCAATCGGGAGACCTATGACTCTTCTCTCTCACCAGGAAAACCTAAAAACAATTATTCAATGTTGTTCCCTCCAAACTCATTTTTCCAACATCATTCATTATCTTCATTATCATAGGATCTATCAATTTGACTCAAAACACTTTAGTAAGCCTCATACGCCTCAGTTCCATTATTTATTTTTCGCAATTCCCTAAATTTATGTTTTGAGATATTATTTTTCTTTCATTATTCTTACTATCATTGTTAGTTTCACGGTGTTCTTTTTTACCATGCTATGTTCTTTTCTGGTAAAATAATCCACAAGAGTGATATCATGCATGTTCTATGATTTTTTTTTCTACCATGTGTGTTATATCGTGTGTGTGTGTGTGTACTTCCATGTGTATGCTACCATAAAATCATTATTGTGCATGTACTTCCCTATAACCTTACAACCAAAGAAGTTATTCAATACATTTTTTAACGATCAATAATTATATCATTCTTTAAATCTTAATTTTGGAAATGTATTCAAATTAAAATTTTGTTTGTATTCAATATTTTTCCCTTATATAATAACACTCCTTATTAAGTGTTAGAAAATAAACTAACTTACTCTACTATTATATTTAAATATTTACTTGGTTGGAAACAATAGATATAGAGGTGAATATAGGCATCATATTGAGCTTGGTAATCCTTTCTTATTATCTCTATGAAATACTGAATAAAAAAATTGAAGGTGAATGACTAAATATTTCTTATGTGGGTAGTCATTCAGTGATATAGATAAGTATATTTTCCCCTAATAATGATACCCCATTATGTCCTATACTATTTTTTACATCAATTTACATATTGAATATGAGTTTAGAGAAATGAAAGACATTAATAATTTATTATTTGTGGAAAAGAGTTCATAATATCATCGAATGAATGGGTTAGGTGATTTTAAATTCCTCATTAAGGATTATATAAAGATTTACATGGTTGTTGCCTTATTTTACACATAAGGATTCATATTTAGGAAGCTCATTGAGTTCTCCTTATAGATGTTAACCCGTTTATACTTGTTGTTTTAGATCAATATGGTGAATGTATACCTTTTTTAATATTTATACCTCAAATATCATATTTATGGATTGGGGAATTTGGTATCCAGTTTCACGAGGATGTATTCCTTGTGTACCTTAAGAAGAAAGGATCCAAGATGAATTTATAGTATTATGTCATAATCCCTATGAGAAAGATATGTAATCCTAAACGTATTTTCATATTATCCATCCAAACATTGATCTCTTCCATCAACATCAGTGATTTCATAAAAAAATTCTTGATGTTTTATTGTTTATGATAGAGGTAATAAATTATTACGAGAATTATTTATTGTTTTTAAATTCCTTAACTTCAACTTATTAGATGATAAAAACTTCTTGGGAGATCAATTAATTCTTTATAAAGGATTTACATTATAAATTAAACTTTCCTTTCAAACCCTTTGACAATTTTTAAAAGGTTTTTATCGTCATCATATAATAATTTCATGGGAAACTTTTCTATGAGATGACTAACTTTTCTATATTGATATAAATCGAGTAGAATCATTCCTTTGAATGATCCCCAATCCCTGATTACTAACACCTCAATTCCCAAATTTTTTTTCAAAATTGTTTTACTTTCAAATTATGTAAATATTTCATATAAATATGAACCTATAATATCAAATAATAATTTTTTTCTAAAATTACTTCCATACATATCTTTTTCAAATACGCATATGTTTGTTTTATATTTCAAAAAAATTACATTCAAAAAATTATATTTTTCATATAAATCTAAAATTGGATTAACTTAAAAAGATGTATAATTTGGATATTTTTTTATCATTAATAAAGAGTTGAATTTAGATTCTAGAACATCGAATGAGTAATGAATATGAGGAAGGTGTTGATGCCTTTTTGAAATTTTCTAAACGAAATGTTCCAAGAAATGGCATTATTTTCTATCTATGCTTAAAATGCTTGAATATGAAGAAGTTGAAAAGTAGAGATATCAATGATCATCTTATTTGTTATGGTTTTAATCTAAGTTACAACCCTTTTATTTGGAATGGTGAAACTAGACAAAATGTCAGATCTACTGAGGATGATTATTTGCAAGATGGTAACTCTAATGGTATTGATGAAATGATTCATGATAATGTAGCAGAACAAATTGAGATAGAACCAACAGTTATGCATCTATAAGGTGATGCTGAAAAATCATTATATCCTAGTTGTATGGATTTTACGGGTTTTTAGGCAGTGTTAATATTGATTAAACTGAAGGAATAACATGGATGGAGTGAAAAAAGTTTTATATAGATGCTAAAATTTTCGAAATAAATTATTACAAAAGACAAAGATCATCCAGATTCAGATTATAAGGTCAAGAAAATATTATGCTTGATGGGACAAGGATACATGAAAAACATGCATGTCTGAATGACTGTATGATATATAGGATGGAATATGATTTTTTGTGAGAGTGTCCTAAATGTGGGACATCATGGTATAATTTGAAAAAAAATAATTTGTGGATGTATATATTATAGAGATCCCTACCAAGGTATTTTGTTATATTCCTATAATTCATCATTTAAAACATTTATTTTCTAATTCACAAGATGAATAAAGGGTAAGATGGCATGCTGATGAGTGGATATTTGATGGAAAAATAAATCATCCATCAAATTTTCCACAATTGAGTAAAATTAATTAGAAATATCCTACATTCAGAAATTAAATTAGAAATTCCATACGTGGGTTTTGCACAGATGGAATGAATCCATATCAAACTCTCAGTAGCACACATAGTTCAAGGATTATTTTATTGGTAATTTACAACCTCTCTCCTAAAGTTTTTATGAAGTGAAAATATTTCATGTTTCATATAACGATCTCTGGTCTAAGTTAACCTAGAAATTATAATGAAGTTTTCTTATCACCAATGATTGATTATTTGAATATTTTATGGGAGGATGGTATTCGGGTATAATATTCTTATAAAATGGAATATTTTCAACTACATGCAGTGCTTATGTTCAAAATAAATGACTTCCTGGAGTATGGAAATTTATCTGGATACAGTGTTAAGGGGAATAAAGCATGTCCAATTTGTGAAAAATAGACTTCATATTATAAATTTCATCATGGGAGGAAAACAATATACACGGTTCAACGAATTTTCTATGGATCACCCTTGTAGAACAATAAAAGAGGCATTCAATGGCTCACCAGAATTTGTTATTTCTCCAAAACCATTATCCCCAGATGTTTATTTTGAGAGGGTGAAAAACCGTGATGTGAAATTGGGAAAGGGACATAAATCTAGTAATGATAGACATATTAAGAAGAAAATGTCAATATTTTTTGAGCTACCATATTGGATATATCATGATGTAAAACATAATATTAATGTTATGCACGTGGAGAATAATATATGCGACAGTTTTTTTAGAGAATTGATAGATATTAAAGGTAAGACTAAATATAGGTTGAATGAAACATTAGAAAAACTATTTATGGGAAAAAATTTGGATTTATATCCCAATCATAATAGAAGATGAACATTTCTTCACCTAACATGTCATACATTATCCATGAGGGATAAAATTATATTTTTTCAGTGTCTTTATGATACCAAAGTGTGTCATGTTTATTCTTAAAATGTAAAAAAATTGACTCTTTGAATGATTTCATGTTGATAGGTATGAAAGCTCATGATTTTCACATCATGATTCAACATCTTCAACTAGTGGAATTGCATGGAATATTTCCCATCCGTGTCAGGAATACTATAATCAAGAATTCTTTGAACATTTTGGAAATTGATGAAAATTTGATACATTTTCAATTTGAAATGTATTATCCTCCATCCTTTTTTGATATAATAGTTCAATAAATGATTCTTATGGATCGAGAAATAAATATTTTTAGTCCTTTATATATTTTTTGGATGTATCCTTATGAATGGTATATGAAAATATTAAAGGGGAAAGTAATGAATCCATATTGACCTTAAGTCTCCATTAATGAAAAGTATACTTCAGAGGAGTTTGCGGAGTTTTTTATGGGATACTTGGTTATGGTAGATTACATATTTTTGCATGCATATTTCCATGAACAAGTTAATAGTGAGGGAAAGGGGATTCGTGGCTTGAAATTCAAATCATTGTCAGCTGAACAGATGAAGTTGGTACATTTATACATCTTGAATAACATAGGGGATGCACAATCGTATATCACATTGGATATTAATGAGTTGAAACAATGTCAACTAAAGAGAAAATAAATGTTGACTTTGAATTAGCACAATAAAATACTTTTACAATGGTTTAAAGGGACTTTTCTTGTTATATCAGGTGTATTAGAGACATTATGGTGGTTAGGGGGTGGTCCAAGTTTAAATGTGATAGCACGGTCCAGGAATGACATGAATGGTTATATATTTCATATGAAATCTTAGAACAATAGTTCAGAATAGTGGTGTATTGGTGGTTGTAGAAGCAACGCATTTTTCGAACACTAAAGAAAAAATCACAATTTATACATCAAGTGAATATTATGGAGCCATTGAAAAAAAATATGGTAGGTTTATTACATTAAAATCAATGTTCCTATATTTAACTACCAATGGTTTATCGATAAAAACCATGTCAGACATGATGAAATTGGAATGAAAGTTGCTAATCCTAATAGATAGGAAGACATGGCAGATTCATTTATAATCGAAACACATGAAAAATAGATTTTATATGTTGTTGATCAATCATATATGTAGTGGTATATTTATTTATAAGGAAAAAAAATATGTTGGTGAGGAACAACTTTATGAAGATGCTACTTTGTGTGATACCTCTAATTCTGTGGAATGATTGGCAGAAAATAATGATTAGCATGTTGAAGACATGATTTGTTTCATAAGGAATGATCATTGTGAAGGAATTTGGGAAAATAGTTTATTTTTACATTTCTAATATTATATGTAGCATATGTTTATTTATTGTTTACATATTTTATTTTCCTAAAATATTAGATATTTTATTTTTTTCTTTATTAATATGAGTATTAAAACAAATAATAATAAATTTTGTTTATTTTAATTTTTTTTAGTTTATTTCACTATGTTTACCATTACATAACTTATATATCTATTGATTTTTTTGAATGAAAATTACATTACCCTGTTTACCATGATTATCATTTTTACCATGTTTACCATAGTTTAGCTTTATATAACTTATATATTTATTGATTATGGTGAATGATAATTACGCTACCTTTCTTACCATGTTTTCTATATTTACCATGGTTTAACATGCTTACCGTATTTACCATGATTACTATTATGTAAATTAGTTCAGTTTTTTATTTTTTGTTTACATTAGTATTGTAATATTTGAATTTGTATATTTTTCAAGTAATGTTTTATTTTTTTATTTGATGTATAATGATAGATCATTCAGTTGGTCAACCACATGATTCTGTTGATGGGCATATTGATCATACCTCTAGGGAGGAACATTCCCATGCTCTGCTTGATATCCCCTAATCTTCCTCATTCTCTCCCATAACAATAAAGAAGATATCAAGAGTTGGCCAATGTGGCAGCGCACATTAAAAAAATTATAACTTGCACGTAGCTAGGTCCAGATGATAATCATTGATATTGATGAGAATGATATTCTTGGAGGTCCAAATGAAAATTATTTTAAGATTTTTGTGTCAACTCAGGGTAAAAGAAAAGTAATCATTTTGTATAATGATATGAGAAGTGCATACAAAGTGATAATATCTTAGTTGTGGGAGAAAATTTTGGTAATATCTTTTTCTATTTTATTCCCAATCTTTAAATTTTTTTAGTATAATATGTTTTTCTCTTCTTTATCAGATTAAATGTGGCATTCCTGACCATGGAGGAGTCAAATGGAATTTTTTATCGATTGCTGCTAGGAGACATAAGGATCTCAAATCAGCCCTCACATCTGATTTAATTTTTGGTCATAGGAATAACGAAAATTCATGTCACACACACACACACACACATATATATATATATCCTTTCATAGATAAAGACACATGGACAAAATTTTCTGAAAGTAGAAGAAAACAATATATTTTTGTAAGGGTAATGAAAAATTTTATACACTTTCATATATAAATGATCTTATTAATGGTTTTTTAATGATTTCTTATTCTTAATTTATATAAAACAAGGACATATCATCTTGTGATCCAATCTAAAAATATATAACCACATATTTTATCTCGGGGAGGGTATACATTATTATAAGAACAAATGATGGCAGAAAAATTACAAAAAACATAGAGTTGATTCTTCAATCTTTAGAGACGTTTCCCCTCCACCCCCTCCATCTAGACATGAAAAATGGAAGAGAGATGATATAGAAAAAAATGGGGAATATATTTTAGAATAATCGATAATAATAGCTGAGAGGATTGTAAGATATTTTTTTTCTTTATTTATGTTAATTCAATTCTTTATTTACATTGAATAATTACAGAAATGTTCAACTAATTAATACAGGATTATCTTGAGGAGCAGATCACGTAGGGGGTATTTACATCTATTGGGAGGGAAGATATTTTAACTGTAGCATTGGGAAATCCTGATCATCCAGTCATGTATGAGGATACCCAGCATTTGTATCAGTAAGAAAAGTGTTTCCACATTCTTCAACTTCTTCCATTGAGGGTGTTTATCAAAAAATTCCATAGAGGCTGAAGTTCATAATATTAATGTGACCATGGAGGAAAATATTAGAGCGTCGATATGGTCTATGTTGGTAGACATGAAAAGACAATTTCGGACATCAGCTCCCAATCCTCCATCTCCCCCGACAGACCCCATTATTTATCATCCACCTCCGCTACCAACTCCCACTCCCCCAGATTAGCCTAAGGACCCCATTTTTATCCTAATCCTCCGTCATAGCTTCCTACTTATTTTGAGTTGTATGTTGATGATCCTCACCATCATATAGTTCCATATGGGCTGGTATATTGTATAAGAGATAGAGCTCATCATCAATAGTTATAGGTAGAGCATCATAGGGTCACTATACATGATATTATAGATAGATCAGCTTGAGTACCATTAACTACAGATGAGGTGATGACAGTTGGACATAGAATCTTCCACTTTTTAGTTTGTCTATCCAGAATTTTGTGACTCATTATCATAGAGGTATGTATGTTATATCATTTAATGTATTTTTTATTAAAGTTTTTTTTTAACATTTTAAAACTAATATATTTTTATATTTATTTACAAGAATACTTAAATGGTAAATAAATATTGTATAAACAACAAAAAAGACAAATGACTATGACATTATATATGGATTCTAGTAGCCTTGACATATTGTCAAGCTATTCAAATTTGTTGGTGAATCATTATTTGTTTCCAATGGAAGCTCACATTTGTGGATGTGCAATAAACGTATGGATTGTCAAAAATGATATTGTGGAGCTTGTTACTAGAGGTATGTTGGGCATCAACGTGGTGCATATTTTTTTCATGTAAGTCTTAACACCTTTCCCTACGTTATATTTATTAAAAATATATAATTATGTCTGTTTTTTATTTGGTATCTTTATAACATTAGTTAGAATAATGAGAATATATATGTATATGTATTCATGGACCCGCATATTATTTCCCCTTAAGTATGTGCATTGGATGAAGAACAAAGAAAAATTTGTATTACTTAAATCTTTGAATAGAATATAATCACGTAGTGTTGGATGATGCCTTTTTGTGATAGGTATGAAACATATATCTAGAAAAGTTTTCATTTTCTTTTAACATAAAAGACCTCTAACCTTAAATTTTCTTTTAAATTTGTGATCATTAGATGTTAGATGTTTTTTATCCAAGGGATAAAACACTTTATTGGATGTGCTCTATCCATGGCATTGTGCAGGGAAGTTTTAGGAATATTATGGAAAAAACATTTCAAATTTTTAATAGTTTTTTATATTATAATGAATTTTAAACATATCCCATTCATATAATTTTCTAATAGGGGATGGTCCTACTTTCGAAAAAACACAAATAGAAAGAGTGACAAGATGAAATATGTAAAAGTAAAGGTAAATATCCATTTATAATTTGTATTTTTTGATATATTACATAAAAATGATATTTTTAATTGAAACTCATTTAAATATGATTTTCCTAATCAATAATAAGTCATAGAATTCGGATACAATATGTTAATATTTAGCTATGAAATAATTACAACTGTAACACTTTTGAAGATTAACCAGGTTAGATTTCCTTATATACCTTTCCAGAATATTTCATTTGATTTATACATTATACATGTTAACTACTTTCCTTTTAATTTATAGCAATTGTGTGACCCTCAAACCTATAGTTCATAAGATATCAAACACTTAAAATTGGAATGGACAAATTATTTTATAAGTTTGATTGGATATTATATTGTTTGTAGTGTAAAATGTAATTGTGTATATTGTAATTTTAATTGTGTATTTGGTAGTCTTTTTGGTTGGATTTAGGATTTTGTTCGTTGAAATTTTAAGGATTGAATGTTATAAATGTGAAAGTTTAATGTTTCTATGATTCTTCTTATTTTGGTCTACTTCTAATGCTTTTCTGGTATGGATTCTAGTCTAGTTTTGGTCTTATATTATTCTGGTTTCTACTTGTTTCTGGTCTACTTTGGTAGATCATAGTAATGGTTTCCCAGTTTTATTAAAAAATTAGTTTTTGCATTGGTGATTTTATAAATGATGTAATAAATGCATAGGATTGGTTTTTTACATCAGTTATTTAATAAACGACATATGAAATTCCCGAGGAATGGTTTTTTACGTTGGTTATTAAAAAACTGATATCATATATAATTTTTTCACGTCGGTTATTGTATATATGATGTGAAAAACGCTTCGCAGACTGGTTTTTATGTCTGTTATTTTATAAACAATGTAATAAAATCCTCGGGGTGGTTTATTTGTGGGTTATATCATAACCAATGTGATAAATTCATGGAGAGTGGTTTTTTATGTTAGTTATTTAATATCCAACATCGTATAAAAATTTCACATCTGTTATTGTATAGCCGATATGAAAAATTCTTCGAAGGAGAGATATGTTACATCAGTTATGTAATAACCGATGTAATAAATCAGTCTTCTAAAGCATTTTTAATGTCGGTTATTTAATAACTGACTTGAAAACACTTCGGAATTATGGTTTTTACATCAGTTTTAAAATAACCAACATAAATAACAATATTTATAACATCTCCTTTAATAATGTCGGCTAAATACAGATGTAAAAAATAATTAATATTTGACATAAAAAATGTTTTCATTACTAGTTATATTTATTCTAATTATATAAATTTGTGGACTATCATTCCATTTTTTATGTTATTTTGGTGAAATATAATATTCCCTATTTACTATGTATTTGTTTATTTTTTTTCATCTAGTTCAGACTTAATCTAGGTTCGATACTAGATGGGTGTTCTACCATAAGTTTTTTAGGTGGTCTATAAGTTTTCATGAAGGGGTTTTCATTAATCTATTTTAATATCTCCATTGTTCACGCACGAAAACCTTGTCATTTCTTCTAAATTAGATGAAAATCCATAAAATTAATTATTTCACCTATTTTGTGTCTCCTTTGTAGAAAATAATCATGGTTGGTGGTTTCAGCCTCATCTTAAACCACCCTTGAGGAAAAATCTTATATCTTACCTATGTTAGAACCACCCATTCCATATTTATTCTTTCCACCTATTGGCGGGGGACTAATTTAAGCTTAAATGGGTTAGTTAGGGAGAATAATACCCCATTTTAAATGTTATTAAAGAAAATTAAAATGATTAAATGGTTTGTTTCAAAAGGAAATGTGGAATGAGATGGATATTCTCTTAGATTTCCCACATAAAAGTAATAATTATAATTGGTAATAGTTGTTGGCATATCCCATACCGTTTTATATTACCTACTTAATTTTGTACATCATGGTATAAAACCAACTTCTTATGAAGGAATGGATCGTGTTGCATTATGGTATGCAACCAACTAGGGAATTGAGGTATGACCCTTATGACACATGGTGATAATTACTTATGGTATGTAATTGACTAGGGGATCAAATTATGGAACCAACAACCCATATATATGGTCATTTATGGTGTGACACAAATGATTAAGATAAAGGTATGACACCTTTAAATTCTATATACATTTATATCTCAAAATATATGTATCAATGGGTATATTCCATGGGACCTAGATCATGTTGGTCTGATATATTTTGAGAATACTAATAAATGAGATATTTAGTCTCAATAAGGTATCCTTGGTTATCCCATTTTGACATGTCCCATGTAGGCCTAGTACTCTTTTCTCATGTGGGGTTTGATGAGAACCTTATTACATACTATTGAAAAATTATATATATATATATATATATCAATATTCATCTATTATAAAATGATTTAGTTAAACCATACATTCATAGAATTTTCATTTTTTCTCTACAATACATGTTACCTATTACACTTGCACACAATTATATTTTATATGAAAAGTCTGGATTTTTTATAAACAATGTTTGTAGTTACGTACTAAGTATATCTCACACCCTATTTGGGCTTCCAATTGGTACCCAGAAAAACATTATAGACATGTGTTGGGAAAATGGGAAGCACCTAGTTTCTAATGTTTGATTTATTGTTGCATGGGATAAGGTAAGAAAAAAACCAAGCTATGGCTCGTGATGCAATCTAGAAATAATCATTAGGAATTTTTAGTTATTTTGATATTCCATTATGTATGTGTTCCCACTTCCATTTTCCATTTCTTTTTTTGAGACATTAAAAAACATCATTTTGTATAGTACTGGATGTTTCAATTGATTTCTTGTTATCTATTATTATTTGGATGTTTTATTTCCACATTTCATGGAGTCAGTTATAATGATTTTGTTTTTATCAATTTATTACCCAATTGAGTTACCTAGATTATCAAGGTGTTTTCTCCCCAATGTACAACATTAGACCCTCACTAGTAGTTGGAAGCCTCTAGTGTATGTGGATACATACATAAGGCCTTGTGTCCAATTTTTATTGGTTACATATGTGTGAATTGGGTGCATGATGTCACATATTGGCATCAATGGTTTCTTATTTTATCCGTACACTTTTGGGATAGTTGAAACAAGGCTAAAATGTGTCTGAATCTGGAAATGATCTTGTACCAAGGAGTAGCTATCCTAAAAGAATGGAAAATCCAAATTACCTATAATGGGAAATGATGTTCTAGTTTATACATGTTATAGTTGATTTGATTCCTTAGTTGGATAAGACAAATAATATATAATATTGTTTTTATTATGATGTAGGAATACATTTTTTCCTTGACATAGTAAGGAAATGAAGAATTGATCATGCATCATTTTGGTAACCATATAGGATTAATATGTCATGCGTTATTCTATTCCATGTGTGTTCCATTGGATAACTGAATGATACTTATTGAATGTTCCTTGAGTAACATATATCTATTTAGGGAATAACATTTATATAAGAAAAGAGGTATTGGATAATTAATTATTAATTTTTCTTTATAAAAATAAATTTTTTTTTCCTATATAGTTATATCGTATAACCTTGAAAAATAAATTATCATATGTTTTATTTATGTGGCTTTTATTAAATATACTGAAACACTAGATGATTTTGATCAATATAATTTCATTTTTAATATAAATAGCTAACGTGCCTTCCTAGATTGGGAGTAATGATTCATTTAGTCAAATCATCTTATAATATGTGTTATATTTTTCCACAAAATGTAATGGTATGGATATATTTAAATGAACTACAAATTTCAATTTATAAATAATGTACTTGTATAAATTGGTAGTGGTACTATATTTAACCAGTTTTTTATGTAAATTAATTAATTCATAAATCATAAAATATAGTACGGTGACCATTAAATAGGGTTGAATGTTATAATATAAATTTTCATTTCCTCTATAAAATTCTATTGAATATATATATAACTGGACACCTATAGTGAATCATGTTGCTTGACCTAGACTCGAACATAGTAGTGGGTTGTAGGAAGTGTCTCATGTGATGTTTATGATAATTATTATCACCTAGACCTATATTTAGAAGCTATAAGTGGGGTTTTATTCTTATATAGGAGGGGTTTTACCTATCATATTCTTATAACTTTGACATTGACATTGTTAAATCCTATCTAATGTATTTTTGTTGAATTTTCTCAGTGTTTCCCCATGAAATCGTCAACTCAAGAACTATGATAGGGGTGATGACCATATTCTCGAGGTGGTGATCCCTGAGCTACATGTGTGACCTCCATTAATTAAACCTATGGAACCTCCTTTTATTCCCATTCTGAATGACGATTCCTAGTTATGAGTGGAATTTCTTTAGATTATAAAAACAATGAATGGAGATTTGTGACTAGACTATTCTACGATTGAGTTCATGTGAGTGATTCAAAAACAACAACCAAATAGTTTTTTACAGGATAGTGGACCCCATGCTGTAGATCCATGGAGAGAGGACATTCTGACTACATTTGATCACCTTGAGAAAACTGTAGAGAGGAGACTTATTCATGATATGTATATACATCAAGATTCAACCATGGATCTATGGGATGTAATCACCTAGTAATATCTTAATTAAGGTACGGTATGTATTTTTTCTAGATAGTTTTCTATGACTAGTTTTCTCCAAATCCATTGTGGGATTATTGTTCTATGTAGCTCATGAACTCGTAGTAGGGTTAGATCTCTTTTATGGGTTACTCATCTCATTTTATAGGGATTCATTGCTTTTTTATATGTATAAATATGATGATCCATCAAAAAAATTTATGATTAAGTATAGTCTTGGGAATCCTATTCATTCACATGTCAATGTTTTCTATTTTTTTGATAACATTTTATATAGTAAAATAGGATCTTATTACTATGGATAATCGAAGAGAAGTTGTTGTTATATATTATATTATACTAGCTTCTTGACCGTAAAATATAATTTTTAGTGGTATAAAAAACTATTTTGATACCTCCACAAAGGAATTTACGAGTTACTATGCATGAAATAATAGTTTTTTTTCAGTCATCATTGTAGTAATTAGGGGCATGTGAAACCTCAGTGTGAGGGGTCCCCAATTGATTTTTGATCTGGTTGAAGGAGTTTCCATTTTATCTAGTTCTGAATTAACTTCAATCATATGTATAATGTGAGAGTATCATCATCAACTATTGATCTTGGAGTGGGATTAGTAGCTCCATGATTGGTTGGGTTCTAGAGTTTTTTAATCGAGTTAGTTGGGGATGTGGTCATGGTCGATAGAACCAGACACCAGTTATACAGCATCAGCCGAGTTGGCCTACATAAGGTAGTGTTGTTGTCTCTCAAGGATATGGAATGGGATAGATTCATTTACTTCCTCATGTTACGTGGGAGTAGAGTCCTAGACTTTCTATAGTTATAGGTATGATTTTAGTAGAATCCACTTTGGCACTAGTTATGTTTTAAATAGGTTATTTGAACTATTTTATTGCTATGGCTATCATGTAAATACTCATGCACCATATTTAGTATTTATTTGGGTGTATTAACCTAGAAAATACTTTTGGTATCCCATAATAGAGTATACTCATGTGTATGAACTTTGAATTAGAGGATATTGTTTTATGAGGAAGTTGTTCATCCATTAGATGTTTGGTTTAGAAATTATTCTCATAATAGACTGGTGAGATCCATATCATGACTACATGGATTTCAATAACTAGATAGTTTCTTTAAAAAACTTGATTGAGGTACACATATTTATAACGGTAAATGGGATGTCTATAAATGTAGACCTATACCAGCGCAACATCGGTTGAGTGGTGTGACGACCCATATTTCTAGCCTTTACATGGATTGTCAGAAAATAAGTTTGGTTGAATTCCCTCTTATATTAGATCATTATAATCATGTCTTATCTAATTTAATTTCTAGTCTAACTCTTTGGTGAGAGGTGGAGTTCTTAATAGATATGGATCCATAAGTTGCACTACTATCCATTCCTTCTTATATGATGGACAATACTAAGTTGTAGGAGATCAAGAGACCATTGGAGGAATTAGAAGCTAAGGATTTTATATGTCCCAACACTTGTCCTGGGGTTAATCAGTCTATTTACCCTAGATTTTTTATTGAACAATCAGGATTTGGGTAGATTATAAGAAGTAGAGTTAGATTATTATAAATGAAGGGTATCCTTCAGCTCATACAAATGATCACTTTAATTAGCTATAATGAGATTAGATTTTCACCATGATTTATTTGAGGTCAAGAAATCACCAGGTACATGTTATACCTATATACATACCTCCTATAATGTTTTATAGTATTCATGTTATCTATGAGTATCTAGTTATTCTATTTGGTCTCATAATCATGCTGGTAGTTCTCATGGCTCTATGGTATCCAGTTTTCCACTCATTATTTGATTCATTTGTGGTAATCCTCATAGATGAAATCTTGGTGTATTTTCATACTGATCACGGCCATGATAAATATCTTAAAAACATTTGAAATATAATGATAGATCATTGACTATAAACTATGATCACTAGATTCCAAATTTGGATTTATAAATTCAACTTTTTGTGTTACATCGTGACATAGGAAGGAGTATCAACTGACAAAAATATCGTGAGAGTTGTAGTTAGAGGGAGTATCCCAAGGATGTTTTGGAAATATTTTGTCTCCTGTGGATAAAATTTTATTACAGGTGATTTATCTAAGAATTTTATCCCTTATAAGAACCTATTACAATGTTAACTGAACATGGTGTGATGTTCATGTGGTGATAAGATTATGAGAGAGCCTTTTAGGAACTGAAAGGGAGACTAAAATCCATGCAGATATTGATTCTTCCAGTGTAGGGAAGAATTTATACAGTCTATTATAAAACACTGATTATTGGTTTAGGATTATTTATGATGCAGGAAGATCTAGTTATGGCATTGGGTCTAATCATATGGGACCACATGAGGTGAATTACCTTACAGATGATCTTTAGTTTGAAATAGTGGTTCATGCCTTGCATTTTTAGTGGAATTACCTATTGATAGATATTTTTTTTCTATAAATGAAGTAGAAAATACTTAGGTATATTTTCAAGTGGTGTGAAATAATCCATAGGCATAAAAGGTGGTTTGATTACCTACAGTCCTTCAATATTGATCTTGCCTATATGATTGGAAGAGGTAATGTTGTAGTAGAAGCTCTGAGTGGAAGGACTCATACATAGGTAGTTTGAGAGGCCATGGATTAGGGGTTGTTCAAGGATATATTCTTTTAGAAGCACTACGAGGATCTAGACCATCAAAGAAAGTTTTTACTTGATTCATTATTAGTGACCTCTTCACTTATTGACAGACTGAATATGAGGAAATTATCGTATCCCAAGGGAATAGTCTGAAGGGAGAGTTGTAACAACCTGATATTTTATAAGATATATTCTTTTAATTTCTTTCATATCTTCTGCTGTATGCTACACCAAGATTATCTTTCGCTATACGCAACACCATATTAGCTTGCAGTATACGCAACACTAATATTGGATTGTGTTACACACAATTCCAAGTTTGTTTGATAGTAGTTATTCTACGCAACATTGAGTGTGTGTATAAATATATATATATTCAATGTATAAATGAAATATGGTTGGATTTTGTTATACACAACAACAAAAAAGTCTTTCACTACACGCAACCTTGACCTGGCTTGCATTACACGCAATCGCAACCTTCCTCGATAGCGTGTGTTGTACGCAATACCGGGTTTCACTAAACAACGAAATATGGTTATAATATTATTATAAACTAGATTTTATGAATATTGTTAACTAAATTTTAAATTTTATAAAATTATTATTCATCTTACCCATTTTCTAGAAAATGGTATGAGAACAAAATAATTTTTTCGGGTAAAATAAGTATTTTTAAAAAAATGCAGTTCTGCCGCCTTTTAATGGCGCAGCCATTTTAAATATAATTTTTCACAGGTTTATAAGTTAAATTTTACAAAATAAACTTCTTCTTTTGAATCATGATATAAAAATTTACATTGGATAAAGTTTTGATATTTTTCTGATAACTTTCATATTTTAATGAATAGTAAAAACACGCTATATTTTAATTAAAAACAACTTTTTTCATCGTAAAAATTTATATGGTTAAATTATAATATTTAATGGTTTTAAAGTATTAATAGAATATATTTTTACCATTTAATATAATGTATTTCATTAGCATTGATTTTACATTGAATTCATATGTAAAATCATTTCAATCTTTTGTAATGTTTTAACTTTTATAACCAGTTTTCTTAACAACGAGATTAATTTTAAATTAATTTCTACAACTTTTTTGTATTGAATTTAGAAAAACGGATTCCATATTTTGAATCATTGGGTCCAAATTATGTTAATAGGCTGCTTTTTATTTTTGGTCATTATGAATAGTAACTACGGTAAATTTTATTTACCATAGTAAAAGGTAAATCAGGTAATTGAGGGTAAATATATTATTATAAAATTACCCTAACACTTGTATTAATATTATTGAATGATTATATTTCATCCTAATCCATATTTGGGTAGAAAGGGAATCCATTACAACCCACTTCGAGGTGATTAAGACCTTTAGTGTATTTTATTTCAATGAAAGTGAAATATGTCTCACTCAACATTAATAATTAAAGTATTTTTAATATATGTGTATACAGAATATAAATTCGGTTATAAATACTCATTTGAAATATAATTTTTTTTTATTTATCATGTTAATTTATTTAAAATTTTTAAGAGATATTTAATTACCTTAATATATTATACATTAATGATGCATAAATTATTTATTTAGTGAAAAATAAGTAATACAGTATTTATTGAAATAATAATACTCATTAAAAGGCTCCAAAACCTGACCACAAATTATTGGTAGTGTATATATACATCATAATCATCCAATTACCAAATATATGACCGTTTGGAGTCTTATAAAAGTGTTTATGACACTTATATTATTATTTTAAAATGATGTCAAAATTTTCACCTTCATAATTTAATAATTATAAGATTTTAAAAGTTTTGTGTTTCAGAAGATAAATGAAAATAAAAGTATTATTATGAACTCTATAAGATTTATCTTCATCCAAATGATTTATTTTTAATTTTAACGTAACAAATAATTATATTAAATAATTATACAAAAATGTTGTAGTAATTATTTTATTAAGGGAAATATCACATAAATGGTTTTAAAAATAACAAAATAAATATTATGTGAACTATTTAATGTTATCCAAGATTTTTATAGATGAATATGAAATGTAAGGAATCTATTAAATATTTTTTATTGAATATATCATCTCTGTGGATTTTATTTAAATTCAAATAATTGAATAGTGTCATAATTGACACTATTGATATTTTATAAAAACAACATATTATTAAATTTTTTAAAAATCACAAAAATATTTAAAAATTACAAATTGAAAATTATATTTTATAAAAATTAATAATGTATCTAATTATGGAAATTCACATCACATAAGTAAGTATTTATAACAATTTAAAATTTAGAATATTATTACCACAAATAAAATTAAATAGATTAAATAAGGATAAATCAAAATGATAAGGTTTAAAAAAAATCAAAACATGTCCAAATTTGATTGGTTGATGTGATTAAAACCCTATATTACCTAATATCTAAATTTGTGTCTCTTTGGAAGTTATTATGTGGGGTTTTAATTTATTAAAAATTAATATTTCTTATATTTCCAAAGGTGCCCCTCTCCTCCCTTATAAAAAGGGGACCCCTTCCCACTTCTCTTCACACCCTTTTGAGCCTTGAAGATCAGCCAAACCCTACCAATTACTCTTCTAAACCTCTGTAGTTATGTCATATAGGTTCTGGTCTTTTCCAAATACCAACCCTAGTTCCCTAAGAAGGACGATAAAGGAGGTGCATCGAAGAAGAGGTAATATCCGTTATCGATTCATTCAAATTTATTTCTTCTTCTACTTCCTCTATTTTAGTTTTTTCGTTATGAAGTAATAACATCAGTATCACTAATATACTTATATGTTATTATAGATATGAAACAACCCTATTCCACCTTCTATCCATCCTACGGAAAACGAAATCATCGCGCGTGTGTACGTACAGAATACCGTCTCCACGTCATGGTGTAATCTATTTTCCACCACCACCTTACTTGGATGTGTATAATGGTGCAAATTAAAAACTATATATGATTATTGTAAATTGATATAGATTCTGAAATATTATACATACACTTTGATACAATTCCACGATCATGGGAATGATATCATCGCTCGTGCATATATACGGACTACCGTCTCCACGACGCGATGAGATTCATTCTCCATGTTAACCATTAATGAATGATTATAATGTATATGTACTTAATAATAATGAAATATATGACATAATAATGATGTTTGATTTATGTATATATATATTTATGTCATCTACTTAATTCCATTCAATTCAATAAGGAAACGAAAACATCGTTCATGCGTACGTACGGCTTACCGTCTCCTTTAACGGTGCATTTCGTTTCATTTATCAATATATCATATATATGTATATGATGCATATTAATTATATATAAATCATTTTTTACATTCTGAAATTAAGTAAATCAGTATATAACTAATAAATAACAACAAGACGAAACACGTACGATAAATGAAACGATTTTACACAAAATGCTTCTTTAACATGGATTTAGAAAAGAACGGGTAATATAGAGTCACAAGTGAACCATATATGATATCATAACAATGAATATGATTATATAATAAGTCAATGGTAATATTTAAATCATTATACAGGAGGTTCAGATATGTACGAAGCATATCAGAACTATGGTAAGGGATAACTTTTCCAATCTCGTTTTTATCTGAGATTGTTTATTCGTAAGAATTTACTGGGGTTATTGTTATCATCCATGTACATGTTCTATAGAAATGTTTTCATGTATGTTTAAAGTCCTTTTCATCCATTTGGACTTTTACTGTAGGGTATGTAAGGAATCTTTTGTCATATGAGATACATTTTTTGACTTTCCGGCAAAAGTATGAGAAGAATGTTTTTTTAACTTATACAGCTTGAACGGATTTTTACGGTTTCATAACGTCTCATTTTCATGAAGCTTCCTATACAATATTGAATGCTTATTTTCAACAAAACCCTTTTATTATAAAATTTCATTTCATTTTGCGAAAAGAAAATGATTTTGAAGAAGAAAGAATATTTTCTTCAAGATTTCATTTCAAGTGTTTTATCAAAAATATTTTCCATCAAAAAGAACATTATTCAAAATGATAATGTTTCAAGTATAATGTCTCCATTATTTACATGGTTTGATTCTTCTTATGATGAAATGATATCCATTTTTTTATATGGATTATGTTATGATGGCATGATGTTTAAGAATCACATTATAGTACGCGGGTTATGCTATGATGTATGATTTATGATTCTGTGGTACACGAAAGAATGATTTCATTATGAGATGGGTCGGAACTATATCTCCCTCCAATTCATTGGGTAAAGATTTATATCTCATGAGATAGACATGGCTAGAATGGCAAGTTAAATCGGTTCAGTAATACAGGACTGGAACGAGGAGTGAACTCGATTCAGAAAGTGACTTTGTCCACTATGATGGTCTTAGAAGCAATGCCTTGGCTACTATGGAAATAATATCATGTGCTTAATGGTTTCAATAGTTACATGTTTTATTCCCACTCTATTTTATCATGATTAATGTTTCTTTACGATCTATTCCTTACGTACTATCATGTTTTATGTCATTGCTCAAGATTTTGATGTATAAATATTATGTTCCTGTTTTTAAGTTCAAATGTATATGGTTTGTTTTATTTTCTCCATTATTACCCTTACTGAGCATTTGAGCTCACCCTTTATATTTTTTCTTTTCCCTGGGATTTAAATAAAGTTTTTAGGTAAGAAAACAAAATGG
The DNA here is from genome assembly GCA_963277665.1 of Viscum album. Taxonomy (NCBI): domain Eukaryota; kingdom Viridiplantae; phylum Streptophyta; class Magnoliopsida; order Santalales; family Viscaceae; genus Viscum; species Viscum album. Next base: position 1,783,789,483 of record OY728126.1, on the reverse strand, counting down.
GGAAGATTGGTGTGGGAGATGTTGAAGATCATTCAACATGATTAGAAGTTTATATTCCAAGTTTCCAAATACAATAAACTATTATGGTCCTTGAGTTATTGTTTTTGTTATTTATTACGTATTCCGAAAAAGTAATGTAATGTCCATGTATGTCAAGGTTTGGGTCTCTACAGAGTGTTTCTTGTGATGATCTTTTTCTTGGCTTGGTCATTGAGGGGGATGAGGTCTTGCACCTTTTAAGATAGATATGGGTTCCTAGTAATGTGTATAAGGAATAGATGCTACTGTGTCATTATTATATATGGTAATTACATCATAATATTACCTAGATTCATTATAACCTATGTTGAATATATTTGTATCTTGGTATAAAAATGTAGGTATCTAATATTTTTTACGTGATTTTCCACATGTTAGTATGTGAAGGTAGAATAATAGTGACCATTAGGGATTCGATAGCCATTTCCCATTCCTGAGTGGAAATGGGAATATTTCACTATGTATTTATTTACTGGATTGCCGATATCCCAATAAGAAAGTGATGCATTATGGCTGATCATCAAGATTCTCCTTAAGGTCTATCATTTCATACCTAATAGGGTGAACTTTTTAATGGATGTTCATCAGAGAATATATGAATTTGATATTGTATACATACATGAGGCCAATTGTACTATTAATTTTTATAGGCATATTTATTTTACTTCAGGCTTCTATGGGGGTTACAGAATACTTTGGGCACTCGTGTGATTTTTAGCACAACCTTTTATCCTCGCTCTAATTTTCATTTAGAATGGATGATAAAAATACTATAGAACTTGCTCTGATCATGTATCCTTGATTTCATTGGTTCTTGGGAGAAACATGTTCCTCTTATTGAGTTTACCTACAATAAATACATTCAAGAGATTATAAATTTGTCTCACTATAAATACTTATATGGTGTTCTATGTTATTCATCATTGCACTAGGTAGAGTCAGGTGTGGAAGCACAAATTGAACATCATCTCATTAAGTAGACATTAAATAAGTTTCATTGATTAGAATGTGTATGTCTACATATATATTAAGGTAAATTCATTTTCTAATCTTCACTATTGAGCACTACAGTTTGAGGTGGGGAGTATAGTTTTCTTATTTGTTTCAACTAGAAAATGGAATTGAGGATTTGAACAGAATTTTAAACTTTCACCTCCGTTATTTTGATATTTTTGAGGTTTTGAAGAAACTCATGATGAAAACCTATCAGTTTCAATGTCTATAGAGGTACCAAGCTCTGCATGACATTGTCTGTGTTTCACAAATTTGCTATAACTATTTTGATTTTATCAAATATTTCATCCTAATTAGGTTGAGTTGGATTTATTTTTATTCTTTTGGAAGAATCCCATCCATGATTAGGATTGGAGAATGAAGGATCTCTAAGGATGGTTGTTTCTTCTACTATGTGTTTTACAGAAGACTAACCACATATAAGACAAGACTATTGGGTGAGAGGCCAACATATATATTATAATTGGCCATAATTGTTCTCAGATAAAGTTTTTCTACCCTAATAAGGGAAACTTGGGGAAGAGATAAATTAAAGGGGTAGACTACGAAATCCCCAGCTTTCTTATGAGTTGAGACCCCATTTAATTTTAGTTTAAATCATCGTTTTATCATTGTAAATTTTTTTCCTATATTGAAGGAATCAGAAATGTCTTGGGGTTGTTCAGATCCTGGAAGATTGAGTTATAATAGAATAGGGGAATCCATATGGTTTGACCAACCATTTCACTGGAGGCTATATAGTTTTGTAAAATATTTTGGGGTACTACAATGTTCTATATAGGTGATCACACAAGATGATGAATTGTAGATAAACAGTTCTCCCCAACTTTGTGGGTCCACTATCCATGGATAGTGGCATGCACATTTTTGATGCACAGTTTGGATAACCATGATTTCAGTCCATGGAACATTTAATTTTTTTAGAAAGGATCATTTTTTCATCCTCCCATTTTCTGAACCACCTCTATTTCTTCTCTTCCTCCTAAGAAAGGAATCCCACCTCTCCTCCCATTAGAATTCTTTAGGCCTAACCAAATAACTGAGGAAACTCCCCCATCTAACCTCTACTTTAAACATTATCTTTCACATTGGATCATCATAATTATTATTCATTATCTCAACCTTTTTTTATTACGGTGCATGATAAGATCCCTATTTTTAGGGTATTCATTAATTATTCCATTTTCATCCAATTTAGGTTAAACCAAGGGATAATTATTGATGAGTGTTCTAGAAGAATATTAAGGTAGTGTTATATAACTTTTACCTAATGTATTTTTGTCTATTATTAAATCACAATTGTTCTACAGGACATCCCCTCCGGTCTTTTCATCTACATTCAATTATGTTAAATATTTAATTACTAAACACAATTTTAGTCTCCCTTATAGAACCTATTCTTGGTTAGATTTTTTAAACCTTAACGAAACCCATCCTTGACATGGGTTAATATATATTCCAGGTTTTAAAACCACCCCGTGGGCTTGTGGTATCCCCATGCATTGGAGGTAGCCTATTTTGATCATAAATGTCTAAGTAGAAAAGGATAATGCCTCCTCTATCATATTAATAAATTCTATTAAAATATATAAATGATTTTATTCAAATGGAAATGTGAAATTAGGTTGATATTCTCTTGTATTGTGTCTTATTATACTAATAATTGTAATTGGGTATAGAATCTAACAATACCCATGTGATTTTATATTACTTCATTTATATTGGAAATCATGGTATAGAAATGATTTCTCAGGAAGGAATATCACCTACTGCATTATATTATGGAATCGAAACAGGGATTGATGTATACCACCTGATACCCCTATACATGATCACTTATGTTATTTAACTAACTATGTGATTGAGGTATGGAACCTACAACCCCTATGTATGATCATTTATTATATTACATCTATGAGGAAGATACAGGTATGTCACATGTAACTTTCTTATAGATGTACACATCAAGATATAGGCCACATGTAACAGCCCAAGATTTTATGAAAAATATTCTTTTTAATTTCACTAATGTCTTGTGTTGTACGCTACACCAAAAGGAGCTTGTACAACACACAGCCTTGACTTTCCTTGCATTACACGCAATCGTGACCTTCCTCGATGGCGTGTGTAGTACGAAATAACGAGTTTCACTAAACAACAATATGCTATTAAAATATTATTAAAACTAGCCGTTATGAATAGTAATAACCACTTTTTGAAATTGTGTAAATTTTATTTTTCAAAATGGAATTCATTTTTGGAATCTTAATATCGAAATTAGCTTAGGGAGAAATTTTGGTACTTTTCGGATAACTTTCATTTTCTGATGATTAGTGAAAATTACTAAATTTTAATTAAAAACAACTTTTTTAATCGAAATAATTAATAGTGATAAATTATTAATTATAGTAGTTTAAAGTATATTTAGAATATATTTTTACAATTCAATACAATGTTGGTCATTGAATGTAATTTCACATTTACACTAGACATAAACAAGTGTTAATCTTTTGATAGTTATTATCTCCTAAAAACACGCTATTTGTTGTGACAGTGGAAATTAATTATAAAATTAATTAATGCAACTTATATGTTGGTAATTTTTTAAAATAGAAATCATTTTTGAATTCGGAATATCAATTATAGCTTAGGGTGAAAGTTTGGCATTTTTCTGAAAAACTTCAATTTTTGATGAATAGTGAAACTACTAAGTGGTAGTTAAAAAAATTAATTTTTTCATAAATCTTAATTTTACCGCTTCTGTGAATTGAATTTCAAAACTCCAAGAGACACGGTTGATGTAAGTAAGTAAAATTTGGTTCAATGAGATGAAAATAATTTTTGGTGAATATTAACTTTTTTACTTTTATTTACCACAGTTAAAAGTAAATAGGGTAATTAAGGGTAAAAATGAAATTATTATTACCCTAACACATGTCCTAATCCTATTGGACAAGTTTATCTGGACCAAAAACAACCTTAAGTGTAAAATATTATCATTTAGGCCCACTTGGATTAGATTAGGACATTTATTATTATTTAATTCAAAGAAGAGTTAAAAGAGTTAAAATCAAAGTTTATTTAATAAAACATTTTTAATAAGGGGTTATATATATGATAAATTCGACTATAAATATTCATTAGAAAGATAAAAAATTTTCCTACATAATGGTATTTTATTTGTAATTTTTAGACTTTAAATAATTTAATTTATTTATGACACAACAATGATACAGTAATTACCTTTTTAAGAAAAATTATCATAATTTATGATATAAATGCCCAAATAAATGTAATTTGAGACTTTTTATGACTTAAACTAATTTTCTAGGTTAATATGACATGTTATTGTTGATTTAAGTAACTTGGATCGAACATATCATTCTGTTAGAAATTTCACAAAAATCATGTACCAAATAGTGTCACAATTGACATAAATTAGTTTTTAAAACAATTATTATATTATCAATTGTTATTTAATTCTTTAAAATCTAAGGTTCGGGAAAATGACTTATATAAGAATAGATATATAAATAATAAACAACTTTTGGTTCGTTTGTCTTCATATAGTATGTTTATTAACCATATAGTGTAAAAAAACAAAAATACACGGTAAAAGTTAAATTATATAACTTAGAGTTAAATCTAATTGATAAGATTAAAATTACAACCTATACTTGTCTAAATCCTATTGGAGGAGAGGATTTAGACCCATCCTCACTTTATCTTCGAAATAAGACCATTTGGAACCATTATAAACCGAATTTGACCTTAACATAAAATAATATTTTGAGATTTTCCTAAGATGCCCCTCTCCTCCCTTATAAAAGGGCACATCCTCCCTCTCCTCCTCACACCAATTTGAGCATTCAAGCTCGTCCAAAACCTGAAAAAATCCCTTCTCCACTTCCCTAGTATCATCCTAGAGGTCCTGGTCTTCTTCAAAGACCATCCTTAGTTCTTTAAGTGGATGTTAAGTGAAGGCACGTCAAAAAGAGGTAATATCCATTACCGATCTTTTTCAATTTCTTTATTCTTCAACTTCTTCTTCTTTAGTTTTTTCATGATAAAGTAATAAAATAAGTATTTACTATATACTGATATGTTATTATAAATATGAAACAACTCTAATTAACCTTCTATCCATCCTACGGAAAAAGGAAATCACCGCGCGTGCGTACGTATGGAATACCGTCTACACGCCGTGGTGTAATCTATTTTCCGCCACCACCTTAATTGCATGGGTATAATGGTGTAATGAGTAACTATATATGATTATTATAAAGTGATATTGATACTTAAATAGTATACATACACTTCAACACAATTCTACGACCATGGGAATGATATCATCGCTCGTGCGTACGTACGGACTACCGTCTCCACGACGCGATGAGATTCATTCTCAATGATTAACCATTCATGAATGATTATAAATTATATATAGTAAGTACTAATCAAATATATGAAATAATAATGATACTGTATTTATTCATATTTATATGTATGGCATCTACTTAATTCCATTCACTTCAATAAGGAAACGAAAACAGCGTTCATGCGTACGTACGGACTACCGTCTCCATGAACGGTGTATTTCATTCCATTTACTGATTTAATATATATATTTATATTCTGAATATATAAATATAAATCATGTTTTATATTCTGTAATTAAGTAATCATGATCTAAGTAATCGTATGAATAATTACAAGTCAAAACACGGACGACAAATGAATCAATTTTACCCAAAACGCTTCTTTAACCTGAATTTACAAAAGAACGGGTAATATAAAGTCATAAGTGTACCATATATGATATAATAACAATGAATATGATTCTGGAATAAGTCAATAACATGATTTAAATCATTATACAGGAGGTTCGGACACGTACAAAGCAAGTCGGACCTAAGGTAAGGGAAAATATCACAATCTCATTTTTATCCGAGATTGTTTTTACTTTGGCATTTACTGGGGTGTATTTTGTCATCCACATACATGTTTCCTCAATATGAAATATTATTTCCATCCTCCTACAATTGTTTAAATCCAATTTTACCCTTCGGTGAGTTTTTAGTAAAGGATATGAAAGGAATCTTTTGTCGTTTTTCATACGAGGTACTTTTTGACTTTTCTGACAAAAGTATGAAGAATGTTTTTTTAACTTATACGGCATGAATGGATTTTTAAAAAAATTATTTCCAACAAGCTTCCTTTACACGTTTTCAAGTTTATTTTTAATCAAATTCTCTTAGTTCAGAATTTTATGACATGTTAAGAAATGAAAAGTGTTTTTGAAGTAGAAAGGATATTTTCCTCAAGAATGGAGTTCAAGTGTTTTATCAAAATTATTTTCCATCTAAGATAATATAGGGTTATGTCTCTATCCCTATTATTACATGGATTTGATTATGTTGTGATGGAAATATTTTTATGAATTCCTTTATCTTATATGAATTGTTTTATGATGTCATGTTGTTTAAGAATCCCATTTTTATTACATGGGTTATGCAATGATGTATGGTTTATGATTTTGTGGCACACATAAGAATAGTATAATTATGATATGGGTGGGACCTATATCTCCCTCCAATGCATTGGGTAAAGATTTTATATCTCATGAGATAGACATGGCTGGAATGGTAGGTTATACCGGTTCAGTGAAGCAGGACTGAAACGAGGGTGACTCGGTTCAGAAATGGACTTTGTCCAATAAGATAGTCTTGGAAATGAGTCTTGACTAATAAGAAATGATTTTCTATGACTATGTGTGTATGCCACAAAGTTTCAAGTTTTAAGATATGCTTATTGGGATTTTATTTCACTACTATGATTTATCCCATGTTATGAAATTATGCTCTCTTTTGCAGGTTAAGATTTCCAAAAGTTATGTTCTTATTAATTTGATGTGATTGATTTTTCTTTTGATTACCCTTACTAAGCATTTGAGCTCACCCTTTTATATTTTCTTTTCCCCAGGATATAAATAAAGGTTTCAGGTAAAAAAAGGGAAGATCTTTATGGGAGATATTGAAGATCTTTCACCACGATTAGAAGATTACGTTCTGAGTTTCCAAAGACACTAAACTATTACGATCCTTGTGTGTGTGTTTTTGTTATGTACTAAGTATTCCCCAAATGTAATGTAATTTCCATGTACGTCAAGCTTCGGGTCGCTACAGTTGGTATCAGAGGCAAAGGAGGTAGGAATGTATCCAATCCTTGGGAACTCTGACATGTGAGCGTTGGACGAAGCATGGCTCTCCGCCCAAGGGCTTCATGAGGAAATGGCTGCCACTGGGGATGGTGGTGTGTCCCGCCCATGGGGTGTATCCGCCCATGGAGTGCCCTGATAGGTAACAATTATAGTCCACTAGAAGTAATTCCAGACCACTACAGTTGGTATCAGAGGAAAGCTTTAGTCAACCTTTGGAAACTAGGATGCGAAAACGTTAGTGAGATCCCTAGAGATATTTCTAAGGTATGTCTAGGGATGTCCCTAAGGTTAAGTATACGTATAGGTTATAGTACTAGAATTACGCTAACGATCATAGAATTAATCCTAAGATGTTAGATATTGAAGGTACTTACCCTTTATTATTTTTTTGCCTAGCGTGATTTTTGCCTCTTACACTATTATTTTTGGGTTTTAGACGATGGCTGGAACACGAAGGAACCGTGTTGATCAATGCGACGGACAATGCAATGATTGTCCTCCTGAACAAACAAATGTTATGGGAGATGGAGTGAAAAATCTTATTGCTATACTTACACAAGCTATGAATCATTCTGGACTTCCAAATGAGCAAAGAAGGGAACAATATTCTATTGAGTCCTTCATGAGGCAACGTCCTCCTTCTTTCAGTGGGCCTTCTGATCCACTTGTTGCTGAACAATGGATCAGTACCACTGAAAAGATATTTTCAGTTCTTCAATGTTCTAAACATGATAAAGTCATCTTAGCAGTGTATCATTTGGAAGGTGATGCTGATCAATGGTGGAATCTTATTAAGAATACAAGGCAAAGGGATGAAATTGAGTCCATGGAATGGGACGAGTTCAAGAACTTGTTTTTCAGTAAGTACTTTCCTCGTATTCTTTGAACAAAGATGGAAAAGGAGTTTCTTGAGCTGAACCAGAAGGATGATGAATCTGTTTGTATATACGAAGAAAATATTACAAGACTTTCAAGGTATGCATCTGGCATTATCATCCAACCTGAAAGTAAAGTTGATCGATTTTTCAGTGGCTTAAAACCAAGTCTTCGAAGGGCATTAGCTATAAGATACTTCAGTAGCTATGAAGAAATTGTGCATTGTGCTATCAAGGTAGAAATGAAAGTTGGTGTTACATATCCATCTCATGGTTTTTACAAGAAACAAAAGATGGAGTTCAAGGAGAAATCTCAGAATAATGGTGAAAAGAAGATGAATGTTTCCTTATGCACAAAGTGTGGAAAGAAGCATGGTGGAGATTGTCTTAAACGGAATAGAAAATGTTTTAAGTGTGGAAAAGAAGGTCATCGAGCAGCTGAGTGTCGAAGTAATGAAAAAAGGGTTTCTAATGATGTGAATAAAGCAAACACTTCAGAGAATGCACCACCAACACTTCAATGCTTCAAGTGAAAGGAAATGGGGCATTATGATAATAAATGCCCTAATCCAAGGGTTAGTGATGATCAACTTGAGCAAACCACTGAAGGCAAAGGACAAAGGGAAGTCACATGCGATCACTATTGGCGATGTTGAATATGACAATGATGTGGTGGAATGATTAAGTGTTTATGTAATGGGATTCCAAAATAATGTGGTATCATAAAGTATTGGAATATTTATGTGTTGGTCTAATGTGGTATTCAAAGTGATTGAGACATTTTTGGAAATTAGATGATATGCGAATAATGAATTGAAAACGAGAAAATGAAATGTTTAACAGTATTCATGAGCTCATGATTGATATAAGGACTAAGTGATATCATGGTTTGAGTATATAGAATTTTGAGGATTTTGGTATGTGGAAATTGTTAACTTTTAACTACATTCATGTTTTCACTAAGGTTCAATGGGTATTCACTCTTCAAGAGAATACATGATTAAGGTATTCACATGTTTTTAATTTGACCAAAAAGATATATCTTATGATATATGGGGGATAAATTATGGCATTCACATGATTATTCTGTGACATTTCAAGTAATCATTTTCTTTATACTATGAGCTTGGACCGAAGTATTTTAGATAAGCCTAAAGATTGGAATGGATTATGTTGGACATAAGTTAGTATTGTTTAAGGATAGATGTTTTTTTCGATATTATTGATGGAATGTTATAGTAATATAGTTTTAGAAAAAGGAAAACCTGCAGGACGAGCGACAGCCCATCGCTTCGGACAAGGCTGTGGGAATCGAACCCACAACCGAAGTGCGACTGGCCTTTATCGCCTACCACTGGCCTACAGGAAGTCCCTGTTTAGTAGAATCTAGTTTTATTATATTAAGCAGTATGATATATGATGTATAAGTCCATTTTAGGAACCATATATGATTAATCTCACTATAGAATGACTTATGTATATTTAATAACTTTTTCTAACCTTTTGTTTGAGACAGATGGAATGACCCATCATTCTATCACATGATCTGCTAACACTTCACGAATAACAAATTCAACTTCATTTATTTAAGAGATGAAGTGGAAATTGTTCAAGGCATGAACAACAGTGAGATTGTACCAAAATAAAGTAAGTATTTATTCTAATTCAAATTTTCAACTTTAGGGAAATGATCTTGAAAACCAAAAATGTTGTCCTAGTGCCCTTATATCCGATGAATCAGATGGTACCCTAGATCGTCACAAATTTATGGCTTTGTGATTACTGGATTTTCTATAGCCATGTTCTCTACCACTCTCCATCAGAACATGGTGGTTAGATTTCCCTTCCATATCCATATTTTCACCTATGTGGAAACCCAGTGATTAGTTTATTTGGGTAACAGTTACATTTCATACTTTAGTTTTTAAAGCCAAGTTTTGGTATACCTTTTTACGATGTGGGTTTCTATTAAAGAAACTTTTTAATAGTAAACCATTTATAACCCTGACGAATTTTGAGGGAGAAATTCATTTTAAGGGGGGTAGAATGTAACAGCCCAAGATTTTATGAAAAATATTCTTTTTAATTTCACTAATTTCTTGTGTTTTAAGCTACCCCAAAAGGAGCTTGTACAACACGCATCCTTGACTTTCCTTGCATTACACGCAATCACAACCTTCCTTGATAGCGTGTGTAGTACGCAATAACGAGTTTCACTAAACAACAATATGCTATTAAAATATTATTAAAACTAGCCGTTATGAATAGTAATAACCACTTTTTGAAATTTTGTAAATTTTATTTTTCAAAAATGGAATTCATTTTTGGATTCGTAATATCGAAATTATCTTAGCGAGAAATTTTGGTACTTTTCGGATAACTTTCATTTTCTGATGAATAGTGAAAATCACTAAATTTTAATTAAAAAAAACTTTTTTAATAGAAATAATTAATAGAGATAACTTATTAATTTGAGTAGTTTTAAAGTATATTTAGAATATATTTTTACAATTCAATACAATGTTGGTCATTGAATGTAATTTCACATTTACACCAGACATAAACAAGTGTTAATCTTTTGATAGTTATTATCTCCTAAAAACACGCTATTTTTTGTGACAGCGGAAATTAATTATAAAATTAATTAATGAAACTTATATGTTGGGAATTTTGTAAAATATAAATCATTTTTTGAATTCGTAATATCAATTATAGCTTAGGGTGAAATTTTGGCATTTTTCTGAAAAACTTCAATTTTTGATGGATAGTGAAACTGCTAAGTGGTAATTAAAAAAATTAATTTTTTCATAAATATTAATTTTACCGCTTCTGTGAATGGAATTTCAAAAATCCAGGAGACACGGTTGATGTCAGTAAGTAAAATATGGTTCAATGAGATGAAAATAATTTTTGGTGAATAGTAACTTTTTACTTTTATTTACCACGGTTAAAAGTAAATAGGGTAATTAAGGGTAAAAATGATATTATTATTACCCTAAAACATGTCCTAATCCTATTGGACAAGTGTATCTCGACCAAAAACAACCTTAAGTGTAAAATATTATCATTTAGTCCCACTTGGATTAGATTAGGACATTTATTATTATTTAATTCAAAGAAGAGTTAAAAGAGTTAAAATCAAAGTTTATTTACTAAAACATTTTTAATATGGGGTTATACATAAGATAAATTCGACTATAAATATTCATTAGAAAGATAAAAAGATTTCATAAATAATGGTATTTTATTTGTAATTTTTAGACTTTAAATAATTTAATTTATATATGACAAAACAAGGATACAGTAATTACCTTTTTAAGAAAAATTAACACAATTGATGTTATAAATGCCCAAATAAATGTAATTTGAGACTTTTTATGACTTAAACTAATTTTATAGTTTAATATGACATGTTATTGTTGATTTAAGTAACTTGGTTCGAACTTATCATTCTTTTAGAAATTTCACAAAAATCATGTACCAAATAGTGTCACAATTGACATAAATTAGTTTTTAAAACAATTATTATATTATCAACTGTTATTTAATTACTAAAAATCTAAGGTTCGGCCAAATGACTTATATAAGGATAGATATATTAATAATAAACAACTTGGGGTTCTTTTGGCTTCATATAGTAAGTTTATTAACCATATAGTGTAAAAAAACAAAAAGACACGGTAAAAGTTAAATTATTTAACTTAGAGTTAAATCTAATTGATAAGGTTAAAATAATAACCTAAACTTGTTTAAATCCTATTTTATTATATGATTTCGACCCATACCCACTTTATCTTATAAATAAGACCATTTTGAACCATTATAAACCGAATTTGACCTTAATATAAAATAATATTTTGAGATTTTCCAAAGATGACTCTCTCCTCCTTTATAAAAGGGCACCTCCTCCCTCTCCTCCTCACACCAATTTGAGCATTCAAGCTCAGCCAAACCCCGAAAAAATCCATTCTCCACTTTCCTAGTATCATCCTAGAGGTCCTGGTATTCTTCAAAGACCATCCTTAGTTCGTTATGTGGAGGTTAGGTGAAGGCACGTCAAAAAGAGGTAATATCCATTACCGATCTTTTTCAATTTCTTTCTTCTTCAACATCTTCTTCTTTAGTTGTTTCATGATAAAGTAATAACATAAGTATTTCTTATATACTGATATGTTATTATAAATATGAAACAACTCTAATTAACCTTCTATCCATCCTACGGAAAAAGGAAATCACCGCGCGTGCGTACGTACGGAATACCGTCTCCACGCCATGGTGTAATCTATTTTCCGCCACCACCTTAATTGGATGAGTATAATGGTGTAATGAGTAAATATATATGATTATTATAAAGTGATATTGATACTTAAATAGTATACATACACTTCAACACAATTCCACGACCATGGGAACGATATCATCGCTGGTGCGTACGTACGAACTACCATCTCCACGACGCGATGAGATTCATTCTCAATGATTAACCATTCATGAATGATTATAAAGTATATATAGTAAGTACTAATGAAATATATGACATAATAATGATACTGGATTTATTTATATTTATATTTATGTCATCTACTTAATTCCATTCAATTCAATAAGGAAACGAAAACAGCGTTCATGCGTACGTACGGACTACCGTCTCCATGACAGGTGTATTTCTTTCCATTTACTGATTTATTATATATATGTATATTCTGAATATATATATATAAATCATGTTTTATATTCTGGAATTAAGTAATCATGATCTAAGTAATCATATGAATAATTACAAGTCAAAACACGGACGACAAATGAAATAATTTTACCCAAAACGCTTCTTTAACATGAACTTACAAAAGAACGGGTAATATAAAGTCATAACTGGGCCATATATGATATTATAACAATGAATATGATTCTGGAATAAGTCAATAACATGATTTAAATCATTATACAGGAGGTTCGGACACGTACAAAGCAAGTCGGACCTAAGGTAAGGGAAAATATCACAATCTCATTTTTATCCGAGATTGTTTTTACTTTGGCATTTACTGGGGTGTATTTTATCATCCACATCCATGTTTCCTCAATATGTAATATTATTTCCATCCACCTACAATTTTTTAAATCCAATTTTACCCTTCAGTGAGTTTTTAGTAAAGGATATGAAAGGAATCTTTTGTCATTTTTCGTACGAGGTACTTTTTGACTTTTCCGAAAAAAGTACGAAAATGTTTTTTTAACTTATACAGCATGAATGGATTTTCAAAACATTATTTCCAAGAATATTCCTTTACAAGTTTTCAAGTTTATTTTTAATCAAATTCTCTTAGTTTATAATTTTATGAATTGTTAAGAAATGAAAAGTGTTTTTGAAGTAGAAATGATATTTTCCTCAAGAATGGAGTTCAAGTGTTTTATCAAAATTATTTTCCATCTAAGATAATATAGGGTTCTATTTATATCCCTATTATTACATGGATTTGATTATGTTGTGATGGAAATATTTTTATGAATTCCTTTATCTTATATTAATTGTTTTATGATGTCATGTCGTTTAAGAATCCCATTTTTATTACATGGGTTATGCAATGATGTATGGTTTAGGATTTTGTGGCACACATAAAAATGGTATCATTATGAGATGGGTGGGACCTATATCTCCCTCCAATGCATTGGGTAAATATTTTATATCTCATGAGATAGAAATGGCTGGAACGGTAGGTTATACCGGTTCAGTGAAGCTGGACTGAAATGAGGGTGACTCGGTTCCGAAATGGACTTTGTCCACTAAGATAGTCTTGGCAATGAGTCTTGACTAATAAGAAATGATTTTCTATGACTATGTGTGTATGCCACAAAGTTTCATGTTTTAAGTTATGATTATTGGGATTTCATTTCACTACTATGATTTATCCCATGTTATGAAATTATGCTCTCTTTTGCAGGTTAAGATTTCCAGAAGTTATGTTCTTTTGAATATGATGTGATTGATTTTTCATTTGTTTACCCTTACTGAGCATTTGAGCTCACCCTTTTATGTTTTCTCTTCCCCCGGATATAAAAAAATGTTTTAGGTAAAAAAAAGGGAAGATCATTATGGGAGATATTGAAGATCTTTCACCACGATTAGAAGCTTACGTTCCGAGTTTCTAAAGACACTAAACTATTACGATCCTTGTGTGTGTGTTTTTGTTATGTACTAAGTATTCCGCAAATGTAATGTAATGTCCATGTACGTCATGCTTCGGGTCGCTACAATTGGTATCAGAGGCAAAGGAGGTAGGAATGTATCCGATCCTTGGGAACTCTCACATGTGAGGGTTGGACGAAGCATGGCTCTCTGCCCAAGGGCTTCATGAGGAAATGGCTGCCACTGGGGATGGTGGTGTGTCCCACCTAGGGGGTGTAGCCACCCATGGAGTTCCCTGATAGGTATCAATTATAGTCCACTGGAATTAATTCCAGACCGCTACAGTTGGTATCAGAGGAAAGGTTTAGTCAACCTTTGGAAACTAGGATGCGAAAACGTTAGTGAGATCCCTAGAGATATTTCTAAGGTATGTCTAGGGATGTCCCTAAGGTTAAGTATACGTATAGGTTATAGTACTAGAATTACTCTAACGATCATAGAATTAAACCTAATATGTTAGATATTGAAGGTACTTCCCCTTTATTATTTTGTTTTCCCTAGCACGATTTTTGCCTCTTATACTATTCTTTTTGGGTTTTAGACGATGGTTGGAACACGAAGTAACCGTGTTGATCAATGCAATGGACAATGCAATGATTTTCCTCCTGAAAAAACAAATGTTATCGGAGATGGAGTGAAAAATCTTATTGCTATACTTACACAAGCTATGAATCATTCTGGACTTCCAAATGATCAGAGAAGGGGACAATATTCTATTGAGTCCTTTATGAGGCAATGCCCACCTTCTTTTAGTGGGTCTTCTGATCCACTTGTTGCTGAACAATGGATCAGTACCACTGAAAAGATATTTTCAGTTCTTCAATGTTCTAAACATGATAAAGTCATCTTAGTTGTGTATCGTTTGGAAGGTGATGCAGATCAATGGTGGAATCTTATTAAGAATACAAGGAAAAGGGATGAAATTGAGTCCATGGAATGGGACGAGTTCATGAACTTGTTTTTCAGTAAGTACTTCCCTCGTATTCTTCGAACAAAGATGGAAAAGGAGTTTCTTGAGATGAAGAAGAAGGATGATGAATCTGTTGGTATATTCGAAGAAAATTTTACAAGACTTGAAAGGTATGCATCTGGCATTATCATCCAACCTGAAAGTAAAGTTGATCAATTTTTCAGTGGCTTAAAACCAAGTCTTCGAAGGGAATTATCTATAAGATACTTCAGCAGCTATGAAGAACTTGTGTGTTGTGCTATCACGGTAGAAATGGAAGTTGGTGTTACATATCCATCTCATGGTTTTGACAAGAAACAAAAGATGGAGTTGAAGGAGAAATCTCAGAATAATGGTGAAAAGAAGATGAATGTTTCCTTATGCACTAAGTGTGGAAAGAAGCATGGTGGAGATTGTCTTAAAGGGACTAGAAAATGTTTTAAGTGTGGAAAAGAAGGTCATCGAGCATCTGAGTGTCAAATTAATGAAAAAATGGTTTCTAATGATTTGAATAAAGCAAACACTTCAGAGAATGCACCACCAACACTTCAATGTTTCAAGTGAAAGGAAATGGGGCATTATGCTAATAAATGCCCTAATCCAAGGGTTAGTGATGATCAACATGAGAAAACCATAGAAGGAAAAGGAAAAAGGGATGTCACATGCGATCACTATTGGCGATGTTGAATATGACAACGATGTGGTGGAATGATTAAGTGTTTATGTAATGGGATTGCAAAATAATGTGGTATCATAAAGTATTGGAATATTTATGTGTTGGTCTAATGTGGTATTCAAAGTGATTGAGATATTTTTGGAAATAAGATAATATGTGAATAATGAAGGGAAATCGAGAAAATTAAATGTTTAACAGTATTCATGATCTCATGATTGATATAAGGACTATGTGATATCATGGTTTGAGTATATAGAATTTTGAGGATTTTGGTATGTGGAAATTGTTAACTTTTAACTGCATTTATGTTTTCACTAAGGTTCAATGGGTATTCATTCTTCAAGAGAATACATGATTAAGGTATTCACATGTTTGTAATTTGACCAAAAAGATATATCTTATGATATATGGGGGATAAATGATGGAATTCACGTGATTATTCTGTGAAATTTCAAGTAATCATTTTCTTTATACTATGAGCTTGGACCGAAGTATTTTAGATAAGCCTAAACATTGGAATGGATTATGTTGGTCATAAGCTATTATTGTTTAAGGATAGAAGTTTATTTCGATATTATTGATGGAATGTTATAGTAATAGAGTTTTAGAAAAAGGACAACCTTCAGGACGAGCGACAACCCATCGCTTCGGACAAGGCTATGGGAATCGAACCCACAACCGAAGTGCGACTGGCCTTTATCACATACCACTGGCCTACAAGAAGTCCCTGTTGAGTAGAAACTAGTTTTATTATATTAAGCAGTATGATATATGATGTATAAGTCCATTTTAGGAACCATATATGATTAATCTCACTATAGAATGACTTATGTATATTTAATAACTTTTGTTAACCTTTTGTTTGAGATAGATGGAATGACCCGTCATTCTATCACATGATCTGCTAACACTTCACGAATAAAAAATTCAACTTCATTTATTTAAGAGATGAAGTGTAAATTGTTCAAGGCATGAACAACAGTGAGATTATACTAAAATACAGTAAGTATTTATTATAATTCAAATTTTCAACTTTAGGGAAATGATCTTGAAAACCAAAAATGTTGTCCTAGTGCCCTTATATCCGATGAATCAGATGGTACCCTAGATCGTCACAAATTTATGGCTTTGTGATTGCTGGCTTTTCCATAGCCATGTTCTCTACCACTCTCCATCAGAACATGATGGTTAGATTTCTCTTCCATATCCATATTTTAACCTATGTGGAAACCCAGTGATTAGTTTATTTGGGTAATCGTTACATTTCATACTTTAGTTTTTAAAGCCAAGTTTTGGTATTCCTTTTTACGATGTGGGTTTCTATTAAAGAAACTTTCGAATAGTAAACCATTTATAACCCCGACGAATTTCGAGGGCGAAATTCATTTTAAGGGGGGTAGAATGTAACAGCCCAAGATTTTATGAAAAATATTCTTTTTAATTTCACTAATGTCTTGTGTTGTATGCTACACCAAAAGGAGCTTGTATAACACGCATCCTTGACTTGCCTTGCATTACACGCAATCGCGACCTTCCTCGATAGCGTGTGTAGTACGCAATAACGAGTTTCACTAAACAACAATATGCTATTAAAATATTATTAAAACTAGCCGTTATAAATAGTAATAACCACATTTTGAAATTTTTTAAATTTTATTTTTCAAAATGGAATTCATTTTTGGATTCTTAATATCGAAATTAGCTAAGGGGGAAATTTTGGTACTTTTCGGATAAATTTCATTTTCTGATGAATAGTGAAAATTACTAAATTTTAATTAAAAACAACCTTTCTAATCGAAATAATTAATAGTGATAAATTATTAATTTGAGTAGTTTTAAAGTATATTTAGAATATATTTTTACAAATCAATACAATTTTGGTCATTGAATGTAATTTCACATTTACACCAGACATAAACAAGTGTTAATCTTTTGATAGTTATTATCTCCTAAAAACACGCTATTTGTTGTGACAGCGGAAATTAATTATAAAATTAATTAATGAACCTTATATGTTGGGAATTTTTTAAAATAGAAATCATTTTTGAATTCGGAAGATCAATTATATCTTAGGGTGAAATTTTGGAATTTTTCTGAAAAACTTCAATTTTTGATGAATAGTGAAACTACTAAGTGGTAGTTAAAAAAATTAATTTTTTCATAAATCTTAATTTTACCGCTTTTGTGAATGGAATTTCAAAAATCCGAGAGACACGGTTGATGTCAGTAGGTAAAATTTGGTTCAATGAGATGAAAATAATTTTCGGTGAATAGTAACTTTTTACTTTTATTTACCACGGTTAAAAGTTAATAGGGTAATTAAGGATAAAAATGATATTATTATTACCCTAACACATGTCCTAATCCTATTGGACAAGTTTATCTCGACCAAAAAGACCTTAAGTGTAAAATATTGTCATTTAGGCCCACTTGGATTAGATTAGGACATTTATTATTATTTAATTCAAAGAAGAGTTAAAAGAGTTAAAATCAAAGTTTATTTACTAAAACATTTTTAATATGGGGTTATACATAAGATAAATTCGACTATAAATATTCCTTAGAAAAGTGAAAATATTTAATACATAATGGTATTTTATTTTTAATTTTTAGACTTTAAATAATTTAATTTATTTATGACACAACAATGATACAGTAATTACCTTTTTAAGAAAAATTAACATAAATGATGTTATAAATGACCAAATAAATGTAATTTGAGACTTTTTATGACTTAAACTAATTTTCTAGGATAATATGACATGTTATTGTTGATTTAGGTAACTTGGTTCTAACTTATCATTCTGTTAGAAATTTCATAAAAATCATGTACCAAATAGTGTCACAATTGACATAAATTATTTTTTAAAATAATTATTATATTATAAATTCTTATTTAATTCCTAAAAATAAAAGGTTCGGCCAAATGACTTATATAAGGATATATATATTAATAATAAACAACTTGGGCTTCGTTTGGCTTTATATAGTAAGTTTATTAACCATATAGTGTAAAAAAACAAAAAGACACGGTAAAAGGTAAATTATTTAACATAGAGTTAAATCTAATTGATAAGGTTAAAATAATAACCTAAACTTGTCTAAATCCTATTGGATGAGAGTATTTCGACCCATCCCCACTTTAGCTTCGAAATAAGACCATTTGGAACCATTATAAACCGAATTGGACCTTAATATAAAATAATATTTTGAGATTTTCCTAAGATGCCCCTCTCCTCCCTTATAAAAGGGCACCTCCTCCCTCTCCTCCTCACACCAATTTGAGCATTAAATCTCGGCCAAACCCTGAAAAAATCCCTTCTCCACTTCCCTAGTATCATCCTAGAGGTCCTGGTCTTCTTCAAAGACCATCCTTAGTTCTTTAAGTGGAGGTTAAGTGAAGGCGCGTCAAAAAGAGGTAATATCCATTACCGATCTCTTTCAATTTCTTTCTTCTTCAACTTCTTCTTATTTTGTTGTTTCAAGATAAATTAAAAACATCAGTATTTCGTATATACTGATATGTTATTATAAATATTAAACAACTCCAATTAACCTTCTATCCATCCTACGGAAAAAGGAAATCACCGCGCGTGCGTACGTACGGAATACCGTCTCCACGCTGTGGTGTAATCTATTTTCCGCCACCACCTTAATTGGATGGGTATAATGGTGTAATGTGTAACTATATATGATTATTATAAAGTGATATTGATACTTAAATAGTATACATACACTTCAACACAATTCCACGACCATGGGAACGATATCATCGCTCGTGCGTACGAACGGACTACCGTCTCCACGACGCGATGAGATTCATTCTCAATGATTAACCATTCATGAATGATTATAAAGTATATATAGTAAGTAATAATGAAATATATGACATAATAATGATACTGGATTTATTTATATTTATATGTATGTCATCTTCTTAATTCCATTCAATTCCATAAGGAAACGAAAACATCGTTCATGCGTACGTACTGACTACCGTCTCCATGAATGGTGTATTTCTTTCCATTTACTGATTTATTATATATATGTATATTCTGAATATATATATATAAATCAGGTTTTATATTCTGGAATTAAGTAATCATGATCTAAGTAATCATATGAATAATTACAAGTCAAAACACGGACGACAAATGAATCAAGTTTACCCAAAACGCTTCTTTAACATTAATTTGCAAAAGAACGGGTAATATAAAGTCATAAGTGGACCATATATGATATAATAACAATGAATATGATTCTGGAATAAGTCAATAACATGATTTAAATCATTATACAGGAGTTTCGGACACGTACAAAGCAAGTCGGACCTAAGGTAAGGGAAAATATCACAATATCATTTTTATCCGAGATTGTTTTTACTTTGGCATTTACTGGGGTGTATTTTATCATCCACATCCATGTTTCCTCAATATGTAATATTATTTCCATCCACCTAGAATTGTTTAAATCCAATTTTACCCTTCGGTGAGTTTTTAGTAAAGGATATGAAAGGAATCTTTTGTCGTTTTTCGTACGAGGTACTTTTTGACTTTTCCGACAAAAGTACGAAGAATGTTTTTTTAACTTATACGGCATGAATGGATTTTTAAAACATTATTTTCAAGAAGCTTACTTTACACGTTTTCAAGTTTATTTTTAATCAAATTCTCTTAGTTTAGAATTTTATGACATGTTAAGAAATGAAAAGTGTTTTTGAAGTTGAAAGGATATTTTCCTCAGGAATGGAGTTCAAGTGTTTTATCAAAATTATTTTCCTTCTATGATAATATAGGGTTCTGTTTCTATCCCTATTATTACATGGATTTTATTATGTTGTGATGGAAATATTTTTATTAATTTCTTTATCTTATATGAATTGTTTTATGATGTCATGTTGTTTAAGAATCCCATTTTTATTACATGGGTTATGCAATGATGTATGGTTTATGATTTTGTGGCACACATAAGAATGGTATCATTATGAGATGGGTGGACCTTTATCTCCCTCCCATTCATTGGGTAAATATTATATATCTAATGAGATAGACATGGCTGGAATGGTAGGTTATACAGGTTTAGTGAAGCAGGACTGAAACGAGGGTGACTCGGTTCAGAAATGGACTTTGTCGACTAAGATAGTCTTGGCAACGAGTCTTGACTAATAAGAAATGATTTTCTATGACTATATGTGTATGCCTCAACGTTTCATGATTTATGTTATGATTATTGGGATTTCATTTCACTACTATGATTTATCCCATGTTATGAAATTATGCTCTCTTTTGCAGGTTAAGATTTCCAAAAGTTATGTTCTTATGAATATGATGTGATTGATTTTTCTTTTGTTTACCCTTACTGAGCATTTGAGCTCACCCTTTTATGTTTTCTTTTCCCCAGGATATAAAGAAAGGTTTTAGGTAAAAAAAAGGGAAGATCTTTATGGGTGATATTGAAGATCATTCACCAAGATTAGAAGATTACATTCTGAGTTGCCAAAGACACTAAACTATTACGATCCTTGTGTGTGTGTTTTTGTTATGTACTAAGTATTCCGCAAATGTAATGTAATGTCCATGTATGTAAAGATTCGGGTCGCTACACCACCCTGGTTATACCCCATGGGGACTAGCCTATCTAGGTCTTGTATTATTTTATGCTTACCATTGGATGAGATCCTTGGACTCGATGAGGTATCCCTATGTATCACCTTGTGTCCTAATCCATACAGGTCTTTTACTATTTACATATGTGTCATATAAAAATATTCTTATTACTTTTTGTCGATAATATATATATTTATATATATATATATATATTCTCATCTATTATTGACTAATCTAGATATATCTTGTGCTCATGGACTTTTCATTTTGATATCAACTTTATATATTACATATTATACCTACACGTGATTATAGTTTGTACACACATGAAATATTTTTTATAGACACCATTGATGGTAGACAACTCAATATTTCAAAAACCATGTTTGTTTCATGGATTGGTACTTGGTAATAGATCATGGATGAATTTTGGAATAGGATAAAACACCCAATTAGGGATGCATGTTTCATGGTTGTATGGAAGAGGGGAATAAAACGACTGTTCTATGGCTCATGATTTCATCTGGTGATTGCCTTTTTGTATTTTTTGGTTCTTTTGATATACTTTTATATATGTACACCTACATCCATGGTTATTTATTTTTTAAGGAAATTAAATTTAATCATTTTGTATGTGGTACTTGATTTCCCTATTCATGGATTGTCTATTATTATCATCTGAATATTTTACGTCCATTGTTTTTGTGGTCATTTATTAGGATTTTGTTGTTATCAAATTATCACACAACTATATAAGTCTAATTATTGTGGTATAGTCTCCCCACTACACCACCTTAGACCTTCTCTACTAGTTGGTAGCCTTTTTATTATGGGGAGGTTCTCTTAAGGACCTATTGCCAACCTGTTTGAGTTACTTATGAGTGAACTGGATCTGGGATATTACATTAACTGTGATTTTAGTTCATTTAAATTTATATTATTTTAATGAGTTTCTAATAAATTTTCTATATATAATTTTTATGCTTGTTTTTTATATATTATATTATTCAATAATGAATTTAATCTTATATTTTTTTATGTATGATATTTCAAATATAAAATAATATAATAAGTAATATAATTTCATTATTTATAGTATCTATATTTGTATAGGTAATGTTTATATTTTTATATGTAGTAGTAATCTTTAGTACAAAATATATTCTTTTTTATATGTAAAATTTACATCTTTATACATTTTGAAAATAATTAGATACATATTTTTTTATCCAAAATATATAATGATAATTTTATTTTGTGTAAATTTCATTTTTTTATATGATTAGATTTCTTATTTTAATCCTTTGTATAAGAATTTGATTATTTGGTTTATGAGAAACTAAATTATATTTAAAACTATTAAATTTATCATCAACTTCATATTCTATGACATAAAACATATAATCATATATGATTATGATAGTGTTAAAGATAATCATATAGGATTTTCATCATTTATAATTTTAGAAAATTTAAAAACTAAAGAGAGAAGTATTTTTAAATGGTAAATTTATAGATTTATATTATTTGTGTAACATATATATATTAATTCTGAAAATGTTGAGTTTTTAATAATGTTTTTATGTATTTTATGTGAAAAAATATTTATTTTTTTACGAAGTCAGAGTTTTTTAAATTAATGCTTATTCTCATCAATTATAAAATAATCGATTGTGACTATGGTACATTAAAATGTTATTTTATTTAAATCAAATGATATAGATAAGATATTTCACTATCGACATGAAGTAAATTTCATATTCAATAATACTTTGGTTATTGATAATAAAATTATTCCCACTGACATACTTTCTATTCAGAATTAAAAGTATGGTGATGAATCTATAAAAGGATATAGTAAAAAAAATTCATTGTATTTTTTATCCATCTGGGAGAATCCAAAGTGAAATAGTGTTATATATAGATATGTTCATCATATTTAATTTTTATATCTAATATTTACTAGTAATAATATCATTTTCCATGGTATATACTGAGTCACATGAAACATTATAGCCAAGGGAGTAAGAAATCGAATTTCTAACATTATATAAGACTAATTACTATATATATTGAGAAAAATTATGATGATTTGTATGAGTTAGAATACATTTAGTTTAATAAAAATAATACCATGACTTATGGAGTGTTGAGGAATAATCATTATTTTTGGAATGTATCAACGAACATGACAGTTCCTATTAAATAAGGTGTTATAATGGTAGAAGAATAATAAGAAGGAGAAAAAATGAAGTTGTACTTAATACTATTAGGTGTGAGTATCAAGATATTATATAAAATTATTCATATTAATGTATTTAAATACATTATCTTGTTTTAATTGAGGATATTTTAACTACTGAAATATGAAATTGTAAAGACTCGGAAATTTCAAGGAAATTTTTTTTGTTAATTTTCTTTGGAATTTTACAAGAGCGCGGTTTCTGACGGCACCTGATTCCAAGGCCCGGAGTGCCCGGAATCAATTTCCGAAGTTTGGCTCGGGTACATTCAGTGAACGAACGAGCGGGAATTTCTAACTTTTGATCCGGTGCTCGGAATTGATATCAGAGGGCACCGATGGAACCGTAGCGCCGGTATATTCTTAGGAACTCCTGTTCTGGAGTTGCGTTCATGCGAGTGTAGATAATAAAAATTGTGGATGTTTACTTTGTAATTACACTACAATTTTTATTATTTTACTCTAAGTGATATCTCTTGTTGGAAGTTGGGTAACCACCCAACCTCCCATGGGAGGTTATGAGGGTGGTGGGGCCCACACGAACCCCACCCCTTCATATCCTCTAAAACCCCCTCAACTCCCTCTTAAATTATGTTAACTTAAGTTATAAACCTATGACTTAAATGTATTGAGTTAATGAGGTGAGTTGTGTGTGGTTATTGAATTTCAAACCTTTGAAATTCAAAGAGGTTGGGTTGTGTGAATAAAATAAGATAGAGACTTATTTTATTTTGTTAGAATTTTATCTCCTTGAGAGAGTAGGGAAGTCTTCTTCATCTTCTTCAAATTCAACGAAGAACGCGAAGAACGTCGTTCTTCAGCGAAGAACTTCTCCGCCGAAGAACACAGTCCATCCGCAACGCCGTATCCGCGACGCGACGTACTTCTTCCGCGTCGTCTCTTCCGCGACGGATTTCCGCGACAAACGCCAACGACAACGACTCTTCCTCCGACGTCAAAGGAATTGACACCGATATTCCACGACTACGTCAACGTGCGACTATCGAGGTAGGGGTTCTTGAGTTCGTTGTTTTCTTTTTATTGACTTTCCTCAAGACTTGACGTGAACGCTCAAGTTCCGACGAAGAACGCCGCTCCGCTCTTCTTCGTCTTCCGTGTCAACGAGAGAGGACACCGCTTCTTCCTCGGACAACCTTCGTCAGCGTACAAGTATTCGCCAACGACGTGTCTCTTCGGACGCACCCCTTCGTCATCGGATTTGACGAACGGCTACCGCGACGCCCGACCTCCGCGACGTCGTCTTCCGCGGAACGTTGACAAATCTTTGAACCTTATACCCAAGGTAGGGGTTGTTGATTATTGTTTAGTTATTCTATTTTTTGATCATGAATTTTAGCAAGTCTAACGTGTGGCTTTTGATTATTTTAAGATGCGTTATTGCTTAACGTGAGGGGGCCGGACCGCATGAACACGGCCGAACCCCCTCCATCGTTCTTGTTGTTTAATCTTGCGGTTGGAAGCAAAGTGGCATGGTGCCGTCACACCACGCGGATGATCGTGCAATTATTTTACGCGGCGCCGTCGCGCCACGCCGAGGAAGAATCTTCAAGTACGCGACGCCGTCGCGCCGCGTTGAAAGATATCAAGGCACGGCGAAGGGGCGCGGTGCCGTCGCACCGCGCCGGACGACGAACACCGCGGCCGGTTCCGGGCCGCGGCGGGACGAGGAGACCGCGGCCGGTTCCGGGCCGCGGCGGGAAGAGAAGACCGGCGGCCGGGCCGCCGGTGTCGGAAGCCGAAGGGGGGACCGGAATTTCCGGTCCCGTTAGAGAAAATCGGCCGGCCAACTGGCCGGCCGGAAGGCATTAAACCGGGGGAATTAATCCCCCGGCCAACCCATAAAAACCCCCCTCTTTATGAGGGGGGCGGTTCTTTAAAGGAGGGGGGGCAGCAGCCCCCCGGTTTTATTACCAGCCGGCCCCCACGTGCGGGGGCCGTTTCCTTGCAAAAAGGCGCGGCACAAAGGCCGCGCCGCCATCCACTTAGCGGGGGAATTAAATTCCCCCCGCGCAGCCTGCTTGCGGCGCCAAGCCGCCGCGGCCCCCGCGCCGCCACGCCGCCGCGCCGCCCCGGGGGGGGGGGGGGGTCGGGCCGGGTCGGCCCGGACCCGGACCCCCCCGTTTCGAACCAGTCTCGGTCTTTTGGCCATATCTTGAGCCTCAGACCTCCGAATGACGAACCGTCTGTGGTAACGCGATCCTTGGATCGAGACGTTCGTTTCAGTATATCGCACTCAAGGTTTCGGATTACTTTGAGTTCGGCCGGGTTGGTTCGTTCACGAAACCAACCGGGCCTTCGGAGCGGAAACGCTCATATCTTGAGCTACGGGCGTCCGATTGACGTGCCGTCAGCTGTGTTGTGTTCCTCTTAGTGAGAAGGATCTTTTGGCATACTCCGCCTGAGCTTTGGACACAGGTGGAGTACGGTCGGGTTGGTTTTGCCTTAAAAACCAACCGGGCCCCGGGGACGAAAAAGCCAATAACTCACAGACCGGGCGTCCGATTGACGCGCCGTCTGTTGCGACAACTTCCTCTTGATGAGACTGAACTTTTGACATACTCCGCCCGAGTTTTGGTTACAGTTGGAGTATGGCCGGGTTGGATCGTATCTGAAATCCCACCGGCCCCTGGAACGGAAAAGCTGATATCTTTCAGACAGGACGTCCGTTTGACGAACCGTCAGCGGCGTTGATGATCACGATGAGAAACGGTCCCTATGAGCATACCCTATGAGAGTTCAGGGTACAGTTGAGATATGGTCGGGTTTGGTTCGCTCACGAAACCAACCGGGCCCTCGGGACGAAAAGGCTAATAACTCACAGACTGGGCGTCCGATTGACGCGCCGTCTGTTGCGTTGAGACTCCTTTGACGAAGCGGACGTTTGTGGCACTTCTTCGTTGGACATTGAGATACTTGGAGTATCGACCAGTAGCTCGTGGAGCGGACCCTCCCGGAGACGAGCGTGCAGAGTACGGAGACCGTGTAGCCGGCTGAGACCTGACGACTGCTTGACCGACTCGACTTGGAGTGAGTCGATTAGCCCAGTGGACGGAGCGCCCGGTATTTGGCGGCAGACCCACGGCGGACGGAGCGCCTGGTAGTTGGCAGCAAACCCGCGGTACTCGACAGGAGGAGTACCTCAGTAGGCTATTTGGGTGAGCGCCCGGTATTTGGCGACAGACCCTCAGCGGACGGAGCGCCCGGTAGTTGGCCGCAAACCCGCAGTACTCGACAGGAGGAGTACCTCAGCAGTCTTAGGTTAGTGAGCAGTACCTCGGAGTCGTGACAGGACCACTGTACACTCTAGAGACGGAGCTCTTCGGCAGCTACGGTTTCGATAATGAAAATCCTGGTTTGAGCTGAGACTTTTGACCTTGTGTTTACCTCATGAATGAGATGGGTCACTTGCTAACTTTGGTATATGTATGGGCATATACCCGGGTAGTGGTTATCCGTTGTTTTCACAATACTTATGTTTCCTCATGATTGAGATGGGTTACTTGATAACTTAGGTATATGTATGGGCATATACCTAAGTAGAGGTTATCTGTTGAGATCATCTTTGTGGTTATCCTTGTTGGTTTAGTGAGACCTTGAGGGTCTCGGGATCCCTACTGAGTATCGTTATACTCACCCCTGCACGGGCTATGCCCGCACCTCGTTGTGTTGGTTGCAGACGACGGACAGTGCTGACAGAAGCCGAGTGTTCGAGGATTGGACGGTACCTGGAGGTGGACTATACGACGAGGCGGTAACCGGAGGTGGACCACTGGGCGGAACATACTCGGAGTGGACGGCGGGATCCGAGGAGCAGAGGAGCAGAGGAGCTATCTATACTCACCCTTCTGGTGGGATTTCCAGTGGACAGCTCGGAGTAGCAGCTTTACTTTTCAGTTGCTGTTTTCCCTTTTTGAGTTGTACTTTACAGTTGGGCTTGTATTTCCGGCCCCTTTTTACTTTCATCACTTTTAGTTGTACTCTATGGTGTTTGTTTACTTTACAAAGGCAATGCCTTCCCTTTTTACCGGGATTTACGCCTTGGTGCTAGTCGCCAACCCCTGGCCTATGGAAGGCAGGCTTGGGGTAGTCACGGCACGGACCCCGAGGGCGGGTCGTGACAAATTGGTATCAGAGGAGTTCGGTTCTACCGCAGAACTTATAACTCTGATGTTTCTTTCTGTGAAGCAATAGTGTTGAGAGTACCGAGTGTGGTTTTCAGTTCAGGGAATCCAGTGTTGGTGCGGGCGGCCGACGTATCCATACACCAGGACCCTGACAACTGATTTCTGACTTTGTGCACAAAAACACTGATTGCGTGTGTGTTTTCAAAGGTTTCCCCCCTTAAAACAGCTCAAACCAGGTCATCTCACCAGGTATAAATCGTTGACCGTGACACAACTGTTCAGGATGTCACCATGCAGATAGTTAGCTGGAGTTCTGAGAGAGTTCTCGATGATGTCCCACCGAGCAGCGAGACTCCGGTGCAGGTCCCTTTTTCAGTGTTGGCACCTTCGGGTGGTGTACCAGCAGCACCACCACCCGTTAGGCAGCAGATGCCACTAGCTGACGGTGCACACTAGCAGAGCGCGATGCACGAGTTCCAGCAGTGGACTGGATGGAGGCGGTTGCTAGAGTTCTACGCCTAGCTTGGATACTAGTAGAGCGAATGATGATCTTAGCTCCCGGTGTTTCCAGTGAGTGACCATGAGGTTGGCCCTTTTAGTAATGAGGCTTCGGTACGCGAACCAATACCTGGGATAGTACCTACGGGTAGTGCGCCAGCTATGTCACTACCTCTTGGTCAGCAGACACTACCGGCGGTACCGGTAGCAGAGACTCACAGGCTTAGTGCCTTACATATGTTTTAGCACCAGATATCCCTCAAGTTTCGAGGTGAGCCTGACTCGTAGGCGGCTGAGGACTGGCTTGAGGAGGTGGTTGTGAGTTTTCTGGAGCTAATACAGCTTCGACAGTACGACATGTCGGAAGCAGAGCACTCAACGTGGCTTACCAATCAATCTTGGTACTCGTTGGTTACATTGTGATCAGTTCTTTAGACTCGAACTTCTGAGCGAAGTGTGTCTAAAGGACATCTTAACCATTACTTTTCCTCTATGCATTCCTACCTATGCTAGGATGCTAGAGAGAACCTTTGTGGTTGTGAACGCTAGCAGTGAAAGGCAGGAAACTAGCGCCAGTCTCAGAGACTCGGGCGTGTAAAATGTTTCAGGAGGAGGAAGTGCTAAGGACAGATGAATCTGCAGGGTAGCAGACGTGGAAGCGGAGCTTGGAGAGCAGCATGTGGTGGTGTACATTTCGACATGTTACGACCACCCGACTTAGTAGTCCCTGCCAGGCTCAGGGAGCAGGAGGGCTGGGGAGGAGAGTAGCTGCATTGCGGTCATGGAGTGTGACCCAGGAGCTCTAAGAATGATTCGGGGTACGAATTATGTCTACTACGAGCTGCCATATCTATAGACATAGGAACCAATCATTCTACCCTTCCACGAATCATGTCCCAGACCTAGAGGTTCCGGGTAAGCCGTAGACTTGACCCTCACGTCTGGAGATACCTTTGGGAGGAGACTCGATAATCACACTTACGCCGACGGTGTAATTTGACCTCGAGGCGAGAGTTTCGGTTGGAATCTCTTGGTGGCAGCGTAGAGGCCTTACGACGTTGATCTGGGTATGGTTTTGATTCAAAAATCATACCCCGATTGACTGTTTTAGGCAAACGTCGGAATGGGTTTTCCTTGGTCGGCGAAAAGGAAACCCTGGGCAGCACATGTTAAACTCAGGCATAAGAGGGTGTGACCGATCACTCTTGAGTTGGTCAACCCTACCCTTGTGGCAGTAGGAGTTTTGAGTTTCAGTTCTAACCTAAAAAGGGAAACCTCTTGAGTTCGAGGGTGGCAAACATGTTCTTATACGGTCTCAACCCGATGAGGTTTCGGAGATGTGGCTGAGGCGGCATGTTATCTCCGAAGTTCGATGGACCCTTTTGATCTTCAGCAGGGTAGGCGAGGAGGTTTACTGCTTGACCCTACCACCTTAGTCGCACCGGGTGCATAATGTCCACCACGTGTCTCAGCTGTGGAGATACGTGTATGTTTCTTCACACGTCATCGACCTCGGGGAGTTGGACGTCGATGACAGGGCGACAAGCACAGAGGTTCTAGTAGAGAACGAGGATCGACAGGAGCAGGTTCTACGTGAACGGTTGCTTCCTCTGAGGTTCTTCACAGGTAGCACGAGATCTTCAGGTGAGCATATGGGAGCGTAAAGCTCAGTTGCGTGCTCAGTACTACTTTGTTTCCCTTAAGTGTGAGTTGAAGCTTTACGGGGACGTAAAGCCCTGAGGTGGGAGTAATGTAAAGACCCGGAAATTTCAAGGAAATTTTTTTTGTTAATTTTCTTTGGAATTTTACAAGAGCGCGGTTTCTGACGGCACCTGATTCCGAGGCCCGGAGTGCCCGGAATCAATTTCCGAAGTTTGGCTCGGGTACGTTCAGTGAACGAACGAGCGGGAATTTCTAACTTTTGATCCGGTGCTCGGAATTGAAATCCGAGGGCACCGATGGAACCGTAGCGCCGGTATACGCTTAGGAACTCCTGTTCTGGAGTTGCGTTCAAGCGAGTGTTGACAATAAAAATTGTGGATGTTTACTTTGTAATTACACTACAATTTTTATTATTTTACTCTAAGTGATATCTCTTGTTGGAAGTTGGGTAACCACCCAACCTCCCATGGGAGGTTACGAGGGTGGTGGGGCCCACACGAACCCCACCCCTTCATATCCTCTAAAACCCCCTCAACTCCCTCTTAAATTATGTTAACTTAAGTTATAAACCTATGACTTAAATGTAATGAGTTAATGAGGTGAGTTGTGTGTGGTTATTGAATTTCCAACCTTTGAAATTCAAAGAGGTTGGGTTGTGTGAATAAAATAAGATAGAGACTTATTTTATTTTGTTAGAATTTTATCTCCTTGAGAGAGTAGGGAAGTATTCTTCATCTTCTTCAAATTCATCGAAGAACGCGAAGAACGTCGTTCTTCAGCGAAGAACTTCTCCGCCGAAGAACACAGTCCATCCGCGACGCCGTATCCGCGATGCGACGTACTTCTTCCGCGTCGTCTCTTCCGCGACGGATTTCCGCGACAAACGCCATCGACAACAACTCTTCCTCCGACGTCAAAGGAATTGACACCGATATTCCACGACTACGTCAACGTGCGACTATCGAGGTAGGGGTTCTTGAGTTCGTTGTTTTCTTTTTATTGACTTTCCTCAAGACTTGATGTGAACGCTCAAGTTCCGACGAAGAACAGCGCTCCGCTCTTCTTCGTCTTCCGTGTCAACGAGAGAGGACACCGCTTCTTCCTCGGACAACCTTCGTCAGCGTACAAGTATTCGCCAACGACGTGTCTCTTCGGACGCACCCCTTCGTCATCGGATTTGAGGAACGGCTACCGCGACGCCCGACCTCCGCGACGTCGTCTTCCGCAGAACGTTGACAAATCTTCGAACCTTATACCCAAGGTAGGGGTTGTTGATTATTGTTTAGTTATTCTATTTTTTGATCATGAATTTTAGCAAGTCTAACGTGTGGCTTTGGATTATTTTAAGATGCGTTATTGCTTAACGTGAGGGGGCCAGACCGCATGAACACGGCCGAACCCCCTCCATCGTTCTTGTTGTTTAATCTTGCGGTTGGAAGCAAAGTGGCGTGGTGCCGTCACACCACGTGGATGATCGTGCAATTATTTTACGCGGCGCCGTCGCGCCACGCCGAGGAAGAATCTTCAAGAACGCGACGCCGTCGCGCCGCGTTGAAAGATATCAAGGCACGGCGAAGGGGCGCGGTGCCGTCGCACCGCGCCGGACGACGAACACCGCGGCCGGTTCCGGGCCGCGGCGGGACGAGGAGACCGCGGCCGGTTCCGGGCCACGGCGGGAAGAGAAGACCGGCGGCCGGGCCGCCGGTGTCGGAAGCCGAAGGGGGGACCGGAATTTCCGGTCCCGTTGGAGAAAACCGGCCGGCCAGCTGGCCGGCCGGAAGGCATTAAACCAGGGGAATTAATCCCCCGGCCAACCCATAAAAACCCCCCTCTTTATGAGGGGGGCGGTTCTTTAAAGGAGGGGGGGGGGCAGCAGCCCCCCGGTTTTATTACCAGCCGGCCCCCACGTGTGGGGGCCGTTTCCTTGCAAAAAGGCGCGGCACAAAGGCCGCGCCGCCATCCACTTAGCGGGGGAATTAAATTCCCCCCGCGCAGCCTCCTTGCGGTGCCAAGCCGCCGCGGCCCCCGTGCCGCCGCGCCGCCCCGGGGGGGGGGGGGGGGTCGGGCCGGGTCGGCCCGGACCCGGACCCCCCCGTTTCGAACCAGTCTCGGTCTTTTGGCCATATCTTGAGCCTCAGACCTCCGAATGACGAACCGTCTGTGGAAACGCGATCCTTGGATCGAGACGGTCGTTTCAGTATATCGCAATCAAGGTTTCGGATTACTTTGAGTTCGGCCGGGTTGGTTCGTTCACGAAACCAACCAGGCCTTCGGAGCGGAAACGCTCATATCTTGAGCTACGGGCGTCCGATTGACGTGCCGTCAGCTGTGTTGTGTTCCTCTTAGTGAGAAGGATCTTTTGGCATACTCCGCCTGAGGTTTGGACGCAGGTGGAGTACGGTCGGGTTGGTTTTGCCTTAAAAACCAACCGGGCCCCGGGGACGAAAAGGCCAATAACTCACAGACCGGGCGTCCGATTGACGCGCCGTCTGTTGCGATAACTTCCTCTTGATGAGACTGAACTTTTGACATACTCCGCCCGAGTTTTGGTTACAGTTGGAGTATGGCCGGGTTGGATCGTATCTGAAATCCCACCGGCCCCTGGAACGGAAAAGCTGATATCTTTCAGACAGGACGTCCGTTTGACGAACCGTCAGCGGCGTTGATGATCACGATGAGAAACGGTCCCTATGAGCATACCCTATGAGAGTTCAGGGTACAGTTGAGATATGGTCGGGTTTGGTTCACTCACGAAACCAACCGGGCCCTCGGGACGAAAAGGCTAATAACTCACAGACCGGGCGTCCGATTGACGCACCGTCTGTTGCGTTGAGACTCCTTTGACGAAGCGGACGTTTGTGGCACTTCTTCGTTGGACTTTGAGATACTTGGAGTATCGACCAGTAGCTCGTGGAGCGGACCCTCCCGGAGACGAGCGTGCAGAGTACGGAGACTGTGTAGCCGGCTGAGACCTGACGACTGCTTGACCGACTCGACTTGGAGTGAGTCGATTAGCCAAGTGGACGGAGCGCCCGGTATTTGGCGGCAGACCCACGGCGGACGGAGCGCCTGGTAGTTGGCAGCAAACCCGCGGTACTCGACAGGAGGAGTACCTCAGTAGGCTATTTGGGTGAGCGCCCGGTATTTGGCGACAGACCCTCAGCGGACGGAGCGCCCGGTAGTTGGCCGCAAACCCGCAGTACTCGACAGGAGGAGTACCTCAGCAGTCTTAGGTTAGTGAGCAGTACCTCGGAGTCGTGACAGGACCACTGTACACTCTAGAGACGAAGCTCTTCGGCAGCTACGGTTTCGATAATGAAAATCCTGGTTTGAGCTGAGACTTTTGACCTTGTGTTTACCTCATGAATGAGATGGGTCACTTGCTAACTTTGGTATATGTATGGGCATATACCCGGGTAGTGGTTATCCGTTGTTTTCACAATCCTTATGTTTCCTCATGATTGAGATGGGTTACTTGATAACTTAGGTATATGTATGGGCATATACCTAAGTAGATGTTATCTGTTGAGATCATCTTTGTGGTTATCCTTGTTGGTTTAGTGAGACCTTGAGGGTCTCGGGATCCCTACTGAGTATCGTTATACTCACCCCTACACGGGCTACGCCCGCACCTCGTTGTGTTGGTTGCAGACGACGGACAGTGCTGACAGAAGCCGAGTGTTCGAGGACTGGACGGTACCTGGAGGTGGACTATACGACGAGGCAGTAACCGGAGGTGGACCACTGGGCAGAACATACTCGGAGTGGACGGCGGGATCCGAGGAGCAGAGGAGCAGAGGAGCTATCTATACTCACCCTTCTGGTGGGATTTCCAGTGGACAGCTCGGAGTAGCAGCTTTACTTTTCAGTTGCTGTTTTCCCTTTTTGAGTTGTACTTTACAGTTGGGCTTGTATTTCCGGCCCCTTTTTACTTTCAGCACTTTTAGTTGTACTCTGTGGTGTTTGTTTACTTTACAAAGGCAATGCCTTCCCTTTTTACCGGGATTTACGCCTTGGTGCTAGTCGCCAGCCCCTGGCCTATGGAAGGCGGGCTTGGGGTAGTCACGGCACGGACCCCGAGGGCGGGTCGTGACAGAAATCATGATGTTTCAACTTGAGAACAACCTGAAATGTTTGAAGTGAAATAATCTATAGATATTGATCAATGTTTTTTTTAAATCATGATAATAGATTTTCGATTAGTTCTTAATAAATTTCGTTATTTTGAGCTGATTCAAATGAAAATTATATTTTTGTAGATACTCAGGTAGAGATTAGTGATTGAAAAAATATATATAATATGTCAATGTATAAAAAAGTGTTGAAGGAACTACACTATGAGAAGCATGTAAAGATACTAAATTTAATTAACATAAGTAGGGTGATTTACATGATACTATTTATGATTAGGATTTGATTTCATTTTTCTTATATAATAAATTTATTTAGTATAAATCCATTGGTCACCAACAATAGAGGTCGATGACCATTTATTTGAGGAAAATTGGTATATTCAATGAATTTCATAATCCTTAGGGTAAAACTGAAAATTTTAATTTCAGTTTAAAAAATCATATGAAGTGTTTTAAAATTATATATAGAATTTTATTAAAACCCCATATTTTGAGGAATTAATATAGAAAATAGTTTCAAGATAATATTTTTGAGAGATAATGGAATTGTGTAAAACTCAAAATAAAGTGATAAATAGTTTTCAATCTGTTTATATAGGTATATATGATGCATTCAAAAATTACTTTATTTTAATTTGATGAAATATCCATTAAAAATGTTTATGGAGAAAGAATATTTGCTTATTGGGCTATAAAATTGTTTTAAAAAGTAAACTTATGGAAATAATTGAATCATAATCGAAATTAGTAAAGGGAAAAAATTTGTCGATATAGATTCTTTTACAGCTGTTATGTGGGAATAAAATTAACTAAATATATAGCTTTATAGTTTTATTTAATCACCAATTATAGATGTGAAAAATATTATACATTTTTATATATAATGTGAAACTATCATTTTGTATAATTTTGAGGATTTTAAGATGGTTTTTATTTCTAATTCTATAAAAGTTAGAGGTAAATATTTTGATAATTATGTTACAATATAAAATTTGGAAGGTATTATAAAGTATGTGGAATTATATAGTTAAGTCCATTATTAATATTATAATGATCTTGGGGATCTAAAAGTTTTAAAAAATCCTTATTGAATTAACCATAATGGTTTGAATTACCTTATCAACATTAAAGTATTCTAAAAATAAAAAACATGGACAATGGTAGTCTTAAAAAATGATAAAATATTAGGAATGAAATTTGAGTGGAGTTTTTTTAAAGAGGTTCAAAAAAAATAATCCTTGATACTATATAAGATTTTTTTTAACTATGAATCTTTTAAAAAAGTTGAATCATCTATATTTGAATTGGACAATGAATAAATAAAAGGAAATTAAATTGTTCTTTATGGAAAAAAAATTTCATGTCAACATCATGAAATAACTTTTTATATGAGGAAGTAATTGTTAGTTGACCTTGAATTTTATTCCACATAAATAGATAATTTTATGGAAATTATTTTTAATGAATAATTGATGACAAAATTCATTAATAAAATGAGTAAATATGCTAAAAAGTGTTTGATGAATTGATATAAAATATTAGAAAAATGTTAAAATTTAAATAACATTAGTTCTTTTGAAATATTGGGTTCCCTAGACATAACTATTTAGTGATTTTGAGTACCATATCATGTGTATAGTTATCTATACATGGTGGTTTTTTAAAATTATAGTATATATATTTCTATATCTACTATTGATATTATAATATCCATAGATTAATAATTATATTGAAATGTTATAGTAGATCCCATGATATAATGAGAACCTAGAGATACTATGAAATTAATCTTAAACAAAGATCCTATAGTCCAGATACATCTTACTGATTGGAAAAAGTATAAGATTAACTATCAGGTGATGGGGGATCAAAATTGTCAAGAATTATTTTCATGCAGTTCGCACTTGGTGACCTCTAGTAACGAGTTCATGAGGATAAACTCATCAATAGAAACACCACATGTTATGAGTGTCATTGTATATTCATATATAAAATCATATTTAATGTTCTCCTCACTATAGATCATTACATATGTATTCCATTTTATTGCATACTTTGATGCAAGAAAAAAATCATGATGAAGAAATCGGAGTGAGGTAGTTTCTATTGGGTGTGTCATTGGTGGAATGACATTGGATGAATGATCACAAAATAATTTGTTTCATCTATGTTAAGGAAGTAATATATCTTAGGACAGGTTGATTAGGATGATTATACCTTCATAATGCCATGGAAATGTATGTCATGGGTAAATATGTCCAATTAGATCAACAAACAATAATTTAAGAAAAGGGTGATGACATAGGTGTTCACCCAGCATTATGAGATATTAAAGACAAGGATATTATATTCCACAGTGCATGTTAAAAGGTTGGTTAGTGCTGGTGTAATAATCCTTATCTCTTTAGGGTCTCAGATGGGTTTCAAGATCCTTCTCTTATTTTCATAATACTATTCATTGCTATTGAGATAAGGGCCTAGAGGGTCACACACAGTAGTGGATTCAAGAATCTTCTCTATTTGGTTGAGTATGAGTTTTGGACATGGTGGTCCCCACCACTAGGTTCTGGGTTTTCTCCAAGGAGATATAAACACCAATGTAATAAATAAATTCAAATTATTCAATTTTATCCCAATGGGAATGGAATTTATTTATGAAATGTATTTACAACTTTTAAGTAAATACATGAAAAAATATTATATGAATGAATATTAAAAATATTCAGGGTTTAATTAATATTTGTGTGAACAATGATTCAAGTTAATGACATATTTATTATCATAAAATATATTTTATATATTACAAGAAAGTGATAATAATATATATGGCTCATTATAATATTCATAACATGTTGTCTATTGGCTATTATTTATTCTGGAGGCTGGGTGGTAATACCAGGTATTTTCTAAAACTCTATAAATAGAGGAGGAGATGAGTTTTCTATATACTATTCAATGCCTCCCCCTCTCTCATCTTATCTCTACCACATCCTACAGGGAGAGGATCTGGATCCAAGGATCTCAGATCGAGCTCTATCTTAGGCAACACAAGCAGAGTGATGCAGTAATTGTCTGAGTATTGAAGGAGTCAAATATTGTTGTTCTAGGACCAAGATTACGACGATCAGTGCTCCCTCAATTTTACGATGTGTGTGTAGATGATAAAGAGGGACTCATCTTTGGATTCTTATACCTGATATTTCCAATGATGAACAAACATTGTTCATAGATTCAGATCTAAATGAGGTATTTTACTATTTGTATTTTATTTTAAACTCTTCACTTCAGACCCCCTTGATAAACTGGATAGAAATTTGTTGACGACAACTAGGTCATGTCGAACGTCAATGAAAATTTTAAAATATCTTATTTTTGGGGCTTTCTATTTCTGCTCGATTCCTTCAATTTCAATGTGGATTATATTATAAGATACAATGTTAGTGGAATGAATATTTCCTGTCATTATTTTCTGATATAGGGATATGAGACTATAATTGACTATAACATGGAAGAAAATATATCAAGATTATGTATTATTTTCAAATATATTTTCCCTTTAGATAAGAAATAAGTATTTACTAATTAATAGAATAATCTATATAAATCAAGTAAAAACAACTTAAATAAAACTTATTTATTTCTTTTTTATCTCCATTATTCGTTTATTTACTTTTTTATCTCCATTATTCGTTTATTTACTTTTTTATTTAACTGTGAATACAAGTTACTAAAAAAATCATCTTCTCTTCTATGTTATATTCTAATAGCTTATCAATTAACTTTAAAATATTCCATATATTATAGCCTCTAACATGGATTCTATTTAATAACCTAAAATTGGAATGAATAAGCAATTGAATGGGATTTTTTTATTCATAATTCAAATAAACAATTATGTTATTATCAATATTGATTTAATTTGTGAACATTTATATTTCAATTTATGGATTTTTGGATAACTAAAAAGGCGAAGATTGTTGTAATGTTATAGTATATGTAGATAATCTCATATATTCTATGTTTTTATACTAAAAACTTTTTTTTACTAATAAATCTTATTTAGGTGAATTTTGGATAAATTATTGAAAATTTATAAAGTTTATCAATGTATAATTATTACTTTGGATCTAATATATCTTATGTTAATGAATTTATTAATTGCATAATCTCATTTATTTAACAATATTTAGTGTAAATAAGATGAAAATTTTATGTTATACAATATTAGGTAACATAAACCATTATATATCCTATGGATCCTAGAATGAGTTCTTATGTATTAGGTAAATTTTAAAGGAAAAAATATTATGTGAGAATATATTTAAGATATATATTCAATAAGGGTTATAATTTTCCATTAATTTTACTTATTGAGAAATAATGGGATATTTCATATGTACATGAAATTTTATATTCATTATAACTCAAAAGTAAACCTCACATTTCATGTTTTTCATCTATGTGTAAAAACTAATGAATTAGTACAAGATATTACACATTTAATGGAAATATCCTATTCATTGAGGAGAAGACATAACGTGTTAATATGGAGATGGAATTTCTTGAATTCAATTATTATTATTATGTTTTAGTGGATTATTTTTTAAATATGATATCTATATTGAATAAAATGTTATATATAAAGTTAATATTTAAATTTTTAATATTTTTATTCATACATTATTTTTTAAAATTATATGATTAATCAACTTTGAAGTGAAACATTTTCAATTTTATGAAATTTGTGAACAGTTTAAATGAGTTTACATTACAAAAATTAATGAAGGTATACACCAATATAAAGAATTCATTTTTTTAGAAGAAATTAGGGATTTTTTGAAAAATTTAATTTAAATATGTAATATTTGTAATATTTTAATACAAGGGAAAATATAAAAAATATTCAACAAAAATTTACTATAAAAGTTTAATCCCTTAATTAGAAGAATTATAAATTCACAAGATATTTTATAGGAGTGTTGTTGGCATATTTATTTTTTTATTTGGTAAGTAAAAAAATTCTAGACAATTTTTATGATTGAAAAAAAAGATAATTCCTTATATGTTATACATTGTATTAAAGATCATTCCAAGAATAATAATATCCTAAATTTATAATTGGGAGAAATGTTTATTCTTGATATAGGATTGAATAATTTATTGGTAGATTATGAAGTATATGAGATAAAATGTACTTGATATTATAAAACTTCTATATTATATTTTAAGTGAATGTAAAGACTTAGGACATTTAGGTTTCAAATTTTATCAGAAATTGAAATTTATGTTTTAGATCTAGGGTTGTGTTGATAATCGATATTTGGATAATAATTAAAAGAGGTTTATAATCCCCAAGTATATTTTTCTACATGTGGATGGATGCCTAATTGTCCACTTGAGTGCATGATATTATCTCTGGAGCTTCCAAACAGAGCGTAAAATTTTTAATACAGAGATTTTCTAATGCAAGGATGACACATTCTTAGGGGAAAACATACAAGAAAATCATTTGATGTGGTATCAGATCTGGTATTGGTTCATTGTTAGTTCATAATTATATAGAAACAAGGAAACCTTAATAAATTTGGTTGGTATATGATTTTTCATATTTGTAAATAATTTATCAAACCTTGTGGCCAAAATATGTGAGGTGTTTGGGTTGTGACAAAACCTACTACATGGTTGGTGCACAGTTTTAGAAATATTGATATAAATTTGGGGATCCAAAAATTTCATAAAAAGTGTGAAAAATTATTCTAATTTCCCCTTTTTATATCCATAATATATCTCTCCCTTTTTTCCAAACACTTTTTTCAACTAAGGTAGTTCTTTCCCCTCTTCTCCCCTTGACCTCCCTCAACCATGGGTGAGTTTTTGAGTGTTTTTATTTTGTATTAGAGGTATGATCCTCTCCTTCCTTAATTATTCATCATTATACTCATTAATCAAATAATTTAGAAAAAATTTCTTAAGTATTGGTTGTGGTTTTTAATAATGAATGTTGTAAATCATTTGATATGATATAGTTTATAGTGTTTCTAAAGGATGTACCATGATGATGAACAGTAATCATCACACACAATTTTGATGAAATTACATCACAATATGAATTTTCATTGGGAGTTTAACTAACATAATATAAATTTATAGTTGAATTATTGGTGATGGATTTTCATTTTTTTCATTAGTCACATGTCTATGACATGATAAGACTAGACCCCATTGCTCAATATTTTGGATACAGGATGCCACCTAGTGAGATTTATGGAATTTTGGCATTTTTTTTAATTATAAATAATTATAAAATGATAATATTTATCTAAATATTTAATTATATTTTTTTCTTTATAATTATGTGATTTTACAACCTAAGATAGGTGATCGTGTTCATAGGAGAATGGTGGATGGACTTGGATGATATTAGAGAATTATTTTCAACCATATTTAAAATGAATGACATCATATGATGTTGGTGGACCCTTAAAAATATCCCCAACGGGTTGAATGTTCCTACACCAATTGATATTTTGTACCCATGTGGGTAGAACCTAGGAATATCAATGATTGGATTGGTGTGAAAACTAACATAGGTTAACATAGAATGTGATATGGTCATTATAAAATATCTAAAAACTAATGCAAGTGATACTTCTCCTATCAATCCTATAGGGATAAAATGTTGTCATGGGGACATTAAGGGATGTTATAAACTTTTCTTAATGTGTTGGATTGAGATAAAAATTAGTATTACAAAAACTTTTTTAGGGTTTCTATACTATGGTGTCACCTATGAGAACTTAGTGGTATATTAGTGAGATGTTGACCCTAGAAAGGGATAGTGTAAGATAAATGAATTGATGATTGAGATTGTAAAAATAAAACCCATTTCAGTGTGTTGTCCAATTATTTATATAATTTTATTGATTGGTCGATTTCTTGATGAATAAATCTTTATGTTTTTTGGGTTTAGGTATATTAGAAACCCACAATTTGAATATTTGAGATTTTAACTAGTAGATGCAGGACATGGTGAACTATTTTAGTAGTTGAATAATATGGGTTCACTTCCCTATGATTTTTTTGTAAATATTGAATTAATAGTCATTTAAATAGGATTTTACCATTAGTTATATAATGAATTATCCTGGATGATACCAAGATTTTCTTATTTCATATATGGACTGGTTGGGATGTTACCTATGTTTAGACTAATATGTATAATTCTACTAGAATGAAATTGATCATTGAAAATAATCCCTTAAGTTATATCTATATTTCCTATAATTAACTCTTAATAATTGACTATATACATGTGTGATCAGAATTCCTAGGACTTCAGGGGTCCATTGCATTAGGTATATTTTAATTTTAGAGGATTGCGTTCTAGAAATATGATATATGATGGATTTTATTATAATTACCATTATACATTTGATTGGTCATATGAGGTACATATATATTATATATGATCATCTATAAAAATTTTCTGACTTATCTTGTTTCTATATTTCTATTCAGCCTAATATGATCTATGATGATTACTTAATGTGCTCATAGAAAATCCAGCATTTGTGATAGAGGTCATAGTGGATCTCATGTGTAACTTTAGAACCAATATATTGATTGTGGTTATTTTATTTATTCTTATATAGTTATATAATTATTATGATCAGTGTATCAAATGTTTATCCACTAATTTAATGGTTATACTTGGGACCCTATTAGAGGTTCCATACTAATTCAAACTCACACCCTTCATGGGATGCCATGGAACTTGGGTACCCGAGAAATCATCACTATTCATAGGTTCATGTAGAGAAAAGTCCTAGAGCCTCATGAATGAGTGGGATAGGCTGGGTTCATTTATATGACTGGGATAAGGTGAGGTTTGGTGAGGGTATAGTGGTAGAGCATCATTATTCTTTGTTTTTTTTTATTTATTGTGTAATTATTTTTGACCTAGTTGGTGGTCAATTAATGAATAATGGTTTGAACCTCTAATTGTATGCTTCAAAATTAATTTTTTTTATTGGATTAATTATTATTATTATTATTATTTTAGTTTCTATTATTATTATTTCTACATTTATGTATTCTCATATATTTTATTTGGTTATTTATGTTTTGTATCACTCTGATTTGAGGGTATAGTCACCTTACAGTAACACCATAGACCCTCACAATTAATCAATGTCTTCTAGCATACAAAGTGGCTTACTGGATGGAACATAAAACCATTAGTGGAGACACTATTTATTGGGCTATGATTTGGGTAATGTTATGATGATGTATTAGTGAATTTTTATTTTATCTTACTATTCTGGAGATAATATACATATAATATAGAGATTTATTGAATATTGTGATAGACATCGGACTAGGGTGTCTCGAACACATTTCCCAATGGGTATGTCCTCCTTTCATGGGTTATAGGACTTTTGTTCTTGTTCATCACTTTTATATTTTCATTATTTAAACTAGATTATTATACATGGGTGTTGGATTTATGATTTATTAGGTTTTGGATCAATTATTTTTTACAGGATGCCAGAGTGCATGCATCATTGTTTAAACATATAACCCAAAATATATAAATTTGACTTCATTTGATTAACATCACTGATGACAAAGTGTTTTCTTTTTAAAAATTTAAGTAACAACTTATATGTTGTTTTCCCATACAACTTTTCGGTGGAATTCTAATCACCTAAACTATGATATATTTTCATTAATGAAATGTCATGTAGATTATATAAAGAGATAATATATGATGATGACTATATATTATATCTTATGAGGTATGAATAGTGACACATGGTGGGTTAGTATATAAAATAGTTATCTTGGAATTTTTTTAAGAGAAAATGTGTTCAGTTATTTAATGATTCAATTAGAAAATAAATTGAATTTTCCCATATAGCTTCTAATATGCATTCAAGATATCCAAACCATATGATAATGGATTAGTTGATATATATCATCATGGGATGATTCCAATGATACTCTCCATGTTAATGTGATACTTATGTATTATTAATTTATTTTATTTTCCACTAATTTATTGATTAAAATTTAAAATATTTTGGGAGTTAATGGGTGTCGCATGGGTTTCACATAGTTAGGAGTAGTTGTGCAGAATGCGTGAGTTTGAGGGTTTCATTAGAATTTTCCATTTGGAAATTTTATTGAATACTTATTTAAACTATATAGAGTCCTAGGGGAAAATGTGGATG
Organism: Viscum album; assembly: GCA_963277665.1. Taxonomy (NCBI): domain Eukaryota; kingdom Viridiplantae; phylum Streptophyta; class Magnoliopsida; order Santalales; family Viscaceae; genus Viscum; species Viscum album. Next base: position 1,783,746,007 of record OY728126.1, on the reverse strand, counting down.
GTGTTGGGGGTGTCTAGTGCAAGTTTCATGTCATGGTAAATCAATTGGTAAACTATGTGACATGCCTATTTTTATCAATTAGGAATTTAAACATTTCACTTTTCTAATTAATAATATCAAAAATCCATCACACATCTTATCCATTCCTTTTCATGTTACCAAAGATGAGCAACCACCCACACATGTGACTACCTCCTATAGTATTCATCTCCCAAGGTTATTTCCTTAAAATTCCCCCTGATTCATGTCTAGAACCCCATGATAGGGTCTCTTATTCCATCTTTTCTCCCTCTCCGCTTATTTTCTTTCTTCCCAATTTATTCTCACCTTTAATCTGAAACCTGAGGAAACCAGTTTCAACTAGTTTTATGGTATTCCAGGATGTTAGGTCATTTGATGTCTTATTTGGAATCCTTTCATCCCATATTTGAAATTCCATACCATTCATCTTTTTCTGTAGGTTTTCATGAAATACCTAAGACCAAACTACTAGAGAAAAGCATTGTATCCTAAAAATTATTACAATTCCACACTCTATAAAAATAGAAAGATACATTATTTATTTTTATAATTTAATTTCCTAGATAATTATATTTATATTTTGATAAAAAATAATACATTTTTTAATTCACCAAGGAAAAATTATCTTAGGGTGATTTTTTGGTAATTTTTCAGAAATTGTTTATTTTTAGTTGAATCGTGTAAAATATATTCCTTACCATAACTATAAATTTTTATAATAATGACATAGAAGATAATAAAAAATTTAAATTGATCACTAATATTGAAATTAAATTATATATTTAAAAAAATCTATATTGATTCTTGAAAACCTATGATTATCATTTAAACGACGTATGCAATAATTCCCAATAATTTTTTTTGGTTTTCCATTTAATGAAATATTGTTTTAATAAATTTAGACATAAATTTTTCTAAAACGAAACATAAATAATAGTTGTTTTAAAAGAAAAAAATTTATACCACAAAAAACAAATACAATGATAATTTTATCATACATGTAAATTTTAACATTAAAAGTTTACTATTTCTAAAAAGGTGTATTTACACATTACATGTGTTTATGTTAAGATTTAATTTTCATTAAAATATAAACATTAACTAATATTATGGATTTAAAATTTTTTTATTTCAATATTATGCAAAAATTTAATTCTAGGTTTTTCACTATAATTTGTTTATCGATGTAAATATTAGTTAAGACAATAAAATAAAGTTATTCCTAAGATTGATACTTTTATAAATATTTTTTAGTTTTAAATTAGGTGTTTGTATTTTAAATTAATACTATAATAATAATATTATTAATATATTTAAATAAATATACTTTTTAAATTTATATTTAACATTAAATAATACTATTATTTCTTATCAATTAAAATGTCATTTTTATAACAAAACGTTTTTCTATAGAATGTATATTTTAATTAAAATGTTAATTTTTAACTTTTTTGATGTGAATTAGGTTAAATGGAGTCCAAATATAGATTAAGAATAATGAAATTTGGAAATAAATTCTATATTATATTTTTTGGGACAAAATAATTACCGTGATTAATGATTAATTAATATTTATAAGTGTAAAAATGGGTAATATATTGTGAATAAAATTGTACTAAATCAATTTAAAACAAAGACCATATATAATATATTTTATATGGTGAAAATTCATACCTACATTTCCAAAAAAACATTTCCCTGGATGAATCACCATACTCAGCTAAGCCGCCTAACACTTGTGTGATTTCATTCTCACCTATTAACTAACATTATTTTCATTGAAAAAGTACAATGTTTTCATATATAAAAATAGATTACTACTTCAAATTATTTCATCCATATCTACCCAAAAGGGATTGATCATGAATTTTCTTACCTTAGCCTTATCGAAACCCCTAATAAATAGTTCTAGAGGATATAAGTATTCATCCCAATCATTAATAATTTACATATCAAATTATGGGTTTCTAATCAATCTATTTCCTTTTTTATTGATATTATTTTTTAATAATACAATTTAAAAATCTTTTTGGGAATTTAATTTCATTGCCTTATCTCCCATTTGGTAATTTTTTAATAATATACTACTTTTTCCTCGCAATATAGCCTTTAACATATGATGATATAATAACAAAATATGGGTTTTAATTCCACCAATTCCTTTTTTAAACACAAATCATTAATATAATGTCATCATGCTTGTAATTATATTGAATCATCACCCATTTGATATATTTAAATTGATATAACCTCCAATTAAGGACTCTTACTAAGCTGTCATAATTCAAAAAACCTAAAATATATAAAATTAATTAGTTTGTTCTTTTCCTAGTAATGATATCCTAATTTGGATACTAACAAGTGAATACAATCATGGGGAAAATGAACATGGTGGGTTTCCCCTCTGAAAAAAGTATAGGTTTGTTGTAACTGAATATTGACTCTATAATTTGAGTGAGCATAACACTACACACAAGGCTATACATAGTTGGGGGATAGGTATAGATATTTAAAATTATCATTAGAAACCAAAATAAAGGAAATTACTATAATTTCCATGGTATCCTACTGGTTCAAACAATTGAACGTAGTTACAGTCTTCTATTTATTATCCATCACTTTTAAAGTAACCTTTTCCAAAGCCTTATATATTTTTATTTGATAATGGTACTTCATATCACATTGAAAATAGAAATTATTTTTAATCATTTATTGTTTAATTATCCATCTTATTTAATAGATAGATTATGTTCATGTTATCCCGCTTACATACTAGGAGATTATCTAAATTATATATTTTTGTTTCTTAATGATTCTTTTAATAAATTCCTAATGAAATTATATTATTATTTCTATTGATAGTAATATATTTTTACTTGATTACTATGTTGGACTTACCACAATGATAGGTGGGTAACATTATTATATATCATATTGATGTGTCAGTTTGTTATATAATAGAAATGGTTTAATTATTTTGTATATACCTATCTAATTAAATAATTATGTCATGGGTGAAGCCTTATAAAATAATTATTTCTTGGATGAAACATTGAATGAAAATATAATTTCTTGGATGCGGAATTTTTTATAAAGAAAAATATGTCTGACATTATGAATTCAATATCCATTAGTTTAGTTGTTTTATGAAAGGGATAATTTTCATTTCTATACTATCCAGATATTTTTTTCATTCCGAATATAGAAATTATATTTACTATTTAATTATTTTTCATAATTACATTATGTGTATTCTTATTATAATAGATTCCATTGTACTCGATCCCTTATTGAGAGTTTGAGCTCTCCATTCTTATGATTCCATTTCCCTAGTTTACTATGAAGTTAAATATGATTAAATTATAAGATGAACTAAAAATGATAATAAGAATTCATAATAAATTTGTAGGATGTATTTATATCATCCGATGTAATATACATATCATGTATGTTCGTACTCCACCAAGAATGATAAAATATCTAGTCCTTTTTGTGATCACTATATTTTATTCATATCTAATAAATTAATTGCTGAATATATGATAATAGAGATAATGTTGTAATGCTGGTATCAATGGAACTTTAGTAGCATCCTTGAGAACAAGACTTTGTAAGAACATAGTTATTACCTCCGTTACAATATACCCTCATGACACTGAATAACTTTTACATGAATTATTATTTTTTGTATCAATATTCAGAATTATATGATTCAATTAGTTATATTCCATTATTCTAACATGGTTCCAAATGAGAGGAATGGTAATATTATCCTCACTCATAATCAGTGTAGTTATTTCCTTCAAAATAATTTTAATATTATTGGTGTTGGATCTAAACATAATATGGATAAATTAGGGATGTTGACTTTGATTATGAATAATAACCATTATAGTATGGATAAAACAACTAATAAATGACATGCTGAAATAATTTTGGACCAATTCATGTGATAATAACCTCCATAAATCAATTGGAGCACCAATATATTTGTAGACGAAAAAGGGTTCATGTCCTTATAAATAATAATTCTTTTATTAGGATTTAATAAAATAGAAAAAATCATGGTGTTATATCATATAAGGGTAGATGTGGATCCATTGTGGTTATTGATTAAAAATAATTAAGAGGTGTGGAAAATAAAAAAACATTGAATTGAAAACATTCAATGTGATATTCCTTGAAAAATACATCACTTCACATAAATTAAATGATTTGGAAATAAAATTTATTGATTTCATGTAGAAGGAAGTGGAGAGTGTTTCTTTGTATGAAAACAAATTTAACAAATTTTCTATTTCTTTTTCTTACTACGTACATGAACCAGAAAGAAGGATCACCCATTTCTTTGATCAGCTTAATCAAAGCATCCAAAGGGAACTATAATCTCAATTTCTTTCATCATATGATGATATAGTATCATGTTTCGTCAAGATATAAAATTAATATTATTGATATTATGTTTTCCAAGGGTTTCAAGATAATAATTGGATAAATAATTAACAAATTAAAAATAATTGTGGTCATGAAGAAGAGGTGATATATGAGACATACACCATGTTATAATTATTGAAGGATACCCTATTATACTTTCTTAAGGGGAATAAGTGTTTAATATAGGTGTATAGATAAAGGAAATATAGCTAATAAATTCATGGGAAATAATTAATATGGTAATATATAGTTATTTAATGACGATGATGTTAGGAATTACATGAACCAAATCCAAATGAATTAAGGGAATTCACCTCAAAAAAGACATGGGTGGAAAGGAAAACACTATTCCATTACCAAAACACATTTAAAAGATCATAATGGTGTGAAAATATTTATATTGATCCTAAAAATGAGTTTTGTTAATTATTCATATAAATATATATATTTAATATATTTTATATCCTACATATATGATGATAATATCAAAACATTTCAGGAATCATTTAGGAATGAGTTGTTAATCAATACACATAATTGAATTATTTTTTGAGCACTGATATTCTAGTAATTCCTAATTTTGTTGAATATAAACCCTACTTTAAAACTCTATTAGCATACGTATGTTTTACATTGACATAATATTGGGTATGTATTGATGTTATATATATAATGAAAAATTTAATTTCTATATGAATAAGATTAGGATTTATGAAAGGGGAGTGGAGGTGAGGCCTAATTATTTAATTTATACATGGATACTTATTTATTATACCATAATAGAGAGGAAAATAACATAAAACATATGGTTTAAAGGAAAAGATAATTATAAAGGATATACCTATTATCCATGAATTCATATTTGTGTTTCCAAATGAATTACCAGGACATCTCCCCAAGATTGAATTAGAATTTTCTATTGAACTCAACCCAGATGAAAAAAAGTATATCCAAGAAACCATATGGAATGTTCCTTATTTAATATTTTATATTTAGTTGTGTGATAAGGTATTTTTATTCCCTAATGTTTCACATTATAGGGCCCCTATTGTTTTTTTCAAGAATAAGGATGTGTATATGAGTTTATGAATTGATTACATGGATACACATTCCATGGATATAAAGAATATTTATCTCTACCAAAATTATATTAAATTTTTTATCAACTTATATGAGATCAGTAATTTTCAATTATCAATATTAACTATGATAATCTCTAATTAAGAGTGGTGATGTATGATATATAAAAGAAAAAAAATTAGTATGACGTACAAACGTCTTATGACTACAATAACACCCATCCGGTTTACTAATCCTCCCTCTGTGTTTATAGATATAATGACTAGATTATTGAAGAATTATTTTTAAAAAAATTTTGTGGAACAAATTAATGATGTTTTGGAATAATCTATTTTCTCTGTGGAGAAGGAGAATATTTTTTTAAATAATTATTTAGACTCTTGGAGATAAGGAATTGTATTGAAAATATAGTTATTGTGAATTTTTTCTCCATGACATTTTTATTCTTTGTCATTTCATCTCAAAGGACGTAATATGTGTTTACCCTTCAACGAAGAAGGTATTCTAGGAATGGCCAACACAGAAGAATATAACTACAATCCATAGTTTCATTGTCCTTGAATGTAAATATTAATGATTTTTTCAAACTTCAGTTTGATAATACAACCCATTAACAAAGATGAAACATAATGGTAAAAAAATTTATAGGGTTAAAGGAACATTAGGAGTGTCTTAATGAGAAAGAGAATATTTGAGAACGAACCATTTATGATTGTATGTTCATAAAAGAAATGAATTATAATATATAATAATGAATTTATGAAATAATTTCATTTCATCCATATAAATAATGATAGATTGGTTACTTATGATTCATGGAAACTAAAAATCCATTAATAGAACTATGAATCACATGATATTGAGTTTATAGAAGTAATATTTTCCTTGATGATATGGAGGAACAATAATTATAGTGGAAGATTCAACATAACTATAGAAAAAAATTGATGTAAAACTTCTGACAATTTGTTTTCATAATGAGGAAAAGAAGATGGCTAAACAACTCAAGTAATATGATCTCTCAATGCACTATGACATTGGGGATGAATACTAGAGGATATTGATATAAGTATGAAAAGATAAGGTTTTTTACCTGGAAGAGGATACAAAAAGATATTATATTAATGAAGTATATAATGTTTTATATGGTAATCATTAATTGAGGGTAAATATAACTCTTATTCTAAATGATTTAGGAACCATACTTATTAGAGAATATAAATAAATCCCCATTGGAATAATTGGGTATTAAAAAGATAATTAATTCAATTAATGGTTGGAGATTAATACACTTAACTGATAATTACGGTGTGTTATTTTTTATGAAGTGAATATGTGGTTCCTAAAAACAGGATTTACAATTATAATTACAACATAAAGATAGTAGATAAAATTTATCTATACCCCCTAGTAGCAAGATGATATTTACTAATTAAGAGAAAATTTATTCGGTAATGGTATAAAGAGATAAATTATAGACTATGTTTCATGATTCTTCATGTGCTAGTATGTAAAGTCTAGAAGACAATATCATAAAGTATTGATGCATCCTCTCCCTAAACCAATGTTGAAGTCAAATAATGTTATATTCGGTGTTTTCACAAGACTCAAAAAAATAATAACAAAAGGAATAATTATATATTGGCCAATATAGATAGACACACCATGTCGATAGATTTCATATAAATATTGGATGAGAATCTAAATGAATAACATATATGAATATATATTAATGAAGTGTTGAGAGTTCATGGTGCACCCCTACCAAATGTATCTAATTATGGCCCTTAGTGCAAATTGAATTTTTAGATAATCCTTTGGGAGTCTATCAACACTATCATATAGTTTAGAACTAGATATCTCCATCAAAGTAATGGTCCATCTATATGGACTATTAAGCAATTTGAAGAAATTCCATGTTTAGCGTCTCTTTAATTCCTAGGTGTGTTGGATCTGTAGCTAACTATTGATTAATTCAAATTCAATAATAGTTTCTATTTGATCATTCAGATGAAACACTTTGTGGAATTGTATTGGATGAGATGTAATACTTAAACTTGTTTCAAATAATTTAGTTAATGTAAGCTATTAGAACATAACCTCTATAGGAGTACATAGGGAATCTATGAACTATTCCGAAGTATATTAATGTGGATCAGACTAGAAATAAGTGTGGTATAGATAATTAGAGAAAGGGTCACAAATTTCAATAATGGGATAATGTATTTTTAATGTATTCTCCATGTATAGGATTTATAGTGTTTGTATATAATGGGAAAATAATTCACATTTATATCGATCCTTTCATAACATTAGATATAAACAATGATGTTGCTTACTGTATCTCTTTTCCTCCAACATCTCTAAACTGCATGACATTTTCCATGTATCTTTATTGAGTTAGTATATGGTATAACCAATACATGTACTCAAAACTAATGTATTATAATTTGAACATTAATTGTCTTATATTTATTATCATGTTTAAATCATGACACTAGACCTAGTGTTTCTGAGTCATAAAACTAAACTACTAAATGTTGTTTGGAGAAATGAAAAGTTAGAGGACTAAATCTGGGAGCCGTAAGTGGAAATGATAAAGAAGTGAGAATTTTTTTTATGAGATCTCTTATATTAGATTTTGAGGAAATAATTATTTACGTAGGTTGGGGGAATGTAATACCAAAGACAAAATATGAGTACGTAAACACTATATCATTAAAATTTTCCCATAATGGACAGTCTATCATAATATAATGTGTAATATCTAAGGCTCTTCATTATCCTTTAAACCCCATATCAAGATCCATCATACACTAACACATTTAAAGAGAACTTATTCATGAAATTATATAAAATATTAATCTTATAAATCAAAAATGACAATAAATACTTCATTAATTAACTCATCATACAAAAAATATATTTGTTCATATTTATGACTTTTGAAAAAAAAATAAGGTTTTAGATGAAAAATACTATTTTCAAGAAACATATTATTTGTTTGATTATTTAATTATATAAAAATAAAATATATCTTTAGAAAATCATTTAATAAATAAAATATAAATTTATGCAACAAAAAAATTCATTTTAAAATAATCTAAAATCTTAAAAATACATTGTCCCACATTTTTAAAACTAAATAATTTATTTACATTAATATAAAAACTACCATAAATATTTTCATTGAATAAAGAATTTTTCAGGGGTTGTTTTATTTTGTATTGAATTATAATCCTCATATTCTGTATTTATTTTATAATAATTCAATTTACCTCCTTAAAATTAATATCTAAGATGATTTTAACTTATATATAAATTAAAATAATAAGAAAGATATATTTATAAAAATTGTTTTTCACGTTTATATTTTTGTATATTAAAATTAATTTTTCATAACTAAATAAACATCACATGATAATGTTTTTTTCAAATTTACAATTTAGATGGTTCAAATTAGTTAAAATTCAGTTACCCTATTGAAAATTAAAATAAATTAAATCTATTTCACTTGGGGGAATGGAAAATGCTATTTAAAAATTGTTTCCAAATGGATTGTTGTGGTTTTTATTGACCAAAAAACATCATTTTTATTCAATTTTCCCTTTTTAATTCCCTATACCATTAAATAGAGAAGTAAAATTAATGAATTAAATTGGAATTCATAAAAATATCATACCCTTATATTATAAAATTGTAACCTATTAATTCTATTTTCATTATTTATTCATATTCCCCATTAATAATGACAAATAATTTTTTTTCATGTGTTCTGTGGACTAATGCCACTATAGCATAGTATGTTACATTTTCCTTCATAGAAATAATGGTTGGATATAAGGATGGAATTAAAGGATAAATATTATATTTTTGATATCATTAAGTTTCTTGTATTTCAAATTATAGAATTTACTGATAAATTTTTTTACAAATGATTATCATTAATTTAATATTTTAAACAGTTGTGCTAAGATGATACTATTTTAGTCATACCATGTATGATTTTAATATCTATTACATATTCTTATAGTTCCTTACAATTAAATTATATCAAAATAATAAAAAATAGATACCATAATTTTTATTATCTTATAATTATATTACAACAAAACTACCTCATAATCATTCATTAAATTCAAATACATTCATGTTTGGGTCAGCCTAATCACCAACTTGAACAACACTATAAATTTTTATCCGGGATGGTTATAAAATCATGTATATTAGAATAATAAGTTTAAAAAATTTTAATAATTGTTTTTGGTCATGGAGATACTATATCAATATCTAATTAATTAATTAAGGTAACACCCTATATTTATCAAAAATCATAGATTCATGCTTATTATAAATTTCATCTTCAAGGATAATGTCTAAAGCACACCGGAAAGGAATTTGAAACATCATAAATTGTTATAAATCGTCTGTAATAGAAAAATTAATCATCTATAAATGATGTACTTTGATTGAAGAATTAATATGGACATCGCTATCATGAAACTACAACAAATGATCAAAATTAGAAACAATTATGGGAAAAATAAAATGAATTCATGTAGATAATCACTATCTATTAAGGGTATGAATGAATATACACATAATCGGGTTTCTCAATTAACTTATTAGGATAGATATGATTATTATATATATTTTCATTGTACACTCATGGAAGTTAGGATAATAGGTGAGGGTTTTCAATCTATAATTCCTCTCTTTGAGACATGTTTATTATTATTCACAATATTTCAATTATGTGGTGTTTATAGGCATCCAATTTTATAATTTATATCACGAAATTGCATTATTAAATTTATTTTATGACCAATTTTATGTAATATATTTCCTAAGGTTTTTGTTAAATTGTTACCCATGCCATATGTGGTGGGTTCTCATATCAATTTTCATTCATTTAGACCCACGTTATGATGATAACCTAGATTATTTTTTGTTGTGAATACACTAAAATGGAAAAACAATTGCTATTTGAAAAATGACATTTAATGGATTTACATATCAATATTATTATATCTATCAGACAATGTTTTTATTCGAAGGTTACCTTCTCCATGGTGGAAAACAATCCTATGTTATCCTAAAGTGAAAGTGTGTGTAATTTACATGAAAATACTCGCATGTCTAATTAAATGAAAGTGAATGTGGTTTTGGAATAGATTAAACTGGGGATAATTTTACTAAAAGGGTTGGTTTTGAATTTAATCTATTTTCCCTTCGATGTTAAATGAGTGGGACTAAGACTGCACACCTAGCTTGAAACCCACAAGGGATATGTATTGGAGTATGAACACACTCTTAATAAACTACAATGAATGAATTTTACTACCATTGTATTGGTATCCAACAAATGAAAACTTTTAAACCTAATTATAATACTTCATTGATATCCCCACATAATTATGCCACCCTCAAAAATAAATTTCATTGATGCGAGTACTATATATTACATAGATGATACCCCATGGATTAAATTTTGATAAAGAGAGATTCTCATAAAACTCTATATCATTATCTTGAAGGTAGAGGTATTTGATCTTATTATTTCTAATTATATAAGTATCCATCATTTATATTGTGAAATTTTCATTTGGGAATGATATGAAGGACCATGATGACACTTATTTTTAATTCATAATACATAGTCAGGTGATGGGTAGGGCCATAATTATATTTCTCCTCAACACATTAATTGGTTTCATGAGAGAAAATATGTTGGGTTTTGGTGTATACATCTTTTTATTATATAATAATATTATTGGTACATGGCCTTAAAACATTTTATGATGTCCAACATTTTAGATTCCATCAGTATGAGATTAATGATTATTGATATCCATGTTTTGATTTATTTTTAGGGATATAAAATTCCCTTTGTTTCTGATGATTATTTCTTTGATTTGTTCATTTATTTAATCCATGTTATATTTTCCATGATTATTTTCTTAATTTCCCTTATATACAAATATTTACTAAGCATATAATCCCACCCTTATTTACATTCCTTTCACAATGAAAACTAGAGGAGTATTGGATTTAATTTTAGGGATATGATTTATTGCATAAAAATGTTCTCACATTGTGTTCATGTTGTGTCTTATGTTTTAAATAGTAATGTGTGTATATATATAGTTATCTAACACAACTAAGATTTCAGATACAACGAGAACCCTTGGATTTTGCACATATTATGATATATAACTATCGAATATGTGTTTCTTGAGTTTGGGAAGTTAGAATTGGTATTAGATATTGTTTAGTATGAATCTTGGGGATATTATTTAGGGGAATAAAGTTATATTAAATAAGTACTATGAAATAAAATCAATATTAATAGTGAATAATGTAAGTAATGTTAAAGGAATTCTATTTTAAAATTCAATATCAAGATTCAGTTATATGTTTTCCCCATTAAAAATATCATGACTGACATAAGGAATGTGGACCATATTAATAACCATAGTAAATGTAGGGATATTATCCCAAAATAATTTCCTGAATCTATATTTGAGTCTAATCAATTCATAACTATAATATGGATGTTATTTGTGGGTGTGACTTATAATATCATTTGCATAGATCTTCCTAATAATTCAAAACATTGTGTAGTAATGATAGATCACTCCATGAAAAACTAGTTCAATAATTTAGTGGATCAAAAAATCCCTTAGTAGTTGAATAGTGGATCATGACCTGATAGAAGATCTTTCTCATCTTAGAAGGTAGTGAAAAGGAATAATTTATCATTTTTATCAATAATTTGATTGGTATTTCAGACTAATGGTTGTATATAATTCAAAACAATTGATAGGAATATGAATCATGATATATATATATATATAATAGATATCCAATGTTTAGAGGATTTACCCATGGAAGAAAAACACAATGAAGTTTTTTGTAACAATTACATGGTGATCCACATGATCTTGATGTCATGTTATATATTTAATTTAATCTTAACACAAGAACAATATCTATAACTCCATATAGAGTGAAATAAGTTGACTTGAATAAATATCTACAAGATCTATGTGATATGGTATTAATATTCCCTAGTGTTTTAAAGTGAATTATCCAAGATTTATTCACAAAATATGATAGGGCTATTATAATATGCATTGATTATATAGAAATCAGTCCCAATAAAATATAAAATTATTATTATTTACTATGAATTTATGACTTATTTCATCATGTTTGAGGGGCCTAATACATTTCAATGATTAATATTCTCTCTTGTTATCATCCTCTAAAGTTAATGGAATATAATACACTATAGGTTGATGTTCAAACAAGATATGAACATTATGAGTTTATAGAAATACATTTTGTATCCACTAATAAAACTTAAATCATTATAGAAATTATGAATAGATTGTTCAAGGAGTATATCGATTACTTAATTGTGGTATACATTTATGACATATAGATATATTATAAAATCTATTAAGAGCTTGAGAGTCATGTATAGATAATTCTAGATACCATCTAGGAAAATAAAATATATATTTAATTTAATAATTTTGAATTTTGGATCAATGAAGCAGTTTTTGTGGCCATATTGTTTATAAGGATGGAATATTTGTTGAAACATCATAGAAAAAGGTAGTGAAGGAATGGAATACACCCATCAGAATAACTAATATATGAATATTCTTTTTCTTATATGGATACAATTATAGGTTTGTTAAGATTTTTCAAAGTCATCCAACACATTAATAATGTTACAAAATATATTTTTTAAATTGATAGGATCAAGGGAATGTGTGGAATGTTTTGAAGAGATGAATATGAGACCGATTAATGAACCAATATTAACATTAAAATTAATTAAGTAAAGATTTTTAATATATTATTATTCATCAAATAATGGAATATGAAGATTCATTATACAGAATGATTTTGTGATTAGATACACATAAAGGTAATTAAATTTTTATGAAAAAAACTATCCAGCTATTGAAAAGCAGCTGAAAACTACAATACTTACTTCAGAGAAATATTGTCACTACATAATTGTTTAATGATGTTACATATATACAAACCATAAGAGTTTAATGTTTATTTTATATCAGAAGGAGATGAATATGAGGAAACAAATATGGTTGATGATACTTAAGGGTTATGAGTTCTCAATACACTACCATAATGGGAAGAAAAACTAGATCGGTAATGCACTGAGTAGCATTTACGCCATTGTTTTAAACACATTTGGGATTAAGAATATTCAAATATATGTAGATCTAGAAAAATTGGTTATGTATATTTTCATGAAAGGGGATCCATATTTCCATTTTCAAGAAATTTCTAAACCATCCTTAGAATAAAAGATAGTTAATTCCCAATTGGATATTGAGAATATAATAAGAATATAAAACATGTGAATGATTGTAAATTGATTGAAATAATCTATAGAGATGGATTGTTTATGTTTTTTAAGAGTTTATGTGTTACAAATATCCATGAATTGATTACAAAAATTCTAAAATAATAAAACAAATAAAATTTCTAATTACCTAATGGTAGCAAAAATATCTTGTCCAATCCTAGTGGGGTCTATTCTTTGACTCCCAGAGAACACCTACAATAAGCCGGGGTTTGGAGACTCGCACTAAGTGGGAATATCACTAACATGGGAGGACATGGCCTACATACATGTACACACACATATATACAATAATATATATAGCTGATATGTAAAAACAGCTGAACAAGAATGCATGAATACAACTAAATTCCACCCCCATATTTTGATAGTAACTAAAGGAAAGTAAAATTTACAAATAAAATCCCACAAAAAATATTCTAAAAAAAATCCAACCAATAAGTAAAGGGACTTCAATAAGAATATTGCAGGCACACACCCATGTTTTTTCAGTCTAACAAATCAGAGTCTAGTCCTGGTTCATCAATGACTCTTTTGAAAGATCATCCATCTACAAATGACAAGAAATGTGTCGTAAAATCTCATGTAGGGGTGAATATAATAATACCAAGTAAGAAAACCCAAAACCAAAAATCATACAATAAAATAAGCATATTATGATCTACACAGGTATATGTTTACAATACATATAAATATAATATCTTGATATACTCAAAAAATTCACACAATCTAAATAAAATCTGAAATTTTAGTATAATATCTTAGGATTCCAGCTATAATATCTCACAAAGAAATCATACCGGATAACACGCTTCTAATTCCGATAGCACTGATATGTCTAATGATATTAGATAAACATATGATGATCACTCCCAAGCTAGTGGGGTGATACCAACAACTCAATCTAGATTAAACCACTAAATAGAGGATCAAATCCCACATTTCGTTGGTCATGATGATACCAAGAACTCCACCTATGGTACAAAGATGAATTGAGGATCTCACTATGGGTCTCATAAAGGGACTCTAATGACTATCCAAGAAGTCCTCTAGAAGGGATCATTTTACTATTTTTTGGTGATCATTCCACACGAATCCTCAGGGAAAGGATAAAGGGAATGAACCCAATAGAAACTTATTAATTTCACCAAGTACAACGGCTTCAATACATGTATAAAATACTACACGATGTCTAGTAGGGGTCACACACAATGGCCATGTACCCCTGGTGCTTCTTGTATAAACAACCCATGTCCCTTTCCCATTTCTATATAGATGTAATAAAAAAATTTTGATTCTCGTGTAGTATACCCCTGATCCATTATATGGCCTTATCCCATATACATGTTCCTATGTACTAGTACACAACTTAGCATGTGCACTTCTTCCAACCATGTCCATATGGGGGAGGACAAAATTTTCATTAATCCATGTACTCTAACATGTGTTTGTTTACCTCTGAGTTATATTTCGAGTCACTGGGGATAGACCTCATGTTGTGTGATTGGATTCGTATGTTGGTTGATACTTAACATCCTCTAGAAACCTTAGCCACCACTCAAGGGGTCTCACATTGAAGGTAGGTGTGAAGTACATGTCATGTCATGTGGGATTTTCTATAATCCCATATCTGGTTTTGTGCATCTCAGCTGATCTTATGACCTATGATTCATTGATTTCATTGTTGGGAAATCGATGATCTCATCTCGTATAAGACATTATATCATCAACCAAAATTTTCTCCCATCAAATATATTCAAAAAATGAGTGTATTCATCATTCATCATTGTGCATCAAAGAACACTAAAGAACATGAAATAAGGAATCCACCATCATCTGATTCATTACCACTTCCACTAACGCACCATCTTTTTATCGTGTTGACCCCATATATATGATATTAGATATTTATTCCATGAAATGGGTATGCCATGATTGATTGATTGAGAAATTTTGAACTGTGGACCAAAAAAATAATTCTTGTGATGAAAGAGGAATCATGGGAGAAAAAATTATGAGAATTGGATAATAATGAACCATGATTGATCTTGATTTTAGTATCAATTCATTTCTATGTGGATATGAAATCATCGATTCAATGTAATTCTACCAAAAATATCTAATAACAAACCCTTATCGCAATTACGCATGATCCATGGATCAATCCATTGGTTTATTGATATGTTCATTATGGGAATCAATAATGGGGAAAGAAAAAAATAAAACAATTTTACAACCTTGATTTGGGTTGACCGTAGATGAATAATGGAGTCACACCATGATCATTGGTGAGATTATTTAAATCATTTTTTCATCAATCTTTGGTACATAATCCTTTCATCGTTCATTTTATATAAATCATCTAATGTTTTCCCCAGTGGATCTCTAATGGTTCTAGGATTATATACCAAAACCTTATATTTCTACATAATAGTATATTTAAAGACTTATTAATCATTGAATCAGTATTTTAGAAAAAAAAATATTTATTTGTTTATTTTATTCATTTATTCACCTGTGGTGACTTTTCCACAATTTATCGACAATTAAAAATGTTAGATCATCCATAGGGTAAAACCCGAATTCAAAATTCATTGGTTTCCTTATATTTATAATATAGGAAACCATTTAGATGTTATTCCACATTTTAAGGAAAATGGATCCTAGGTTCTATTTAATACTTTTAATATATTTCAAACATTTATTATGGGAACACCAAGCCTCACAATTCCATGTCATCCTAGAACCTTGTCTCGAAAATAATCAACACAATATCTAAAAATAAAACATAAAAAATCCAATTCATTACATTCTCCGCGCCATGGAGCATTGTATCCCTGAAAAACCAAAATTAGGGCTAATAAAAGGGATGTGGGTATTGAGAATGAATCATCACCGCCACTCCCATGTTCTCTCCTGAACATTTATGTGATACCTCAAGACACTCACTAAGGTAATTGATCACCTAGGAAGGAACCCCTTTTACTGATCCTTGATCTCTACTAAGTACTCATAAAAAGTATCTTAATCCTTGATGTTCGTCTCTCCCTATTTGATAAAATAAATTTGGTCATACATGAAACTCCTCAATTTAAACACGTTAAAGATGTCGTGTACCTTGTTAAATTGTGGAGGTACAACAAAGAGGTATTATGCCTTTCCAGATCTATACAGTATCTTGAATGGGCCAATGAATCTCGGATATAATTTTACACCCTGTCCAAATATCCAGAATCCACATCAATATGAAAGCCATTGGAAAATAGATTCTCCTTCTATTAACACCAAAGGCCTCTAAGGTATGTCCACATAAGATTTTTTATAGCTTTATATAGTCCTCATTTCTTCTAGATGATCTACACCTTCTGAGAATTAGATCTCACTAACTCTAGGTCCATTATTACTGACTCACCTAGGTTAGTCCTCTAATGTGGTGACCTGAAGGGTGACCCATAAATATCCATGAATGGTTCCATACTAATGGTAGATTAGTAGCTATTTTTGTACCCAAAATCCACCCATGGATGGTGATCCTACCATATATGGAAAAATCACAACATGAAATACCACAACATGTCCTCCAAAACAAGAAGGGAATCTTCTATATCAAGGTATTTTTGGGGATGAAGTGTTTTTATCATGTGTAATTGAGTCGTAAAAGACTCATGTAATTCCATCCAAACCCCATAGGTGAATCTAAAATCATGGAAAAAAGTGATTGTTTATGGAACTCTATTGAGTCAGACTACCCCCTATATACACATGTGTCCCAACCTCTCTACTAAATTCTACTCACAAAATTCTATGAAGTGGGATAAATTGGTGAGTTTTTTATTGATCACCTAGATGGAATAATGTTACTTTGAATAACATGTTCACCCAGTTAGGATGTACCGATATGTCCCATCCCACTTTCACTATATAACCACAAGGGGATTAGTTAAACCCATTGTAATGTGATGATCATCCCTTACTTACCGAAAATCAAGGAATTGAGAGAAAAACTCTTAAACTCATTTCATCATCCCGAGCCACAAAAACTAATATTCAAGGTCCTATTAGATATTTTTAAAACATTGATGTACCACTAAATCAAATTTAATAAACTCTCTTAAAACCTCCCCATGTAACATCATAGGTACCATCATGCACCCTTTTAAAATATTGATGTGCTCACTACCATTATAAAATGCATTAACATCCTTTCCTATGGATAACAAATCATGTAGGGTCTTATAATCAAAATCCCCAAGTTGCACCTCCCTTACATGTTGTGGAAGTTGAGGGGTAACAACCATCAATTGAAGTTAAGATACTAAATTTCCATCCAAAAAGGATAACTACAATAAGGAAAAAATCTTTGATTCCTTCCTTAGTAATTACGAACAAGATCTCCAACTGAAATTATCATCCCCCATGTTCTTCTTCCGATGAGTATTGAAAATTTATAAGTCATAATTCTTCATGAACTATATCCACTACCTTTGTCTCATGTTAATATCCTTCTGAGAGAAGACATAATTAAGACAGTTTTGATTAGAATAAATGATAAATCGCTTGACTATTTGGTAGTGTCACCAGATCAATTTTCCAAAAACTACCACTGCTAACTTGAGATCATGGGTTATGTTTTTTTCCCATATCATTTCAACTAACTTGAAAAAAGGAAATCACTTCCTACCTCTACATCAAAAACAAACATAGCCTGGTTTCGCATGCATCCTAGAACAACACATACTCGACACCCTACTCTGGAAAACTCAATATATGATATCTCATCAAACTCTAACTCCACTACAGTAAATAAAAATGGAACCAATATTTACATATGAAAGGATATGCCTTATGAGTCAAATTCTTATTGGGTGATTATATACTAGAGAAATCATGTATTAATATCCATTAGTATCCTTCCAAACCATGGAATCTATACACCTCCATCACACTCACTAGTTGATCCCTATTTTAAACTGTCTTGTACAAGGTCGGGTCCACCAGAACTCCATATACTAAGATAGCATGTCCCCGAATGTGGAATGACAGTATCTAGAACAGATACTTCAAGATCTTTATGTAAATATGTGGCTCTCAAAGTACGTCCAAAGCCATCCTAAAGTGTCTCTTTTGATTCTTCTCGGATGACTAGTATATAAGTATATCTTTAATGAAAAACATCATGAACTGGTATAATAATGGATGAAAGATATATTTCATGAGTACCATGAACAATGCTGGGTAATTCGTCACACCAAAGGGAAACGCCAAGTACTCAAAGTGACTGTAGAGAACTCTGAATTGCTTCTTCTATATATCATTATATTGTACTTTCTTATTGTTTCATCCTATCCTAATTTAAAATGTTAATAACCATTATACCCTCTCATATGATCGATGAGATCATTTAGCCATGGTTTTGGAAACTTTTTCATTATGGTCACCTAATTTAAGATCTGATAGTCTATATATGACATCAAGTTACCATCTTCCTTCATTAAAAAAACTAGGGATACCCATGGTGAAACATTTGGTCTAAAAAGTCCCATCCTCTATAAATCATCATATTGAAACATCATCTCGTGAATCTCTATGTGATCCATTCGATATGCTAGAAAAAATATTGATGTCATCTCAGTGTGTAGATCAATGAAGAAGTTTGTCTCTTAGTATAGATGTAACCCACGAACATCTTTAAAAAATACTTTCTCGTACTCTACCACCACTATAGGAAACTAGCAACTCATTGAATCAAATGCACGACAGGTCAGGCTGGCCAACTAATGAGTAATTAGATTAACCTTCCTTTGAATGAGTTTCTCCTACACTAACTCAGTTTCCTTTTTATATAAAACAAAGAACCTAGTTCCCTCACTGCGGAAACACCACATCCTTGACCTAAAATAGTTAATATGGGAGTGAACTATAGATAACCAGTCCATACCAAGAAATATGTCATAAGGACATGATTCCACTACCAATAGAATCCAATAGAAACTTACACCTCTAAGAGTCTTATCAAACTATCAGTACCAGTGTGTGATCACTAAATCTTCTCCTATAAGAGTATCCAAGTGCAAGGGTTGATCTACAGACTCCACTGGGATCTCTAAACCTCATACATAGTTTGTGGAAGGAATGTAATGAATAAAACCTCTATCAAGCGTTACAAAAACAATAGTAGAAAAGACACTGATAAAATCCTAATCAATATCAGACCCTCTATGTCATTGTCTGTGACTGCCTATAGTTTTCCTCTTCGATATCCTCCAGCTCCATGATCATGGTTTTGACCACCTGGGATGGTGGTGGTACAGGTTTAGAGCACTTATCACCTAATACTGACCACTAATCTCATCCATCATGTCTGATTCCCTATATACATGCATACTCTGACCACTTTGTCTGCCTCGGTGGAGCATACATGGTTTCTCTGTTGTCTATATGGTAGGTTAGACAATCTTGTGAAATATTTCCCCTTCTATCAAATGAGTAGAACCACCTCTCTCTGGGATAACTGGACCAACCATGGGATCCCTGAACTGCATATCATCTAATTGGGGACCTCCTCTAATATTGATTGGAACACATAATTCCCATTGACTGACTTTGACTCCCTGATGTAGAGGTCTCTTCTTCTATATGCCCGCCACTGGAAACCACTGGTTGTATGTGCTCAGCAAAAAAACTCTCAAAAACTAAATCACACTATTGCACCCCAGCATATGTAAGAAGTCATAGAGGGATAATGATGGATCATATGTATCTAATTTGACCAATCTATAAGGTCTGATCATTAATTAACTAGTCATGAACCATATCTATCGACTACCTGGAGTGGTTGGTAAACCTCGATGAATACTCAACTACTGTCGTGCTACCCTGTGGGATCTGCAGAAGCTCCATGATATGTACATCCCTCAACATATTTGGAGATAAATTATTTCTTAAGAAATGATAAAACTATGACCCTAGTAGAGTCGTGTCATCATATGTCTGTGTAACTAAACCACATGATCACCTTGCTATGCCATGAGGAAGGATTGATGCAAGGTCCCCATCTTCTTTTCTAGTGTAATAGACATATGGAAAAATAAGGTCACTGCATCATGTTATTTCCCAGAATCCTGTGGGTCAGGATCCCCTAGGAACCAAATGGGTCTCTATCTCTGAATCATTAATCTTCTCTCCAGATATACACCACATCCACTATTACTATGGTTAACTCATAGTGCTCCACAGGTGGTGGTATAACAGGCGCACCACCTACAAGAAACACATGGGTAATTGGTCCCTATATCTATGCCTTATCACTATGTATATCATCCATGTGATCCTGACGCATAATTCTAGCTAGTATATTTCACGAAGGAATCATGAAATATAGAATATGTAGTGTGGTCAGTTAGTATATCTAAGGAGATTACTAAAGAAGGAAATGAAAACCACAACCAA
Organism: Viscum album; assembly: GCA_963277665.1. Lineage (NCBI taxonomy): Eukaryota > Viridiplantae > Streptophyta > Magnoliopsida > Santalales > Viscaceae > Viscum > Viscum album. The sequence goes on along the minus strand of OY728126.1, from coordinate 1,783,724,619 downwards.
AACCTATATGGTGCATGTATGATTTTTTTTCCTGTATCCATTTTTCTCACGTACTGAGTCAAAAATCAGGTTCTAAGAGTCATGGATTATGGATACATAAGTCGCCTCACCAACACTAGATTCCATGGCTTGGAAGCTGAACTCGAAACACATGACACCATTTCCCCAAAACCAATTTCACATACTCTTGGTCGTATGGTCAATCCGAATGCTCTTATACCACCCTATCATGACCCGTCTCGGTTGGGCGCATGTCATGACACCCCAAGATCACCATTAATAGACCATGGGATGGAAAATTGCACCGAGTAGGCATATCACATACATGGTAAGCCTTATCCAATGTACTTATACACACACATAAATTTCCAAGAATATATAATGATGAAATAGAAAAACAATCTAACAACCATGCATTCATAAACTGAAATCCCATAACCATCATATGATAATAAGTAAAGGAATGAAAACATGGCCAAATACAATCCCACCACAAAGAGTCTGAAACAATTTCAAGATGAAAGTAGTGGGACTGCTTTCTAAATACCTCAGGAAAACACCTCGTTATTTCTGCTATCACTAAGAATCATTCGGTCTAGGTCCATTAAGGACTCCATCGAATGTTTGGTCATCTACATAAGACATGACCCATGTGGGAAAATCCCATGCAGAGGAATCAATAAAAATACCCAGTTGGAAACCAAAAAACCATAAAGTATGCAACAAAATAAGTATAGTAATCTTGACATAAGTATATTTCTACAACACATATTTGAAGAATACTCAGATATACTCAACAAATAAACACAATAAAAAGGTATGCCACAACCATAGTATATCAGCATAGGATTCCAGCTCAAAGGTCCGAAAAATCACTCATCTAGGAAAAAAACACCTGAGTCTGATAGCACTGATGACTTTAGATGAAATACGATACACATATGATGATCAATCCCAATGTCTTAGGGTGATACAAGTAACTAAATCTAGTTTAATCTACTATATATCCAATTGAAACCCCCATAGTATGGGTCACGTTGATACCCCAAACTCTATGTAGGGAACAAATATGAGTAGAGGATCTCACTACAGGAATCTCAGAAGGATTCCAATAACTATATATAGGAATTCTAGCTAAATGAATCATTTTACTATGTTTTTTTGATGATTCTACACTAATAATTTGGTAATGAATAAGGGGAACACACCCTAATGAAACTATTCTATGACACTGAGGGTGGGAGATTCAAGACATGAATAAAAAGAGTACACAACATGTGGTAGGGGTTACACACCATGTCTCTTGACCCCTAGTCCTACCTATGTAAATGGAATGTTTCAAATTACCATGTCCATATAGAAGTACTTTGTTTGTAGGCTGCCCTTATTGCCTATCTGTGTTCTATTAAATGCATTCAGCCCATGTACATGTGAATGCATACTAGTATACAGCTTAGTTGATGTATTTGGTGTTGGTCGGGTTCGTGTGGGGGAGTACATTCCATGCTTAAACCTGTGTACTCCAACCTATTATTGTGTACCTAAAAGGTACATAGTGAGTCACTAGGGAGGGACCACATTCTGCATGGAAAGGGTCACACTCCATGTGGTACTTAACATCCTCTGGAAACCCTAGACACCGGTTTGGGGACCGCACATGATGTGTTGATCTGAATTACTTGCTTTGTGGTGTGTGATTTTATAGAATCCCATATCTACTTTCATATATATAATCCAATACTTCAGACTCTAATCCATTATTCGCATTGGAATGAAATAGAAGACATTATCTCATCTGAGCATCACAGTCAATGAACAATGTGTTTGATGATCAAATATACATAGAAAATGGATATAGGAATCTTTCTTAATTTAGCATCAAATAATACAAAAGAACATGGATTTAGGTATTCACCATCTTCCAGTTTTTTACCACATAAACCATCACACCATCGTTATGTTGTGATGATCTCAGATCTTTGATATCAGATCATTTCACCTTGGAATGGGTCCTCAATGATTGATTGATTAGTATATGTCAAACCATATTCCAAATGAAGAATTCCCAGACGAATGTGGACTCGGTGGAGAAAATAACAAGGCCACATGAGTGGATTGAACATCATTGATGTTCTTGTCGATATCATTTCATTACCGCTAGAATAGTTATGATGAAATCATCAATTCAAATTAATTCTCCCAAAATCATCTCACAATAACATCATCCTTAAAATACCCATGATCCACTAATTAGTCAATTGGTCAATTGAACCATGATCGTCAAAGGAAAAAAGAAAAAATAAATTAGATAAATCAAATTACCACATTACCTTGATTTTGATCGATCACTGATGAATAATGAAGTTTCACCTTTATCATTGGAAAGATCTGTTGAATCTGTTGTGTATCGATCATCGATCCCTGATCCTCTCATCATTATTCTATGAGAAATAATCCAATGTTCTCTAAAATGGATCTCAAATGACTCTAGGGTAATGTGGATAACCCTGGTATTTCCCTATTATAGTATTTTTAAAGACTAACTAATCACTCCATCAAAATTTTATAAACAATGTTTTATTTAATTATTTTATTCATTTCCATACCCATTTTGAAATTTTCACAAAATACCTACACTAACAAATTTTATTCCACGACAAGGGTAAAAAAATCATTTAAAACTCAAAGGCTCCCTCATATTTCTATTCCATGCACCCATTTTCAATTTATATCACCTTTTAAGGAAAACTACACTCATGAGATATTTAATATATATCAAACATTTATTCTAGGAACATCGGTCCTCTGAATCACGTGAAATATATATGGTTAGTCTTGAAAATAATCCATATAATATAAAAAAATAATATAAGGAAAATATTATTCATTATAAAAAATATGTATATATAGGGCATTAAGAGAACCCCTTTTGTGGAGAAATGTGATGTTGGAACATGTAGAATATGTGTCCAAGTGCTTAGTAAACCAATTGGTAATGTCTATAAGACAATATCCTTAGGTTTTCATTCAACTTGTTAAAAAACCTATATAGAATTGGGATACTAGTATCATTGATATTATCACTAGACACCAATATTCTATAAGGATGAATGATTCTATATAATTCATCATTGATTATCTTACTTATTCTGCTCATTTTGTAGTGATAATATAAGATATACCACTTGATATCCTTACTCAACTATATGTAAATGAAATCTTAGGACTTCATGGGGAAGAAATATTGAATTTATTAGATTGTGACCTTTGGATTTCAAAAAAAATTATGGTAGAAACACTAAAGGGATCTCTACACTTAGAAATAATTTAGAACTTCTTATCATACACAGACTGATGGATAGTCTGAAAGAACTATCCAAAATTTGGAAGACATGAAGAGAGCATGTTCTCTTTTAATACAAGGTGTGTGGGATTAGTATATACCATGGATTGAATAACCATACAAAAATATATTCTATTTGAGAGTCCATATGGCCCCATATGAAGAATTTCAATGGAAGGGGTTTCATAATAAAAATAATTGGGATGAACATAGAGAAAGAAAGTATTTTTCCCTGGATCTGGTAGAGGAGATAATTATTAATGTACATAATCATCATGATCTAATTAAATAATCCTAATATATAAAAAATATTTATTCCTATAATAAAAGGAAAGGCATAGAATTTCATGATGGGGATCTTGTATTCTTGAATGTTTCCATATATAATGTTGTTTTATGATTGGGTAAAAAGAAGAAATTAATCCTTAGTTACATTGGGTCATTTCAAATATAATAATGAATTAGGGATCATTATTAATAGATGGATATTCTACCGAAAAATCCTAATGTATTTGATATATTCCATGCTCCATTACTAAGTAAATACTTTATAGATCCAATGCATGTTCTCACATATGAGGGAATAGATTTGGATATAGACTTGTCCTATAATAAAAATCGTTTCTAGATTAATGAAAATAAAAATAATTCATTTTTTGGATTTGAAAACACTAATGATGAATATCTATTATAAATATAACAAACTAGAATAAGAAATCTCACAGCCATGAGAATCTATAAAGAATTATTATGTATTATTTTTCAATTGTTGATATATTTCTTAATTTTCAGTATGAGATAATTTAGGTTTTGGGATGTAATTCTAAAGACCATTATTTATCCTGTCAACACCATATCTTAAACTATGATGCACTATGAGAATTAAATATCCATTATTCAAGAATTCATTTTAAATATTAATATTATTATTTGAATATGATCAAACATACTTAATTTTTTATTTTATCGTATCAAAAAATATCTTAGTGTGATATTTTGATATTTTTCTAAAGTGGTTGGGTTTTAATTGAAAAATAATATTTTCACAAAACTTATAGTTTTTTTTGAATTTATCATTATATAATAATAAACTATAAATTTATAAAGCATTTAAGAAATAAAATATGAATTTATAGAATAAAAATAAGAATTTTAAAATATTATTTGAACTTATAAATCCTATGTCCAATATTTTCATAACTAAATAAAATGTCCCTTTAATATGAAAAATATTTATTAGTATTTTCTTTGAATCAAATATTTTTTGAGGGAGATTCAGTTTTGGGTTTCCTTCGAAGAACCATGTCTTCAATTATTTTTATAATCAATAATTTTTTTCATTATAATCACATTAAAAGATAATTATATCGTATATATAAATTTAATGATTAAAATCCTAATTTCCATGAAAATGGATTTATGTGTTTAATTGTTTATTTTTTAATATTAAATTTTCATATCTATAAATATTATATTTAATAAAATGATTTATCAAATGTATTTAAAAGGTCAAATATAGCTTACTAAATAAGTTTTCATTTTGTACATTAATATTAATTACTGTTTTTAATAATTATTTACCTTAAAAAAATTAAAAATGGTAAGAGTAAATTTATTAGTTAGGAAATAAAAAATGATAAGAATATGATTCCAAATTGATGGTTGAGGTCTGGCTCGAACAAGCCTCATACCCTTTCATCATTTTTAAATTCCCTAATATTTTAAAATAAGAATATTTTATCCATTATGGTGTGTGAGATAAACCACCATGATTAGAATAATACATTACACCAAGAGATTTTATGATTTATTTATTTACAATCACTTAAACATCTTGCATTATGTGGAACTATGAGTTTAAATTGAATTGTATGAAATAATCAGTTTAGATTTTATTACACACAACATTATGTTTACCTTTCATTACAATGACTAAAAATTATCATTATATTATTTTGAACGTACATGGAATACAAACATAGTAATACCAAACCACTCATGGGAGTGACCAATGATGATTAAATAGGGTGATTCCATTAAACAATTCTTTTATAATCATCTAGTAGAGACCCAACATCAACATAAAATCATAATATGTTCATAGAGGCTCTATTTTCTCTTGACAACATCCACTACAAAATTTCCTTCTCTCCAAGTGTCTATGGTCTGGGTACCCTTATTAATGAGCATACAAAAATTTATAATAATATAGGCCAAATTCCATGAATATCTACACTTCCTATGGATGAATCCAACCAAAAAAATAAGATTTACATTATAATTCAATGAATTTAATAGTATTCAGCATTCCCAACATCAAACTAGAGTACAAATCTGTTGCCTCCGCCTCAATGGAATTTCTTATCCCATAAATAGCACTAAAACCCACTAAAACTAATCCACTATTGCCTCTTACAAGAATTTCACCTCTCATTTTACGTGAAATACATGATCCATCCACATTAAGTTGCATCCCCATGGATGGAGCCTTCTAATTAACCCAACTACCTTGGTAACTTCATTTTTTTCAAGTAGTACCCATGTCATGAAAGAAATCGTCAAAGAGTCATGGAGGATATCCCCACTTGAATAAGACCACATAATTTAGAAACATACACTATCTCAAGGACATTAAAGAATGAATGGTATGTTTTTTAACCTTCTCTATCTTTTTTCTAAACCTCCAAGAGATACAATAACATAGTATGTTATGAAACCATTAAAAGAAAAAGAATCATTTTCTGAAAAAACTGCATTTTTCTTAAAGATAGTTTATTCATGCTTTGTGCACATAATTGGATATTAATTTCATAATCTTTTAAAAAAAATATATGAAACAATATACTTAATTTTTGAAATTAAGATATAAAATATAAAATAGGATTATTTTTTAGTAGGAATTTCTATTTTTTAATGAATACATAAAAATACAAAATTTTAATTGAAAACAAACTTTTCCTTAAAATAATTAATAATGTTAAATTATATTTTAAATTAGTTTTAAATTAAAATTTGTGAAATTTTAAAGAAATTAACAAATTTATTTGATATTTTAATACTTTTATTATTGAATTTTGATATAAAAATATTTTCAACGTATGAGAATTTTTAATTTAAAAACTGGTATTCTCATTGTTTTAGTGGAAATAATATTAAATTGAATTTTTCAAGGTCATTAAGTTGAATTTGTAAAAATTGATTTTATATTTGTAATGATATTATTTTATATTTACTGATATGGTTATAATAATTTTACCCATAATCATTAGTGTAAATTGTTATTTTTCATTACAACGATTAAGGTTGAAATAATGTTTAGTGTATTAAATTGGTTTAAATTATAATTAATTTTACATAAAATATGAATTTTATATTATAAATTTAATTTAGGTTTATAATAATAAGGTATTAATTATATTTGGAAAATAATATTAATTTTAATATTAAAGGATAAATTACCTAGTGAAATAAAATAATATATGTTACCGTTGTAAAAACTAAAAGTGTAAAATTGATTTTACTTAATGAATAATGAATAAAATGATATAAAAGTATTTATATATGTGTTTTGGAGGTGTTTCCTGACCAAATAAACCCGTAACTACTTTTTTGATATATTTTGAGGCACATCAGGTACGAAAGGTCTCCAATAGTGTATATCATTCGGTATTTAAAAAAATATTACTCCTCAAATATAAAAGGGTAGTATGTCCCCTCACTTCATCACCCATTAAATCCACTATGGTTTGGCCAATACCTAAATAAATCACATAAAAACATCAATAACATCATCATATATTCCTTTTCTTTTTCATAAATCCAACATTTTAAGGATTTTGTTCAAACCTAAGGAGGATATCGGAAGAATCATTAATGTTCTTCAACAAGCACTTTAATATTACTCCTTTCTCTAGCTCCTCCAATTTTCAGTAAACCATGCTGATATAATTACACCAATATATTCCCTATAATATGATTTTTTTAATAATATTTCAGTGAAGTAAAAATATCTCCACTTCCATCATGTTGTTTATTAAATCATCATTTTTTTGTACGATTGAGAACCGCCTCACGAACCCATGTCACCCATTTCATTTACAACTATTAACATTAGGTTATAATGATGGATCTAATGTGTTTGTATATATATGTATCATATATATAATATAATTATACCATTTGAATAATTATATTCATATATACTATATTAATTTTCATTCTGCAAGATACACGATAACTTTTCTCCTATGTACGGATGACTACCACCTTGTAAAGCCATGTGATTCGCCTTTCACTAACTGCTTACATGGATGGTGATAAGAAAAAAAATATTATTATTATATTTCATATAAATGAAATAATGATGATATTAATGATATATTTATCATTATTAATTGATATAATCTGTATCAGTTTCATTCCATCCTTTTCACTCATGCTTAGATGATAACATCATTTGTGTATGTGTAGATTGTTGCCTTCATGAAGCAATGAGACTCACTTTTTCATAACCACCCACAATGATTATATATTTATATATTAGTATAAAATATGGTATATATGATACTGTGATCATTATATAAATATTATATATTTCATACCTTATTTCCATAATGATCATTGAAAATGGAAGTGTTGCTGATGACTACATACGACCTACCGTCTCAATGATCGCACCATACTTCATTTTTAATAACCATATTTCATGATTAGTTTCAAAAATATAAGTAATATAAAATTAGAAAATATATTTCATTATTATAATTATGGATATAATGGAAAAATATAATATAAACAATAACAATAAATTTCATAATTAGGTAGGAAGGATAGAACATGGAGATCAACACCTGAATTAATGAAAATAATGACATATTATTAACAAAGGGTAGTAAAACCTTATAAAAGGATAATATGTGATATTATTAATAACATTATGGTTCTTATAAAAGCTAATAAAATGTTTAAAAGCTCTGTATATGAGGCTAATGTTTTCCTGAAAAGGACAGATGGAGTTAGGGATTTCATAACTCAATTTTGATTCATTGGGATATAAATCTACTTAATTGATTATGTAATTATAATATTATTTGTATAATGAATTCTTATTTACATATTTTTATTTTCCAATTTTTATGTGTATATAGAGTTTAGACACATAATATATTGAATTATTTTATTCTAATTCAATGTTATGAACATTGTGAGGGTTTATTTCACGATCTCATTCTAATCGAGATAGTTTATTCATGGAATTAATTTTAAGGAAGTTATTTGTGAATATCCTAATAAAAATATTTAATTTTATTCTTACATATTTTTTAATGATATTTTAAATTATAATTACAATTTTTTCTCTCTTTGGTACATAATATAATTCATAATTGTTATTAATAAAATCCGAACCAATTTCTCTTCCTCGTCGAAAATCATTTTTCTTCAAAACCAATGTTTTCTAAAAATGTTTTCCAAAATGTTCTTAAACTTTTAAAAATAATTTAATAAATTAATTTTTACCCATTTATACATTTTGTAAAATAGATTTCTAAGGAATCCTTATGTTAATTTTTAAAATATTTCCTTATTGTCTTTTATCAAAAATATGATAGGAATCCTGGTTCTGAAATGTATGGATTCTACAAAATTTTCCACTTTTGGTAACTCAAAATGGTTTAAAGATTAATTTAATATTTTTCTAATATATTTTCAGATAAAATTAGTTTCATTTTTTAGAAAAAGTTATTTTCTAAATGAAAATGATATTTTCCTCATGTGTGTTTTTAATGATCTTGTATGTAACTCAAATTAATAAATGAGAATATCCATTTATTATTACTATAATGGGTATATATTGTATTAACTCGGTTATAAATATTAATATGGATGTTTTATGACTATTTTTATTGATTGGGAAATGTATTCACCTTTTTTATTCTATTTTTCAGGAAAATGTTTATTTTTTTTATGTTCCTCCGCTTTATATTAAGAATTAAACATATATAGTATGTGAGGGTTGGGGACCAATATGGCCCCTTGATGAATCAAAATGTATCATTAGAAAAATATGATATATCTTAATAGTTATGAGATTTGAAATTACACATTCTATCAATATGAATTTAGTTATTCGTATTCTATGTGATTATTCAATTAGTTTTAATATACATTTTTATGTTTTCAATGCCATGAGATTATATATAAGGAATTAAATGATCCTCATTTTTTTCTACCATATTATACTCATGTAATTTTTTAAATGGCATGTTTTTTAGTTACATACGTTTACATTTTGATTATGCTTATTGATTCTTGATAGCTTCTGTAATACATAACCCTTAGTGAGTATTTTAGCACAACCTTATTTTGTTTCATTTCACTTGGAATCCATTAATTATAAAATATTCGATATTAAATTATATTTAGAGGGAATAATTGTATTATTGAAAACATTTGTGTTTTAATTTTTTCTCAAATGTAATGTAAGAGTCATGTATGTATTTTTTACCAAGGCTCCTAAAATATTCATACCTTTATGATGTGATTATTTGTATAATAAAAATATGTAATAATATTTGAACTACATACAAGCTAATGGGGTTGGGGTTAATATATTTGGTATTGTAGGAAGTTTAGTAGAGATCGTGGGAACTTGATATTAAAAATAAATACATATATCAGGGATAAAACCCCAATGATAGGATTTTATGAAAATTATTGAAGAACAATCCGAAGTTTTTTTAATGTTGGTATTGTGTTTTTTCCTTACAATACATCCATATATAGATTCTAAAAGTGGATGTTTTTCTAGAACAAATCTATTTTTGGGTAATAACTCTAAAACGGTCACATTGGGATTGACCTGATTGTCACCTGGTGCATAACAATTAGCCTTACTAACACCTAGTTTGACACTCATGGGAGAAATTATTAGGATAATTAAAATTTTATTTACAATTAATTATGAATAATTTGAAATAACTATGTCCCTAATTGAATAATGATTATGATTATGATATTTTATATGCATAAATTTTTAATTCATTTTATGAATTTCACTATTTTTGGGATTTTAAATTTTGTTTAATAATTATATGATATAATTAATTATATTCAATAAATTATAATTGGATCTTGGAATATGGAATGGGAACAACAACAATGCACATGATCCAATGAGTATGACTCATAATTTATGTGGCGATCTTAATATAGTCCTTTGAAAGAAATTATCCTCTCAATCATTATCATATTTTTAGGAAATATAATCATGTTCTAACAATAAAAAAGAATGAATTATCTAAGTCTTATGGATTGATGTGGGAGCATGAGAAGAAGAGGAAACCATGGAAAATGATGGAAAAACAAAGAAGAGAATGAATTACTTTCCCAAAAGTTATAATTGTGAACAGAAACATCCATATACTTGATTAAAAAAAGAAGTGCACCACATGTTTAGAGTGGAATTCTACCATTTATTTCATTAAAAGGTTTGGTAGTGTTTTTCGAATGTACAATTATATAACACTATGTATATGGGAAACTTCTTAAATAAATTTCTCATGTTCCAATGAAATATAACGAAAAATAATCCAAGGGATCATGCTTATTCTTATTCTACAACCATTGTTGAATATAGATTATTAATGTTCTTTTTAGTAGATTAAATATTATTTCCATTGAGTATTTTGTCAATTATATCTGAGTTATATGAATTATTAAATATATAAGTATTGTACAATCATTATTATTTATTAATAATTTCAAAGTATATATTTAATGGCTTTTAATACCAATAGAAATGATTAATTGTTATGTTGAAATTCATGGAAGACACATGATTTTGGGAAATATAACCCTTATCTGGTTCCTAGTTTCAAGATAATTATTATCACATCCATTTTGTCATGTCTTTGATTTGATCAAGTTCAATTGAAATCCTGATACTTTTCATGGGTCTTGTGTGAGAACAATGTTGAGTTTTTAAGTTTCACTTATGTCTACTCACCCTAATTTGGGTTCCCCATTTCTTGTTTAGTAGTTCTTGGAGAAAGGGTGGTTACTTCATGATTTAGGACAACCATGAGCCCATTTCCACTTTTAAAAACCAAATATTTTTCTTTTATAAATCCTTTTGTTTTTCCACATTTTTTTCCCATTCCACATCCCAAATGGCCTCAACGGATATATTCAAACTACCATATTCTTTTGGACACATTAATAATTCATAACCATGGTGAATTTGGGTTACTTATTTAAGCCTTGGGCCAGCCCATGCGTCCATTTCCAGTTTCAAAAATATAAATTGTATGTTTTTATATAATTCAATATTTAATATTATTCTGTGATTCCACTTCCCACCCAAATCCAATATCCCTATCCTCACGCCCATTACTGATTTTCCCTCTTTGGAGCTCAGAATAGTCACGGAGTGGGGAAACATTCTCAATGTCTCTCTAATCATCCAGAATTGACAAGGTAAATTGTATCATTCATAAATCAATAAATTTGTACTCTATTAGCCAAAAATTATCTTTCCCTGGTTCTTCCAGATCTTAAGAGTATCTCCATGATGTTTCATTACATTCCCTTTTAACTAAGGGTGATGATCCTATGGAATACGAAGAGTTTTCGAGTTGAAAATGCGAGATTCCTTCTCCTTTATCCTCCATCTTCTTCCTCCTTTCATTATTTCTTGGTTTTATAATCTCCCCTAGTACTGTTCGACTTAGGGTTATGTTATTCTATGATTTTGGATGGGGTTTATATTCATTTGTGTCTGGTCATCATAGGTTTAGAGGTTGTAATCTCTCAGATGGTGGTATCATGTGTGTGTTTCCATTACGCCAAGGATTTGAGGTAGGATATCCCTTTAACTTTCCTTTATTATTTATATTTCATCATTTTCTTATTTTTAACTGCTGATATATATATATATATATATATGTTTATTATTTTTGTTTAGCCTTTGGATAGTTTTCCTGGTGTGCAAAATGGTTGTTTATGCCATGTTTTTTAAAGGTAGTGTTGTTTTATCATAAAAGTGCACACCAAGTGTTTGTTTAAATGTTCTTCTATAATTAAAAACTGTTTTGTGAGATTTATAAGCTATTTTATGGTATTTTGAGCATGTTACAGTAGTATTAATAAAATTTTTCATTCAATTGGGGTTTTATTCATTTTCATATTCTTAAAATAAACTGTTTTGTTTAAAAAGTGCATGCCATGTGTTCGGTAAATTGCCCAGTTGGCTTTTATGTGTGATGTGTGATTTAAAAATTATTTTCATGGATTTATAAATGAATTAGAATAATTATAAATGGTTTTTTTGGGTCCTTATATGGCTTTCCAATCTGGATTTGTTTTTTTAGACAAGTGGGTTTAGGTTTACAACATGTTTTGGCCCGAGTTGTCGGAGAATGGTATGTTTCACATCCTTATGAAAATGGTTGTGTTTTGAATAAGTAACCAGAGTGTTTTAAGGGATTTATGAATTTGGGTTGCTGTAGTAAATGGTTTGTATACTCCTCCTTAATAAAATTTAATTAATACCTTGGTTAGATGTTAGTTTTGATAAAGGCTTAAAGACCCGTTTGGCATTTGTTTTGTTTTTTAAAAATGGTTTCCATGTGTATTTCATGTTCTATCTTTTTGGGGAATTTTATGGTCAAGAAAATGATTTATTAATTGTATTTTCGGCTACCAAATATGTTTTGTTATGTAATTTATGGGGTTTTTTCGTTAAAAGAGCATCTTTGAATGGATTTTATGTGCAAGGCCAAGTGATACTCCTTGAAATTGTTTTATGAAAGAAATTTGTAGTTTATTGATTCGTGAAAAAAAATGTGAAGAAATTTTGTGGGATGTTTGTGTGTTTATGGTTTGGGAATGGTATTTTGATATGTAATGTGTATTTGATAATATGTGTAACTTGATTGGGCACCAAAGGGAATCACTGGTATCTAGGTGGGCCGAAGTGTACTAGTATGCTAGTGATTCCATGGGGTTTGGCCCTTGTTTCATGTAGTAAGTTTGAAAATGACAACACTAACTAGACTATAATGATGATGTTGTTGGGGGACCAATATTTTATGGGTATTCACCCTACTAGTGTCTCTTGTGCATGAGAACGTATATTTATTATGGTTACTTTCACCGAGATACGAGGTACTGGGGGCTTGTAACTAACTAATGCCTAGGGGTGGTCTCGTGAGTTATGCTCAAGGGTTATTGTGTATTCACCATCGGCATATGGTGTGTGTGGTTGGTAAATCCAGTAGCGTGTGTTATTTTTTTTAAATTTTACAATCTTTAAAGAATCCCTCATTAAAAAAAATTCATTTTGAAGTTTCACCTCTTTGAAAATTTGTTAAATTCTTTTCTGTTTATAAAACATTCATGTTTTTGTCTGATAATTATTATATCATGGATCCTCATTTGAAAAAAATACTTTTATACCTTTTATTTTAATCATGAAATTGTTGTTTCTTTTATTTTAAAGGAAGTGCATTGGGAATAGAATATCGGGAAAACCTACTGAGTTTTAACACTCACGCATATAGTCTTCTTATATTTTTATCCCTTGTGTATGTTTTAGCATGAGTTCGATCAACTTGGGTGATGTGTGATCATTGTCTTGTAGAGTGACCAGCAGCGTCACATTGAGTTAGTTGGTCATCGGGTTTGGTCAATCGAGTTGTTGGTTTAGTTCTATTTTTAGTTTCTTGTACAAATAATGTTTAGTTCTATATTTAAATAAATGGATTTTGGGTTGTCCATTTATTTCCACTGTTGGATTGATTGTTTATATATGGGTGAAATCATTACATTGTGTACTATATTGATTCCCTTTGTGCTTGTCTCCATCCTTGGAGGATCGGGAACGCCTCTTAGGACTTTTCGCGGGCTGTCCTGGGTGACCGGTTCAGGGTCGACTCGGGTCAGTTCGTGACAAAATGGTATCAGATGTGGTAGGATCTTAGCAATCCATTATTTTTAGAGTGACCTTGTTATTTGGGGATGTCAAGGTAGATGGATTATGATTTCTGGGAGTTGAGGGATTAGTGTGGGAAGAGCATCATGAACCCTTGCTCGTTCTGATCCTTGGGTTTCCATGGGAAGTCTGGTTTTTTTAGTGACCTTTTTCTTGATGATTGATTAATGTTGGGATATTAAAAGGGGAGTCTGACTAATGGAATATGTGAGCTCGCAGAGCCTGGAAAGCCATGTGGAGACGAGGCATGATCCTATGATGTCTCTCCATGTTGGTGTTGTGTTTGACATATGTCCGCCAACCATATGGTCAATTCACCCACCGATACTAGTTCCCTTTTGTGGGTTTCTTGGACCTTTCCTGAATTCTGAATTTTTGTTTTGAAAATCCCTGTGTGAGAATTATGGAAATGGGTTTTAAATGAAGCATTGTATTTCAAAAATTAGAAAAAGGGTTTTCAAAAAATAAATATTAGAATGGTTTTGGTAAGGTTGTGAATTTTTTAAACAAATTTTGGGGAGGAAGTGGAAATGATTTAACGGGATTTGATTTTCCCTGATCTAGACTTGTGGTTTGTTAAAAAAATCTTTTGAAAGTGTGAATAATTTTAAAGTAATTCTGAATCTTGGTTTTAAATGTTGTGTTTTGGTCTGTTGAAAAGTGTTTGAATTTGATGAATATGTTTTGGAAATTTGGTTTTGTGCGGCTAGTGTTTTTCTGGAAAGGGGTTTTGGCTTTTGTAGTTGTCAAATTATGAAAAGAGACCTTGCTGAATTTTATTAAAAATGGGAAAGGGATATTTAGAATAGATTGTTTGTTTTTGTATGGTCTATTAAATTAAATGGACTTTTTTTTAATCAAATGGTTCTTGATGAAGTGTCGTTTGTTTTTTGGAATATGAATAGTGTTTTTGACATGGTGGTTGGTGTTCCTTTTAACGGTACATGATTTTTGGAATGATGTTGTTTTGTTTTAGCCTTCGGTGTTTTCATGGGTTCTCACATGCATGGTTTTATTGATATCTGGAAGGATGGTCTATATGGAATGGTTGTTGAGTGCCTAGGGTGGCACGTAAATTTTCATGTGAGTGATATTTGTTGAAACACCATTGGTGAATGTGAAAATCCCCAAAGATATTTTTTTTCAAAAGTTTTTTTAGTTGAAAAATTGTGGTGTTTGTTTTGAACCAACAGTTATGTGGATGGTTTATCCTATGTCTTAGTAGTGTTGTCGATTTAGTGTGCTCACTTATGATCTAAAATTAATTCTCTTTTTTCATCTTGAGATGGGATCTTGTTGGTGTCTCGGGTTTGGAGTAATGTTCAGTAGGTTTCTAAAGATGTGTTAGATGTAGTGATGGGGCCACATATAGTTCTATGTTTTCATGATTTCCAAATGAGAAACCTAAGGATTATTTATCATGTTCCACAAGCTAGATCCACCTCATAAAATAATTCCTTATCCTGTCAATTTAAATAGAGATCTATTTGGGATTGATTTAGAGTGCTTCCAGTTCATGATAATTCTTGTGGAAATAGCAGTTGTGTTCGTTGATGTTGATGGTTTTCTCCATATTCGTTGTCCATTCTTCTCCTCGTTCCGAGTGAGATATAATTTTGATATGAATCTATGAGTTCCAATTTAGATTAAAGTGTTTTGTTGATCAGGTGATTTTTTTGAGTGGTGTGATACTTAGCACCTAACTGTGGGGCAGTAGATGCTTCATGATTTAGGGATCCATCCATAGGCATCGGAACGAAGCTTTTCGCACAGTCAGGAAATCTATAAGGGTGTAGGGTGCTTGACTAGGCTCCTGCCTCCACCATTATGGTACGGTAGTTTCTATGTTTATATTTTGGTTCCTCATTACTGTGAATTTCCATTTATCACAACAAGTGTGGTGGACTTACCCCTCAAACAGTTTCTATGGTTATGCCTTTATGGATTCGGGTTTCCCATCAATGTCCATTTGTGGATCGCCCTGTAAATAGGGTGTGATCTTGGTGTTACCTATTTTTAGGTGGAGAGTTTTGGTTAGTTCCTTGGTTTCTTTATTGGTTCCAGGGGCCAAATTATTAGGTCCCCTTCCCTCCCCTCCTTGAGTGGTGGGGGTCCGGATCCTTACTGAAAGTGTTGGCCATGTTCTCATCCCCTATATTTGGGAGTGGGTGGTTTATATGTTCATGTTGTAACCCTCATAACTTGGGTTGGGGGTTTTTTGTGGATGAGTTTTTTTTAGACTTGTGAATGTGAGGTAATGTTGAGTTCTTTTTTTTTGTTGCTAGTTGGGTTCTAATGGTCGGGAGACCCACCACAGGTCTCGTTGATTTTTCCTCCTGTGATCTTGTCTAGTGGAAGTTGTTTTTTAATTTTTGGGAGTCCATTCTATAATCCCCTATATTCTTTGGTTTTCTTGAGTTCTATTTAGTTTGGGTGAATGATTTTTTCATTGGTAGGAGGCCCAGCAATCGGGTTCTTGGCTTTTTGTGGAGGTGGTGGCTTTACCGTTCTGTTGATTTTCACAAAGTGGTTGTGAGTTGGTGTTTTATTTGGGAAAGAGGATTAAGTTATGTTGATGAAAAATTATATATCACTATATTGATAGTTTGGATCATGTTTATAAGGAATCCTTATGTTTTTATCTTTTATCTAGATAGTGTTATGGCTTTCCGGGGGCGGAAAGCTTTAATGGTGGGGAGAATTGTCACACCCGGTTTTTCATGTCCCTATTTTGATCCGGTTCACTTGAAATCCTGATACTTATCAGGGATATATTGTGAGATTAATGTTGATTTTCTAAGTGCCATGTATGTATACACCCTAATTTGTGTTCCTCATTGATTTTTTAAGAGTTTTTGGAGAAAGGGTGGTTACTTCATGATTTGGGCCAATCGTGAGCCCATTTCCAGTTTTAAAAACCATGTTTGTTTCTTTTATAACTTTTTTTTGTCAACATTTTTCACCCATTTCACTTCCCACATGGCCTCAAATGATATATTGAAACTACCATATCCTTTTGGACCCTTTATGAATTAATAATCATGTTGAATTGGGGTTACTTATTTAGGCATTGGGGCAGCCCATGGGCCCATTTCCAATTTAAAAAAAATAATTTGTCTATTTTATATATAATTCAAAATTTTATATTTTTCAGTGATTCCACCTCCCACCCAAATCCAATACCCATATCCTCACCCCCATATCGATTTTCCCTCTTTAGATCTCATAATAGTCACAGAGTGCGGAAACTATCTCAGTTTCTCTCAAATCATCCATAATTGACAAGGTAAATTTTATCATTCATAAATCAATCAATTTGTAATATTTTGGCCACAAAACATCATTCCATGGTTCTTCCAGACCATTAGAGTCTCTCCATGAAGTTTCAAGACACTATTCTTTATCAAAGGGTGCAGATCTAGTGGAATATGAATATTTTTCTAGTTAAAGAGGTGAGATTCCTTCTCCTTTATCATCCATCTTCTTCCTCCTTTCATTATTTCTTGGTTTTATAATCTCCCCACATTCTGTTTGACTTAGTTTATGTTATTCCATGATTTTTGATGGGTTTTTTATTCATTTGTGTTTTTTCATCATAGGTTAGGATTTGTAAACCCTCAGATGGTGATTTCCAATGTGTGTTTCTATTACCCCAAGTATTTGAGGTAGGATATCCCTTGCACTTGCCATTATTATTTAATTTTCATCATTTTATTATTTTTAAAACCTGATATATTTATATATATGTGTTTTATGGTTTTTTATCCTTTGGATATTTTTCTTGGTGTTCAAAATGGTTTTTTATGCCTTGTTTTGTGAAAGGTAGTGTTGTTTTGTCATAAAAGTGCACACCATGTTTTTGTTTAAATGTTCTGTTATCTTTCAAAACTGTTTTTTGAGGTTTATAAGCTTTTTTATGGTATTTTGAACATGTTGCAGTATCTTTAATAAAATATAGAATTCAATTGGTGTTTTATTACTTTTCATGTTCTTAAAATAAATTGTTTTGTTCAAAAATGTCATGCCATGTGTTCGGTAAATTGTCGGGTTGGCTTTTATGTGTGATGTGTGATTTAAAAAATTTATTTTGGGATTTAAAAATGATTTGAAAGGATTATAAATGGTATTTGGGGTCTTTATATGGCTCTCTAATTTGTATTTGTTTTTTAAAACAAATTGCTTTTGGTTTATAATATGTTTTGGCCAGACTTGTCGGAAAATGGTCTGTTTCACATCCTTATGAAAATGGTTGTGTTTTGAATATGTAACCTATGTGTTTTAAGGGATTTATGAATTTGGTTTGCTACTGTAAATGGTTTTTATACACCTCATTAATAAAATTTAATGCATAACTTGGTCAAATGTTAGTTTTGAGAAAGGATTAAAGGCCCGTTTGGAATTTGTTTGGTTTTTTAAAAATGGTTTCCATGTGTATTTCTTGTTCTATCTTATTAGGAAATTTTATAGTCCACAAAAATGATTTATTAATTGTTTTGGGGCTTCCAAATATTTATTGTTATGTTACTGATGGGTTTTTTTCCTTATAAAAGATTCTTTGAATGGATTTTATGTGCAACGCCTTATGATACTCTTTGAAATTGGTTTACGAAACTTTTTAGTGGTTAATTGATTCGTGAACAAAATGTGAATCAAGTTTGTGGGATGTTTCTATGTTTATGGTTTTAGAATGGAATTTTGTTTTGGAAAGGGTATTTGATAATATGTGTAACTTTATTGAGCACCAAAGGGAATCCCGGGTATCTAGGTGGGTGGACGTGTACTAGTATGCTAGTGATTCCCTGGGGTTTGGCCCCTGTTTCACGTAGCAAGTTTGAAGATGGAAATAATAACTAAACTATGATGATGATGATGTTGAGGTACCACTAGGTTATGGGTATGCTCCCTGATAGTGGCTCGTGTGCACGATAACATGTATTTATTATGGTTACTTTCACCGAGATACGAGGTACCTGGGGCTTACAACTAACTAGTTCCTTGGGGTGTTCCCGTGAGTTGTGTTCATTAGATATTTTGTACTCATCATCTACATATGGTGTGTTTGGTTGGTAAATTCAGTAGTGTGTTTTATTTATTTAAAATTGTACAATCTTTAAATCATCCCTCATTAAAAAAAATTTATCATGAAGTTGCACCTCTTTGAAAAATTGTTACGTTCAATTTTTGTTTACAAAACATGCAAGTTTTTGTCTGATAATTATTAGAGCATGAAACCTTATTTGAAAAACATACTTTTATATCTTGTATTTAAAACATGAAATTGATGTTTCTTTTATTTTTTAGGATGTGCATTTGGAATTAAATATCAGGCTAACCTACTGAGTTTTAATACTCATGTCTATAGTCTTCTTCTGTTTTTAGCCCTTGTACAGGTTTCATCTTGAGTTCGATCGCCTTGGGAAATGTGTGATCATTGTGTTGGATAGTGACCAGCGGTTTCACATGGAGTTAGTTGGTTATCGGGTTTTGTCAGTTGATTTGTTGGTTTAGTTCTACTTTTAGTTTCTTGTACAAATAATTTTTA
Source organism: Viscum album (assembly GCA_963277665.1). Classification (NCBI taxonomy): domain Eukaryota; kingdom Viridiplantae; phylum Streptophyta; class Magnoliopsida; order Santalales; family Viscaceae; genus Viscum; species Viscum album. The sequence goes on along the minus strand of OY728126.1, from coordinate 1,783,704,744 downwards.
GTTTAGTTTTTATATAAATGAATTTTGGGTGGTCCATTTATTTCTGATGCTTGTTTGATTGTTTATATATTGGAGAAATTGATCCATTGTGTACTCTATTGATTCCCTTGGTGCTTATCGCCATCCCAAAAGGATCGGGAATGCCTCTCGGGACTTGTCACGAGCTAGCCTGGGTGACCGATTCAGGATCGACTCGTGCTGGTTCGTGACAAATATTTTAGGGATAAATGGATGATTTGTATAGATAAATTACATTGGAATGTAGTGACTACCTTGGAACTAATTAATAACTTGTTGACTAGGTGTTATTCTATCATTGATATATTTTATAGTATTTTTGGATTTAATGAATATATCCAATAATTAGTTTTTTACAAAAGTAATAAATAATAATTAATTTTTTCAAAATGATTTTGTTGTAATTCATATTATTGTAATGCTTTAAGAGAACACATGTTGATGTTATTAACATGTTTGTTATGAGATTATTAAGAGATTCATCATGATTTTTTAGTGATTAATGATTTTTTCATTTTTTAAATTCAGTGAAATTATTTCTAATGCTTTGGGTCTAAATCTTATGGAAGTGTCAAAAGGTTAATAATTTATGAGATGTTTTAATTAATTAATGATTAACATATTACTTCACCATAATAAAATTTATGCATCTCAGATAACTTGGTATAAAATTTTTGTTATAATAATGACTAGAGATCAAAGTAATGAATTATCATTTTATTTTGGATGTTATGATCGATTAAAAGTGAGTTTTACTGCTCCATGAAAAATAATCAATATTTTATATTCCTTTCTTAATGTTAAAAATGGATTCAAAATTCATCATAGCACAATCAAAGGATGAGTTTTTTCTTATGAAATTTAAATGTATCAAAAGTATGTTAATTTACTTATTTACGATGATAGTAAAAGATCAACAAATATATGAAAAATATTTTGAGACAAAACATTGTCATAATGCCTTTATTTATAGTGGTTTTATGGTATCTTAGATCATTAATGATTTATGCATTTTAGGTCCTTAATATTGCAATGATCGTTCACTTGTTTGGGATTAATTATATATATCACCATCTATAATTATTTTTGATTTTATTTAATGTACCAATATTCACTTGACATCATTTCTCTCTAATCGAGTAAACTAGTTATATGTTTTCCTATATCACCTTTGTACTTATATATCTCTCTTGTTAAGAAGATATTTAATTAAACCATTTCATAATGTCGGGTTTTTTATAATGAAATTTAAAAATATCAAAATTTTGACTACCAATATAAATATTAAATTGTGAGGCTACAATTTATTTATAGTCGGGGTATGTAACACCTCAAGATTTTAAAATAAGAATCTCATTTTCTATAATGTGTGCGATGCAAAATACTCAGCCTAAAAGAAAACATAACACCCTAGGATTTTTTGATATATTTATTTTCAATCTCAGAAATAGATTTCATTACAGTCAATGATGAGTTTAGAGTTTGTTTCACTCAACTCTGTATTTATCTTATATTACATGAGATACTCAATTTAGCATTTGTTACATGCAATACCGGGTATTGTGGAACAACAATACACTATTAACACTGTAATCTAATATGATTGTAATCGCCTAGCCATTTGAATTGGGGGTTATAATAATATTAAATAACTTATTAAAATATATATACTACACATGTATATTATTTATCTTCCGATTACTAATACAATAAGAAGAATTTAATAATAAAAGAATTATTTTCTATAAAAATTCACTATTATAAAATATTGTCTATTCTCAATTTGCACAATTAATTTAAAATTAATTTATAAAAATTTATATAAAAATTATTTTAAAATTTTAACTTAATTTTGTATATCAGGATATAAAATTTTTATTTATGGTGAATATTTAAGTTTTTTCTGAGAAGTTTCATTTTTTAATGATTAGTGGAAAATACTAAATTTTAATTCAAAAAATCAATTGAATTTAATTAATTTATAGTATTAAATTATATTTTGAATTGGTTTTAAATTAAAATTATAAAATTTTTACGTTAACTATTGAAATTTAGTTCATTTCTATAATTTTACTATTTCATTTTTTTATAAAAACATTGTTAATTTTTTATCATTTTCAATTGAAAAACTAGCCTTCCCATCACATATACGTGATTAATTTAGAATTTAATTCTACCACTTCATTTGAAAAGAAATTTAAAAAAAGGTTCCCATTATTGTATTCATCATGATTAATATTTTCTAATAAGTTCATATTAATGTTTTATAATAATGATTCGTGTAATAAATTCAAAGTAATTCATGTGATAAATATTAAAATGGATTTTTGTATTGAACATGCATTTGATATAAATTAATTTTACACACATGTTGGAGTTTTATTTAATAAATTTGATTCCATATTTATAGTAATTAGGTCTAAATTATATATTAAAACTAATATTATTGGAAGTAATAAAGGATAAAAAACTATGTTAAATAAAAATATATAAGTTTCTGTTGTAAAAACTAAAATGGTAAAATTCATTAAACATTAATACTATGAAATTAATTGAAAATAATTTTTTTATTTTTTATTTTTTATTTTTGGATGTTTTTATTTGCCAAATTAATCCTATAATACATTATTGATATATATTTGAGGCTGATGTGGCAGGAGATACCTCCCAATAATTAATAATTTTGGGTATTTACAAAAATTCCAGTCCTACTCAACTATAAAAGTGAAGTCGATCCCCTCACTTTTTTGGAAAATAAAACTAGCTTAGTTTGAAAAATACCAAAAAATATCATTTCCTGACTTCTCTCCCCTCTTTATATAATAATTATTTTGGTCATAAATCCATACTTAATAACATTACTTCAATGATAAAGAGGATACCCGGAGATAATGCAATGTTCGTCAATAAGCGCCTTTATTTTACTTATTTATCCACCTCCTTCAATTTTTATTAAACCATTATTATATAATAATATACATGTAATAAATATAGTAGTTTTTTTATAAGAATTTAATCTCATAAAAACATTTCCACTTCTATCAAATGGGTTACAAAATCATATTTCATGTGTACGGTAGTCTATTACCTTGCAAACTGATGTCGTTCATTTTTTCCATTACCACATTTCACAGTTCGGTATGATGATGTATATAAAGTGTTATATATATTTATAATATTATTATACCCATTTATTCATTACATAATATATAACTTATTATATTCCGTTCTTTAGGTGAAAATATAATGTTTCACGTGTGTATGATGAACTATCATCTATCAAAGCTATGTGATTAGTGTTACACATACACATTACATGGATGGGTGTAAAGAATATTGTTAACGACTATATGTGAGATAAATGGAATAATTATGATATTCATGACATATTTAAAATTCATTAAATAATATATATATATATATATATATATCATTTTTAATCATTCTTTTTCACACTCATAAAGATGTTAACATCGTTTATGAACATGAGGACTACAACTTTCATAAAAAAGTGGGGATCACTTTTCGTATCCACAAAAAATGTAATATATATATATATATATATATATTATTATATATTATATATAGTACTATTATAATTATGGAAAGTTTATATATTACTTATTATCCTTCCATAACGATCATTCAAAATGGAAGCAGTGCTCATGGCTATATGTAGCCTATCATCACCATGATCGTAATGTACTCCATTTTTAGTATCCATATTTCATGATTAGTTTTAAAATAATAAATAATGTAAAAATATAATATTAATTTAATAATTATTATTATGTATATTATTTAACTATATAATATACACAAGGATCAAAACATTCATAAAAATGATTAGATAAGAAAACAAGGATATCAACACCAGGAACTATAAAAATAATGACTTATTTTTAACAAACGAGTAGTACAATGTTATAAAAGAATCATATATTATATATTAACTATGATTATGGTTATGGAATACTTTCATAAATTTTTGTAATCCAATATACAAGAGTTTAAATCATATTCACCTAAAATGGCATGTGGTGTTAGGGATTTCAAAACTCAATTTCAATTCATTATGTTATACATATATTTCATTAATTATGACATTATCATAATGTGTATAGTGAATTTATTTTAATTTTTTCTCTCTTCACCTTTTTATGAATATTTAAAGTTGAAATAAATCGTATATTATGTGATTAATTATATTTTCAAATTTATGATCATTGTAAGGGTTTGTTTCACAATTTCACTATAATTAGGATTGTTTAATCTTGAATTTCCATTGAAGGAAATTATTTTAGGATTTCCTAATAAAACCATTTAATTTTGTTCTTATATAGTTATTAATTCTTTTCCAGGTAATATTATGATTTCTATAACTTTTTATACTTAAATTTTTTGAAATGTTTTTTAGAAAATCCACCATTATTTCTCTCTTCGATTGGAAATATATTTTCATCCAAAACAATGTATTAACAAAAAGTTTGAAAAATGGGTTTAGACTCTTAAAAATGAAACATTGAATGATTTTTTACCCATGTATAATTTTTAATAATGTTTTCAACGTAATATTTATGTCATTTAAAAACAATTCTCAATTTTATTTTACTGAGAATGTTAAAAGAATCTTTGTTTTAACAAGTATTTCTGGTAAAAATATTTCCACCATTATAACCTAAAATATTTTTAAATATAAAATTATATGTTATCATGTATAGTTTCAAATAAATGTTTTTTTAAATTTTTTTATGTTTTAAAATTTTATTTTCAAAATGAAAACGATATTTTCTTCCATAATTTGAAAAAATATATCTTTCATGGTATTTCATTGCGTAAATTATAACAACCAATTATTATTACTCTAATGGGTATATTTTGTGTTGATAACATTCCCTATAGTACACTATAATATTTATCGTTATCTTTATTGATTGGGGATTGAAATCACTTTTTGTATCCTTATTTTGAAGACAAATGTTTATGTTGTTAATTATTATCCCCATTTTATAAAGAACACAGTGGTATTAGTATGTGATGGGTGGGTCCCTTTATAGATTCCCAATGTTTCGATAGGTCTCATGAGAAAAATTATTTGGCCAAATTATATGAGTTTCTATCGATATATTTAAACAATATTGAGGACAGATCGTGAATGTAATGATCTTGAGGGTAGATCTTGATAGTTCATACATTTGGAATTATTTATTCCAATATTATGAATTTTTTTATTTTTTTTCCAGGTGATTATTAGATTAGTTTGAATATAAACTGTTATTTTGTCAAGAATACTTTATTATTAATATGGAATTATATGACCATCATTTATTTCAAAAATTTAATGGACAAGTTATTATTTAAATGGCATGTATTTTTGTTACATACCATTTAATGTTGATTATGCTTACTGATTCATGATATCATATACTATAATTAACCCTTATTGAGAATTTTATCCCACCCTTATTTGTTTTCCATCACAAATAAACCATCAAGTCTATTATGTTTTCTATGAAAGGATATTCTAGAGGGAACAATTTTATTCTCCAAAAAACATTTGTGTTGTAATTTTTGTTTTCAAATTTAATGTAAGAATCAAGTATAAATATATTTTACCAAGACTTCCGAACTAAATATCTCTCTTACGATGATATTCCTTGAATAATATACCAATTTAAAAAATAAATCTCCAAAATTGGGATAATAGGGTATTTTTTCTGCACATTTCACTTTTTTAATCCCTTGACCCTCTCCCAACAAAACTAAATTATTGATATTTCGTAGACTTTCCCAAAAAATATTTTCCCTTCACTTATAAAATTGTATGATCTTAACCACATCGATACTCACTTATCTATTCAATTCATCCTTTAATAACAGATATATTTATCTCCATATAACCCTATTAATCGTTAAGATGCTTATGGCCATTATTATTTACCATAAGGGCTGCATTTCCAAGGAGAATTACATCTAAAATTTAAATCATCAATGTGAGTATTATCAACTACATAGATGAATACATAATTTTATTACATAAAATTTAAAATATAAAAAATATTATAAGTATTTAGTTTCATTCATATGCTGTAATGATCCTATATTATGGTTATTGTCCATATTTATTCATATTCCCCATCTATTAAAAAACCCATTGTTTGTACGATGTTCATACCATTTCCTCTATAATGTTACATGTTTTGTTTTCCATCACAATTTTATAAAGATGGAAATAATGTTGATATTAATGTATAAATATTTTTATTATTATTTAATTAAGGTTATAGCTATGAAAATTATTGGACCTATTAATTATTCTAATAATAAATGATCATTGTTAATTTATTCATTTAATATAAGCATGTTAAGAATTCAATATATTTTTGATATCATGTAATATTTTCATATCCATTAAATATTCTTATAATACAATAAAATCATAATGTATCTAAATAATAACCGCTAAATAATGTTATTATTGTTCTAGTATAATTTTATTACAACAAAACCAACTCATAACCATTAATTAAATTAAGGTTTTTTATATATGTCTCGGTTTCACAACCATCATGAACAATACTACGCATTGATATCATAGAAGACCCTGAAAAAATATTAACTGGTATATTTTAATGTTAATGTGTAAATATTGTTTTCCTTGAAGTTTCTATATCAATATCTAATTCATCAATTAAAGAAACGACATCAATTCCCAAAAAATTACCAAAACATGATTAATATGAAATTCATCTTCAATAATAAGGTATTAAAAATTATGGAATTGAATTTGATACATTATAAATTAGTATAAAAATTCCATAAAAGAATATTGAATGACTTGTCAATGATTTATTTTTTTGTGTAAATGAATATGATTATCAGTATTATGATTCTTTTTACAAATGATTAAAACTATATACACGGATGTACAAAATTTGAAGAATTAATGTTGAAAGTGACTATTTTTGAAGAGTAAAAATGAAAATTGATATGATTATAGTTATTAATTAAGAGATTAATATATCTATGTTTTTTGTGAAATAGGTTAATATATCTTCACTGATGTTCGGGCATGTGTTAAGGGTTTTCTATGTCAAGTTCCTCTTTTTGAGACATTTTTTGTATTATAAACCTATTTTCCTTTCTGTGGGGTCTGTATGATTACTATTTGAGATTATATGCCGTAAAATGAATTTATTAATAATAATTTATGATCAATTTAAATTCTAATATTTCCTTAGGTTATGATTGAATTTTTCCCAAGCCATATGTGAGTTTTTCCTGCCTAAATTTTCATTCAACAATAATCTTGTTATAATCTCCACAATTTTATTTTCTATTTTACATAAATTTAGATGAAATTGTTTTATCCATACCAATCATAAAATTTTAGGGATTTTTTTTCTATATATTTGTACCTCTATCATAATCATTTCAATAAAGATATATTTTTTCCATGGTGGAAAACCTATCCTATGATTTGGTAAAGTAAATGTTTATTTATTTTCATAGAAAATAAATCCTTCTCAATATACTAGAATGTAGATGTGGTAATGGAAAAAATCACAAAGGGTTAATAACCTTGAATGTTTTGGTTTATCATTGACTCAGTTATCCATAGATTTATTATTAGTGGGGGAAAACTACACACCTCGAGAGACACTCCCAGGGGATATGCTTCGGAATATTGAAATCCACATAATAGAACATGATGAATACTTTTTCATACCATTTAATTATCCTCTTATGGTTAAAATAAAAATTCACGAAATTAATTTATTACATGGATATCCAATCAAATTGAAGGTACCCTCACCGATATATTTTATTTCACAAGGGCACTACATATTATATTAACGGTACCCAACAACTCCCAAGTTGATTAAGGGATGTTATCTTATATATACACATTATTATATTTATTAGATAAGTAGTTGATATATTTATTCTTAATTATATGCATATCCATGTTTTATTCTGTTATACATTCCTTATAGAATGGTATAAATGGTTTTGATGACTCTTATAGTGAATGCATAGGAATTATTCTGTTAATAAGTGTGGACCATAATTATATTTCTCCTCGATGCACTAATAGTTCTCGTGAGACAAACCAGGATGTGTTTTAGTGTATTACACTACCCATAACATGTTATGTGTCTTGGAAAAATTCAATGAGATCAGGTTTTTAGGTCCAGAATTATGCATTCTAGTAGTATAAGTTCATTGATTTCCTGTTATCCAAATTGTAATTTATTTTCATGGAGATAAAATCCATAAATTTTAGTTTTTCATAAATTAATGATATTAATTTATTCATACCATATTAATTATTCATATTTATATTTTATAAGATTCCACCATATGTTTCTCCTTATTAACATCATATATAAGCCTTATTTTTTCCTTTACCCAGGACACCTAGAGAAAGATTTTCAGTATTTTTTATAGATATTTTTTAATGGATGATAATGTTAGTAGAATATTTTTATGTTTCATATTATTTTTTTAAATGTGAAGTATGTATTTATATTTTCATTGAATATTACAAATCAATTTGATCCAGCTTCAACTCTTTTATTTTTTATGAATAATGTAATATAACTATCTGCTCTTATTAGTTGGAGTTTAGGATATTATAGAAAGAAAATTTAATCATGTTTATAAGATAGATTTATAAATATTATAATATATATTACAAAAAATGATGTAATTTTTAAATTCTCAAGTAAAAGTTTTCTTAGGATAATTTTTTAAGATTTTTGTATGATAACTCACATTTATGTGAATAGTTAAAATATAGATTTTTACAAAGCTAAAAATATTTATTGGAAAAAGAAATATTTTTAGAATAAATATTTAATTTATAAAAGTATTAAAATTTAAATATATATTTTTTTAAACATACAATGTTACATTTAGAAATCAAACTATTATCATTTTATGGTTATATGTAAACATTTCAAATAAAAACTGTATTTGGTATTTCAATTAATTAGTTAGTTTTTTTGTAAATTTTATTTTAGATTTTTCAAGTGCTAATTATTAATTATTTTTTATAATAAAGCAGTTTATAAAATTAATAAAACTCAAATTTTAATTTTATCAGACAATAAATTGGTCTAAAATACAATTTTTCAAAAAACATGTATTTACATGTCACCTCTGGTAGTGTTAAGATCTATTTTTCATTCAAATAGAAACTTATATAGAAATGGATTTCATATTTGGAATCATTATTTCCAAATTATGTCATATGGTCCATCTTATTTTTATGAAAACAATTGTGTTTTGAAGATAAATATTATTTACCACTGGAAAATGAATATTTTTTAAAGAATGATACTTTTATAATTTTTGGTATTTTTAAAATTAATAGAAATATTTTATATTAATAATAAAATATGATGTTTAAAAATATATAAAAAAATTATCACTCATTTAATTGAAGGAAAATTCTAAAAAGTTTAAATAACCATTAAAAATGAAAACATAAATTTGCTACAGAACATGTTTTCTATATAAAATATGTTATCATTTGAAATATAATTTTTACATATTTAGATGTAGAATTGGTTGAAATATATCCTAAATTATGATTCAAATATCCAAATAAATTTCATTATATTCATTTTATATTTTTGGGTATAAAAAATTACCATGATTATTATGTAATCTGGATTAGTGATTGTTTAAATGGGTAATCTAATATGGAACAAATTTTAATAAATCAATTATACACATAGACCATAAAGAATATATGTGTTATATTAGAAATCAATTCCTACTTGTCTCTACAAAATTTCACCCATAAAATTAGCTAACTCACCTACTCCTCCTAACACCCATGTAATTCTATTCTTACTGCATACCAAACATTAGTTTCCATGAAAACCCCATATTTTTTCATAATAAAAGGAGACCCCCACCCATTACCTCCAACCTCTAAACCTCAATTCCATTGATCATGGAGTTATGCTACCTATCACTCTATAAATCGCTCCCAAGAAGTTAATATGGTTCTAAGTAGTCCTCTCAGGATTTGAGAATCAACATATCAGTGTATGGGTTTCTAATAATTATTTTTCCATTTTAATTGAAATTATTTTATTATAGTACCATTTTAAATAATTTCAGTATTTTTAATTTAATATTATTATATCCCATTTGATATTTTTAACTATTTACTAATTATCCTCTATCCTTAGAGAAATTTCCCTATTTTTTTAATATTCCAACATAAGGGATATTATTCAACCCCTTCCATACAAAATTAAAAACCATTGTTATAATATCACCATTTTTCAAATCTTTATAATTATCACCCATTTGATATATCTTCATTGTGATTTTCTCTCAATAAATCTCTTTTATTAAGCACTTATAACTCAGGAAATGTACTATATTTATGAATTTAATGATTTGGTGGTTTTCCTATCAATGAAATTACAACCTGGTTTCAAGCTAATGCAAGTTATTGCGGAAGATATTCACCTATTAGTAATTTCATTAAAAATGATAGTTTATTTTCAACATAATATAGAATGTCTTTTAGGATGAGTGGGACTAATATTACACACATTTTAATATAATTATGTGGGATATACTTTGGATAATTCATTTTATTTTTACAAACTATAATAATGGATTTTCCTACCATTTATTTGGTCTCCTACTAGTATAAACAATTGAACTCAATTACTATATTCTATTGATAACCCGACACATTAAAATTAACCTTCACTAGTAATTTATTCTTGTTTCCTTGATTTTGGTACTTCCTATCACATTGAAAATACTACATAGTTTTGATGTTTATTATTTACTATTTAACTATCCAACTTCTTTATATGTATGTCTTATGTTAATGTTATCTCACTTATTCACAAGGAATGTATTGAAATTTTTTATAAATGTATGTAAATATGGATGTTCAATGATTCCTATGTAATTTTTATTATTAACTATATTTGAATTCATATATATTATATGGTTAATTTATTTGAGTTAAACAAGTCATGGGTAATGCCTCATATTATATAGTCAATTGATGCATCCGGAGGTCTAATTAGAAAAAAGGTTTGTGTATTTAGTCTATTCAAACTAACTTCATGTATGATGTCATAAATGCAGCCTTGATTATAGGAATGCTGTATTGGTTGCAACATCATGGGTGAGAATAATGTCTTGGAAGGTTAATGGATGGTGAAGATCAGTATTTTCAACAATTTTCATTATATCACTAGGAATTCAATTATTGTTAGCCATGATATTTTTCATTTCTATAAAATCCATGGTTATTTTTCATGACTAAGATAATTATTTTATGGTATGTTTATTGATTACACATTCTATTGTCATGTATATTCTTATTATGATATATATTTTTAGGTACTTGTATAATTATTTTGAATTTGATCTCACCATTTGAGGCACCTTTCATATGGATATCAAAAATTAACCTTTTTCATTCAGAAGCATAGTGGATGGCTCGAGTCAACTCATATGACGAGCATCTCAATTGATCACACAATATTCTAAATTCACCATTAATTTTTCTCTATCTTTATTATTTTTTGGATATATAAGAAATTTTGGTTTTTTATAATGGAATTGAAACTGAATATAATAAGGAATATTCAATGTAATATTATTTATTAGTTTATAAAATAAATTAAATTACACCAAAAAAAATTCATTGGGAGGGAATTCATTATATTTTTTAAAATAAAATTAATGTGCATAGTTCATCATATGTGTTAGAATCTTTTCATAAACCAATTGTTAATATAGAGTGGACATAACAATTTCCATGTAAAATACGCATACACCTCCTCAAACAAGGTTGAATTGTTATAAAATATGGATTTATTCCTTAGATAAACACAACATGTATTGCCCCAAATTTATACCATTATTATATTTACCTAACATTGAGATTAAATATGGACTCTAGATTAAGAATATAATTGTTCCACTTGGATATTCCTTGGGTTACATAATAATCATCATGAGAATAAGAGATCATAGTGGAGAAATGGGGAGAGAGAGATAGAGAGTGGAATGGATAAAACCATAATTAAAATATTCATATCAGTTACATGAAAAATAAATTAAACTAAAAAGATAAAATGAAATAAAAAACAACAACATGCAAATCCAGACTCCTAGTTGATTGAATGATCCCCTCTCAATATCGTGGACTCTGAATTCATTATCATATTCATCTAAAGGTATAATTCTTTTTAAACAATAATTAGATCTTCAATTTTCATAATATTCTATTCCTTGAATTTGTTCAATGTTTCCACTTTTTTCATGTGAGTGTCTCTTTTAAATTTACTATCGAAGAGATAGATTATGCTTCTATTACATTCTCATATGTTTCAATCATCAACATTATCCATAACACATAAAAATATCTATTTTTTGAATTCGCATTATTTTTTCACTATTCCCAAATGAAAGCTCCTTTATATTTTTCAAAAGGATGATTCTCTCTAATGTGAATGGAAGTGGGTTCCTCATTGTAAACTATCACATTATTTTTTATTTTCTATATTTGAAAACCCTATCATACACCTATACCATTCACATGTATTAAAAAACTAATACATGGTAAAAGACATTTATTTCGTCAACATATACATGTAAATAACCATTATCCATGATGCATACATCAGTTTTGGTCAAGAGAAGTTTTCTAATCCTTAGAATCCACAAAGGCATCATTATAGATGGAACAGGACAAATGTGATCTTGTTGGTTCAATTATGGAGAGTTGTAATAGGTCATATTCATAACTAGTTGAAGTATTATTATGGTTTTGAGTAGCAACATAAGTATGATTTTATTATCTAGTAAATTTTCATGTAATTTTTTTTAATTATATGAATTTTTTATAGAACACAAGCTCTAACGGCACGTGATTCCGAGGCCTGGTAATCCCATAATAGACTTTTGAACATTTTTTAAGGAACATTCAATAAACATACAAGCGGGATTTTTCAATCATTTATTCTAGTGCTGAGATCATATATCTGAGGGCACCGCTGAACTCTGAATGTCGTGATTCACCTTGAAATTAAATAACTTTGGCCGGAAAGGGCCAAGCGAAAAAGTTATTTTTTGGACTTTTTCATAAACATGATAAACTAATTCAAAAGAATTATTTTATTTATATCTTACCATTGATTGGAGGATGGCGATGATGTGGTGCAGCGATGAGGAGGCGATGATGAACTTTAATGGATGGTCAATAATGGCTCCTTTGAAACCATGACTCTATTATCTTAAAGACTCATTAAATGTGGCTCATTAAATGTGGATCATTTAATGAGAACAATTAATGGACGCAACATCGCTATGATTTTTATTTATTTTAATAATCCAATTTGTTGGAGTTTGAGGAAATAACTAACACGTTGAAATCTCTAATGAACCATTGGTGGAATCCCTCTCCAATGAAGAACGTAGAACAACGCATCAGCAGATCATCATCGGCTTCGACGTGCCTCGATAAATGGAGTCGGAAGTGACATCATCTTCTTGAAACCTTAAGGACAAACACATAGTCATCAAACATCAATGAGGTAAGAGTTAATGAGTTATAATTATGCGATGATTTATTTCTCATTCTAGTGAATTAACAATGAACTCGGATCAACTGAATAATGGGTTTATCTGCAAAACTCTCGTTCTTGTGGGTGGATATTGCTCAGGGAGTTTGAATTGGGGTTTTACTCTTGTTTTGTGGATTAATGCCTTCTCCATGCATAAAATATAAATGAGAGGGAACGGTCTGACATGAACAAGGCCCGGACCCTCTTCCATAGTTGTTTATTGTCTCTTCGTCATGCATGATATCTCAAGATGGCGGGAAAATGAGTTTAATGTAATCGTAGTGAAGGTAACGGCCTATTTATTCCGTACACACAAGAAGATCAAGAAACGGAACACCAGAGTGACTTTGGTGGCTCGTCGAAGGTACCTCCGATGCGCTGGTGTCCGCGATGGCCCTTAGCAGCGAGGGGGTGCCATTACCATTGGCACCACCGGGAGGAGCAGCCCGCTCGGGCTGCTCGGGTGCGGTGGAGGCATGCAGACATGGTCTGCATGTGTGAGAAACGGTCGACAAACCTGGTCGGCCACATAGCACCGCTGAGGTCTCTTGACCACGGTGAGAATACCACCTTAAATCTACTGCAGGGTGAGCGGATGGTCGGACACAGCTATCTTTCGTGTCCTGACCAGGTAGATCTGGCCGGCCTGCGGGCCGGACCCACAGCTTAGCGGGCCAGATCGACACCTCCGGGCCGGACCCCCCACCGGGTAGGATCCATCTTACTCAGGCGTACCCACAAGCCCAATGGGCAGGCTGGTCCAGACCCACAGATAGGGTCGAGTCGTTTCCGACTGGGTCGGACCGGACCAGACTGGCCCCAATTTCACTGAAACGATCATAACTTGCAGTCCAGGTATCTGATTTATGCAACGTCTACAGCTCGATGACCCTTGAGAAGATGTGGGACTTTTGAGATACTGCACTTGATTTTTTGTGGATGTTGGAGAATGGTCAGGTTAGATCACACTAAAATCCAACTAGGTCACTACTACAAATATGGCATTTATCAGCCCAAAAAAAGTGGATTAACAGTGCTAGGAAAGCGCTGTTAATTAAGGCTAAGATAAAGCGGGGTCCCTTTTATTACCACATAGAAAAGTGTGGAAAAAATCACCTTTAATATGTGCTAAAAACACTGATAAAAGTTGTCTTTTATCAGCGATAAAAAAAGCACTGATAAAAATTTCCTTTATCATCGCTTTTTTAGCCCTGCTAAAAAAACCCTTTTATCACCTCTTTTTTAGCACTGATAAAGGTAAATAAAATTATAATATAGATAAAAAGAAATTAAAATGCTTGGGGGAGATTTTAACAGTTCTTGACCCCCCCCTTTTATTATTATTTGGTGAACCCCCTATCAGTCTCTACACGCTGCATTTTCCCATGCATCCCCCACTTTCCCGTCCGCCCCTGCTTCCACCCAAAATCGAACCTGAGACCACCCCCTTTGCACGTCGTCACCTTTACCACTAAGCTATTTAATTTTTTTTCTCTATTTGATGATATATATATTTATTTATAAATATATATATATATAGTTATATTTATGTGTATATTAATATAGATTTATATTAATATAAATATATTTAGTTATATTAGTACATATATATTTTTTCATATATTAATATATATATATATATTCGTATATTAATATATATTTATATTTGTATATATATAGTTATATTTATTCATATATTAAAATAGAGTCATATTAATATAAATATATTTAGTTATATTAATACATATATATTTATTTATAAATTAATATATATTTATTTATTTGTATATTAATATATATTTATATTTATTTATATCTATATATAGTTATTTTTATTTGTATATTAATATATATTTATATTAAAATAAATTTATCTAGTTACATTAATACATATATATTTCTTCATATATTAGTATATACATATTTATTCGTATATTAATATAAATTTATATTTATTTATATATAATCATAATTTTCTATCTGTATATTTATTTGATTATTAGTATATATTTATAACCTTAGTTTAAAATAAATTTATAAAATATTTTTTTCTGTGTGTTTATAAATAAATAAATACATACATAAATATATAACACACAGACAGATATATATATATATAAGAATAAATACATATATATGTGTATCTGAAAAGCCATAGAATGTTAAAACAAACATAACTTGTAATCCAGAGGCCTGTTTCAACTCCACACCCATTAAAATAGAAGAAAATGAAAAAATAATAGATATGATATGTGTTATGGGACTAGAGGACAATCCGATCAAACGTAATACCTGTTTGAATGTTAAAAAATTCGGTTATCCGAACTAAAACTCGGTTTTGGAGGCCTTCTGGGCCTTTTGGGCATCAAAAAATGTGATAAAAGGTTTGGTTGGGTCATTAGCTCACAGATCTTGTCGAAAGCATCGATTTGATATTCTTTAGTTCTCAAACGGACACTTGGATCAAAATTTATGGTTGTTTGAAGTTTTAGATACATTTTCAACATATTTTAGATCTTTTAATGATATTTTGAGGATTTTTTATGCCTTCAAATTGTTATTAAATGATTATTAATCGATGATAATTAGAAAATTGTTAAATTGAAATATTTTAAATACATTCTCACTAATGTTCTTATTTATAAAATTTAACAGTCTATTTATAATTACATAAAAAATATTTAAAAATATATATTATATTTATATCAATATAAATAACCTTATATAACAATATATTATTTTGATGATTTTTTTTTGAAATTTATCATCTTTAGGAAAAAGTGTTGATAAAGCCCCCCTTTATCAGCACTATTAGAAAAGCACTGACAAAGGGGTCCCCTTTAATAGTGCTAAATAGCACTGATAGGGGGGGCTTTATCAGCGCTAAAAATAGCACTGATAAAGGGTCACTTTTAACAGTGATTTTTTAGCACTATTAAAAGTTCCCTTTATCAGCACTTATTTTAGTGGTGATAACCCCCCCCCCCTCCATTTATCAGTGATTTTTCAGCACTGATAAAGGGTGGTGCTATGGAAACCAAGTTTTTTAGTAGTGTTTTTTCTAGAAAGACTATAACTTAGAGATTAGGTGTCCAAACAAAGTGTCGTCTATTGCATCTGAACTCTTATGATGAGATGATACTTTGGGTTATTCTATGTGTGACTTTGTGGTGATTGAGGTATGCATGATCGATTTAAGGGATAATCATTTAAAAATCAAGGGTGCTAAGTGCAGGAATCCTATGGATTTCTATGATGTGAAGAAAGAATATTGATCTTGAGTGGGTTAGTACCTGGAAATCCTGAGTGGGTCAAAACATAGTGATCATGTGTGGGTCTGCACATAGTGATCGTGTGTGGGTAAACACCTAGGGATCCCTTGTGGTTCATCCCCTAATGATCATGTGTGGGTTAGCACCCAGTGATCCTCTATGGGTAAGAACCCATCGACCCTGTGCGGATTAGAAGCAGATCCTCCCAACATAATAAGTTGATCTAGCTGTACGACTAATCAAATTTACTTTTGTACTTAAGTTATACCTGGTGAGAAATATATCTTTTACTTTTTTCTATGTGTTGAGATCTTATTTGGTTGTATTAGCTTTTGTTGGGTTTTCCTTCGCAGATTACTAAGTGACATTCGTGGGTCTTAGGGTCTCTACTGAGTATTGTTATACTCACCCCTGCATGGGCTTCCCCCTCACCGGTTTTTTCTTGTGCCTCTGAAGAACAATGTTGACCAAGACTTTGGGGAGCTGGGACTAGATGGTTCTAGGAGGTGGATCAATAGTTGTGTTTTGCTGTTGTGACGTTTGGGAGATATCTATACCAACCCTTCATGTTGGATCTTTGTCGGATGACCTATGGAGCTTATTATTCATTTTCTATATTTTCCTTTCAATTGGTCTTGTCTTATGTCCCCTTTTCTTTTAATTTACACACTTTATTCTCAATACTATTACTTTTGGGTGGTTGTACTACTTTCTTTCCTTTGTAGTTTGTTTTTTGTGTCATTCCTTGTCTATTTATAAATAGGTTTAAAGGAAATGCCTTCCCTTTTTGGGATATTCGATTCCCATTCTAGTCACCATCCCATGGCCTATGGAAGGCAAGCTTGGGGTAGTCACAGCATGGGCCCCGGGGTACGGATCATGACAAAGTGGTATCGGAGGGAAGTCAGTTCTACCATAAGAACCAATAGACTATATTTTTCAATGGGGGAAGTCATGTTATGTTTCCTGAGTTCAACATTCATTCTGGGGAGTCCAATATTGGTGTGGTGGCCGACGTATCCCTACACTAGGACCCTAGAATATGGTTTCAGACTCGGTACACAAATACACATGTTGTATATTTTTTGGTAATGTTTTTCTCTAGATCTCTTTTGAGTCATCACACCAGGTATTACTGATTAACCTTGGTGGACCTGTTTCCCTACAAAATGCCTCCATGAAGACATCCATCTAGGATTATAGTGAGGGGTCACGATGATGGTCCTCGGAGTGATGAGGGGTTGGTATAGGGATCGCTAATGGCAATATCACATTCGGGTGGTGTACCAGCAGCACCACCACCCACAGAGAAGTAGTTTCTTCTAGCCCCACCAGCGGACAGTGCACGCTGACTGATCATGTTGCACCAGTTCTAGAGACAGTTGCCTATGATGTTTCGAGGCGACATAGATACTCAGACAGTTGACTATTGGATCGAAGAAGTTACTCAGTTTTTTCACCTAGTGGAGACACCAAAAGACAAGATAGTAGTTCAAGCCTCTAGCCTTTTTCAGGGAATGACAGGGAGGTAGTGGAGCATGATACTCTAAACATAGGAGGAGGTGACACTTTTCTAGACAGACATCAAGAGCCTCTTCCGGGATGATTTCGTACCAGTGAGACTATACTCAATGCGTATTCAGGTGGTACTGCACCTGATGTAGGGAATCCTGATTGTGGACCAGTACTTCGCAAGGTTTATAGACCTCTTTGGATACTCCACTGACATGGTATGGGACTCATTCTTTAGGGCCCGGAACATTGAGCAGGGACTCCGATGGGAGTTCAGGGTGTTGATGATTTCACTCAGCATCTCGGCACAGGCTGGAGTGCTAGAGTGAGCCATACTGGTGGAGAAAATTCATGCCGAGCAATCACCAACGTTGAGATCCACCACCAAACGATAGGTGGCCGAGTCATCTACAACTAGCAGTAGGTAGACGATACAGAGTACCAAATGGGCCAAGCCTTCCAGAGTATGTCCCCAGGATGTAGAGCCAGAGGTGTGGATCTCGTGAGGTAGAGTTTGTAAATCATTCAAAGGACATGGGACCATAGCTCATTATTGTCTAACTCCCCACATAGATGACCAGAAGGTGGTCAAGGGACCATCAAGACAGTGATAGAGGTTCGAGTGACAAGGTCCGCAGGGCGGCAGACATGGAAGAGGAGCATGTCGAGCGGCAGGTGGTGGGAGAAGGTTTGATGTACTAAAACCACCACCCCCATGAGGTCCACCATGATCTCTGGGAGTAGGTGGATAAGGGAGGGGCTAGCTTTATGTGATGGAGGCCTATGAACATGGTGCTCTATAGATGATTAGTGTTATGATCTATGTCTACTCAACTATAGCTATAGTTTTTATAGGCAGATG
Source organism: Viscum album (assembly GCA_963277665.1). Lineage (NCBI taxonomy): Eukaryota > Viridiplantae > Streptophyta > Magnoliopsida > Santalales > Viscaceae > Viscum > Viscum album. The sequence goes on along the minus strand of OY728126.1, from coordinate 1,783,685,458 downwards.
TGTCGGTCACTCTTTCCTTTCCATGGACCCTGTTTGAGGCTCAGAGATTCCGGTGGAGCTTTTAGCCCTATCCTTACTATTAGGGACTCCTAGGGGATGGGATTTGACAATTAGACACTAGTTCCGGTAGTGTGATATTACTCTAGGAAGCGAGAGATTAATCTAGGATATCATAATAGTAGCATCAAATCCTTACAATGTCATCTTGGTTATGGACTGGTTATCCATAGTCCATGATTAGATCGACAGTTTTACGCATAAAGTCTAGTGTTTCCATGAAGATGTGACCATTTTTTCATTCAGTAGAGATAAAAAACCATTGCAGCACAGGATAGACATTCTTAGAGGAGGGTGCAACTGATCACTCACTAGTTAGATGGCCTCACCCATGGTGTGGTGGACGCAGGGAGTCCATGATTTCCAATAGTGGTGGAAGAGTATGAGAATGCCTTTCAAGAAGATGTTGCAGGACTGCCACCACATAGAGAGGTAGAATTTTTCATTTGACTTATACCCGAGGATGACACTGATATATACACTTTCATATCGGATGGATCATGCAGAGCTTCGTGAGTTGAGGGTATAGCTGGAAGTCTTGCATAGGAAAGGGATTGTAAGGCCCAATGTTTCTCCATTGGTAGCCCTGGTGTTGTTTTCCATGAAGGCAGAGAGGAGCTTGAGGCTATGTGTGGACTTTCGGTGCTTGAACCAGGTGACCATGAAGAAATAGTTTCCATTTCCAAGGATTGATGAACTCTTCAACCATCTGAAGGGATCTAGGTGGTTCTCGTTGATAGACCTCATATCGGGATATCACCAGCTTTAAGCACCGAATGAGAATTTGATGAAGACAACCTTCATGTTCCAATACATCCACTACGTGTTCCTAGTTATACCTTTTTGTGTGACTAATTACCCAATAGTGTCCATGGGAATCATAAACAATATCTTTCATCCTTACCTTGATCATTTCATGGTCGTCTTCATTGAGGACATCTTGGTTTACTCGGTGTCAGAGGAGGATCACACTACACACGGGTAGATTGTCCTCGATACACTCTGAGAGAACCAGCTTTATAGATTGCTATCAAAGTGCAGTTTTGGATTTGGGAATTCAACTTTACATGAAGCGTTATCTAGTAGGCTGGAGTTGTAATGGATCCAGTGAAGATAGAGTCAGTGCTTTCTTGGGATCCACCCAGGAGCGTGACCGAGGTGTAGAGTTTCCTGGGTTTGGATGGATACTACTAGAGATCCGTACCCGAATTATATATATTAGCAGTGCCCCTTTCATCTTTGAAAAATAAGGGAAAACTCATTGTATGGGTGTATAAATTTCAGAATATTTTCTAGGAGTAGAGGCAGAGATTGACTGGTGCCCCCATCATGAGACTATCAAAGGAGGGTGTCGGGTATATATTCTACTATGAGGCATCATGGTCTATACTGGGATGGGTCCTGATATAGGAGTGAGTATTGATAACATATGGCTCACAACAGTTGAGATAACATGAGTAGAACTTTGAAATCCAAGACCTTGAGTTAACATCAGTGGTATTTTCCTTGAAAATGTGGCAGAACAACTTGATGGGTGAATGGTTCCCCATCTACTCTTACCACAATAGTCTCAGGTATATCTTCTCACATAAAGACCTGAACATGAGATAGTAATGATGGATGGAGTTTCAATAGGCCTATGAATTTGAGTTAGTATATACTCCTGGGTAGTGGAATGTGGTGGTGAACTCACTCACTCGGAGGTCTGGTTTGCAGCTTCTGAGTGAGGCGATAGAGCAGGTAGCCATAATGAAGACATCTTTTGTGGATAGGGATGGACCATCTTACCTTCAATTGATGATTGCTACTCCCCCACTCTTACACCGAGTAAGGGAGTCACAAATGGTGGATGTTGTCTATGAGGCTTGGAATGTTCATTTATCCTCATTATGGTCTCCTGATGGATTTTTGACAGGTGGGGAGCACGTCATCCTTTTAAGAGGGATCACAATAGTTCTAGTGTCATTTTAGGTTTAGGTGTTGAGGGAGTTCCATACATCCCATTTTGTGGTATATCCTAGAGTGTCGGAGATGTATTAGGACCTCTGACATAAGTACTGGTGGCAATGGATGAAGAATAAAGTGTCCAAGTCCATATCGGGATTCCTCACTTCTCATCAAGTGAAGGCTGAGCATCTAGTTCCCGCAGTATTGGCCCAAACACTTGAGGTTCCATAGTGGAAATGGGTCGGTATCTCAATGGACGTTTTTACTGGGTTACCACATACTTCCTGGGGCCATTATTCTATTTGTTTGATCATTGACCAACACACCAAGTTAGCTCACTTTCTACCTATCTGGGAGCAGGGACCAGTAGAGGGCTTGGGATTCCTCTATGTACATGAGATAGTGTGGCTCCATGGGGTGCCTTCAATGATCGCCTCATGTCATGATTTATTATTTACATCCTGTACATGGAGGGGTTATAGGGGGTGTTCGGAACTTAGCTGCATTTGAGCATGACTTTTCATCCCTAGATGGATGGTCAGATGGATCAGAACAAATAGACCTTGGAGGACATGCCATGTTATTGTGTCCTAGACATTGGTTATAGTTTTTTGGACCACCTTCCACTGGTGGAGTTTCCATACAACAACAGATAGCACTCCAACATTGGCATGGAACCGTTTGAGGCCTTGTACGGGTGGCCTTGCAGATCACCGCTATGCTGGACAAACATAGGTGATTCGGCACTCATGGGTCCAGAGTTGGTATGGGCTACCACCATGAAGGTACAGATCATCCGGGAGCATATGAGGACTATACAGAGTTGGGATAAGTCTTATGCTAATAATAGACAAAGACAATTGTAATTTGATGAGAGAGATCATGTGTTCCTTGGGTCTCACCCCGAAGAGGATTGTGGAGATTTGGTAGGGGTGGAAAGATATCTCTGAGGTTCATCTGACCTTTTCAAATCCTGAGAAGGGTTGATGAGTTGGCATACCGCATAGATCTTCCCCCACATATGCACTGGGTGCATGATGTTTTCCATGTGTCACAGGTGAGGGGGTACGTGCATGCTCAATCACACGTCATCGACTAGGGTGAGACGGACATTGATGATGGGGCAACAATTGAAGATCTCCCAGTGGAGATAGAGGATCAATAGGTGCAGGTCGTATATGGGCAGTCTATTCCTCTCATATGCGTTCAGTGGCAGCACAAGAACCTCCAAGAGAGAACAAGGGATTGAGAAGCACATATTCATTCCCAGTACCCCCATATGTTTGTTTTGTTTTTGTTTTGGATTTTGAGGGTGTAAAGTCCTAATGTTGGGAAAATGTTACATATCTGAATTGTCTCTGTAATTTTTTTTATTATATGGAATTATTTTGAGATCACATGCTCTGAAATACCATGATTCGTAGGTTCGGTGAGCCTAGAATAGAATTTTGAACTTCTGTTAAGGTACATTCAGTAAACGTGCTAGAAGGATTTTTAAATATTTTGAATCGATGCTTGAATCTTAAATCCAAAGGCACCGCTGAACTCAGAACACTGGGATTCACCTAGAAATAAATTTTCTTTGTCCAGAAAGGGTAGAGCGAAATGTTATTTTTCAGACATTATGAGAAAAATAATAAAATAATTTAAAATAATTATTTTATTTCTTTCTCATTGTTGAGTGGCGGATAGTGAAACTGTGGTGCAATGACGAGGTGTTGATGAGGCAGATTAATGGACCGTCAATAATCACTCATTTGAAACTATGACACTGTAATATTAATGTCTCATTAAATGTGGTTTGATAAATGTGTCTCATTTAATGAGAATCATTAATGGACACAACGTTGCTGTGATTTTTAATTCATTTAATAATCCAACGTGTTGGGTTTTGTGAAAATAATATATGTCGGAAAATATCTGACGAATAACCAGTAGAATCCCTCTCAAACGAACAATGAAGAACGACATGCTGGAAGATTATCACCAGATCCGACATGACTCAATGAATGGTGCCGGAAGTGACGTAAACTTCTTGAGAACTCAAGGTGGAATGATTCGTTATCATGTGTTAACGAGGTAGGGGTTTATGTGTTCTATGTATTAGATGATTTCTTACACGTTCTTGAAAATTAGCGTTGAATGTGGGTCAACTGAATAATGGGTTGATCTGAGAATCATTCATTCTTGTATGTGGATATTATGTAGGGTTTGATTTGGGGATTTACTCTTGTTGTGTGGACTGATACTTTCCCCCATGCTTAAACTCTAAGGTGGAGGGTGTGGGAGGACATGAAAAATCCATGGACTCTCCGCCATAGTGGTCTATTGTGCGTTATTCATTGATGATTTGTCAAGATAGTGGGAAAGCGAGTTTTAGTTCATTATAGTGAAGGTGATGGCCTAGAGATTCTGTAGACGCAAGCGGTTTGAGAAATGGACCACCAGAGCGACTCTGGTGGCCCGTCGATGGAAAAGACAGTGTACCGGTGGTGATGGATGGTGGTGGCCCACGGCGAAAGCCGCGGGCAGAAAATTGTGGCGTGCCCATAGGCACACTATGGCAGCGATGTGCTGCAGCACCCATCAGTGCTGTGTGGAGGAGCAGCCTGCTCGGGCAGCTCAGGTGCACTGGAGGCACGCGGACCCAGTTTGTGTTCGTGGGAAATAGATGGATAGCCTGGCCAACCATTTAGCGCCACTATGGTCAATTGACCGTGGTTTGGAGAATTTCCTACCACAATCGCAGGGTGAGTGGGGGCCAGATGCGGTTGTCTACGACATCCCAGCTAGGCGGACCGGGTCGACCCACTGGTCGGACCTGCACCGCCAGGCCAAACCCATCCTACTAAGCCACACTCATGAGCCTAACGGGATTTCTAGGATGGACACATGTTGGACCCATGTCAGAACCTCAGATATGGTCGGGGTCAGGTCAGTCTGATTGGGTCGGACCAGACCCAGACCTGACCAACCATGTTTCACTAAAAGGATCATAACTTGCAGACTAGACATTCGATTGATGCACCACCTATGGTTTGAGGACCCTTGTGACCAGATGGTCCTTTTGTGATAATCCACCTGAGCTTTTGTGAAGTTGGAGTATATCTTGGTGGGATCGGGCTCAAATCTAACTGGGACCTTTTTTCTAAAAATCCTATAACTTACAGATCGGGCCTCCAAACGATGCGCCATTTGTTCTGTCGGGGCGCTTACAATGATACAGTCCATTAGGTTACACTATGTGGGAATTCATGGAATTTAAGGTATGGATGAAGGCTTGAGGAGTGGATCCTCTATAAATCAAGGGTGATAAGTGTGTGAATCCAGTGGGTGGCTGTGACGTGAAGAAAAAATAGCAATATTGAGTGGGTCAACACCTAGTGATACTGAGTGGGTCAGCACCTAGGGATCCTGTGTGGGTCGGAACCTAGCAGTCCTATGTGGATTAGAAGCTAGCGATCCAGTGTGGGTTAGCACCAATAAATACTATATGGGTCAACAACTAGTGATCCTCTATGGGTCATCACCTAGAGACCCTGTGCAGGTCAACAGTAGAGCCTCTCGATAGAATAAGACGATCTATATTTATGACTAACCATATTTATATTTATAATTATTTTACACCTAGTCTCACCTTCATCTTTTACTTTGTACTATTTTTTGAGATCCTTCCTGGTGGTATTACCTCAGTGGTATTTCTGTGGTGGTTATTTTCCTTCATGGATTATTGAGAGTCCTTTAGGTGTCTCGGGGTCCCTACTGAGTATAGTTATACTCACCCTAGCACGGGCTTCTCCTGCACCTGTTATATCTTATGAAGATGACGTATAACCTTTATGGGGATTTGGGGATCCTATAGTAGATGGTGCTCGGAGTTGGATCAATAGACATGGTATTCTCCAGTGACACATGATAGAGGGTTGTACCTACACTTTAGGAATGATCCTTGGGGGATTCGCTATGGGTCTTGTACTTCTGTTGATGTACTTTCCTATCAGTTGGGATTGTATCCCGCCCTCTTTACATTCAGTTCACACACTTTATTCTCAATATTGTTAATTTTGTGGTGGTTGTACTAAATTCTTTCCTTTTTGGTTTTCTTTGTGTAGTATGCCTTGTCTTTGTGGGTATAGGATTAAAGGCAATGCCTTACCTTTTTGGGATATGCCTTTCAGGTGATAGTCACTATCCCCAAGCCTATGGAAGGTGGGTTAGGGGTAGCCATGGCATGGGCCCCGGGGGACGGTTCGTGATAATGATAGTGGAGTCAAAAAATTATGAAGGTAGATACATTCGTAACATGTGGTGGTAGAGTGCCTTGTTTATAGTGGTGCTCGATTTTAGTGAAGGTAGTTATAGAATATGGTGGAGATATTGATAAATATATCAATACTAGATGGTGATATTAGTTTCTAGTTGTAGGATATGGATCAGAAAAAGATGGTGGTAGGATATTTTAGTAGACCAGTAGCATGTTTTGGGGTAGTAGTTGGTGATAGAATCCCTAGAGCGGTAACACATCCTGGTGGAAGGGAATGGTGGTCACCAGTAAAGGTATGGTCTCAAATAATAGTATAACACTTGAGAGATAGTGAAAATGTGGTAGCAGATAGCAGTATCACTCAGTGGGATACGGTAGAAGTATTAGGGGCATCACAATGGTAAAATACGGATGGAAATAGCAATAACGGTCCCAGGTAGTGGTATATTAATTTTTAAGGTATAGAACTCTACAATTGTTTTCTTCAATCATCTTTGAGTAGTATATAATCACTGAAAATCCATATAAAATGATAATTTTTTCGATGTTGGTCTCATAGGTTTCTTAGAGAAGAACCACGGTGTTTCTGGATGTGAGAGTCAATCTTCAACATGAGGGAAATCTCAACATTACATTCCTTGGAGTATTCTTGTAACTTGTAGAACTATTATAGTGAGTTTGAGTGGATTAAGAAGTGTTTACAAGAACAATTGACATGTTAATTAGTCAAAGTGGCATAAAATAATTGTTAATCGCAAAATTTATGCATATGAGTAGTCTTAAATATAATGTTTGGATATCTAAGATCTTGCATATTAATCAGAACATGGTTTCTATAGATCATAATTCATGATTTGGTGATGATATCCAGTATAAACACTCACACTTTTGACATGGTCTATGCTGACACACATGGACCTAGAAGTCTTCAGATGAACCTATTCCATGCTTCGTTGGCCTCTTGGATCTTATGTGTGCCAACCTATGCCAATGCATGAAATTTCTTTTCTCGTGGTGGTCTCCTACATTGTATTTGTTGTTAAAGGCCCAAAATTTTCCTAATCGAGATTTAATACACTTTTTAAAATTCCAAACATCAATTAATAATCATAGTTAAACATTAAAATTAACATGTTCATTTTTTTATCTAAAATGACTCTTCAAAGGTAAATTGCAAACATTTTGTGAAAAAAAATAAAAACCATTAAAATTATTTATCAAATAGATTAATTTTTTTCATGTAAATTAAAGGCATAAAATACCCCTAAAAATGATCTATGTTTATCATTATAAATCGATGAAAAACATAAATTCAATTAGAGCACCATGATTATGAGTATTTGAACTTTAATGAAACAAAATAAAACAATTGTCTATAGGGATACCAAATTTTCATGTTATGAAAAAAAAATTCAACTACAAAATTATCAATGAAACCATGTTAATCATGAATTTTTCTCCTTCACATTGGAAATTGGTGATTCTTTTTTTAACTCATTTAAATATCATAAGATATTATAATTACTAATCCATTTTTTGACTTACATCACAATATATTTTTCATCTCTCATCACATATGTTATGAATTAAAAGATAATTATCTTCACATCCTGATTAAATTCTCTATTTATATTGGTTTTTCGAGGACTCATATCTCCACCCTATAGACACTAAAAGAAAAAAATTATCATGACATTATTTTAGGTTCAAGTTACACTGATGCATCATGTAAGGGGTACCTATGATTAAATTATCAAAGAAAAAATAGATGTTTACCCCTAAATATTAATTCATTTTATAAATAATAAAATCATTAATTAAATTTTCCATTATTAGTGGGAAAACCATCTTCATAAGATCAATGTAAAATTCATGAACAATGAAATCATAATAATGATGAACACCCTCTTGAATTATCTCTACTGTTTTGTTTTTTATCATTTCTTAACTATTATTTCCAATTTATTTTTTCCTTTTAAGAAAGTTATACATATAATGATTCTTAAATCCACCCCATAACCATATATGATAAAATTATCAGTCATATAATGGTGAATTTATATTCTCCAAATTCACAATCTATTTTTCCTGTTGATTTTTATTTTTATTGTTTTAAGATGGTTACATGTTAAATATAGTAAAATATCATGGATTATACCAACAATTTATCAAAAAATGTAGTTTTTAACATATTTATTCACTTCCCTTAACCCATGCTTCGAATTAAAAATAAAATTTAAATTCAAAGAGTTGGGTAGGAATGGGAAATATTGGCATATAATGTGGCTCATTCGAAACAATATCATTCAAGGATTTTATATGGTATGAAAATATTAATGTAATAGGTAGTATCAAGGATAGGGGATAAATTAGCAAAAAACCCTCTATCATATTAAAATATATTTTGTATAATCATTTAATTGTAATGTTTCAATGGAAGTTTAAGTAGTGTAATTCCCCAAGATCTCTAAAGAAATGTGTTAAATATGGAAATGGGTACTAGTAAGCTATAAATACTCTATAAAATGGAAAAATATGATTTTAGAATATCATTTATTCTATGTAATAATAGTAATAAATAAATTCCCATGAATTTAAAAAATCCAAATCTTGAAAAAGGAAGGGAAATATCAACTACATGAATCAACCAATTCCCTTAAGTAACTATTTATCAGATTACATCCTATTTATTCATCTAATAATTCCATATGAAAATTTACTCATTCATTCTCATGGAAAATGAATCCTAAAAGATTGTATAGTGATTGGTACGAGGTGAGGATCTAGATGTTCATATATCCGGTTGTGTATTTTATTATTTTATTAATTTTATGTATGTGATCATATTAAGAGAATCCAGTTGATGTTTACTAGTATGAATGTCTGTATCCATGATTACCTATTTATTATTGTTGTTAGATATTTTTTATTATTATAAAAACTATAATATGATATGTTAGGAAATATTTTTTTATTTATATTGTGTTTAACTATCATATGAGTGTATATCATTCCCTTGATTTCACCATATATCATAATTTATAGTTATAATGATTTTTTAATATTGGAGGAACACCTGAAGACACATAAAAGCTTTGTTTGGGACATTATTCAGTGGTCTCTATCGAGAGGAATGTAAAAATTGATATTTCCTTTTCTTGTATGGGAGTCTGTACTTATATAATCATTGTGAGAACAATCCTAATATAGAATCTAGTTATAACCTATTTACATCATTTGTTTATTTACATGAACATGGCTGTGAGATTCCTATGATATGGGTCCGATGTAAAATAACAAAAAACATTTGGTGTTTGTGGACTGTAATTGGGGAAATTCATTGTGGCCTAAAACCACTATAATAACCCCACCATATCTTAATATTTTATATTATTTTTTACATTTTCACCTTATATATAATTGAAAAGATAATATTCAATCTAAACTATTTTGATGATATAAGCATCTAAAATTATTCATTTTGAAATGGGGAAATTTAGGAGCTCAATTCACCCCCTCAGGAGGATTTTCATGACAATTTATTTATAATAAAATATGTGAAAATAACAAAAAAATCAATGTCTCCAATTTTAATTATATAAATCTTCATACAAATTGTATGTGGTATAAAATAATACCTATATCTATTTGAACAATAATATTTTTATGGGTCATTCAAGAAGTGAACACACCCTGATTATCACCCTTATGGGTATTTTCCTCTATTGGTAGACCAAGTTGTGTCAAAGGTGGATGTTTAAATAAATTTTTTGATCTCTCTTAAAATATATGAAAATATTTATTGATAACTTTATTATTCTAATATTTAATGAAAATCTTTATTAACTATATAAGAAGTGGGTGAAAAATTATATCTAATCATTGGGAATCAATGTGTTTAAAACTATCATGCATGGAATTATGGTCAGTATGATGTTAAGATTTAGGAAAAAGTTATCTTGAATAATTATATTTCAATATTAAATGAATTATTGAATTAGTGAGAGTAATGTACAACATTATCAAAATGATGTTTGTAAGGACCCGACCCATGCCAGGGCTTGAGCCGCAACTAACCCAACCCTGCCTCTATAGTCCAGGGGTCGTAAACTAGCACCAAAGGCACAAAAAACTCAGGGAGGCTTTTACTATGAATACACACAAACATACACACATATTAAACATAATGAAAATGTTCATTGGGAAGGAATTAAAAGATGAAAACTACTATAAATAAACTAAACATGCATGAACCACTAAACAGTACAAGTACGCTACAATAAAATGAATGGAGAAAGGGGTAAAACAAACCAAACCAAAAAAGTTCCACATACTGGAATTAACTAGAAGAGCTAAAATAATTGATGGAGCCCCACTCCTGGATCCCTTACTATGACCACCATACATGTTCCAAGAATAAATATCCATATCCTCTTCTTATGTCACAATCAACCCATCTGTTTCCTTAAAAAGGCACAATATATGTGGGAAAATCCCATGTAGGGGAATGTATAAAAATATACCCAATAGAACACCCTGGAAAAGTGAAGCGGTGTCTGTAAGAGGTACTCAGAAAAAAAATTAACTATTACAAGGTGTAGTTGAAGGAGTCCATCTAAACTCAACAAGAGAGTGAAGTATGCTTATCCAAAAAAGCGCTAGAAATGGTGGGATTATGAAATTCTAATCAAGTCCTTGCTTCCTATAGTGGGAGAGTAGACTCGTCCAACCACAAGAATATACACACTGAAAGCAAATGAAAAACCCTAGGCACCTTTTCCTCTCTTAGAAGGAGAGTACCCAAATTCTATGGAGTGGGTACTGAACCAGGATATACATATTTAAGAATAGTAAAAGAACCCCAAATGAGAGAGTAAGGGGATCTCCATCTCATAGATTAGCATAAGAAATTGAGTATCCAATAGTCCTAGAAGTAAAAAACATTGATGCCCAACATACCACATTTATTCCCTGAACTGCAAGTCAAAGGGACTCAATAACTACACCTTGATAATATCCACTTTGGGTGGAATTTCCTCACCCTCACGGTTCTTGGCCACACCACAAGGATTCATTTTGGTAGGAAAATCACCTCTCTTCATTGATATTCAAATGATATGTTGAAGAAAACCTCATCATTGTGTTACACAAATGGGAGATCTTGTCTCAATACTGATGATCCATGCCTAGCCTACGTAGAGGATTCCACTCCTCATTGGGTATTCACGCCTTAGTACACCATGGGGTTCATCACCTAGAAGTCGATGGGGACCCACTGCATAGCTCAGTTGAAGGGTACATCCTAACATTTGTTATTGATGGGACCCACTTTCCAACTATTCTGGATTGAAGCCTAGAACTTTTATTACGGACCACTTCCTAGCCCAGATAGAGTTAAACCCAGAACTACAATCAGGGAAAACTTCTCAACCCATATAGAGGTAAACCAGGAACTTCCATTGAGGACCACTTCCCAGCCCAACTGGAGGTAAACCGAAAACTATCATCGAGGACCACTTTACATCCCAATTGGAGGTAAACATGGAACTTCTATTTCAATCCCTAATATACATTACATCTTGGAAATGAATCTATGAAATATGGAATCCTACTAGATGGTACCTCTTGGAAATTCATTGAGGAACACATTGTCCATCCCTTCTTGATGGTACCACTCGAAAAGCATCGATGAACTCACTGGACATCCCTGTTGTATGGTACCTCTTGGAAAGCACTAAGGAACACACTGACCATTCCTGCTAGATGGTACATCTTTCAATGCATTGAGGAACACATTTTCCATCCATGATGTATATTACCTCTCATAAATAATGTCGCTACATTCATCAGGTTTCACCCTAGAACTTCTTGTGTTGTAAAAAAGAAGCTATTATGGAGGTAACAATCACATTACACATGAAAAAACATTCAATATAGTCTACTCGTGGGCCCAAATTTGGGTCCAAAAAATGAGATATGAGAGATAGAATATTCGTAATGCGGTACACGGTTCATGTGGGGACAACAAAACATGTGACCCTACCATATTGCATGGCCATGTACCGAGCCATTATTAGGTAAAAACAACGATCACGTACCCTTATTATTGCTAGTATACTCTTAGTGTACACATAATATCTATCCAAAAGGTTATTGAGTGCATGAAAATTGATGTTGATTTGAAGGGAGAAAACATAACCACACTGACACACCTCCTCAAACAGTCCTGGAACATTTGACCGTATCTCTTCATACATCTTCTCCACTCTAATGGGAGTGGATTCTAACCCTTTCCAGGGGTTCTCAACAAGCACTCTAGAAGGAGAATCCACCAATATTCCTTTCATATTTACACATTTAATGATATCACAAATAAGTATCTGCACATCTAAACGGATCTCATCATCATGATCCTAGTGGAGAAATACACGAGGTAGACTACTCACTCACCCCAAATAGGTATCTGATGGAAAAGATGTTTAACATCGCATTATTCTTGAAAGTCGTATCATGGGGCCCACACCTCTATCCCAAAATTAATTATATGGATCACAAAATTGTGATCTTATTAGAAAGGAATGTTTAATTGACGAATCAATCATCCAAAATAGATATCCGGTGAAAAACTGAATTTCCTCGCAAAACTTACAAACCAGGGATAAGGGGCCCACACCACGAATCTAGTTTAACCACCTAAAAGTAGTCTTGAAAAATTATCCCATGGTCCAGGATTGAGGTGCCACTGATGGTGTGCTAAATGGACATTCTATTTAATTTATTGGTCTAATACAAAGTTTCTGAATAATAATAATAATACTATTATTATTAATGTTATGTGTTTCTTGTAAAAAAATCAACGAAGACATGACAATAATGTCTTGGACTAGTATAAAAATGTTCGACTCGATGTGAGGGATTATGAAGTAGATGGAATGTCATTTTGATGCATGAGTTAGGAGATACTGATTTTTAAAGACATATGGGCTCGATTGGGAAAGGTCTTACACATTCTGGCCGGACCTGTCCACTTAGGCTAGCCTGGTCTTGTTCCTCTAGCCCGTGGCTAGTGCACAACCCGTCCCACTTCATAGGTGGCCTGCTGGCTGAATAACCTGCCTCGGGACCCCAGAAGGTCTCATCGTCACCCCAACGTCAGGCATCGTGTGGGTTGTTTCCACCTAGGGTCCATCACTGTGACCCCACCTTACCTCCTGCCTAACCGCAACACCTCTCCTTCATTCCAACAGCACTGGATGATCCCACTACACCACCTTCATCTCATCATTATCGCCTCACCTGAGCACCTCTGGTATCCCACCTGACCACCCCACTACAATGTACACCCCAAGACACCTGCTTCCCCAAAACCCATCCATGCTGCTTTCCTAGATGACTGGGTCCCACGACCACCACCTTCACACGGGCAGCTGTTTCCATGGGACTTTGTTGGTCATTGTGATGGTGGCTCTTAGATGTCCCTTACATAGACCACCATGACCCCTCTAGATTCTGGATTTCAGATCTGAGGTGAAATTTTTTATCCCTATGATGAGACCTTCATATCTTTAGACTCTGATCGATGATCTAATAGGCAATTAATGTGTCCTAAAAAGTGCGACAAAATCCATGAATAATGGACATATTTTTGTATAAAAGGTATTAATGGAGGAGATCAGATGATGTTCATGTTCATTTAGACATCATCTAGATGTTTAAAACATGAGATTTAAGAAATAATTGAAGAATAAAACGTGGAATCGAAAAACAGATGTGTGAAAAAAAAGAATCATATCTCGATTAATTTGTTGTTAATGAACACACCCTCATGTTCTTATGTGCTGATCCACCGAAGCATCATTCTTGATTTGTCAAAGAACGGATAATACAGAGAGATAAATTTGTGAGGGTAGATAGAGTGGGGGATTATGGGGCTTACCCTCATCCTAAATACTTAATTTTTTATATATTCATAACACTAAAATGCCCACCAATGGTCGCAAAATCCGAAATTCCCACACGCCCACTTTTTATGTTGTACTCAGGTAAAATTCCCCATTATAAACTCAAAATTACTCCCAGATTTCACATCTGTGTCCCCATTTTAATGTTATCTGATTTTTCATTCAACATAAAATAAATAATTTTAATTATTTCATTTATGGTTTTCCCTTGGTTGAATTTTCTCACGAAGATCTATGACGAAAAAAGTTATCCCCCCTAGGGTAAAAATCACATTTCACACACAACCATGAACTTAGATTTTTGATCTCAGTTACCTTTTGAGAGATATCATATTTCATTCACATTTATAGTATAAAATATAGTTAATATTTTTTTTATAATTTATTTTGGTGACACAGGGCCATGGAATTGCATGCTATCTCAACGCCTGGCTCTGGAACTAAATGTAAAAATATTCCAATGCCTTATATAGAAACAAATTGGCCTCTAATACATTCATTATTTCATTTTTTTCATCCCCGAGAAGAAATATTATGGAAAAATATAGATATTGAGCTCACACATTACTCTCCCACTCCCTAGAAAACGTGTACGTTTCATTGCTGGCATAGCACATGAACCAAAGGGACAGTCTTCCCTCATAGGGTATGTACTTAATGATGATGTGCATTGGAACATGTATGTATCTTCTCATCTGTGACACATGGGAGACATCATGATCCCCCTCTGGCTATTTGGGGTAGTTCAAGGTTGTAAGAAACTCCACCCACTCTTTACACGGTCTTGAATGGTCCAACAAAACTCAGGGATAGTTTTCTTTCCCGACCAAACCTCTAAATCCCACATTGCAACTGGAATCACTAGTTGTCCCTAGAACATGGTATCGTGATTCCCTCCATTAGATTATCTATCTGGTGAAACACTAAAGGATATCTGTTCATGAAATAATTCTCAGTTGATCTCTCACAACCAAGACTTTCTCACATTCATGGGAATTGAAAGAGTTAACAACATCAACTGAAGATAAACTATACCCTCCTAATCCACCAAGGTCAGGTGGATGGAATGTAAATACTCTGAAACATACCATACTAGGCTATCTTGGGACTTCCTATTATGGGTATTTGCTAAACAATTTCCCTTTCTCAGTGTATAGACTATCTCAATGTAGTAATCCTATAGGAAGCTCAACCATTGTCATTGTCTCAAGTTCATGTCTCTATGGGTGAAGACATACCTGAGAATCTGGTGGTACGAACAAACCAAAAATCACTCTCCCATAAGATAGAATCTCCACATTTTCTGGGTGAATACCAGCATTGTTATCACTAGCTAGTGAGTCACATTGTTTTGTTCATGAGGTCCCCATCACCTTGACTTGCACTTGATAATTAATGTATCAAGGTTGATGTTGATCGAAGAAAGGAACCAATGAATATGGAAGGTTAGTTTACACATCAAACCAAAATAATCTATATACGGAATGCATGTATAATACACTTTGTTTCATCACTTTCCTTGGAAAGAGAGTAATCCTTAAACTAGATACTCCACTATACCCAGTAGAAACATCCCATGAAAACGAGGTTGAGTAAAAAACCCTTTCGTCAATGCTAGGACCTACTCTGAAACTCCACCAAACAAAGTCGCCCTAAAAACCAATGTCAGAGGGACTATTCAATCACACAACGATACTGTCTTCTATGGGAGGTACTAAATTTCCCTCACTATTTTACTCACATCACAAAAACATGTCTCTGTGGGAGAATAAACCCTCTTCTTCATGAATTCGTGGATACATCCAAAAACACCATCAAATGGTTACACTAACACCCTGTGTTACCCTAGTAGAACCTCAAGCAAGGAGAAGGGAAAAAAAGTACATCACACTATATTTAATATGTTATAATAAAAAAAGAAGAAAAATGAATGGCGTGTAGAACTTATCATCTCATGCTCTACAATATCGTAGACATCCATAGATTGTGGCTATCAGTGGTCCCAACTGCCAGATTGTTGAGCCTGACATGGGCTTCCAAGCTGTGGTCGAGATACCTTATAACTTCATCCCCCGCCTCCATCTGTTTTGCTAGAACCACCTCCCTATGGACCACCCCGATAACAGGGATATCTCTTCCATGGTGGTCCACCTGCTTCCTGTCAGGAATTATCAGTATGTCTGGTGGGGAGACTTGTTCAATTTGACCTCACCTATCACAAGCATAAAACTGGCCCTCCATTTGTTTTCCCTATGTAATGTGCTACCTCTGACCCTTATGACTAGATCTTGAGACCAATTATGGGGAGGTTTCCAATGTCATGTTCCTATTGTTTGATGATTAATAGTTACTGCAGATGTCTCAGCTCTGTTTTTTACACTGCCACAACTACCTTTACAGATTCTCTATAGAATAATTCTCTCTATCGTCAGTACCTGATCTAGAACCCTATAATGGGTGGGGATGTTGAAGTGTACTATTATAGAATAGATCTCTCTACTATATCCCTAATGAAACCAATGTTCTTGGAAGTATCCATCATGTATCATGTTTAGAGGGTAGCATGCATGGTCTATCAAGCAAGTCACATACTCATTCACTGTCAATTGTCCCTACATAAACTGTAGGATATCCTCAATATAAATGTAGTGCAAGATAGAGGGGTAGTACTCCTCGTAAAATAGATACTTGAAGTCATCCCTTGAGAGCATAGACTCATCATGTACTTGAGTAACTGTACTCCACCAATTCTCAGTTTCTCCATGGAAAAGGTTAGCTACCAAAGACACCATATGATATGTTGGTGTTCATTCTAACCTGATGAGGCAGACCATAGACACCAACCAAATCACTACTTCATATGGGTCTGACACACCGTGGAACCTTAGCGGTCTCTGGTGCTAGAAATCATGGAGTGCACTCAGCCTGAACACGCCCTCATCTCACTCTACTAGGGATATCTTCTGCTCAAAAGGTGGAGGTGCTTCTACCTATCAACCTAGTGGAAGGGGATTTCAAGATGGGTCCTGAACTGAGGATTCATTTCTCACAGGGTTGTCATCACAAAACAGACCTTGTATCATAGATTTCTGGGATTGTGGAGACATCCTTAATTATATCAAGGAGTACCATGGTCATATGATCATATATTTATCTATCAACTACAATAATGGTGAGCTTACTCAAGAAGAACATTAAAAGACTCAATCCTATATGATTCATGTAACACTTTTCTTTGTGACGAATGTCTTAGGTTTCTATGTCATCAAGTGGGTAATCATGGTCCTATAGAATGGATACCTCGGCTGTCTGTACAATCATTGGACTCCCTAGCCTGAGAGCTTCTCTCGAGACACTTCCAAATTGTTTCACAAAACCCAACCAAGGAATTTTTAGGGAAATGTACAAACAACATCCCAAGGGTCGAACCACCTCTCATGCCACTTTTTCATTACCCGGATCATGCTAGGGATTGAGCTGTAACTTCTTGAAGCCTGCCTCTATAGTCTAGGGGATGGAGACTACCGCTAAAGGCACAATAATCTTAGGGATGATTTTATCTATGAACCTGTACACAGACACGCAACCAACTCAATGAAAAAGTTCATATGGAAAGAAGTATAAGATGAAAATTTCTATAAATAAACCAAACATGCCTTTACCACTAAACAATATAAGTATTCTATAATAAATTGAATAGAGAAAGGGGAAAATTACACCCCTAACTACAAAAGTGCAACAACTGGATAGTAACTAGATAAGGTAAAATAGAGGAGGGATCCCCACTCCCTGATCCCAAGCTACGACCAATGTAGGTGGTCCAGAAAACCCACATCCCTATGCTCATCTATAGTCACGATCAACCTATCTATCGTCAAAATATGACATGACAATTGTGGGAAAAGACCACAAATCTGTGCATACTAAAAATACTCAATATAATTCCTTAAAAAGGAAAAGATAGAGCCATAATAGATACTCACAACATAGGAAAGTAGTAGAAATGATAGGGCATTGTTAAAGGAGTGTTGCTCAACCAAAAAAGAAATTGAAGTAAGCTCATCTATATAGTAGAAGCTATAAATGGTGAGAAATGAACATCTCATTGGGACTTCAGTACCTATAGTATGAGAGTAGACTCGTCCAACCATGATAAGATAAACATGGAAATCACATGGAATAACTCACGTGTCTTCACCTCTCTTAGAAGGAGAGTAGCCAAAATACTAGGAGTGGGTACTGAAACAGGCTATATATATGCATACTCAATGAAGGAAAACAAAATGAGAGAGTAAGGGGATCTCCATCTCACAACTTAGTCCAAGAAATTTAGTACCCAATAGTTCAAGAAGTAACCACCAATGATGGCGAGCATCCCACATGTCTTCCAAAAACTGCAAGTAAAAGGGACTTAATCACTATAACTTGATACTCTCCACTTTGGGTGGCACGGTCTCGTCCTCACGGTTTTAGGTCATATTATAAGGATGTTTCTTGGTGGGAAATGTATCTCCCTTAATTGAGAAACAAAAGTTATGTCAAATCATACCTCGCCACAGTGTCACACATTCAAGAGGTATTGTATCAAAGTCGAGGATCTATGCCCATCCAAGGTGGAGGATGCCACTCATCACCCGATATTCGTCCCTAAGTACGCTAGGGGGAATATTCACTGGTAATTCAATGGGGACCCACTGCCTATCCCAGCTAGATGGGACTACCCAGCAAGTTTTGTCGATGGGCCCCACTAACTAGACCTAGTGAATGGAAGCCCATAACTTCCATCTGGGACCACACCCCAGACAGAATGAAGGTATACCTGGAACTACCATGTGGAACAAATTCCCAGCCTTGCTAGAGGTAAACTTGCAACTTCCATCGGGGACCACTTCCCATCCCACCTAGAGGAAAACCCTGAACTACTATGGACATCTCTGTTAGATGGTACCTATCAAAAAATCATTAATGAACTCTATCCATCCCTAGTTGATGGTACCTCTCGAAAATCATAGAGTAATACAATGTCCATCCGTGATGGATCAGACATCTTAAAAATCACTGAGGAACACAATCATCATCCTTGCTAGATAGTACCTCTCGAAAAGCACCTAAGAACACACTGGCCATCCCTACTAGATAGTACCTCTCAAAAAGCACATTGTTACATTCATCAGGTGTTGCCCCATAACAACTCACATCGTAACTCAGAAGCCACTAGCTAGGGTACCATCATGTTCCACATAGAAAAACACTCAAGATATGCAACTCACAGGCCAATATATGAGTCCAAAAGAAGTAGATATGAGATATAGAAGATTCATAAAGTGATACATGATGTGTGTGGTCCCCACATGATGTGTGACCCCACATTATCGCCTGGTTATGTACCTATCCATTCTCAAGAACTAAACTATGATCAAGTACCCTTAGGTGTGCCAGTGTACTTGCAGAGTACACAAAAAGTCAATCCAAAAGGCTATCGAGTGCATGATGCTTGATGTATATTTGATTGGTGAAAATGTAATTTCAATAACATGCTTCCTCAAATAGCCTTAGATAATTTGACTGTATCTCTTCATGCATCTTCTCCTCTCTTAGAGGAGTGGATGCTAACCCAACCTGAGGGTTCTCTTAAAGCATTCCACAAGAACCTTCCACATATATTCCTTTCATGTTTCTTTATTTAATTAGAGTAGGAAGAAGGCTATGCACATCTAAATAGATCACTCCATCATGATCTTTTTAGATAAACATCCATGGTTTACTAGTCACTCTCCCTAAATGGACATCAGATGGAAAAGTTTTGTAACATTGTATTACTCTCAAAAGGCGTCTCATGGGTCCCACACCTCAATCTTGAAATTTATCATATGGATCAAACCATTGTGATCCTATCAGAAAAACATGAGGGATTGACTACTTGATCATCCAAAATAGATACCCATTGAAAAAGATTCATATCATTGCAATATAAACCAAATTGGCCCCGTGGGGCCTACAACTCGATATAGATTAAACACCAAAAATACATCTTGAAATGTTCTCCCAAGAATGAGGATCACACTACCACTGGAGGTGAACTAAAATGACGTTTTTTAAAAGATACATCTATTATAAGGTTTCTGAAAAATAATAATTATATTATTTTTATTATATTTTTGTGTAACATGCAATCAAGAAAAACAACCAGGACAAAACATTCCCAAACCTGACTAAAATGATTCTACTTACTGGTTGGGATGCATAGACATATATGTTGTGTCATTCGGACACGTGGTTTAAGAGATACAGAATTTCAAAGTTGTATGGTCCAGATTTGGATTGGTGTGACCCATTTTGGATGGACATGTCCACCTATGATGACTCTCTCTAGCTGGCCTGGTCCAATTTCTACAACCTACAGCCCAGTGTGTAGCCCGACATAGCTTCTCCTGGACTGGCCCAATTCCTAGATGGCCTGCTGGGCGACCAGCCTACTTTTGGACCCCGACTGGTCCCTTCATCACCACGGAAACATACGTCATTTTATTCACTGCTGCTTCGGGTCACACACAGCAACCCCACCTCGCCCCCCTCCTAGTCGTGGTGCCCCACTACTATGATGACACTCCTAGATGACCCCAGCGCACCAGCCTCTCCTCAATGCTATGCCAACTCAACTCAGCACCACCAGTCCACGTCTTGACTCGACTACTGGAGGAGATTCCCCCAGCCAGTTTCCACCTCATCACGATGCTATGCTGCTTTCCCAGACGACTGTATCCCATAGATTCCACCTCCCTGTGTCCTGCCGCTTCCATGTGTCTTCATCGGCCTCTACACCAGTAGTGCTCCGATTATCCCTTCAGGGGACCACCAGGACTCCTTCGAATTCCCAATTTCAAATCCAAGGGCATACTAGTGATCCCAATGACGAGACCTTTGTAGAACTAGCCTCCAATCGAGGATCTAAAGGTCGATTAATAAGTCTGAAAAATAGGGACAATATATGTGAAGAACAGAGGGATTTTTGGAAAAAATGGGATTCAATATAGAGATATGATGGTGGCTGTATTAATTTATCCCTCATATTGATGCTCATAGTATTGGATTTAATGAATAATTCTAGAATATAAATAGTAATTAAAAATTGAGGTGGAAATTCTAAAAAAGAACCCTACCTCGATTTGGTCATTGTTGATGAACGCACCCGCTAGTGCTTCCACTTCAATCCACCGAATCATAATTCATGATTTGTCAAAGAACAAATAATATAGAGAGAGATTAGTGGGGGTATAGAGAGATTTATATTATTAGGGGATAACCAGAATCTTAAAAACATATGTGATTATTTATAGAATACACTAAAACCCCACCAACAGTCTCAGAATCCAAAATTCATGTGCCCCCTATTTTTATGTTGTACATAGGTAAAACACACCATTCTGAACTCAATAAATGTATCAGATTTATAATCTGAGTCCCCATTTGAATGTTTTTTTATTTATAATTCAGGATAAAATAATTAAGATTAATTATTTTATTTACTATTTTCCCCTAAGTTAATTTTCTTAGAGAAGTCCCACGCTGACAAAATATATGTCCCTCCTAGGGTAAACACCACATTTTAGACTCAACCCTGGACTCAAATTTATAATTTGACTTAAAATTTGAGAGATATTACATTTCTTGATGTCTATAGTATAAAATATACATAATGTTTTTTATAATTTATTCTTGGCACAGTGGGCCTCATAATTGCACGTCATCTGAGCTCCTAGCTCTAGAACTATTTATAGTAAAATTCCCAAGTCATACAAGGAATAAATCGAGCCTCTATAATAATGTATTTATATAAATACATACAATAATTAAGGAATTTTTTTTTTAAGATTATATGAATGTTAAATAAAGGCACATGAATCCTAATTTAATATTCTACAGGTTAAGTATGTGGCCTTCAGGGTGAACCTAAATTTATCCATTGATGAATTATTTAATCAGATCAACCTGATTATAAGTGAAATTAATGGACTTATATATACCATTTAGGATATAAAAATTGTAAAGAGAGTCCTGAAAATATTTCCTATATATTTGAACATGAAGGATTTAGTGTTCAAGGATATAAATCCAAGGGAGGTTACATTTTATTTATAACATAGAACTCTTATCGTATAGGATATTAGGAATTTTAATATTGATCCTTTTGGAAAAGGATGGTTCACATGTAGTAGAATTAAAGTCAATATATAATCACTCATTGTTCAGTGATCCCAATGAAATGGAATTTGATATATAAATGACATCTGTAACACCCCAAGCTTCCACGGTACGTTTCCCTTCGAATAATGCAATAGCGTGTGTTGTATGCAACCTCGAGCTCTAACACACACCACAACTAATTAAACTAGCTGTTGTGAATAGTAATACCTACTTTTTGAAATATTATAAATTTTATTTATCAAAATGGACTTCATTTTTGGATTAGGAATATCGAAATTAGCCTATGTTGATTTTTTGGTATTTTTCTGAGAACTTCTAATTTTTTATGAATAGTGAAAAATAATTAAAAACAACTTTTTAATTCAAAATAATTTATAGTGATAAATTATACTATTTAGTGGTTTTAAAGTATAATTAGAATATATTTTTACCATTTTATCCAATGGTGGTCATTAGAATTAATTTAACATTGAAATCGGACATAAACAATTGCCAATCTTTTGATATAAATTGTTTCATAGAAACACGCTATTTTTTGTAGCAGCGGGAATTAATTATAAAATTAATTAATTCAACTTATATGTTTGGAATTTTGTAAAATAGACATCTTTTTTGAATTCGGAATATCAATTATAGCTTAGGGTGAAATTTTGGCATTGTTCTGAAAAACTTCAATTTTTGATGAATAGTGAAACCACTAAGTGGTAGTTAAGTAACTGATTTTTTGTTTAAATGAAATATTACCACTTCTGTGATTTGATTTTCAAAAATCCGACATACATGGTTGTCATTAAGAAGTAAAATGTGGTTCAATGAGATTAAAATAATTTTTTTTTGGTGAATAGTAACTTTTAAGTTCTTAATCGCGATTAGAGGTAATTAGTGTAGTTTAAGGTATAAATAATGTTTTAATAATATGAGATGAGCATGACACTTGTCCTACTCCTATTGGATGAGTCATGGCCGACCAAGACAACCCATGGGTCAACTTGGGGATCCCATGGAGCCACTTTATTTGGAAAATGACATTAGTATATATTTATTTAATGTTAAAATTAAATTGACACCAACATGAGTTGTTTTACTAAAATAGTTTTTAAGTGGGGTTACACAAGTCCAAATTTGACTATAAATATTAATTAGAAAGATAAAACGATTTCCTACATCATAGTATTTTTTTATAATTTTTAGAGATTAAATAAATTAAATTATCTATGACATCATTATGATGCAGCGATGACCTCATTATTTAACGATTTAAATAAAATGAGAAGATAATGAAAACTCCAAGTCTTAAACTTGTCCAAAGCCTATTGGATGAGGAGATTTTGAACCCTTATCAACTTAGCCACGAATTATATAAGTGTGGGACCTTTAGAATCCGAAAATCATTGTATAATAATGTAACATTTCAATCATTCCAAAAGAGCCCCTCCTCTCCTCTTATAAAAGGCCCCCACCTCTACCACCTTATTCACACTTTCAAGCATTTTGGTTCAGCCAACCTCTGCCCAAATACTCTCCCAACTTCTCTCCCTTCATCCTAGAAGCTTTACTTTAGTTATAAATCCATCCTAAGGAGTCCTTTTGATCAAATCAAAAGGAAGAACCCGAAGAAGAGGTAACATTTTCATCACCCTCTTTCATGTTTCTTTCTTCTTCCACTCCCTCTTTGTTTATTATTTCAATTCTAAAATTATAACTCCAGTATCTTCTATATACTTTGATGTTATTATAAATATGGAACAACCATATTCAGTATTCTACCCATCATTTGAATGACATGTCACCATACGTGCGTACGTACGGCTTACCGTCTCCACGTCGTGGTGTAATTGTTAATCAATATATTATTATTTAGGTGGGTATAATAATGATATGTAATTCATGTAAATAATAAATATAACATGATAATGATTCTGTATATATGATATACTATCCAATTATATATTATTTTAATATCAAAAGAATGATATTATCGCTCGTGCGTACGTACGGACTACTGTTTCCACGAACGTGATGAGATTCATTCTCCGTCGTATCCATTCAAGTATAATTATCATTTGATGATTTAAAAATAATGTCTAAGGACATGATATCATTCTGGATATGAATAAGATACAACCTATCCATGAAAAACACGACTTACGTAACAAAACATATAAAAGAAAACGAGTAAGTTAACACCCAAAACAACGATAAATCTAAGATATTGTTAACAAAGCAATGTTAAAAGATCATATATGATATCATATTAATGTATATGATTCTTGTATAATTTAATAACAATTATTTCACCATTATACAGGAGGTTAACCTACCCCAACCAAGGAAAAGTACAAGGTAAGGGTTATTTAACAATATCTTCATTATCCGAGGTTGTTTATGCGTAATAATCTACTGGGATCTCTTTATCATCCACATCCATGTTTCTTCAAAATGTATTTCAAAACATTTTTATTATTTACAAGAATATGGGTTAAAGTCATTTATACCCTTTTTTGACTTTTTATAAGAGGAATCTTTCCGTCGTTTTCAAAACGAGGTCCTTTTTAACCTTTTCGACAGAATTAAGGTAAGAATGTTTTTTTAACTTATACGGCGGGTGCGGTTATTTTCCGCCGTTATAAAATCTTCAAATCTTTCCTTACAAGCTTATAAGAATATTTTCAAGAAATTTTTTTATTTTTTATGGCTCTTAAATGATTTCAAAAATAGAAAGAGATATTTCTCTAAAAACTGTTTTGATTTCATCTATGTCAACATCCTTTGATGGATTTTACGCTTATTTGAAGTTGATTTATTATGATACAAAACTTCTATATTGTATTGAGGGTTTTGTGATATGTTTGACTGTGGATTTTCTATTTTTATACCATTCATAGTTTATGGTGAAATTATTGACATT
This sequence comes from Viscum album, assembly GCA_963277665.1. Classification (NCBI taxonomy): domain Eukaryota; kingdom Viridiplantae; phylum Streptophyta; class Magnoliopsida; order Santalales; family Viscaceae; genus Viscum; species Viscum album. Next base: position 1,783,660,116 of record OY728126.1, on the reverse strand, counting down.
TCGTATGCTAGTTTTAATACGAATGTTTATGTTATGTTTAAACCTTTTCATATGGGAATTCATTGGACTTAATCTGTGAAGGGTGGAGCCCGCTATAGCTCCTCGATGCATCGGTAGGTCTCATGAGACAAACTAGTGTCTTGGCACAAGGCCTTGACAAAATCTTATTTGTAGTCTTGGCACGAGGCCTTGTCTATGTGGTTATGATAGTCTGGCATTATGCATTCCAACATTATGAAAGTGGTTAGTGATTTTGCATGTGATTATTCGATTAGTAGAATATCCATGTGAATGAGTAAATGGAATTATTTCATTTTATTTATGCCATACAATGTTGAAAGTTAAAGTTTGAAAGGCTTTTGTTTTAGTTATACATTGCCTTAAATGTTTATTATTATTTATGAAAGTTTCCGCTATATTGTTATCCTTACTGGGCATTTCAGCTCACCCCTTTTCTATGTTTTATTTTTCCCAGGAAGTGAAGAAGTAAATTATGAATGAACTGTAGGGATATTATGAGGGGATAATAGTGTGGACTGTGGAGACATTATGTTGTTGTAGTAGTTTTTCATTTTATGATGTAATGTATAACTTATGAATATATCTAGTGTTTCCAAGGCTACTAAACCAATCGGTCTTTCGAGATTTGATCTTTCTTATGATCATGCCAATGTTATGTAATAATGCACCGACTCAGGGTAACTAGGGTCGGGGCGTTACAGTTGGTATCAGAGGAAGTTTAGTACAAACCTTGGAAGCTAGATTTAGATAAACTCTGATTAGAGCACGTAGACCTAAGATGAACTTTGAGGATTAGTATAGAATAACTTCCTAGAATTTTGGTATTGTAGAGATTTTGTGAGTTTTCCGAGCAATACATCCCTGTCTGGATACGAGCAAGTAGAGGCGGCTCTGGAACAGATGTTCCTAGGGGTAAAACCCGAAAACACCGCTTTGAGCTAGACTCGAACGCGAACTGGTGCACGACAACGGGCCTTGCTGCACTCTTGGTTATGACACTCCCGAGGGATATGCTTAGGATAACTCTCATTTTCTTTACAAATCATTATGAAGGTTTTATGAGTATATACTTCCTCAAAGAAAACATTTTTATGATTATGGATTATATCCATAAATAGTTCAATTTATGTTAAGTGTTTTATAAGTATGGGATTATGTATTTTGATTCATAAACTGATCTAGTTTATGCCATTGTTTAGAAATGGCGCCTAGTGGAAGAAATGGAAACCGTATTAATGCACGCACTCCATGTAGGGATTTCCCTCCTGCTCAAGATAATTAGAGTGGGGATGGTGATGCAACTGGTGCCGATCAGCTAATCACCATACTGGGACAACTTACTCAGGTTATGAATAATAACCTTACCTGTATGGAGCACCCTGATCCATAGCGTGGAGGATCAATTTTAGATCTATTCATGAGGCAACAACCACCAACGTTCAATGGGAGTACAAATCCCTTAGTAGCCGAGCAATGGATAAATTCCCTAGAGAAAATATTTCAGGCTTTGGGGAGCAGTGAAAGGGAAAAAGTTATCATGGCAGTTTACCGCCTCACTGGAGATGCTGATCAATGGTGGTCATTGATTCAAAACATGAAGGAAGACGATGAAGTATCAAATATGGAATGGAGGGATTTCAAAGATCAGTTTTTAGAAAAATACTTTCCTCGCGACCATCGAGCAGATATGGAGAGGAAATTTCTGAGTCTGAGACAAAAGGAGGATGAGAATGTCACAAATTATGAGGCTAACTTTACAAGGTTAGCAAGGTATGCTGGAGATTATATACGTAACCCAGGAAGTAAGATTGATCGTTTATTTGATGGGTTAAAACCATTTCTTTGTCGAGCATTAGTCTCACAATCCTTTTCATCGTACGAACACATTGTCTCATGTGCTATCAAGACAGAAAAGGAATTCTCTAAGTCTTATGAATTTAAAGCAAAGCAAGAGAAGAAGAGACCTGCTGATCAATCTGGGAATGGAAATAAAGGGAAGAATTGAAAGGTTGAATATCCATCTTGTGGTAAATGTGGGAAGAAACATCCTGGTACTTGCTTGAAGGGAATGGGAGTCTGTTACAAGTGTGGTGAAAAAGGCCACCAAGCTCGTGATTGCAAGGGGAAGAAGAAAGATACCAACGTTCGGTGCTACAATTGCAGGGAGATGGGGCATTATGCAAATGAATGTCCTAAGCGTCAGGAGAACTTACCTCAGAAAAGGCCAAGGGATCAAGGCCAGGCTTATGCTATCACTACTGCTGAGGTAGAAGCTCCAAAAGATGTGGTGGCAGGTAATTTAATGGTTTCCTCAAGTTTAGCAAATGCATTATTTGATTCTAGATTATCGCATTGTTTCATATCTTCCTAGTTTTCTAAGAAAATTAGATATTTCCAATTTGATTTAATAAGGGAGTTGTCAGTTAAAACTCCTAAGGGAAGTATCATTGCAACAAAGTTTTGTGAATCAGTCCCCATTAGAGCACATAAATGTTCTTTATTTTCTGATCACATCGTCATACCTATGATTGAGTTTGATATAATCCTTGGTATGGACTGGATATTGGACTATGATGCGAAGATTTATTGTAAGAAGAAATAGGTTACGATTCGTGGTGATAATGATAAGGAACACCTTATCTTTAGAGCAGAATCGTCACCACCTAATTCTTATTTAGATCCACCCTCAATAGCTCAACTAAATTCAATTGTTGGGGAGGAAGAGAATGAAATAACTGTCAGTGAGGAAAGGAATGTTCAAATAGAGGATATACCTATTGTGAAAGAATTTGTAGATGTATTTTCAGAAGATTTACCTGGACATCCTCCAGAACGAGAAGTTGAGTTTTCCATTGATTTAATTCCTGGATCAAGGCCTATATCGAAGACCCCATATAGAATGGCCACTATAGAATTAGTTGAACTAAAGAAACAACTAGAGGAGTTGAGTAATAAAGGATTTATTCGCCCTAGTGTTTCTCCATGGGGAGCCCCTGTTCTTTTTGTTAAAAAGAAAGATGGATCTATGAGGTTATGTATCGTCTACAGGGAGATCAATTCTATAACGATAAAGAACAAGTATCCCCTACCTCGCATTGATGATTTATTTGACCAACTGCATGGAGCTCAATACTTTTCAAAGATTGAACTTCGATCTGGATACCATCAGTTGTGTGTGAAGAAGGAAGACATTCCTAAGACAGCATTTCGAACCAGGTACGGGCATTACGAGTTTATTGTAATGCCATTTGGATTGACTAATGCACCCTTTGTATTCATGGATCTGATGAATAGAGTTTTCAAGGAGTATCTCGATGAATTTGTGGTTGTATTTATTGATGATATCTTTGTATACTCCAAAACCTACGAAGATCATGAAAATCACTTGCACATTATCTTGAAGACTCTGAGGAGGCATGAATTATATGGGATGTTTACAAGTGTGAATTCTGGCTTCATGAGATTTCTTTTCTTGGCCATATTGTCTCTAAAGATGGAATCTCTGTTGATCCTTCTATGACCAAGGAAATCCAAGAATGGCCAGCACCTACGAGTATAACTGAGGTACGTAGTTTTATTGGTTTAGCAGGTTATTATCGACGTTTCGTCCAGAATTTTGCCAGATTGGCTAACCCATTGACAAAGCTCACACATAAAGGGATTAAATTTTTATGGACAAAAGAGTGTGAAGAATTTTTTGAAGAACTGAAGAGAAGATTAGTCAATGCCCCTGTATTGACTCTACCATCGGGGAATGATGGGTTTGTTATTTATAGTGATGCATCGAAGAAAGGACTTGGTTGTGTCCTTATGCAGAATGATAAGGTTATTGCCTATGCATCACGACAGCTAAAAATTCATGATCAAAACTATCCTACTCATGACCTTGAGTTAGAAGCTATGATCTTTTCTTTAAAGATATGGATACATTACCTCTATGGTGAAAAATGTGAGATTTATACTGATCACAAGAGTTTGAAGTATATTTTCTCACAAAAAGAACTCAACATGAGGCAAAGGCGATGGCTTGAACTACTCAAGGATTATGATTTCACGATACATTACCACCTGGGGAAGGCAAACAAGGTGGAAGATGCTTTGATTAGAAAAGACCATGGAGTTTTGAATGTGATGAGAATTGAAAGGGATCCAATTTTCATGGATCTAGTGAAGATGGACATAGGAATAACTAGGGAAGGTGAAACATCAATGCTTTTTCAAATGGTTGCCAAACCATCATTACTAGAAAGGATTAAGAGTTCTCAGACCAATGATGAAGAATTTCAGAAGAAGATTAAAGATGTGAATGATGGAAGATTGAGGGACTTTGTGTATAAGGATGGAATTTTGAAATTCGGGAAGAGACTTTGTGTTCCCGATATACCTGGTCTAAAAAGGGAATTGCTGGATGATGCTCATAGTTCCAATTTCTCTATACACCCTGGGAGCACCAAAATGTATAGAGATTTGAAGGAACATTTTTGGTGGGACAACAGGAAGAGGGAGATTGCTGATTTTGTGTCAAGATGTATGGTTTATCAACAAGTGAAAGCTGGAAGGCAACAGCCTGGAGGAGTCATGCAACCTCTTCCCATACCGGAGTGGAAATGGGACAATATTACGATGGACTTTGTCATGGGGATACCAAAGACTCCTAGAAGGAACGATGCAATATGGGTTATTGTTGATCGTCTTACCAATTCAGCACATTTTCTTGATATAAGAGAAGATCTACCCCTAGAACGTCTAGCAAGACTATATATTAATGAAGTTGTGAGACTTCATGGAGTACCCCTATCGATCGTTTCTAATCGTGATCACCGTTTTACTTCAATATTTTGGAAAAGTATTCAGAAATCCTTGGATAATGAACTTCATTTGAGCATTGCTTACCACCCTCAGACAGACGGACAATCAGAATGGAATATTCAGACCTTAGAAGACATTGTTGAGATCTTGCTCACTAGACTTTCAGGGTATGTGGGATCAATATTTACCACTAGTAGAATTTTCCTATAACAATAGCTTCCATTCAAGTATTCATATGGCACCATATGAAGCGATATACAGAAAGAGATGTCGTACACCAACCTGTTGGGATGACGTTAGTGAAAGAAAACTTGTAGGCCCAGAACTGGTGGAGGAAACGGTGGAAAAGGTGAAAGTAATCCAAAATCACATCAAAGCAGCTCAAAGTAGGCAGAAGAGCTATGCCGATAATTGAAGGAAGTATTTGGAATTTCATGTCGGTGATCATGTTTTCCTGAAGGTATCTCCATGGAAGGGAGTCATACGTTTTGGTAAGAAAGGTAAATTGAGTCCCGGGTACATCGGACCTTTTGAAATTCTAGAGAGAGTTGGGGCTGTAGCTTACCAATTGGCAATGCCGCCAAGTCTCTCCAAAGTTCACGATGTGTTCCATGTATCTCTGTTAAGGAAATACATGCCTGACCCAATGCATGTACTCACCTACGAGGAATTAGAACTGGAACCCGGTCTTTCCTATTGTGAAGAGCCCGTCAGGATTCTTGATGTGAGGGAGCAGGTGCTGAGAAACCGGACGACTCATCTGGTAAAGGTTTTGTGGAGAAATCATAAAATGGAAGAGGCAACGTGGGAACCTGAGGAACTTATGATGAAAAAACACCCGAGTCTTTTTATGCAGTAATACCCTAGAAATTGTGAGGACACAATTATTTGAAGGAGGGGAGAATGTAACACCCCAATCTTCCACGGTATGTTTCCCTTCGAATAATGCAATAGCGTGTGTTTTACGCAACCTCGAGCTCTAACACACACCACAACTAATTAAACAAGCCGTTGTGAATAGTAATACCTACTTTTTGAAATTTTATAAATTTTATTTATCAAAATGGACTTCATTTTGGGATTCGGAATATCGAAATTAGCCTATGTTGAATTTTTGGTATTTTTCTGAGAACTTCTAATTTTTTATGAATAGTGAAAAATACTTAAAAACAACTTTTTAAATAAAAATAATTTATAGTGATAAATTAAACTATTTAGTGGTTTTAAAGTATAATTAGAATATATTTTTACCATTTTATCCAATGGTGGTCATTATAATTAATTTAACATTGAAATCGGACATAAACAATTTCCAATCTTTTGATATAAATTGTTTCTTAGAAACACGTTATTTTTTGTAACAGCGGGAATTAATTATAAAATTAATTAATGCAACTTATATGTTTGGAATTTTGTAAAATAGACATCATTTTTGAATTCAAAATATCAATTATAGCATAGGGTGAAATTTTGGCATTGTTCTGAAAAACTTCAATTTTTGATGAATAGTGAAACCACTAAGTGGTAGTTAAATAACTGATTTTTCGTTTAAATGAAATATTACCACTTCTGTGATTTGATTTTCAAAAATCCGACATACATGGTTTTCATTAAGAAGTAAAATGTGGTTCAATGAGATTAAAATAATTTTTTTGGTGAATAGTAACTTTTAAGTTCTTAATCGCGATTAGAGGTAATTAGTGTAGTTTAAGGTACAAATAATGTTTTAATAATATGAGATGAGCATGAAACTTTTGCTACTCCTATTTGATGAGTCATGGCCGACCGAGACAACCCATGGGTCAACTTGGGGACCCCATGGAGCCACTTTAGTTGGAAAATGACATTAATATATATTTATTTAATGTTAAAATTAAATTGACACAAACATGAGTTGTTTTACTAAAACAGTTTTTAAGTGGCGTTACACAAGTCCAAAATTTGACTATAAATATTAATTAGAAAGCTAAAAAGATTTCCTACATCATAGTATTTTTTTTATAATTTTTAGACATTAAATAAATTGAATTATTTATGACATCATTATGATGTAGTGATGACCTCATTATTTAACGATTTAAATAAAATGAGAAGATAATGCAAAATCCAAGGCTTACACTTGTCCAAAGCCTATTGGATTAGGAGATTTCGAACCCTTATCACCTTATACACTAATTATATAAGTGTGTGACCTTTATAATCCGAAAAGCATTGTATAATAATGTAACATTTCAATATTTCCAAAAGATCCCCTCCTCTCCTCTTATAAAAGGCCCCCACCTCTACCACCTTATTCACACTTTCAAGCCTTTTGGTTCGGCCAAACTCTTCCCAAATACTCTCCCAACTTCTCTCCCTTCATCCTAGAAGCATTACTTTAGTTAGAAAGCCATCCTAAGGAGTCCTTTGGATCAAATCAAAAGGAAGAACCCGAAGAAGAGGTAACATTTTCATCACCCTCTTTCATGTTTCTTTCTTCTTCCACTCCCTCTTTGTTTATTATTTCAATTTTAAAATTATAACTCCAGTATCTTCTATATAATGTGATGTTATTATAAATATGGAACAACCATATTCAGTATTATACCCATCATTTGAATGACATGTCACCATACGTGCGTACGTACGGCTTACCGTCTCCACGTCGTGGTGTAATTGTTATTCAATATATTATTATTTAGGTGGGTATAATAATGATATGTAATTCATGTAAATAATAAATATAACATGATAATGATTCTGTATATATGATATACTATCCAATTATATATTATTTTAATATCAAAATAATGATATTGTCGCTCGTGCGTACGTACGGACTACCGTCTCCACGAATACGATGAGATTCATTCTCTGTCGTATCCATTCAAGTATAATTATCATTTGATGATTTAAAAATAATTTTTAAGGACATGATATAATTCTGGATATGAATAAGATACAACCTATCCAAGAAAAACACGACTTACGTAACAAAACATATAAAAGAAAACGAGTAAGTTAACACCCGAAACAACGATAAATCTAAGATATTGTTAACAAAGCAATGTTAAAAGATCATATATGATATCATATGAATGTATATGATTCTTGTATAATTTAATAACAATTATTTCACCATTATAAAGGAGGTTAACCTACCCCAACCAAGGAAAAGTACAAGGTAAGGGTTATTTCACAATCTCTTCATTATCCGAGGTTGTTTATACGTAATAATCTACTGGGATCTCTTTATCATCCACATCCATGTTTCTTCAAAATGTATTTCAAAACATTTTTATTATTTACAAGAATATGGGTTAAAGTAATTTATACCCTTTTTTGACTTTTTATAAGAGGAATCTTTCTGTCGTTTTCAAAACAAGGTCATTTTTAACCTTTTCGACAGAATTAAGGTATGAATGTTTTTTTAACTTATACGACGGGTGCGGTTATTTTCCGCCGTTATAAAATCTTCAAAGCTTTCCTTACAAGCTTATAAGAATATTTTCAAGAAAATGTTTTATTTTATATGGCTCTTAAATTATTTCAAAAATAGAAAGAGATATTTCTCTAAAAAGTGTTTTGATTTCATCTATGTCAACATCCTTTGATGGATTTTACGCTTATTTGAAGTTAATTTATTATGATACAAAACTTCTATATTTTATTGAAGGTTTTGTGATATGTTTGACTATGGATGTGTTATTTTTATACCATTCATAGTTTATGTTGAAATTATTGACATTTCGTATGCTAGTTTTAATACGAATGTTTATGTTATGTTTAAACCTTTTCATATGGGAATGCATTGGACTTAATATGTGAAGGGTGAAGCCCGCTATATCTCCTCGATGCATCGGTAGGTCTCATGAGACAAACTAGTGTCTTGGCACAAGGCCTTGAAAAAATCTTATTTGTAGTCTTGGCACGAGTACTTGGCTATGTGGTTATGATAGTCTGGCATTATGCATTCCAACATTATGAAAGTGGTTAGTGATTTTGCATGTGATTATTAGATTAGTAGAATATCCATGTGAATGAGTAAATGGAATTATTTAATTTTATTTATTCCATACAATGTTGAAAGTTAAAGTTTGAAAGGCTTTTGTTTTAGTTATACATTGCCTTAAATGTTTATTCTTATTTATGAAAGTTTCCGCTATATTGTTATCCTTACTGGGCATTTGAGCTCACCCCTTTTCTATGTTTTATTTTTCCCAGGAAGTGAAGAAGTAAATTATGAATGACCTGCAGGGATATTATGAGGGGATAATAGTGTGGACTGTGGAGACATTATGTTGTTGTTGTAGTTTTTCATTTTATGATGTAATGTAAAACTTATGAATATATCTAGTGTTTCCAATGCTGCTAAACCAATCGGTCTTTCGAGATTTCATCTTTCTTGTGATCATGCCAATGTTATGTAATAATGCACCTACTATGGGTAACTAGGGTCGGGTCGTTACAACATCTCATTCCTCAAATCTAAATAAGAGAAATGGTAGTTCAATGGAAACATCAACATGGTTTTTTTATATTGAAAAACGGGCCACCTCTCTATAATGTGTCGTATGTATTTCCTAGATGATATTTATAATGATTCACCTATGAAAATATATTTACAATAAGTCATGAAGTGTTAAAACTATAAATTATTCAAAAGATATAAATTAATTCCATAGGAATACATCAGCTTAGTGATTAAAAAATTCAAAGTAATTATGGATTTAAATTATCTCAAAGAAGAAGCTCATGTGGTTGTTATAATAAAACCACAAGAAAATAAAATTGATGGAAAATATATTTTAGATGAGAAAATAGTTGACCTAAAAGTGAATCTTGATGCTACACTTAATGAAATATATGTCATGAGGGTTAAAAGGAAGTAATATAATGGTTTCATTTATGATTCCAAAATCTATATAATGTATTTAGAAATGGATAAATATGATTTGAAGGAATATATTGAATAAATGAATTCTTTAAATCTGAATAAATAAAAATAAAGGTTGAGATAATATTAAATATATCATTACTAGCATGCATTATTTATTTTCTTATTAATTGAGTGAAATATTGATTAATGTTAATCTAAGAGGCCGGAGTACAATTTTCTAGTTTGTGGTAGAATAATAAAGTTTCATAAATGTTATGCACTCATGATATGCTACTATAATACTAAAATTTCTTTGTTATAGATATATTTGAGGTGAGTTATGGTGTTTCAACTGATAATTTGGAATATTTTTCATAAATCATACACTTTAAAAATGGAGTCATATTTGATGGGGATGTTAACCATAAACAAAAAGTTGTGATGGCATATGAAACCCTATAAGCTCCCATACATCAAGGAAGACTGAATGGGATAAATCTAGAAATTTACTAAAGTACACTAGACCATAAATGGATAAAAAAATAGTATAGTTTTACATATAGTTGAAATTGGGAAATACATAAAACAAGTGTTCTATAGAAAAATAGCATCTCAATTCATAAGGGAAACAAAATTAGATGATTAATAATTCGTACAATTTTATTTTTTTGATGGATTATATTTTTGTGTGAAGGCCATGGACACATATCAACAGACCTGTCATAGAAGATTTAATGTAATATATAAAATAAGACTCTAGATGGATGAATATAACAAATGTGGGAAATATCAAGTAGGGAAAAAAAGAAAAATAAATTTACGCCCTTGTAAGATGAATATGGTCTAATGGAATTGGAGGAGGGGCATCACTATTATATATCAAAATAAGAGATATAGTGTATATGAATCCATAAAGTAAAAGAGAAAAATGTTTAAATAGTGTAAAATTATTTAAATGAAATAGATCATGATGATATATAAATACTTGACATATTTTTCACATCCCACATGATTGGAAATGTAAATTTTTTTCATAGAAAACATGCATTAAAATTAATTCATGAGATTTGGGAATGGTGACGGATTACAAATAATTAGACTTAGGAATGAAAAAAAATGTTAAATATATGAGATTGGTATATGTCTTAAGTTGTAAATGATCTAAGTCACATATTTCAATGATTATATCAATTATGTGACTCAATCACTGTAATAAATATCCTCAAGAAGACTGACATTATCAAAGGCATAAATTCATATGTTTGGATGAAATGGAATTCCATTATGGGAAATCAACATCTTATTAGTAGATAAGACAATATGTGTTTTCATTTAAAGGAATATGAAAATATATTGTGTCATTAATGTATTCATGACTTGATAAAAATTTATTTTCATGATTTGGTGGTGAGTGAAAGACATAATGATATACCAAGGATCACTCAACATCTTACTCACATGTGTGATGCTTAAAAGAGAGAAATATCATTTACAAGATATAAAATTTGAAAGATAAGACGTGAACCCTATTTCTTTAATTTGTGAACGATGTTATTGGTGGGCCAAAATAATTAATACGAATTAATGAGGAGAGAATTTTGTGCATTAAATAGTTTGTTTTAGTAGGATAACCTGGTTGATATTGATTAACAACAAGTGTAAATTGTTAAATTTCATTACTCGTTATCTCGGACTGGTGAATAATGAGTTTGGTTTGAAAATCATGAAGCTCTGGACTGAAAATTGAATAACGGTTAACACAATATATATAGAGTATTATCATTAAATACATGGAAAAATGAAAATTGTTTTAGCGGTATAGAATCCTTAAGATAAAATTCATTTGATAGGTGGGTTAAGATCATAAATTGAATATCCTGAACAATTATCCTCTTGAAAGAACATCTGATGAAGTATTAGATGAAAGACTCATTGTAACAAACTATGATTTTACCAAATATTTTTCATTTAAATAAGTCAATTGTGTTTGTTAACTTTCACTACTTGAATCAATGATCTAAAATGAGAAACAACATATTTATTTTCATGAAAACACATTACTAGTAAATAATATAGTAAATAAAATTATTTTAATCAATTAGAAATTAATAAAAAATGATTAAGAACTCTTAATGTTTTCAAAATTTTATTTTTTTCAACAAAATAACTTTCATTTGTATATTTTCTTCATTTAAATACTTAACTAAAAAATTAATTAATGTAAATTTTGTAAAATTAACTTAATTTTTGAATTTTTCATGATAAAATTATCTTAGGTTGATTATTGGGGTTTTCTGAAATAATTTATTTTATGGTCAATGTTGAAAATAATGTTTGTACTAAAATCATAACGTTTAAGAATATATCATTAAGTAAGTATGAAATAAAAACATATAAAACATTTCATGATCAAATATATATTTATGGAGTAAATATAATAATATCAACATAAAATTATAAATTTGTTAAATTTATATTTTATGTTTTTTTACTTAAGTAATACATTGAAATCACAGAAATTATTTTTGAGTATTCATCGAATTATCTATAAATTTTTGGTAAGATTAGTTTTTAGATTGATTTAAATGGAATATAAATAAAATATTTTTATAATTATGAAATTTCAATCATTAAAATATAGAAATCGTTGATAATTCTATCCAATATATAAATTTTAATCTTAAAAATTATTTAAATGATATTTAAACATTTCAAGTATAATGATTAAAATAAATATTCTTAACCATAGAAATTATATTTGATAAAATTGAATTATTATTTGGAATCAGTGGGTCAAAATTATTTAATATGTACCATTATATTACTTTTCACAGAATGGGAAGTGCATAATGAAAATATATTTACCATGGGAAAATGGAAAAGGTTATACAAAGGATTAACCAAAGATGTGATAATAGTAACATGTTAAATATTATATCTAAATATTTTTTATGATTTTTTCTACAAAAGAATATCTCCAAATAATTATTTTTCATTTTAAATTCTTCTGAAAATGTAAAACATGGGATCTCTTTTTACTATAGTGAAATATTTAAAAACATGCAAATCTCAACAATTATAAATGGCGCCTCTCACTACCAATTCAAGGCCACTCGCAAATAATGGTATTATATTAAACCTCTTTCTATTTAGTTCCCCTATTATTATATTCCACTTATATTATTTTCTACCCACATGAATTTAACCTAATCCCTCCATTTTCATGGTGTCCTCTAAGGGAAAACTCAATTTCTTAAAGTGAGTTCAGATCCTTCCCTAATTGTTTTTCTTTTGTAACTTAATTTTACAAAAATAATTTTCTAATTGCTGAAAAATTAAATAATTATTTTTGGATAGTTAATTTTATTATATTATGTTTGTAATCATGTACCGTGTTTCACTATATTCCATTAAAAAAATAAAAAATGATATTCATTTATCTTTGTGGACTGCCACCTCCACAAAGCTATGTGTCTCATGTTTAATCTAAATTACATGTTATTTATTAAAATATATTCAAATATTATTCATCACATTAAATGTATCCAAATAATACCATTATGGTTATTTAATAATGTTATCATCCCAAAATAAATAACTTTCATAACCATACTCATCAATTAAATATTTTATTTTAAAGAATGGGTTGTTCTAATTAGCTATATGAAAAATTCAATAAAATAATATAACAATGAAATAAGATAACATAATTATTGGTAATATATTATATCAATATGTAAAAAAAATTATTTTATTTTTTTTATGGAAATATTATTATTGAACTCATTAATTAAGATATAACTCATTGTTCTATAAAAAATCACAGAAACATTATCATTATCAAATTAATTTATAAGTATAATAACCCATCACACTATAGAATGAAATTATAATATTATAAAAATTATAAAAAATCAATTTAATTAACATTTATTACATATGAATGATGATTGTTGGGATAAGAAAGAAGAACCCCACCATTATTAATGTAGAAGTTCAAATTGATCAACATAATGCACAACTGAATTTGAAAATAGATAATAACTAACTAATATACATTTACATGTAATTATAATATAAGTTTGAAAAATATAATATTTCTTAATATATTTTTAAATACATGATTATTATAGAAAAAATTTTATACAGGATATTCATCACTTTAGTAAATCTTGAAATTAAATTTTGGGTTATTTGGTCTCATTTTCGATTCCATGATACATGTTTGATTATTCATTAAATGTTTTTTATATGGTGTATACAATGAAAATATGATATTTTATATCACTAATTATATATTATAAAACATAAGTTCAGTACATTTTAAATATACAAATTAATGGGGTTTTTATTTAAATGTTACTCAAACTATAAGGATACAATATCAATCTTATTTTCCTATTAATATTTTTTGAAGTATAATTTCTGAAGAGAATCTATATTCATTTAGAAAGACATCATAATTTTATTTGGTTATTCATGTGGTTTTAAGTAACACCAAAAAAATTTCTTTCCCCATGAATCAAATATTACATGAAGTGTTTTATATAAGTGAAAATAACCTTGACTCTTCTTTTCACATGGCTTCCTCTATTTTCTATGCCTGTAATCATTGGATTCCTTTGAAAAAATCCTTATTAATGCCTTAATATATTTTAATCAATATTATATAATATAGTGAATTTAATTAAAATGTATTAATTAATTTTTTTTATATTTTTTGTAGCTTCTTTTCAACAAAGAACAAAAATAATATCTTTTTAATGTCTTTTGTTTGAAAACATATTTTACTAATTTTTTCATTTTCTATAAAACACTCGATATAAAACTTCCTAGTTTATCAGAAAATTATATTCCTCCATTTTTTATAAAATATTATTTTTTAAATAAATATTTTAATAAGATCAAGGATTTTCTTTATTTTCAACGGTGTTTTCCTAATACAATTACAAATGTGTAATTCACATATGTCAATATCTTTGGAAATATGTTATACTTAACTTGGGATATTGATAAAATGTTACCATAACCCATTTTTTATCTAGATATCATGCGAACTATTCCATTATTTAATATGAGTGATCCATCATTTTATAGTCTTTCCTAACATTCCACTATGAGAAAACATAACACGTATTCCTATTATTTTTATTTTAAAATATTATTTTTCTTTTTAATTAAATTTAGTATGTTCAAAAAGATTCTTTAAATTAATTGATTGGGGTGATTATTGAATAAAAAATATTCTGTTTATTTATATGTTTTAAATACCACATAATTCATTTAATTATATTTACCTTGAATTTTATTTTGTATCCTTGGATACCCATTTATATTTCATGGGGTTTTCATGTATATAAAAGGATTTATGAATTTTATCTTTATATAATTTCATTTTAAATTGATATGAATTCAATGCTAATTATATGGGCTCCTTATGATAATATGGCTACTAATTATATATAAAAAACATATTTATGGATAATTTATGGGTGGGGCTATATATATTACTATTATACATTGGATAAGGATTTATATCACATGATAAAATGATTTTTTAACATGATGTGGCATGATTTGTTCATAGGATTATTGTGTGAAGTGGATAGTGGAATATTTATTGACATTTTTTTTGTTTTAACATGGGTATATAATAATTTTCAATAGTTTCTTTTCTTAACAGGATGCAAAAATAATTATTGGTGTGTATTTTGGGAGAACAAAATAGAAGATTATTTGTTTAAATGTTATTTCATGAACCTGATATAGGTTTCTTGGTTCAGAATATTTTTATGATTATGATTGCTGAATAATTCCTTATCATGTTATATTTCAATTCGATTCCATATTTTTCTATATGAGATTGATTATATTCCTTCAGTTATTCTTAATATCTTACAATCATTTAATATCGAATATATTTGTTATTTATATAATACATTTCATTCTATTATGATGTCTGGAAAACTATTATTAATCCTTATTATTTTTAATTTGATGTTTATCATCATCTCATATCTTCTCATAATATTATTATATTAAACATGATGACATACAAATGAGTTTTTACCATACAAATAATTTTACCACTCTTTTTTTATGATCCACTTCCCCCAGTTAAAAAGATGAGTACAACCAAAAAGTAGTATATAAGGGAGTCTAGAGCAGCATTATTTTGGAGAAATGATCAAATATATCATCAATCGTGTAAATTTTATAATAGATACACAAATACTGTTACACTTACATTCAAATAATTATACATTATTTTTTAGATAAAAAAATTTTCTTATGGAAATAATGTTAAATATAGAAAGTACCATCTTTTTTTATATCAAAAAATGTTTTTAAAGAATTTGTTTTTAACACCAGATCAGGAGTTTGGGTCTATGGAACCCTAGTTTGTATCAAAAACGAGATTTTGTATTTTAGGGGGTTGTTTTTGTTAATTATTTGAAATATAATGAGAGTAAGTTACTGAAAATTCTAGGGATATGTCAAATAGATAAGTCCAAGATATGATTCTATATAAGGAAATGCATCTTGGAATTTTGTAAAAGTTTTTATATTATAGTTCTCAGATAAAATACATCCCTTTGTAGATATTGCTACATAGATGATGTTGTGTTATAGAGGAAAATTTGTGTAATAAATCTGAAATGGTTGTTTGATTATAAAATCAATCCTCAAATAGTGTGTGATTAGTTTACATAATAGCATATACCTGGCTAGAAAATCTCAAGCGATGTGATTTGGTAAATTCAAATTCAATAAATTAAATATTATGAATAATTTAAATATAATTAGTGATGTAATATATAAATTAAAGAAATCCATAGGAATAGATCCATGTAAAACCTAATTAATGCAATAAGAGTTTTATGTTTATCCAATTATGGAAAATGTTGAATTGAAAATATCATAGGTTAAAAATGACAGGGTCATCAGAGAAGACATCTTATGGTTGAGTTTTCTTATTCATAATATCATTTATTCAAATTGTATATGATATTATTTTAATCAATTATGTTTTATTATTTAGTTAGAAATAATAACATGGAAATGAATCTATGGAAGTAATGTCCCTAGAAACTCCTCAAACATAGAAATGGAGGATTATTTTGAATAAATGGTTGGGATTCTTAATATATGCATATTATTTAGGAAATGTTTTATTTCCTAGCCATCCATGATATAGAAATTATTATATATCAGAAAAGTTATATCATGAGTCATTATTATATTTATATATTATTAGATATTGTTATTAGTATTTTATAATTAAATTTGTGATGATGCAATTTTCTTATGGGTGGGGGGAATGTAACATCATAATATTTTAATATATATTATTCTTATAAATAAATTAATCTTTTTTAATATATTGAACCACATGCATCACAAAATTAAAGTATTCAAAGAAATATTTAATATTTATAAATTTTAATAATAATAAACCCTCTATTAAATAAAATGTTTGTAATACGTTAGAAATTAATAAAAAATGATTAATAACACTTAATAACTTAAAAGGTCATTTTACAATAAAAGTAGTTTTTATATATTCAATATTTATCTAAATATTAAATATAAAATATTTAGAATGTTAGTTTTCAAAAATAGACATCATTTTTGAATAACTCGTGTCAATATTATCATAAGTTGATATTTGGGATTTTAAAAAATATTTGATTTTTTAGGTGAATAGTGAAAAATAATATTTTTACTAAAATCATATCGTATACGGGTATATCATGAAGTATGTTTTAAAAAAAATCCTTTTAAAAATTTTTTCATGATCATATATGTAATTATAGAGTGATTATATATTTTTAAAAATAATATTCTTTATTGAAAAAACCTTTTATTAGCATTTTTTAATATTAGGTAATATTTTATAATCTAATAAATTATTTTTATTTGTTTCGTTTAATTAAATATTATTTTATAAAAAATAGTTTTTTTCACTGAATGATATATATATATATATATTTAAAAATAATTTATATTATTAATATAATAAAAAAGATAATTTTATCATAAAAATAAGTTTATACATAAAAATACAATTTATTCATAAATTTTTTTTATACGTTACATGCACTAATGATGAAATTAATCATTTCTATACATATAAATTGTATTATATAAAATGGATTTATTATTTTGAACATTTATGTTTTATTTTTTTAATATTTCCCTCTATATTTTTAGGAAAAAACATGACTTACTTTTGTAGAAACTAATTAACACGGTTAAAGCCAAAAAAGTGGTAAAAAGGTTATCTAAAGGATTAAAAATAATGACATGTTAAAATATTGGTTCTAATTTATTGTTTATTATGTGCAATAATCAAATTTTATGTCCAATCCAATATCTCCCATTTTGTATTCTTCTTAAAATAAAAATCTTATACTCTATTTATATTAAGATGAAATATGTAATAAAAATGCCATTCCCGCAACATAAAAAAGGAGCCTCCCACCACACCTAAAGGACCACTACCGAATTTTGTTTTCATATTGAAACTATAACCTATTTACATATCCTATATTACTATTCCTCATCCTTCTCATATGATGTTATCATAATTCCTCCATTTACAAGGAGTCCTCCAAGGGAAAACTCATGTTTAAAAGGAGAGTTCAAATCTTTCTGAAATTTCTATTATTTTCTAGCATACATATCCTAACATAATTTTCTCATTAATATTTATGTAATTTTGTATTTTAATAATGAATTAAATTATTATATGGATAAAAAATTAACCACCTTAACCCTTTTATATTAATAAAAATATAAAACACCGTTCATGCATTTGTATAGACTACCGCCTCACCAAAGCAACATATATAATTTTTAATATAGTTTGTTTTTTATTTATTAAAATATCATATAATATGATTCACAAACATAAAAATATCAAAATATTTTTTTATTATTTATTAATAATGATAAAATTCCCAAACAAACATCTTTTATAACCATAACTATTCATTAATAAAGTTAAATTCATGTTTAGGCCAGTTTGACAACCTCCTTGAAAAATGTTATAAAAAATAACATGGAAAACTATAAGAACATAATTAATGATTATATATGATTTAAATAATTAATTTTTTTTCATCATGTAATGGTAAAGTTAATATTAAAATCATTATTTTATATACCAATGTATAGTTTAAAAAATCATTGAAACATGCACAACTCTAATTTCATATATAAGGAATAAAATGAATACTAATATAGAATAAAATATTAGAGTATAAATAATTATAAAATAACAATTAATGTACCTTTCATGATCTGAGAATGATGAACTTTGGGAGAATAGTAATGAATCACACTACAATGATGAACCTAATTCATAATGATAAAGATTACTCACACCTAATATAAAAAATAGATAATAAATAACTAATATAAATATAGATAATAAATATAATAGAATTTTACAAAAGGATATATATTTCAATATGGTGATTAAGTAGAAAAATAATAGATTTTTTTATAAAATTGATTCTGGAATTTTATTTGAAGCTAGGAATTAAGGAAACAATTTATTTTTCTCATTTTTAAATCCATGAAAGAAGTTTGATTTGGTGAACCATGTTTTTATATGGTATATAATCTACCCATTTCAGATGCTATATAATTAATTGTTTTTTATTTGTGGTCTTATTTTTTCAATTCAATTCTCCATGTTTAGTGGGGATTTTAATTAAATATAATTTAAATTGTAAGAGTTTTTTTTCTAAAATTATTTTCAAATCAAGATTGTTTTTTGAAGATATTCAATGGGGGGAATTACAATTATTTGTAAGGAGCCTCATAATTTTCAATAGTTATTTATGAGGTTTTGAATTTAGAAAAAAACAATTATTCCACATTGACTCACATTTTTTTCAAATTCCTTCTTGTAGTTAAAATCATCCTCGTCACTTCTTTTCAGTCATAAACCTCCATTTCAATATCTATATTCACTAGATGATTTTGAAAAAAAATTATCAATACCTCGTTAATTAATTAATAAAATTTTATACTACTATGATTTATTTATAGTGTTTCACATAGTTTTTAAATTTTTTCCTTTGTTTTGTTTTCATTAAAGTGAGAAAAGAACTTATTTTTATTTCTTTTTCTATAAAATCTTCTTTTGTACATTTTAACATTTTCAATGAAATATATTCTCTGAATATTTTTTTGAAATGAATTATTATCATCTAAGTTTTTTAAATAATTCAGTTTAAATAATCATTCATAAAAAATTATGTATATTCTTTATTTCCAATATTATAGTTTTAGAACACTTAAAAAATTCTTTTCACATAAATCAACAGCCATTGAAATATTTAAATTTTAATCAAGAATATTATTCAAATGTTAATATCATTATTTTTTGTCGCTATAATTATTATTAAATGTATTTCTATATGGGGAGAGATCTATGATTACTTTCTATTTCCTAAAAATACCATATTTAATGGTATAAGTTTTCTTCCATTTATTTTATATTGTGAATTCCCTATTTTACATTTCATTAATTAAAGGGTGATAAACTCAATTCTAAACAACGATTGATTATGAAAATTGTTGAATAGATCATATAACCTTTATCAAAATATTAAAAATAATGTATATTTCAATTAATGTAATATTACAATATTTTTATTTAGAATTAGTAGACAAACATTAAGATTTTATGGGATTATCATGATTATTTATGGAATTAAGAATGATTTCATAAATGATTCCATTTGAAAGAGATATAATAAGTATTTTATTTCTATGTTAGTTTTCAATTATTGGTAATATATTTTATATGGCACACAAATGTAATTATTATTGACATGTGATTTCCTATATATCCCACCAAAGATTTCGTTAAGGTTTTATATCACACGAGATGATGAATTATAGTGTGACCATGATGTAGGAATATTTCATCACAAGTTTTTATGTGAATAATATAGATAAATCCTGATTCAGAATTTTTGTGTGAATGTTATGTGGGAATAATTATTCAAAATTTTATTGTGTTATAATGATGAAAAAGTCATTATTCACAAGTTTTTCTATGAATTTGATGCATGAATCTTTATTCACATATTGTTAAATGAACATAATACAACAATATTTGATCACAATATTTTATAAACATACATTTTTTCATATTTCCTTATGATTATACATTTCATCCTACATAAATATTTTATTTATCAACATGTTTATGTTATTTGGCTCATGCTTAATGTCAAAAAGTTTTACAATGGTATTTGATTTTTAATTTTTGATTACTTTTCCATCTATTAATAAATATATAAAACTATTATTATTATATATTTTTTTATAAGTTATTTCCCCAAAAAAAATTCATCACATTATCATGATCTTAAATTTGATTACATGTTTCTATGATTTTCCCATACCAAAATTGTTTTTCTCACCACTTTCTTAGAATTCAATTTTCTAGGTTATAAAGATGAGTGTAAAAAATGAGAAGTATAAAAAGGAGTATATTTTGGTCATATTATGGATAAAATTTCACAAGTATCATAAATTATATCACTTGGGTCTCTAATAATCAAGGAAAATAAACCTTTAATTCTTAGAAATGTCTGTTATTTTTGTGATATAATGTTTAACATATAGAAATAATGTAAATTAATGATAGGTTAATCTCACATTATTTCTGAGAAATTTTGTATAGTTTCTTTTAAAAAAATTGATCTAGGGTTCATTTTCAAGGGATGCATAGTGTTGACATTATTTTTATCACAAATATGGATTTACTATTCCAATGAGAAAAAATGTATCTTTAAAAGATGGGGTACATGAAGAAGAAAATGTCAAAATACATTTAAATATTTGGAAGTAAATGTTGTTTTCATGATAAGGAAATAGTAAAATAAATGTTTAAACTCAATATAGACAAGTTTATAATTTATTGCTAGTCATCAATGATAAATACATACAAATTATTTTATAAATGTATTTATAAAATTTTTAAAATCTAAAACATCAATGTTGTAGAAGATGAGAATATTTTGAAATAAAATTGTAAAAAAATTATAGAATAAAGTTATCACAAATTGAGAAGATCAGGTGGAGAAAATGGGAATAAGGGTAAATTTTAATAACAATACATTGATAAGGATGATAACATATTTATTTAACTTATTATAGGCAGATAATCAGGGATTAAATATATGAGGAGAATATCATTGGTAATCGTAAATATACTTTGAAAGCTATGAAGATAAATTCTCAATAAATAACATAACCATTATCCAATGGAGAGACTAAGTGCATTGAATTTCTTTATTATGATTAGAATTGTGTTGAGGATATAGATAATTTTCTTTAAAAATGGAGATAAACAATATAGTGCAATCTATTTCAAGGAATAATATAATAATTTTATAGGGGGGAATTGTAATTTCTATAAAAAACTCATAGATAAATGAAAATTGAGGTTCCCTAGATATTAAAATCCATAGTATGTATCTATGATGATGGCCCATTCAACCTCCAACTTTTTTAATCATCATGTACAGAAGGTGAACAAGATTCAAGTGGTCATGTTCGGGTGAGTATAACAATACCTTTTTTGGTCATCATATGTGGTGAGTTGACTCTAGAAATAATTAAGTTCTATTATCATTAATAAAAATTAAACTATTGATAAATAAATATCTTAATAGGTCACCATGATACATAATAATGATCGTTATGGATCATTTTATTTAGGGATTCCTTTTTAATTCAATTACCAAAAATATTTTTTTTAGAAAATTATGTTCAATCACATCTCATGTGAGATTTTTTTTCCCAAGAATAAAATAATTTTTCTTTGGATTGTATTTATATTTATGGGATTTAATATAAACTTAAAATATGATGATTAATATTCAACATAATATCAATGTGATAATTCTTGTAGAGCATTAGTCCTATTCAAATGTTATAGTAGTTCCCGGTTTATGATGAAAACCTTGAAGTGATATGAAAATATTCTAAATATATATTCTTTGGACTGATTTAGTCTATATAAAAGGACATAGATGGTTCAGGTTATTAGGTTTTAGAAGAACATAAAACATTGGGACATCTTCTTATGAATTTCACACTTGGTAATCTCAAATATAAATAGATGTGATAATAAACCCACCAATATAAATTCCACATGTATTACAGATCATTTTATATTCATATTTGAGTACATGGGTATTAATCTATTTAATTTATAATCTAATTATTGTATAGCATGAATCACATACTTTGTTTTATTATGTAATACTGCGATAAAATATACATTTAGAGAGGTATGATAAATTTGGAGAAAAATAAGTGATATGAAATTATTAAATATATCAACAATGGATTTGTCCCTTCAATGTTAACATATGTCGATATGTCTACACCATTGATTCAAATAAAATTTTCTAGTAAATACATTGAAATATTGTATCGTTAATATGTTCATTTCAAAAAGTAAATGAAAGATAAATAAAACGTGTAGTTTTATGACAAGATTCATAAATTCATCATGATGATATATTGAGATAGGGGGAATATCTTACGCAGTGATAACCCATATGAAGTTGGTTTCATTATGATATTAAATACATTCCCTATAGATTCCTTTACAAATTATTGGATGATAATATTGTACATTAGGTTTGGTCATCTTATTTCACTAATAATGATGCTATTGGGTCACACAATATGTTTATCATGAATATCAGTTAAATTCTATATGAATATAAATGATCGAATAATTATTATTCATGGATTATGGTTTAATAATTATTGTGGGTCCATTGATCATAATAATTCAATCACTAATCATTTTTAAGAATATAAATGTATTTTTTATAACACAAAAATAATTATTTTCAAGGTAATTATTTATTTAGTTGTGTGAATATATATATAGATATAATTTTCATGATAATAAAAAAGTATTTATTCGGTCACTTGAATACAGAATAAATATTTATCTAATAGTTTGGAATATAATATTTATTTATTTATTGAATGACTACTTGAGTGATATTTATTTTTTAAGGTTAATAGTTATTATTCAAGGTTTGATAAATTATATGGAGGTTTGAGTGAATGATCAAAAGTTCCCTATGATGTGATACTTAAATATCTATAAGATTTTCCCACATTCAAAAAATAGTAATAATAAAATTATTATTATTATTACCTGACATGGGAGCTTATTTAGGATTAAGACATTAGTTAAGGGACTTTTTGAAATAAATAATTTCATGATATATTTATTCTCTATTATATCATTTTACATATATAAGATTATTTTGTAAAATAAATTTATATCAAAAGAATTCATACCAATAATATATGGAAACTCTTAAGAATGCTCTAATTAATGGAGGTTTATGATCCCCCACCTCCAACTTATGAGAATGAGAGAACTATTGAGAGTCTATTAAGTGTGAAAATAATATTTTTTCAACAATTAATGAGCAACACATTTGTTTTGGATCACCTAAAAACACCCATATTTTTAATAATTTAATTTTGAGATTTATAAAGAATGCATGTATATTTCTAGAGGCATTGGAGTATTGGATACTTCATCAAAACAAAAATACAAAATTACAATTTGATAATGAATAAAAATTTTCAATAGTAGGTAGTTTTGAAAAATATTTAAATTATTTATAAGTTATATATGAAAATATATCCTCTATGATTTTTTGGGGGTTTATTTTCTTGTTTGAACTATTAATTCAATTAAATTGATGAAATCCAATGTTAGATAAGGGCCCAATTTCTTTCTATTTTTATTAGAACCGTCATATTGTTTATGAGTGTTTAAATATTATTTTATAATTATTTATTAATCATTAGTCAATTTACACATTCGATGTTAGTTTGAAATTTTCATTATTTTAAATTTATTAATCCAAAAATCTATATGATTTGTTTTTTTAATTCATATGACCACAAAAAATTAAATGAATCAATTATGGGTAACCTGAGATACCATTGGGAGGTTGCAGATATTTTTTATAGATGACATAATTTAAAGAGTGTAAATAAAAGATGTGTAATGTGTAATTTGGTTGAGCATAATAGTACACATTCTCTTTAATCATGTATGATTGTGTAGGAGAAAAACACGTTAAATTATTACATTATATATATTGAATTTTTATATAGAACAAAACATGATGGGATAAATGGCATGAAAATGGTGTGAAACCCATGGAACCCCCCATGGTTTGGATATACAAGAATCGTGGAAACCATGTAATTAATGTATATTACTTCTAATTGACACACAACCTGTATTGACTGAAAACCATGCATTATAGGATTTTTGTGACAGCATGATGGGTGATTAGTGTGAATGTTTAACATAAAAATATCTTAGTATAATACCCACTGAATACAATGGAATACTCTACAGATATCTAAATAATATAGTTCATGTTGTTTGAAATGTTGTGCATTCCACCTAACTGATACCCTTTCATATGGAATATTGACCAATAAAAGTTGTAGATCATGTGAATTAGTTTCATTTAATTTAAATAATTATAGAATTAATTTGACTATTAAATAATAAAATAAATTAATTCTCTATGTGATTTTTGATCTGCATATTTTTTATGGTCACATATACACAATGTGCCTAATGGGACCCGTGGTACAAGTCACATTTATTAATAGTGATTGATTTAGTCCTAAAAATAATGTTGAGTACATTGATTAAATTATGGAATTTTATGACATTTAATATAATGACACACCATGTATTATATATTTTCTATATTTGTATGTTATATGATAAGGATAATATAGAGCACATTCACACACCATACGAGTGAAAGTACATTCCATGTAGAGAAAAAGGGTACCCATTGTGTTTTCTCCAGTAAACGCCATGATAAATTCAAGATAGAATTTAAGGATATCAAAACATTTACCAAAGGTGTGACTTATTAGAAAAAATCATGTATGAATAAATTGTAATTTAAACATTCTCAGTAAATTTATTAAAAATTAATGTCGATGAAAATCTCCAACACTATCTGGATGCACTGAACACATGGAATGTTGAAAATCAAAATTTAATTTGATCAAGGAGTTATCTAACTACATTTAGTTCTTAGTTTTTTAACATATTATGAAATTGATCAATAAAAAATCTCAGGATCAAGAAAAATATTTATTTTATTTCATTCCAGTGAGTGATTAAATATTTTTTATGATATGCATGTTTATTGAAAGACATATTATGTAAATGATACAAAAAATAAGAATAAGATATATACTAAAATACATTAATTATCAATAAATTGTTTTATCATGAAATTGTAAATTAGTTATGTAAAATTCATATAATAATAAAATAGATATTATAATTATAAATTTTCATAATAATTATATATAGAGATAAAAAAATATGAAAAATTATAATTTAGTAATGTCCCAAATTACATTATTTCGAAAGAATATATGGCATTAATTGTTTGTATGGACCTCATCTATAAACAATCATTTATTAAAGTGTTATAATGAGAGTTTTCAGTTCATATAAACATGTGGTAAAGAAGAAGAGTATCCTTTTCTAGACATGGTGGTAAATGGAGTCTATTATTGAGATAATACAAAAACAATATTTTTGGATATGGGAGTCCACTCAATGGATCAAGGTTCCTCTAGTTAATGCAGTTGGTAAGGCCACTTTCCAAAATACCCTCAAGTACTTGACCTAAACCTCATATTAGTTATGAGAATGGAAAACTAGATCCTTACAATTATAATATCAAAAAACATGACATTATATGTATGATAATGATGGATATTGGTAATTGATAAAATAATGTAATATGATAAAAATAAAATTTATTAAATAAAATTTTGGTAATCAATAATAAATAATAAAATCTACATTTAATGTTGTACAAAATTAAAAGTGGAATAATAAAAACACTTTTTTCAATTATGGAAAAAAGAAAACTTTCACTCCATCCCAAATTATAATTAATAGTCTAGCTTATTTAACATTTCAATAATATAAGAAAATTTATCCTATATGTTAGAGTCTACTATAACTAGTAAACTACCTCACCCAGTGAATGAATGTGAAAATTAAATGATATCAGTGGTACATAGATGGTTCTTATTATGTCTGTTTCATAATCCAATAAACTATGTGTAAGTATATTTCTATGTAACATATGGATTTGGATTCATACACAATGAAAAATATTGTCCTTGTACTTGAAAAAACAATAGGCTTATAATGAATGAGATTGTCACTACATTATACAAAATTAAACTAGATCACATAGATCTATCTAATGATATTGAATTCCAAATTTGGGAGTAATTGATTGGTTAGTTATGTTATGTATCCATATGGATAATAAATTATACCTTAATATCATATTATCATCCTTAACAACAAGGATTTATATTTTACTCAATATATATAGGAAGAACATTATGAATGATACATTAATGACACATTTGAATATGTTTCCCTGGGAAAATAAGGATTGGTTGGAATGTGTTTCATTACCCATTATGGTGAAATTAATGAAATACCATGATGAAACTACCATGATTAGTTAAATACAAATGGTTCAATTAAAATACCATTTGAAAAGAAATATAATTATGAGATATTGTGGATTAAAAAAGGTTATTTTCATCCCATGAAACCATAAAGATATCTGGAAGAGTAACTATAAAAAATTCAAGATAAATAAAATAGAAGATTCAAGTTTATGTATATTCATTATCATGTATAAATTTTTTTTTACTCATTGGTAATTAATTTAAATTTATAAATCCTATAATTGTATCCTAATACTAGAACCAAGGATTTATAGATAAATTAAAAGAAGAAAGTGTTGTTATTATAGTGGATGATAAATTGTGATTCAAATATTAGTAGTGAGAATTACAAAAACTAAATTTTTAATGTGAATTGATTCTATATAAACTATAAATTTTTATTACGAGTTAACAAGATATTTATCTCTATGTCCCATTATGAACAAAAATGAATAATATCAATTTGAAATGAATTTTTTTTTAGTTTTTCATAAACAATTAATATTTTAGTTTAACATTATAAATATATACCAAATATCAATGATAAATTGGGATTATAAATTATAAGAGTTCCAACAAGATGCTGCTAGATAATTCTTAGCAAAATAAAAAATAATTTGAATCATCAAAATGTAGTTGGCAGTATGTATTTTAGAGAATTAAAAATGTATAAATATAGGTTAGGAATAATTTTTCTAGAGGTACTTCATTTGATCTCGCCAACCCATTCTTATGAATAGATAGAGGAAAATTCATATACCTTTTGAGATTCCTTTAAAAATTTATTAATTGTCATTAGATAAATAAGTACACTCAATAAATTATATAAGATCCTCTAGGTGGGCTTCTCATGTAATATCTTAACCATGTATTAATTGATCATTAATATTTTGACTGACGGTTTTCCCAAAATCAAATTACATTATTTACATAAATTCATTGTTGTTAGTTTATGGTAGACTATTGATGAGGCTACAATGTATTGTTATCCATAGTCATTCAACACATGTTTTTTTAAATTATCATTGTATGAAAACATAATATGACTATATTTGATGTTGGATATCATATATGTTATGATATAATATGAGGCCATTATATAAAAACCTAAGGTGTTTGATTGTAAGAATTTATTAAACATTTTATAGATCTAAGTGAATATTTAAGGAAATATAAATTTATTTTTATTTAATTATCATATAGTAATAATTGGTATTTAAATCCTCGATATATAAAGGTATTAGTAAATATGACTATATGTTTATAAGGAAAAAACTTCTCTCTAATGTAATATGGAGTAATCAACACATAAATCATGTCTAGGCTCTGGACGTAATTTAGTTGGTAAAGGAATTCTAATCACCACAAGTATTAGTGTAGGGAATTTTCTTGAGATAGATACCATATATGGATGTTATTACCAAATAAATGGTTTTATATTCACAAAAACAGGGTATATATTATTTAATAAGAATAATAAATCATACCAGGAGTATGTAGTAGAAAATTATTATGATAAAAAAAGTTGATATGAATTAAATGGTGGATTCCATGTACTAAAATAAAGTTATTTATATTTTTTAGTATCTCTATATGATGTGAATACCTTGATGGGTATTAAATAAAAATCATACTAGGATCATACAAGTTGGTACTAATAATTATTTATTCGCTATTTATGGGATAATCTATGTCTAGATATAGTCTATGACAAACCCTTATAATAACCCATCTTGCTAAAATAGTCCATTATTCTTCTGGTTATAGAAAATTTATATTATTTTTATTATTATTGGATGTCAAGTTCACTTTCCATGGAGGAATCCTTTCCAATCATATGTATACGACTTATCCAGAATGCATTGGTTACACCATACCATGACTATAAATAATTTATGTTTTAGAAATAAATTTACATAATATTAAAATCATGATTATAATACAATATTCATTATGAATGATAGTATTATATTTGTCTACAATAGGTTAGTTGAAGAGATACTTTTTTCCTGGATAGATATGTTGATAAAATATGGAAAACATAGTATTTTGTTTACAGTTATTTATGATTAATTTTATCTAATAATTAATTATAGTTGAAATAAAATTTGAAGGTATTATGATCTACAGAGATATATATATTGGGTTTTTTAGATCATTTCATTGTAAAAACTGACAATTTATCAATTCTTGGATCACAAGGATTCAAATATATTGAGTATGATGTGTAAAAGTATATGGGGATAATATATTTATGAATAGACTACATGTGCTGATAATTAATTTTAAATATATCTCACATGTCAGGATATGTACTGAGTTATTATATTTCTTATTTTAATTGAATAAATGTTAAATATCAAAAAAATAGAATGGTAAATGGTAATATTTATAACTATTTGATATAACCTCAGAATGTAAAACTAGTCATACTCTAGGTAATTTGAGAAATTTGAATACTAGTAAACAATGAGATATAGAAATAGTCATTTTTCTATCACTTCAATATATTATAAGAGATTTTATAATGCAATATACAAGAAATATCTTATTCTAAATAGTTATTCCCAAATCTATATTAACCTAGTTTGTTAAGAATTTTGATGCAACCTTATTATTGGATATAGAAATGGTTGGATATATGATATTTTGTTCAGCTAACATATCTAAAATTGACTGAGGGGATGATGTTAATACTTCTCTATATCACCTCTTAATTAATTTTCTAACTGGGGTGACATTATAATATGTAAAATAACAAGAAAATTTGTATTCCTTATAGCTACATCCGTATAAAAAACAATTTTATAATTTAAGTATAACTAATTAATTCTTTGTTAGATCTAGACTATGGTGGAGTTTTTTTGTGTTAGTCCCCAAGAACCAACATTTTTACTATTTATTTCCTATATATCGTTGTACTTCCATATTAATATCATTATATCTTGATAGTTCCTCTACATAAAATCGATGTGATAATATATATTGAGAATTTATTACATCAACAGGATATTACATTTACTCCCTAATATAGGATCCTTAAGGTTAATTGAAAATTGTATTAAATAGATGTAAAATTTATGGATGACATATATCTAATAAGAGACATATGATGTTGTCTCTATGATATCAATGGAACATAAGGAATTGTAACTTCTTGTTAATATTTTTTCACTGGGTTAACTCTAAAAGAGGATGTTATGAGATCTAAAACACTTATATAAATTCCTCATTTAATAAA
The DNA here is from genome assembly GCA_963277665.1 of Viscum album. Lineage (NCBI taxonomy): Eukaryota > Viridiplantae > Streptophyta > Magnoliopsida > Santalales > Viscaceae > Viscum > Viscum album. Next base: position 1,783,629,583 of record OY728126.1, on the reverse strand, counting down.
GGTAATTTTATATTACAATATTTGGATGTGTGTATTAGTACGTAAAAAATGAGTTTTTTATGACTTTATAGCATAAATATTGTACATTGATGTGTACATGAGAATTGTGATATCATATACTCACATTGAGGTATGATACGTTTGGTGTGTCATATGTGATATGAAATTGATTAAAAAGTCAAGAAAGGATTTCCCCCATCTAATTTAGTCAATGTAGATATATTTATTAATTTGGTATAAATAGAATAGTCAAGTAAAACTGTGGTCATAGTGTAATATCAAAGTTTAATTATTTGAAAGTTAATGAAAAATGAATAAATCATATAGGTTGATTATGTGAAGTATGTATCTTTATTGTTGAAATATTGAGATAGATACATTATATTATAAAGTTGGCATCTATAAGGGGTTATTTTTATTAACACAATAACTTCCCTCAATATTGGTTCTTTAACATATTTATTGACATCTACCTTAATCAACATGCCAATTTAACTGTTTCGATTGAGAAAGATTTTTATAAGGCCCCACTCTAAGTGTATTTTTAATCTCAACCAAATTGTATTTGAATTTAATAGTTTGAATAAAGATTAATCATGTCTCCCTGTTTCATAATATTTCAGGATATGTTGATCATTCTAATATAATCAACATTTATATGAAGATATATATATATATATCTCTGAGTTGGATATTAAATAAATATTTTTTACAAGGTAATAATTTATTTAGATAAATGAATATATAAATATGAATTTTTCTATTATTAATTTTCATGGTAAGAAATACATATTTATTTAGTTACACAAATATTAAATAGATATTAATTAACCTTTTGGAAATAATATAAATATATATTTATTGAGTTGATGGTACAATGATATTAATATATTTAAATAAAACTATAATATTCAATGTTCAATAAATGGTAATGAGTATTTTCACAACAAATTAAAATTTTGAATGAAATATATCATAAATATTAATGAGTTTTTTAAAAATTATTGAAATATTGCTCTTACAATTATTTTTCAATATAAATTTATATTTGGGATTGAGATAATGGTTAAGGGAAATTTTGGAAAAACTATTTTTCTAACCAAGATATATAAACAAAATTATATATTTTTTATTGATGGGATGGTTGGTTCAAATAAAAACCACCAAAGATAATTCATCCAAATTCTAGAGATAATTTCTTAAGAATACTCTCAATATTGAAGTGAAACAATACTCCTCTCACTAATGAGATAAAACAAGTAGATACTAAATTTAAGGTGTGGAATTATTCTTGTTTCCATCAATTTATAAAGATCTAAGTGGTTTGGAACATATGTCGATGTACCCATAGTTCCAATAGTGTGGATACCTATTTAGGGATTATAACCTTATATCCTTCATCACAATGAATATATGATGGGTAATGTGAGTTTATCTATAAATAATGAATCAATTCTATATAGATACAGTTCTAATCCCAATAAATGAACTATACATTATATGGTAATATATCTTCTATTAAATTTATATGGGTTGTTAGTCATCTTATTATAAGGATTATTCCAAATAAATCAACCAAATCAATTGGCGGGAATGATCCCAAAATCATCCACTTCACCCCAAGACCTCTATATCCCAAATCCATATATATATTACATTAATCACTCAACTTAGATACGTTAGTCATGATACACTAGAGAAAATACTTGTATTCATATTTCATTAATGTAACAGTGTAAATGAATATATCCATTTATCTCTATTTTGTTCAAGGACATATACAAATACAAATGTTGGAAATATACATTAAAAATCAATTATTATGTACATTTATAGATAATTGGTGAAATAAAAATCTATTGGAAAAATATGTATACTAGAATAGTAGAGGAAACACATATCTCCAAGTATAAAACTATACATTAGTTACTTCCAATCCAATAGTAGCAGAAGAGGAGTAAAGAAAACATTAGGTGCATCATGGTTTACCTTATCCCTAGATCATTGACTGAGAATGGGAATCACCACTCAGGTGAATTGAAATATGTAATTTACTCATATCAAAGACACTATTAAAATTAACTATATTAACATATCACATTCATTAATGTATTTAATTAGAGATACTAGAGGAATTGAATATTAAAAATATTCTCAAACTAGATTTGTTGGAGTATCATTCCCAAAATACCAATGTAACAACTTGGCTCAAACCACTTAGTACAATATAAAGTGAGACATGACTGCATACATGTATCCTTATACACAAGTGGTTTCTAGATAGTGTCCAAGGGAAACAGAGTCACATAGGTAGTCTTTGACCTCAATACTTTGTAAACATCACTGTACAATAATGGAAGTGATAATATAAAGTAAAATATAATGATTACATAAATGAACAACATTGTAGAGACATTCAAAACTAAAATCCTGTCATGTAGTATCAAAATGGAATTTCATATACATAATCCCAAAGTTAAATAAGATATATATAGTATGAGGTAAATTTCTAATACAAGAAACTGCAGACATCTAGTATGATGTAAATCCAATAGAGCTAGTATCCTCTCACAAACATACTAAACCATCCACCATAGGTCCCTTGACCGTTTTCGAGAAACTGGTCTTGAATTCTCTTGGTGAATTGAAATTCTCAAGTAGGGTGTTAGTAAAGGACATCGTAGTCCAAAAATAAGGAATCTTAACACAAGTTAATGAAATATAATGGGGAATTACGTGAAATAAAAAAAATCATAGATGATAAAAAAAATATACCAAAAAATCTCAAGAATACTTGTTTATTTCTCAAAGTCCATATTTAACTTCATCATAACCATTATGTATGGAATATCAACTGGTATCTTGGCCATAATCCTAGATTAGTTAGTCTAAAAACATGGGTAACATATCCCCCATGATGGAGTAGTAAAATTCATTCCAACCTGACATATGAGATATCACTCTTAGGGGATAGTCCACTAGGCTCAACCTTCACAATAAAATACAGAAGTTAGATTACAAATGCATATAATACATGATACCAATGAATGATCTGAAATGTCTTCAAATAAATCATGTGTCCTAATCATCATAATCCACATGTATGAAACTGAAGAACAAGTCTCTTAAGGTTCCATAAACATGCCTAAATAGATCTAGAATAAAAAAATCTCTCTCACATGCCTATAAATTCACACCAAAATTCATTCTATGAACCATTATAAAACATGTGATAAATTCATGTGATACCAAATTTAGGTTCCATGGTAATCACAGGATTGGGTTTTTGTCCAAGATAAAAAGTTCCACTAAATCATTATACAAATCCTAAGTCAACATGATTTATAATTCTATGATGAAGTATAAAATAAAGCAACAACCTCAAGGATGGTCAATGATAAACATACCTGAGAATATTTTCTACCAAAAATGATCATAGTTCAAATGATGCATAGTGTAAAAATCCATAAATCTACAGCTGATTCTATCTATGATCTTTGAATCCCTTTTTTGATCATGCCAAATCCTTAATTTAGATCATGACGTCAAGATTCTAATTGGGTTTTGTTGAGGAATAAATATATGGAACAATATATATCATGAAGTAACTCATCATATTAAGAATTCATGATCAATATGATATCCTTGCAAGAAATAAAGGAGTTGAAATAGAGGATAAGGAAACAAATATGTTAGATAGGTATCCTATGTTGCTGATATTAAATAAGAGAAATTGAAAATGAGATCAAAGATAGATGATTTTGGGGTTTGAAAAATATAACGTAAAGTGTAAAGCCTTACTCGAACTTGAATTATGCCACTTGTTATCCGGTGGACTCTACGGGTTACCAAGTGTTGATTAGGAATATCAAGTTATACCAAGGAGTACCACTTTCTTGATGGTATTTTATGGGTAGAATCAATTCTACATAGAAACTAGATAAGAAATATGGTGGGGTTTTTGTACCTATAAAATTTCCTGATGGTCCACAAGTCATACCTTAGCTGGGTTTTATACACCCAATATCATCTAACCCACTTCAAAAAACTTAAAATCATTATCAATAATATATTTTAAAGTTGAAACTATGAATACATGAAAATAAGCAGCCAAATATATCCACATATCATGAAATATCATCATAGAGATGTATCCCTAATGGCCTGCATGAATAAAACAAGCCACTATACATGAATGTCTTAATATATCATCAACATTTCCTTCTGAACATGATCGTGGTACCATAATTACTGAATAAGAGGAATGGTATTTCCTTGAAGAACATTCTAACCTTAGTCAACTATTCAAATATACCACTCTATAATAGATGTATCCAGTGCCAGCATAACATCCTCACAGCTAAGAACATGAGTAATATCAGGCTCTTACTTCCAAAGAAGAGACATGCATAACACACTTTGCATACCATGGTATTATGGAGAAAGGTCCAACTGATACGACATTATCCTAATTTTTTGTGTGATATTGAACTATTCAATATACCGATACAACAACAATACTTGCATCTTGAAATTCATATAACCTATCTATGTGGACACCATCAAGAAGATTATGTCACCACATTAAAATATAAGGGTTATATCCCCATTTCAGAATTAGAAAACTACATGTTCTAATCCATTACTCATTATTTCCTAATAAATTACACCAACTCTATTGTCTTTTAAACAACAATAAGTCCAAGAAATAATGATTCACTGGCCAAATTCTAGAACAGTGGTGAATGATATGGGAAACAACACATAACTACAAAAAAACCATCTAAATTGATTATTAATAGATGTTATTACTTCTAAAATATAATAGATCTAATTTATCATACTATTCTCCTCTAAAATATATAATAAACACTTGAATCATATCCTCTAATGTATAGAACATTTTTTAGGACATCTCTTCTACCTGATGTTGAATGTTTGTACTCATTTGCAACCATGTGCTTATTTCCTTTTATAATGCCTTGAACAATGATATAATTTAGGTATCTATAATAGATACTACCATCAATATAACTCCCTAGAGCCATATGATCTCTCAAATAATGTGGTTTCCTATGAAATTTACTATGTTAGTCCCTCAGGTCAGTAAAAAGTGAACCACCTTATTCAACTAATCCACTACCACCAAAATGGAGTCTTGACCTCTCAATGTACAGGGAAACACTATCCTAAAGACTTTCATCACCTCATCCCAGAACAACATATGCACTAGAAGTTCTGTAGAAACACCCAATTTATCTAATACTTTATCTTGAACATGTGACATGTCTAATAATGGGAGCCAAATAATGGGGATAATCTCTTCATTCCAGGCCACCAAGATTGTCTTTTGACATTGTGATACATCTTGATCATCCCTAGGTGAAATTCACACTAAAAATCATGATATTATATCATCATATCCTCTATTGTGTAAGATTGAACCATTATCATACTGTAACCAAGACACTATAGAACTGGAAAAAGAGTCTAGTTTGTGTTTGTTTTCAATCCACAGTGGGTTGATTAGGGATTTTCAAGGAAAGTGATCTTGTATTGAAAATGAATTCAATTTTGAAGGTATTTTCATTTCATATTTTTTTTCATTTTTTGGCTCAAAATCAATAGGAAGGTTCAAGGATTAAAAAAAGGTGGATTTCCAATATTGATTCTTCAAATTATAGTAAAGGTATAGGTATTGTGAAGATTGGAGTTTCATGTTGGTATGGATATTCATGAAGGAATTTGGTGTCATGAATGATTGAATGTTTGTGAATACAAGATTGTATGATGGTAAATATACGTGACTAAGAGAATCATTTTGAATGTGAAAATGTCCCTAGATCTTTGCTAGTAAAGAATATTTACAAGATTTACTAAAGAGGTTTGGGAAATGGTTGTTGGTATCTTGTGATATTCTCAGAATGAAGAACCTATATATAAGATGCCACTCATCTTCAAAACACATGAAGTGATTTTAAGAAAAGTATTAATTTCTCTGAATTTGATAGGATTTGAGATTCATTATTTTTAAATACTTTGTGAGCTTGAGTATCTCAAAAATATTGGTTATGTATTAACGAATTCTATATATTTTCATAAATTGGATCTCCAAAAAGAAAGTGAGTTTCATTATGTATTGTGGTTCTATAAATCCTCTGAGTATTGGTAAGGATGGGAGAATCATGAAGATATATGCATTTGAAACTCCTGGAATGTATTTGAAATATAAAGTTGGTTTCTCAATGGTTGGGATCTTTTCAAAAATTAGTGTTGAAAATCCATTTTTATTGAATAGTGTTTTCATGTTCACCAACATAGGGATATGGGTCAAGTAGACTATTGTTCCACATAGGGAAAAATGATTAAATTCCAAATATATTGATGGAACCTTCACTGATTTAAATTGTGTAATACATCATCCAAAGTAGTGACCTTGGTGGAGTATATGGAATATTTCATGGGGAGACGGTGTTCAATCCTTGAAATTATTATAAAGGTAGTTTTCCTAAAACATAGTGATTGTGAATGTTCATATTTTTTCACAATAACTAGTAAATATCAGAGCAATTATTTAAGATTAACACACTATTGGTGTATCATCTTTTTACAAGACCATAGTGGTGAACCAAGTTTAACCATTTTGTTTTATCTCTAATTTTTAATGTTTATGAATTTTATGATTCCATTACAAAGGTTTTACAATTTCCTACTATGGGAACAAAATCCATCACTTCAAAATAAAATTCTGACAACATAATTCACTAATCCCCTTGAAAGTTGTTATGGAGTCCTACAATTTGTATCAAAGGAAACATGTTGTCAGTGTTATATTTTTCCTCTATTTTTATGAATAATTCAATGAATATTAGGGGAGTTCAAAATTTTATGCAAGACACATTCATATTGGAAATAATGTAATGGGAGATCATCTTGGATGACATAGGATGTATGTTCTCTTTTCTACAACTTAATGGATTCATGTCAATGATATGACAGATCTTGCTATGATAGAAATAGATTTGAAAATGATTTCTTCTAATGCAAAATCTCAAAATTCTCCTATAGAAGAAATGTTTGAAAGAATCTATTTGATAATTATGACTTCTAATATAGTCTTGTCTGTGATAGAGAAACTGTAAAGATTATACAAAGGTGATAATAATGTAAATGACTCCAAACATCATGTCCTTTAAAAGAAGTTCAATGATCTAAATCCCTCTAGATTAAAATGTATATTACTTAATAAATCATATAAATGATGTTTCATGAGATATTTTAGGACTTGGGGAAGAAATTAAAGTTATTGAAATTTTGAATAGAATATTTATGAGGATCACACATATTTAAAATCTAGATGTTTTGGATTGTGAGAAAATATAATTTTCTACTCATTCTCTTGATGATCTGCTAAGAAGTTTGGTGGTTTATCAAATGAGAGTCAAATAATAGGATGCATCTAGTTGAGTGATAAAGGAAATGGAATTCAAAGCCATTGAAAATCATGAAATTTCTAGAGTTAGTGATGTTGAGTAAATTATACTTCTTTCTCTATTTTACAAGAAATTCAAGTGAGGAAAATAGATATTTGAAGGAAGGATTCCATTGGCTTGTTTTTTTGTGGTAAAGTAGGGAACATTCTCATATTGTTCCAATGGGAATTTTATGATGCATAATATGAGGAATAAATCCTAAATAAGACTTAGATTAAGTTCTCTAACAAGGGGGACTACAAATCAGGAAAGAAATTATAGAGAATGATCTTTATATGAAAATAATAACATGATGGTAATGAATTTTTGAAGGATGTTGAACCAAAGATTTCATATGAACCCAAATCATCCAAGATGGATATAGTTGAAAATTTAAAACATAAAAATGTTTAATATAATCATATGATAGGTTTTGTTGATCTTAATATGTTACTTTATGGATCTATTGATGTGCTTGAAATTTAAATAATGAGAAACATAATGCTGAGAATTGTGATGAAAGAGTCATAAGAGTATTATGATTAGGTTAGAGAAAAAATTCATCTAATGGAAGGAGAGTCAGAAGATCATTTTAAATTTCTTGAAATATCAGTAGAGGATGAGGAATTTAAACATAGAATTAAATAGTTAGAAAAATTAACCAATGGAATTACATAGAGACAAGTGGAAAATTGTAATATCATTGAGGGACATGCAGAATAATTTGTTACATTAAAAAGTAAAATTGAAACTGAATCAAAATCAATGTAAATGAAGAATAATTACTGTTTGGAAAATTTTTAGATACATAGATATTAAAAATAGGTGAATATTGTTATCAAGGAGTACATAGGACCTTTAATGATCAAAAATCCAATTTTATATAAAAAAGTGGAATTATCTATGATGTAGAAACATCATAGGTAGGAAGTGAGATGTGAAAAAATAAAGGGAAGTATAAATATTAACATTTAAAAAAGGAACCTATTGTGCAAAAAAACATTCGATCGAAATAGAGAATAGATCTCAAAAAATATTAAACTACCCAAAGAGGGTCTCTGATCAAATAAATTTACAAATGAAGAGTACATGTTGTGTAATGGGAGTGAGATGATATCTCCCCTTATGATATATCAATTATGTGGATTTCTAGGTCATATTATGCCTTATTGTGAGGAGGTTTAGTTCTATCTAAATGAGGTGGTGTCAATAATACATAAAAGGTTAATGACACTATATTCATCATCATATAGAATAAATAATTTCAATGGATATTTTTTTCACTGTTTTAACCATGGCCTTAAATATATTCATTGTAGGAAGAGGAAAGGTGAGAAAAATACCTATAGGACTAAGAGTCAAGTAAATCATCACCATAAAAGTGAAGTTACACTTGAAATAGGTATTATCATCTGGTAGAAGAAATTGAGTATGATAAACCCTTGAATATTGAAAATATCATTGAATGTTCGTATTTATCCTCCATGAAATTGGGAATGTTTAGGAAGGAAAATAATAATATCAACAAATCCAATCTTGCCGAAATAGCATTCAATGAAACCTAGAATTGTAACACCAATATTTGTGACACTATATTCTCATCTCCCATGAAATGAAATGTATATATATTTATTAATGTTAATAAAATGGTTTAATAAACAATTATATTTGGAAATTATGGTGTATTAAAATTAAGGGAAGTCGAAATATAGAACTAGAAAATGATTAAAAATGGAAAACTGATGTTTTCTACTTTGATGATTTTTATCACAATCACATGAATGTGATTCAACTCTATGACTCAAGGATGGTAGTGAAATTTAAATAGAATGTATGCACTATCAAGTAAAATGCATGTATTTATCTCATCTATGGATGTATAAATTATGTCAACTTAAGGGAAGTGGAAATACAGAACTAAAAAATTATTAGAAAATGAAAACTGAATTTCTCTATGTAAAATATTTTTGATCGCAATCACATTAATGTGTGCTGACTCCATGACTTAGGAAAGGTAGTGAAATTTAATCATAATGGGTGCACTATCAAGTTAAATAAATGTAATTATCTCATGTAATAATGTTTAATAGATTTCAACTTATACAAGGATGACAGTTAAGAGAAATCATTTTTTGTAACAATTGAAGAATAAAAAAACTTTTATCACTACAGGTTGTGTCACATTAATTAATCAGGCATGGAACACATATAAAATGTCAATATTGTTATGGAAATTTCTAATTTGAATCATTACTAAGAATGTACATGTTGAACAGGCATGCAAATAAACATGTTCATAAGTTCATATCATCTAAAGAACAAAAGGGAATCAAATATTCTTGATTTCATCCACACAAAAGTATGTGGCCCAATGAATGTGGTTGGAATGTATATAGAGAATGTTACATCATTATTTATATATATTAATATAGTAGAATAGATTTTGTTACGTCTATTTTGAGGAAACATCAACTTGTTGACTGCATGAAGTGATATCATCAAAGAAATGAGAATGAAAATGGATACACAATCAAGATTATATGATCTAAAAATTGAGGATAATACAAAAACATTGAACTTGATAATTACCTTTAATGTCATTTGATAATGGATTTGGTGTTCTCAGTGATAAATCCTTAATAAAATGGGTTCATGGTACATAGAAATATATAGGTGAACAATATTGATATAACTATGTTGATTGAGAGTCTTTCTTCACATAATTATATGAAAGTGTTTGTTCAAGTATCGATATCCAATCAATATCGAACAAGGATTTTTACAAGAGAAAACAAGGAACCATAAGATATAGGTTACGTAAATAATCACTCTCTAACTTTTTTTAATTTCAATGTGTTATCCAAAAAAATGAAGGAAATCATGAAAAGTATGGGGATGATGTGGGCAGGGAAAAATTCCATGGATATTCAATGAAAAGTACTGATTAATAAAGTTTTAATAATTATATTAGAGATATTTTGGAAATAAATGTTTTCATGATAATTAAGGATAAAAAAAGAAACTCGTACAAGAGTTTATATGTTCATATGATTGAATATGAAGAATAAATTAGAATAGGGATGTATTCAAATACACAAATAATGTACGTCTTCAGAAACATTCATGAATCACAAAATTATTATGATTCAGAAGAACGATCATAAGAGGAAACAATTTCCAAATAAACGGAATCAACATGTCATGTGTGAAATAGAAGAGAATAATTTGATCAATCCATCATCATTGGGGGTTGCAATGCACCCACACAGATAATGATAATGAGGAATAAATCACTTTCTACCTTCTTATTAATTGAAAAACCAACCTCAATTGAATAATTACTGATTGGTGAATTATGTGTTAAGGCCAAGAGTAGAGAACTATAATATATTGAAAAGAACTGTATATGTGGTTATTTTATGCAACTAGAAAATGAGAATGTGATTTGGAAAAATTGTATCTTCATAAATGAATTTGATGAGAATAGAAATGTGAAAAAAATAAGGAATTCTTGGTGTTTAAATGCTATTAATATATTAAAATATTTGATGTTAAAAGAAATTTTTTCCCCAATTGCTATACTGGATTACTTTAGTTCCTTACTCTCTATGTAAATTAAATGAGGGTAAAAATTATTTAATATGGATATCAAAATTACATTCTTAAATGGTCTTCTTCATGAATAATTTTACATTAACCAAACATAATTATTATTGATTTGAAATGATTTGATAAAAGTTTTTATATTAAATAAGTCTCTCTATGGATTAAATTAGGCATCATGATAATGGTATTCTAGATTGGATACTTATCTAAAAATCTTGAATTTAATAGAGGATACATTGACCATATTTTATATGTGATTAATTACCCAAAGTATCAATCTATGGTTCTTATTTATTTGGATGATAATATTTTTAGTGGAAGAAGGAAGATATTATTGGGGAAATTTTCCAATAGCACGTAATATGAATTTGAAATCATTTTTATTGGTTAAATCAAATAATTTTTGGGGTATCAGGTGGTTCAAAATATGGAATACACCATCATTACTTCGAAAAAATATGCAATAGATTTCGGGATACAATTAAACAAACATGAATCCAAACCATGTTTACATAAGATTACAGTTGGGAAAAAAACATGAACATAAAAATGATGGGAAATCCATGGAAATAACCTTCCACAAGAAGATCATTGTAAGCTTGTTGTACTTGAAAGCAGAATGGATAGATATCGTCATTACAATAAGATTATATTATCGATTACAAAGTAATTTAATTGAAGTGAATTTTTTCCTTAAATGAATCATGGGATACATTCAATGTATACTCAATTTTGGATTATACATTTTATAGTTAATAGAAAATGTATTTTTTTAATTATTTGATGCTAAATGAGACACAAATTTGCTGGATAGAAAGTCCACTAGTAGTGGATCAATCTTCATTTGAAAAAAAATTAGGGATGGTTGAGTAAGAAAAAATAAATAACTTATCTTAGAATGAATAAATAAGAGTATATCTCTACTTCAAAGGCATGCACTCTGATATTGTGGATTAATAACCAACTAAATAATGTTGTTTTTGTGGTAAAATAATGGATGGTGAATCACTATGATAATAAGAGTGCCATTGATATTAAAAATAATCAAGTTCATCACACTTATAACAAAAAATATTTGAAATAGATACCACTTAGTCAATGAAAATGTTGAAGAACAAGTGATTAAAATGGATCATGTTGGAACTGATGAACAAGTAGATGAAATCCTGAATAAGGCCTTGGTAGCACCAAAGTTTTCTAAATAACCAGTTTTACTACGTTCTCCATCAATCTCCTATTTAATTAGGAGGTTATGGTCCACCCCCTATTGAAATTGTTTTTACAAGTTCTATATTTTAATGGTTGTGACACTGGTTTATAAGGAGATATGATACATGGGGAGTTTTTTTCACAAAATCTAAAAATATAGGTTTATTAAGTTTATTTTCAATGGGGATAAGTGGAATTAAATGATTTATAGAATTGGATAGTTTTAGGGGTCTATCAAGGAATGAGATTATCTTTAATCACTCTCGTTTTCTAAATTTATATTTTCTCTTGTAGACTTATAGTGATATATTATATTTACCAAGCCAATCAGGTTTTTGATTGTGGATTTTACTTTATGGAATTTTTCTATAGTTTGATAACAAATTCAATGGTAGATTCTATTCTAACCAAAGACAATCAAATCTAGAGATGAGGTCTTATTTGTGTTTTTTTACAATCAGAAATAGGTATATTAGGGAGTTTTCAAGGAACGTGATCTTGCAGTGCATGATGAATTCGATGTTAAAGGTGGATTCATTTCCCAGGGTTTTCCCATTTTCTGGTCTCAAAATTAAGATTAGGGAGTAAGTATAACTAATGGTGTATTTTTGGGATTGAATCATCTGAAATATGGTAAAGGCATGGGGTTTTCAGGTATTTGACTTTCATGTAGCTATGGAGGCTCGCAAAATAATCCAATTTCATGAAGTATTGAAGGTTCATGATTGTATGATGGGATGAAAAAATATATATGTTACTAAATGAATCATCATTAATTGTAAAAAGTCACTGGAGATTAATGAATAAAGGATATTCACCGTATTGAATGAGAGGTTTGTGAAAAGGCCAATGATGGCATGATATCTTTGTGAAAGGGAGATCCAATAAATAGTGGGTCACTAGTCTTTAGAATACATGAAGATATTTTAATAAAATTTTGAATATCATTGAATTCACTAAGGTAGGGTGCTTCATAAATCAAGAATAAATTGTGAGCCCGATCATTGAGAAAATATTAGTTAAGTCATAACTAATGATAAGGATTTTTAGAATAGGATTTTTCATGAAGTGTGTGAGTTTCTTAAAGACATAGTGTTTAGTGAAGTCTATTATCTTTGTGATGGTTAGATGCTTCATGAATTTTTTTGGGATCTTGAATTCCTGAATTTATTTAAAATATAAAGGGTGTTCTATGAAGGTTTATAGCTTCACAAACTGTAGTGTTGAACATCAAATTTATGTGAACAGTGCTTTAAAGTGTGTCAATATTGGACTATGGTGCACGAAGATTTATTTATACTATTGGAAAAGGATATAAATTCCCAATATAGTGATGATAACTTCATGTCATTAAGCTGATAAATAATTTACTCAGGGTAGTGATCTTGGGTGAGATGATAGATATGTTCAGAGGGAGATAGTGTGATATCCCTATAATTTTTTGTAAAGGTCGTGTGTCGGGAATAAAGTGACTATAAAATATCTTTTTTTTCCATAATAAATACTGAATCTCAGTGAATTGATATATGAATGAAACGCTCTTAGCCTATTATCCTAATAGTATCCCATAGTGGTTATCTAAGTAAAACTGTTATGTTGTCTCTCTTCTCAAGAATGTTTAATAAATGCATGATTCTATTATACATGTTTTACGAGTACCTACAATTGTGGGAACATGATCTGTATCATTAAAATAAAATTTTGACACCCTGATTTAACCCTCCAATCTAAATGTGTTCTAGAGTATTACACGTTATTAAATGAACCATAATTGCACCACCTATGTCCAAATATCATCCTGGAATAGAACTATTTTATTATAACCTATTTCATATGGTGATACAATTTAGATAAATCCTTGAACAAGACATCGCATGGTCAATAAATGAGGATGTGATCACCAATGGTAAACAATCCATTTCTATGATATCCTAAGAAATCACCAACTTCCAATATGAGAATAAATTTTTGACCTTCTATCTCACTTATAATGGATTCTATCCTACACCCTATATATTCCTAATATGCACATAAGTAATTATATTGAAATTTACTTAACAGTCTATATATAAAATTTTAATATCTATAAGTACTCTACCCAATGAGTATGCTGATGGTTAATTTTATGGTGGGATAATATATATCTTAGAATCTTGTGGACCATTTTCATGAAAAATCTCCCTATAAACTGTTACTGTCATGAATATTTCACCACATAAACCACAACTTCATTCTGTTTGTTTTTGGTAATATATTTTTAGTAAAATGTTCTTTTCTAAAAATATCATTATGCAACCAAATTATCACCCTATATAAGAACATATCCCATAAAATCCAAAAGTGGTGCAATATACTGCTGACCTCACACCATGCACTTGATGAATCTAGATCAGATCTATATTCATTAATTTATTTAAAACTAATAAGAGTAATTAGAACATATTTTTTCCTTCAACCTAGTCTCAATTCATGGTTGTAATGGTCATGGAATCCACTCAATGAGAGAAGTCCTGAATAAACCTCAGGTAGTACCCAATCAACCTAAGAGAAGTGTTTATCATGAAACATTCCTTGGTTTTTTTTTTGTAGAGAATTACTACAAAACCATATATTTATCAACTAATATTCACAAATAAGAAACCACATTACCATTAACTAACAACACTATATCAAAAATTGACACATGTATTACTTAGATTAAATAAATTGTACATGAATAATACTTGATAATATTTCTTGGTGTCTATCATGTGATTTTGTAATCATGGAATATAATAAGATATCATAAATAGAAAAACAATGTTGGAGTATTTGTATGGTTCGATGAACTTGTTCATGTGATCAATTAAAACATCTGAATAATTAATTATTTTAATGGTAATAATGATATACTAATACAACTCACAACATCTCCTTAATACAGTCTTTGGTATATGTTCCTCAAAAACAAGAAGTGTATTGTTTTCAAAAAATAGATCTATCTTTGAAAATCACAAGGTTGCTCAAAATTAATCAAAAAACTCATATATTTTTAACTCTAGGAACTTTTTATTCATAGATATATGATTCAACTTTTGATAATTCAAACATATCCAAAGACTATCTACTGTCTTCTTGGAAATAAACCCTGGATCACTCTAATATAATGTTCTTGGTCTGGAGAATCCCTCATCCCCAATATCATCCATCTTCACCATGATATAAATAATATTATCTTGTTCAATGTTATATGGTAGAATAAATATATTTCATACAGAAAAAAAATATCACTCTACAAATAGACTCACCTGTGGGGAGGAACCCCCATGAAATTGAATGGAAGGACAACTTGGTACATGTCTATCACAAGAGGGAAATAAGATGGATTTAGTGCTTGATCCCATGCAGGGGTCTTATTAGAAATATATTGTAAAAATTATTCTCACTGATGAGGATCTGGTCCCACTCTATCGTCCTTGACATAACACTCAATGATTGACATAAAATTATCCCCATTATACGATTTGAATGTTTAACATCTTTGATAATAGTCGATGTGTTCATAGTACCTAGTCAACTAGTCCATGCTAAGTATCTTCTTGAAAACTATCATTACTAGAACATTAAAACTCAAACCATGTATAAATCTAAAAACCACTATTATACATCCTTTATAGATACAAATTTGATCTATATTCATTATCAAGGGTGTATCAAATGATAAAAACTCAAAAGTGAATTTAACCCATAAATACAAACCTGTAACCATATTATTTGATATAAAAAACAATAATGATCCAGTATAAAATAATGAAATATATATTTTAGAAAAAAACATGAACAAAACTTATTCCATTGAATATATCTCTCCACCACAATCCAAGCCCAGGTTAACTGTATATGCATTAGTAGCTACTACTCTCTGATTCCACAGAGGTGCCTGAGTCACTTGATTGATTGTTCCCTCTAGGATCTGCACCTATAATAATTTTCCTATTAAAACCCTTGTTGATCTAATAAATGAATCCCTATAACATAATCTCTTCATATTTTTTGTCATTCCACACTAATGAAATTATTTGTTAGAAAATGTAATGTTCGTAAAAAAGTAACCCTTCATCACACAATTAAATAACCTAGTAGAGTAATCTATGTTCCAAAGTAGTTTGAACACCTTAGTACAATGTTACTTGATATCTTCATGAAGAAGCCCTAAGGTCAATCCTGATCTCCCCATTGGTTGGTCAGTAGACCCTCACATCAATAAAATTTCAAAGTTCATGATGTTTACTTAAGAACAAAGCATAAATAGTGTAACAAATGATAAATCAACACAATTCATTATTTCCACACTCATCTAGGATAAAAGTACTATAAGATATCATATATCCCAACATAATACATCAACAAAAAATATGACATAATATACATCAATATAGAAACTCATAATCACTTGGAAATTATAGGAGGAAAACTGCACTAGTCACCATCATCACTCGGAGTCCCAGGAATCATTCATACCCACTACCTACATGTGGAACTTTCCCTTTACTTATATATGAAATTATATAATCTATGATTGTTAGAAGGTAATGGTATGGTCTGGTAAAAAAATATCCCAATTGGATTCCTTCCCAATTTCCATAAGAAATTACAATACAAATAAATAATTTATTCTTCAATTTAACTAAAGACAAGGGATGATAAATCATTTTCACATTTATCAGTCAAAACATTCTTTCAAGGAATGAAGATTGAAGATATTTCTAAAAAATCTAAAATGAGAATTATCATAAATCGAGGGAAATAAAAATAGTTCTATAATCATTGAAATATAATAATAAAACCATAACAAATAAATATGTTTATAATCCCCATGGTAAGTTCGTTTTAGGGTTTAAGATACTCAAATTACACATTCAATCCTAAATGATCAATGTTTGTTTACAAACCCCTAATTAGAATTCCATTGGGATAATCAATCCACACCCCATCATGGAAAATCATTCCAAATTTGTTTAGTTAGTGCAGTCATTTTCAATCCATTACTAGAATGATAGAGTCCTATCACGCTAATTCCAATAACCCACTAATGACCTAGACTCAAATTAGAATTCAATAAATCAAAAAATCAGCCAATCATGGGAAATTAAATCACTTAAATCAATTTATAGTTCAAAATCCTAATTGAAGTTTCAATAATCCGGTTCAGTTTCATGTCAAATTGTGAGTTTTCATCATGTTAATTTATTTTAAAAACATTTTTCTATTAAGTCACATATGTAAATAATCAACATAAAATAATTTTTTCATGTCAATTATGATTTGAAGAAATTTATTACAAAATAAAATCAAATTTAAAATGAAATATAAAATATGTTTTTAACTCAAAAATCACATGCCTTTGAAATCAATATTCAAAATCATCATAACCCAAGGATACTAAAATTATTTTAAATTAATTTCAATATAAATAATTTATAATGTTTTCAATTGTATGTAAAATTATTATAGAACAATGTAGAATTTATCACATGATAATATGGTCATTCATGTGAAATATGAATCACCAATGTAGAATAAAAGGATATGAAGATTGTGAAGGAATACCTATAATCTTCATCCAAAAAAACAATGGGTAGATCAACAAAAAAACATGCGGATCTATCCCTCTAAAATAATGAGAGAAGAGAAGAAATGAGGATTCTAAATCAATGGGAAAAAACATACTAGAGAGGAATCAACACATCCATCCTTACATCAGTCTTGGAGGAATGCAGTTAGAGAAGCAAAATTCCTCCCTTATGAGGCCCCAATAGCCAAATGTCCTAGTTAGTGTAGAATGAGAGGTTTTTAGTTTTATAGAATGGGTCATGGGATTTTATGTAGAATTTTTATTGGGGGTTAAAAACCCATTTTCACAGTTTCTTTGTTAGGATGCATGGTTATTACAATCAATTCACACTTTCATGGAATATGGAATGGGTTAATTGTTTGGTTGCATTGTTATAATAACCATGAACCCAAACATCAAACCCACTAAATCTGAGGCCACAAAATTTGACAGGGAGTCTATAAGGTTTTCACTAATTTTGAATCAATAATGATCCACCTTATAAAACCACCACATAGGGAAAATAGTTTATTTTCCCAAAACTGATGGTTTTTTTATTCTATGTGGCAACAAAGAACATCTCTAAACATAATTTTATTCAAAAAATTATCCAAAGAAACATAGAATTAGAACAAAATAAATCATGATCACTAGCGAGTTCAATGAATACATGAAGGATTCTAACAATTTCTTATACTCTTCATTACATAAATTCTTTATACCCCCCAAAATCCTACTAATAATACTCCATATCAAAGTGATGAGGCCAATATTCTCTAGTTAGATCCCTGAGAAGTCTCATGAGAATTAGAATAATTTTATTATAACTCCTGAACTAAGTGTACATACTTCCCACATTAATCATTTTTCTTACAATAAAAAATTCATACACAATGCATAGTCACTGAAACTTTGTGTTCAAAATCAAGGACTTCCTAGAACAAGACACGTAATGGTACATAGAGATACATTCTATGTTTCAATATGTTAAACATGTTACGAATCGATGTCAATTGAGGTGAAAATTAATGATGATAAACCACTTTTTTGATCCACTCTAAACACTCAAAAAGTCCCTCATATACTGGTTATAATTTTATCTTTTTTCCATGTCCTTAGTGACACATTCATGGAGAAATAATCAAAAAAACCTCTTCCCTAATTGAAATATTTAAATTGGAGTTGATGATGATCCACATAGGATTTATAACATATTTGATCAATCCGTATTATTTGAAGAACCAATTAAATCAATGTGGTTGTATCTTGGACCAAACAAAGACTAACTATAAAATATTCACAAATCTCCAAAAAAAAAATATAAAAGTTCTCATGGTCATCCATAAAATTTATCAAAGGGTTTCATCCTAATGGATGAATGGTAAATGTTGTTATAATAAAACCCAACTAGTCATTAGTGGCTAACCAAAACACCTCTAAAATTGAGAATTAAAGAAAGAATAGTGATGTATAGTATTTATATATCTCATCTCATCTGGCCAACCATCTATTTATGATATGAAATTATTAAACTTAATTGGGAACCCATTACCTCTTGCAGGCCCCTCCAAGAATAATAAGTGAACTGGATATCCCTATTAGAAGCTATAATAGATGGAACTCCATGTACAATGAAAATATATTATACATATAAACTTCTGAATTCCTCAATAAAGGTTGTGTCATGAATGGTGATAATGTGTGCTGATTTGATCTGGAGATTAATTAGTACACATATCCCATTCTTCCATCAAGGGGTATTAGGGATACCAACCACAAAATGCATCAAAATATTATCCCATATCCAAGGCATAATAAGAAGGACCTTATGAAATCATAGAGGATTATGGTTCTCACCTTTAACCTATTTGAATGTATAAAAATGATAATCAAAACTAATAATGGTCTGCCTCATACCTAGCCACAAAAAAACACCATTGTATTTCATAGAAAAACATCATAGTTCCTTGGTGAAAATCCCACTAAGAAATATTTCAATCCCCCATTATATATTTTTTTATGGTAAATTGTAAGAAATACTAGTTTTGAAAGAACACAATCCCCATAGAATACAATGACCAATCAATGATGGTCTCTCAACCATAAATAGAATCCCTAATTCCATGGAAATAATTTTCAGGATTTTGTTCTTAATGAATCATCTTGACAATAGAGGAGGTCACTTGAGGCCTTCCAAAACAATCTCATCATCATACATTAAAAATAAAAAATGTATATGAGAAAAAAATTCCATAAAATTCAAAGCTTCTAAATATTCTTTTATGCACTTGGCCAGTAGTTTCCTACTCAAAGAATCATCGAGGAAATTTCTATTAATAAGGGTGTAGAAAATTTCTAAATCAAAATATTAATGTTAATTCATTCAATTACAATACAGGAGACTCAAATATTATTTAGAGAGCATATAGCTCAGTATTTTTGAAGGGAATAAATTGAGAATGTATATCATACAAGATAATCCCTTGATCTCTTAAGGTAATTAATAATAGTTCCATATACTTGATAATTTATGGGATAGTTCTATTCATGTGTCCAAAGCATTCTAGAGTCATAGGACACCATGTGATCTCCCTAAATAGAAGCAAATACCATATCTAAACCTTATGTTTAAAAATAACAAGTTTCCCTTAATATCCCCTAGAAGATTTAACAATGGAACATAAGTATAAATATGGTTCAAGAAAATAAAAAACAATATGAAATTTCAAATCCAAACTAGAATTTACCCCTTTCTAATTAAAATATATAATCAGAGAATACAATATTGAAAAATAATTGAAAAACTATGGTAATACCCTACTAATCAGAATATTTTATGAATCTATATGAAATTTCTTAGTTTACCCATGTCAAAACAATTTTTAAATTTTGTTGTTCCACTGAAATTTGAATTTGCCTGACTATGCATCTCATTAACATTACTTCCACTATCAAAAAAATACATTTTAAACAATTTTCAAAAAATTAAATATCACTTAAAATTTACAAAACTTCTCAAAGGTGATACAAAAACTCCAACATATTCCTAGAGTAAAATAATATGTCATACACAAAATGGTATTATTTTCTTGTAGAAGATGTGCTTCATCAATGTTATAATACAATATGATCATATGTTAGAATAAAAGTTATGACAATGTAATCAGAATGCTCATACTAACTCTAGAAGATAGACATTATGCTATCATATACATTGATTCTATGATCGTGATAACTATACATAAGTTCAATATTCATAACCACTTCACTCCATTCAGTTGACCAAATAAATCATCGATTTGAGGAAAATGATGCATCTTATTTTCCATAACTTAACTGAGTTTTTAGAAATCAACACATTTGTTAAGTTTCTCATCATCATTCATTATAATAGGTATAGGTTCCATCCAAGTTGAGAAACTTTGGAACATGATACATTTATCTAAAAAATTATCCTACTAAGGAATCAAATAGCTCAGTTCATTTGGATCAATAAGATAATAAGTAATAGAGTAGGGTTGGGTACATGGTACCAAATCAATATAAAACTATACTTCCATTTCTGAAGGAAAAATAGAAATTTTAGATCCTAAAACAATACGAAGATCAATTCCATTAGAATAACATCACTACTAAAATATTCTAAAACCATATCGAAATAAAACATAGATATCACCCTAAAAAAATCATAAAAAGTTGTTCTTATAGTACTCAAGACGATCTGTCATTCTCCTTGGAGAATAGGACATGCCCCGTCATGGGAAGAAAAGGTGATCTGTTAATGATAGTAGTTGATCCAGGATTTATGGGAGACCAATCAACCTAAATTAATAATAATGTATAAGGCCTTCATGTTAAGAAATATAAAATCCCAATTGATCTAGATCTCTAAAAAATAGAAGGTTTAAGAAGGAAATCATATACCCCATTATCTCTTAAATTATGGGGTGTATATATACATCACATAAAACATATGATCCATTGGATTATTTTTAAAATTTAAAAAAATATTTGATATGAATGAATTAGGTGCATTAGTATCAAATAATTATTCCACTAAATATGAATCTATTGTGAAGGTACCTCTCACTGTCAAAAAATATTCATTACCTTATCCAAGAGAATCATCCAGTACAAGAAGAAGATACATTGTTAATGGTGGAGGATGGAACCCCATAGTTAAGGAAACATTTGATTACATTGTTGAATAAATGGTTTTTGGAGAGACTGTTCCATTGATAGTTGTAGAAATGAAGCGAGAGAACTTTTTTATGTGTCCAGATGAACTGTATGAACTATATATCATCAGTGGATCGGTATAAACTTGCTTCAAAATAAAATTATTACCACACTGAATGAAATTAAGAGGGCATATTAATGGGATAATATAATGTATGGGTGACACCTACTTTCATTATAAACTATTAAAAAATCCTAATTCTTATTCGCCTTATAAGAACCAAAAAAACATCTACTAAGTGCATGGTGGACTCCCATCAACCCTAGATTACTTGACATATAGAGTCCATCTACAAATTCACTATAAAACCTATTTGTATAGTAAGTGAGGTTAATCTTAAATATTTATGATCAAATATTTGATCAATAATCCCTATGGAATCTTCAAGCTTTCAGCTTCTCATTTTTCACGACCACAAGTGAAAATTGAATGACTTCAGTAAAGTGGTTTTCATAATGAGTCATGGTCCTGTCACCATACAAGATGTTAATAAGCTTTATATACATCACAAAATCCTTTAAAAATAGATAAAAATTTCCATTATAATAGATCTGAAGACTGTAAACTCAATTTTAACATGTTTCCCCACTATAACAATAAAATCAACCACTTTCTTCTTGTCCCTTCAAGCATGAAAGTATAAGTATTCATGTATACTTAATTTTTTGTTTCCAAGAACATGAAAATACTCTCAAAATATTTCAACCAATCATGTACTTCTTCAGGATCATTCAATTCATGGAAATACATGATTTTCTTCTAATGAAAATACTCAACACAATCGCTAGTTTTATCACCTCGATGTTCCACCACTTGAATCGGAATGGTAATTGGTGTTGTTAACTATCCCAATGTTTTTACAAAACACACTACCATGAAAATAATATTATTATTAACTTTTGGTTCTTATTTACATGGTTAATTAGTAGCTACATCCTATGGTCTTTCTAATTGTTTACTTGGGTGCATGGTTCTATACAACATCAACATACAACACAAAGTCATCAGCAAGGATACTTCAACCTTCAAATCAATAAAAATATATAATAATGTCAATTCTATCTGATAGAATTCAATTCTCTAGTATTTGAAAATACTCATGTCAAATATAATTAAAAGGCTCAGATCAGATCAGTTCATTAATAAAGGGTACTTTTCCTAAACTACCGTATTCTTTTAAGGATCACAATGAGTAGATATGGATAAACACTATCCCATAACTACCACTAAATAACAAAAAATCATATATCTATGTACTAAGACATACCATATTGCATAATAACATCATGAAATGATATGAAACCTCCCTTTGATAAAATTTTTCAATCATAATTCCAAAATACTCTAGTACACCAGTATATGAGCTGGTCTAGACATGGACTAAAGGGCATTACCAATCCCTGCTAGTTGATGACTAATAACTAGAATGACCAAGAAGTCAAAGGGAACATTATTTATAGAAAATCATTAAATCAAGATAGAATAGTGGAAGATAAATAGATGCATATTTGGAATCACATCACTTATCAAGTACAAAATTAAAACTGGTATTTATATATGAAAATGAAATACATCATTGAAAATGACATCACATAATCTATAATATCCAAACTTAGAATCCACTTGAAATGGATTATTCATAGCTCCACTAGTCACCATCATATCCCAAAGTGACATAAATAATGCACAACCACTACATACATGTGGAAATTTCCCCTTTTAAAAAGACATCATAATATAATCTAAATAAACCCAAAGTCAAAGTTAGGGTGTGAGAAAAATGGCATAGTGAGAATACACCAAATATTATAAAATAAATCCCAATAAAAATTTAACCATCTATAGTTCAATTTAAAAAAATACATGGTATGATAAATAATTTTCAAATTTATCAATAAAAAAATGATTCCAATGAAATAAGATGGTAGATATATCAAAAGAAGTTCAAATAATCATTTTCATAAACCAAGGAAATGATTAAAATATTTCAGTTATTGATGGAATGAAATAATCTAGTAAAAAACATCAACCGTGTTCATAATCCAAGAGATAAGTTTCATTCATTCAACTGGATAGAAACACTACTTGGTTAGTCATCATAGATCAATGTTCTTTTACCCATCCCAAAGTATCATGTCACCGTGATGATCAATCATAACCCTATCGAGGAAAAATATAGAATTGGGTTTATTTAAACTTATCAACATAAATCCATTACTAGGGAGTCATATTTTTAGGGTTCTTTTCTTAATCATCCACTAAATACACAAGAACAAGTTTTCCTTCAATAAATTAATGAATTAATAATGTTCTAATCATTTATTTAAATTCAATTCATAGTTTAACATCCAAATCCACATTTCAATGTGCTAATTCAAGTTCAAACCAAATTTTGTGTTTTCATCAAGTTCCTTACTTTCAATATCATATTTCATTTAAATCCATTATCTATATTCTAGATATCAAAATTTTTCATCTAGTCAATTGTTTTGTCAAGATATCTTTTCTAAAAATCCCTGCACATATCCAAATCCCTTTAAAATAGGTTTTAAATTTGAAAAATATCATTACATTAATATAAGTGGTGAAAATAATCAAAATTCACATTTTATAATAAAATGGAAAAAAAATTGAATTCATATAATAAATTAAGATTTCATTTATAGGTAAAATGCTTATGGAAATACCTCTCTTTATATCACATGATCATATGATAAATTACAAAAAATTAGAATCCTCAATAGAGAATAAAATGTGAGGATGATCAAGAAGAGATCCATAACATCAAGATCTATTAAAACAAGGTTTATATTTATTAAAAAAATTAGGATTTCTCACTCTTAAATAAAGAGAAAACAGTTTAAAGGAGGATCTCAAATCCAGGGTAAAACACTTACTAGAGGGGAATCAGACGCATCCACTTACACATAGATCCAAGAGAAAAGAGATTGGAGAAACCAAACTTCTCACTTATAATACATAAAAGGACAATTTACATAGTTAGGGTAAAATGGGAGGTTTGGGGGGTTAAAAATAGCTTCCAAATATTTTAAATACTTTTTTATGGGGGGTTATTCCCATTCGAATGATATCTATGATAGACCACACAGTTAGTAATAACCATTTTAAAATTATTATCCCTTTAATAGGATTGTAATATTTATCCATGGTTTGGTCACATGGTTAGTATAACCATGTATAAACCATGAAAACCTTTAGTTTCCAAGGCCTCATAGTTTTTTGGGGAGGCCACAAGATTTTCACTAACTGTCCGCCAACCATTCGCCACTCTCCAGAACCACAACATAGGGAACACTGTTTTGACGCCAAGACAGACAGTTTTCCCTGACCATGATCCAATCATGGAAAACACCATAAACACTCAGAAATTCTAATAATTCTTCCAAAAATAACCCAAACTCCCCAACAATGAATGTTCAAAACAAGGGTAAATAAATACCTAAAAGAAAGTAACTAGATGTCATAATAGTTTATATAAGGATCCATGGAACCTTTTACCTTCTCTAAATATTGACCACCTTCCATGAAACCATATTTTAATTACTCCTATTAATCTAGGATATTTAATTCAACTGCACTTTAGAAAGTAACTACCCATCTATGAACATATAGAAGAACGCCTCATCCTCTATATTCCTTAATGGACTTCTTTATCTTTAGCTCCTTATGAAAAAATCCAACCTAGGTCATCCAATAAATTTTATTTCACTATTGGATTACCCTTATGAAAAATACATTCTCAGGAGTTATAGCCTTTTGAGACTCATTCAATACTAGTATTAAGAAAATAATAATTAGATCTATGAAGCATGAAGACTATGAAAACATCTTCATAATCCCCTAATTTAGCGGAATGAACACCTGATCATAGTCCATATTAAGTTCATTGTGGAATAAATATATGATGAATAGGTTGATTAAGGTTATTAAACACATACCTCCACACCTATATGCCTACAATATAGCATCCTACCATCATCTAATTATACAGTTTACTATAAAGCATATAAGATTCAATTTATAATCATATTGAGTGACTACCATGTTGAATATACTCCCATTGAACCTTATATAGTCCTCTACATCCAATGGCCATCATGTGTATAATAAGGATGGGGGATTTTAGAGCTGGATGTCATGAGAATAATCGACCATTAGAGAACTACCCTTATAAGATCCTCTTCCATGAACATAATATATATGAAAAAGTATATGCTAAACCAATTATATATCATAACCCATTGGATAATATAATAGAGTATACTCAGTTGCATCCACCTTCAAAATAGGTGGTTCAACTAGCTAAGAAATACATCTATGAGGGGGAATTTATTGGAATTCCAAATAAATATATAGATAATGCAAACAACATAAACAAGAAGTCATATAATAGGTCAAAGGCACGCATTAGTGTTAAAAAATGGTTTGAGGCATGAAGCCACCCAAAAGACTAAGAAATAATCCCCTAAGAACTACCCCTAACCCAATCTGAACCACTAGTACCTTAACAATAGTTAAAACAAAAAATATATACATAATAATAGAATATAAGAGGCTCAAATAAAAAAAATAAATAAACAAATCCCAATAGCACATATCAAAATTGCATAATATATTTAATTATATTATATATTTCTAATATAGGAAATAGGTACATGACCTTGGATTATACATGCCTAAAATGATGCATAAATACATACTAAATACAAAAAACCAGTACACCGACATCATTCACATCACTGAAGTCTAATTCAATCAAAGGTAATTTATGCCTTTATTTTACATGATTTTTTTGAACTTTTGATAATGAATTAAATGATTTTTAATTAGTTTTACAAAATATATTATTCTTCTATTAAAATGTGTGTAATTTTCTTTTTAAAATATAACATAGATTAAAGTAAATGAAAATGAAAATTTTTATTGTTTTACATTAATTATGGAATGATGTATAAAGTTTTCATAAGTTTTATAAAAATATTTTTCATCAAATTTTAGGCCTCTAAAAGTTAGGGAAATAGAGGAGACCATGAGGAGATATGAAATTAAATGCACTATAATCATTCATTTCAAAAAATATTAAAGTGGCCCAAAAATCATGATCAGATGTTGGTACAAATCGCACAGGTCTCGTGCATATCTAAACGACTCATGTGGTGGGTGTGAGTGTGTATATGGGAGGATGTGCCCAAAACAAGCATTCTAAATCATATTATATTCAATCAAGATTATATAAATGTTACTAGAAAACAAAACCGATATTTTGGAACTTCTTTAATGAATTAATTGTAAAAATAAAACAAATATGACACTAATTTAGACGATTCAAACATTGCACAAATTGGACAGTCGCCATCCACCACTCTTATTCATTGGACCTCCATTGAGAATCACCTATATCCTATATGTATGCGGATGCAAATATTAAGATCATGTTTAAGATCCAATACCAAGGATGGAAACACTAGGGATCATATATGGTAACCAATTATGACCACCATGGATAACAAATAATATTGTATTTACCCATGGTAGGCCTACACATGAATGAAGATCAATGAAGATGGAAACATTAAAATATTCATTTCTACCATCACATAAAACATCTATTATTACATATAACATTGTAAATTATTTCTTCTATATTCAACTCATATCTTTTCCATGGATTATCAATCCCCTACCTTTGAGTGATACCACTACACACTACCAGAGAGCTCCAGTAATTCCCATTCATTCTACAAAAAATACTAATTCTACATTTGAATGCTTATCATGATTCATCCACAATCATAGTACCACCATTTCTCATCACTATCATGATACTTACACCATTAATACATCCATCATCTTCCTTCTCTCTATCCATGATCTAACTATCCAGTAGCTGCTATCCACTATCAATAATGAAGACTACATGGATTCTAAAGATGATAATAATCAACCTGATAAACGAAACGTTCCTCAAAATGGTTAATGAATTCATTCATGTAATATGAGGATAAAACAGATATGTTACCCCATGAATTAATTTAGTAATCCCTTTGAATGGTTTTGGTGCATGCTAGGGTTGTCCACCAAGAAAATAAATAGTAAAGTGAATGTTTTGGTTTATAAACTGAGTCCCATGCATGTGATACTGAATCATCATTTTGGAAAATATGAAGGTGGATGATATGTAGGATATTAAAAAAATTTAGGGAATTTAAATTTTTTTATTATAATTTTATATGGATGATGTTAAAGTAATAGAGACATGAGAATGTAAAATCCATGTTATCTCTCTCTTAGATAGTAATTCTAAAAGAGATATTCATGTTGAATATAATTAGGAATCATTGACCAAATTCAATAAAGGGAAATTTGAGAAATTTGAAGATGGATTTTGGAGATTCAGATGGATTTGACCAATGGATTCCTATGAAAATAAATTTAGATTCCACACTTCTAAGTGTAGATTAACCACTTTATTGGGAATACAGGTGAGGATACTACTTTATTTATTAAATTTTTCTATATTTTTATCTATATTTTTTATCTCAATTTCATATTTTAATCAATGTGTTATTCATTCCTCACACACTCTATATATCTACTTAAATATGAATATATATTTCTCAAGATTTATCTCTTGTACTTAGGAGGATGAATAAATGACTCCGAAAATATATCAGTGGAGTAATCTGGTGCTTAAATTATAGCTTACTTTTAATGTTTTTTCATTATAAAAATCTACATATAATCTATAATGGGTGTAATCTACACTGTGGTTACCTACAAAAAAACTTCTTATTACAAAATCATTTCCAATAAATTGAGGAGGTGTATGTGTATTTTATATGGTGATTATTATATGTATTTTATATTCACACCTAAGGTAGGAGAAGGTGTTTATTCATATAATAGAGTGTCTATATTAGGTGGATATAAAATAATGAAATAAACATGGTCTCTACAAAACTGTACAGATATTCTCTTTTGTTTTCTAACTACATATAGTTTTTTTCATTTCTTCTACAAGTTTGGATTTAATATCTCATTTAATAAAATAAAATCCTTTTATTTTCATAAAATAAAAAACAAAAAAATTATAAATATTGATTTAGTAATCAGCTATGATCGACAGAAATGATCCTAATGTGAGACAACCCTTGTCAGCCACTATGTTGCACTAGGAAATATTATATAATTTAAACCACCCTATAACAAGTGATTAAATACTTCTTATCTCTTCTATGGAGTGAGTTCCAAATTAATATAAAATATTCAAGACTCATACTTATAATTAAGAACTATTCCCTCTTCATTATAATATATAATGAACCATTCTATCTATATATTAGATTCCTAAATAATAAAAAATAATAAAAAATAAATTAATAGGACTCAACTAATACTTTTAGTATTCCCTCTATGCCCACTAAGATAGAAATAACCCCAAAATAGACTTTAAAGTAATTTTGTGCAAACAAATTATAAAAACATAAAAATAAATTATTTTTTCTTTAACGGCAACATGATATTGAATTAAGTGATAATATTATTTCGGTTCTGACTATAATCCATGTTCTTATAGGTGAAGATACAAACTATAATATTGAATAATTTAACTATGTCTTTTTCATTTTTTAAACTTGTAGGAATAGATAAATATCAATTAATGTAAAGGGAATTCCCCTTTTAACTTGAATATTCTTTCAAAGAGGGATTTTATAGCCTATAAGCTGAAGATAACCAAAATTGGGAATACCTACAAAGGAATTTCATGGGAATATTCATTCCAACCCCTATTAAAATAGTGAAATGGTAGAATCCCTATTCCATTTGAAAATATTAAAAAGAATCTATTTATGATTATTTAGAAATATTAAAGAATATTTTGTAAATAATACCTCAACAAGATATGTAGGAACAACACCTTTTAATCTTATTCTACCAATTCCCACTTGGAAAACAATATGAACATATTAGATAAATCCTCCATAAGTGCTTTGATTGAGATGTCACCAATAAAATCTAGGTGCCTGATAAAGAATAAAATAAAAAATTATATGATATCCACAATAAGACTTACAAGTAAAAGAGGTATTCATTTGGTAGTAGATCCTAATTCATTTACTTTACATCAATTTTTTTTATAAAACTAGTAATTTCAGTTATACAAATGGATTATATTAATTTATGTGATCAATAAGTACCACCTCATCTGTGTGGAATATTTTTATTAAATATCAAACTTACTGATCAATTTTTTAATGTAGAGGGGATGGAGAGTTTTGTACAAGTGTTATCACCATGTAATTTTCCACATAATAATCCATAAATGAAGAATCCACAATCACCACTAGGATATGAAGCCAAAAATCAGTGTATATAATTGTATATAAATCAGCATCCACCAAATCCACCATACTAGTAGGAATTATAGAACTCATCCCCTTTAAAAAATACATAAAACAATCTGTAATAGTAGAAAACATACCATAAACCATCTCCCAATATAATATTTATGAAAATCCTTCAACAATTTTAAGTATTCAGGGAAAACACTAATAAGGATAAGATTTTTAAGATCTGAAAAACTGAGTGATATATTTTTCACGTATGATTTAATGTATCAGAGACATGTTATCCAAAAAATGGAAAAAATTCATCTAAAACAATATACAATAAAAAGTATAGTGTAATAATATTTAAAAAAAGAGTGTTCAAGATACTCAGCCACCATAACATAATGAATTTTAAGATGAAAAAAATAATTATTATATTGGAATCTAGAACAGATTCATAAATATAAAAAAAAACCAACCAATATATGAAAAAATAAATAAAAAATATGTGAGGGAAATGTTTCATAAAAAATAAATAAAACCCCTTCAATATAAAAAAAACAATAAAATAAGAACATTCTCACACCATTCCATTCCATGTTTACATTGACAAAGAATATGGAAGAAGAGAAACCTCAAAGAGAGAATTGGGAAAAAATTCAAAATTTTCAAATCAAAACCACTCTATCAGAAGCCATAAAAACTTCCCTATTATACCAAATCTATCGAGAATATTTTATATAAAACTAATATATTTTTTGGGGACTATTGAATCATATTGGGTATCAGTGTGTTATCTTTGATCACACCATAATTTTGATAAATGTTTTAGTATCCAAGGAATTTATTTATTCCTAACACTATAGGCTCTTTCAATTTTCACATTCTTTATGTGATATTGGTAATTTCATAACATTGGAAATAAATTTAATTAAAATATAAATCATTTTTATTTTTAATTAACATTCATTAATTATATTTTATAGAGTTTTAATCTTAAAAATTTAATTTTATAATTATTCAGTCAAAATGGATGAGAATTATTTCTAACCATAATCAGTTTCCATTAACAATGTACTTTTATTAAAAATTTTGATTTATAAATGAAAAAACATTAATTTGAAAACAGAAACCTAATTTTTGGATTAATAATGTCAACATTATATAGGATGATTTTTTTGAAATTGTTCTGAAAGGTTTGATTTTTCAACTAATAGTGAAAACACAGCTTTCTATTGGAAACTATTAATTATTTTTCATTATTGATAATGTTAAATTAAATATTTTAATATAATTGAAATATATTTAGTTATTTTTTACTTTAAAATTTTAATTAAATTCTTTTTATTAAAATTTATAAGTGAATTTTTCATTAAAAGGTTTTTATACATATTTTTTTCAGAATACTATTTTTCATTGTGTTTCATGGGTTTAATATTAAATTAATTTCGTGAAATCCCATTCAAGGAATTTGATAAAATAAATTTAATATTGTTAAAATTCATATTCAATGTTATTTAATAATTTTAAAATAGTTTTTGTTCATTAAATATTATAAAGTTGTTATCAAAATAAAGTTTAAAGTAGTTTTACCTGGGGTTAAAAAAAGAAATAAGGCTTTATATAACCTATAAACCTATCTAAATTCTATTTTCATAAAATATTTCATCCATATATCATCTTTTTTTTGAAATTATCTATTTTAGAGAAATATATCCCAGTAAAAACATTAAAATATTTTAATCTTTTTGAAAATATCAAGTGTGTCTTCGAATCTCACTTTTAAAAGAAAACCTAATGTACTCTCATCACCAAAATTTTGGATCCGAAAAGAAATTCCAAAATTTAAAATAATAATACCTACTAAGGACCTAAATTCCAAAGTTTTTTCATAAATCCATCATGATAAGGCTTTTGTTATAAATAATTAATTGGATTCCTAAATGAGATGTATAGTTCTAACTAATATTTTTTTATTATCCTACAACCATAAAATGATCTTCAAATTTCTTGAAATAAACTATAAATATATATAATGAGATATTATTACATTTATAGAAAAAATTATATCCATATCAACTTCAATAAATTGTGAAATTAATTTTTCTTTTGTGTTTACGATAGATTACTATCTCGCGAACCGATTTAATTTTGTTTCCATTACCACCTATCATAAATTATTTATTGAGGGATTTAATGTATATTTTTGATATTCATGACATAATTAACATTAATTAATGTTAATATATCAAATATTTCAATAATATTTTATCAATGGAAAAATGTTAATGTCTTTTATGCGTACGTGTGGATTACCACCTCCCCAAAGTGTTGTGATTCGCTGGCCATTGTCCCATCACATGGATGTTATATATAAGTTTAAATAAATTTATAACATGATATTTATGTTATAATTATTAATATTTATTTATAATATGTTACTTACCTTCTTTACCTCATGAATATTAGAAAATGAAAACGTTTTTAAGTGTAAATGTCATCTATCAACTCAATGACTTTAACACAATTCATATTTAAAATCATACTTCATGGTTTGATTTAAAATAATAATTGATTAAATAAATTAATTATATCATTATTATTATGGAAATCATGGAATAATTACCTCTTTGACTATAGTCATCCAACTAAATTAATTTTGGATGTATGATTTGATTTTTGTCGAAATGTCCACCAAAAACATAAATGATTAAGTAATTAAATATAACATGGAAATAAATAAAATTAAGTTAATAATAAATGTTATAAAATTTCATATGAAATTACCTAATTAAAAATCAATTAATAATTATGCATGATAAATGGTGAATTTGTTTATTCAGATTCAAGTTAAGGGACCCTTTTTCTCAAAACATTATTTTAAAATGATTTAATGGTTTATTTTTAATTTAGTTTTCTTCCATGTACATGTTATTAAAATTATTTTATGGATATTTTTATATTGATATAAAATAATTATAAAATAAATTTGATGACTCTTTTGACTTCCATTTAACGGGTTTCCAAAGTAATTTTTTACATATTTTATATAGAACTTTTTTAAATTATTAAAAATGGAAAAATAATGTTCTATTACAACATATTTGGAATCAATGCCTTTTCCAAATACCGAAAGAGTTATTCTATATTTTTATTCAATAATAACACAAAATGTTTTATTCAATGAAAACCATTATTTACCTTTTTCATAGGTATTTGTATTTTTGAAACTCTTTTTAATAGAAAAGGTATTTCAGTGTCTGAAAATGTTTCAAAAATGGATTCAAAACTATTTTCAAGGGTTATTCGATGAAAAGTTTTATCCATAAAATGTTTCCTTCATTTTATGGTACATAAATATAATAGATGATGATGACTAATTTCAATATATATAATATGATGTTTGATCCCGATACATCTTATATGATGGTTGAGGTGGATACAACTTTTAATTCTAGTGAGATAGATATATATCTCTATTCGATGCTTCAATGTTAATTATCACTCTTATTATGATATCATGTTATTCCTAACATCTCCCGTGTTATGATATATAATTATATTTACAATTAATTTGAATTTTACTTCACCCCTTTTTATGTTCTCTTTCCACAATTTGTGGAAGAAATCATTTAGTATTATACACCTAAAAGAGTATCATGTTAAGAGAATTTCAGGTGATGTTGAAGACTCGTTATTGATTTACCAGCTTCTTTAGTAGTATAATTTTTTAATTTTATGAGAAAAATTTAAAATTTTAAGTATTTATTTGAACTCAATCTCTGAAACCATAAACTAAAAGGTCTATAGATTTTAAATTTGTGGCTGATATTATAATAAGAGAAATTTTTGAATGAAATTTGGGCATGATATATATTTTCAAAACTAATGTTGGGTGTGTGGGTCTGTGGGAACTTACAGGTGGTATCAGAGTTGTTTTTAGAAAATTGTAGTGGTTAAAATGATATTAGTTGAAGGTGATTTATGATTCAATAATGAAATCAATGGACAGTGAACTAAGGATGATCCTAGTTTCAATGGTATAGATAAACCTTTACCTTAAAAGTATTATGTTTCCTACTATTACTTTTATGTCAAGTATTTTTTAACCTTTCCTTTTGTATTTACTATTTCAATGGGTGTTAAATTCCCAAAAAAAATTGGCAGGATACCCATAATTGTGAAATCAGGTATTTTTCTTTAATTTTCCGTTTATAATTGTAGTTATTGCAGCTTGTTGGGAACATAAATACTGTTTAATTGGAGTACACAATATGTAATGGCCTCCAAGAAAAAGTTTTTATCTAGATACATAGAGTGAGAGTTTTAAATTCCATGTATAGGGTTCACATCATTTAAGAGAAAATATCGAGTTTCCATAAAAAAGAAGATGAATTTTATAGATATTTTAGCCTTCATAGATTACATGACGTTTAATGGGAGTACACACCATTTTATTGTCATGAGTTGTTGATTTTATGTTGGTTCATGGATCATTTTTATTTTAATCTACCTGCATCTGTTCCTCTATTTACCCTGACCTCAACCTCATTATTTTGGGTGACTTATTTCCTTCATGATCTCTTCGTTTTGCGATCGATCACCATTTGGGTTGGATTTTTTTATATGGGTATGTAATCATTTTTTCTTTATTTTTGGTTATTAAAGTGTTTTTTTATATGGTTGCATTTTCATTTCAGATCAAATAGTTTTTTCTATCAAACCTCTACTGATTCATGGTCTTCTTTGGATTTTAAAGGATGTTCTATTGGATTCATATCATCTTTGTCGAAAGATATTGGATTCTACCTTGTTGATGTAGATGTTTCTATACAATGGGTGTAATTTGATGAATTAAAGGTATGGTAGGATATATTCTTTTGGGTTGTTCTTTTATTAGAACTAATATGCAGTTACAAATTATTTCATAAAAAATAAAATGCTTTCCAAAAAAGGACGTTCTCTTGGAAAATGAATTTTCTTGATGTAGAAATGGTTTTTTGAAATCTAAATTATATTGAAATATCTTTGAAAACCTTTTATAAAATTTTGTTCTTGGATTTGAAATTAATTGGAA
This sequence comes from Viscum album, assembly GCA_963277665.1. Lineage (NCBI taxonomy): Eukaryota > Viridiplantae > Streptophyta > Magnoliopsida > Santalales > Viscaceae > Viscum > Viscum album. The sequence continues at coordinate 1,783,594,035 of OY728126.1, read as the reverse complement.
AAATTCGACATTGGGATCCTTAGGTGCATTGGGAAAGAGACATGGGTACACTTAGTGTGTGTATTTCACCACTAAGTGGAATCATTTTGTGAAATCGACCATAAATGATCGATATTAGTTGTTATATCTAATGGTTAGACTTGGTATCAATTAGATACAACATTTTTCTAATTTAGTATTTTCTTTTATGTGTCTATTATGAAGTGTTGTAGAGGCTAGATCCAAATAGGTGACGTAATTTTTCATTTATGGCCATTTATCAAATAATCATTTTTATCATTGTTTGTTACTCATAGGTTTTTAAATGATTTATTATCACATTTCATTTAAGGAAGTTTTTTTCATTAATATCTATTTACTTGGTTAACTTGTGATAAATGGATATGATTTCTTATTTTATAAATTCTACTTGTCACATTTCCGGTTTTAAAATATGAACAGTTTTTATGAAACACAATAGAGGAAAAATGGAAAATTATTTATAAATGGTTAGGATTTATGAATATTGTTTGTAAAAATGTTTTCTATAAAAATCAATAATTAATGATCTATTTATGTTAGACCTTATAATGAAAATTTCTTCATATCCTACAAGAATATTTCTCATAAACTACCTGTGTATTTGGTAATTTTTAGATTTTTCATTGGATTACATAGCTAATGGGAAGAGAATCTTGTAAAATGTTAGATTCTTTTTTTGTTATTTATTTCAGTTCGTATCGGTCTGGAGGTGACTCTTGGTCACTCAGGGGTTTGAGTTACATTCTATATTAGCTTGATTTTATTTTTATTGAATGTATTTGAGTTATATCTTCTATCTCTGCATTATACTCTATTTTTATGTTTTTGTATTAATATTCAAGAATTTTTTCTATTATCCTTATTTACCTATATAATGAAAAATTCTAGTTAGGGTGGCTTGTCTATTTGACTCGGTTTGTTTTGTTACAATTTTTTTCAAAGGGTTTCTCAACCTAATTTTTTTTATCTCTAATTATGTTTCGTTTTGTGTCTTTGGTATACTGGATTTAGGACCATCATAATTGGGATGGTAGTTTTGGAAAAGGGGCTTTGTCATCCCACTTTCATTACTGATTTTGAGTTATCATTTTTGGTCAGGGACTTTTTCTAGGATTGAGACATGGATTTTGAGTTTGTTTTACTATACTATATAGTAATTTTAATAATTTGACTTATTCTATTTTAATATAGGTTTTTTGGGTTTCTTTTAATTCTTAATGTTTTAATGATTTATTATCAATATCTGAAGTATGTCCTATTATATTGAAATTTTATCAGGATTGATTGGTTTTTCTCATAGGTTTGAAAATGACTTAGAGAAGTGATCTTTAGAATCTGAGAGATGAAGCTACGAGATTGGTTCCACAGAATAATCCTCTAATGGAACCTACTTTGGTAAAATCTATTATTCATACTATTCAGACTCTTAGTTAGGTGGGTATTGGAAACCCAAGGCATGTAGTGGATCGAGGCTCAAAACATACTAAATAGAATCCACCCAAATTTCATGGTGACAAAGGACCCTAAGAATACAATGAGTTTCTTGAGTAGAAATAACTGATCTTTATACTCTGAAGACTCTTCACGAAATTATGGTGGGGTTTACCATGTATATACTAGAGGTTCAAAGAATTACATAGTGGGTCTCTATTTTACAATATATTTTATACATGGTTCTTACCTAGGATTTCTTAGATAAATTGTTTAACTAGTATTTTTACACTATGATATTGTATGTGGTGACGACTAAATATTTTTTGTCCATATACAAGGGGGAGCATACTATTCTAGTGTATTCATCCCATTTTTATGAGTTTGTGTATTTGGCATTGATGCTTGTAACTAATGAGTACCTGAAGTCTTGGAGGTATGAATTTGGACTGAGGTTTGATATTTGGTCAATTTTGGTACTCATTTAACATCAATCCTTTATAGAGGTGGTTTAAAAGGCATCCTTGGCTCAGGAAGACATATCCAAGAATACATGATTGGGTGGAGCTTTAGTTGGGTCAGTGGTTAGCTAGGGTGTATCTTCTAGCTAGAAAATAAAGTGTAAGAGTGGTAAGTCTTCTTAATGAATGGTTTTTGATAGATTTTTTAGGGAAGTAGTACATTTTATTCTACCTTTGTGGAAGTAAATGATATAGAAATCCTAACTATATAGGGTATCCTAAGACATGTCATCTTTGGGGATGATCTGACCATCTATAGTGTTTTTAAAGATATATCAGATAAGTAGGTAAGGATCCACTATCACTAAGGGTTTTAAAGCTAATGTAGTTGATTCCAGTGGTTGTGGTTCTAATCATGAGGCATAGGTAAATGTTCATGTGGATGAGACTAGATGGATTTATGATGAATAGTATGTGATTTAGGAATCTGAAGTAGGTCCAACTACTAATAGAGCCATATTGTTTATCTATTATTCTATGGTTCTATATTTTTTTGATACATTTACAACTCATTATTTTAAATGATCCAAGTTAGTTTAAATGTTTGTTTTTCATTCATAATTTATTCATTTATTATTGGATATGTCTACTCCTATCAAAAAGTGCTCCAAAAAACATATTGCATGCCCCAAATGTCTGGTGTTTATAACGGACACTAAGGTGGAGTGGGAATTTTTTGTGATTGATCTTAACATATTTGAAATTATTGTCATCATGGATTATATGATCATTTTTATGGCCTAGATATAATGTTATCACCATCGGGTTTAGTTCCTATCTACCAATGGGTCACTCAAGTTTTCTTAGGTGGGTGGAACTCAATCTCAATGAGGGAAAGGCTGATTATTCCTTGTGTAGGAGTAATATCATACCAGTTGTCATAGATTTTTATTAATGTAGTTGTCCTTTTACTTGGTGGTCTTATTCATATAGGTTTGTTTGAAAACCCTGAGTTATTTCAAAATTATTTTTCTGGTTTGATTCGAAAAATATAGGATGAGATTACTATTAACCTTCTCCCTGGTATGATTCTTATTTCTATATTTTATTAATATATATAACCAACTGAGTTGGTGGAACATAAGTTCCATATTTCGGATCTAGTGGCTAAATGATTTATTCTTCTAATAATTTCACTGTGAGCTTCATCAGCCATCTTCTCTTAGAAGGATAAAGGGAGGATCACACATTGTATCGATTACCTAAATTTGAATTAGGTGAGAACTAGGAACAAATATCCATTTCCAAGGATTGATGATCTATTTGACCATCTTAGAGTGACATGTTGGTCTTCATAGATTAAACTGAGTTTAGGGTATCACTATTTGACATTCCAATAAGAAAGTGTTTAGGAGACGATATGGGTATTTCATGTTTCTTGTTATGTGATTTAGTCTCACTACTATTCCTATGGTGATTATGAATTTGATAAACCATATCATTAATTGGTTCTTAGGCCCTTTTGTTTTTGTGTTTGTGGATGATATTTTGGACTAATCTAAGTCAGCGGAGGAGAACCTGGACAATTTGGATATAATTCGTTGAACCTTAAATGAACATCATCTATATGGTAATCTTTCGAGGCATGTTTTTTCATATTTAAATTGAAAATTACAAGGCATGTGATATCTAAGACGATCATCTCAGTATATCCTGAAATGGTACATGAATTTATGTCTTTGTAGGACACATAAATGTTTTTGAGATCTTGAGTATCTTGGGTTTTTCTAGATTTTATATACAGTTTGATTTATATTTTATTACGCACGTATCTTCCATTAAATATTTAACCAGAAAGGATGAAAATTTGGAATTTAACTAAAATTGTCAGAGATGATTTGAGGTGTTGAAGTTGTGGTTGAATTATAAAATATTTTTTATTCTATTGCTACTCGTATCGGGTTATGATGTTTTCTGTGATTCCACCTAGATAGGTTTAGAGTGTTTTTTATTTAGGGGTAATATTGTCAGCCATATGGATCACACCAATTACACCCTCATGAGAATAACTATAGTACCCATGTTATTGAGTTGGTAGAGGTTACGTATGAAATCAAAATATGGTGTTACTATCTTTTGGAGAATGGATTATTATATATTTTGATCATAAGATCATGGAAAATATTGTTTATTTAGAGAGATCTGAGTTTGTGACAGAGGATCTAGGTAGAGTATCTTAAGACTTTTGATTTTGATATTTCTTATACCCCTAGTAATGGGAATGTGGTTGTTGATCAAATGAGAAGAAAATTACCCACACAAGACATGAAGGAATTAGTTATGGAATGGTTTTTTTGAGTTTGTTTTATAAGATGAAATTGGGAGTCGAATATGTGTGTGGATAGGTGTTCATGGGTTTGAAGAAAGTGGACTCATATTTTTATGAGAGTGTTTAATGAAATAAGGTGATAGACACCAAGTTCCAACACTTTAGTCAATGACTTTTTGGTTGGGAGTCCTTATATGAATGGCCTCAGTCTCCTAATGGATATTTTTTCTTCTGTAAAGGATTAGTTATTCCAATTTTCTTGAGGTGGGTGTTGCTGGATAGTGGACACTAATATTGTTGCACATTTCACCCTATGTCTAGAAAGATGATTCATGACTTGAGGAGTCAATATTGGGGGCATGGAACAAGATGGTTGATAAGGGATTTTTTATATTTTCTATCTTGTCATAGTATTAAAGTGGAGAACAATATACCTATGAGATTGTTGTATCCTTTTCCCATTCCATTATGGAAGTGGGATGAAATTTTCATGGATTTATTCATTGGATTTAAATTTAATATTAGTTAAAAGTTTAAGATTATTGTGATCATTTATCTAATCATCAAATCAACTCACTTCCAATATATCAAGGAGATGAAGAAAATATAATATATTGGGAAATTGTATCTCATAGAGATTGTGATATTTAATGGGGTTCCCACTGTAGTTGTCTCAAAATAGGATCTGAGGTTCATATCTTGGTTCTGGAAAGTTTTGTAAGAGGGGATGTGTTCCCAAATTAAAAAAAAATTGGGTACAACCGCGAAAGTGGAACACACGCAAGAAATAAAATTACATTAAATGGAAAGCCCAGGGACTTAACCCCGCGACCTGCCCCTCACCCCCCCCAAACCCTTACGAAAATAATATATATATATGGATGGAAAATAATAGAGGGATTTCTAGGATCTTGAGTATATTCTCTGGGATTCTATGCATGATTTTAGAGGATATTGGGAAATACATTTTCCATTGGGTGATTTTTTTCAATAATAATAGATATCAAGTTTTGATAAAGATTTAACCTTTCGAGGTTTTTTATTGGCAGCCATTTGTATCACCCTTGTGTTCAGAAGAGTTTGGAGAGTGGTCTTTTGTAGTGATGAGTGTTGTTCAAGAGATGATAAAGATGGTGTAGTTTATCTAGAGGCATTTGATCATGGCACAAATTCATCAAAAATCCTATCTATACCATCAATGTCATCTGCAGGAGTTTTTTGGTAGGTGATTAGGTATTTATCATAGTTTCACTTCACTTGAGATATCCTCTGAGGTATAAGATTTCTACATTGGAATTTAGGTTTTTGGGCTCCTAGGAGATCATTGGAAAGATGGTGAGGGTAGCCTATTATTTTCACATTCCATCTAGTTTTATAACTATATTTAAATGTGTCATGTGTCCCAATTGAGGAGGTATACACTAGATCCTTCCCATGTGATTAGATGGGAAGATATTAATGTTTATCTTGATACCACTTTAGTTGTGTATCAAGTTCAGATTACAGATCCCTAGGATAAGGTACTATGGGAAAAAAATTCCCCACATCTAGGTACTATGTATATGTAGATAGGATATCCATAAGATATGGTAGTGAGAGTCATTTATAAGGTAGAACTAGCCCTCTATTTTTTGGAATCCAGGATATTGAGGAATTTATAGTGTCACAATTCATTTATGGAAGGGATATTATAACATCTCAATACATTTCTTTAAGGGATGTTTTAACATATTTTTTTGTTACCATTTTTTGGGGGTGTTTAATGTCAAAATGTAATTGGGATGTACCTATAATGTCATAGACTATGATGTTTCTGAATTTTATGCATTGACCTATAGTTTTTATTGGTCACTAGGTACTTACACATTGTTTACTTATATTACTCACCATGTAATGGATGTCAGAAAGAAGTCATGAAATGGATACATGATGTGATAGTTTGACATACCCTGTATCCGTTTCATATCATGTGATGGGAAATATAATTTTTTTATATAAATTCAATAAATTTTCCTGATATTATCTCCTTGGTGGATTACACAAAGTGTAATTGGATTACACACCATATAAATTTAATGAGATGTGGTTTTTTAGGTTGGTTCAGGGATTATTTTTATTTCAGTCAACCAATAGACTTACAAATGACACCCATGATCTCACCTAAGGCTAAGTTCTCTGAATCCTTTCCTTACAGATCATTTTAGGTGATTGATCACCATTGGAGTTAGAGTCCTTATCTCTAAGTATGTAATCGTTGTTTATTGGTTACATATTATTGTTTTTATGCATTTTTATTTGGATTTAGGATCATAAAGTTTTTTCTATCAATCCTTTTAATTTTTTTAGCGTACCATGTTTTTTTAAGGTTGTTCACATGGTTTTCATAAACCGTTGATAAAATAATATTTGTTTCTACTATGTTGAGGTAGGACTTTCTATACAATGAGTTAATTTTATTAGTTCCATATATCTCTGGATAAATTCTATTGGGTTTTTCTTTTATTAGATGTGATATGCCGTTACCAATGACTTCCTGTAAAAGAAAATGTTTTTCAAAAATGGGGGTTTTCTTGGAAAATGTATTTTATTAACTTGGGAATGGGTTTTTAAACATTAAAGTGGATTGGATTGGATTTCAAAACGTTTTATAAAATTATGAACATGGTTTTAAAATTAATTTAGACAAATGGAAATTATTATTCATGGGTTCGTGGATAAAGAGATGTAATTAGCATTAGTGTTTGTGCGACAATAATAGGTGGTATGATTTGGTGATATTGATTATAAGGACTTTATATCAGTTATGATATAAACTGGTTTGACATGATATCAGATGGATCCAACATTGATCCTATTTATGATTTTTTTAATTTTTCATTACACAATTTCCTAGAGGCTAGATCCTAATATATGAAGTGGTATATCATTCAGGGTTATTTATCACATGGTCACTTTTATCATGGATTGTTTAGAATATGTTTATAAATGATGTTTTATAACATAGATTTTTATGATAGGTTGTTTCAAAGAATTTATTTAATCTGTTTAACTCTTGATGTATGAATAATATTTCCTCTCTTATCACATCTACTTTTTATATTTCCTTTTTGAGAATATGAACGGATTTTATGAAAGCCAATGGAAGAAAAAGGGGAAATTATTTTTCAATAGTTTGGTTTTATAAAAATTCATTGTGAAAATATTTTCTTTTAAAATCTATAATTATAATTTTCTTAATATTAGACCTTTTAATAGAAACTATAGTAGAGTCTTACTAAGATTTGGATCACACCCTACTTTTACCATTGGTCATTTGTAGATAGTGTTTTGCAGTATTCATGTAAAGGGAAGAGTATCTTTTATAATGTTTCTTATCTTGTTGTTACTGGTTTAGGTTCGGAGTTTTTTACACGTGATTTCTGGTCATGTGGGGATTTGACTAACTTTTATTATCCTTTTTTCCATTGATTTCATATATTTGTGGTATCTCATACGTTTCCACTTTTTACTCTACTTGTGTGTGTTTTCTAATATTCAAGACTAGTTTCTACTATCATAGTTTACCAATGTCATGTGATGGGTCATTTATGGAATTTTTATAGTTCATTTGGGCTGGTTCGTTGCATGTAGACTATCTTAAGTTGTTTTGATACTATTATATGATAAGTTTACAAAAAGACCTATAATTATAATATTAGTTATATGGTAACCTCTTGAAATTTTAGTAAAGTATCAATTTTTTTTGTTTTCCTAGAAACTAAATCCATGTATAGATACTAAAAACTAGATTCATTTTTTGTACATATGAATCTAGGAGTAACAAACTCAAAATGAGTTTGTCTGTTATATCTTAGTCATCATTCTAGTGCATGGTGAATTTTCCAAAACTCATACCCTACCAGATACCCTGAGGGGATATGATTTATTTCATTCATGTTGTCTTTGCTAAAAAATACTAGGGATCCCAACATATGATTTTATAGAATTTTACTCGACTATATATCCTAATAGTAATGTAACTATGGATAACCTAGTTTTAATAAAATGAATCATCAGTTAGGGTATGCACATAAATTTTGAATTATTTATTCTATGATCATAGTTTTACCTTTCTATATTTAAAAATTTAACTATTCTAATCCCTATATATTATTTTAAGGTAATGGTTGGAGTAAGAAGGAACATATCTAATAATGGATACAATGGACAATGTAGTGGTTGTCCTGGCCTATAATTTATTAGAATAAGAACTCTGGTAAGAAATATTATTTTATTCAAAATTGATAATAGAAAAATATAATTTATAATATTAAAATAGATTAACTGTTAAGATAATATATAAAAGTTATGGGGGCTGAGTGTGAGCTATTGTTCCCTAGTTGAGGTGTCCCCATTTTCAAGAATTTCAAATGCTCCAGAACCATGTAATTGGTCGTTTAAGTGTGCACTGGTTGTCAAGACAACAATCCAAACTCTTTTTTTCCTTCTAGATCTTCTTAGGTTTACCTCAAATACTTCATTCTTTCCTCAAGAGGTCTATTCTATCCCCCACATAGTTTGTCTTGAAGACTCCTACATCTTACGAGGTTCCTCCAATTTTTGGGATCTCAGTATAAGAGTTTCTTAATGTGGAATCTCATCATTTTTATACCCTTATCACTATATTTAGTTATAATTAATCATCTTTGGAAGTCTTCAAATAATATTTCATCTCAACATGGAATCTGTGATTCTAATATATTTTCGGGGTTTTCGATAAACATAATTTCATTGTTTATGTAAACGCAGATGATGCTTTTTCATGCTTTGTCATCAAAATCTCAACATTAGTATTACTGTAATTATATCCTCCTTTGTTGGACTATTATCTTAAAAAAGGTATGAGATTTCATAAGGGAAATAGTTTGGAAACTTCTACATGTGTTACATATTCTCTTTTAGAATCTGTTTGTTGTGAATGGAATCATGGATATCTGAGGTTACATCCTTCTTTTCGATGATCTAACTCTTTTTATGAATTATTTTCTCAGGGAACACATGTGTGTTATGTTGGATATCTTGAAGTCACGCTTGAAGAGTAATTATCTATAGATTGGGTAAAATGATGGATTCTAGATATTGATTCATAATAAGGGGATGTTTCTCTACTATTCTTCATTACATCGCTAATGATATTGGGGAAATTAGTGAATTCATCAAAACTTTCAGTCTATGTCATGCTTGGAAGAGTGTATTTCCTTTGGGTGTTTGAGTTATACCCAATATGTCCCAACCAAGATAGGCCTTGTGATATATAATAAAGGAATACAATAGGATGAGGATCTCACATCCACATCTTACATGGGATTCTAGATCCCTTATTACCATGTGCATGTGGCCACTACCTCTAATTCACCTTAATTATTAGGGATTTCATCTCATTCTTCGGTTACCTAGGTAGAGGGAGTGATGTTTGAGGATGTTTATAGGGTCCAACTATCTTCTTTATAAGGTCATTCTACTCATTCGATGGTGAAATGATTTTTCCCCGAGATATACAAAGGAAAAAACCCATTGAAAAAGGAGAAGTCTTCACTCACCACCAACGGATAAATCCCAATTCTTATAATCTAAATAGAAAAACACATGGGGAAGATTTCATTGAAAGTAGTTCTAGTCATCTAACTCATGAATATAATAATATAATTAATGGGGTATCTAGAGGGTCTTTTATGTCTAGTGGTTCTTGAATAAATACATTTTGTAATATCAAGGGGATGGAAGGAGGAATCTACCGTAATAATGAGTCTTTTACAAGGAATTTCAAGTACCCAATTTCTATGATCTCTATTAATGTAGTCGTTGTAAATTATTGGAGAGAGGATCAGTTTGAGACAATTAATTTCATGGTAGTTAAGGTAGATACGACATCATCATTACAGAAGCTCACCTCTCATCCTCAGTGTGGGGATATTATGGAAAGATGTGGAATAGCATCATTACCCAGACGAACTTCAAGACTCTGGGGAAAAGGGATTTGATATTTTAATTTGAATTCCCTTTGGCTAGTCCACGAAGGGTGTCATTGTACGCACCTTTAGATCAGGTTGGGGGTTCCTTGACTTTTAAATGAAGTTCTATCACTATGTCATGACCTCTATTGTGAATCCTTAATCCAAATATCTCTAATTCCCTTCCATCTCTCCATGGGGTTAGTCTAGTAATATTGTAAATGGATTGTCAGATAATTCAGTTTACATGATGAATAGAATATAATTTAATTCAATTAGGTGATTTAATGCTTCCTAGTACTGAATTATGGTGTGTGGATTCAATGAAGGTTTGATCATATACATTATAGAGTTCATGTCACAAAATTGTTTTATTTATTTTTGGAAAAAATTCACCATGTCTTATGTATATTTACTTATTGTGTATGGCTTCTCAAGGATCGGGTTCTCACTCAACCCCTTGAAAAAATTTTCTTCCACAAAAAAAAATATAATTTTTAGCAACAGATAATATATAAAAAACACACTAAATAAAATATGGACATAGTATTGTGATAGATCAATTGACAAAGATGTTTAAGGAAAAAAATTTCAACATCCTATATGATAATAATGTGGTACAAAATGCCCCGAGTAATGTCTAAAATGAACTATAAAATAGTAAATTTATGGAAAAATCAGGCATAAATCACCAATCTATTGAGGGAAAATGTATAATTCAGTTAACATTATAGAGGAATATGTCTTTACTTATTTCATTGCATGTGATATTGATCTTGGCATTTCATTTGAATTTTTATTCAATGTAATGTCTATATTTTTGGACTTCCTTAATTAATTTATTTGTATAAATATTTTGGATGTCAAATTTTTTGGAGGTGGATAATGTAAAAATTCAATATTTATTATATATATAGATTCTTTTCAATAATATTGAGTTCGATATCATTCTTCACACACACACAAATGAATGTGCTCAAATATTAATAAATTAATGTGAATATCTTTACAAGCTTGTTATAATAACATATAAGATATCTATATATGATATTAAATATTAAAATACTATTAATTAAGAAAATTGTAATGATGTACTATTTGGAACTCTTAATGATTAAGGAATAATTTTTTTAATTAAATATTATTTTCATTGTATTTTTTTTTATTTTATATCAAAATATAACAAAAACATTTAGAAATATAATTTGTTAAATTATCTTTTTTTATTTATATTACCAAAATTATATTTGTCTGAAATCATGGTTTTTTTATATTTAATTTTTAGGTAAACAGTGAAAATATAGGCCTTGGAAAATTTTTCCCCTAACTAATGTATTATATTAACCTAATAATGTATTAAATATTTATAAAACTCCTTATATTCATATATATATATATATAGTTGTTATTATATCATGATTACAAACCCTTGATTAAAATTTTCAAACATAAGTTATATTTTATTATAGAATCCATTTTTTGAAATATTTTAAGTTTTAATTTAAAGGTAAATTTTATCTTATTAGAAATTGAATTAGATTAATTTAAGGATAAATATTTATTGATCACATTGAATTTTTTGTGAATTATTCTCTTATAATTTTAGTAATAAATAAATTACTACGATTAGTATTAAATGAAGTCTATTTCACATATGAGAGAGTAATCTAGTGTGCCATGAATATTAGTATGTTTAAATGACTTTTGTACCTACAAGAATCCATGTAATGGTATAAATTTATTAACTACATGTCTTACCTACCTTACCTCACCAACCTCACCAAACATTTATTTATTTTCATTCATTCCATTTACTTAATATTCCATTCAATGGAAACTGCCTATTCCAACACTTAGAAAAGGGAAAACATACACCCTTTCTTTACATGTCCATTAATTTTTATAACATGGTAAAAAAATTCAATTTTTTGTAATATAACACTCCTCTAATGAACTAATGTTTTTTTCTTCTTTATTATGCTTAGGTCCATCATTTCCATGGACACTTCCAAGGGAAATCAAAGTTCCAAAAGATAGTACTAATCTCTTCATAGCATTTATTTATAATTTTACCCTTCCCAATATTCAACATACATGTTAATATATTTAATTAAGATTAATATATATATTTATATATTAAAATTTCATTATTTTTATTTTAAAACTTATAATCATTCCTTATGTATCATTCAATCTGAAAAACAATGCTTCGATCATGCATACGTACAGACTACCACCTTCAACACATGTCGTCGTTCATTATTCATCTTCTATACTTATGGTATGATTAAGGAGTGGGTTTGATTAATAATTATTTTTCTTATTTCAATTTTTTTGGACAAATAAATATTTTCATTTACCTTCATTTCATCCATTTTTTAATTAAAAAAGATCATTAATAAAATGTATCTACCGACAACGTCCCCCATGAATGGTGTGTCCCATTTCTTATAACCACCAAAAATTGATGGACCTAAAATTTAATTAAAAACTAATATTAATTTTATAAAATTTATATAACAATAATGTGATAAATTTTCATATACCGTCACTCAATCCATTACTTGATAAATGTGTTTTTTAATCGTGCATATGTGCAGACAAACAACTCCACAAATGGTGAAATTAATTTTTCAATAATAACCATCATTAATAGTTATATTAATAGATTTTAAGGATATATAAAATAAATATTACATCGTTAAGATTCTATAAATTTTATATTAAAAATATTTTATAACACATTTTTACTCATTCAATTATTACGAAATGCTTTTGTTTTGGTCAGTTTACAGCCATAAAGAGTGATGTTTTATGGTTTATATAGTGAATGATTATGTAGATTTATGTAATATTACATACGTGTAATGATAAGGTATTAAAGATGATATAATGTTTATTGAGTTATTATATTAGCATATAAACCTGAAAAAAATATGTCATCTCTTTTTTTGAAAAACATGTGAAACATGTTTGTCTTCAACATCATATTCAAGAGTCAGAATTACAACTCTAATGGGATGAATATGGATTATAATAATTTGTATTAGGATATATATTATAAAAAAATAGTTCATATATGAATTAATAACTTGTAATAAAAAATCAAGGATCAATATTAACATTACAAATCTTGCAAAGGACAATTACCAGTGTTAAAATTCAATGTTAAAAACAAGCTATAATGAACTAATATATTTATAGTAAATAATTATAAATAAATAATGTCAATATTTTAGAGAGATGAAAAATTTTCCTTGTTATATTATAAAGATAGTTAAGGTTTCTTAATATGATTTTATATTTTGATATACTATGATGGAAATAAGGTCAGGGATCTTGCTTTAAAAATATATTAGATGTGATACGTTTTACATAATGCACCAATTTTCATTTATTTGGTTTATATAATTACAACTAGTTATGTTATCGCTAAATATATCTTATTCATGGTATTTTAAGTTTCATATTTATTTTATTCCAACGTCAAGGGTTTTGATTAATATTTTTCTCAAGTAATAATTATTTCCTCAAGTCAAGTACTTTTTTGATTTGATCTGTAAAATCATTTCTTGATTTCAACTTTAATATATCTATTTACTAAAATCATATTTAAAAAAAAAGATATCAGTTTTCTCTAGGGATATCACATATCTACATTAATATCATCACTTTTTAGGAAACTTTTCCACAAATAAAATCATGATGTTGGTAAGAATAACTCTTGTACATTCAAAGGGGTATTTTCATTCCATATAGATGTTTTTTATACTAAAAATATTTTTTATAATTTTTAAAGTCGCCTTCATAATTATCTTATACTCTTATTAATAAATATTTTGTTATCATTTTTATGATGCAGATTTCACTAAATAGATTATATATATTTAATTATTTTACACATTATTAGTTTTTATAAATAATTTATTGTAATTTAATGTCTTAAATTGATCCAAAATTAATATTATCCAAATTATTCTAAATGGGGAATTTTGAAATACATTAAATTTCATAAAAATGTTTTCTAAAATGTAAATCTTTTAAATATTTTCATATGGTTCATTTTGAACAACAAAAATCCATTTTACATGTTTCCATATGAAAATATCACTCTGATGACTAATTTCATTTAATAAGAGTGTTTGCAATGCCCCGACCTTAAACAATTGTCACATCTAGTTTTATGATTTAGACAACATGACTTTTTCATTGATCCCATCCTTGACCCTATTCATCTTTAAGTCCAGTGAAAAACAATTCAAAACATTTTATGAACATAAAAAGCTCAGTGAGGATTATAAAATAAATAACTAAAACATTATTCTATCAAAACATAAGCTTTTTAATGTACCTCAGGAAATGATAAGATTTATGAATAACACATAGAAAACAAAAATCTTAATGGTAACTTATGGCATCCATAACATACATACGTTTTAGCTTTCACATCTATGTAGCGACTTACATTTGGAATACCCATCGTAGTATATTCCCTAAAATCTCTTAGGAGAAACATCATGTTTAACTTTATCACATAACCCAATGCATTGGAGTGCTATCTCGGGATCACCCGCCCTAGGTTTATCACGGAACCACCCATATATGTCATGAATGCCCAATAACAATAACATATTCATAACACATAAAACAATAATACATTAAAGAAAAAATTTTGACATTGCAATCACAATATATCATTTCAAGATATTGAAATAATCAATGCTTTATCAAACCATTTTCAAAACCATTTAAAACATATTATAAAGGGATTTTTGAATCAAAGTGTCTCAAACCACTTTCAAGCTTTTAAAGGAATTAAAATTTAAAACAATTAATATCCCTATAAATAAATCCTTAAAACCATTTTGAAAACATGGACATTAATGTGAAATATTTATAGGAATAAATCTTTAAAACATTTAAAACAATGTTTTAGTTAAAGAGTTCTTAACCAAATGAGAGACCCTTTAATACAAATAATTTAGAAATAACATTAATCCAAGCTTATAATATCATGAGAAAAAAATAGATTCATGAAATAATATTTATAAGGGTAGTATATACACCATATAAATGTGAATTAGTGTATAACAACATATAAGTCTCAATGGAATGTAAATTGAGACAAAGTCCCTTGAAAAATTCATATACTTAGATTAAGGACAAATAAATGTTGTAATTATGTGTGAAAAATAATAATACACCCAATATAAGTGGATATTAAGTGTAATAATATCATAGATCATTCACACATATTCATATCACTACATAATCAAGAAGTAGAAGTTTAACCCAAAGAATTGAAATTTGGTTAAAAAGTTCTCTTACAGAAATTTGAAAGCATAACATCGTCGCTTTAAATTAAGAAAATGAGTTTATGAGTGATAAAATGATCTCTCATCACATGGACATAAAATTTACAGGAATAAGGATATGAATAAACATATCCCAACATAAGAAAATGGAAATTTAAAATACATAACATAAAATAATTCGTTGATTATAACAGGAGAGTGAAAGGTTCCCTTTACGAAACATACACAACATGAGAGAAGGATCATACAATGAAGATGTAAAAACCCATATATTAAATTATATTAAACAATTAATAAAATCTTGGGAAGTAAATACACCACACAAAAGGAAATAGTGGCAAATATAGCATGAATCTCATGGGAATTAAAAGTGAGCTGAAAACCCCTTACCTTGTGTCTGACTTGTCTCGTCTGTTCTTTAATATATTGAATAATAAACTGAATTTAATTTATACTTTCTTACGAAACTTTTTAAAGTTTATTATTTCATTTATATCAATTATTAAAATTTTATAAACATTATTCAAACATTTGTGTTAATAATGGTCGTTTTGTTGATATTTGGTACTTGAGTCAAAAATGAACATCTTATAATTACAATTTGTTCATGTGGTCAAAAATACATTATCCACTGAATTATATTCATTATTTAGATATCATATATATCAAATATATTCAGTATATATATAAATTTATAATATTACATAAAAATCAGTTTTAAGAAATGAAATGCACCGTTCATGGAGACGGTAAGCCTTACATACGCATGAACGCGACTTTTATTTCTATTTGAAATTTAATAGAATGAAAACTTAATGATACATAGTTATATTATAATTCTAGTATAATATTATATATAATTTAATTAATTTCCATCCTTTATATGTTCCACAAATGGCATGATTGTGTCATATCACTTTGAGGGGGCGATAGTCCGCACTTCCTCAAATAAAATTATCGTATTTACCCATTATGGAGGCCATAAAGGTATGATATATATGAAAAATACAGAAATAAAGAGACAATATAAATATAATATATATCACATTTAAATATAGTTATATCTTAATGTCCACCATGAGAGGGGGTAGGAGATAATTGAACAATCATCGTTTTGTGAGGCAGTTGTTCGCCGTCAACAGAAACAGTATGTTCATTTCCCATTAGATGGATTTTTGTGTATGTGTATCTTGAGTAATTATCATAAGAAAAACCTATGATATTTAGGATACTTTTTTTATAAAATAAATGAATAAAAATATTTTAGGGGGTTGGAGAAGTAAAATAAAAGAAGATAACATTTGGGAAGACTCTACCTTAAAATCAGGTAACTCCCTTTGATTAGAACCAAAAGGATTTATTGAATTTCCTTTTTTCTAAGGTAAGGCCTCTAGGTGGAAGAGAGGGATATTTAGAGCTTATTTGGAAGAGTTTGGACGAACCAAGGGGATTTAGAGGTGTGAGTAATGGGTTTGAGGTGAGAGATATTTATATGGGGGTTGAGGGGTTCTTTAGGAAAGTTTCAAAATATTATTTTATTATAAAATGATTATCGATTTCTAGAGGTCCAGAACATATTAAATTCAAAGATAATATGATTATTCTTCTAAATAAAATAATAAAATAATAATTGGATAGGTTTTGGATATTGTTTTAATTTTTTTAATCTTATTTATTTAAATGATTCATTAATGAGGTAAACACTACATCATTATTGTGTCATAAATAATATTATTTATTTGATGTTTAAAAATTCTATAAAAAATACAATGATTTAGGAAATATTTTCAGATTTCCATAGAATATTTATAATCAAATAGTTAACTTGCATAACCCCATGAAAAAATTAATTTACTAAAAGATATATGTTTATGTCATTTTTGTCTTTACTTTAAATTAATTAATATAATGTGTCATTATCACTCTTAAGTGCCTCTATTGGGTTCCAAAATCGACCCAAGGATTCCAATGGTCGTAAATGTATTATCCAATAGGATTAGGACATGTGTTAGAGTAATTTAATATTATTATAATATTAGTTTCACCTTAATTACCCTATTTAACTTTAACCGCAGTAAATATAAGTCAAAAGTCACTATTCACCATAAATTATTTTAATCTTACTGACCCACATTTTACGTAATAATAACAACCGTGTATGTCAGATTTTTGAAATTAAATTCATAGAAGCGGTAAAATTTCATTAAAATGAGAAGGTTAGCTTTTTAACTAATACTAAGTGTTTTCACTATTCATCAAAAATTAAATGTTTTCAGAAAAATACCAAAAATTCAGCCTAAGATATATTTGATATTCTAAATTCAAAAATGATATCTATTTTACCAAATTCAAAACATATAAGTTTCATTAATTAATTTATAATTAATTCCTGTTGTCAAAACAAAAAACCATGTTTGTAAGAAAAAATAACTATCAAAAAATGACACTTGTTTATGTCTAATTTGAATGTTAAATTACTTCCAATGACCAAAATTGGATTAAATAGTAAAAATATAATCTAATTACACTTTAAAACGAATTAAAAGGATAATCTAACCATATAAATGAATCATATTAAAAGGAAGTTTTGAATTAAAATATAGTATTATTTACTATTCATTAAAAATGAATTTTATCATAAAAATACCAAATATTTACCGAAAGTAAAATGTGATGTTCTAATTCTAAAGGAAAATTTTATTTTATCAAATATAACATATAAAAGTTACAAAAACTAGATTTAAAAATGGTTCATCATCAACAGGCAGTAAATCAACCTTTTAAAGAATATTAGAGTATTTATGCTTAAGATTACATTTATTCCCATTTTCAGCCTCTGACATTTATTGGATAAATTTAAAAACATTTAACACACATGTATAATCATATTGTAGTCAGTTCTGTTCATTCCAACCAATAAAACCACTATGCGTTAACTACCATTTAAAATAATATTATATTATTATAATTTTAGTATGACTCAACATTTTGTGCAACGTAATATTTCAAAGAAACTCGTTGTTGTGTATTAGGTATACCATCAAACATAGCATTACCTTTAAAGTAAAATTAATATTTAATTCACAAATATTAATAAATATGAAAATCTCTTACTCTTTATTTTCCTATGACGTTACATCCTTCCCACATTTTGAAAATTTTGTCCTCACAATTTTATAACTAGGCTTGGAAACATCATTGAAAGTCGAATGTCGGAAAATAGTCAATAAAACTATCACTTTAAAATAAAGAAGGAGAATTACAAAGGTCACCCTAGATAACCCATACTAGGATTCCATGTAGGAAAACATGGATATGGAACAGAAAACAAACCATCATGTTCTGAAAGAGAGTGATAGAAAACATTATTAGGTGAAAGTTATCAATCTAAAAACCATAAACATGTGATGTATTAAATGGTCTTTGATTACCCAAAAGTAAACGTAAACCGACAATGTTTTTGTTTTAAGTTCTTTTTCAAAGTTTTGAGTAATTCATTTACTACAATGAATAAGAACATAACGAAATATACTTACCTTCAAGTAGAGTTTCATCCTTTAATAAGTTTCTACCAAAAACTCATATTTTCTCTAAACGTTGAGTATACATGACAACATGGTCACACCTAAAGAACTAGAATAAATCTTCTATAGAGTCACATAATCCAAAAAATACTAACTATATATTTCCCTTATCTTTAGACATGAACCAAAACCCAAAATGTTAGTATAAGATTATATAATCTCCTAAAAGGATAATTATTTATAAAAATAAATACAACTCTTAATCTCCAAAATTCTACAAAAAGTACCCAAAGTTCTAGAAATACCATTTAATTACACAACTTTCCTTAAAATTATTCAAAATAGTCTAAACTAATATTGAAACTCAAAACTCAGAAGGATTTAATCACATTTTATTCCACAATATATCATAACATTTATCCCCCAAAAACATCGACTACTCTTAATATATCATAATTAAGTTTAATTAACCTATTCTCATATTCCTTATTATAGGTTAATCATTTCAAAAAATAACCCTAATCGTTATATGTCAACAAAAATAACATATATTCTTCAAAAATATAATTACAACCATTACTCCACAAATGAGGTCCCATAGTATTCTACTTTCCATAAGCATATACTGTTCCCAAAAGAGATAACATATTCCAAAATAACTTGTATCACTTAATCACCAAATAATTTTACTATTCTAAGGATATCCATTTGATAAAACATTATATCTAAAATCAATGTATTCTTGATCAATAAAATAATTTAACTAAAAAGGATAAGTCATACTTACCAGCTTTTTAGAAAACTAAAAAAACCCTAATATGTTTTAACCTCATTGGTTTTCTTATACCACTCATTTTCATTCCAACTCATTATGATCTCAAAATCTTAATTCTTGAAGTCTTATATATATAGTCATTTTTTTATTTCACAACCATATGATAAAATATAACTATCCCTAAAAGAAAAAAAAATCATACCATGATCATGATGTCCACTTGGTTTCATCGTCATCATGTTTATGTTGGTAGAAGGTACAAGGATTGCAACAATGATTTAGAGATCCGTAAAAATAATTTTCTTCCATCATCCAAATACACCTTGTAAAACTTGGGTCATAAGGGTGTTCGATGAAAAATAGTTTTGGAAAATAATCATGTATGACATACAATTTCAAAACATCTGATAAAACTTGATTTTTATAAAAAAGTCGCACTGAGATTGAGTTGAAACTTAAAATCAGTGGTCCTTTTAAAATAACATAAGTATGTTCTAAGAGACTATATTTTAAAAGAAATTATTAATAGGTTGCACAAGTGTCTCCTTCTTCATCACCTTTTTCAAAATCATTATATGCATCAAAATCTATTGATAATGTAAAATAATTGAATATTCCTTGATAATATTTACCTTTCTTGAATATTTGAGAATATTGTAAAAATAGGATTTGATTAAATACAACCCTTGATCCACGATGATATAGAGGTATAGGGGAGTTGTTTTATATCTCAAACAATTGTATGAAACTGAGTTGTGTGTTAAAAAATGGTTCAGAATCCTATTGAAATGACTTTGCAATACTTATTACAAGCAATTCATCAGGAAGAGATAGGAAAGTCATTTGAGATCCTCCTCCTTCCATTTGTAACAGAATTTCATTGATCTGAAAATGTTACAAAAATATGGATTTAACTTAATGATTACACATAGAGACTAACCATGTGTCTAACAAAAACTCTTATCCCTAAAATTTTCCAAACCGGCCTCTGATACCAAATATAAGGCCCCAGCTTTAAAGATTACATAATCTTAAGTTAAGTGAATAATTCACATTTAGGATCTTTTCAGGTTTAGAGTTTTAGAGAATTAGGTTAGAGCTATTACATTACATCTCCAAAATTACAAAGTAAAAACTTCTACTCGGTTTCCATTTTTTTAAATAAAAACTCTTAAAAAATAATCATGTATAGTTCAATGTTTTAGACAGAATGACATTTAATTGATCTCATCCTTGACATTATTCATATTTAAGTCATGAATAAAATTTCAAAACTTTGGAGGATCATAAAAATCTCATTATGGGTTTTAAAATAAAGAACGAAAACATTATTCTATCAAAACATAATCTTTTTAACATACCTCATGAAATCATAAGATTTATGAATAACACATAAAAAAATAAATCATAATGGTAACTTGTGGCATCCATAAAATACTTATTTTGTAGCATTCACAGCTATGTAGGGAGTTACATTTTGAATACCCAACATAGTATATTCCCTTAAATATCTTAGGTAAAACATCATGTTAACCTTTATCATGTTACCCAATGCATTGGAGAGCAATCTCGAGCTCACCAATGCTAGGTTTATCAAGGAACCACTCTTATATGTAAACAATGCCCAATAACCACAAAATATCTGTAACACACAAAATAAGAATAAAGGAAAGATAAAATTTAAACATTGTAGTCACAATATATCAATTTAAGATATTGACATAATCAATGCATTATACAACCATTTTCAAAACCATTTACAACATTTAATAAAGAGATTTTTGAATCAAAGTGCCACAACCCTCTTTGAATATTTTAAAGAAATTAAAATTTTAAACCATTAATATCCATATAAATAAATCCTTAAAATCATTTTGAAAATATGGAAATAAATGAGAAATATTTAGAGGAATAAATCTTTAAAACATTTAAAGCAATGTTTTAGTTAAAGAGTTCCTAACCAAATGAGAGATTCTTGAATACAAAAAATTGAGTAATAACATTAATCAAAGCTTATAATATCATGAAAAAAGGAGATTAATGATATAATATGTCAAAGGGAAGTACATACACCATGAAAATGTGAATTGGTGTATAACAAAAAATAAGTCTCAATGGAATGTAAATTGAAACAAAGTCCCTGGAAAAGATCATATCTTTATATTAAAAACAAATCAATAACATATTTATGTGTGAAAATTACTAATACGTCAAATATAATTGGATATTAAGTTTAAAACAATAATAGATCATTCACACATATTCATAGCACGACAAAATCAAGAAGTAGAAGATTAACCCAAATAATTGAAATTGGGTTAAGAAGTTCTCTTATAGAAATTCGACCGCCTAACGATGTCGCTTTAAATTCGTAAAATAAGTTGATGAGATAGAAAAGGATCTATCATCACATGGACATAAAATTTACAGTAATAAGGATATAGAAGAACATATCCCTAATTAAGAAATTGGAAATTTAAAAGACATAACATAAAGGAAGTCTTTGATTAGAATAGGAGAGTGAAAGGTTCCCTTTACAAAACATACCCCACATGAAAGAAGGATCATACAATGAACATTTAAATACCCATAAATTAAATTATATTGCACAATTAATACAATCATGGGTAGTACATACACCACACAAAAGGAAATAATGGAAAATATAGCATGAATCTCAAGGGAATAAAAAGTAAGATGAATACCCCTTACTTCGTGACCGACTTGACCTGTTTGTTCTTTAATCTCCTAAATAATAAAATAATGTTAATTTATAATTTCTTAAAAACCTTTTTAAATTTTATTATTCGTTTTATATCACTTATTGCCATGTTATACACATTATTAAATCATTTAAGTTTATAAAAGAAGAGAACTTTAAGGAAGAAGTTACCATAAAATCTGTTAACTCCCTTTGGTTTGAACCAAAACGATTTCTTGAAGTGCATTCTGCCTAAGGTAAGGCTTCTAGGTTGAATATAGGGATATTGAGAGCTTATTTGGGATGAGTTAGGATGAGACAAGGGGCTTGAGATGTGTGAGTAATGGGTTAGAGGTGAGGGCTTTTATAAGGGGGTAGAGGGGCTCTTTAGGAATGTTTGAAAATATTATTTTATTATATAATGATTTTCGGTTTATAAAGGCCCAAAAATTATTAAAGTAGAATATATGATGACTCCTTCTCGAAATAAAATAATCCAACAGTAATTGTACAGGTATTATATATTTTTTTAATTTTTTTAATCTTATTTATTTAAATCATTCATTAATGAGGTCAACACTATGTCATTATTGTGTCATAAATAATTTAATTTTTTTGATGTCCAAAAATTATATAAAAAATACGATGATGTAGGAAAACTATTTATATTTCAAAATAATATTTATATTCTAATATATAAATTATATAACCCCATGTAAATATTTATTTACTAAATGATATATGTCTATGTAATTTTTGTTTTTACTTTAAATTAATTAATATAAAGTCTCATTAGGACTCTTAAGTGGCTCCATGGGGTCCCAAACTCGACCCATGTATTCCCATGGTCAAAAATGTATCAACCAATAAGATTAGGCCACATGTTAGTGGAATTTAATATTATTATAATATTATTTTTACCTTGAATTATCTTATTTATCTTTAATCGCGGTAAATAAAAGTCAAATGTTACTATTCACCAAAAATTATTTTCATCTTATTGAACCTCATTTTACTTACTGATAACAACCATCTATTTCAGATTTTCGAAATTCAATTCACAAAAGCGGTAAAATTTCATTAAAATGAAAAATTCGGTTTTTTAACTTCTACTTAGTGTTTTCACTATTCATCAAAAAATTGAAGGTTTTCATAAAAATACCAAAAATTCAGCCTAATATATATTTTATATTAAGAATTAAAAAATAATTTTTATTTTAACAAATTAAAAAAAATAAAGTTGTGTTAATTAATTAAAAATTAATTCCCATTTTAAAAACAAAATCGTGTTTCTATGAAATATTAACTATCAAAAGATTAACACTTGTTTATATCTAATTTCAAAGTAAAATTACTTATAATAAAAAAATGGATTAAATGGTAAAAATATAATCTAATTACACTTTAAAACCAATTAAAAGAATAATCTAACCATATAAATAAATTATATTAAAAGGCTATTATAAATTAAAATATAGTATTTTTCACTAGTCATTAAAAATGAATTTTATCAGAAAAATACCAAAAATTTACCCAAAGTAAATTTTGATGTTTCGATGCTAAATAAGATTTTTATTTTGTCAAATAGAACATAGAAAAGTGATAAAAACAAAATTTAAAAATGGATCTCTATCAATAGGTGGTGAATCGACCATTTAAATAATATTACAGTATTTATGCTTAAGAATAGATTCAATCTCAATTTAAGCCACTATATTTTATTGGATAAATGTAAAAACAGTTGACGAACAAGTATAATCATATTTTAGTTAGTTCTTTCCATTCTCGAAAATACAACGGTTGGGTGTTAACTACCATTTAAAATAATATATTATTATTATTTTTAATATGACTCAACATTGTCTGTAACATAAGATTTCAAAGAAACATGTTGTTGCGTATCAAGTACGTCATCAAACATAGAATCTCCATTAAAGTAAAATTAATATTTAATTCATAAATATTAATAAATATGAAAATGTCTCACTCTTTATTTACCTAGTATTTAACTCCTACACCCTTTTGAAAATTGTATCTTTGCAATTTTAAAACCGGACTTGGAAACTTCATTATAAGTCCCACATCATAAAAAGAGTCAATAAATCTATCACTTTAAAACAAATAAAGAGAATTAAAAAGGTCACCTGAGATAATCCATACTATGGTTCCATGTAGTAAAACATGGATATGGAAGAGAAAAAAAACCATCAAGTTATGATGGAGAGTGATATGAAACATGATTAGGAGAAAGTTAACAATCTGAAAACCATAAAATTTTGATGTGTTAAATGGTATTTTATTATCTAGTAGGAAACGTAAACTGACAAAATTTTTGTTTTAATTTCCTTTTCATAATTCTAAGGATTTCATTTACTACATAGAATAAGAACATAAGGAAATATACTTACCTTCAAGTAGAGTTTAATCCTTTAATGGGTTTCTACCAAAAACTCGTCTTTTCTCCAAATGATGATTATACATGACGACATTCTCACTCTTGAAGTGATAGAATCAATCTTCTAAAGAATCACATAATCCACAAAAGATGAACTATATATTTCCCTTACCTTTAGACATTAACCAAAACCAAAATGGTAAGTATAATATTAGATAATCCCCAAAAAGGATAATACTTTGTAAAAAGAAATACTAATCTTAATCTCCATAATTCAACAAAAAGTACCCAAGATTCATTAAATACCATTCAATTACACAGTTTTCCTTAAAATTATACAAAATAATCCATACTATGATTGAAACCCAAAATATAGAAAGATTTAATAACATTTTCTTCTATAGTAAATCATAACATTTATCCCCCAAAACAACGATTACTCATAAAGTCTCATACTGAAGTATAATTAACCTTATCATATATTCTTTATGATAGGTTAATCATTTCCAAAAATAACCCAAATCACCATATTTCCACAATAAAAACATAGATTATTCCAAAATAAAATTTTAACCATTACCCCATAAATGAGATCCCATTGTATTCTATTTTCCTTAAGCATATAGTGTTCCCAAAAGAGAGAACGTCTTCCAAAAAAACTTTTATCACTTAATCACCAAATCATTTTACTATACTAAGGAAATTAATTTGATAAAACATAAGATCCGAAGTCAACTTATTCTTGATCAATAAAATCATTTAACTAAAAAGAATAAGTCATACTTACCAGCTTTTTATAAAACTCAAAAATAACCCTAACATGTTTTAACCTCAATGTTTTTCTAATACCTATCATTTTCATCCCAAATCATTATGAAATCAACATATTAATTCTTAATGTCTTATATATAATGTCATTTTTTTTATTTCTCCACCATATGATAAAATAAAACTATCCCCTAAAGAAAGAACATCACACCTTGATCATGGTGTCCACTTGGTTTCATCGTCATCTTGTTCACATAGGTAGAGCATGCATGCATTGAAATAATTATTTAAATATCCTTAAAATCAATTACTTCTTTTATCCAACTACTCCTTGTACAACTTGGGTCATAAGGGTGTTCACAGAACACTTGTTTTGGAAAATAATCATGTATGACAAATAATTTCAAAACATCTGATAAAACTTGATGTTTATAAAATAGTCAAACTGAGTTTGAGTTGAAAATTTAAATCAATGGTACTTTGAAAATATCATTATTATGTTCAGAGAGACTATATTTGAAAAGAAAATATAAATAGGTTGTGAAAGGGTCTCCTTCTCCAGAACCTTTTTCAAAATCATAATATTCTCATAAATCTTGTGATAAGTTAAAATATTTGAAAATCCCTTGATAATATATACCTTTCATGAAAATGTGAAAATATTGTGAAAATAGGATTTGATTAAATACAACCCATGATCCACGATGATATCAAGGTATAGTGTATGTGTTTGATATCTCAATCAATTGTCTGTAAGTGAGTTGTATGTTAGAAAATGTTTCAAAATTTTCTGGACATGAATTTTTAATAATTATTTCTAGCAAGTCTTCAGGAAGATATTGAAATGTCATTTGAAATCCTTCTCCTTCATTTTGTAATTAACATTACTTGACCTGAAAAAAGATACAAAAATAAGGATTTAACTTAAAGAGTTGACATAGATACTAACCTTGTGTCTAAAAAAATATCGTAATCCCTTAAATTGTCTAAACTGACCTCTAATGCCTACTAGAAGGCCTCGGCCTTAAAGATTACAAAATATTGAATTAAATGAATAATTCACATTGAGCATATTTTCAGTATTATATTTTTAGATATTACAGCCATAACTATTAAATTACATCTCAAAAATTACGAAGTAGAAACTTTTTCTCAGTTTCCATTTTTTTCATTAATAAAAACTCTTAAAAAAGAGTCATGTTTAATTCTATGTTTTAGATGGAATGAATTTTCCTTGATGCCATCCTTGACCCTAATAATCTTTACATCTTGTGAAAAACATTTCAAAAAATGGGATAAGCATAAAAATCTTAGTAAGGGTTATAAAATAATGAACAAAAATAGTAGTCTATCAATACATAATATTTTTACCATACCTCATGAAATCATAAGATTTATGAATAACACATAGAAAACATAAATCATAATGGTAACTTGTGTAATCCATAACATACATAAGTTCTAGCTTTCACACCTACGTAGGGAGTTATATTCAGAATACCAATCATAGTATATTCCCCAAAATATCTTAAGAGAAACATCACATTTACCTCTGTCATGTTACCCAATACATTAGAGTTCTATCTCGGGCTCACCCGCCCTATGTTTATCACCGAACCACCCATATACGTAAACAATTCCCAATAACCATAACATATTCATAGTATATAAAACAAGAATAATGGAAATATAACATTTCCACATTGCAATCAAAGTATATCACTTTAAGATATTGACATAATCAATGATTTACCAAACCATTTTCAAAACCGTTTAAAACATTTATTAAAGATATTTTTGAATAGAAGGGTCACATACCACTTTGAATCATTTAAAGGAATTAACATTTTAATCCATTAATATCCCTATAAATAAATCCTTAAAACCATTTTGAAAACGTGGACATTAATGAGAAATATTTAGAAGAATAAATCTTTAAACCATTTCAAACAATGTTTTAGTTAAAGAGTTATTTACCAAATGAGAGACACTTGAATTAAAATAATTGAGAAATAACATTAATAAATGCTTATAATATCATGATAAAAAAGCGATTCATGATATAATATTTCAAATGGCAGTATATACACCATATAAATGTGAATTGGTGTATAACAACAAATAAGTCTCGATGGAATGTAAATTGAGACAAAGTCTCTTGTAAAGATCATATCCTTTGATTAACGACAAATAAATTACATAATTATATGTAAAACATAATAATACACCCAATATAATTGGATATTAAGTGTAAAAAATCAAATATAATTCAGCTATATTCATAGCATGACATAATCAATAAGTAGAAGTTTAACCAAAAGAATTGAAATTGGGTTAAGAAGTTCTCTTACAGAAATTCGACAGCCTAAGAGCATTGCATTAAATTAAGAAAATGAGTTGAGGAGAGAAAAAAAGATCCCTCATCACATGTATATAAAATGTACAGAAATAAGGATATATAAGAACATATCCCAACATAAGAAAATATAAATTTAAAAGACATAACATAAAGGAAGTCTTTGAGTACAACAGGAGACTGAAAGGTTCCCTTTACGAAGCATACACCACATGAAATAAGGTTCATACAATGAAGATGTAAATACCAATATATTTAAATATATTACACAATGAATACAATAATTGGCAGTACATACACCATAAAAAAGTAAATAGATGAAAACATATCCTCAATCTCAAGGGAATAAAAAGTGAGATGAAAACCCCTTACCTCGTGTCTGACATGACCTGTTCTTTCTTTAAAATCATAAATAATAAACTAAAGTTAATTTATAATTGATTAATAACCTTTTAAAGTTTATTATTCCTTTTATATCACTAATTACCATGTAATTAACATTATCCTATCATTTAAGTTTATAATGGTCTTTTTGTCGATATTTTGTACTTGAGTCAAAAATAAACTTCTTATAATTACAAGTTGTTCATGTAGTCAAAATTCCATTATCTCCAAAATGATATTCATGATTGAGATATAATATATATCATATATATTCAGTATATATATTTTTTATAATATTACATAACATTTGGTGGTAAAAAATGAAATACACCATTCATGGAGAGGGTTAGTTGTACGTACGCATGAACACTACTTTCATTACTATTTCATATTTAATGGAATTAAAAATTAATGATAAATATTTATATTATAATTCCAGTATAATATTATATATAATTTCATTAATTCCATCCTTTATATGTTCCACGTATGGCATGAATGAGTAATATCACTTTGAGGGGGCGGTAGTCCGCACTTCCTCAAATGAAATTATAGTATACCCATTATGGAAACCATAAAGATTTTATATAAATGAAAAATAAATAAGTATATAGACAATATAAATAAAATATATAACACATTTAAATAATGTTCCATCTTAATTTCCACCATGACAGGCGGTAGGAGATAATTGAACAATCATCATTTCGTGAGGTAGTAGTTCGCCGTCCACAGAAACAATATATTCTTTTCCCATTAAATGGTGGTGTGTGTAAGTGTTTCTAGAATAATTCTCATAACAAACCTATTATATTGAGGATACATGTGTTTCTATAAAATAAATGAATAAAAATAGTTTAGGGGTTGTAGAATTAAAATAAAAGAAGAGAACTTTAAGGAAGATGTAACCTTAAATTAAGGTAACTAACTTTGGTTTGAACCAAAAGGATATCATGAAGTTACTTCTTCCAAAGGTAAGTCTTCTAGGTGGAAAATAGGGATATTGAGAGATTATTTGGGCATATTTTTGATGAGCCAATGGGATTAAGAGGTGTGAGTAATGGGTTAGAGGTGAGGGATTTTTATAAGGTGGTGGAGGGGCACTTTAAGAAAGTTTGAAAATATTATTTTATAATATAATGATTTTTAGTTTCTAAAGGTCCAAACCTTATTAAAGTAAATGATAAGATAACAATTGTTCGAAATAAAATCATCTAATAATAATTGGATAGGTTTTTGATATTGATTTAATTTTTATTATTTTATTTATTTAAATCATACATTAATGAGATAAACACTGAAACATTATTATATCATAAAACAATTTACTTATTGGATGTCAAAAATAATATAAAAAAATACCTTGATGTAGAAAATAATTTTATCTTTAAAAATAATATTTATAGTTGAAGAGATAACTTATGTAACCCCATGTGAAAATTTATTTACTAAAACATATATGTTTATGTCATTTTTGTCATTACAATAAATTAATTAATATGAAGTATCATTATCAATCTTAAGTGGCTCTATGGGGTCCCAAAATCGACCCAAGGATTCCCATGGTCATAAATGTATCATCCAATATAATTAAGGAACATTTTAGTGTAATAAAATTTTATTATAATATTATTTTTACCTTGAATTAGCCAATTTACCTTTAACTGTGGTAAATAAAAATCAAAAGTTACTATCGGCCAAATATTATTTTCATCATATTAAAAAAAAATTACTTACTAATAAAAACCATGTATGTCTGATTTTTTAAATTAAATTCACATAGGAGGTAAAGATACATTTAAATGAAAAAAGTTGGGTTTTTAACTAATACTTAGTGTTTTCACTATTCATAAAAACTTGAAGGTTTTCATAAAAATACCAAAAATTCAGACTAAGCTATATTTTATATACCGATTTCAAAAAAGATGTCTATTTAACCAAATTCAAAACATAAAAGTTTCATTAATTAATTGAAAATTAATTTTCATTGTCAAAACAAAAAGTGTGATTTTAAGAAATAATAACTATCAAAATATTGAAACTTTTTTATGTCCAATTTCAACGTAAAAGTATTTCTAATGACCAAAATTGGATTAAATGGTAAAAATATAATATAATTACACTTTTAAACCTATTATAATGATAATTTTACTATATAAATAAATTATATTAAAAATAGTTTTTGAATTAAAATACATTATTTTTCACTATTAATTAAAAAACTCATTTTATCATGAAAACACCAAAAATTTACCCAAAGTAAATTTAGATGTTCCGATTCTAAATAATAATTTTATTTTTTCAAATAGAACATATAAAAGTGAAAAAACCAGATTTAAAAATGGTTTTCCATCAAGATGTAGTAAATCGACCTTTTAATGAATATTTGAGTATTTCTGCTTAAGATTATATTCATTCACATTTTAAGCCTCTAACTTTTATTGGATAAATGTAAAAACATTTAACAAACATATATAATAATATTTTAGTTAGATATTTTCATTCTTTCCAATGAAACCTATAGGAGTTAACTACCATTTAAAATAATATTAGATTATTATTTTCCGTATGACTCAACATTGTTTGAAACAAAAGATTTCAAAGAAACCAGTTATTGTGTATCTGGTACGCCATCGAACATAGAATACCCTTTAAAATAAAATTCATTTTTAATTCACAAATATTAATAAATATGAAAATGTATTAATCTTTATTTACCTTGGTTGTTACATCCTTCCCCCTTTTGGAAATGGAATCCTTGCAATTTTAAAACTGGTTTTAAAAACATCATTGAAAGTCCCACATTAGAAAAAAGATTCAGTAAAAATATCACTTTAAAAGAAAGAAATATAAGTACAAAGGTCACCTGAGATAACCCATACAAATATTCCATGTAGTAAAACATGGATATGGAAGAGTAAACAAACCATCATGTTCTGATGGAGAGTGATATAAAACATCATTAGGATAATGTTAACAATCTGAAAACCACAAACTTTTGATGTGTTAAACAGCCATGGATTACCCAGTAGAGAACGTAAATAGACAACATTTTTTTTAAGTTCCATTTCATAATTTTGAGTAATTCATTTACTAGATATAATAATAACTAAGTAAATATACTTACCTTCAATTAGAGTTTCATCCTTTAATAATATTCTAGAAAAAACTCATATCTTTTTTAAATGATGAGTATACATGATGACATGGTCACACCTGAAGTGCTAGAATCAATCTTCCAGAGAATCACATAATCCACAAAAGAAGAACTATATATTTTCCTTATCTGTAGACATTATCTAAAACCAAAATAGTTAGTATAATATTATATAATCCCCAAAAAGGATAATCCTTTATAAAAAAATACTACTGTTAATCTCCGTAATTCAAAAAAAAGTAATAAAAGTCAATGAAATACCATTCAATTACATAATTGTCCTTAAAATTATTCAAAATAATCCAAACTAAGATTGAAACCTAAAATGCTGAAGGATTTAATCACATTTTCTTCCATAGTAAATCAAAACATTTATCCCCAAAAACATTGACTACTATTAAAGACTCATACTGAAGTGTAATTAACCTAATCATATATTCTTTATGATAGGTTAATCATTTCCTAAAACAACCAAAATCCCCATATGTCTATAATAAAAACATAGATTCTTCGAAAATAAAATTTCCAACATTACACCACAAATGAGATCCCATAGTATTCTATTTTCCTTATGCATATAGTGTTCCCAAAAAAGAGAACGTATTCCAAAATATATTTTATCACTTAATCACCAAATCATTTTATTATAATAAGGATATACATTTGATAAAACACAGATCCCAAATCAAATTATTCTTGATTAATAAAATTATTTAACTAAAAATAATAATTCATACTTTCCAGCATTTCATAAAACTCAAAAATAACCCTAACATGTTTTACCCTCAACGGTTTTCTTATACCTCTCATTTTCATCCCAACTCATTATTACCTCAACATCTTAATTCATGAAGTCTTATATATATTTTCATTTTTTTTATTTCACCACCATATGATAAAATAAAACTATCCCCAAAAGAAAGAACATCAAACCCTAATCTTGGTGGCCACATGGTTTCATTGTCATCTTGTTCACGTAGGTAGAAGGTCTAGGCATTGGAAAAATGATTTAGAGAATCTTCAAAATCATTTTATTCCTTTATCCAAATACATGTTGTACAACTTGGGTCATAAGGGTGTTTGCAAAAACAATTGTTTTGGAAAATAATCATGTGTGACATATAATTTCAAAACATCTGTTAAAACTTGATTTTTATAAAACAATCCGACCAAGTTTGAGTTAAAACATTCAATAAGTGGTCCTTTTAAAATACAATAATTATGTGCCGAGAGACTATATTTAGAAATCAAATATAAATAGGTTGTGCAATGGTCTCCTTTTTCTGCACCTTTTTCAAAATCATAATATGCTTCAAAATCTTGTGATA
Organism: Viscum album; assembly: GCA_963277665.1. Classification (NCBI taxonomy): domain Eukaryota; kingdom Viridiplantae; phylum Streptophyta; class Magnoliopsida; order Santalales; family Viscaceae; genus Viscum; species Viscum album. The sequence goes on along the minus strand of OY728126.1, from coordinate 1,783,561,100 downwards.
AGGTAAAATATTTGAAAATTACTTGAAAATATTTACCTTTCTTAAAAATATGAGAATGTTGTGAAATTTTTTTTTGATTAAATACAACCCATGATCCATGATGATATCGAGGTATCGTGGAGGTGTTTGATATCTCAAACAATTGTCTTCAAGTGAGTTGTATGTTAGAAAATGTTTCATAATCTTCTAGACATGACTTTGCAATAAGTATTGCAAGCAAGTCATCATGAAGAGATATGAATGTTGTTTTAGGTCCTCCTCCTTCCATTTGTAATAGACTTTCCTTGATCTAAAAAACATACAAAAATAAGGACTCAACTTAAATAGTAGACATATAGACTAACCATGTGTCTAACAAAAAGTCATAATCCCTAAAATTGTATAAATTGACCTCTAATACCGACTATAAGGCCCTGACCATAAAGATTACATAATCTTGAATTAAGTGAATAATTCACAATGAGGGTCGTTTCAGATTTAGATATTTAGGGAATTAGGCCATAACTATTACCTTACATATCAAAAATTACAAAGTATACACGTTTAATCAGTTTCCATTTTTTCATAAAATAAAAACTATTAAAAAAATAGTCATGTCAAGTTTCATGTTTTAGATAGAATGAATTTTCCTTGATCCCATACTTGACCATATTAATCTTTATGTCCTATGAAAAACATTTCAAAACATGGGATGACCATAAAAATATCAGTAAGGTTTATAAAATAAAGAATGAAAACACTAGTCTATCAAATCAAAAGCTTTTTAACATACCTCACAAATTCATAAGATTTATGAATAACCCAAAGAAAACATAAATCTTATTGGTACCTGGTGGCATCAATAACATACTTACATTGTAGCTTTCATAGCAACGTAGGAAGTTTCATTAGGAATACCCATCACAGCAAATTCTTTAAAATATCTTTGGAGAAACATCGCGTTTACCTCCATCATGTTACCCAATGCATGGGAGAGCCATCTCGGGCTCACAAACCCTAGGTTTATCACAGAACCACCTGTATACATAAACAATTCCCAATAATGATAACATATTCATAAAACATAAAACAAGCATAAATAAAGATAAAATTTCCAAATTGCAATCACAATATATCATCCCAATATAATGACATAATTAATGCTTTATAAAACAATTTTCAAAACCATTTTAAACATTTAATAAAGAGATTTTTGAATCAATGTGTCTCATACCACTTTGAATCTTTTAAAGGAATTAACCTTTTAAACTATTAATATCCATATAAATAAATCCTTAAACCCATTTTGAAAATATGTACATTAATGAGAAATATTTAGAAGAATAAATCTTTAAAAAATTTAAAACAATGTTTTAGTTAAAGAGTTCATAACAAAATGAGAGACACTTGAATAAAAATAATTGATAAATAACATTAATAAAAGCTAATAATATCATGACAAAAAGGATATTCATGATATAATATGTCAAAGGGAAATATACACCATATAAACGTGAATTAGTCTATAACAACAAATAACCATCAATGGAATGTAAATTGTGACAAAGTACCTTGCAAAGATCATAACTTTAAATTAAGTAAAAATCGATGAAATAATTATGTGTAACAAATACTAATACACCAAATATAAGTGGATATTAAGTGTAAAACAATCAGAGACCATTTACACATATTCATAGCACGACATAATCAAGAAGTAAAAGTTATACCCAAATAATTGAAATTGGTTTAAGAAGTTCTCTTACAGAAATTCAACAGCCTAACGGTGTCACATTAAATTCATAAAATGAGTTGATGATAAATAAAATGATCTCTTGTCACATGGACTTAAAATGTATAGAAATACGTGTATATAAGAACATATCCCAACATAATTAAATTAAAATTTAAACTACATAACATAAAAGAAGTATTTTTTTAGAATTGTATAGTGAAAGGTTCCCTTTACAAAACATACACCACATGAAAGAAGGATCATACAATGAAGGTGTAAATACCCATAAATTAATGTATATTACACAATGAATATAATCATGGGTAGTAAATGCCCCACACAAAAGGAAATCGTGGAAAATATAGCATGAATCTCAAAGGAATAAATAGTTAGATGAAAACCCCTTACCTCATGTCCGACTTGACCCATTCATTCTTTAATATCCTAAATAATATACTAAATTTCATTTTTACTTGACTAAGAACTTTTTTCAAATTTATTATTCCTTTATATCACTTATTACCATGTTATAAACATTATCCAATCATTTAAGTTAATAATGGTCATTTTGTCGATATTTGGTACTTGAGTCAAAAATGAACTTCTTATAATTACAAGTTGTTCATCTGGTAAAAGGCCCATTATATCCAGAATGATATTCATGGTTTAGATATCATATATATCATATATATTTTCTATATATATGTATTTATAATATTACAGAACATTTTGAGGTAAGAAATTATATGTACCATTCATGGAGACAGTAAGCCGTACGTACGCATGAATGCTATGTTAATTTAATTTCATATTTAATGGAATAAAAAATTAATTATACATAGATATATTATATGTAAATTATAATATTATATATAATTTCATTAATTCAATCCTTTATATGTTCCACGTATGGCATGAATGAGTCATATTACTTTGAGGGGGCGGTAGTTCGCACTTCCTCAAATGAAATTATCATATTTACCCATTCTCGAAGCCATAAAGGTATGATATAAATAAAAAATACAGAATTATAGAGAAAATATAAATATAATATATATCACATTTAAATACAGTTCCATCTTAATGGAAACTGTGAGAGGTGGTAGGAGATAATTGAACAATCATCGTTTCATGAGGCAGTAGTTCCCCGTCCACAGAAACAGTATGTTCTATTCCCCTTAGATGGAGGTGTGTGTAACTGTAGCTTAAATACTTCTCATAATAGAAACCTAGTATATTGAGGATACTGGTATTATTATAAAATACAGGATTAAAATGAGTTTAGGGGGTCAGAGAAGTAAAATAAAAGAATATAACTTTAGGGAAGACATAGCCTTAAAATCAGGTAACTCCCATTAGTTTGAAGAAAAAAGATTTATTGAAGTTCCTTCTAACTATGGTAAGGATTTTAGGTGGAATATAGGGATCTTGGGAGTTTATTTGGGTAGAGTTTGGATGTTCCAAGGGTCTTGAGAGGTGTGAGAAATAGGTTGGAGTTGAGGGCTTTTATAAGGGGGTGGAGGGGCTCTTTAATATTGTTTTCAAATATTATTTTATTATATAATGATTTTCAGTTTCTAAAGGTCCAAAACATATTAAAGTAGAAGATAAGATGACTCTTGTTTGAAATAAAATAATCCAGTAATAATTGGATAGGTTTTAGATATTGTTTTAATTTTTGTAATCTTATTTATTTAAATCATTTAGTAATGAGGTAAACACTACATAATTGTTGTGTCTTAAATAATTTTATTTATTGGATGTCTAAAAGTTATATAAAAAAATACTATGATATAGGAAAAAAATTTAGATTTTAGAAGAATATTTATATCTAGAGATATAACTTATATAACCCCATGTAAAAATTTATTTACTAAAAGATAAATGTTTATGTCATTTTGTCTTTACGTTAAATTAATTAACATAAAGTGTCATTACCACTCTTAAGTGGGTCCATGGGGTCCCAAAATTGACCCAAGGATTCCCATATTGAAAATGTATCTTCCAATAGGATTAGAACACATGTTAAGGTAATTTAATATTATTATAATATTATTTTTAGCTTGAATTACCCTATATATCATTAACTGCGGTAAATAAAAGTGAAAAGTTATTATTCACTAAAACTTATTTTCTTCTTATTCAACCACATTTTACTTACAGAAAGAAATAATGTATTTAGTATTTTTAAAATTCAATTCCCATAAGTGATAAAATTTCATTTAAATGAAAAAGTTGGATTTTCTACTACTACTCATGTTTTCACTATTCATCAAAAATTGAAGGTTTTTAGAAAAATATGAAAAATTCAGCCTAATCTATATTTGATATTCCGAATTAAAAAATTATGTATATTTTAAAAAATTCAAAACATGTATGTTTCATTAATAAATTTAATATTAATTCCTATTGTAAATACAAAAGGTGTGTTTTTAAGAAATAATAACTATGAAACGATTGACACTTGTTTATATCCAATTTCAAAGTGAAATTATATACAATGAAAAAAATTGGATTAAATGGTAAAAATTTAATCTAATTACACTTTAAAACCAATTAAAAGTATAATATAACCATATATATAAATTATATTAAAAGGTTTTTTTGAATTAAAATATATTATTTTTCACTATTCATTAAAAATTGAATTTTTTCAGAACAAATACCCTAAATTTTCCCAAAGTAAATTTTGATGTTATAATTATAAAGAATAATTTTATTCTGTCAAATAGAACATATAAAATTTACAAAACTAGATTTAAAAATGGTTCACCATCAAGAGGCGGTAAATTGACCTTTTAATGAATATTAGAGTATTTACACTTAAGATTAGATTCATTCACATTTTAAGCCTCGAACTTTTATTGGATAAATGTTAAAACATTTAACAAAAATATATAATCATATTGTAGTTATTTCTGTTCATTCCCATTAATAAAACGTCTAGGCATTAACTAGCATTTAAAATAATATTACATTATTATTTTTCTATATGACTCAATATTGTGTGCAACGTAAGATTTCAAAGAAACCCAATATTGTGTATCAAGTACTCCATCGAACATTGAATCCCCTTTAAAGTAAAATTAATATTTAATTCACAAATATTAATAAATAGGAAAATGTATTACTCTTTATTTACCTGGGATGTTATCGTGTGAGTCTATACAATTCATGTAAAAAAGGAAATTATTATTCTTATCTTTTAATAATATAATCCTTCTTAATTTTTTCCAAAATAAAATGGAAATTATATTTTTCATATTTATTTTCCTAATTATTCTAATAGTTTTATTTATCTATTTATTATTATTGATTGATGTTATTATAAAAAGGATATCATCAGCCTTACTTATTTGCATTGATTATTGCATTATCTTATAGATATACGGCTTGATCCTTCTTTACATTTTATTTTTCTAATCATACATGTTTTTTGGTATTATTTTATTAAAATACCATCCCCTATTAGTGATATATGATCCATTTCATTAATTAAAGGTTATTTACCTATATTTATAATACATTTATTTAATTGGTAAATTGTTTTCTAAATTTTTTGTCTCATTCATATATGGTATAAATAAAATATACACAATCTTCTTAATTTAGTTGTATTTTCCCAGAATTTTTCTTAATGTTAATCGATACCCATTAATTTTCCATGGGTTTATCATATTATGTTTATTGATGAAATTATGTATGTTTCCTTTTAGGAACCATGTGTAACATGCATAAATCCCATTTTATTTCCATGAGTTTTGAATGATATGTTGATTAATACCATTTGTAAAAAACATGTATGATTCTTAATATATAATGGGTGAGACTAGAATTATATATCCTTCTAATTCATTTTAGAAAATTTCATTCTCATGATACATCTTGTTGCATGGGTAGTGAACCTAGACAACTATTGCACCTAGGACGTTTTCCTAGCCAACTATGTTATGTTTACATTGGAGGAATCCTTGACCTATGCTTATGATTTCATGTTTATTTTGTCACCAAATTACTACGATTCCACGTTGTAATGTTATTATCATTATTTAATCATTTTATGTATGATATCATCTCTCTATTCATTATTTCCATTAATTTTATCATCCTCGTGATAATATCATGTTATCCCTCATGTCTCTCTTTTTATACATTATTATTAGGTTTACCCACCCTGGTCATTTGGGATCACACTTTTTATTTCCTATTCAATAGGCTATTAATGAAAATATTATGTATGTTTATCCTAGAATATTATCTTATTTAGGGAATTTATGGGTGTCATTGAAGACTCTTTATATATTTATTATCTTCTTATGCAGTTTAAAAAGTGTCCTTTTGATAAGGGGACATGACATTTATTAGTTGGTGATTTGAAATATTAATATAAAACACTATATTTAAAGGTCTGTGGATTTTAAAGGTTTAAATCATACTATAATGATATAAACGTATCCAGCATAGTAATATAAGTTATGTATATGAGTCACTAAATTTTGGATCATGGGTTTTGGGGCGATATAGGTATACTATGGAAATACGGTGAGATTTTCTTACTAGGTACAAATATGTTTGTTATCATTTGACATTAGTTTTAATAATTGCATTTAAATTTTAATTAGACAATTTTGGGGACAATAATTATTTGGAACATACCCTCTAAATCAATTTCCATGTCTTGGATTCAATTTTATCCACATTTCTTGTATTCAGGATAATAGTTTAATATTTATAACATTCATATTCTAAAACATACATGGCCAAAATAACAATTTCATGTTTGGTGAATTGGAGAAAGAACTATATATTTTCTATTGAATTGATATATTTATCAGTAATAAGTGGATCAAATGAAAATTTTATATAAGGATGATGTTACATCATAAAATACTCAATTGTGAGTTGTTCCATCCATTGGAAATTTAGAATTTAAATATTATATTCATTATCATCCATAGTTTGTTGTACTTTTATGAACAATCCCAAAAAATATCACATCACAACTACCATTTCAATTGGTTTCCCATGAGAATGATCATTCCATTTCCAATTAAAATTCATTTTTAATTTGATTACACCCATGTATAAACATTTTTAGGATTAAAAGAACACTATGACCAATAACAGTCCACGTGAGTAATCATGTAATAATAAAAAATCATTCATAGGAGGTCTGAATCATGACACATTATATTAAATCTGTTACACATCTGGTTTATCCTAGGTTCTTCATTGTGATTATTTTTTAAGTACATAATAGTGGTTTGTAATGAAAATATTAATTAACACAAGAATATCAACCAAGAGTGCCTATCCAGGTCTCCAATCATTGGACCACTCATTAGGCATTGGTGATGATTGAGATAATACCCAATACACTTCATTTATAGTTGTTTCCCTTAGGATCGTTTGTTCTATATCCACATCACCATTCCAATATCTAGAAATATTTTTTTCTATGAAAACTACATTATCTCCACATTAAAAATTCATTAGGATATTGTTGTGTACTTAGGATTATCCCTATGGTTTTCAACAAATTCATATATGAATAATCTACAAATACAAATAACCCTGAGTATGATACCAACTGAGGTACCCAAATATTTCATATATATATATATATATAATTATTTTAGATGAATTCTTAGTACATATCATATCAATGGATGTCGTATAAATGTAATGGTTTAGTTTCTTTGGATTCTAGATACAAAATCACGTTATTTAATGAATCATATTTATAATTTTCTTCAAATATCTTCTCATATAGTTCAATTAATAGACATTCCCAACTAAAAAATCATTATATCTTGGGGAATATAAACATAATTTAATGTGATATCTAATGGAAAATAAGGTTAATTATAAGATACATCCATAAATGATCAAAAGTTATAATTACATAATAATAATGGTAAGATAAAATGAAACAATTACGATAGCAATAACCAATCATCCAATAAAAATTAATAATAAATCACGATGTAAGGATTATTTTTAACAAAACACACAATTTATAAGTTTTTATAATGTTTATTAACAAATAATGATCCCTTAGAACATATCGTAAACATAACACTTGAGTTTCTATCACACTCATGAGCATCGAAATGTATTGTCTTACTCAATGATCACTTACAAGAATATATTATTGTATAGGATTCACTACCCATTTCATCATTTAATTTTTCAAGGTTCACTACAATGACTATGTTATTGGACAATATCCCTTAACGAATAACGTTCACTCCCTCATTTTATTACTTATTTTCTCATGTGGTACCTATCATTACCAAATGCATTTGAGGGATATATAATTCCTATCACACACAAAACATAAAGAATAATATACATGTGTGTGCCACAATATCATTAAAATTTCATCATATCAATATATAATAACCCAATGAAATTAATTGGGTTTCTTAAAAATTTTATCATTCCATGAAATCAGAACCTATGGAAAAGAAGCGGGTTTTATAAATGTTTCATCATGACATAATTAAACTATTGGAATGGAATGGGTTTCAAATAATCGTCTTTAAAATGTAATTATCAATATATGACTTCCCGAGAAAGAGCATGGATGATATTATAAGATCTTATCCCTATTAAATCATAATAATCCTTAAATTATGTTCACATAGATTCAAATTCAAATATTTCTTTTTAAACTTTTGAAACATATCTTTTTCATTTGAAAAACTTTTAATGGAAAATTCCTAAAAAAATTAAAAATTAAATTTATTGAGAATATAAATTTAATATTTTATGAGAATATTCAATGAAATGAGTAGTGATTATGGCAAAAAAATATATTCATACATTATATGTTAAAATAGAACATTCTTTTTAAACTTCTAGAAAAGTAAAGAATTACTTTTTCAGATATATTAACCTCAAAGAAAATAATTTAAAAAAATTTAAAATTTATTATTAGGTTATCGAAATGAATATTTAAACATATTTTATGATTATTTAAAATCATTAATAAAACATTTTGAAGATCATGTACACATAATAAAATGTTTAATGACTAAAGAACATTTAAAGATGACATTCCATTAAATAAATTTTCTCGATCATTTTATGTAAAAAAAAGATTGAAATAGTACTAATAGAGGAAAATTTTAAGAATAACCATTGGGGTTTAAAATTGACATTTTTTAGAAAAAATATCTATGTTATTATCTTAAATTGATGTTTGATCATAGAGAGTCCCAAAAAGAAATGAATCTGTAACATGAACACATACAATAACTCCCACCATACTTAGAAACATTAAAATGTAATATATAATAAATATATAAATATTATAGATCTATTCTAGTTATATATTAATACATAATATAATATATATAATATATTTATATTTTCAAATTAATCTTTTATTAACAATATTATTATCAAAATTAACATTCTAGTGAAAAGTATTTTGTTTTCCAGCAAAGTTTTACTTTGATGGTTCCAATTCAAACTTGTTTTTCATGGGTTTTTGATTTACAAAATATTAAACACCACATAAGTATTATAATTTAACTTTATAAACTCCTCTATAATGATTTATATAAATTAGTGATGAAAATTAATTACATAACTTCATTAAGATGACAGTTCATAAGTACGCAAAAGTGATATTTTCACTTTTCAGTGGACGGAATGAAAGAAAGGTAAAGAAGAATTAAATATTTAAGGATAATAATCTAATCATATATATGATATATATTCATTAAATATATATTTAATACACTATATGTAAAATATAAATGAAAAACATACATCACTTTGTTGAGGTGGTAGAACCCATGTATGGACAAGCGACATTATAAAATTCCAACATATGATAGGGTAAGAAGGTAAAAAATATATATTAATTATTGAATACTAATTATTTCATAAATATCATATAATTATTTTTAATCAATATAATAACCACCTATTAATTAATAGTGATTAATAATGAATTATATTTCATTGTGGAGTTCATAGTCCACCTGTACACAAGGGTGATAAATTCATTTCCCCTTTTATGGAATGATAATTGAAAATAATTTCTCAATCATTATAATTGAAGTTCTCATGGAGATGTTCAATACAAATAATGGTAGGTTGAATTAGTGGTTGTTTTTAAAATTCTATCATTCTAAAATAATTAACCTATGTTGACCTATTTTAATCTAATCCCCTCTTATTATAACACAGCCCCTCGAAAATTTTGTTAACATAAATAACATAGAAGGTAAATGTTGTTAAATGTTTTACTCTCAACATGATACTATTTTTTTTTTGATTGGTTAGAAACCTTGATCATATATTCTCCACTATAATAACATGTATTTACAACATTAAATTACTTAATATCATAGAATCAGACTATGATTTCAAAAGACTCATTGGAATAACAAATTCAAGTTTCAGGAAACAAAAAATTAAAACAAAAAACATGAGAAAGATAACATTTTTATGACTCCTTCTCCTGAAACTATTGATGAAGATCATTATTTAGATACATTGTTATAATTTTTTTATCAAATTCTCCATTCATAATGATTATTATCAAGAACATGATTCATTCTTGTACAATATCTTCGTACTAACTATATTTTGAAATTCTTTCAACTCAAATAAAAAATAGTTGATAAGTTACAATAATTTTATTAGCTCATTTTATAATTGATTATTTATAACCCCAATTTTATTCTTAATTTTTTTATATCCTTCCAAAACATTGGATATATTTGAATATTCATATGTAGGGTTCATTATATGAATGTGTTTCATGATAATTCCAACTTCGAGTGTCGAAAAGGATTCACATTTTATTTTAACTAACTTCTCATGACCCAAGTATGGGTCATGGGTTCTAATCCTTCATATGTTGGAATATTTCACTTTATGTCCCCCTCCATTTAGGTATATTCTTTGGATGACCAAATCACTATATGTGGGTATTGTTTTGTGACATGAGGTGTGTCTACAGTTTTCTTAATGAGACACTATTTGTTTGTGGATGACTTCTCAAATTACTTCACATAATTAAAAGGTGGTTCATTAATTGGAACCACCTGAATGATCATGAAAAACTTATACTTCCTTCACATGAGTGAATGACAAAAATTTATATTTTGGGATATTTTGTTGATATTTCAAATGGAAACTGATTTTTATTCATTTATACTTCAGTACTTATTGAGGATGATTCACTATTTCTCCTTCAATTTTCACTCCATGATAATGAATTATTAAACACTAATTTATCTTGAAGTATATCAGATAATATAAATTTCTAAATGTGTTTTCCTTATCTAGAACTATTGTGTGGATCATAAAATCCCATGATTACATTTCTTGATCTCTACATAAGCTGGTGATTCATTTGATTTGACATTCCTCTTGAATTTTTTTTGCAAATTTTCTTTAAAAACTCATGGAAATATTAAAAAATCCATGTTAAAAAATATGTAGATGAAATATCCATTAATTAATAGAGGGTATGTGCTTCTTCACATGATGAAACTGTGTTCATATGATGTCATGGTGGTTTTGTACATGACTTGGATGGTTATTTTCATTTGATCACGTGATCAAAAGATAATAAAATGATGGATTCATGAGATGGCTTCATGTAACCAATGACACTTAATAGGAATGATTCTTCTTCATGCTTACTTATCCTCGCATGTGTTCAAGATAATGATTTCATGTATGTACAATGGGTGATAAACATTTCATTGAACTCTCAATATGGTATAAGTTGATGGGAGACATTCGATGTAGTAAGGATAAATGGCTACATTTTTTCATGCATGCATGTAGACAATCCTCAGGTGGTAGAGGTTTAATATGGTTTCCTTATTCAAATAAATTCTTTATAGGAGCCATTGGTTCGAAGATATGACTCGAATAATGTGTCCCATGTTAATTATTTCATTTTAATGATGTAGGAAAGGATTCAATGGATTAAACATCCCACACTAAATGGGTGACTCATTAGGAATTTGGTATATTATAAAATCCTCACCACTACACCATTCGATCTTTTTATGGGGGATCATCTCTCATCACACATTACACTACATGACACACATGTCATGCCTCTCTTGGGTATTATCACTGACACTCCATCAGTATCAATGTGACCTACCCATGCACCTCACACATGGACACACTTATGTGGGATTATACATGGTACAATAACCTCTATTCTATTATGTGGGTTGTGTGGGATGTCTCCCCAACATTCTGGACGACTCCTCTCACATGGGTGGGGTTTATTTGATCTGTATAGTTCAAATTGGTTGGACGTATATTTTATGCAGGGAAAAAAATAAAATAATTCAATAAAATTACTCTATAAACAATATCTCATATAATATTTTTAAGAATATTTTTCATATATTATTTCTAATTCTTATTCTCTATACATTTTATAAATATTTTTATCCTTAATGAAACATTCTACTGATATTAATAACAGTGTAATCAATCAACTTATTTAAACAAAGGTTATTTTACAATAATGAAATCCAATCCCATTACATGAATCCTTATTAATTTTCTAAGAATATCATGTTCATATTGAATTATCAATAAAAAATTGAACCTAATATCAAAATTATCCCCCTTTATATATTTTTCAACATCAAAACATAGTAATCAAATTGATATGTGGTCCAAATTTATCTTCCTTTTTCAATTAAATGAAATGGTTACGTGGGGTTTTAAAATCTCACTATTCTTCTAAAAAAATTCCTCCCCTCTTTTAATATTGTTTCATAAACACTTTTGAGAAAATAACCGAGTTTAGAAAATTAGATAAATATAACAAAGGATTTATCATCTATCCATTAACAACCATTCATGTGAAATAATTCTTAAAAAATATAAATTGTTCTTTTAGTGTTTAGAAATAATTATATTAATCAATGAAATTTTTAATACTTCATACAATTCAATGAACACATCAAAAGGATGAAGTGAAAAATTTATATCTCCCCACTTGAATCATAATTTCATCAACCAAGTGCACCCCTATAATTTTTATGGTTAAGAAAATTGTATTGGGATTAAAGTGTGATTAAAAAACTCATCTCATGTAAGATACCTTAAAAAGTATGTAATCATCAAAAACATCATTGAATTTTATGAGGTCTACGATGAACAAAAACACTCATTCAATTATATTCTTGTTAGCATCAAATATATATAATTATATGGAATTAAGAGATACCCTTTAGAAATATTTAATATAAAGGAAAATAGAAAATGTGAAGCTTTATCCTTAATTACACAAAACTCTCTGTTGGTAGAGATATGGTTAAAATTTCTACAACCTAATCTATTGTAGAAATGTATTTTGGATTGACATCTCCACTTTTCACATTTTCTTTGTTTAACTGATATCAGATGTAAGTATTCTTAGATCGTGAATATTGAATTGGGATTCCAGAAAACCCTATAACATTCACATAAAATTCTTAGTGGTATATCTATTACAATAAAAGAAATATTCAAAAAAACATTCATCTAAATCATCCATGCAAAATAATGTGTAACAAAAATATATTCTTCCTAATCCATGATTAGCGTCACTAAATTCTATTTCTTTCTAGACTAACTAACACAAATTTCTACTATAAATATTATTCCACCTAAAGTTGTTCATTTTTCTGTATAATCACCTACCTAATCTCCACAAGTAAAATTCACTAGATTCAAATATGCACTATGTATGTATATTAGGTCATAATTAATTGTTACTTTCATGTATCTTAGAATGATCATAGCATAAAAAAGTGAAAAACATTAGTATCACACATAAATTTGGTAAATAGAGAAACTTAATATGGTTTATTTGTCCTTGATAATGATATATAAAGAAGAATTCCGATTGTTTTTATGAATTATTTCTAGTTTTCATTTCTTCTAACATTCTATTTACACAATTTGGTTCTGACTAAATGAGAATTTAATCATCAATTAAATTTTCCATTCTAAAAAAATTCATCAATTCCCTACAATACATTTCTTATAATAGAATTATGTAATTTTTTTATTCTTAAGCTGATTCCCATGAAACTATATCATCTTAAAAATAATTGACATCTCAAAATTCATTTTCATCGGCTCTACATACTCTTTACAAAGGAATTCCATTTCTCCAAAAAATATTATGTCATCAATGTACATAAGGACTATGAGAGTACCTTTGGAAATATATTTCACACAAATATTATTTTGTACATTACATTTTAAAAAAATTATATCCCATAAACAACCAAATAATTTGGAATACCATATTATAGGGTCTTGTTTGGAACCTCATAAAGATTTCATGAATCTGCATACCATGATTTGATCATTGTATAAGACAAAAAACATCTACTTTTTTATATAGAAATCTTACTCATAGAAACCATTTAGAAAGGGATACTTAACTTGTATTGGATAGGCATTATAATTTCCTTTTTTTCTTCCACTTCCAAGAACATTCTAATAGTTTTCAATCATGATACTGGTGAAAATTTTCTTCCATTGAAATTCATTCAATTTGAGAATTTCCTTCACACAAAAGCATATATTTCATTCATTATACCTCAAATTTCTCATTTAGTTTACTTCTATCATCCCACTTGGTGAGAATAACACTTTTTTCTGTCTTGGAACGAGATCTCAAGTAGAATTATTCTGATTATGATCATGTTCAACATTCATAGATTTTATCCAATACTCATGATCAATTGATTCTATAATTATATGATATTTAATTTGATAAATAAGTGCAGTATTTTCTCCAACTATTAATATTATTCTAGTTTGATCTAGATCCTTTTAAATTTCACTGATGTTTTCATTTTGAAGATTTTTCATCAATTGTTTCTTCCATTTTCCCTTATTTCCCATCATCTTATTCTTCACTTTCTTGATCATAATAAATACTAGTAGTGGATGGATCATTATTTTTAACTTCACCATTCTTGTCATCCATTTTCATATCATTTTCTATTGAATATTTATAATCCGTATCAATTGATATATATATATATATATATATATTATTTCTTGTAATTTTGTGGTCACTATTTTCAACTATCTTAGACATCCATTCATTCAAACATCTATAACCACATCCATTATATAGAGAACCCATGAAAATTCTTTCCTCATATTTTTATTAATGTATTCCCATATTGTTGATCTTGATTTTTATGATTCTAGTAAATCCAATAACTCTAATGTATTTAGAAGTTGTATTTTTCTTATTCAAAATTTCATATTTATTATTTTACATTTATGGTCTCAGTATATTCTTTATATATATATAATTATATATAGATCCTATATAGAAATACTTCATGAAGTTGTGTTCAACTAATATAGTCCTCCACATCTCTAGCATGATTTTTTATTTCCTTTTAACTAACCCATTTTTTATGTGTAGTAAATGGTGTGATATATTGATTCACGATTCCATTTTTGGGAACATAACTTTTAAAATAATCCCAAGTATAATCCTTACCATTATCTACTTTCAATTTCATGATATAGAGACCCATATAATTCTCAAATTTCATTCTGAAAATTTAGAACATTTAATTTACCTCTGGCCTATGTTTGATATGCATGACATGAGTCAACTAAGTATTTTATTATACATATTTATTGAAACACTAATAACTTATGGTATAATTATTTATAATTGGAAAAAAATCGGTATAAATTATTTCAATAGGTCTAGAAGATTTAATATTCATTCATTTGTATGATGCTTGGTCCAATTTTCCTTTTGTACAGGTTTCAAATATTTCATCCCATTCCACAATTTTCTTAGGTTGATCTCTCACAATATCATGATTATAAATGTTTCATACACCCTTTTGACCAAGATGGAAAATCCCTATATTCCATCATTTATTTGCATCTTCGGCACTAAAGTAACCAGAATTAGTAGTATCACAGTTTTATAAAAGACTTAAATTGATTATTTTTAATTTATTGATGATCCTTCAGTACATAGTTATTTTTTAGGATGAATGGATACATTTTTAATAAAACCACATTTACATCATCAAAAATTTATCTTCAACTAAAAAAGTTTTTCTTAAACCATTAAAAAAATTACTAATTATGATATTTTATATTTCGGGATTCAATCTCTTCTATCTCAAATCCCATTATTTTATTGGGATAATTATTTTCAAAGGTTACTCCTTCCTCTTTATAATTATCAATGTTTCTTATAATATTCTTGTCACTAGTCATGTGAGATGAACATCCACTATCATGAATCCAGGACTTGGTTCTTCTATTAACTTTCAATTCTAGTTCAGTGAAGCATGATTTTTATTCCTTCAATATTTGACCTCACATTCATTGCTCAGAATTGAATATTTTTTCAAGAAGACTTATCAAGACTTTTTTAGTAATCGTGAATTGATTATAAAATAAAACACATTTTTATTATTTTCATGTCCCAACCTAGGAACCACTAAAAAGGTTACCCAAGTCAGTTGGTCACATGGCCTTGATCATGCCTCCCCATATGTCACAGGTTACTATGTAGTAATGAGGATCCAATGATGGTACAGTGGGGAGACTATACCCTTCAGATCTTATTATCACAATGGATTAAGATATAATAAATAAATCAAATGTCATCATAAATTGTATAAATAAATTAAATGAAGGCGGTGAATATAATGTACTGAATAATATTCTCCAACACAAAATACCACCATGCATTAATATCCATGTGATGATATAAAATCCAAATAAGGAAACATACAATAGTTATATATGATACAACACATGAAAAAGGAAAAGAATAAAAATAATGAAGGGAAATATCCATTTTAATCCTGATTTCTAGCTCAGTCATGTGCTCTTATGATCCTTTGTATAATGAAAAACACAAGAAATAATCCATAGAAGAGGGATCGTGAGTTCTTCTTGGTTACACTAGTGCAAGGGAGTCCAAAATATGGTGAAAGATATACTCAGTAGGTCACCAACAATAGAGTATAAGGAGTAATCCTATCTATAAATGTAAATACAATAGTGTGAAGGTATAATAAATAAATAGTGAATAAATGATTTTAAAAAACCATTCTTAGGTTCCTAAGGGAAACCTGACCGACCAACCCTACTTTTTAAAGAGTTGGATATCTGATAATGGAGGTCAAAAAATCCAAATGCATTCATAGAACAAACCTAATAATGTTCTTTTTCTTGGAATCTGTTTCCTTTAATCTACTAACCTATCAATAATTATATATCTAACTAGAGGTATTACGTTTCATAATCCTAAGTCATCTTAATTCCATCTAAGGTGAACTATAAAGGGGATTCTTGAGTATCTCTCTAGGATCAATATAAATACTCATCACCATAAGAGTCTATCAAAGGTGATCCATAAAGAGGAATCCCATTTCTATGTTCTGGTATATTATAAATACATAACCCACTTAGCCTATCTAGGGTAACTCATGTAGGAGTTGAGTATCACTCAAATAATTTTATAGTTATCTTCCCTCTAAACCCATCCAAGGTATCACCCTTAGGGTACTGATATCTCTAAAAGGTATAATGGTCTCAATCATCCTATAAGAAAATCCATGGAGTTACATAATGATTAAACTAAAGTATCACTCAAGGAATAACATTAATCAGGAAACATATGACATCATACCTAGTCTTCCGTTATAAGGAAACAGATATCATTTATGGTATGTATAATATTTAAACATCCTATGATCCCTAAAAAGTAATTACTACATGGGAATCCATATATAGCTCAAATATTATTCAACATATTTAATCAGTTAAATTTATATATAAAATAGGAAATGTTGATAAACATTCTCGATCATAATTTATGTTTACAAGAGAGGATCATGCCCATCATTTATTTTAACTATTCAAGTAATGGATATATATAAGCATGAAACATCACATATCAATATTAATTAATTAGGATTTATATAGCATAAACCTGGTAATAAGGTGGAGGGACACAATATTTTATCAATTCAATTTACCAAATCAATTACAACTTATTATTTATGACAAACTCAAATATCCTGAGAGGTTATATTATTGAGGTGAGTCAAGCCCATAATTTGGATTCATAAGGTCTAAGAATCATCCAATACATAAGGGATTATTGGTCACACCTAAATAGGTCGTCAATATGAAATAATGAATTAAAAAAATGAGCATGTGAAACATCATAGATTTGGGTGAATGAATTAAGAAGAAGAGGCATAAGTCATAGGAATATATAAATCGCACCCCAATGTGTGGTTTGGGTTGAGGTGAGAATCCCCTCCCAGTGAAATCTAAAAAAATAATTTAAATTTAATTTGAGATGTTGGGGTCTATATATTTATTTTCAAAATTTAACACATATTCATAGAGAATCCATTGTTCATAACAATAATTTATTTACATAAGGAGATAGACATGTATGAGAAATCTATAGACCACCTACCTCATACATAGGACAGTACACTTATCCATAAACAATATTTGATTTGAACTGGGTTGATAGAAATTTAATAAATGAACAAAATTACTTAAAATTTCCTAAATTAACTCTCATGAAGATATAGAATATTATTTGAAGACAAATAAATAAAACATAAATGAAGAGTTGTAGACTCACTGATAATATTACAATGTGGTGAACAATGATCAAAATTGAGGTTAGATGATGAAAATTTCTATATTGAAGGAGGTGAAGAGGGGGAGCCTCATTAAGTTTATTCTTCTCAAGGATGGTAAAACAATGGAAAGTTGAAGATTAAAATGGAAAATGGAAAAATTGTAAATAAACCCCTTTCCAATAGCCACCTGGTTCGGTCATATAGTTTGGATAATAGTTTTCCAACCATGTGGGATTCACTACCCAAAGCTATACCCCTTTTCAAAGGGATACATGGATGGTCAACATGGTTTGACAAACTATGTTCCTAGCCCTATTTAGCCATAGGTTGAGTGGAACTGAGGGTGCAAACCAGGCTCACAATTTGTGAAAATTATAAACAAATGAGGAAGGTAACCCCTACACAGCTAAAATAAGATGCATGTCCTTTCAAACCCTCCCAAGATTTAGAAAAGTAGTGTTATTAAATAATTTTGTCCACAAAGTTCACCTTTATGGTTAAAATAAATGTTTTCCAATTGTGTGCCTCATGATTCCTTCTTAGAAATTGTGTCTTTTGGAGAATGATCCATTGGAAACTCAAAAAATCTCCCATAAAACTTCTAGGTCCTTCGACCCATATAATAACAAAACATTTATTTGTCAAAAGGTTCCTATTTACATCATGATGATCAATTTACTAATTTACCCTTCCACATAATGGAAAATTAAAATTAGTTTGCAAATTCCTCCTGATCCAAATCATGGGATGATAAAATATCCCTACTTTAAAACTTCTCATCACAATAATCCTTGGGGAACTATGGAAACATCATCTGAACTATGTGGGTGGTTAATCTCTAATTAAATAGGTTTTTTAATTACCTAATACAAATACACCACCAAGAATCCCTTTAAGCATTTGGTATATGAGGTGTTAAAACTCGATCCAAAACTCATGTTATGAATAGATACATGGATATGATTATTTCTTGTTTCTATATAACTATATTCATGATCATATCTCTATATCTTTAAACAACAACAATATAGTGCTCACACCATTGGTTCCTGCATTTAAATTCCAATTCTATGTCATGGTATATCAACCATTGGAATTCTTTTGAAATAGAATTCCCCTATTATTCATACAATGCTCTTGGAATATTCCTTATATTAAATTAATGGTTACCCCTAATCTACATCATTTAGCTACATCAATCCTTCTTTTCATTAAAACCCTCAACAAACCCACATTTCACTAACCTTATTCTGATGATATTCAATGGACGATTCAACACCATCCACCGTTAATGAAACAAGACAAAACATGTTGAGCCACGTATTGTTGACCACTCTAAAAATGTTCATATTTGATGGATGGCATATCACATCCCAAAACATGACGTGTTCTTTTAAGGAACCTCATGTTTACATCTAGCTTTTCCACAAATTCTTGTATATGACTTTTATTGATATCTCAAGCCAGAAGGTCCATTTATTTTTGTTGTGAGAAACATAAACATGGTTCTATAGTTGATCTAGTACACTTGGGTCATAACCCACCAAGTATCACACCCATGATTTAGTGAACTCCGAGGTAACCTCAAAATAATTAAATGGTGTCCAAAGAGCATATCGAAGATATTCCATACTCCAGTGTTTACAAGTGAAACATTGGTACAAAGGTGAAATGTCTACATATAAGATACATGACTAAGAACAATAGTAGTCAAGTCAAAGAGTTTCCTGGTGTCCATGGATCCATCCAAGTCATCCATACATGGTAACCCATGTATCACTGAGGAATAAACATGCCTCTAAAATAATAAAAACATCTAGAGTCAACTTTGATTGATTCTATTTATCATAATTGATGGGAACATTAGTTTATATCAGTGAATAACTGAATCTCTCTCAGTGCATCTTTGAATATTATAATATATGGTAAATGTTCATTACAATGCTGATTTTGAACTAAGGGGATTCGAATAATTTCAAAAAGGACCTAATACACTTTCCTACGTCAGAATGAATACTTGGAATGACTATGATCCAATTCTATCCAATTACAAAATGGAAAGGATAGTCGAACCACCACTTGTTGTATTCCATAGAAGTGCAAGAAAACTCTCATTGACACATTTTCACTAAATAAAATGATTACATTATAACACCAAGACTCGTCTGATCCCTCAAAACAACCACCGAAGTCCATACCAGACTAATAGAGTTCACAATGGTTTCATAAACAACAAACTATTTCATCATAGTGCTACCTCACAAGCATGGACATATTTTTAAACTCAATAGCCTCGAAAGAATTTAAAGAAAAAATAACAATTTCTATATGCTCCTCAACATTTTTTCTCATTCTACATGGAAGGACACCTCTTAAAATAATTGCTGTGACACTATTCACATTAGGAGTGTCACATTCATTGCATTACTGAGAATAGGAACTCATCCATGAAACATTCTACATTAACCACTAAACACGAGTCCTAGAGGTGAAAAAACACTTTAGAAATCATTAAAGTAATAGAGAAGAAACTATTACCATAAAATTTTGGTTTTAATATTTACTATAGGAGTACGTGTGACACTCCACTCATGTAACATCCAAGCACTCCATCCCTTGTCGTATAAAATCCCTAAAAACTGAGTGGTCTATCAAAAAACCCAATAATCCTTGGAATTTCATCCCCAACATTGAGAAATGCATATTTTTTCCTAAATCCATGGTCACCCTACCTCATTGATGGCATGGTATTACAGTGTAATAGATAATGGCTTAAAATATTTCCACTAAACTCATACAGTTTGCTACAAAAGGTTTCAACTCAATAGGTACCACGTGTATCCGGACATACTACCACAATATTTAAAAAGAGTAACAAAACATACTTCCATAGTCTTATCATACCTATTAGTCTCATTATCAAATGGCCTAAGAAAAGAAATATCCCAAGTCATAATATTCCATAAGAATATAAAATGGACTATCGACCTCCCATGTCATCCAATAATGAAAAGGTAAAAGGGTAAGGGTAACACAACTTACTAGGTCATTTTCCGTTACATAGACATGTATAACCTACTAAGACTATGAATTTTGTGATGCTCATACCTTTAAGAAGTTCCGTATTATCAAAATACCACCTGTCAGGGAAAGGGTTTCATTTTAAGACTATAAGTCATACATGAAAAAAAAATCTGAATAGTACCACACATCAAAAATGATCATCAACAAAACCATTAATATTTGTAACTCCTATGGGTTTTTCCTAAAATTGGCTAGCCCCTTACAAAATTGTGAAATTAAAACTCTCAAAATTATAGTCACACTATAAAAGATCAGTAGTCTCTACCACCATTCCATTAGGATCAATGAAAACTAAGAAAAATCAATAAGGCCTATGGTAAATGATGTGGTTCCCATTATAAGGAATGATATGAGAGACATTTAAACTACCCTTACTCAATGGTCAAAACAATGAACATCACTTTAATGATTTATTTGACCCAATTAATTTATTTCTATTTTATCATAAAATATTTCAAAGGGTCAGTTTTAAACAAATATTAGGAATTAGTCACAAGGAAAAAAGCATGAAACACTATTTGGACAGCTCCATATGGAACACAAGAATGTTATATCAAACCTCATTTCAGGAATCATTTATTTAGATGAAACCCTATCATAACTAGGAAATTTACAACATAAACTCCTTAAATCAATATTATTTATCAATAAGGTTCTCACAATTGGGATTAGATATATAAAATTTCTATTCTAATATATAGAGGAAAACAATCTTTAGGTTGAAATTAGAATTTCATTCCAAGAAATACTCAAAAGAAAATAAACATCATTTAAAAAATAAAATACGGTCTGGTTACGTAATATTACAACATATGATTATATTTAAAACCATATAAGTGGCTAAAGCCATGTTCAATTACAAAAACTATATAGCATATTTGTACCTACATGGGATTAAATATTAAGTAATTTCAAAACAAAGGAGGCCTACAAGGGTCCCAACAAACATTTTAGATTCATTTACAAGATTAGTGGATTTATCTCATAAGATCAAAACACCATGAATGAAATTATAGGGTTGGGTAATTTCTTTCTCATAATCTGCAATCCCTAAAAGACCTACTTGGTTCTAGATATGCATTTTTTAATGTGGTTATTCAATTCATCATGCCCATGTTGTAGTGTTACATTCCCTTATGTAAGAAGCTAATTCATTTGTTGTTACAATTTATTATATTTCAAATTTATTCAATGTATTAAACATATAACACGTTCATATATTCTAGTTCAATTATATGGGTCACCATTTTACAATTTATAAAGAACCCATACACTTTATAAATTGAAAATTAACTCCTGTTTAATCGCAACTCATTTATTTTGGCCCATGATAACAATGGTTCATAACTAAAACACATCATTATCTGTTAGTTAAGGTGTCACCATAAATCGTAATAGTAAATAAATGTCTTTATTAATGATGGAAGTTTATTAGACCATTATATATTTAAAAATATAACTTAGTGTGTTATCCCAAATTGTAAGTATATGAAACATGAAAACTATTACCTAATAAAGATAATCCACTACTTTAGAAAGAAACCATAAGTATGGTATATAAGAAAAGTATGGTAAATTTGGAAAAATAATCCCTTAAACATGATGTATAAGAAATCATGATTGGTAATTCCTAGAAACATGGAATATAACACAAGGAACATATCACTACATTGGGAATGGCATCGAATATGATTGGCATGTGAATCATTATGTGCCTATAATGTTGCATGTAATTCTATTCCTTTCCATTCTCGGAAAAGAGTAAATTAAATAAATATCATAAATAATAATGAAAAAAATGTTCAAAAATTTGTCAAGGTGAAATCATAATCAAATGTACCAATGAAAAACACGAACAATAATCACATCCTTGGCCACTTTGACCTTTACCCATGCATGGGTTGATAAATTATCGACATGGTTATTTACCATGTTTTAGAAACATCCTAGTCACCTATCCATGAGCCCGTAATAGTAATAAAAAAAGGAAAAAACCCTCATGATACCACTTTGTAACATCAAGACCATGGTTCCATTGAAACAGTTCCTCAAGTCAGTCTGTCAAATGGACTAAATTTTGTCACCCAGTATGCCAAAAACTACCGAATAGAAGAAAAGGTATGATTACGGTTTTATGGGGGAGACTCTATCCTTATTATTATAGTATCAAAATGGTATATCATATAATTTATAAAAAAAATGTATTCCATATAAATAAATGAAATGCCTCCAAATAATACAATAGACAGAATAAACATAGAAAACTCCAAATAAAACCATGCATGCATGTCCATTTGTTGCTATAAAATCCAATGAAGAAAAAATAAAGAAGGCATATATGATACAATAAATAAAACGGTAATTAATAAAAATACTTGAGGGTGATCTCCATGAGTATCCTATATACTATGTTATTCTTATTCTCAAATGCTCACATGTACAATGTAAAACAAAAGAAATAATCCATGGACCAATAAACATAAGGTCTCTTAAAGTAACCTACTTCAATAGAGGACCAATAAGGTTATCAGATATACTGAATATGCCACCACAAATGGTGTATATAGAATAATCTATTATTTGAATATAAATTCAACTATGGGCAGATATAATAAATAATAAATTAATAAATGACTATAAGAAATTTAGGAACATGTTACTAAAGGACACCTAACCAACCATACCTACATTGGCCTTAGCAAGATATCTCAGAATATAGGTTAAACTATGTAGGAATAATCAATATTTATAATTATAGGAATATTCATAAGGGAACATAATTGGGCTTGTCATAATGTTTGAATAAAAACATAGACCAACCCCAAGAATGTAATTTAGCTTAGTGGAAACTTATTTTAATATGTTAAACTAAATTTCTTAGGTACATAAGAAGAGGCATTAGGCTTATTAATCAAAATGTATCTATGACTTGTTTAGGGAAATCCGTAATGAGGATTTTAGAGTATAGCACTATGATCACTCTAATTACCTGTCACTATAAGAGTCCATCCAATGAGATCTGTAAAGATGAATCCCAAGTTTCACTCTAGGTATTATATAAAGGAATGACCCACTAATACCATAACAAATAACTCATATAGGGCATGGTTCATTGATAAAGGCATGGTATAACCATATTTCCACCAATCCCAACCACGGTTTATCCCCATGAGTGTTGGTATCATGCATGCGGATAATATTCTCAATCATCCTTTAAGACTATACTTTAAATTTTTTAAAGAGGTTACCAATTCCACAGTTGAGGGTTAATATTAATTAAGAACTTATCAGCCCATCCTTGGTATTTCATAATATAGAAACTCATATCCATCATGGTAAATAATCATTTTAAATAGCCTTTGAGCCCTTCTAAGGAATTCCTACTTTGGAATCCAAGTGTCACTAAAAGAAACAATTATTCATTTAATAATTTACATCTACATTAAAAAATTCATTGTCAATAGACATTCCATATCATAACCAAGTTGTAAAATACAGGGTCATTCTGATTACTCATTTTAATTATTTAAGTAAAGGCCATGTACTTGAGTAAGGCTCGTTATATATCAATACAAAATAATTAAGAAGGAAATATCATAAAATGGGTATAAATAAGTAGGTACATATACATCCATCAATAAAATTAACCCATTAAATTTCCTTATTTTATTAAGGAAGATAACATATCTCCTAAGTGGTTCTATTATTAAGGTAGGAAAGATCATTATTTTGATTCACATGGTTAAAAAATTACCCCATACTTGAGATATTATCCATCACATCTCAAAATATTATTAAGAGGAAATAAATATTCAAAATCATCAGTATCATAAACATCACATATAAAGGTAAAATAATTACCAATAAGAGGAATAGGTCATAGTAATATATGCATCTAATCCCAAGGGGTTTTTTGTGTTGAGGTTAGAATCCTCTCTCAGTGAAATTTAATTCACCAAATAAATTTAATTTAATAATTTATGGTATACATATTTAATTCCATAATATAAGGGAAACACATGGAGATTCCATTGTTAAACAAAACAAAATATTTAAATAATATGATTTACCAGAATAGAAATTAAATAGACAGTGTACCTCATACTTAGGAAAGTTCAATTGTCCAAAACTAATATTTAATTTGATCTGGTTTTAGAAAAAAATCAATAAATTGAAAAATA
This sequence comes from Viscum album, assembly GCA_963277665.1. Taxonomy (NCBI): domain Eukaryota; kingdom Viridiplantae; phylum Streptophyta; class Magnoliopsida; order Santalales; family Viscaceae; genus Viscum; species Viscum album. The sequence continues at coordinate 1,783,535,454 of OY728126.1, read as the reverse complement.
TCCAAGAAAATTTGATGAACTAGCTAGCACAAAAATAGATTAAGAGATAAGAAAATACATGAATAGTGGAGAATTGAGGAGCTATAGACTCACTGATACATTTCCTATGTGACGAATGAAACTAAAAACAGATTCTAGATGATGAATATCTCTCCATGGAAGGAGGAGCACAGGAGGAGCCTCCCAGAGGGACTGGTATGTGGGGATGGTAAATGAAAGGAGGGATATAAGATTAATAAGAAATAGTGGAAAATCATAAAAATTCCCCCTTTAAATATGTTCACAGTTTGGGGACATGGTTTGGCTAAAGTTTTTCCAAATGTGAAAACTTAACCACCCAAATCCATTCCCCATTTCAATGTTGTTCATGGTTGGGCTGCACGGTTTGAAAAATTGTGCTCCAAATCATGGATAAATAATATATAAGTATAAAAATGGTGTGGGTTAAGTGAATGGTTTGTGAAATATTTGTGGAGAACTTGTGGGTCACCCCCGAACACATGCACTATGTATCAATATCTCCCCGCCCCTCAAAATGCTTATACAATTCGTGCTCCTCCAAAATTGGGGCTACACTGTTAACCTACACAGTTAAAATAACTATTCCCCAACCATGTGTCTCATGAAACTAGTCTAAAATATATTTAATTTGAATCCTAGTCCTTCAAAATCTCAATATAACTCCTTTAACACCTCTCATACTTAACCCCATCTATAAACCAAACTTCTAAGTGTACAAAGGATCTAATTTAAATTATAAGGCTCAAATTAATAATTATTTTATACAAAAAGGATAATAAAAATTCCTTTGGAAATTATAACTAATCAAAAATATTGGATACTGCACTTCTAAACATTTAAATTGGTTTTGTGTTGATTTATAAGATGAATTCTTCATAATTTCTTGCTTAATATGAAATTTTTCTCTTTTATTCTTTGAATATATCCCCCTTATTTTAATGTATGAACATGGGTAGATTCATTTTATTCCAATAGGTGTATTATTTGTTCCCAATAAATCTAAAATAATATTCTTTTCCTCTTAACCATGATCTTCTTAACTAATTATTTCCTATATATTGATGATTTTGGTTGTTGTTAGTCCATATAATGAGACTTTCTCTAATCTATGGGAAAATGACTTATTGAGAAATATTTTTCATACCTTAAATTATAAGTGGATTTGAAACTAGTATTTATTCTCCATACTTTTACATCATTTATTTTTGGACCTCTATTATTATAGATAATATATTTTTTTAGAAATTCATAGAATTCTAAATTAACTGTCTTCACATAAACCATCATTTCATTGGTTTTTGTTGATTATACCTTGACTTAAATATCCTTATTAAAATATTATTAGATACTTTTTAATCTATTTTGTTCTTTAAGACCATTATAATGAGTCATGGATTGTTCTTCTTCATTGAGGTTATGTTTTTCTTCAATTTAATTTACCTTAATTTCGATTTCTTCCAATTTAATTTTTTTATTTCTCTAACATAATGAATATATTTCTTTGAAAAATCATTGTTTACATCAAATATCTTTACTCTCTCAGTCAATTTCATTATCTTCTCCTTCTTAAATTTTTTTTGAAGACATGATTATAATTCATTATTCTACATGTTTTCCATCTCTATTAATTCACTTTTATTATCTTAACTATGAGTGTTTTAAAAAAACATTATCCAAAATAACTAGGAAATTAGTTTCATCTTCTGAATGGATACGTGAGGTGGAGTCAACATCCTCTTCATTTTTCGTTAACGGTTTTTTTACCTTTGATTAATTTCTTCTTACAAGATTTAAATTTTGTTTTCCCTTCTAAGATATTCCCCATTTCTTTGCCCATGGTTTCTCATTATATATCACATGTTCCATTGACATATTATTATGAAAATTAACATCCAAGTGTCCAATTACCTTAAAGTTTTAAAAATATTATGGTATATCCACTTTACCCATAAACATTCCCCTTTGGAATATTTATGATACAAGCGGCATTATTTTTTCATAATTATCATATTTATCTTCATCATCAAACTCACTTGACTTAAAAATTTCATCATCTCTAATTCTTAGCATTCTTAAAGCCTCAAAATCCATCTCATTTTTTATATTCATCTTGAAGGCTAGAATCCATCTCATTTTATATTAAATGGGAATGTTATGTAATTCATTTATAGTAATATCATCTATATCATCTAAAGATGATATTTTAGGATCAAAAATTTCTGGAAAATTTCTCATTAGTTTTTTTACAGTTTCTTAATCAACTAACTTTTCTCCAAATCCCTAAATATTACTGAAAATTTCATTGACTCTAGTGATGTATTCATAAATTATTTCTTCATCAACCATCAAAATATTTTCAAATTTAATTCTATTTTTTATAATTAATCCTCCAAGAATTTCATTCTTCCTTCATATCATTACTCAAATTTATCCCAAATTTCATTGTCATTTTTTGGTCCTATAACCTTTTTGTAAACGTTTTATAAAAAATAAATCAAAATGAAATGTTAATATTTCTCAGAAACATCCATATTTATCTTATTAGTAAATGTAATTAGAAAATATTCAGTAATAGGTGGGAATCCAATAAATATTGCATATTTAAACTTAGGGAAATTTTATAGAAGCTAAGGAAACATCATAATCTTCCAACTAAGATAATTCCTTAAATTGAAATTAGGAACACCCATTTAATTTATATAATTAAGGTTATCCATCATTTTTATATAAGGGATATTGAAGGAGGGAACCTTTTCTCTATTAACAATTTTTTTACCCATGGAAATATTTATCATAGCGAGGGGAGTTGAATTAATAATGTTTTTATAATTTTTTTTCTTTAATAGTTATCCTATATTAACTTGTTAGAAACTAATCCACTCTTATGATTGATCAACCTCTCATAAGTATAGTGAAATTAAATAGTACAGAATGAATTTTTTTACATGGCTTGGTATAAATGTGAGGATACTCCATGCTATAGTTTGTTAGAAATTATATTCATTAATTCTCCATTATAATAAAAATATATTACAATATAAAATTATTCAATATCATAAAATCAAACTTTACTTTCTAAAGTCCCACTAGACAAACAAATTCACATATTCAGAAATAAAAATGAAAACCAACTACACAAATAATGAAAACTTTTTAATGTTTTACACACTATAAAATGTTTATGAATATATTTATTTTGAGTATTGAAGATAATTTGATTATAAAATCCTCACTTCTTCAAGATGCATGGAAAGAACTAGATTCTGTCTTATACAGAGTTCTCTTTCTCACTATCTACTAATCTTTTGTAAACTCAAATTTGATTCATTTTATAAGTGATAATTATTTTATGATATCTTTTAAAATTGATTATTCAATATCAAAGGATCTCAACTAGTTGTTTAATATTATTTTTATGATATCCTTTCAAACCACTTGATTTTTTTTACGAATGGTATGTGGGGTAAATGGAATGTATGAGACGAAATCAATTTCCACCAACTCATGTCAAAAAAAATATTCACAGATTAGTTAATTTCCTTTCTATGAACCAAGTGTGTATAATGGGTTCCATTAATTTATCTCTATAAAGATATCATAAGATTTTCCAATCCCTTAACATATATTATTTTTCTGTCTATAGAACTATCAATTTGTATCCTTGCATGATAGGATGTCTGTGCATGTGTTCTTTCTAATGACACTGCTTTTTTATAAATAACTTCTCAAATTCCTTCAGGTATGTAATAGTCGATTAACTAATTGGATTCATGTGATTGATCACATAATCTGTCTTCTTCCATTGTGTGAATGATTCCCATGGTTATATCTCTTTTTATGTTGTATCTCCATATCATAAATGGAAGAAGTATTTATATACATTCATAAATTATTATTTTTATAAGAATATATAGCACCTCTCCTACACTTTTCCAATAATTCCAAAAAATCATTGAATACTAAAATATTTTAGCATATCTCATGTACTTGTAATGATCTAATATCTCAGATTTATCATGAATTTTATTTTTAGTCATGTGATAGGATTATTTCTTCTCCTGATCATGCAACACCTCAGTGGGTTTCTTGATACTCCATTATTCTTATGATTTCATATAGAAATCCTCTTGGAAACATCATTATAATATATAATAATTCATGTGAAAAATTATGTAAAATAAATATCCTCCACATGATAGAAGATATATTATTCTTCTTGTGATGGAATTCTATTCATGTGATGTCATGGTGGTTGTCTTCATGACTCAGTTGATTGTATTCATTCGATTGCGTGATCAAAAGATCACCATGTGGTGGCCTCATATGACAGATTATTCTTCCTATGATAGATTATTCTTCTCACTTTTATTTAATCACATGTATAAAGACATATATTAAATTAATTTACAAAGATTTAACAACATTACCTTGAACTATAGGGATGATCTTAGGTGATGGATGACATATGATGGAGTCAAGGTTAGTGATTGGTGATTTTAAATAGTGCATGGAGAAAGTAATTTTGGGATGAGGTTGATGTTGATTGTATTATTCAAATATGCAATTCATAGGAGCCATTGGACCATTAAGATAACTCAATCTGTGCGGCCCAAAATATGTCTGTCAATTATTGAGGTAGGAACATTATATAAGGATCACCCATCCCAAATCACACTTTCACATTGTCAAGAATTCTATGTATAAAACAATCCTATATACTACACCGTTCTAGATAAGAAAAAGGTATCATCACACATAACACCTTGCACCACATATTACATAGAAAAAACCTCACTAATGTAGTCCCACTAAAACTTTCTTAGTCCCAAGGTCACCTAGCCATGTGCCTCAGACAAATTCATGCTCTTTTGGGCTTATATATGGCCCACTCACCACTCTACCATCATGTCGGCCAGGTATATTAACTCCCCCATATGGTTGATGACTCCTCCTATTTGTGTAGAGTTGATTTGGACTATATGGTTTACCTGTTTTGGCCATATTTTTTATGTATGACAAAAAATAAAATACTCCACTAAAACCCCTCATTATAAAATATCTCTTATATGATGTTTCATAACAATATTCATAAATTACTTCCAATTACACTTCTCCCAGCATTTTAGATAACAATATTTCTTTATTGACCCTTGTATTTAGTTTTATGTCTATTGAAATCAATCACCACATTTAATCAAGGAGAAATTTCCCAGCATGAAATCTAATTCTATTACATCAATCCATAACAATTTTTAATGCATCGGCACATAATCCACCAACACATATTGGCATATTGAAATCAAATGAAAACTATGATAAATAAAAAAATTTAATTAAGTTCATTGAATAAACTAAATTAATTATTTTATAATGGATCCCAAGATGCAGAGGATACAAAATAAGTAACAAAATTTAATGTAGAAAATTAGAAGTTATACAACTTTATTGATAAACCTCTTTTGGATTGCACACTGACCCCTAAAAATAGAATTATTATCTGAACATGAGAGATATGAAATTTTTATTGATGGTAGAAATGTATTTTTCATGTTAATAGCTAATATAAAAGGATCTTAAATCATGTATATGATAGGATATGTTGTATCCTTTTATAGGCGAGAGAGAGAACACATTTGGAATTTTTCAAAATATTATAATACATTAAAGACTTACTCAAGACAAATAACTCCATAGTGACTCATATTCAAGTTTCCAATAATATATGGTATAGATATTATCAAAAATTACAATTTCCAAAAATATAGAGTAATTATAACGGTTATAATTTTATTGATAACCCCTTAAACATGTTCTAACTCTTACTATGGTTAGTATTTTTTTTACCAAATTTACTATTCATAATAAAAAAATATAAAATCGGACATAATATATAGTTTTCATTATGATTATTAAGGATATTTGATCCATTTCACATTATTCAATTTCAATAATTGGTAAAAATGCATTATAAAATAAGTTTACAAATTTCATTATAAAAGTTTTTATAGAAATTTAGTTTTAAGCATGGAACTCACTTTACCATCGTTTTTTGAAATGAAAAAAAAATTATATGGATGCTAAAATATTTTATTTAAAATATTATACACACATTTAATTTTAAAATATTATTATTAGTGATCAATTTAAATTGTTATGATAAAGCCCATTGTTATCATCAATCCAATTTTTTTATAAAATTATCTCATAAATAATAAATGAAAAAATTTAACATTCAATGAAATTGAAGAATAATGAATTAATTTTTAAAATATTTACCAAATCGTTTTGCATAATTTAGTTATTAATATTCATTCCCATCAGTACATTGAATTGGCAGTAATTACAAAATAAAATAATATTAGTTTAATAGTAAATCATGGCTCATTTAAACTATGTGTTCTGTGTAAATAAATCTTTAAAAGAAAAAAAATTCATCAATAAGAAATATATCATAACATATTTTGATGTTACAGAGATGTTTCGAGTTTTTTATATATTATTTCTAACTAAAACATTACCACTATGGGATGTACAACAAGGTGGATGATGAATTGAGTTATAAGGACCATGCTAAATTGTTCTTGTTGAAGATTTAAAGACATATAATGATTCTAAATTTGTAAAATATGGAACTTAATAACATAAGGAATTGGTAGAAATACTAGATTTTTCAATTGAATATTAAAAAATATATCAATGTGAATAAAAAATAGATAGATAAGGAAGATTATGAGTTACAAAAGAAGGTATTGAATGTTCTTATATTAACCCATTATCATGATTTAATGATAAGAATCATTAACTTCATATATGTCACTACAATACTAGAATCAAAGATGGATATTTTCAATGAATCTAATATATAATTATTCTCTATCAATATTAGAATAAAAAATAATCATGAAGATATGTAAGTGAATATTTGGTGAGATAACAAGAAAAGAGGTATTTTGGAGTTTTTCTCTCAATTTTTGGAATTTCACCGAGTTAAAGATGAATGTCATAAGTCTAAGGGGTAATGAATTCACTAAAAAATATATTTAAAAATTAGAAAACCATAAACATTATTTCCATATAATTCAGCATTATTTCCAAAATCTGGAACATAATTTCGATTATAGTTGATCGAATTATAAAGTATTCCCTTTTCATTGATATTATAGAAGATTTATCACTTGAGAATCTTTCAATGATATCATTTAAGTATGTGATAAGTTTATAACAATTACAATCCTCAATTATATTTTATTTTTAAGTAGAGATCACATCAATGTTATAGAAAATTAATTATCATTAGTTGAATAATGATTTGAATTTCATTATGGAATTCCTAATATAAACTGATGGAAAATCTAACAAACTATCCAGACACTTGTAGATTTTCTAATAGATTCCACTGTGTACTAAAAAAGAGTTTGGAATTAACACCCTTTTATAGTCCTATTTTTATTCAAAAATATATGCCACTGGAGTTTTCATATTTAACCTTGTGAATATCTTTTTTTATTAATTTAAAATCTCTAAAATAATAAGATGAAGTCGTATAACAAAATATATTGGGACCTTAAATAGATAAGGAAATAGTATTGAAGTTTATAACTATTGAGGAACACATTAGAGAGTCTAGTAGTCACTTAAAATTTTATCCTAAAAAAATTAATCCAATATAGATATTTAAGGTGGTGAAAAGGTATTAAAATTAATTTATCCTTATAATAAATTATGATTATTTAGAAAAATGGGATATTGATCCCTAGAAATATTAGTCTGTATGAGATTATTAATCATATCAAGATGGTAAAATGTAACTTGGTGATTCAAATAAACCACTCCCAATTCATGATGTGTTTCATATATTTCTTTTTAGGAAGTATTACCTAATACGTCACAAGTGTTTAATTTATAGGTTGTGCAAATGAGTCCTGATCTTTAATCTAAAGAACAATTGTTAGTGATTCTAGATCTAAGAGATAATGTACTACTAAATAATAACACTCAAATGGTCATTGTTTTCTTGGTGAAATAAAAAATTAAATATTCCAAAAGGGGTTATGAGGATGTAATGATTTATAATTATCTATATCTATTTCTATTAAAAAATGAAAATTACTGGGAGATATTATTTTAATGGTAAAAAATAGAAAACCCTATGATTTTGTAACATATACCTCTTCTATAAATTTGAGGTGTTTGATATCTTTTTACACTCGAAATACCAAAAATAAGTGAATATTCATTTAATAAAATATAAAATGATGGATATTATAAAATAGATTAATGAAAAAGATAAATTAATTCATTTTTCATATAGAATCAAACTATCTATCTTATGGTTCTTGAGAAACTATTATGAATTGTTTTATTAAATATTTATTTATTTTTTTAAATTTATTAAAATTTTGGAATCATATAAATAATATTTAGTGATAAAATTGATGTTATAATTAATAAAATTAACTAATAGATTCCATGAAATGGTAAATTAATTATAATGAAAAATAGTCTAATATTTCTTCATTAAAAGGAAATGATATATTTATATACATTATTTAATTAAATATATTTTATTTAATATAAATAGATATTATAAATATTTTAAAACTTATGAAAATTTATTTTTCATAAATTTATAAAAATAAATGATCATTCAATAATTAATTATCAATTAGTTAGAAGTGATTATAAACTCATTTGGTGGTAAACATAGTTTTTTCAATTAAACTATTTTTACTAATGAATTTACTCTTATTAAATTCATATAATAACTATTGTTAAATGATTATAATTAAATGTTAATTTAATATATCCAAAGAAATAAATTTTCATTAATTTAATTATTTATATTATGTGTGGAAGGAGAATAAATTTATTTTTATGCATAAAGATGCATTTTTTCAAAACAAATTATATTTTTTGTGTGTAGATATTAGAACTAATTTATATGACCTTTAGAAATGGATTCTAATAAAATATATTCTTTATTTTTAATCTTAATTTTAAAAATTTTGGATAAATAATATTTTATTTTTATTCTTAATGAATAGTACCAATGGTAAAATAAAATTTCTCACAATAAAGGTTATAATGGGATGAAGGACTTAATCTATGGGATAAGAATTATAATGAAGATGATTATATTTATTTTCTTGGTTGAGTTTATTTTTAACACCCCCATAATTATATTTAAAATTAAAATTTTTTAGTTTCATTTTCGAATGAAAATGTATTTTTTTTATGTTAAGGATATTTATAATAGTACCGCTTACCTCACTTATTAAATGACACCTCATCTCCTCACTTATCCAAACACATTCATCAACTTAACTCAATGAATATTTCAACAACCCAAGATTCTATAAATTATTTTATTACAATAAATTCAAATTCTTTGATGGCTTGTGTTGCATGCTACACCATGTTAATCTTTCTTTATATGTAATGCAATGATAAGATTACGCTACACACACCAAGGATTTTAGAGTGTTGACCCTAAATCACTAAGAATAAATTTAAGTACATGAAATAATATATTTTTTTCTGTTACACACAATTATATGTTCCTTTTCTTGTTTTTTATATGCAAGATCATGTTTTATCGAAGTATAATATACTACTACTATTATTATTTAAAATAATAGTTATAGGCTAGCCATTAGAATGGTGGGAATGAATATGATTAAATAAAATATGAAAATATATTTTTTTCATATTTTTATTAGTTCAATATTTTTTATAAATAATATAAATATCAATTAAATTAAAAAGAAATGTTTTAGGAAAAAATTATTATTTCTTAAAATACGGTTTAATAATGCTTGAAAAACATAATTTAAAAATAAATTCTACCATTTTTTGAAACATTATACGAAAAAATAAACTTCATTGTTGAAATATTAATATATAAATTATATTATAGTGATTTTTTTGGTATTTTTTTGAGAATTTTCATTTCATGATGAATTGTGAAAATTACTGAATTTCAATTAAAAAATGTATTTTAATTTAAATATTTGATATAGTTAATTTACATTTTCATTTGGTTTTAAAGTCAAAATAGTTACATTGTAAATTTATTAACAAAATTTAGGTCACAAAAATCATTAATATATTTATTTTTTATATAAAAACATCGTAATATTTTTGATTATGTTCACTTTAAAAACATATTTTCTCATATCTTCTGTGAGATTAATTTTAAATTAAATTCTTTCTCTTCTATGAATTGAATTTTTTAAATAGATTCCATATTTTTTATTATAATAATTTATAGTTTTTTAATAAATCAAAATCAAATATTTTCCTAATTAATTAGTGAAAACAGTTAAAAATAATTATAGTGATTAAGGTAAAAATGAGTTTACATAATGGTTAAACCTAGAATATAGGGTGTACGAATGACCCAAAGCCAATCAAAAACCCGTTTGATAGATATATTTAGACCCTTTTGACCTTATTATAGAACTATATGTGTTATTGAGAAACTATTCCATGATACGTACCCATATAGTAAGTTTAGTAAAGAAAAAGAAAAAAAATAAACCTTTCTTCATTTTAATTTATATAAAACATCAAAATAGGGAAAAAATACATAGGGTCAATTATAAATATTATATTTAATGTTAAATTAGTTTTTTATCATGATAATATATTATAATTTTCATCTATATTTTATAATTACTTTCAATTTTTAATAAAGACAAATGTATGAATTATTTAGATAATAATTAACTAAAATAAATGAAACTGAACAATATTAAAAGTAAAGAAAATTGAATGAAATGTTGTCTTACATTTAGTTTTTGGACGAATATATCACATTACATCAGTGTGAACATAATATTTTCAAATTCAATTACTATATTCATATTTTTCAATTCAAATTAAATTAATAATATCAAAACTGATATTAATGTTATTTTATAATAAATTTAATATTATTAAATGATTTAAAGTTACTAAAAATCATATCATCTTCCATGACATGATTAAATGATAATAAATATAAAATATGGTTCATTATAGAACCAATTTTGATTTTATAATGATCATATTTTCCCCAATATAGTAAAAATTCTATTAGCGCAGTAAGGGTTGAAGGGGTGTTTTAGTAGGTTATTTTCACTCCTATTAAAATTAATTTACATTAGTGATGATATTTTATTATAAATTAGATATAATATTTAAACCTAATTGGGATTAAATTTTCTAATATTCCTCACTCTAATTTTATCCTAATAAAAATATTACCTAAGTTATAAAATTATATACCTTAATAAAAAACAAAATTGGAAAATAACAAATCATAGAAGTTAATATATAAATTTATAAAAATTCATTCATTTATATGTGTTTGAGGTTTGTATCAACAAAATATACACTCAAATACATAAAAATATTATTTTTTCACCACATTAGGTAATAAGGGCCTCTCAATAGTTAATACTTTTGAGTATTTAAACAATTCCACTCCTCTGAAACTATAAAACGGGACTCACTCACCCCCATTCTTCATACCTCTCAAGACAATTGTATCAACCAAGATCTAAAAATAATAATTTCACAAATTCCATACCATCATAATATAAACCTTTTATTGGAATTGAATAAATACTTTTAACGATTTAGTGCAATTATAAGGAGGATACCCAAAGAAGAGGTAGTATTCTTTTAAAAGGGGATTTAATTTTAGTTCCTTCTCCATCTCCTTCAATTATTTTTATATTTTTGTTATATGATAACCTAAATATAATATATATACATAAATTTTCTCATTATAAGGTTAAAAACTAATAACCACTTGAAAATCCATAAATTGGGTTATGAAATCATTGTTCATGTGTACGATGGTCTACCACCTTGTGAACCGATATGATTTGTTTTTCCATTACCACCTCTAAAGGTTCTTAATAATGATATACATACTATTGATATATGATATATATGATATATATATATATGATATATATATATATATATGATGTTATTAATATTCTTTAGTTGTTATATTATACAAACCTTTATCATTTCAACTATGTAGGAATACAATAACTCCATTCATGTGTACAAAGGACTACCACCTCATAAAGTGATATAAATCAATCACGTTATACCTGGAGTATATTAAAGATGGTTTTAATAATAATATGTGATATTTTTGAAATAATAATTTTATTATCATGATAATATATATATATATATATATCAATTAATTGTCTTTATTTTAAGATTAAAAGAAAATTAATAAGGATTTCATGTGTACATATGACCTACCATCCACGTTAATGGTGTATTCAATTTCCTAAAACAAAATTTTATAGAAGATATTAAACACATATATAATTAATATATATGATATTTATACCATGGTCTAAATTAATTATATGAGGAATACATGACATAATTAAGAGGACAAAAAATCTCAGGTCAAAACATTTATAAAAAGCTATTGTCACCTGAAATGTAACTTTTACATGAAATTCTTAATAAATAGGTAAAAATGGTCAAAAAAATAATATATGATATTATATATATGAATATGGTATCCTTATATATTTATAATAAAATTATATTTATTATACAAGGTGTTTAAATGAGTACGATGGGAGTCCAGACATAAGGTAGGGGGATTTCTAACCTCACTTTTCTTTCTGCGAGACTTATGTCATATTCCCCACTCATTTATTTTTTGCGGTATATGTATTACCATATAGAATGTTATATCATGAAAATAATTTATTTCATGATATTCATGGTTTAAATTTATCATATTATTTAGTGGATATCATTATTTAGATGTCACTCAAGTAATACAGGATTTCCACGTCACTTTTATTTTCTATGAGACACAATCCATGTCCACCACATATTTATTGTATGTGGTGTGTAAATTATCCATGTATTTATTATTTTTTTATAATGAAACTAATTTTGATTTATATACTCATTCTATGACCTCCATTTCATGGTTTTTATGTTTAAAATGATACAATCACGATAATTGTTTTTCTCAATTTTCTTTCTTTGAGATGTATGTTTTGATATCCACCTATATTCTTTCATGAGGTGTATATATTTCCAATTTGACATGTAATATCTTGAATTTATTCATCCTAATGATATTTTATTCTTCATATTATTTTATTACTTTGTGAGATTCGTGATTCAATGTTACCAAACTGGTAAGAGTTTACTGTTACAATCTCATCATTAAATGGGATTATTTTTTATTTATCTTTTATTGAAGAAATATTAAGATATATTTCTAAATAATTATCATTTATTTTATTATAATTTATATATTCATGATCTATTCATGTAATGATACAATTTTTCCACTATTTCAAATTCAAAAAAATTTAAAAAAATTAATCTGATTTATTTTATCTTTTTAGTCAAAATTATATCTTTGTTCCAAACTATGATTTGTAGGAATTTTTTAAAAAAACCTTTTTTATAGTACTGTGAGTTTGAAAAGACATTTAAAACAATATTCGAATTTAAAAAAATATTTTGAAAGGAATATTCATTTAATTTTCTAAAATAATGATTGTTTATCTTTTATTACAAATGTGAAAGGAACCATCGTATCAAAGTGTATGACATGAATTTTTTTTGTAAATGTCATGAAAATGATTTCATAAAATATTCCTTTATATGGTTTAATAGTTATTTTCAATGAAAAACGATTTTGAAAATATTCTATTATATAAATATATTTTCCATGAGGAATGATTATTTTCCTCATGAAGTGTTTTAAATTATCTTTAAAATTTATTTTCCATCTAAGATGATATTAATTGTTTTTATTCATGCATTACTAGGAATATGATCCAAGAATAAATTAATACTATTTTTATGAATGATTACTATTTTGGATGTGTGATGTTTATAAATATAGTTTCTCTTCCATGGGTTATATGCATATAAAACCTACTTCTTTCATGGGTTATTCTATGATGAAATGATTATAAAACAAGTAAATTTTCCACAAGTTTATATATGATAAAATGTTTTTGATACCCTTTTCATTTCATGTGATAAGAGATTATGAATTACTATGATCTTATGGAACACATATGTATGATTCATTTTGTGATGAGTGGAAACAATATCTACCTCAAATTTATTATGTAAATATTTTTATCTCATGAGATATACATGGATGGAACTAGAAGTGAACTAGGTTCACTAAGGGGATTTTCCACTATTAGGATTTTGGGAATGAACCTTTATTACTATTATGGTTAAGCTAATGAACCCATTGCGCTAAGATATCCTTGGCTGTGAGGCCTTTCTAGTATAGAAATCATTTTAAATTTTTTTCGGTTTACCCAAATTACTTTCTTTATACATATGTTATGATCACATGGATTATGTTCTCTTATTCCTTTAAGATTAATGTTTTATAAACTACCAATATTTTGGAAATGATTCATGTTCTTGAACTTTGATATTAAGTGTATGGTCCAAAAGATTTATTCTCGTGTTCTTATAAACCTATTTTGATGTTATACTAAAGTATATCCTTTATTTACCCTTAGTGAGCTTCGAAGATCACCCTTTCTTGTGTTTCCTTTCCACGGGTTATGAATAATGGTTTCAGGTAGGATTTATAAAGGGTAAGATCCTTTTGAATAACATTGGAGATCTTTCATCAGACAATAAGATTGTTCTCTACATTTCAAAAGGCATTAACTATTATGATCCTCGGAAATGGGTTTGTGTAATGTAATGAATGTTAATATAAAATGATATATTATCCATATATTAAAATCTAAGTTCAAAATAGATAGTATCAATGTAAATGATTAGTCAACCTTTAAAAAATTGGATGAGAAAATTTCAGTGGTATTCATAGTGATATTTCTAAATTTATGTTTAGGGATATATCTATGGATATTCCAATGGATGGTTCAAGGTCTTGGAAAATGATTGGGATTTTTTGAAAAGGAAATTGAAAGTGGTTTCAAAGAAAAATACCCATCCCTAGATACTAAATGTGTATATATCTCAATCAAAAAATTATCTAGGGGAAACAAACGTAAAAACATTTTATTAACCTAGACTCGATCAGGAACTATTGAACGAAAATGGGGATTGTTGCAAACCAAGTTTGACAATAGCGGGGGTTAATGCATTATAACTTCACAAAATATATACTAACCATCATAAAGTATCTAAATTTTTTAATATCATGGATAAACTAGGTTAATCTTTATGTTTCAATGATTTAAAAGTAGGTTTCATGATTTAGACATCCAAAAATTATTTTTTCATTATTTTTTGGTTTTCCTCTATAATAATTATTTCTCAAAATATATTTTTTGGTTTTAGTAAATAGATGTAACCTAAATGAAATGGGTTAATGTTGAATGTTATGAACAATTTTCTGAACACTAGTAAAATGGGGTTATGACTGGAGTGAAGGGTGTTGTGATTATTCTTAATTGGTTTTCACAATACATGATTGATAGTGTATATGATAACCAACTCTTATACTAACCAAAGAAGATAATGAATGAGTTCACTGAGAGTTAAGGTAGTGGAGACCATGGAGGAAAGAAGATTTATTTTTCTACATCTTGAGAATGTCTGGAAGAAACACACAAGTGGATGTCTTCAGGAAACATGATTTTTTTTTACAATGGGAAACAAGGACAGAAATTAAGTAACTACAAAGGAAAAATGAAGAATTATATTATTGAAATAGATGTGAATATTGGACTCTATAATGTATTATAAATGGACAAGTTCTTTAAATGAGGAAAGAATGGTTAATATAGAAATTGATTTCTTTGGGGAAATCTTGTAAAGAAAATAAGAATTGTGGTATGATTAATGGTTATATTTCTAATGATGAAAATACTATAAATGACATGGTAATGTAAGTTTTAGAAAATATAATGGGAAAACATAGTAAATTTTCATAGAATTGGGTGGATTTATTTAATTATTTATGTATCGCAATTCAAATATTATGTTATATGAATAATATAATATATTAGTATTGTTTATTATAAGTTTTTCAATAATTATTTTAATGAATATATTTAATGATGTTGATGGAGTAGAACTACAATCTAATTAAAAGGTTATATTTCAATTATGAGAATGTGCTATTAATATGTTTTAGATGCTGACAAAATAGTGTTTACATTAGATAAAAAGATGATTGATTTAGATAATGTTAATTGGATAATATTGGTAACCTAATAACTCATAATTTATTTGTTAGAAATAAGTTTATGATATCATTGATAGAGTTTAAAAAATTTAGATCTATAGAATTGTACAATAAGTTTTTATTTAATTCAATGAATGTGGAAGAATTCACCATTTCATTAAGTTTTTATGGTAATTCATGTTATAATAATTTCCGAAGAGAATAAATGATTATGGTATTCACAAGATGGGTATGTGATAACCCAGATCTATTTTATGATATATTGGGTGTTACTGTTAATTGGTTTTCAATAAAACATAGTCACCTTATGTCTTTTGTTTTTAATATTAATATATTAAAAGGTTTATAAGGTTAACCATTTATGAAAAAGTTTATGTTGAAATTTGATTGAGGTTTTAGAGATTAATGTACACTTACACCATATACTGATCTAGTCATATTGGATAACATATACTAACTAATTTTATATGATGATAACTAAAGATTAATAATATTAATTTTTCATTCAACTTATGGATATTATGACCCTTTGGTGATTCAGAAACAACAAATTCACCTTTATTTCATGAAGTGATGTAGTCAAAATTAATCAAGTAACAATTGATGATGATATTGTGAAAATAAAATGTAATTAAATCAAGTAAGTATATATTCTTAATAAATTTCATAACATTTTAGGAAAATGATCATGGAACAAAAAATTTATCCTAATACCTTCATTACTAATTAATTAAATGGTCTCTTAGATCATCACAAAATTATGGTCTTGTGGTTATTAGCTTTCTCTCGATCAGCCACATTTTTGGGATTATTATTCTTTATCACATTACATAATTATATATGATTTTCCCCCATGTACAAATCATCAATTCCCACCTATGTTATTTTATTTGGTAACCAAGTTATGGGTTACATTAGGTAACCATTGTGATTCCAACACTCCCTTTTTAATTTATGATTTAGTATTATTTTTTAGGTGGGTTTATTTGAATGTAGCATTCATGTATTAAACCACTGATAACCTATAATAATTTTGAGGCAAAAAATCACTTTATGTGTTGTATAATGTAACACCATATGTTTGAATGAATTATTCTTTTCCAAAAAATTAATTTTCATTAATGGTTTATGTTTCATGCTACACCAAGATAAGCTTTCTTTATACATAATACCAAGAAAATAGTTCAATACATGCAACATTGAGATTTTTTTTCATCAAAAAAAATTAGTTTGTGGTACACATGGAACTATGTTTTGTCTTGTGTTACACACAATACCATGTTCATTTGATATCTTGTGTTACACATAAGACTGAGTTTTATTTTACTATAATATACTATTAATATAATTATTTAATATTACATGCATTTTATAGCCACTAAAATGGTGGGAATGAATAGTATTAACTAAATTATGAAAATATACAGTTTTCACATTTTTATTATTTTTCAATTTATTATAAAAAGGATAATAATAAATTAAAAGAAATTGAAATGTTTTTATGGGAATTGTATTTTCCTAGAAGACGATTTAATCATATTTGGTGTACATAATTTAAAATTAACAATTAACACTTTTAGAAAAATTATATGAAAAAATAACTTTTTTAAAGAAGAATATCAAATTTATCTTGTGCTGAATTTTTGGTATTTTTCTGAAAATTTTCATTTCTCAATGAAAAGTGTAATATACTAAATTTTATTTGAAAAACAACTTTTTTGTTTCAATAACATTTAATGTTAAAAAATAATTGGAATTTTTTATGTAAAAAATAGTTTCATTAGATATCTATTTATGAAATTTAGTTAATTGGAATCTTTTTTATAGAAAATTATGATATAAAAACATTGAAATCATAAGAACATTTTTACTTTAAACCCCCACTTTCTCATCACATATGTAGGATTGATTTGAAATAAAATGATGAAACTTATGTGAATTGAATTTGTAAAAATGAATTTCATATTTGGAGTCAGGGTAATTTATTATTTATAATAACGACAACATAATGTTTAACCAATGTCATTAGTAAAAACAGATAATACTAATTACATTGAGTATGGTAAAAATGAGTCTACTTAGTGGTTAAACATAGATTGTGAGGTGTTAGAATGACCCAAAACTTTTCCAAACCCCATTTGAGTGAAACATTTATAAAATTTCAACATTGGGATATGATTTATAATGACATTATTCTATTATAGTGACATATATAATTTTTTAAGTAATTAAAATGAAAAAAATAACTTTCATGCTTTTAATTTCTATACAACATTCGAATAGGGAAAATGAAACATAGGATCAGTTAAAATATTGTATTTAAAGGTAAATGGGTTATTTTATAATGATAACTTATTTTAATTTTTTTTTTTGATTATATAATTTGATTAAATGATTATAAAATTCGGATTTATAAATTACTTAGTTAATAATTAACTTTAATAAATGATACTAAAACTATTAAATGTGAAGTAAATTGAATGAATTATTTTAGTACAATAATTTTGTAGAAGAATATATCATTTTTCACAGGTGTGAACATACCATATTCAAATTCCGTTATTGTGTTCATATTTTTAAATTAAAATTAAATAAATAATGTCAACATTTACATTAATGTTATTTTATAATAAATGATATTTTATTAAATGATTTAAATTTAAAAAACAAAATATGATGTTTTTATATGTGAATATTTAATGGTAATAAATATCATATATATTGTATTCATGTAAAAATTTATCTTTAATAGTTAACGTATTTACCCTATAAAATTTCAAGTGTTATTATCTTGCTTAGGGTTAAAGATGTGTTTTTTCGTGTTACATGTGCTTCTGTTAAAATTAAATTATAAAACATAGGAGTTTTTTAAAATTAGATATCATATTTTGGAATCTATGGTTTCAAAATTTCTTATCTATATCAGACTAATTTATTCATAATTATTAAATTACCTAAGTTATAAAATTAGTTACCTTAATAAAAACCCAAAATGGAAACAATAAAGAAACATATAAGTTAAGGAATAACTTTATACAAATGAATTTATTTTAATGTGGTGAATGTGTTTCTCAAAAAAATAAACCATCACATCCATTATCATAAAATTTTTTATCCACATGAGGTAAGGGTGACCTCCCAATAGGGAATACTTTTGAGTATTTACATGAATGAAACTCCTCCTCAACTATAAAAGGGAATTCACTCCACCCCTTATTTACACCTATCAATGCATTTTTCATTACCGATAACTAAAAAAATAGTTTCCAAAATTCCCCAAACTAATTTTATAATATATATTTTTCAAAAAATAATAATATTGAACTTTATAGTTCAACCTTATGGGGGGTACCCAAAAAAGGGGTAATATTCTTCTAAGAGAGTTTTTATTTTATTTCATACTCCACCACCATTAATTAATTTTATTTATTTTTTACATAATAACCTTGGTATCATCTATATAATGATATTTTATTATTATAATGTTATGAAATATAACCAAACACACTTCCATCAAATGGGATTAGAAATAATCATTTTTTTGTATGGTGGACTGCCACCTCGTGTACCAATGTCATTCATTTATTCATTACAAACCATCATGGTTGAGAATAATAATGTGAATAATGTTCATATATGATATATATGATATATATATATATGTGATGTTGTCCTGATATTTAATTTTTTATCACTAATAACATCATGATTTCCATTTTTTGGGAATACGATAACTTTGTTCGCATGTACAATGGGCTACCATCTTGCAATGTGATGTGACTTAATAAAGTAATACATTGAATATATTAATGATGGGTTTTATAAACAAATACAACATATATAACCAATAATAATTTTAATTTAATTATGATAAATATATATATATATCAATTACTTATCATTCTTTAAATATGACAAAAAATGGAAACATCATTCATGTGTGCGTACGGCCTACCGTCTCCTTGAACAGAATATTCCATTTCATATCCCATATTTTATATAAGAATATAAATACTTATATATTAAATATATATGAAATTTTTTCCATTTTTAAAAATATATAGACTATGAAACACTGATAATTGTAAGAGGAAAAAAAATGAAAATTCGAAACTTGTACGAAAGAAAAAGCCACTATTACACAAAAAGTAACTTTACATAGCAACCCTACTTTTATTACGTCAATTTTACATCATTTTAAATATAAACAACATAAAAAATTGAAAAAAATTAATCCAATGGTTTATTTTCTTGGTAAAACTAGGACTATACATAACATTTACAAAAAAACATAAAAATTTATTTAAATCATTCTTTTATAGCTTTTTATTTTACCTTGAACTCTCTTTAGTACACATAGTCACCTAGGGATATACATCAAAAGGGGTGAGATAGAAGCCTAGTAAGAGGATAGATAAGAAAAATATAAATTGAGTTGAGAATAATCATAATATCATCATTAAAATCATTAGGGGAGTCATTATATAATGGAATGGATTATTGAAAATCATAAAAATGAAACATCATGTCTTAGTGGTCAACTACCACACATAGTAGTGAACAAAGCTCGCATCATGTTCATGTATCATTTCACATTAACTCATTAAATCCATCACATTACCAAATTTATTGGAGTTTTATCTTGGTTAACCCATCACAAATTTTTCATGAATATTATTTCAAATTATATAATTATTTATAATACATCATATATATGCATAAGGATGCCCATACAAAGAAATGGGTATTATAATCATGTCATAAAGCATAAGAGATAAGCATATCATACAAGTGTCCATGAAATAAAGTAATTAAAACATAGATGGAAATTTATAAGTATAAATAGAAATATATTATTGTAATTGATGTCAAATAAAGTGAAAATATGAAATAAGAGTATTTATGAAATTTTAGCATTAAAACATTTTAGTGAGGTTTTAAGGGAAATACTAAAGAGACTTAAAAATTGAAAAGGGCATAATATTTTATATAAAACCAGAAGTGAACCAAGAATTTTTTTTATAATATAAATATACATTTTATAAAATAAATTTCATATTAAAATATATGATAGAGTGGACTTGATATTAGGTAAGAATTTGGGAAGTTCCCTCAAAACGGTTTTTCTTATTGAGATGTATTGAGGAGGGAACCATTAAAAAACATGTAAATCCCTAAAATAGATTAATTAATGGATCTTGATACATTATTTTGGAGCATAAAAATAACATTATGAATATTTACATATAAATAAATGGTAATTTTATTTGGGTAAAGAGATAGTAAGAATAACATGAAGGAATAATGGAGTTTTGGGTAGAATCCATTACAAATATCATATAGTTGAAGTCGAAATTAATAGAACTATAGGAATATGTGTATACACTCTAAAAACCCTAATAATAAATTATATAAACAAAATTAATCACACTAATAATCTTAGTACCACATAATCAATGAAATAGAAGGTTAACACAAAGAACATAAATTCGGTAAACAATTCCCTAACCTTGTAACCAAACACTTTCATCAATTTAATGTCATGTATAATGACATTTGATTCATTAATTAACAATTTAATAACATTTTATACATTAATATGGTTCACTATGGTTTCATTAAGTTCTTTAAGGTGGATTTGGATGAGTTGTACTGTTTAAATTCATTTTTTGGGAGTGTTCCTTTTCTTAGTTCTCATGAATGGTTCACTTATACACATGAATGGAATTTCATGTAGAACTTGGATAAACATACATAATTTCTATTATATATTATTAATTATTTTATAGTATTTTAAAAGAAATTGTAATGAATTATGTTATATACCATGTGGATGAATCACTAGTTAAAATTTAATGATGGCCATTTTAGGTTAATTTTGGTGCTTTTTGAATCACAAAAAAAATGTTTTGATTTATCATTTAGTGTTATGTATAAGACACATTTCCAGGACATAAATGGTGTTAAAACATACATATTACAATATTTTTTCAACCATTCAATGTTTTCATTGAAAACCTTGAAGGAGTTGAAGGAAAATGGATGTGCATCACCCATGATGTAGCTAAATTAACACATCATAGGCAATGATTTCATTTTTATAAAAAAAATAGAGAGAGGTAGAAGTATAGTGAATAATGTTCTATTAACATGATATTATACCAATATATCAATAATAATGGAGTTAACATGATATTTGGAAAATAGGTGATGAGGATTAGTGAAGAAAAGAAATGAAATTTGAAAGGAAATTGAACGAAAAGAGAAAGAGAAATTATCTCTTGAATCCTCATCTTGAGATCCTTTTTAAGGAACATGATCTGGGTCTCTTGATGAGGACATGATATCTTATATAAAATGGAGGTTCTAGGAGAGAGTTTGGGTAGAGGTGTGATGAAATGAGAGTGTGAGGGGAGGTATTTATAGTAGAGGGGAGGAGGGTTTTCTAAATATTTTAATAATCAGTATATTATTTTTCCACAAGAAAAGAAATTTTGAGGATTAATATGACTAAAAATTGTAATATATGAATTTTAATTATAAACAATTTCCCTTTAAATCATCCATGACTCAATTATGATGCAAAAATTCATTTATTTAGCATATTTGTAAATTATGGAATTTCACTATTCACCAAAAAATAAAGTATTTTAAAAAAATCCCGATAATTCACCCTAACGATTTATCAATGTATAGAATTACAAAATAAACTCAATTTTGTCAAAATAAATTTCTAAAAATGATTAATTTAATTTTTAATTTAAATCCTAATTTACTTGAAAAATACCAATTTTAAAATTAAAAACTATTTTTCTAAAACTTTGAAATATTAATTA
Organism: Viscum album; assembly: GCA_963277665.1. Taxonomy (NCBI): domain Eukaryota; kingdom Viridiplantae; phylum Streptophyta; class Magnoliopsida; order Santalales; family Viscaceae; genus Viscum; species Viscum album. The sequence continues at coordinate 1,783,512,414 of OY728126.1, read as the reverse complement.
AGGTCTCATAAAATTATCATATAATCATAAAACATATATATACTAGTTTATGAATGCATTTTATGAATATATATTTCTTCTTAAGTTATTAAATTAATCATTGCTTATGATTGACTTATAAAAATACAAACACAATAATGTAATTATATCATATTGTCACTTATATGATCGCTAAACTTTATTTATATTATCATTAGTAAGGTTACTATTCACATTTTTTGATTTCCTATTTATAAGGGTCATATTAATATTTGTAAGGGTAACAATATAATTCATAAGTTTATGTTACTATTCACCAAAAATTAGGTTTTCCATATCGGACTCCAAATATCTTACCGATCACAACCGTGTATGTCAGATTTTCTAAATTCCAATCATAAAAGTGGAAAATATATGTTTAAAGGTCACATAATAGTTCATTTAATAATGGTTTGGCATTGTGTTTCCAAATTTTATTTTATGTGATTAATATATTACTACAATAAGGGATAAATTTCATTGATAAAAGATTTGGTCGTTACATTCTTCCCCCTATTGAAATTTCACCCTTGAAATTTCATTTTACAAAAATAGGTGAGGGTACTTCTTCTTCATCACATACTTTGGTTCCCATATCTCTTCTTTATAATAATGGTTCCTATAAAACACTTTGACAAAGATGGTTGTCTTGTTTCATATGACCTTATCTCTTCAGTTCAGAATCTTTATTGGCTTCTCATCACAAGAGAGATCATCTTCCAGCTATACCCCCTCTGAATTTAGTACATGTGAGGGATCTGGTATGTACTTCCTTAGGAGTGATCTGTGAAACACTTCATCAACATGAATCATATTTCGTGGAAGTTAAAGCCAATAGATCCTATGTGGTCAAGTATCTCAAAGGGGCCAATGTACCTTTGTATTAACATCCCTTTATTTCTAAACTGTATGACCCTAATACATGGTGATATTTTAAGGAATAATTCATATCCAGCATCAAAATCCAAGCCCCATGGATAGTTGTAATCATAGCTCTTTTTATGACTCTAAAAAATTTTGATATGCTGCTAGATGACCTGAATATTAATTTTCAACTCTTTCTCAAGATCAAGTCCATGTAGCTTTCATTATCCAACTTCATCCCAACAGGTAGGATTTCTACATCTCTTTCCATACATAGCTTCTTATGAAGCCATTTGAATACTTGAGTGGAAGATATTTTTGTATTAGAAATCAACCAATGATAGGTAATGATCCCATAGTCCATTGAATTCTAAAAATAATTCACTTATCATATCTTCATAAGTCTAAATAGTCGTTTCAGATTAGACATCAGTTTCGGGGTGATGGGTCATCCGAAAATTTAATTTAGTACTCAAAGCATGTTGGAGACTCCTCCATAATTTAGATGTGATCCTTAGATCATGATCAGATACAATTGAGAGTGGAACCCCTTGCAGTCCCACCACATCCATCACATATATCATTTCAATTTGTTAAAGAAATAGATATACCTGAATCATGATAAATTGTGAAGTATTAGTAAGTCAGTCCACTATAACTCATATCCCATTATTTCATTTATATGTCTTTAGGAGACCTAAGAAAATGTTCACACTGACATTCTCCCATTTCCACATGGGTATGGGCAACGGTTTTATCTTACCCTTGGACTTCTGTCACTCTCTTATATCTTGATAACATATCAAGAACCTCGAGATATACTCAGCAATATTTTTCTTCAAGTTGTCCCACCAGAAGTGTTCTCAGAGATCACTTTACATCTTGGTGCTACCAAGATGGATAGAGAAAGTTGAGTCATGAGCATTTTCCAATAGCTCGCTCTATTTCCTGGGTTATAAAGGCACACAAATCCACATTCTAAACTAAATCACACCGCCATAGTTTATATGTAACTCTTATAGATTCCCTTCTTTTATTGCATTCACCTTCTTTTGAAACACCATATTATCTTTTTCTACGTCCTTAATCTTCTCCTAGATAGATTGTTGGGAAATCAATTGGACATGGTAGGATTTATTCCCTACAGTTATGATTTCCAAATCCATCATTTACATATCCATGAAGATACAATCTTTCTCAATCCTCATCATAGATATAGTATCAGGTTATTTTCTTCATAGAGAATCAGTTACATTGTTCGCCTTTCTAGGATGAGTGTGAATAGAGAAATCATATTCTTTGATTAGCTCTTACCATCTCCGTTGACACATGTTGATCTCATTTTATGAGAATATATACTTTAGACTCTTTTGATCGATATATTTGTCACACTTCTCACCATATATGTAGCGATGCCAAATTTTGAAGGAAAATCACATTTTTTATCACCAGAACTTGAATCGGGTAGTTCAGATCGTGGATCTTCAACTAACATGAGGTGTAGGCTTTCACATTATCATTTTTCATGAGTAAAATACCCAATACTTTATTTGATTCATTATTTTATATCACAAAACATTCTCCACTCTTTAGTAATGTGAGTACAGGGGTAGTTATAAGACCTATTTTTAGCTCCTTAAAGCTTTCATCGCATTCATATATCCATACATACTTCACCCCTATTATTGTTAACTCAATTAGTGGGCTGCAGAATCATGAGAAATCTTTCACAAAATATTTCTAGTACCCAAGTTATCCAAGAAGACTATTGATTTCTATGACACTTGATAGTCTGATCCATTCCTTAATTTCCTTTGTTCAATTGATTAGATGATTCTTTGATATATATATCTAGCATAATGGGGTGCTAAATGAGTGTGCTTACATTTTTTCTTTTTTTTCTCATAGTCTATCTGATGGAAAATCAAAATCATGATATTGTATTCCAAATAGTACCCCCATACATCGTAGATCACATTTCGATTCTATTATTTTTCATTAAGAGAACAAAAACAGTAGATATGGGAATATATAAACACATATATTCCACATATGTGTTTTATATAAAATTATTTGTTCGCTAAAATCCACATAATATAGGAAGAAAGTGAGGGAAATCAAAAATTATCTCCATGTTGATTCATTAACTATATAATAAATTGGTGTTATTCCAATGGGGTTAAGTTCACCTATTTGAGGTATTATCTAAAAATATTGTAGAGTCCATGAATCATTTGAATGAATAATTTATAAATGTGTATCTAATTTTACCCAACCTCATCTCTAAAGAATTATTTGGACTCTATCGAATAGATTAAAAATCAAAATGTTTTTTTGTTCCACAAATAATGTAGAATATAATATATTAATACCTTGGGAATATTTGAATGAATAAACATAAAATAAAAGGATATATGTAAATTAAATAGAAATAATTTAGAATTAATGAACCATAACTTATCATCGTCATCTGAATGATCATTCATTGATTCTTCGATCATTAATGGCTCTTCAATGACATATTCCTCCTCCATGAACCCTATATCCCCACTATTGTCTAAAAATAATAAATATATGGGGGTATATATCTGATATAAATTGTATATTATTTTTTATTAATATTATAATTTTCTAATAATAACTTACCAAAAATATATTCCCCAATAATATACTCCATTGTGACCATTCCTATTGTAACTGTGACCACAGTATCTCAGAGCTAGTATCTGATTTATTACATTGGAATTAATACAAAGGGTCAAATATATAATGTAAGACTAGTATAGTAGTTTTGGAGAAGACTATACAAAAATGATGACCATTCTAAAAGTAGAGTACAAAATAAAACATAATACAAACCAATATAAAATGAATTGCATCCTTTAAAACTCATTATAATATTTTTTCTTTTTATTATGTGAAATGAAATAAAATATGAGAGATCTACAATTCTATATAAGTTTTATGTATAATAAAATATATAGTGAATTAATAATAATAATAAACATGGAATGGTAAATAACTGAGTACACATTCTATTTTGAAAAAAGGACTATAATGTAAGGATAAGGCATAATCAATATGAAAAGGTGAATTATTGAAAACATATGACATTTAATAAATAAACTGAGAATAAAATGAATCCAAAGATAATATCATTTTGAAAATATAATGGATAATAATTATTGAGTTCTTAATAAATAAATTAATTATTTATTGGATTCCATGATCTCATGCATCATGACTCCTCAACCGTCATGACCATTCATAGGATGATTTAAAACTACAGGTAGAAACTCAATTGTTATGGAAAAATTATTTGTCTCATGAGAAATAATAATGAATTGTGGGCCAATATTATAACAATTCCCACAAATCAATTCATATCAAATGAATTCCTCCCATATTGAATGATTGATTTAATCTATAATTAATAATATGACTTTTATCAAATATTTGTACTGAGTAAAGTATGCATATTTTCCAATATTTTCCCAATTAGTCAAATATATTTGAATGTGAACACCGTATGTAAAAATATTATAATTTATTAGAAATAATTATATCTATAATTAAATAATATTTATATTTAAAATAAATTTAATTTCTAAAAAAATCATCACAAAAAAGTAATTTTTCCCTAAGAATGCTAAAAACCAAAAAAATGTGAGTTTATACAATAACTTTTACTACACAATAATTTTTTATTTTAATCCCCATGGATGAAATAATTAAAATTATTAATTTAAATACCATGAATTATGAATTTTTAATGATATTACATGTATACTAGGAAGTATATAATCAATATAAAATAAATCAGATCAAAAACATTACACTATTCCTCAATGAAGGGAAATTGAGATTAAGTCCCTTACCTCATGCTTCCTTTTAGTTGAATGTTCATTTACCACCAATATAATGGAATTAATTATTCTTAATTAAAAAATAATGATAATATTTATAATAGAATATACGAACCATTTATAACCGTTTATCACCAATTCATTAATAATTTTTTATTATTGTCATTTGTTCGTTTGTTAATTACCATATTTTCTCATTCATGATTTGTTTTGAAAGTTATGTTTCTTATGTATATTATATATTTCCTTAATAATTAGAATAATATTAGTGAAATAATTATAATATTTATACATCAATTATAATTTTATTACCATTGATGATTTTTTTTTGATAAATGAAAAATGTTATGATCATGGAGATAGTTGGTATATGAATGAGTAACATTTCCATTTTTCAACAATCATTTTGGAAAATAAGTAAGTAATGTATTACTTTTAAATAATGATAAAAATATAATTAATAGAAAAATATATCTTTAAAAATACTAATATATATCATCAATGTGTTGTGCTGATGAAAAGATAGCCACACTGTTTTGTGAAGGTGGTAATCTTCACGTACACGGATGATGTTGTCATCATTCATTTAGAGAAAAGGTAAGAATGAAAATTATATATATTATAATTTAAAAATAATACATATATCATGAATATAATAATTGTTCGATGTATATGACATATAATATGTAACATTATCCTTATCACATTCCATGTAATGTGTAAGAAAAAGACAAATCACATCGTTTCGTGAGGCAGTAGTACGCCGTACACACAAGTGAATTTATCATATCTCCTACATAATTGAATATTAAAAGGTTTATATGATATCAATAATATAGATGTATAATTATTTTATAAATTTCTTATATAATATTAAGATCCATCCTTGTAATAATCCATTATATGTGGTAATGGGAAAAATAATGACATCGGTTCACGAGGTAGTAGTCTTTCATAGACACGAATGATGACTTCATAACTCATTTTATGGTAGTATAGATGGTTGTAGGTAATGTCATTAAAATAAAAATATAATTATATGGAAGATAATGGTTATATTTTATCAAGGTTTTCTAACAATAATTGAATGGGGTGGAGGAAGAAAAAAAATTAAGATACTTGTTGACTAATGTTACCTCTTCTATGATAATCCTCCATAGGATTGAACCAAAATCCTCCATAAGATGGATTTACACCCAAAATAATTTTTTTAGGATGTGAGGAGGGAATTTTTATAGTTATTTGTTATAGTTAATGGCTGAACAAAAAGGTTTTAATTTTGAAATGAATAGAGGAGAGGGGTTGCCTATTATAACAGAGGTGGGAGGCTAACTTGTAATTTTTTAAAAGAAAAATATGTGCCCACATTTTTTAACTTCCAAAAGTGTCCATAATGGTTTATTAATAATAATTATAAATTATATGTTAAAAATATGGACATATAATATATTTTATACATTTTTTTCATTTTAAGCCTTATTTATTTAGTTAAACTCCTTAGTAAATCCATTTGTAGCATAACTGTGATAAATAATTCTTACTGTTTTACAATACATATTGCACAAAAATTATTTTGACCTCATAAAATAAAAATAATGTTTATATATAATATCGAATCCATTTTTTCCAAATTCATTTCACAAAAGATGAAAAAAAATAATAGTTTTAAATTAACCCCACATACAGGATTTGAAAGCATGATTTTAAAGAGAAAATGTTCAAAAATTTATAAGAACTTTTAATCAATATTCATTATGAAAATGATACCAATTTCTATTGTTTAATTAATAGTTTTAAAATTTAAATAATTTAACATTAATAAAAATACGAAACGTAATTTAACATTATAAATAACATAAGAAGGATGTTTTTAATTACAATTGGTTATACTTCACTATTCATCAAAAAATGAAACATTTCAGAAAATTCTAAAAAAAATCACCATAATATAATATTTGTATTATAAATTGAAAATTTATTTTTATTTTATCCTTTATATTATAAAAAATGGTAAAAATTAATTTTATATTATGTTTGTAATGCACAAAAATTGTCCTTTATGAAAAATATATTTTTTATTGAAAACATTTTTTTCTATTAAATGATTCTTATTTTATTTCTAATCCATATATAAAAATGAGTTTTCTATTACATTTTTCAACCATATACATTTAATAATTTAGTAAATACTATTCATACCCTCATATTTAATGGCTAGTATATAACGTTATACTATATTAAGTTTCATTTGAACTCCGTATTGCAAGTTATGCATGCTATAAAAAAATAACGTTTACTTTAGAATTTCAGGGTGTTACATTCTACCTAGAATAAACAAATATCATCTTCCCAATTTAATATTTATCTCATTAATAAAGGGTTTTAAATTTGATAATAAATTTCATGATAACCCACATCATAAATATATTTAATAAAACTTCCTATTAATAAGAGAGAAATAGTAGTAAAATGTTCATATAAAATAGCACATAACTAGGTTTAAAAATGATAAAATATAAGTGGGAAGTGAAAACATGGGCACTAAAGTGAAATTTATCATCCATATATTGTGAGAGTGTGAGGGATAATATGTTTAAGATGATGTTAATTTCCAAAAAACCACAAGTCACAGGTGTGAAAAATCCATTGATATCATAAATAATGTTGATAAAATGGAAATGTTTTTTTGAATATCATTATAATATAGTTGAGGAATTATTTAACTCATTTTGAATATTATAAAATATATTTACTTGAAATTTTTTTATTTCTTTTGAACAATATCATCTATTTTTTGTGCTTCTATAAATTTCCACTTCATCGCTTAATCTAATAAATGAATATCTAAAAATATTATTGTTTATGAACTAAAATTCTCTTTTAATGGATTTTATGATACATAATAGAATTATAAGTAATTAATCTAATCTCTAGTTTTTATTATAAAATCATTGTTAGTATAGGTTATCCAATATGCATAAATATTCATATGGGGAAATAATACATTTTCTCTAAAACATCACCCAAATTTCACCTTAAACCATTTCATAAATGGTTAGCCTTATGACCCTTCCAAAATATTATTATCAAAAAAAATTGAAAGAAGGTCAGTAAATTTCCAAAATGAATGAATCATTAATCCCCTAAAAAATATAATGTTTCACTTAATCAACACATACCAAACATGTAAATATCTTTATCATGTTTTCTCCTGAAACATGTAAATAACCTAAATTACCATAAAAACATACTGAAAACATGCATTCTTATTTTTTGTAAAGACTCAAAAATTCCATGTAAATATTTTTTAATTAAAAGGGAATTTTTTGAGACTGTGAAATCTAACGGTGCTCGATTCTGAGGCCCGGAGTGCCTGGAATGATCCGTCAAATTTTTGTTAAGTTTTAATTAGGGTGCATAAGTAGTTTTCTTGAAAAAGTGTAATAACTCTTAATTGGTTACTTGGATCAGAAATACGAGGGCACCATTATGCTCAGGATGGCGGGTTTACCCCCAGTGCGACTTAAGTTTAGTCAGTTCATGCCTCCTGTGAGAAAACATGAAAATGTCATAATAATAAATAAAATAATTAAATAAATTATTTTATTTTTAAAAGTCTTATAACTCACAAATGGTAGATCAGATTAAAAATATGAGACCACTGCTGAACTTCTGAGGGCCTGCTTTATTTAAGCAGATACTAACTTTGGCTGGCGTGTTACACCAGTGAAAGTTAGTTTTTGGCCGTAAATATAATAATTAATTGACAATTATTTTATTTTGAAATCCATAACATTTAAACGGTAACTTAGATTGGAAATTCGAGAGTATCATTGGGTTTTTTGGGGCATGTTTCACTTGAGGAGAGCCTAACCTATACCGGTGCAGGTCGAGGGTGACTGTTAATAATTTTCTGAAATTTTTTTGAGGTACTTTCAGTAAATGTGGGAGTGGGTTTTTCTAACTTTTGAACCGATGATCGGAATTGAAATTAAAGGAAACTATTGAACTCGCAGTGTCGGTATTCTCTTAAAGATACTTTCACCTCGATGGTAGTTAATCGAGGGTGGAAGTTAGTTTTTGATTTTTTAATAAAAGTAAAATAAAAATAAAAGTGTACAATATTTTATTTTTATTTTATTTGTTAAAACCTCCCTATAGAAGTTGGGAAGTGGAGCCTGCCAGACCTTAACCTCCCATGAGAGGTTATGGTGGTGGGGACCTCCTGAGAAAAACCTCCCATGAGAAGTTATGGTGGTGGGGACCACCCGAGTCATAAACCTCTTCAACTCCCTCATTAATGTGGAGGATCCTCTTGAGCATCCTCCACATTAATTGTGCCAACCCTCATTATTTAATTTTTTCAACCCTTTCCTTTATTTAATTGATCCAACACATCAATTATTAATTATTCCTTATGAACTTATGCCAACAAACTTAATAGAGGACATAATCTATTATTTTGGCACCACTGTACATTTGGGTTGAATTGGGGGAAAAATTCTCCAACAAATAATGCTTCCTCCATGAAGAACACTTCCTCCATGAAGAACGCCGGAAATGACCATCTTTGACTATGACGAACTGACACACGAGCCTAGGATTGGAGGTGTGTGGCTGACGAGACGAATGTCGACGACTTCACCTTCTTCCTTGTGTCAATTTCATCAAGAAAACAAGGTAGGGGTTTATTTCTAAATGTTTATCACCTTCCATGTACTTCATTCTTTTCTTGTGTGGGTTGGGAACAAACATTACGGAAGATTATGGTTTCACATTCATGCTTTGTTCTTGTGAACCTCTTGCTACCACTCTAAACACAGAGGGTGCGGGCCAAACAAACACCACCCAACCCTTCTGTCATTCTTCTTTGGTGTATTCTTCGAAATGGAGGAAGGTGAGGAAGATGATGGAGCCACGGTTCCGCCACTCTCGGCCTTGCCACGCCGCCCCAGCCATCTTGTGGCCTCGTTGGGCCATTCTAGACGAGATTCACCACTGAGTCAAGTCATGTCGTCATTTTCCGATCCGCGCTACCATCCAAGCTGACTCGTTCCGCCATCCGCCGAACCGCGCCACCGTCCGACCCGAGCCATGCCATCGTCCAGGCCGAGCTGAGCCGCTCCGCCCTCCAGACCGAACAACCGCCAAAACGCGGCCGATCCACCGACTCGTGGCTGGTCTGCACCCTTCACAGCTAGTATGTGCCCCGCACCACTGGTTCGTCGTCCCACAGCTGGTATGTGCCCCTCACGACCAGCCTGCGCCCTCGCGGCCGGTCCGTGACCTCACAGCTGGTCCGCGCCCTCACGGCCAATCCGTGCCATCGAGGCCAGTCTTCCACCCTCGCGACCCTCATGGGTCAGGTGGGACCCAACCGGCCGGGAAACACTGCGGGTTAGGCCAGACCCAATGGGTCAGGCTGGGTCGGCCGAGGCTAGTTTGGGCTAGGTTGTACCAGACCCAGGCCCAATATGAACCTTTACTTTAATTTGGTCATATCATTGGTACATAACATCCAATTGACGAACCGTCTACGGCATTGGGAATCTTGGAGAGAGACGGTCCCTTTGATAATTTTTACACAGAGTTTTGGATTGATATGGGGAACAGTCAGGTTGGATCGAGCATGAATCCAACCGGACCCTCGGGACTAAAAGGCTAATAACTCACAGACTAGGCGTCTGATTGACGTGTCGTCTGTTACGTTGAGACCCCTATGACAGGAGGACCTTTGAGATAATTCTTCATGGGACTTAGTGGAAGTTGGATTATCAACCCGTAGCTTGTGGAGTGGATCCTCCCAGAGAAGAATGACCATAGTGCGGGGACCTAGTGGCTAGCTGAGACTTGACGAATACTGACTATTTCGACTCGGAGTGACTCGATAGGCCCAGTGGGGAGCACCCTAGTGAAACAGTAGAACCAAGGTACTCAGCAGGAGGAGTACCTCATCATGCCTTGAGGGGGAGCACCCTTGTGTGACGTGGAAAACCCACACTGTGGAGTGCCTATGTGTGACACAGCGGACCAATGGTACACGATAGGAGGAGTACCTCAGTAGTCCATGGTTAGTGGGAAGTGCCTCTGTGTGACGTGGTAGGCCCACTGTACTCGATAGACGAGGAGTTCTCCAGAAGCCGAGGTGTTCAACGATGTGACCTAAGATGTTACTTGTTACTACCCCTAGAATAAATCCCGGTGTGAGCTGAGTCAGTACCTCTTTGTTTTCTTCATAATTGAGATGGATTACTTGATAACATAGATATATGTATGGGCATATACCTAAGTAAGGTTATCTGTTGATTTCATACCTTTTGATTTATCCCTGATGGATTTTGTGAGACCTAGAGGGTCTTGTGGTCCCTACTGAGTATCGTTATACTCACCCCTGCATGGGCTATGCCCGCACCTTATTGTGTTGGATGTAGATGACGGATAGCGCTGACTGAGGCTGACAGTACCAGGACTGGATGGTACCTGGATGTGGATCTTGTGACGTGTCAGTACACAGAGGAGACGGGCTAACGAGAAGTGCTAAGGAGGTGATTTGAACCTACCCTTCTGGTAGGAAACTCGGAGGAGGATCTAGTATCTATCTTCTCTCTTTATTCAGTTGTACTAGTACCTTTACAATTGGCCTTGTATTTTGGTCACTTTTACTTTCAACACTCTTTTGTTATACAGTTTACTTGGTCTTTCGTCCAGTTGTGTGCTTTCTTATGTGTGTGTTTACAGGTTATAGAGGAAATGCATTCCTTGTTTTAGGGATTTACGCCTTTCGTGCTGGTCTCCAGCCCTTGTCCTATATAAGGTGGTCTTGGGGTAGTCATGACACAGGCCCTGGGGGACGGATCATGAAAAATTGGTATCAGAGGAGTCGGTTCTACCACAGAACTTAGGAATCTGATCTTTCTTTTTAACTAAAATAGTGTTTAGTGTAATGAGTGCAGTTTTCAGTTCAGGGAGTCCAGTGTTAGTGCGGCGGCTGGCATATCTATACACTGGGACCTTGACTTCTGATTTCCTACCCAGTGCATGAAAACACTGATTGCATGTGTGTTTTCAAAAGTTTTCTTTGTGGTCTTTTGAGTCAACTCACCAGGAATATATTTTAGCTCACCAGGTCTAAGTTTCAGCTCACCAGGTATAACCTATTGACCATGGCTCACCTATTCCTTATCAGGATGTTGCTGCATAGACAGCCAGCAATGATTCCTGAGAGATTGCACGATGAAGGCCCACCGAGCTATGAGGATCCTATGTAGGGCCCTCTTTCTATGTTGGCATCTTCGGGTGGTTTACCAGTAGCACCACCACCCATTGGGTAGTAGATTCCACCATCCTCACTGGCGGATGGTGCACACCGACTGAGCACATTGAACGATTTCTAGTAGCAGAGGACTTTGAGGTTTCGAGGCGAGACAGTTTCCCACTTAGCTGAGGGCTGGCTGGAGGTGGTTGCTAGAGTTTTCCACCTAGTTGAGACACCAATAGAGAATATGGTGACCTTATCTACTAGAATTTCTCAGTGAGAGACCATGAGGATGGTCCGTAGAGTGATGAGGCTTTGGAACATGGACCATTACCCAAGATAGTACCTTTGGGTAGTGTGTAAACAATATCACTACCCGTTGGTCAGCAGTTACAACCAGTGGTACTGGTAAAGGACACATAAGGATTAGTGCCTTACGCTTGATTCAGCATCAGATACCCCTCAGGTTTCAAGGTGAGTCGAACAACAGAAGGCTGAGGACTGGCTTGAGAAGGTGGGTGAGAGTTCTATAGAACTTCAATAGCTTTGGCAGGACGACTTGTCGGTAGCTGAGTATTCATCGAGGCAAATCGATCATTTCTGGTACTCAATGAATATGATACGATCAGTTCTTCAGAGCTCAGACCTTTGAGTGAGGTGTATTTAAGGAAATCTGAGCTATAACTATTCCTCTATGAATTCCTACTTATGTTATGGTGCTAGAGAGAACCATTGTGGTTGAATATTCCTTGGTTGAGTAGATGCAGCCAGTGAATGTTATTAGTAGGAAAGCAAGAAACTGGATCTATTATTAGAGACTTGGGCATCTAAATATGTTTTGAGAAGAAGAAGTGTTAGTGAGAGATGAATCTACAGGGCAGCAGACATTGAAACAGTGATAGGGGAGCATCATGAGGTAGTGTACATTTTGACATGTTACAACCACCCCCCATTGTGGTCCCCGCCAGGCTCAGGGAGCTGGAGGATGGGGGGAAGAGATTAGTTTCATGTAGTCAAGGAGTGCGACCCTTGGGCTGTAAGAATGATTCGAGATACGGTCTGTGTCTACTACTAGATTTCATATCAAGAGACATAAGTACTAATCATTCCTTATGTCCAAGAATCTTTTCAAAGACCTCGAGTATCTAGTTAAACCATTGACATGACCCTCCCATCTAGAGATACCCTTTGGAGGAGACTCGATAATCACACTTACGCCGACAGTGTGATCTGGCCCTTGAGTCGAGAGTTTCGGTTAAAACCTCTTGGTTGCAGTGTTGAGGCCTTGCAACGTTAGTTTGGGTATGACTGGGTATCCACAATTCGTTCTTAGATTGACTATATTAGGAAAAAAGGTTGTGGTTTTTCTACAACATGAGGATTAGGTTTTCCTTAGTCTTCGAAAAAGGAAACCCAGGCAGCACAGGATAAACTCATGCATAGGAGGGTGCGACTGATCACTCTTGAGTCGGCCAGCCTCACCCTCGTGGAAGCAAAAGTTTTCAGTTTTTATTTTTCAGCAGGAGTGGCTAGAGTTCCTCTAGTACTATGAATTAAATATATTCTATACTCTAGGGAAGGGGAACATGGTAGAAGATGCACTCAGCATGAGGTATGGCCAGCAACTGCCGAGTGAGGCAATAGAGCAGCTAGCCACTTTGCAGATATCCTTTTTGGATCAAGATAGAGAATCTTTTCTTTATTCTCTTACAGTCACTCCTACACTTCATCAGTGAGTCAGGGAGGCGCAGCATGGGGACACTGACTATGAGACTTGATGAGCTCAGATATCCACAGGACACGCACCTGATGGATTTTCTGAAGGTGGGGAGCATTTCATCCTCTTCAGAGGATATACCATGGTTCCAGTGTCACATTAGGAGGAAGTGTTGAAGTAGTTCCACACATCCCCTATAGAAATACATAAAAATGTGGAGAAGATGTACCAGGACTTCCGATGACAGCACTGGTATCCGGGAATGAAGAAACCAGTAGCAGAGTTTGTCTCTCGGTGCCCCATTTGTCAGTAAGTGAAGGTGGAGTATCAGGTACCAGTAGGCTTGGTTCATCCTTTAGAGGTCCCAGAATGGAAGTGTGATGGGATATCCCTGGAATCTGTGATAGGACTTCCACATACATATAGGGGTCATGACTCAATTTGGGAGATCTTCGACTGACTCACCAACTCATCCCACTTCCTACCGAGCAGAGAGAAGGGTTTAGTATAAGGAATGGGATGCCTCTATGTGTAGAATATTGCGCAGCAACATGGATTAAATTCGATGATTGTCTCCGATCATGATGCACATTTTACTTCCCATCTATGTAAGGGGTTGAAGGAGTTTTTTCAAACGTAGTTTCGTTTGAGAACTTCCATCCAACCTCAGACGGATGGTCAGACTGAGCAGACCATTCAAACCCTCAAGGAAATACTGTGTGCTTGGGTCCTCGACTTCGGTCACAGCTGGTAGGATCACTTACCAATGGTGGAGTTTTCTTTCAACAACATCAATCACTCTACCATTGGGATGGCACCTTTCGAGGCATTTTACGGGCGACCTTACAGATCACCTTTGTGCTGGACTGACCCAGGGGAGTCAGCACTAGTTGGACCAAAGATGGTACAGGCTGCCATAGAGATGGTGCAGATCATCTAGGAGTGGATGAAGACTGCATAGAGAAAGTATAAGTCATATTTTGATAGGAGATAGAGACCTCTTGAGTTCGAGGATGGATACCACGTCTTTCTACGGGTCTCAACTCGACAAGGATTGTGGTGATTTGGCCGAGGCAACAAGTTATCTTTGTGGTTCATAAGACCTTTTCAGGTCCTCAGCAGAGTTAGCAAGGTAGCATATCGGTTATCTCTTCCACATTAGTTACACCAGGTGCATGACGTCTTCCATGTATCCCAACTGAGGAGTACGTGCACAACCCTTCCCACGACATCGACCATAGTGAGCTAGACATCGAGGATGGGGTGATATTTTCAGAGGTTCCAGTGCAGATTGAGGGTCGACAGGAGAGAGTCTGTCATAGGAAATTGATACCATTGGTGTGTGTGCATTGTCAGCACATGAACCTCCAGAAGAGAACATGGGAGCGGGAGGCTCAGATTAGTTCTCAGTACCCCCACTTGTTTTTCCTAGTTTTTGTAATGTGGATTTCAGTGATGCAAATCCCTGAGGTGGGGAGAATTTAAAGACTCGGAAATTACATGTAATTGTTTTTAAATACATGTGAATTTTTTGAGAGTTTTAAATATTACGACACTCGATTCTGAGGCCTGGAGTGCTCGGAATGATCCGTCGAAGTTCTGTTAAGCATTAATTAGCACGTGTAAGAAGCTTTCCTAAAAAAAGTAAAATAACTCTTAAACGGTTGCTCGGATCAGAAATCTGAGGGCACCGATATGCTGAGGATGGAGGTTTTACCCTAAGTGTTACTTAATATTAGTCGGTGTGGGCCTCCTATGAGAAAACCCAAAAATGGAATAACCGTAAATAAAATAATTAAATAAATTATTTTATTTTTCAAATGCTTATAACTCTCAAATGGTATCTTAGATTAAAAATCTGAGACCACCACTGAACTTGTGAGGGCATGATTTATTTAATAAGATACTTACATTGGTCGGCACGGGCCACCAGTGAATGTTAGTTTTTGGTCATAAATAAAATACTTAAGTGACAATTATTTTATTGTAAAATCCATAAATTTTAAATAGTAACTCATATTGGAAATATGAGAGTGCCGTTAGGTTCGTTGGGGCATGTTTCAATTGGGAAGATCCTAACCTCGATCGGCGTGGGTCAAGGGTTACTGTTAATAATTTTCCAAAATACAATTCAGGTACATTCAGTAAACGTGTGAGTGGGTTTTTCTAACTTTTGAACCAGTGCTCAAAATTGAAATCTGAGGACACCGTTGAACTCGCAGCGTAGGTATTCTCCTAAAGAGTCTTTAACCTCGAAGGTAGTTGATTGAGGTTGAAATTTTGTTTTTGGGTTTTTAATGAAACAATCGAATAAAAATAAAATTCTACAACATTTTATTTTTATTTTATTTTTTAAAACCTCCATGTGGAAGTTTAGATGTGGGGACCGCTAGACAATAACCTCCCATGAGAGGTCATGGTGGTGGGGACCACCCAAGCATAACCTCCCATTAGAGGTTGTGTTGGTGGGGACCACCCGAGGCCTAAACCTCTTCAACTCCCTCATTAATGTAGAAGAGCCTCTTGAGCTTCCTCCACATTAATTGTGATAACCGTCCTTATTTAATTTTTCCAACCCTTACCTTTAATTAATTGACCCAACACATCAATAAATTAATTAAACCTTTTAAACTTATGCCAACAAACATAATAGAGGGGATAATCTATTATTTTGGAACCACTTTACATTTGGGTAGAATTGGGAGAAATCTTCTCCAATGAAGAACGCTTCCTCCATGAAGAATGTTTCCTCCACAAAGAATGCTGACAAGGAAAGTATTTGACTACGAAGAACTGATGCACGTGCTCGGGATTGGAGGTGTGTGGTGGACGAGACGAACGTCGATGACTTAACCTTCTTCCTCATGCCAATGTCCTCAAGAAAATGAGGTAGGGGTTTATTCCTAAATTTTTATCACTGCTCATGTACTCCCTTCATTTCTTGTGGGGGTTGGGAACAAACATTGATGAATATTATGGTCCCACATTCGTTTTTCGTTCTTTTGAACCTTTTTTACCACTCTAAATGTGAAGTGTATGAGCCAAAACAATACGGCCCAACCCCTCTGCTATTCTTTTTTTGGTTTATTCTTTGAAATGGAGGAAGACGAAGAAGACGATGGAGGCACGACGTCACTGCCTGCGGCCTCATCGCACCGCCCCGGCCGACCCGCTGCCTCAGCGTGCTTTCTGAGTTGTGTCGCGCCACTGAGTCGAGTCTTGTCGTAGTCCGTCGAGCCACGCTGCATCCGAGCCGAGCCACACCACCCTCCGCCGAGCCACACCGCCATCCGAGTCAAGCCGCACCGTCTTCCGAGCAAAGCCACACCGTCGAGCTGAGATTCACTGCCTTCCTGACGGAACCACTGCTGAACTGCGGCCGGTCTGCCGACCCACGGCCAGTCCATGCCCCATGCAGCTGGTCTGTGCCCCTTCTGCCAGTCCACCAACACATGGTCGGTCCACTCCCCTTGCTTCTGGTCCGCACCCTCACGGCTGGTCCGCCACCCTCGTGGCCCTCATGGACCGGGCTATACCCAAAGGGTCAGGCCTGGTCGGACCAGACCCGAGCCCAATATGACCCTTTACTTTCTTTTGGCCATATCATTGGCACCAGACATTCGTTTGACAAACCATCTTAGGCATTAAAAAATCTTGGAGTGAGATGGTCCCTTTGATTATTTTTCCTTAGAGTTTTGGATTGAGATAAGGAACAGTCAGGTTGAATCAAGCACGAATCAAACTGATCCTCCAGGACTAAAAGGCAAATAACTCACAGACCGAGCATCTGATTGATGCACCATCTGTTAAGTTGAGACCCTTATGACGTAGAAGACTATTGAGATACTTCTTCATGGGACTTCGTGGTAGTTGGAGTATCGACTAGTATCTTGGGGTGCAGATTCTCCCAGAGACGAGCGACCATAGTGCAGAGACCTAGTGGCTAGCTGAGACTTGATGACTACTGACTGTTTCGACTCGGAGTGACTCAACAGGCCTAGTGTGGAGTGCCTTGGTGACACGGTAGACCCATAGTTGTCGACAGGAGGAGTACCTCAGCAAGACTTGAGGGGGAGTGCCTCTATGTGATGTGGAAGACCCGTGGTGGGGAGTGCCTCTGTGTGATGCGCCATACCCACGGTACTCAACAGGAGGAGTACATCAGCATTCCAAGGATAGTGGGAAGTGACTATGTGTGACACGGCAGGCCCACTATACTCGATAAAGAATGAGTTCTCCAGCAACCGAGGTGTTCGATGATGTTACTGTGGATGTTACTTGTTACTACCCCTAGAATGAATCCTGGTGTGAGAAGAGTCAGTGCCTCTGTGTTTTCCTCATGATTGAGATGGATTACTTGATAACATCGGTATAAGAATGTGCATATGCAAAAGTAAGTTTATCTGTTGATTTCATACATTGTGATTTGTCCTTGATGGATTTTGTGAGACCTAGAGGGTCTCAGGGTCCTTACATAGTATCGTTATACTCACCCCTTCACGGGTTATGCCCACACCTTGTTGTATTGGTTGCTGATGATAGACGGTACTGACTGAGCCTGAGAGTACCAAGACTGGATGGTACCCAAAGGTGGATCTTGCAACATGTCAGTACACAGAGGAGACAAACGAACAAGGATTTCCGGGGAGGCAATCTGTACCTACCCTTTAGGTAGGAAACCCATAGGATGATCCAGTAACTGTCTTTTCTCTTTCTTCAGTTGTATTGCATTTCAGATGTACTGATACCTTTACTATTGGGCTTGTATTCTAGCCCATTTTACTTTCAGAACTCTTTTTTTATATAGTTTACTTAGTGTTTTGTTTAGTTGTGTTCTTGCTTTTGTGTGTGTTTACATGTTATAAAGGAAATTCCCTCCCAGTTTTAGTGAATTACGCCTTCAGTGCCAGTCACCGACCCTTGGCATATTGAAAGCGGGCTTGGGGTAGTCATGGCATGGGCCATAGGGGACGGGTCATGAAATTTTTCATAAATAAAACAAAACTTATTGGATATATTACTTAAATCCCAAAATTTTGACTACTACATTAATGATTTCATAAAATACTTTGTCAAAATATTATTAATTATTCATATGATAGTAAGTACTATACTATTAAATTATCCCTGTCAATAATATCTTTATCACAATACTTTTATCTCAACATTAAGAACATATTAATAGTTATATTTATCTCAATCATGTTTTTTCCAGGAAGATTGAATTTCTACTGAATGTATTTTCTTGGGACCATTCAAAACATGATTTCAAATTCATTATGAAATATTACTCCAATTCATTCCTTATACATTTTTAAATTCATATTTCCAAAATATCATCAATAAAATAAATTTAAAATATATTTAAAGGATCCAAATACTCAATCAAATATATCATTATACTTCAACTATGTCAATATAATAATATTGACCTTGATACATTACCTTCCTCTAAGGTATATTCCCATTATTCATAGGATATTTGTTTTTGAAATGATCAACCTCCATATAGTTGTATCATTAAACATTGGAAGATTATTTCATTCCCTTTAAATAAATATATTGTTTTCCTTACTCTACCCACATGTGGGAAACACTCATTCCATTCAATCATTTAATAGGGTGTTTCTTTCCATTATTATCACATGTGGGAAAATAATTTATTCCCTTATTCCCTTCATCTATTTTTTACTCAATTTTCCACTTTATCAATTTCTTACCTTCAAATCCATAAGACTTAGATAATTATTTCTCTTCCATGAAAGCATAAAAAACTATTTCATCAAATGAAGATAATTTTTTAGAGACCAATTCCCTTCAGATAATTTTCTTATGACCTGAAATTTAATTTTCAATCCTTCACTCTATGTTGTTCATGTAATTCATAGAAAACCTAGCTAACTTTGTAATTGTATCTTGGTACTACACAACACATTATTCTTCCATTTTCATTGATCTATGTATTTTTCTCTTCATCTCAGTTTATTTATCACAAGGGAGGTATTTTTTGGAGAATGTATATTTAAAATATTTCAATTCTATGGGTTCTATTTCCAAATCCTCTCCAGAATTATAGATCAACAAACACCATTGATCACATCACCTTTGAGATAATAAGTTGAAAGTGTAACCATTCCTATTTCACTACACCCTATGGCCATAAATATCTTCTCCGCATACTTAATCCATTTCTTGGATACCATTGGAGTTTTATTACCACTAAATTATGGTGGATTCTATTGCAATAATAGATCCAACATAAGAGAATACCCATATAGAAAAAAAAATTCCATCTAGGAATGGTGAATTTTCATAACCTAATTAAGATTCCCTAATATATCCATAACTCTTTCAGTTCCAACAGTAGCTTCATTAGCTTTGTCGACAAGGAAATTTCTTCATTGGTCATGAGTATTTATTTCCTTATTCCTTTCAGGTATAATTTCAAAATAAATATCATATACTAGATTAGACAATAAAACTATGAAAAATTATTTATAATCCCAAAACAAGTGACAAAAATAACAAAAATTGAATAATTTATGCATATGTAAACTCATAATCATATACATGGTTTATTTGGGGTGTCTTTATTTTAAAATCCATCAAAATGGTATTTAAGGAAAATGTAAGTTATCCATAGAATATCTATTTTGAGTTCTAATCTATGTGGATTATAAGTATCATTATCATGTACCGTGTGATTATCAGGTGAAGCACAAAGGACCTTTTTAGAGTTGTTACCCCTAGGTTCCTCTTTTTTAGATACAAATCCATTTATAATATCTATACAAGGATTTATTTCTAGGAAAACCTTATAATATTTTCCTTAACATAACCTTATGATGTTCTTCAATACTTATCCTCAATGTCAATAATGGGTTTGTATACCCTAATATATTTTTTTCTTATCTATTTCAAAATTATTGTAGAAAACTTCTTCAAATACAAAGTATAAGGACCCCAACCTAAGTAGCCCAGAGTTTGTGTCTGCATTATTAAATTAACATAGATACAAAGGGCCAAATCTCTAGGGGCTGATCAGTATTGAGTTTTTTGAGAAATGGATATATACATGATACCGATTTTAATTTGGGAGTAAAAAAATAAAACATAATATATAACAACAGAAATTGAACTGCATCTTTCAAAACAGATTCGATGTTCTCTTCTTTATATCTGGTGGAAATGAACTCAATTAAGGGTGATCTCAAATTATCAGTAAGGTTTAAATAAATCAGAAGATATGATGAATCTTTAGGAATAATCAAAAAGGAAAGGTAAATAACTAAACCCACACACCATTTAAATAACATGAAAATCATGATAAGATAAGTACTATTAAATATAGACAGGTGAATAAATAAATACATATCTCCTTTAATCAATTAAATAATAATGAAATTCATCCATAGATAATATCATTTTTTAAATATCATGGATGATAACAACTGAATTCTGAATGAAGTTAATTTTTAATTATTGGAAATAATGATCTTAGACATCATGATACCTTTATGTTCAAGACAATAAAAAATATGGATTAAAACTAAAGGTATAAACCTTTTTAATTTTGATAACATGTCTATATCATTAGAAATACTAATGAATCCAGGGAATATATTATATCGGCCTCACTTGTCACTACAAGCCTATAGAATTCCTCATATATCAAATGACTGATCTCATCCAAGAATTCATTGTACAATGAATGATGATAATGTTGTTTGTGTATGTGTGGAAAATTTCCTTGATGAAATGATGAGACTCTCTTTTCTTAAAAACAAGTGAAATTAAGTGTGTCCACATAATTTAATCTTTTTCTTGGTAATCAATGGTTTTAAATTATAAAATTCTTTTATTGACAATTGATATCATAAACAGGGTTAACAAAACATCCTCTTAATAGGAGAGAAAGGGATGTAAAAAAGGTAACATAGAATAACACATAAAAAAGTTTCCAAATAGAATAACATAGGTGGGAAGTGAAAACATAGACATTAGAGATAAAAATGACACAAAAATAATAATTAATAGTGATAGACAACATGGTTTAGGGGAAGCTAAAAATCATAAATCCACAAACTAGTGGTTTTATAAGTTCATTAATATCCAAAACAATTATTAAAATATGAAATATTCTTGATTAAATATCTATTTAATAAAGTTTAGAAATTATTTCACTCTCTATGAATATAAGAAAATATACGTACTTGATAATTTTTTATTTCATAGGCACAAATTCATCTGTTGTGTTTGCTTCAATAAATTTCTAGTTGATCTCTAACTCAATAAAATGAATATCTGAAATTTATTTTTCTAAGCCAAAGGAACTAAGATTCTATTTTAGTGTATCATAAGATCCATAATATAATGACAAGTAATTTTTGGACCACTAACTGTTATAATAACTAAAGAGTTAGTAATGGTTATGAAATATGCATAAATATTCATATGGTTAAGTAATACATTAATATATAATATATCAGCCCATGATCAATGTAAATGATTTCATAAATTTTTAACCTTATGAACCTACCAAATGATTAAGATCAAAAACCATAGAAATAAGGTCACTAAATTTATAAAATTATCTTATTGTTAATCCCATAAATAATATGATGTAGATCTTAATCATCACATACCAAAAAAGAGAATAACTTCATCATGTATTTACTTGAAAAATGGTAGTAACATTAATTACTATAAAACATTATAGAAAACATGAATTATTCATTATTACTTAAATGAACCAATGATTATTGGATATTTTCCTTAAATCCAAAAATGTTGTAAACTACATCAATGATAGCATAATCCACTTTTTTTATAATTCATAAATCATTTCCAAGGTAGTAGTACCATCTAATTTATATCAACCGTATCAATCATTTATTTATCCTATCATCATTACCACAATATTAGGAATATATTAACGGTTATCTTCTCATCAATCATGTGTTTCACATGAAGATAAATATTTCATAGAATGAATTTTCATGGTATCATTCAACACATGATTTTAAATCCTGTAAGAAATATTAATGTACTGAAATAATTATACATTTAATAATTCTTATAAACATATTATCATCAATAAAATACGTTTAAGATTTATTTCAAGGAAACAAATTCTAAATCACATTAATCATTTCACTTTGTGGGTATCAATAACATAATATTATCCTAGATCCATTATATTCTTCTGAGGTATATTCCCTTAATGCATGGTGCCATTGTTTTCATAATGCCCCATCTCTTTAATTGTGGATCATTGAACATTGGAACCTTCTTTCTTTCACATTAAAATAAAATGATGGTGGAAATTCTCTTTAAACTTGTAGGAATCCCCAATTCTATTTAATAATGTACCATGGTGCTTTAATCAATACTTATCACATGTGCATAAATAATTATTTAGCCACTTCCCTTAATATGTTTTTCTCAATCATTTTGTTCATATATTTATCCCCATTGAATACAAATGACTTGGATAATTCTTTCTCTCCCTTGATAACAAATAAAACCTTGTCATCATATGATGGAAATTTTTGAGAGACCAGTGCCCTTCAGAGACTTGGCTTAATCTTTTAATAAAAATGTTGAATCATAAACTCTATGTTCTATTTTTAATATGAATTATACCTATATAACCTTGTAATGGTAACATGATACTCCACGACACTTATTTTTTCATATTTCATTTAGCTAAGTAAATATTTCATTATCTCATTTTTGTTGCTCGGGAGAGAACTATTTTTCATTGAATATCACTTTTGAATATTTTCAACCTATTATTTCTATTTCCTCATTTCCTATAAAGTCTTAGATCAATGACCACCATTTATCAACATTTCCTTTGAGACAATACACATTAATTTTAACCTTTTCTTATCCACTACACCCCAGGGCTGTAAATATATTTTCTAGAGTCATAATCATTTTCATGTATAGTAATATCACAAAATTATGGGGCATTATATTGCATAAAGTGATAAAATATTGGATAATATCACTATGTGATATTTCTTACCATCTAAGAATGTAAATTTTTCATAACCTGGTAATTCTTCCCTAATATTCAAAAAATTTACCTAGTCTTAATACCAAGTGTTTTATCTTCCATATTATGGTAATCTCTAAATTGTACATGAGTATTTATTACCTTCTTCCTTCAAGTATCTATTTTTAAGCAATGAAATATACAATATTAGATCATAACATTATGAAACATAATGTATAATCCCAAAACTATGGAAGTAGTAATCATAAATTTAATAATTCATGCATATCTAATATTATAATAATAAACATGGTTTCTTTGGGAATATCATTATTTTCAACTCCTTCATAGTTGTTTGTAATGAAAATTTGATTTATCCCAAAAATTTCCCCCAAGAGTTTCTAACTAGCCTCACAGTAAGGCCCATTTTTTTGAATAGGTGATAATCGGGTCATTCCTAATGTTCCCTTTTCAGAGTTATTACCCCTAGGTACCTCTCTTCCTAAACAATGTCCACATGTAATATCCAAAGAGGGATGTATTTATAGGAATAACCATATAAAATATTCTATATAAAATTTTTAATATGTTATTATATAATTATCCTCAATGTATATCATAGGTCTGTATTCCCTAATATGTGTTTTCCTTAATCTTGTTCCAATGGTTTCTACTAAAACTCTAGTGATACATTCTTTAATGGCCCTAACACTGATAGGACAAAGCAAGTGTCTTTTTTATTACATTGGCTTAGTTATAAATGGAAATTCCCAAAGGATGGATTATTTTAGTAGTTTTGGAGAACTGGATTCATACATTATACCCATTTACATTAGTTGTAAAAAATAAAACCCAATGTATAACAATAGAAAATTAAATAAATTTTATAAAACTCATTCAAATATCTATTCTTTATATTCTGGGGAAAGGAAAAAAACATGTCTACCATGAAATTCTCATTAAGAGTTAAGTACATCTAAATATATCATGAATAAATATGCATAATCCACATGGAATCCTAATTAACATAACACAAATTCCATTTAAATAACAAAACAATCACGGTATGATAATGAATAATCAAAATGGAATTGTGAATAACTAATAACACATTCCATTTAATCAATAAATTGATAATGAAATGAATCTGGAGGTAATAAAATTATGAAAATATCATGGATAATAATAACTGAATTCCTGATGAAAGAGATTCATAATTATTAGATGAGATGATCTCAAACAACATCATACATCTACCATGAACACCATTCACAAGACAATATAAAACAATAGATAGAAACCCATTTTATTTGGCCAACTAATCTATCGAATGATACCTATCGATACATCTAAGGGATATATTATACCATGACCCATTAGTTACATGAAGTCCATTGTGTTCCCAAAAATATTGAATAATCAATTTAATCCATGAATAAACATGCCTTATTTTCAAATATATATTATTAGTAATAGATTTAAATTTATTAATATTTCCCTATTTAATCAAACAATATTCAGATAAATAATCATAAGTAAAAATTTAATAATTTTTAGGAAATATTAATTTCCATCATTAAATAATATAGATATATATATAATAAAAAGTTAATTTCAAAATGAAAATTATCATAGGAAGGTGACTGTTTTAAGATAAATTTAACAATCAAAAAAGAATGTGAGACTCTACGATAACTTTTACCACTTGGTGATTTTCACGTCCAATCCACATTATTCAAAATATTTAAATTATATCAATAATTAACATTAATTATAATGTTTCCATGATATTAATTGTACAAGAGTTATTATATATAAAATATATAATAAATTATGTTAAAAACATTACAATATCCCTCAATGAAAGGAAATTGAGACTATGTCACTAATCTCATTTTTTCCTTTGGTTAGCCATTTTTAAACACTAGTAAAATA
Source organism: Viscum album (assembly GCA_963277665.1). Lineage (NCBI taxonomy): Eukaryota > Viridiplantae > Streptophyta > Magnoliopsida > Santalales > Viscaceae > Viscum > Viscum album. The sequence continues at coordinate 1,783,486,756 of OY728126.1, read as the reverse complement.
GTTTTAAAAATGTTATTAACTTATACCAGAACTATTTTAATATTTATAATATAATATATGGTCCTTTTATAACATCTTAACACCCATTTGTTAATCATTTTCTTTACTTTCATTGTTTTGGGTGTTAGTTTTATTATTTTCCAATTCAAGATTTGTCATAAATAATACAGATATTGTGTATATTATATAGTAACATCATATTTAGAATAATAATAATGAAATAAATATAAAATTTTACCACAATTATACTTAAATACCAATCTTGAATGTTTGTTTTGTATATTATATATGTTAATATCATGGAGATGGTATGTCGTACAAACACATAGAAATATTTCAATTTTTTCAATGATCATTATGGAAAAAGGTAATTGATATTTTATCAATAAAGAATTAAAATAATTTAATAAATGAGACATTATTTATTTAAATATACTTATATATATCAACTATGTGTCTTGGTGGTGAAAAATCAGGTACATCATTCGGTGAAGGTGGTAGTCCACAAGTACAGAAACGATGTTATCATCATTCATTGAGTGAATAGGTAAGATATAAGATAATATATATTATCATTTAGTAGTGATAAAAATATAAGGAATATAATAATTATATCATTAATATCACATATTATCACTAGAATTTTTCATATAATATTCCATGTAATATTTTAGCTAAATATGAATAACATCGCATTGTGTGGCGGTTGTCCGCCGTACACACGAGCGATGATAACGTATCACCAATGAAATAGAAATAAAAAAGGTATATTTTAAATAATAACTCCAGAGGTATAATTATATTATAAATATAATATATATATATATATATATAAACTTTATATCCATCATTATACCCAACTGTGAGAGGTTGTAATGGAAAATGAATGATATCAGTTTGTGAGGCAGTAGCCAACCACAGACATGAATGACGATTTTTAATGCATTAGAATGAATTTGACGTGTTTGTAGGTCCTTAGATTGAAATAAAATATCTCTATATATAAATGTAACATCCCAAGTAAGTAATGAATAATAGATATTTTTATCTATGTCTATTAATGATAAAGATAGTGTTTTAGAGGCTTAAAATGAAAATAAATACAATCTTATGCATGGAATACACTAATATTCTTAAAGGATTGTTTTAGTGCCTTTTGATGGAAAACCATTTTTGAATCTATATTTTGACAATTTTAGAAACTATGTTTGTCAAAATAAAATTATCCTTTATGATTGGGACATCAAAATTTACCTTGTGTGAATTTTTGGTAATTTTCTGACAATGTTCATTTTTAAATGAATAGTGAAAAATACTGCATTTTACATCAAAACTACTTTTTAATCTAATTTATTTATATTATTAGATTATGTTTTGAATTGGTTTTGAAGTGAAATTAGAATATATTTTTACCATTTTATCCAATGGTGGTCATTGGAATCAATTTCGATTTGAAATTAGACTTAAACTGGTGTCAATCTTTTGATACTTATTGTTTTGTAAAAACACGCTATTTGCTCTGGCAGCGGGAATTAATTATTAAATTAATTAATGTGACTTATATGATTTGAATTTTGTAAAATAGACTTCATTTTTGAATTCGTAATATCAAATATAGCTTAGAGTGAATTTTTGGTAATTTTCTGAAAAACTTCAATTTTTGATGAATAGTGAAACCACTAAGTGGTAATCAAGCAAACTGATTTTTCAGTTAAATGAAATTTTACCACTAATGTGTATTGAATTTTGAAAATCCGACATACATGGTTGTCATTAAGAAGTAAAATGTGGTTCAATGAGATTAAAATAATTTTTTTGGTGAATAGTAACTTATTAAGTTCTTAATCGCGATTAGTGGTAATTAGGGTAGTTTAATGTATAAATAATGCTTTAATAATATAAAATGACTTAGACACATGTCCCAACCTCATTGGTTGTGTCATGGCCGACCAAGACAAGCCATGGCCTAACTTGGGGACCCCATGTATCCACTTTTGTTGGGAAATAACATAAATTACTTTTTATTAAATGTTAAAGTGAAAATGACACAAACATAATATGTTTTGCGAAAACAATTTTTAAGTGGGGTTATACAAGTCCAAATTTTGATTATAAATATTCAATGGAAAGCTAAAAAGATTTCCTACATCATAGTAATTTGTTTATAATTTTTAGACATTAAATAAATTTAATCATTTATGACATAATAATGATGCAGCGATGACATCATTATTTGACGATTTAAATAAAATGGAAAGATAAAATAAAATCTATGAACTACACATGTCCAAAACCAATTGGATGAATGGATTTCGATGCCTTATCACCTTATCCACGAATTCCATCAATGTGGGACCTTTTAAAACCGAAACACATTTTCAAATAATGTAATGTTTCTTTACTTTCCAAAAGTGCCCCTCCTCTCCCCTTATAAAAGGCCCCCACCTCTACCTCATTTCACACACTCTTCAAGCCATTGGCTCGGCCAAACCCTGCCCATTTGCTCTCTCCACATCCCTCTCCTCATCCTAGAGGATTCCCTTTGGGCAGAATCCTTTCAAAGGAAGCCTTTAGGCTCAAACCAAAAGAAGTTACACTTTTTAAGGTATTTCATTCTCTCATGATCATTTGTTTTATTTTGCTTCTCCGACCCCCTAAACTCTTTTTATTTACTTATTTTGTAACAACACCAGTATCTTCAATATACTAGGATGTTGTTATAAGATATATTTGAGCTACACTCTCACACAACTACATCAAATGGTTAAAGAACATACGGTTTCCGTGGATGGCGAAATTCTGCCTCCCGAAACGATGATTGTTCAATACTCATTTAACACCTTCAAAGGTGGCCATTATGATGTCACTATTTTTATATATGATATATTATATGTTTATGTTTTCCTTAAGCTTCTGTTTTTTTCATTTTGGGTACCTTTATGGTTTCCATTATGGGTAAAACACGATATCTTCATTTTAGGAAGTGCGGACTACCGCCCCCTAAAAGTGATTTGATTCGTTAATACCATATGTGGGAAGTGTAAAGGATAAAGTTAATGATATTATATATGTTGTTATACTGGAATTATAATATACATTTATATCATTATGATTCCATTCCAGAAAATATGAAATAGAAATGGAAGTAGCGTTCATGCGTACGTACGGCTTACCGTCTCCATGAACGGTGCATTTCATTTCTTACCTCTAAATGTGATGTAATATTATAAATGAATGTATGTACTGGATATATATGACATATATGATATCTACATAATGAATACCATTCTGGATATAATGAACCTTTGACCAAATTAACAACATGTAAGTATAAGAAGTCAATTTTTGACTTAAGAACCAAATACCGACAAAATGAACATTATTAACTTAAATGATTACATGATGTTCATAACATGGTATAAAAGGAATAATGAACTTGAAAAAGATTCATAAGCAAGTAGAGATTAACTCAAGTTTATTATTCAGGAGTTTAAAGAACGGTCGGGTCAAGTCGGATACGAGGTATGGGACTTCGTCTCAATCTCCTTTCGTTGAGGCATATTTTATTTTATACACAACTTTCTTTTATACGGTGTATAAACCCCTTTGACTTTTACATTTACTCAAAAGGAATCTTTTTTATACGAAGCGTTTACTAAACGACAAAAGGGAATGTTTTTGTCGTACGTATGCGGCGACAACGACTTCTCCGCCGTCGTAACCGTTATTTGAGTTTCGGCTTCCTCTACAAGCCATACCTTTTTTTTAAAAAGAAAAATAAATACCATGTTTTACTTTGGTATTGAAAATGGTTTTCATAATGTTTTTATTATATCAATGTGTTGTATTGATATCTCGTGATTGAAATGCGGAAATGTTATGTTTCCTTTATGCATGTTTTATGTGATATGATTATGTTATGGTTCTTGGGCATTATTATGAAGACGGGTGGTTCCGTGATAAACTAAGGGCGGGTGAGCCCGTTATAGCTCTCCAATGCATTGGGTAACGCGAAGGAGTGAAACGTTAAGGTTTCTCCGAAGAGATTTTAGGGAATATACTGTGATGGTTATTCCAAACGTAACCAAGAGGGTTACTCCCTACGTAAGAATGTTATGAATGCCTCAAGTTACCTTTACGTATTATGATTTATATGATTTATTCATGTTTTTATGAGGTATGTTAAAGTGCCTATGTTTTATGGGTAAAGTATGATTTCATTCTTATGTATATATGAACTCATGTTTCCTTTCCATGTTTTTTTTTATAACCCATACTGAGTTTTTATGCTCATCCCAAGTTTTTGAAATGTTTTTCACAGGTCAAGGGAAAGGTACATGATAAGATGATAGAGTCAAGGATGTGTCAAGAAATAATCCATGTTTTATTTTAAATGTGTTTCCATTGATGGGAATGAAGATTACTATCTTTATGTAACCATTTTGTTTATATGTGGAATGTAATGCAAGTTTTATGATCTAATTCTCTAAAACTCTAAACCCGAAAAGATCCTCAATGTGTAATCTTGTTATAACTCAAGATTAAGTAAGGTTTAAGGCAGGGGCCTTATAGTTGGTATCAGAGGTCGGTTTAGATAACTTTAGGAGTTAGAATTCTATTAAATGATTATCCAAAAATATTTTTTTTTCGAAATGATATAGCATTTAAAGATTACCATGTTGCTTCATCTAAGACATGTTTGTTCAGAATGGTTTTCCGCAGAGGAAACAGGGAAGCAGTGCTAGGAAGGCATACAGAAGGAAATAACCTTCCGAATCAGCATCCAGAAATGGTCGGAATTGGAACTGAACAGTTTGTTGCAGTAATGGCGCAGTTGACTCAGGCGATAAATGGTGGTGGTATCCATGTACGAGATCAGCCAGAACAACCGCAGAGGAACATGTCAGTGGTGGAACATTTCATGAGGCAACATCCACCATCATTCAGAGGATCATCTGACCCTGTGCAAGCTGAAGGATGGATTAAAGCACTGGAGAAGATTTTTGATGTCATGGGGTGTTCAGACAATCAAAAGGTTAGTCTTGCTATTTACCGTTTGGAGGGTGAAGCAGATCAGTGGTGGTCTATGGTTAAAAATATCAGGGATGCCGATGAGATTGATGCTCTTGACTGGGATGATTTCAAAGGTATGTTTCTTGAGAAGTATTTTCCTAAGGCTGTTCGACTTAGGATGGAAAAGCAATTCTTGGAATTGAGGCAAGAGGAAGACTCAGTGGCTGCCTATGAAGAAAGGTTCACTCGATTGGCAAGGTATGCTCCCAATTTTATCCGGGACCTTGATAGTAAAATCAATCGTTTTTACTCAGGATTAAAGCCAAAGTATCGAAGGGCATTAGCTTCTCGAGAGTTTAAAAGTTATGAAAATCTTGTTCGATGTGCTGAGAAGGTGGAAATGGAGTTTGCCGATGACCAAGTGTTCTATAACAACCAGCAGAAGAAGAGACCGAGGTGGCAGGAGAAAGGTAAGAATTCTTCAAAGAAGTCTGATGGTAAGAGAACTAAGTTTCCAGTTTGTGATAAATGTGGCAAAAGGCATGCTGGGGAATGTCTTCTGAATTCTGGGAAGTGCTACCGATGTGGTAAGATGGGACATAAGGCTCGTGATTGCACTGAAAAGGATCAAGGTGAAGGTAAAAACAAATTTGATTTACAGTTAGTGAAATGTTTTAAGTGCAATGAGATGGGTCACTATGCAAACGAGTGTCCGACAAGGAGCTTGAGTGATGGGAAGCAGTTAGACTACAAGCAGAAAGGGGTGGTGAAATCCTTTGCAACTACTTCAGCGGATGTCGGGCCATCAAATGAAGTCGTATCAGGTACTTTGTTTGTTTTTTCAGACTATGCCAGTGTGTTGTTTGATTCGGGGTCTACACATTCTTTCATCTCTGAGACCTATTCTAGTAAAATGGGAATACCATCTCAAGAAATGACTCCTGAACTTTTGGTAAAAACACCTGGGGGAAGTGTCGAGGCAAAAAGAATTTATAAGAATCTTCCTATCCTTATCTGTGGAAAGAACCTACTTGCAAACCTTATTGTTCTACCTCTGGTAGAGTTTGATGTTATCCTGGGTATGGATTGGCTCTCTATTTACCATGCTAAGATTGACTGTAGAGCTAAAGAAGTTTCTTTTCAGAAATACTTTCAGTTTGTTTACAAGAATGAACCATTACTTTTGATAACATATGAAGAGGCCGAGAAACTTGTAAAAGATGGAAATGAATGTTACCTTGCACACGTCGTTGAAAATAAAGGAACTGTTCAGATTAATGATGTGCCAGTGGTAAATGAGTATCCTGATGTTTTTCCTGATGAGTTGCCTGGAATAATACCAGATCGGGAAGTTGAGTTTACTGTTGACTTAGTTCCTGATGCTAAGCCAATTTCAAAACCCCCTTATCGAATGGCACAAATTGAACTTTTAGAGTTGAAGGAGCAATTGCAAGATTTATTAGAGAAAGGTTTCATTAGACCTAGCACATCACCATGGGGTGCTCCTGTTTTATTTGTTAAAAAGAAAGATGGTTCTATGAGACTTTGCATTGATTATAGAGCCTTGAATAATATCACTGTTAAGAACAAATATCCTTTGCCTCATATCGATGATTTGTTTGATCAGCTCCAGGGAGCTCAGTTTTTTTCAAAGATTGACTTGAGATCGGGGTACCATCAGCTGAAGGTAAAGGAGGCAGATATTCCGAAGACCGCATTCCGTACGAGATATGGCCATTATGAATTTGTAGTAATGCCTTTTGGGCTAACCAATGCACCTGCTGTATTCATGGACTTAATGAATAGAATTTTCCATGAGTTCTTGGATAAGTTTGTGGTTGTTTTCATTGATGATATTTTGGTGTTTTCTAAAAGTAAAGAGGAGCATGAAAAACATTTAAGGGTTATCTTGCAAACCTTAAAAGAAAAGAAATTGTATGGGAAATTCAGCAAGTGTGAGTTTTGGTTGCAACAAATTGCTTTCCTTGGTCACATTGTTTCTAAAGATGGAATAACTGTTGATCCTGCAAAAACAAAAGTTGTGGAAGAATGGCCAAGACCCACAAATGTAACCGAGATTCGTAGCTTCCTTGGTTTGGCAGGCTATTACCGAAGGTTTGTTAGAAATTTTTCACGGTTATCTAGTCCAATGACTAAGCTAACTCGGAAGGGTGTTAAGTTTATCTGGACAAAAGAATGTGATGATTGTTTTCAGGAATTGAAAAGAAGATTGGTGAATGCTCCAGTTTTGGCACTACCTTCCAGGAATGGTGACTTTGTTATATACAGCGATGCTTCATTGAAAGGACTTGGTTGCGTCCTAATGCAGAATGATCAGGTAATTGCTTATGCTTCACGACAATTGAAAACTCATGAGGTAAATTACCCTACACATGATTTGGAATTAGCTGCTGTTGTTTTTGCTTTAAAAATTTGGAGGCATCATTTGTATGGAGTAAAGTGTGAAATTTATACCGATCACAAAAGTTTAAAGTATATATTCACTCAGAAAGAGTTAAACATGAGACAAAGGAGATGGCTGGAATTAATCAAGGATTATGATTGTACAATTCATTACCATCCGGGAAAAGCAAATAAAGTGGCTGATGCTTTGAGTCGAAAAAGTAATGCTTCATTAACAATGTTGCGTTTGGAACGTGATCATTTGGTTAACGATTTGATGAAATTTGGCATAGAAGTGGTTGGTGCAGGAAGTCCTTCTGTTTTGTTTCAGGTATCAGTGAGATCTTCTCTATCAGATAGAATCAAGCAAGCACAGAAGCAAGACAGTGAGTTGCAGAAAAGGGTAGAGCTGGTTCAGAAAGGTAAGTTGCCTGAATTCAACATTGATAATGATTGCGTTTTGAGATTTGGGAAGAGATTGTGTGTGCCTTCTGATTCACAGTTGAAGAGAGAGTTGTTATGTGAAGCTCATAGTTCTCCGTTTTCAGTTCATCCGGGCAGTACTAAGATGTATAGAGATCTGCGGGAGTATTACTGGTGGGATGGAATGAAAAGAGATATTGCTGATTTTACTGTGAAGTGTTTGACTTGTCAGCAGGTTAAAGCTGAGCGGCAGTTACCGAAAGGGATGCTTCAGCCTTTACCAGTGCCAGAGTGGAAATGGGAGAATATATCCATGGACTTTGTTGTTGGATTACCGAAGACATCTCGAGGTAATAATGCAATCTGGGTTATTGTTGATCGCTTGACCAAATCTGCTCATTTCCTTGCTATACGAGATACTTTCTCTCTTGATCAACTTTCCCGTTTGTATCTTAAAGAGATATTCAGGTTACATGGAGTTCCCCTCTCCATTGTATCAGATCGTGATCCCAGGTTTACCTCTAACTTTTGGAAAGGCCTTCAGAAGTCGTTGGGTACTGAATTAAATTTTAGTACAGCTTTTCATCCTCAATCAGATGGGCAGTCAGAACGAACAATTCAGACATTGGAGGATATGCTACGAGCTTGTTCTATGGATTATCAGGGAAGTTGGGACCAGCATCTTTCTTTGGTTGAGTTTTCATATAATAACAGTTTTCATTCTAGTATACAGATGGCACCATTTCAGGCATTATATGGGAAGCGGTGTCGAACTCCAGCTTTCTGGGATGAAGTGGGTGAAAGAAAGTTGATGGGACCAGAATTGGTAGAAGAGATGGCAGAAAAAGTTCAGCTGATTCAGAAACACATGAGAACAGCTCAGAGCAGGCAGAAGAGTTATGCGGATAACCGGAGGAAGGATCTATCTTTCGAGGTAGGTGATCATGTTTTTCTCAAGGTTTCTCCTTGGAAAAGTGTGATGAGATTTGGTAAGAAAGGAAAGTTGAGTCCAAGATTCATTGGACCATACGAAGTTCTAGAGAGAGTTGGATCAGTTGCTTACCGAGTGGCTTTACCTCCGAGTTTATCTCAGGTACACAATGTTTTTCACGTTTCGATGTTGAGAAAGTATATGCCAGATCCATCTCATGTTTTGAGTCCAGAGGTAGTTCAGCTGGAAGAGAACCTATCTTATGAGGAACAACCGGTCCAGATTCTTGACCACAGGGAGCAAGTGTTACGGAATAAGGTGATTAAGCAGGTAAAGGTTTTGTGGAAAAACCACATGATTGAAAAGGCAACATGGGAATCCGAAAATGCAATGAGGGATAAGTACCCCCATTTATTCGATAAGTAAATAAATTGCGGGGACGCAATTTTCTAAAGGGGGGAAGGATGTAACATCCCAAGTAAGTAATGAATAATAGATATTTTTATCTATGTCTATTAATGATAAAGATAGTGTTTTAGAGGCTTAAAATGAAAATAAATACAATCTTATGCATGGAATACACTAATATTCTTAAAGGATTGTTTTAGTGCCTTTTGATGGAAAACCATTTTTGAATCTATATTTTGACAATTTTAGAAACTATGTTTGTCAAAATAAAATTATCCTTTATGATTGGGACATCAAAATTTACCTTGTGTGAATTTTTGGTAATTTTCTGACAATGTTCATTTTTAAATGAATAGTGAAAAATACTGCATTTTACATCAAAACTACTTTTTAATCTAATTTATTTATATTATTAGATTATGTTTTGAATTGGTTTTGAAGTGAAATTAGAATATATTTTTACCATTTTATCCAATGGTGGTCATTGGAATCAATTTCGATTTGAAATTAGACTTAAACTGGTGTCAATCTTTTGATACTTATTGTTTTGTAAAAACACGCTATTTGCTCTGGCAGCGGGAATTAATTATTAAATTAATTAATGTGACTTATATGATTTGAATTTTGTAAAATAGACTTCATTTTTGAATTCGTAATATCAAATATAGCTTAGAGTGAATTTTTGGTAATTTTCTGAAAAACATCAATTTTTGATGAATAGTGAAACCACTAAGTGGTAATCAAGCAAACTGATTTTTCAGTTAAATGAAATTTTACCACTAATGTGTATTGAATTTTGAAAATCCGACATACATGGTTGTCATTAAAAAGTAAAATGTGGTTCAATGAGATTAAAATAATTTTTTGGTGAATAGTAACTTATTAAGTTCTTAATCGCGATTAGTGGTAATTAGGGTAGTTTAATGTATAAATAATGCTTTAATAATATAAAATGACTTAGACACATGTCCCAACCTCATTGGTTGTGTCATGGCCGACCAAGACAAGCCATGGCCTAACTTGGGGACCCCATGTATCCACTTTTGTTGGGAAATAACATAAATTACTTTTTATTAAATGTTAAAGTGAAAATGACACAAACATAATATGTTTTGCGAAAACAATTTTTAAGTGGGGTTATACAAGTCCAAATTTTGATTATAAATATTCAATGGAAAGCTAAAAAGATTTCCTACATCATAGTAATTTGTTTATAATTTTTAGACATTAAATAAATTTAATCATTTATGACATAATAATGATGCAGCGATGACATCATTATTTGACGATTTAAATAAAATGGAAAGATAAAATAAAATCTATGAACTACACATGTCCAAAACCAATTGGATGAATGGATTTCGATGCCTTATCACCTTATCCACGAATTCCATCAATGTGGGACCTTTTAAAACCGAAACACATTTTCAAATAATGTAATGTTTCTTTACTTTCCAAAAGTGCCCCTCCTCTCCCCTTATAAAAGGCCCCCACCTCTACCTCATTTCACACACTCTTCAAGCCATTGGCTCGGCCAAACCCTGCCCATTTGCTCTCTCCACATCCCTCTCCTCATCCTAGAGGATTCCCTTTGGGCAGAATCCTTTCAAAGGAAGCCTTTAGGCTCAAACCAAAAGAAGTTACACTTTTTAAGGTATTTCATTCTCTCATGATCATTTGTTTTATTTTGCTTCTCCGACCCCCTAAACTCTTTTTATTTACTTATTTTGTAACAACACCAGTATCTTCAATATACTAGGATGTTGTTATAAGATATATTTGAGCTACACTCTCACACAACTACATCAAATGGTTAAAGAACATACGGTTTCCGTGGATGGCGAAATTCTGCCTCCCGAAACGATGATTGTTCAATACTCATTTAACACCTTCAAAGGTGGCCATTATGATGTCACTATTTTTATATATGATATATTATATGTTTATGTTTTCCTTAAGCTTCTGTTTTTTTCATTTTGGGTACCTTTATGGTTTCCATTATGGGTAAAACATGATATCTTCATTTTAGGAAGTGCGGACTACCGCCCCCTAAAAGTGATTTGATTCGTTAATACCATATGTGGGAAGTGTAAAGGATAAAGTTAATGATATTATATATGTTGTTATACTGGAATTATAATATACATTTATATCATTATGATTCCATTCCAGAAAATATGAAATAGAAATGGAAGTAGCGTTCATGCGTACGTACGGCTTACCGTCTCCATGAACGGTGCATTTCATTTCTTACCTCTAAATGTGATGTAATATTATAAATGAATGTATGTACTGGATATATATGACATATATGATATCTACATAATGAATACCATTCTGGATATAATGAACCTTTGACCAAATTAACAACATGTAAGTATAAGAAGTCAATTTTTGACTTAAGAACCAAATACCGACAAAATGAACATTATTAACTTAAATGATTACATGATGTTCATAACATGGTATAAAAGGAATAATGAACTTGAAAAAGATTCATAAGCAAGTAGAGATTAACTCAAGTTTATTATTCAGGAGTTTAAAGAACGGTCGGGTCAAGTCGGATACGAGGTATGGGACTTCGTCTCAATCTCCTTTCGTTGAGGCATATTTTATTTTATACACAACTTTCTTTTATACGGTGTATAAACCCCTTTGACTTTTACATTTACTCAAAAGGAATCTTTTTTATACGAAGCGTTTACTAAACGACAAAAGGTAATGTTTTTGTCGTACGTATGCGGCGACAACGACTTCTCCGCCGTCGTAACCGTTATTTGAGTTTCGGCTTCCTCTACAAGCCATACCTTTTTTTTAAAAAGAAAAATAAATACCATGTTTTACTTTGGTATTGAAAATGGTTTTCATAATGTTTTTATTATATCAATGTGTTGTATTGATATCTCGTGATTGAAATGCGGAAATGTTATGTTTCCTTTATGCATGTTTTATGTGATATGATTATGTTATGGTTCTTGGGCATTATTATGAAGACGGGTGGTTCCGTGATAAACTAAGGGCGGGTGAGCCCGTTATAGCTCTCCAATGCATTGGGTAACGCGAAGGAGTGAAACATTAAGGTTTCTCCGAAGAGATTTTAGGGAATATACTGTGATGGTTATTCCAAACGTAACCAAGAGGGTTACTCCCTACGTAAGAATGTTATGAATGCCTCAAGTTACCTTTACGTATTATGATTTATATGATTTATTCATGTTTTTATGAGGTATGTTAAAGTGCCTATGTTTTATGGGTAAAGTATGATTTCATTCTTATGTATATATGAACTCATGTTTCCTTTCCATGTTTTTTTTTATAACCCATACTGAGTTTTTATGCTCATCCCAAGTTTTTGAAATGTTTTTCACAGGTCAAGGGAAAGGTACATGATAAGATGATAGAGTCAAGGATGTGTCAAGAAATAATCCATGTTTTATTTTAAATGTGTTTCCATTGATGGGAATGAAGATTACTATCTTTATGTAACCATTTTGTTTATATGTGGAATGTAATGCAAGTTTTATGATCTAATTCTCTAAAACTCTAAACCCGAAAAGATCCTCAATGTGTAATCTTGTTATAACTCAAGATTAAGTAAGGTTTAAGGCAGGGGCCTTATAATAAAAGATATTGAGGATATTATATTATAACTATTTAAAATAGTTTCAAGGAGGTGAAGGAAGAATTAAAATAAAAACACTAATTGAATAATGTTACCTCTTCTTTAGGTACCAACCTTACGTTTCCACCAAAAAGCCTTACAAGGATGTATCTCTACCCAAATTATGGAATACAGAATTGGATTAGGTAATTTGGTATCTAATTTAGTAATTTATTGGATGAAAAAAATATAAGTAATTTTTGAAATAAAGATGATATTCTTTGTCCATTTATAAGTGATGTGAGTGGCACACTTGTAATTTTTAAAAAGAAAATGGCGTGCCAATGTTTTCCCATTCAACCACAGTCAAAATATATAGTACTCAGGATACATTGACATTATAATATGTAAATATTTCTATAATATATATTTTATACATGTGTTTAGGTCATCATAACACAAATATTTTTAGTTTACCACCCATGTAAATCCATTTTTACCTAAACCATTGTAAATAATTTTTACTATTTTTATAATTCATTTTGTTAAATTATAAGATGATAATATTATATGATATAAATAATTCTTATTAAAAATATTCAATCATTATTTCCTAATTTAATTAACATAAGTGTAAAATTATAATTTTAAAATAACCCCACAAACATAATGAGAAAAGGGTTTTTAAAGAGAAAATATTAAAAAGTTTTCGAAGTTTTATTTCCACATTCAACATGAAAATTATTCAAGAAAAATGAATTGAACTAATAAATATATAATTCAAATAAATTATCTTAAAAACCAATTTAAATTGTAATTTATCTTTCAAAAGAATTTAAATGAAAATATTTTTCAATTAAAATTCCTTATTTTTTCATCAAAAAATGAAAAAATTTAAAAAATTAAAAAAATATAACCCTATGTTAATTTTTATATTCTTATTAAAAAAATTATAGATTTTATCAAAAAAAATTCATAAATTTTTAATATTAATTTAAAATTATGTGTTCAAATGGTTACTAGACCATCTTTTAGAAACAATATGAGTTTTTATAAAATACATCTTTCTTCATGAAAATGATACTTATTTTGTTTTTAATTAATAAATATATAATGAATATTCATTTAAATGTGTAATCCATATAATTTTAATAATTTATTTTTTTAGTATTCATACCATAAAATTTAACATTTAAGTTATAATTTTATCTTATATTACAGTTATTTTAGACTAGGTGGTTTGTGTTCCACTGGCTATTAAATAGAACATTTTTATTTTAGAATTTTTGGGTGTTGCATTAATAATTTATAACACCATAAACCCTATGGTAAACACCTAATTTTAAACTCTATAACACAGTCTCATTTCCAATTTGATACATCAAATATGTTTAAATTTCCAGTTTTACCTCAGAACCAAAAATTAATTTATTTATAGAAATCATATTATGGTGATATATTAATCTATTAAAATTATTTATATAAATTTCAATTATTGAAGGTAAACTCAATGAAACTGAAATAAGTGTTTGGATAACATTATAGAGGAAGTAATCCCTTTAGCGTATAGTGAGATATTAAATCATAGTATTGAAAGAAATTCATTATTTTTCAGATAAGTATACATATAGAATTTCAAAATATATTACTTTATGAACATTATTAAATTTTTAATTAATATGATTTTGTTATTCAGGAATATCAGACCTAATATTATTGGATGAAAATATTTTTATATGTAATGAGAGGACAAAAAATGAATTTTATTTTAGACTTGATCATTATCTAAAAAAGATTAATTTTCATAAAGGTTATTTGGATAATAATCTCTATATCTAAAATGAAAATAATAAAAGGATGATGGTTCTTTTTTATTTTGAGGAAAGATTTTTTTATATGATATAATGTGAAATAATAAAATTACTCGTTAGAATTTACATGATGTGAGTTTTATATATCAATGATCAGGGAATTAAAAAATTTCCTTGTCTTAAAGGTGACTTGTGAAAGTCATGAAACATCTATTCCAGAATAAAAAATTTCCCAAGAGATTCTCCAGTGATTTATCATTTCAGATTACATGGCTATGATAACACAATCTTCTACCCAAATGATATTTTCATGGGACGATGATGATAAATTGGTAAACATTATAGGATATAATAAATCAAATTGAAGCCAACTATACATAACTACTATTATACATAAAATTATAGTAACTATTTGTCTAGATTAAAGGTAAAAAATGATCTCCAAACAAAAAAACTTTTATATACTGAAATGAATACTTTGATATATCAAATTCAAGGTTTATTATGTTTAATTATAATCCAAGACATCAAGGATTGAGTTATTAAAATATAAAAAAAGAATATCAGTCTATATTATTAGATGTTATAAATTCTACATCTAGTAATGAACTTTATCATGGAAAGGTATATATTTCAAAGTTAATCAATAAGTATGATTTCATTTCATTGTATACCATTGAGTAGAAATATGTATAACAAACTCACTATATACATCGTTTATGGATGATGAAAAAACATTGGGATATCAAAGATCATATTAAATCTCTTATTGTTATAAAATGTATTAAATTAATTTCTCTTAAACTTATAGAATATTCTATATATAACTCAAGGACTCATAATATAGAGATTAATAATCACTTCATAATGTACAAGTTTGTTCATGGTTTTCTGATACTAGAGTATATGTCAACACAATATCAACTTATAGACAACATGATAAAAAAACTTCCAAAAAAGTATTTAAGAATAATCAGTTTCCTCTTAGAGTCTAAACATCTCCATACACTATGATGGTTTGGAGAAGGACCACCAATCCCCTAAGAGGTTTTTATTCCAATTATATGATCAATTAATGATATATTTATCATGTAGATCGAATAATGGATTAATTTCTCTCAAGAAACAATTTTTTTTAAATGATATATCACTTTTTTAATTTTCAATGATGTTTCAATTTATTTTTTAAAAGAAATGGTGAAATATTGATTTATATTCATATAGGGGGAAAATTTATCATTTTTTAGTTGTAGAAATGGAGGTATTTATTACTATGTTGAAAAATAGATAGATTCTATTCTTTGAGAATATTTTAGGGAGGTCATAAAAAATATGATCTGTGAGATATTGTTTAGGTTTTTTTGTATGTTTAGGAAGTACGTGTTATTATTGATCTTGGAATAAATTATATTTTATTAAATCTCTCAAATTTAGTTTTTCCATGTTGTTTCTTGAAAAAACATGAAGTCCAATGAGTTGTTTCATGTTGAATATTTCATTTAGATCTTATATCTCACATTCTGTATGGATCTTATGATCTTATATTAGATTGTTATGTGAATCAATTAATACACTATCCTCTAAAAATACTAGTTACTGATGAGGGTGTATTAAAGTACTAATTTATTATTTAATATATATATATATATATGAGTAATGTCAATAGACCCAAATGTGATAGGTTATTTATAAAAATAATTGGAAACATTTTAGATTATTTATTTGGAAAATTAAATGTCGATATCCTCCACTATGTCTCAAGAAATTATTATGAATATAGGTCATGAATGTGGAATATTTTTTTGAGGATATTGGATAATTTATGGACATAAAATATTTTAATTTTTATATGGTTGAAGAAATATAAGGATAAAAATATATAAGAATAAATATTTTTTTCATGATAGATTTTACAGAATATTGAAAAATGGATTAAATTACCTATGTTTGTTGGAATTATATGGGAAGTATTTAATATGAAATTTGAGGAAAAAGTGGATATGTAAGATCAATAATGGTGAGACATAAGAAAATATTTTTTAATTATTATCCATCATGGTGATACATAATATCTAATCTAGTTTTTTAGTTAATAGATAAGATTCATCCATCCAATATAGAATATTAACTTCAAGGAAAAGGTGAATACATAAGATACATATTACTGATACAAAACAATAACATGATACCACATTAATTTTTTTAAAAAATTATAGATATAAATGATATAAATTTGGAGTTTTCAGTGGATATTTATGAATTAGTAAAAATGATTCTATTGGTATATAAGTTTCAATATTTTTATCCAAATGAAAAAAATTGAAATTCCTAGGTACTGGACCATGTGAATAAATATTTTTGGGATTTAAATTTTTTATCTCAGGATGATATTCCATGTTTTATAAATATAGAAAACCATATTAATTATCTTAAATTTTGGACTCATGATTATTGGTAATGAATTATATGACTAGATTCTCTTTCGGAGGAAAATTAAAATTTTTGTATTATGTAAAAGATATAATATTTGATATTATTTTCATATTTAAAGAAATGTTATTCTTCCATATCCTTTCATTTTTCAATGAGATATTGGTGTGTAAGTAAATGAAGATAATTTTAGATTAAAAAATTTACATAAATAAAAAATTGAATAATCCCATATAGATGAAGAAAAAAAGAATAAGGAGGAATAAGAATGCGTCTGTATTTTAAAAAAATGGAATAAAATTTTAGTTTAAACTATAATGAAGATGTGAGTTTTCTATAAGATAATATTAGTGGATGATTGTGATAATTAATCATTTTTTGGTAAAAGGAGTTAATTGAAGGACTAAAACTACTGTAATTATTTTCTATGGGTTGTCGAATATAAAACTAGTTTACAAGAAGATCAATGATTTCAATATTATAAGTAGATGGGTTATTCAACCACTTACTTTTATGGTGATTTTAAATATATAGGGTTAGTGTACCCATCAAGAATTGTAAATTCATTTAGTAGGATTCGTAAATAAGGTACATTGACTTGTAGTCTTTATATACTCCATGAATGTTTCCTAGTGTACATGAACAAAGTAAAATATGTGTGTCTTTCTTTACTACATTATCACTTCATACAATGTTTTTGCAAGAGAAAAGTGTTCCTACTATTATTCGAAAAAATATTTTGATGAAAATAATTTAAAATATCAATATATCATGATTCACCCCATGTCATGGTATTATACATATTTACTAATAATCAAAAATTAATTCCTTAATTGATTGTTAATGAAATTAAAATTATTCATTATTTTTAAAATAATGAATATTTGTGTCTTTAATTATTTTTTAAAATTCTACATGAAAATTATAAAGAATATGAGAAGGACTAAAAAATCAATTCCTTAACTAATCTTAGTTGTGTTGGATTTTTAATGACCTCCACATTATATTTATCAACATATCTATGAAAACAAAAAATCTCATTCCTCATATCCATTTATTTTTATATGATTTAATATAATTTCATCAATTTAAAAACCAAATTTGAGTACTCAAATTATTTTAACGACAATTAAATATTAATAAAAATTCAAAAAACATTACACCTGAAAATAGAAAAATATTTAATTAATATTTTAATTACATTCTCTTTGAAATTCAAAAAAACAATCATCACAAACTACTAAATATCCACACATTAAAATACAAACATATTTATAATAAAATGTACCACACAATCATGTGAACATAATATTCACTTAGTATATTTAATTAATTAATACTATGTAATATATTTAGTATCAATAAAAAAATACTATAATTCATGGAAGGATTGTATTTATTGTATTTTATCAATGAATAGTATGGGAAAATGATCCTTCTTATTGTATGAATACAACTCTAAAATTTATATATCTCTAATTACATGATCTCTAATAGAGTGTTGTTTCTTAATATATATCCATATATGAAATTTCCTGATCTCTTTTCAACTATATAATAGGTTCTTGAATAACTAACAGATTCAATGACAGCATTGTATTCCACAACTCTTTAATAATTTCCTTGAAATCATTCACATATAATATATCTTTACCAATTTAAACAACATGAAACCATAAATTTTTTTACTCAATTTTTCAATAATATTTCTAATTAAAAATATTATATACTTAATTGAATATTTCATGGAATGTTTTATTTTTTAAAAAATATATTTTCATATGTTGGTAACATGACTACTTTTAACCCATTTAGTTCTTCCTTATCCTATACCACTAAGAAAATTATACTCTCTATTAGTAACCAAATTAATGATTTTCATGTATCCAAGAATGGATAGTCTAAATAAAAAAATGAAACTATCTATTTATCTATATATCAATCATTAAAAAGTATTCAATCCAAACCAACATTCCTATTATTACTAAAAGATATTCAATGTATTTAATTAAATATGTGATCCAACAATCTATCAATTAAAGTTCCATTGTTGTATTCATTGGATCTCTGACCTTCAATTAATTATATATTTTTATTTCAATATGGTTAAAAAATTATCATAAATAAAGAGATAAATAATACCATTTCATCACCGGAAACTAACAAGTAAACCTAGAAATCCCAAAATCCATTAACTATTTTATAATCTTTATTTAAATAAAAATACTATATTTCTTACTATGGAGGAAAATAGAATATTCTTCTAATTGGTTCCTAATTGATAAGATTTTTTGAGTACTTAGTACCAGAATAAATATTTTAGATAAATTATATTAATAGTATACTATTATAAATTTTTGAAAGAATCTTAAGAATCATGTTACAATTTTTCTCTCGTTCTTATCCATCTCTTGATATATTGGTGGGAAATAACTAGGTTTCAAATAAATTTATAGTTTACTCTTATTGAATTAAACCACATTCCTTATTTTCTCATCTCTATTAACATATTATCTTCCACTTCCCTTCCAATAATAGGAGGTTTATTCTATGGTTATATGATATCTTTATTCACATGTTTTGTGTCTTCATAATGAAATATTTCATTTCATAAATTAGTAAACTTGTGAATTTTTATGGTTATTTATATCATACCTTTTTATAGGATGTAAATTAGTTTTACTAGGATGTTTACATTAATAACTGTAACTCTTTTTAGGAAAATTTATACATTGAAACTCATATCTATATTTAATTTTTTGGGACCATTGATTAGACTGATCAACATTAGAATCAATCATAGAAATATGGGATTAAGTACAATTGAAAAAATAATAAAATCGTAAATTATTCATCCATGTTATATTACTTATATAAAGTATTTTCATTTCCCTTATCATGTTATGTTTAATATGAATCATGTTACATATAAGATTCTTGTTTTATTCTCCCTTGATACGCATGAAACTATTGTAATGGATATGTTTATGAACTATAATTTTTAAACCATCCTTTCCCTTTCTAGGGAAAATTATAATGATTCCTCAAACATGGATTATAAGTCATACAAAATATAATATTTTTTATTGGAATTATCTCCCAATAATTCTCCAAATAATTGGGTTTCTCTTCTTAAGATGATGAATTTCATACTGTAATTTTTGAAGTCAAACACTTTTTTGCATAGTAAACATATATTCCAAAATAACAATACATTCCATTATTCTGTTATGTTCGTAAAAACCATTTTTAAAACTAATTTTTAATATTACAAATATTTGAGGTCATGTCATATATATTAGTGATTTCATTCAATAAATCAATAATTTTTCTAAATACATTAACTGTAAGTTAATTTCCTATATATTGATAATATTTTTCTACAATTCCAAATTGTTATCTCCATATTGGGCTCCTAATTCTAAACAATTAAATGTATATCCCATAACATTAAACCATTTAGAGATAAATTTCACCATCAATAATGGTGAGAACTACTGATATGAATTCTACTAATGTTATTATATATATATATTTCCAAATATTCTTAAAAAGTACCACTCCATTTTTATATATATACATATAGTTATACTAAAATCCATTTTCCTTTTGTTTGGTTAAAAAATATCAATAGTATCATCAATAATATCTTATTAAATAGATTTTTTATATTATTATTAAACCATTCATTTCCTATATTATCACTTTATAAAATAGTTGGAACATAAACATATATTTTCATGAATAGAAACTTTATGTAGTGGAATAAACTTTTTGGTTTTTAAGAATTCATTAAAAATAGTTACTTATTCCTCTAATGTAATTCTAATAAATAATTGTAAATATTGAATATTATTGTTAAAATATTTAATGTTTCTTTTATTGGGTGTTTATATTTTATAATATGGATTTCCAAACACCATTGACACATAAAAATGTCACAAACTCTGAGAGAATTTTCATTATTAACTACATTATTTAGGAACCATGAACCACTATTATCTAGTAGAATTCTTTTTAGATTACACCCTTATATATATTCCATATTTGATCCAAAATATTGATGAATTAATCTCTCAAATGAAGGAAATAAATAGGGTAAATATACACTGAATGATCTCTCTAGTGAACATAAACAATGTCTTAAAGGGAGAATCTAAATAATTAGAAATGACAGTTCATATATTTTTATAATCTATGAAATAAAGTATGAAAAATACCTATTATTTTTCTCATTCTAATATTTTAATGAATTAAATACAATTATTTTATAATTTATATCCCTAAAAAGATACATAATTTGGAAGATGTGAATCATTGAATTTTTAGATACACCACGCTATAAGTAATCAAGACTATTGTAGCTTATAAACATCTAGTAACTAGGTTATATCCATAAGGATAAATGATGTTAATCCAATTAATTACTTATAAATAATGAATGAAATTTGGAAAAAAATATCTTATATAATAATATTTAATAGAATGTGAGATAATAAATAATATCCCATGTGTAATGATTTTTATAAATGAATTTACTTATTGATAGTAAGTAATCATAAATTATGATTTTGAATTAAATTGGAATAAGTTTGAAAAAATATATATTAGACGCTATTCATTGTGTATATCATTTGAATTATGATATAAATTTTGTCATAAACATTATCAATCAATGAAATAAGC
Organism: Viscum album; assembly: GCA_963277665.1. Lineage (NCBI taxonomy): Eukaryota > Viridiplantae > Streptophyta > Magnoliopsida > Santalales > Viscaceae > Viscum > Viscum album. Next base: position 1,783,465,050 of record OY728126.1, on the reverse strand, counting down.
AATTAATCTAACTGGATGTCTTATTTTTAAGGATAAGAGTATATATAATATAATTTTTGTCACACAAGAATACAGATTCCATCCATTTATTTGATAAAGAATCCACTAAATTCCATGTAACACTCAACCCAAAGATAACAATGTTCAATTATCAAATGTTCAATTTATCCTCCCACTATCACTCCATCACCCTCACCCTAAATTAAATTATACTTTAATCATATTATTAACTAATAAAAAAATATTAAATAAAGAATACAAATAATCTAAAAAAATCCATTATAGATAAATCCCATTCATTACCACTATAAAACATAGTGTATCATTTAATATAAAATATCAAGAATAATAAATCATTTTCACATAATTTTTATCCTATTACTGGGGAAAGTCTCCATATACATAAAATTAGAGGCTCAAACCATTTAAATTATTTTATCTTTCATATTTATTTTAATACCATAAATTCTTTCACATTTTGATGAGTAACAGTGTGACATGTACTTTCAAATCCATTGAAAATGTCCTTTTTATTCTATTGAATAATTTAATATCCTTATTTAATCCACAATAAACAATATGTCACATGATCCAAGTCCATCTCATCTCTCCCCAAATCATGTATGATCTATACAACTTGTTTAAGAGTTACCCAATCTAGTTACATGGTTTTTTTAGAGGATAAACCTTATAAAGATCATACACATGAAAAATGGATTTCATTAATAGTGTGAATTTAATTCTTATTTAATATGGTTTATAATAAATTTAATTGTTAGTTGATCCCCCACATCATTATATTCCATTGTGAGAACATTATTCAAAAAAAAATTAGTTCAATTTTTCCTGATTAAAGGTTCTTGGTAAAATGATTCATAGTTTGTCTCTTTTAGAATAATGGCTTGTTAAATCATTATTTATGAAAATCTTAACAAAAAACAATATTATTTTCAATAAGTTGATTTTTTATTCCTCATGAGTGAATACTTACTATGAATCAATTTTATATCATGTTTGAATACCTTTCCAAACATAAAAAGTTCATTATTCACAATTTACAATTAAATATTAATAAATTATAGTTATACTTAATTTAAGAAAATTTTAACAATATTTAAGAATTCACTAAAAAGGGAAAATTAACATTTGGAATGATATAATATAATAAAAAGTTATTAAATATTGTAAAATAAAAATAATTAATTTCCATTAACATTTATGAATTAAAATATATTAATGAAAAAACTTGAATATTTCCCACTAGCTAACACAATACCAATAAAATACCAATACGAATAGGTCTTAATAATATAGTGGTATTATTTATTGATAATAAGTGGAACCCATGGGAAATTTACATCAATGGTTCCACTCATAGCACATCATATAATAGGATGAAGAACTATAATATTAATAAGACTGCTACTACAGTTATATTTTTTCATCGAATTATGTAATCATTCATTACTCCTTACTCCTATTTGCAAGTTGTTTCAATAATAAGGTCAAATGATAATAAATAATCATAGATCATGACTTGTACATTTAAATCACAATATCCTAGTTTCATTTTTAGAGTGATCAAATGTTAGATATCAATAAATTCAATGGGGCTTATGTAATAAAAAATTGATGAATTAGAACTCCTAGTACGTAGCAACTTATAATTGATCGTGCATTTCCCTACCATCCAAAATATGTCTAACTTTTTTTTAAGCTATAATCCCCATGAAGATGCTTTTTATAACATATCAATATCCACAAAAACCAAAATCATTGAGATTCGTATCTAAAGGGAACATTATATAATGATATCCCTAATTAATAAAAAATATATAGAAGAGGTTGATAAAATCCATGTCACTTTATTCTATGTGTAATATTTATTATCCTATGTAAATGAAGTTGTCGATTAGAAAACCCTAAAGGTACAATGACCCTTCAATTTTCAATTTCTACATTAATGAGGTAAAAATGGAAAATCATTATTTGAATATATATTTTTCATTTGTGATAACCTAATTTCTATGAAATTCCTTTAAAAATAGATATTCATAATCATTATACTTAGATTCATCAGAGATAAAGAACTCATATAGTTATGAATGAATTAATTTTTAACACATGTTATGCCCATATATTAATAAACAAAAAATCTACCAATATAAGAAGGATTGACTACTAATTAACATCCATAATAAGGGATCACATAGTGTTTATCAAAAATATAATGCATAAAAAATCCATATAGCTTCCTTAAATCTATATCAATGTTATAAAAGATATCAAGTGTTATTGTACCTTTTCAAGGTGGGGGTAGATGTCTTGAGACCATTGTCCTCAATTATTATATAGATTTTTAAATTAACAATAACTATTATAACACCTTATTTTGGGTTATCCTAAACAGCTTTGAACCCAGTACACCATGGGACCTCCAACATGCATTCCCATATTCTAAAGGATACTAAAAAGTTGTGGGGTTTTATTGATACTATTGGGAGACTATACCCTCTATTAGGTTACAATACATTTGAGTGTAAATTTTGAAATATCATCTTCCCTGTTTATTAATAAAAAATAGACATTGAAACCACCAACCAATCATAATGAAATATAAAATCCAATAATTAAATAGGAAGTATTGTAGTATCATACATGGAATACATCATAAGTAATATTTCTATATATGATGGTCATTTAAAAAAATAATAAAAAATAAATACTAGAATAGATACAACTATAAAATCAGTTTCTAATGATATTTATTATCCAATCAAACACTCAATCCATGCATCCCATCTTAACCATCAGCTGTATGGAACATTCCTATACATAAATCTTCGATTGTGAAGTCTATATTTTAACCTAAGTGAATATGATGGGTTTTAGATAAATATTTATTATGACTCCACAAACGGGCCCCTAAATAAATAAAATAATTTAAGGTTAAATGAAAAACATTATAAAATAACAAAATAGTCATAAAAAACAATAATCATGTAACAAGGTACTTGATATCCACAAAAATTAGTGATTATACAATCATTCGACAGTTCTAGAGAGGGATATCTGCTATCATAATTATATTATTTTATATATTTAATGGGTTATAACCTCTAACAATATAACATGGTTGAATGATGTTTCATCGCCAATCCCAAGTATGGGTGAACATTTTATCAATATTCAATATAGTAATTTTTTATGGGCGTCACAATAATTGAAATTAATGTAGTAAATTTTTCAACATAATCACAAATCATGTGCCTAATTGATTCTCACTAATAAAAATATGTGTAATTGTGAATGGGTTATCTCCACTCATAACTAGTCAAGGTGAAAATTCTATCACCAACATAATTAATAATGGTGAACATGTCATCAATTTAATTATATAAATAATGGTGAATAAGTTATCATCAATCATAATATAAGTGTAGTTGAACAATTAATAATTAAATCAAATTTATAAGTGAAGTGGGACCTTGACATATATACAACATAAAAGAGAACAAGTCATCACTTTAATAAAAAATAAGGTGATGGGATATCATAAAAAAATCACTTGATTTTGTGTGAATGGTTCATTATCAGTAATATTAGAAATACATAGAATGATTTATCACTAACCTAACATAAGTGGGAGTGATTGGTCACTATAATTAGTAATTAGTTTAATGTTTTATAACTCTAATATATCTATATAATTTAATGGGTAGTCACCACAGTAGGAAGGGTATGGGTGAGAGGGATATCACCACTCCAATAACAACTATCGTGGACTGAGATATCTTCCTGGGAGTAAATATATTTGAAAAACAGATTAATTTAAGAATATACATAGTTGAAAGTAAATAAAAAATCATTATAATGTAAATAAAATAATGTGAAAATGGTCGAAAAATATCCGTTATATAAGAAAATGTTAAAATAATATCACAAATTATAATGAAATCCAGGATGAATAGGTTATTATGAAAAAATAAATAAATTCAAAACATAATCACTAACTTTGTTTATAGGTTACCAAAAATTAAATTTGTCCTAGTATTCAAAATTACTCACTATTCTACAAATTCCACTATTATTGTACATCCAAGAACCAAATGTCTATCCCAAACTCCCAATTTCATGGATTAGGATCCCATCCAATTTTCTATCTTTTATGGGTAGCACTATAGTAGGAATTAATAGTACTAGAGTCTAGAAAAAATGTAATTTCACCACTCTTTTAACCAATGTGAATTCTTCCCTTCATTAAGGAATTATAAATGAATCCCTTCAAGGTTACTTAACATATTTTAAAAACAAGTTTACCACACATGGGTTCCAATTCAAGGGATTCTCATCAATTTGTTAATGTAACATGTCACTTAGTGACATAAAAGTCAATGTTATGGTTTCTAAAAGATAGTCATATGTTATTTCTAAAAAAATATTATCTACCTATGAATAAGAAAAAAATTGGATACAATATAGTTTTTCCAAACAGACTACTCAACACCTATAAACCATATGATAGAAGAATCTCATAAATCATATTATAAGAAGGTAGAGACCAGTACCTCATAGTTATAAACACATTCTCATTGATAATATGTGAATGATTCAATAATAAATTGTTCAATTCAATATTTTTTATAAAACTCACTAATTTTTTTTATTTTAGATAGAAGGCATTGAAACATAAAGATAAAAATGAATAGTGGAGGAATATAATTTATATATACCTTTAGTGATCAACCAGAGAAAATAGAATGAAAATCGGATCGTAAATAAAGGATGTATCAAGAATTAGAAGACAGAAAAATGAGTGGCATGGGGGTGGGGTCATCCACACAAAAAAAGATGAATTGGGTTTTTATAATAATTTTTATCATTAGAATTTTTTCCAATTAAAATATTAAAAACATAAAAATTAGCCATCACATACCTATTCCACTCTCACCGAGTACCCAATACCCTATCATGTTCCATAATATAGAACACTAAGTGGTTGAATGCCAATATAGGACTACCCCTTCACATCCAAAGACATATAGTTTTTGGTACCATGACATTTTTTACCCATTTATATTTTTCACGAAAATAATGATTTATCCTCTAAGCCCATTTCCTAAAAAAACTAACCCCATCAATTGTAGACCAATCCATCTGTTGAAAAATACAAAACGTTAAAAATATTTAATTTGTTTAATTGAATACCTTGGTGTTCCTATGTCACTAATCAATCTCTAATTTTTAATAAATCATCTCGATATATGTCAATGATCCTTACAAGTGAAATTATACATCCAATTCTCCCTCATATCCACCTCCTACTCTTATGTATCCTCATTGATATGTAGGTGATACCATGACACCTTTATGAGAGGTAACATGTTCCCATATAGTATATTCTAAAATAAACCCATTATGCATACTGATAATTCTATTGACGATGCATCAACCCATAACTCAAAATCAACAACATTTTTCCCATGTTAAGGGATTGGTTGATGTCTCCAATGATGAGTTATATGGTTCACACCATCCATAATAATTTATCCTTGAGGAAATTTTAACTCATATGATAGAATAAAAATACTTTTGATATCCATATAAGGACATAAAAAACATGGTGTTATCTTAGCCTCCCTCTAAATCCTCTAGTGAAATAATCTATGATACATCCTCAAGAACACATTGACATATACCTCATGCATTAAATATTTAACTATTCAATCTAAATATGATTGTTTCCTAATCAAATTGTTCACTAAATAACTCTTTATAAATTTTATATGTTTAAATGTTTCATATACATGACTTAACTCAACAATAAATGAGTCCCCTACCTCACGTAAGTACAATGGAGATCCACAATGCAAGCTATACAAATCATAAAAATGTTTCAACTGAATAAATTCATAATAATTATTATTAATGTAAAAAATATTATGATTCCATATTACTATCCCATGGTACACCAAAATCTGGGGCATATTCTTAATTAATTTCTTCTAATATGCTAATATTATTCTTAGACTACACATTAGTTTGGGGATGGTATGCCTTACTTATCTTTACCCAAGTGCATAAATTTCATTTTATAATATGATAAAAATATGATATAATTCAAACATCTAGATCTAACATTATATTCATTGAAATATTTTGTAATCATAAAATATCCCACACATATAACCTATTTGTATTTTCAATGTACTATGAATAATTTATCAATAAAAAATGCAGAGCATTATTCAACCAATCAATGATAATCCATAATGTATCATTTTAATGAGGTGAATGTGGTAATCCCATCATGAAATCCTAAATCAACTCATAGAATTATGTATAATAATGGTTAGTTGATAATGAATACTAATGGGAATTTGGTGTATGGACTTCACTTAATGATAGTTGAGTCACCTCGATACAAACCCCACTATGTAGTTCTTCATACTAAGCCATAAACAATCTATATAGATGTTATGATACATCCTAGTAAAATCTAGGTGAACTACCCATTTTGAAGGAGTGTGATTCTAATATCATATTCTCATCCATTCTCATTAGTACTATAACTATACCTTTGATATACCTAAATTCAATATCATCTTTGGTGTAGAATTTTTTTGAATCCCCTCATATTTTTATCCCTAATTATATTACAATCAAACATTTGACTCATATATATTGTATACATATGTGCGTTGGTAATACTCATAGATGCAAGTACATCCCTACTATGATACCTATAGACTCAAAAATGCTTCTTAGGGAAGAGGTACATCATTTTGAACCCCATACACACCTATAACAGAACCAGAGTCTAATTATTCATATTCATCAAATCCAAAGAATTTTTAAACATTCCACCATTGTACACATTTTCCAAGTTAAAATTATGGAAGGACTATACCCACTGTATCTGTCGAAGGATTATGTTATTCTATAAAAACAAATATATAAGGTTCTTTTTGTATGTATAAACCAAAATTATCTAAAAAATAATGTAATGGTTAATTTTGGGCTTGTAAATCGTCAACTAACTCGATTTAATGTGATAGGTTGTTCTACTCAAATGACCTCACCTTCCTTGACATATATGTGACTATATTTTCATCATCATTAAGATAACACCCAATAAAAATCCTTATGAAAAAATATAAGTTCTACATTTCTTCTTACTTAGTTTATGTAAATATTAAATTTGTCTTCAAAACTACTAATAAGTGCCTAGAAGATATTTCATAATGATTTAACCACTCAAATTCTCCCCCTTCGTAGTCATTTCCCTCGTTTATTCTTCCAATATAGAAAACTCTCAAATTTTTCTCCTTTAGTATCTTATAAATCATAGTAATCCTTTAGTCATTAATTCATTCATGGGTAATTCGTAAAAATGATCCCTTGACATTTCAAATGTCTACATGAATAACCTGAATCTACAATCCTGTTGTGCCTGCACAAATATTACCAACTTCTGATTATATTTTAGGTTATTATAATTATATAATATTATATCCATAGACCTATATGTGACTAAATCTCCATCATTAATTAACAATAATCTCATTAAAACACTTCATTCATTATAATATAATGTATATAATTTAGATGAATTGGGTGTTGTGATGATTAGAATGGTTTCAAACATACCATTATATTCATAGAATGATCTATCCTAGGGTTAGAAGTAATTAATATCCCCCATTATTTCCATTAATATCATAAGTGTTTCTAATCATTAGTGGTATTAAATTTATCTATTATATTATAAATCGAATCTAAAAAATCAAATAATTCGGATTGCATTATTAAGAAACTCCAAAAAAACAATACCTTAACCATTTCAGGTTCCCCTAATTTTCTTAAATTTGATATCACATGGCCAAAGAATTTCACCACATTAAACTAGACGTTACAATTCATGATCATCTCTTAAATATAATTCTCTCTTAGAGTGCATAATATAACCTATAGATTTAGACCATGATCCTCCCATGTGTAGGACAATAAAACAATTGCATTGATGAACATAACCATAATATAATCCATGATTTTTTTATAGATCTCCTAAAACTCCCCATATAAGGACTTGTTAATAGCCTTCAACATTGAAAAAAATCAATGATATAATTAATATTGGTGAAACAGTATTTGGATGCCCCAAATTCTCACTATTGAGATAGATGCGTATATATTTTTACAAAACTAATAGGAAAATCGAGGTGTCTGATTCTGCTTATTGAAAGAACCATGTAGCAAAAATCTTCACATATATTTTTTCATATATCAGACTCAACTACATAGATGATTTGACAACATGGATGATTATTGTAGTTGATCACTCACATATTAGATTGAAATATAGGATCAATCAACATGTCCAATTTACATATAAAATTCATCCATGTGGCCAAATCACATAGCAAATCTATTCAGATATCAAATTCACATAGATGATCTACAAACAAAACCAATTCATGTAGATGATTCCCATAGTCGATCCAACCACATCACAGATTCATTTCACTAATACATGTATGTAGCAATGTTAGATGGTTGTGAAAACAAACAACAAACTATTCTGACCAACCAGATGACCAACCAACCTAGGATGTGAAAAAACAATTTACCATAGAACTGAATATAAGAACCATGTACCTTCCATAAGAACAAACAACCGGCCATTGCAACTGAATGGATGAAAAACCTACCTATAATATAAACCAATCAAATAACTGCAATAATGGAACATAAAATAACCATTAAAAAGACTCTTAACACCGTCCCAACTAAAAAAAAGCTTTAGAAACATAATATAAAAGGATTTATAAATCCAATAACCTACATCAAATTCAACTCATACATTTATCATCCTTCAGAACCCATGTGAAATGAAGGAAGTTAAATATATGGTCTCAGAAACCATCCCAGTAGATTACTCTCAAGGATCACGTAATGACTGAAACCTTACCACCAAGCAAATATTCCAAACCCTAGCCTCCTATATTCCCCATAACAACCTGTACAACTATCTAATCCTCCACATAACCCAAACCAACAACTACTACAAAAAACACATTTACCTAAACATAAAAATCCAGGAATTCTATTCCTCATGTCATGATACAATATTTTCTTGGAGGAACTGAATCAGCTTCATAGTTTTAATCAGGTAAAAGTATAATGTGTTCTGATTATGATTCTAGTCCACTTTTTTATATCTCAAAGAATTTTTAAACACCATTCACTAAGAAAAAATATAACAACTCATAAAAAATGGATATAAAATCACATTACAGACATGAAAATAGAAAAAAAAATGTCAAAATAGCTCTGGGTACTACGAACACATATGTGATTCTTGATCAATAGTACTCTCCAATACGCCACCATTAATCGACAACACTTGAGGAAATGGGATTGTTATTATATGTAGCACATTCTCCTGATATTCCTATATCTCTATTTGATGCTACATGAATGTTGTTTCATCCTTGATATCTAACTCTCTCTGGTCAATAACATGGGAGTAATTTTGAGGATATCGATGAATTTGGGGAAAATGATAGATATTGTCGACCTTCACTTTATGTGATGGAAACTCCAACCAATAATCCACCTCACCAACTTTTACCAACACCTCAAACAACATAAAACATATAGATAGCTTATTCCCCTACCCAACCTTCACTTCCCATGTTGAGAGTAAACCTTTACGAATATGTTGTCTCCAACCTCAAACTCCATGGGCCACCCGCTTTGATTGGAATAGGAATTATTTCAGTAATTATCTATATTCATTGTCTATATAAAATGTTAAACCTTTTCTTTTATTCTCTACACTAAATGGGGACCATGAACTACCTCCTCCCTAACCTCCACCAAACACAATGGATAATGACATTGAAACCGATAAAAAATCATCAAATAGGTTAATGGATAAGGAATAGTGATAGATGTTATTTTATAGCCAAACTCACCTAAAGGTATTTTCCTTAAACTTGTTCTTATGAATCCTAGGATACAATACCACAACATATCCTTATGTTTCTGGATAGTCTACAACATCTATTTATCTCTATGATGTTGGAATGAAATGTTAAGATGTTATTATGTTCTAAAAGCATGCTACAATCCCCCGAACAATTTTCAAGTAAAATTTTCATCTTCATCCAATATAATGTATCTCATAAATCCATTTAGTCCCACCACCTCATCTACAAACCTCCTGGGAAAAATATCCATGATACCCAACTCCTTTATTTATAGGAAGTGATTCAATTTCATCAATTGATCCATGATTACATTGATAGAATAACAACCTCCCAGAGATATGGGTAATCATGTGTATAATTCCTCTGATACATCATCTCATTTCTACTTTGGTATATCTAAGGGATGTAAAAACCCACCCAGAACATGATGCTCAAACATTACCTACATATAAAAACAAGCACCTTTCAATGAACTCCACCTCCACCCTTTTCTTCCTAGGACACCAAAACAGCTTCCTCTGAACATTATACATCTTGGAATCCCCTATGTTTATTTCAAAATGTTATATATGAAACACATTAAGGAATAAATCTCATATTTCTACTAGAACAAATAACCTCCCATAGAACAACACCTGGTTTTGGCCATCATCCACCCATCCCTCTAGAGCATCACAGTGGCAATAAAAATTGGGAATCACCTCTTCTAATGAGTCTCCCCATTGGGACTCAATTACTTATTATATCAAATAATAATTCATTTTGATTTGAAATAGACATACCATACCATCATACACCCTAGAATCTATGTAAATTGCTGAAAAATCCTCCATCACTCTTCCAGAAAGCCCAAAATATCGAACCACATCCTTCCATGATTTTCTCCTCAATGAATTAGCCAAAACATTCCCTTTTCCTGAGGTTTAAGAGATCAAAAGTCAAAATCGTGATGCAAATCCACCCAAATCTACTTATATAGATCCTGATCTCACTATGAAAATACACAACTCAAATAGGATTGATCTGTGAAGACCAGAAAGAACACCTAAATAAGGTAACATCACCGAATCTTCAGTCCAAAAATGACCCCAACTATATCAAGATCATGGGTTTCATATTTATGCTCATTGGGATTTAACTTCCTAGACACATAATAGATAACCTCTCTCTATTTTATCAACAAATATCCCATAAAAGAATATCAGATTCACAAAACACCCCAAAAATGACTCCCTCATATAAAAACTGAAGTATTAGAGAACTTATCCACATTCCTTTCAGATAGTTGAACGATTCTCAACACTATGAAATCCATAAAAAATACTGCGCCTTCCTAGACAACACATTCAATGAGTATAAATTTTGATAGAAATTGGGAACAATCTTCAGATAATGTCCCACTTTATCAATGAAAGTATGAAATTCTACCTTGTTCTTGGGTGATTCTAAAGAAACAGCTACCTGAATAAATAATGGGTGTACATACACACCCTTATGAGACACTACATACCCAATGAAGTGAAACCATCATTTCCATAACATAAACATGGATATATTAACATATTGATGGTGGAATCAAAAAATGTACAGGATAACTGGGAGGTGATCAAAATGATCCTTCTCTAATATCACGTAGATCAAGATGTCTTTGATGTAAGTGACTATGAACTGGATAATTAATTCATGAAATGAAAATTTAATGATCCCCATAAACATAGATGTTGAATTCATGACACCATAAAAAAAAAGAAAAAATCCCATGTTCTTATACTTGTCTCTAACAGATGTCTTTCGGATGTCTCTCTCTGTTACCCTCAACTGTTGATATCGAGACAATATTTCAATCTTAGACTATCAACTAACACCTATAAACTATTTTAAGGGATTGTATGTACTTAAAAGAATATAAGGTATATTGGAAATTATCTGATCAAACTTGTGGTAGTCTATTCATAACCATAGATTACCATCTACATTTTATACAAATATCACTAGACCCCCTAGAAGCACAATTGGCTCAATAAAACTTATTAGTATTAGATCATATATCTGAATCCTTATATCTTATGACTCAAAAATTTTATTTGGTAAGTAGCCACCAAAATCATAGAGGAATTATGATACAAGTATATCTAGAACTCAACATCACATCAAGGGGTAACATCATAAAATCCAAAGTAAAAAACACCCAGTGACTCTCTAATAACCAAAAGAACCACCACATTCCAAGGCTCTACTGATTCCATAGAAAAATATTCCAAAGATAAAAAATCCACATTCTAACATTGTAAAGACCCGTAAATTTCAAGGAAATTTTTTTTCTTAATTTCTTTGGGACTTTACGAGTACGCAGTTTCTGAAGGCACCTGATTATGAGGCCCGGTGTTCCCAGAATCAATTCCGAAGTTTAGCTTGGGTATGTTCATTGAACGAATGAGCGGGTTTTCCTAACTTTTGAACCGGTTCTTAGAATCGAAATCTAAGGGGACCGATGGAACTGCAGTGCCGGTAATTGATTAGGAACACCTTTTCTGGAGTTGCGTTTTCTCGGGTGAGGTTATTAAATAAATGGGTTAACTGAAGAGTGAAATAAAAATTTGTGCTACAATTTTTATTTCTATTCTATGTAGTTATAACCAATGCATGGAAGTTGGAGTGGGACCTTCTACATCCTAACTCCACCTTGTAGGATATTAGTGAAGTGGGGCCCACACGAGCCCCACCCCTTCAATTCCTTTTTAACCTCCCTCTTGCAATTTATTTTGTAACTCACCCACTCCCCCAATTTAATGACATGTCAAATCTTGCAATTAATTGGATTGTTAAATACTCTTCAATTAAGTTAATTAATTGAATGAGATATTTGAATTTCAAATTAATTTTGGCATGTGTTTGTGTGAAAAAAATAAGACAAGGTCTTATTTTATTGTGGGTGGATTTTTGTTGTGTGGAATAGAGGAGGGAACTCTTGCGGTCTTGAATAACATCTTCTTCCTCGTTGAAGAACGTGAAGAATGTCAGAGCACCAAGGAGAGATGACGTGTCGATATCTCCCTTCTCTGTAGCCGGTGTGATACGACATCCGCTTCTTGGACGCTCTCTAACGCAATCTTCAAACCACCCTCGCAATGTCGTTTTTCCGCGACGATCTTTGTACGAAAACTTATTGAGGTAGGGGTTTGGTTTTGTGTTCGTGAATATTCATTGCCATCCAATGTTAAATTCTTTAGCCGCTTGTTATCAAATTAACGGGAGAGGGTCGGACTGCAAGAACACGACCGACCCTCCTCCCCCTTTGTTATTGTACTAATTGCGGCTCGAACGAAGGCAGCGCTATGCAACAGAACTGCGCGGGAACGAGGATGAATGCGGCGAAGGAGCGTGGTGCCGTCGCGCCACACCGTTGAGGCCGAAAGAAGCCGCGGTAGGAGTCGAGCCGCGGCGGAGGGGCGCAACGCCGTCACGCCACACCGGAGAACCAAGAAGGGTCGCGGCCAGAAATCCGGCCGCCGGTGCAAGGGAAGGTGGGACCCACGGGGGGTCCCGCGGTGCCTCACCGGCCAGCCACCACGCCCGGCCGGAATTGGGAAGGGATGGGGGTTTGTAACCCCCAGCGCCTAGAAAAGGGGTGTTCCCCCACGTGGGGCTGTCGTTACAAAACGAGGGGGGCAGCGCCCCCCCCCCCCCCCCCTTTCCGCATCCGCTCGGCCAGCGCCGAGCCACCCAGGCCGCACCGGCCGCACCGGGTTGGGCCGCTCCCTAATGGGATGGACCCGGACCCAGGTTGGGTTGACCCAGTTCGGGCCGACCCAGGGGGTTCTGGTCCGGGTCAGTCTGGGCCCAAACCCTCCTAAATCGGACAGGTTCGTTCAAACGCCCGTAACTAGGGCTATGGACCTCCGATTGACGCACCGTCAGTTGCGATGTGATCCTTGGATCGAGGTGGTCGTTTCAATATATTACACTCATGGTTTGGAGACCTTTTGGTATGGTCGAGTTGGTTCGAACAAGATACCAACCGGGCCCTCAGAGTGGAAACGCTTATAACTTGAGCTCTGGACGTCCAATTGACGTGGTGTTGACTTTGTTGGTTTCCTATTAGTGAGACAGACCTTTTGGATTACTCCACTCGAGGTTTGGATGCATTTTTAGTACAGTCGGGTTGGTTTTGACTTAAAAACCAACCGGGCCCCTCAGACAGAAAAGCCAATAACTCTCAGTTCGGGCGTCCGATTGACGCGCCGTCTGTCGCGTGAGTTCCTTTTGTTGAGACGGATATTTGGTTACATCAACTCCGGACTACATGTCAGTTGATGTGTGGACCCCCTTGGCTCGTGGAGCGGACCCTCCCGGAATTGGGCATGCTATGTGCCAGAACCCTAGAGCTGGTTGTGACCGCGACGACGATGACGACTGTACTGAAATCCTCCGTGGGTTCGGCAGCGATGATGACCATACTGGAATCCTCTGTGGGTTTGACGGTGATGACTACTGTTCTTGTATCCTTTGTGGGTCCGGAAATACATGACTACTGTTCTTGTATCCTACGTGGGTCTGGCAGTATTTTAATCTGTACTTGTATCCTACGTGGGTCCGGCAGAGTAGCTGGTCTTGTATCCTTTGTGGGTCCGACAGCTTAGCTGGTCTTGTATCCTACGTGGGTCTGACAGCTTAGATGAATCAGTGGCTAAATCTATTCATCTCTATCATCTTACGAAGAAGTATACCTATGTGAGCTGAGTCTTGACTTTTCAATCATTATCTTCGATATGATTGACTTGATTTCCTAAGTGGATTGGGTTGTGTTATCCTGTGTGGATTAAATTGTGATATCCTATGTGGACTAGATCGAACTTGGGATCGGATGTTGGAACCGAACTGGAATTGATGACTTAGGTATATGTATGGGCATATACCTAAGTAGAGTTGGTTGTTACTTCGTGATTGTATCTTTCCTTTGTGGATTATCCTTTGTGGATTCTGGGAGACCTTCGGGGGTCTCGGGGTCCCTACTGAGTAGCGTATACTCACCCCTTCACGGGCTATGCCCACACTACGTTGTGTTGGATGCAGACGATGGACAGTGCTAATCGTGGTTGAGGCTTTTGGAGCAAGTCGGTACCTAGAGGCGGACCACTGGGCGGGATGTACATGGAGCGGACGGCTAGACCCGAGGAGCTGAGGAGGCTATATGTACCCACCCTTCTGGTGGGATTTCCAGTGGACGGCTTGGCGTTGCTGCTTTACTTTTCAGTTGTTGTACTTTCTTTTCAGTTGTACTTTACTTCAGTTGGGTTTGTATTTTTGCCCATTTCCTTTCCAGCACTTACAGTTGTACCCATTTTACTTTGTGTTTACTTCAGCTTGCTTACTCTGTGGTGTTTGTTTACTTTATAAAGGTAATTCCATCCCTTTTTTCGGGATTTACACCTTTGGTGCTAGTTTCCAGCCCCTGGCCTATGGAAGGCGGGCTTGGGGTAGTCACAGCACAGGTCCTGAGGACGGGTCATGACCAACATCCCACCTGAAAACGCCAATTTCGAATGGAGACGTTATGTTTTCCATCAATAGATTAGAACATGACTCTACCATGGAAGAAATCAATAACAGCATGTACATAACAAAATAATTTGTTTCCAATATTTAAATTTGATGGTTTTATTTAAATCATGAAGAGATATCCATGGGACTTATGTGTCCCCATAATAAGTAAGCACCTCTAATACACATCAAACAAGTTGTTCTAGCCTCTAATTAGCACAGAAAACACTAGGGTTGAGAAGCCTCTCTACCTATTATCCTAGAGTATGAACTATAAGGGGTTATAAAAGAGATTTTGAATCTCTTGAATCAAACATGGCACTAAAAAAGGTAGATGAAAAATGAAGTGTACGTAAAATGAACTTTGGAACCTCTAGTGTAGCTACCTCCACTACATGCAATTGTCTATTTCTAACTAATATACCTATCTAATAATGAACACCTCTATGAACACATTATAGTTGAGGTCACTAACCACAAGAAACATCTCTAGGTAAGCCTTTACCTTCTCCATCTCCCCTCAGTGGAGCATAAGATCACTACACTTGCTGCTGAAATGTTCTCACAATAAAATACTGCTAAGACTCGCACTAAACCTATTCGCCTCCACCAAACTATTCTGGAACCACTCTGCATTAGTTCTAGAAATGGATAAAAATGACAAGGACCAAACGAACTATATGATGTAGATAATGAATGTGAACCACTATCCCCAAATGTATAGAAAGGAATTTGTTGAGGTTGAAAACCTGCTATCAAAAACCTAAAATTCCCTCGTTCTTAAGATCTTCCACTAACTACACTACTTCTCAAGTAACCTTGATTATTACCCTCTCATAAAACATCTCTGAACCATTGAATTTTCATAATCACCTCAATGTTCTTCTAAACCTATAAATATATCATCAATGTATATGGAGTAACTTCATACTAGATTTAACAAAAGATCTCCCCCTTAATATATCTTGTATGAGACTCCTCATCAAGAAAATGGTCTTAGAAAAAATGATGTAGGTATATGACCATAATTCCCACCTCCATAATCAAAATATTCCCCTACTCAAGAGAATGAAGATTATGGATCTACACATCCTTCAAAGTTAATGAAATGAATTCATCTTAGAACACTATCTGATTGTAAACCCATGGAACATATTCCACCATTTGATTTCAAAAATATAGTATCTACCACATACACTCAACTCCCATCATATTAAATAATGTGAAGGGAACCTATTACCCCACATATCCCTAGATCAAAATAAAATTGATATCATGATCCTCCTTAGCTCTATCTTTTCCTTGATCCAAAATACGTCCTTCATACTTCTACAAAGGAAGCTGCTAAAAAAATCCCCTCTACAAAACACCATACTCTTCTACAAGATAAAACCTATTAAGATCTAATAGATCAGTCCACTAAACCTAATCTTCCATATCCACATGAATATAATGTCTAGAATCCATAGCTATAAGTTGAACAATATTTTCTCATTCCTATTTGTATGTATTATTATTAAGACATATTTAATTCATTTTATCTAATTTCAACTTTCAAATAACCAAAACCACCCAATTAAAAAAAGAAAACAATTAATTATGATTCATGTACCTCTCCTAGTTATCTAACCTATAAATTGGTCCACCTCACTTTGTCATTCCCTAAGCTCAGATTCCTCACACTTGGTCATGGGGGCCCCAATATCCCTATCATAGCCAGTCTCCCCCACCTTTTCTAAGAAACAAGGTAAACTAGAGCTATTTCCATAGCATCCCATGTTATCCTCAATGTTATAATCTCTAAAATCCATATTATATCTAGAACATATCCACTCATACCAATTTATCATGACCCACTACCACCAATGATACTTCAATGAAGGGAGATAGATAATGACCCATGAGTCCACCTATAGTGGGCCTCAAGTTAGTGACTAGCACCAAGTGTATAAAAATATGATGTAATGGTGGGCATTACCCTCAATAATAAAATAATATCATTAGATAATATAAATAAAACTCACAATAATTCATGAAATAAAATAAAATGAATCAAAAAGTCATTACAGAATGCATGTATAAATAAAATAGATGCAGATAAAAGTCTCAAAATATAAATATCCAAATGAAAAGATAAAGTAGTGAAATAACTCATATCCTATGGTAAAAGCTTGTAATATCCATCATGATTCACATAGTCCTCTTTTAAACCTAATAATCAATTTATATGTGATGGGTGTGAATAAAAGTATACTTAGTAAGAAAACCAAAGTCTACTATTCACATGTGAAAGAAGCATTCTAATTCATCCATGAGAAAACAAAAAAAACAAGCAACACCTAAACATGTCAAATATCCATCCCAACCTCACTAATTAATTCCCACTAAATAATAATAATAATAATAATAATAATAATAGTAATATCATTAACGAGTAGCTAACACCACTTTCCCACTTATTTTTCCCTCTCACACCCTAATTTCATACATCTTAGTGCACCCATTTCTTCTGAATAACATATACCACTTCCCCATAGCACGGTCACTTTACTTTAGGTGCACAAATACCTGGGAAATCACTTTTTATCCACTACAACAATAATAGTAGTATTGTATCATGAACATGATTGAAATCAACCTAGTGCCCTCTTCTTTCCATGAATGAACCCCACCATAAGTTTACCCATAACAGATTCATATCAAATCTCACCCAAGGACACTAAGGAAACATCCCAAAAACATGGTCATGTTACATCTGTCACAAAGACACCAAGGTCACCACCCCATAACATGGTCTATCACATAGCACTTGATGAAACCTAGGCCACCACCTAGTTCCCTAACATACGTTCGACCATCACATCATTTTTATATCTACTCACATGGAAGAGGGAGGAGGAAGGAGAGGGTATCCAACCATCCATCCTCATCTATGGGGTGTTGGAAAAAAACTTCACCATATGAATATATTTTTATCAACACATAGAGCTCAATGCTGGTGAGTTTTATATATATAATCATGAGGAACATACAAGGTATATATATATATAAGAACACATATAAGAAAAACCAATGGGTTCACAATAAATAACTAACCAAATCATAACAATAACACTTTTATACTACCTCTAAATGTAAAAAACCTCAAAGAAATTCACTAGTTTGTGTAACAGCCATGAAAATTTCATTTAAACATACCTTTTCATTCATTATTTATAAAAAACTAAATTTAACCACAAGTACAACTATTAATTAGTTCATTTACCATTTTAATATCATTACCCATATCAAACCAAATCCATTTCAAACATTATGAACTAGTTATTCCATCATTATCGAGGTATCTAGAACAATTTAACCAAACATCCTAAGAAGCTCATCAAAACAATCAAACCATATCCTTTCCTCCCTATAAACATGGAAAAACAAATCATTACCTCTCCACACCAAAATAACATCCAAGCAAGAAACACATCACCTTTCACTACATTAAAACCACACATCACTACACCAAATTCACACACCAATGGAAATTTCCCCCCCAACCACTATGCATGACATCACACCATGTCCCGTATAACATTAATGACAACCATCTACCACATAAAAAAACCTCACCTTTAAAATCTCATATGATCATCACCACCACCACAAAACATCCTAAACCATGTAGGGAAACATAACAGGCACATAGATACATCACAAATAATACATTATGGAATCCATGAATTATTCAGGGGATTTCATCACATTACTTTTAAAATTAGTCATGGGTATTTAAACACATACCAAAATCTAGGGGAAACCATTTTATTATACAAATATATATTCTTCATCAATTTCTTCCTAGTGATATCACACACAAATATAAAAGGGTAAACCCAACGTAACAACTCCATCGCAAAAAAGAATTTCTGGATAGCTAATATTTAATTTATTGGAAAAAGGAATTCTCAAAAACATCAACAACATATATAAAAGTAGTAGAGAATGTGATATCTCCCCATATCCATAACTTAAATTTGACTAGTTAATTTATCTTATTTAACCCAGATGAAACCATCTTCCTAAAATATAAAAAATTTCCCCCGTTTCATGATACAAAAAAGTGAGAAATAATGGATTCCCAACATGGAAGAAATAAACATCACATGATTCACTAAACCAAGATAGGGTTCTCACACAAGATGGTATCACAACTAGAAGAAAAATGAGATAAAAATTGTAGGGTTCCATGACTCCATGGGAGGAGATTTAGGACCTCCCAAATTAATAGAAGGAAAGAAGATATGAATGAAGGGAGGTTTCAATGTTTTTAGTGTCAAAAAATATGAAATGATTAGAATTTCATATCAAAAAATATTTAATTAACCAATTATTTAGGATCTCTTTAAAATCCACATATAATGATTCTTTTATAGCCTCTTTCATCATAGAAAATCAAAGATACATCTATCATCAATGAAACTGCCTTTGAATTCCCCTAGTCCACACCACTGAAAGACTGGCATGGTTTTTTATTCACACCTGACGGGAAACTCCCCATGGAAAATTTCACATAGATGAATTCCCCTTGTTTCCAAATCCTCCATGTAACCATTTTTTTGTTGCATACTCACTTACATGTTCGATTCATCCATGTTTTTGTTCACTCGTGTAGTAGATTCATATAGTTGATCCATCCATGTAGATGATTCATATAGTCGATCCATACATGTAGTTGATTCATGTAGATGATTCATCCATGTAGCTAATTCTCCTACCTAATATAATCACATAGATGATTAAAATAGTTGATCCAGCCCTGTAAAAGGTTCATGTAGCTGATCCATCAACATAGAATATTCAATTATCCATGATAATAAAAAATTAGGCACACCAACCAACCACAAAACCAACTAACATACATCATGAAGAAACAATTGACTATGCCATCTATCCACATGGCCACAAAACATGTTTCGTGAAGAAACAACTAACCCTACCAACTAAAAACAAGAACATCTGACCTACCACATGAACACACAACTGACCATTCTAAATGACCACATGAATAACCAACATACCAAAAGAATAAAAAATTAATTGTAATAAAGTATCATAACAGAAACAAATGAAAATACTCCTACCACCCTATTGGATACACCATGAGATAGAAAACACAAAATAAAAGGTTTAAAAAATCATGGACCTTATATTTCTATTGGTTTTCTGGTTGAGTTCACAGTTGAATTTTATTTAGCTTTGTAGTGTTATATTTTTTTTGGTTGGGTTCATGGTTAGTGTAAACAATATGGACTACAACCATGAATCTATTTGACCAGTAAAGCATTTCTAGTTCATTTTTTATATCATGGATTATAATTCATGATTTTCACATGGTGTGGAATATTCCATGCAAGAAAAAGGATTAAATAGAAGGTATTATTGGGGTGTTGGACAAAGGGAACATGGATTGCACACAGTTAAGAGAAACTATGTAGAAATCATGAATGTTTTTCTTGAAGGTTACGGGCGCAGCGGAAGCGTGGTTGGGACAACACCAAACTTTGATTTTTACCATCATCACTGATTATTCTAGGATCAATACGATGATGAATTCCAGTCTCCATGTAATATAATCAAAGATATAGATAAATAAGGAAGAGGACAAAAACCTTTAGAGGGGATCTTTCACATCATGTTTATAATTAATTTAATTATTTTCATAAAGAAAAATAATACCTTGATCTTTGGTATTTTTTATCGTTGATGATGTTGCTTTTCTAGAATGACCCTTCTATATTATCTCTTTGTGCTTGTAAGGATCAAAACTAGAATCTCTCTAGTGGTGATCCACATGTGTTCTGATGGCCTCCGACCGACATCACTCGTTCTCTTCGTGCTAGCGCGGCTAAGTGAGTGTCTTGTGTCATTCGTTCTTGATCAGTTGTTCATCAGCCTTGAAGAACGTCACTCGTTCTTGAGAAGAGAGAGAAGAGGATTCGAGACAGAAATCATCTGGCTCAACTATTCTCAATTCACTAGGCATGTGGTGTGGTGTCTGGCACAATATCCTTACTTGTATATTTATATACATGGAATTTCAGTTACAATATTTAATTGCATAGAAAAAATTAAATACATTCATGAAAAAAGAGAAAACCCATTCTCATAATAATAATACCGCATCATTATTCATGGTGTGCTAACTTGCACAAATTATAATTATAAAATAAAATTTGGCGTCAAAAAATAATAGAAGAATCATTTTTATTTTAGCTTGTGCCTACTAGTAAAATAATTATTTTCCATCTTGCAACTAATTAATTTACTACCGGACTAACCTTGGTCCACTCAAACCCCACTTCAATTTATTGAACACCTGCATAAATAAATAAATAATTTATTCTCTTAAATAAATATTTTATTTATAAACTAGTAAATAAATATTTATTAAATGTTCAATAAAATAAACAAATATATTTTATTTTATTTATGCGATCATTTTAACGTGAATAAAATTATTACAAGGTCTTGATAATAATAATTATTTGATTAATTAAATTAAAATAGAATTTAACCGAGACCACCAAAAACACTTAGTGTGTGACACTCTAGGATTCTTTCTCATTGGAAATAGGTGAGACTTCCTAAAGTCCAAGAGTACTGTCTAGCAACGGGTCAAGGAACCCAAGAGAAATAACCTAAATTCACAACAATGACATCCACATAAAAATGCTCATTGTGTAATATAATTCCTTTGTCGCAATATCTCATAAAGTAGGTTTTATGATAGTTTCATCAACTTTTATTCTTCATACAATATTCTTTGACTAATTGAAATAAACTCATCATTACCCCATGGCCATGGAATTTCACATGACGGTTCTATTTCAATCAAAGGGTCGAGATATCAACTTCCATAAATGGAAGGGACAAATCCTTCCTCAACTTATCCATTAATAACATGCCACTCATGATGCACCCAATGAACACTATTTCCCCCCAACTGTTTGTGTGACAGTTTTCATCAGTAAATCAATGTGTGTGAATCGTGACACGTATTATTGACACTATTAATGTTTGAGGATCATTACACACGCTAGCAGATAGAAATATATTATGACACCAAAATATACGGAATTCCTACTAGCAGTTCTATTCTAGTAATCATCTATATTGAAGATTACCAAGTGCGAACTTCATGAGAGGAAGTCTCATCTTCTTAAAAGTACTCACACCTGATGGTCTGCAAGCTATTTGTCCCATTATAGCATGTCATCCAACTGCAGAACTATATTTAAGTATATTTTTATTTCATTTCAAGGTTCTCATCAAAGTGGGGAACTACCATGACCTTATCAATGCAACAAATACTCTAGGACATCATTACATCATAGTCATGTAGAACAATGAACAATATATAATAATACATTAAATATCCATGTAATAAAAGTAAAACTAGTTGGTTCTAGGACACTGACTCTTACAAAATCCCACTTTGACTAGAGCCAACTACCTATGACTATCATTCCGCTAGACTTTGCATGATAATCATGTTTCTTATGAGTCAATTCTTTTGTCAATGGTTCTACCACGTTGTCCTTCTTGGAAATACTTCTCACTGCAAATTCACCTCTCTGGGAAAAATCCCTCAAGAGATGATACTTCCGAAGTATGTGCTTCATCTGCTGATGGGACCTTGGCTCTTTTGTGAGAGCCACCGATGCATTCTTACCATAGTACAGTGTGATGGGATCTTTACTACTAGGTATCACATCTAACTCCTTGACAATTCTTTGCATTCAAATTGCATCTTTATCTGCCTCAGAAGCTGCGATATACTTGGACTCTTCTATAGAATATGTGACCACACTCTGCTTTCATCTCGTCCATCTTATTGCACCTCCATTCAATGTGAAGATGTATCCTATTTGCGACAACATTTCATCTTGATTAGTCTTGAAACTAGAATCTACATATCCTATAATGACTAGTTCTCTACTCCTCCATAAACCATAAACATATCATTATTACACCACATATACTTTATGACAGTCTTGACTGCCATCCAATGGCGGTCACCTGTATAAGGCCCCAGCATTAAACCTTACTTAATCTTGAGTTATTACAAGATTACACATTGAGGATCTTTTCAGGTTTAGAGTTTTAGAGAATTAGATCATGAAACTTGCATTACATTCCACATTTAGACAAAGTGGTTACATAAAAGACAGTATTCATTCTTCCCATCAACGGAAACATATTTAAAATAAAACATGGATTCTTTCTTGATACATCTTTGACACTGTCATCACATCATGTACCCTTCCCTTGACCTGTGAAAAACATTTCATAAACATGGGATGAGCATAAAAAGCTCAGTAAGGGATATAAAAATATGGAAAGGAATCATGAGTACATGTATACATAAGAATGATATCATACTTTACCCATAAAACATAAGCACTCTAACATACCTCATAAAATCATAGAAATCATATGACATAAAGGTAACTTGAGGCATTCATAACATCCTTATGTAGGGAGTAACCCTCTTGGTTACGTTTGGAATACCCATCACAGTATATTCCCTAAATATCTTCTAAGAAACCTTAACGTTTCACTCCTTCGCGTTACCCAATGCATTGGAGAGCTATATCGGGCTCACCCGCCCTTAGTTTATCACGGAACCAACCGTTTTCACAAAAATTCCCAAGAACCATAACATAAACGTATCACATAAAACATGCATAAAGGAATCATAACATTTCCACATGTCAATCACAATATAACATTTTAGTATATTGAAATAATGAATCCGTTCAAAAAGAAACCATTTCCAAAACCTTTTAAAACATTTAACAAGGAGATATTTGATTCAAAGTGTCCCATACCACCTTGAAGATTTTAAAATTTTAAACCATTAATATCCATATAAATAAATCCTTAAAACCATTTTGAAAACATGGATATTAATAAGAACAAATCATTAAAACATTTAAAGTGATATTTTGGTTAAAGGGTTTTTACCAAAATTAGAGACACTTGAATACAATAATTGAGGAATAACATTTAATCAGAACTTTATAATATCATGAGAATAAATTGATTCATGATATAATATTCCAAAGGACAGTATATACACTATATAAGAGTGAATTGGTGCATAACAACAATGAAGTCTCAGTAGAGATGTAAAATGTGATGAAATCCCTTATAAAGAAGGTATCCTTAAATTAAGGATAAATCAATCTCAAAATTATGTGTGACAAATATAAATACACCCAATATAATTGGATATTAAGTGTAAAACAACAAAGGGTCATTCACACATATTCAAAGGATGACATATTCAATAACTACATGTTGAACCCAAAGAAATCGAAATTGGGTTAAGAAGTTCCCTTGACAGCCTAACGGTGTCACTTCAAAATGAGTTGATGAGATATAAAAAGTGTATATAATCACTTGGACATAAAATTTACATCAGTAAGTATTTATGAGAACATATCCCAACATAACAATATGTAAATTAAAAGACCCAACAAAAGAAGTCTTTTAAAAAGAGGAGGGTGAAAGGTTCCCTTACCGACATGGGTATCTTTCGAAACATACACCTCGTGAAAGAAGGACAATACAAAATTGAGGTAAATACTCATAAATAAAAGTATATTACACAATGAGTAAAATAATGGGAAGTACATACACCACTCAAAGGAAATTATGGCAAATGTAGCATAACTCCCACGGGAATAAAAGTGAGATGAAAAATCCCTTACGAAAACTCGGCAGCCTAACGGCGCCACTCAAAACTTCCAAAAAATGGATTGATGAGAGGAAATAAGGTCTCTCATCATATGAACATAATAAGTACAGTAGGAGTAATATAAAATAACATCCCAATAACAAGAAATATGAGCTTACAAGGAATGACATAAAAGAGTGTACTTAAAAATAAAGAGAGGAGTAGGATCCCTTACCTCAAGTCCAACTTGTCTTGTTCGTTTCTTTATATTCCTGAATAATAAACTTTGGTCAATTAATAATTGCCTAATTTCCTCCTTTATAGATTATTATTCAGTTCATATCACATGTTATAATGTTATAATAATTGTTTAATAATGTTAGTTCATATCAGACGTTTTTTTCGATGTTTGGTACATGAGTCAAAAATGAACTTGTTTGAAAAAAGATTGCCCATGTAGTTATAAGTAAATAATTTCCAGAATAGTATTAATGAATAAAATATCATATATATACAGAATATACATGTATTTATAATATCACATAATCATTTATAGGAAATAAATGAAATGCACCGTTCATGGAGACGGTAAGCCGTACGTACGCATGAACGTTACTTTCATTTCTATGTCGTATTAATGGAATTAAAACTATATGAGAGGTATGTATATTTTAATTCCAGAATTATATTAATCATTTATATGTATCATAAATCATATATATCCATTATATATATGTACTTATAATAGTACATAATATTTTGAGATAGGAAATGAAATGTACCGTTCATGGAGACGGTAAGCCGTACGTACGCATGAACGCTACTTCCATTTATATTTCGTATTTTCTGGAATGGAATCATAATGATATAAGAGTATATTATAATTACAGTATAATAACATATATAATATCATTAACTTTATCCTTTACACATCCCACATATGGTATTAATGAATCAAATCACTTTTAGGGGCGGTAGTCCGCACTTCCTAAAATGAAGATATCGTGTTTACCCATAATGGAAAAAATAATTGTATACCATAAATGAAAAAATACAGAAGCTTAAGGAAAGAGTAAACATATTATATATCATATATAAAAATAGTGACATCCTAATGGCCACCTTTGAAGGTGTTAAATGAGTATTGAACAATCATCGTTTCGAAAGGCAGAATTTCGCCATCCACGGAAACCGTATGTTCTTTAACCATTTGATGTAGTTGTGTGAGAGTGTAGCTCGAATAAATCTTATAAAAACATCCTAATATATTGAAGATACTGGTTTTTTTACAAAAGAAGTAAATAACAATAGTTTAGGGGGTTGGAGAAGAAAAATAAAACAAATGAACATGAGAGAATGAATTACCTTTAAAAGTGTAACTCCTTTTGATTTGAGCCTAAAGGCTTCCTTTGAAAGGATTCTGCCCAAAGGGAATCCTCTAGGATGAGGAGAGGGATGTGGAGAGAGTAAATGGGCAGGGGATGTCCGAGCCAAAGGCTTGAGGAGGGTTTGAAATGAGGTAGAGGTGGGGGCCTTTTATAAGAGGAGAGGAGGGTCACTTTTGGAAATCATGAAACTATTATTTTATTTTCAAAAGTGTTTCGAATTTCTAAGGTCCCAAATTGATATATTTCGAATATAAGATGATAAGGCTTCGAAATATTCTCATCCAATAGTTTTTGGACAAGTTTAGGTCTTAGATTTTATATTATCTTTTCATTTTATTTAAACTGTTCATTAATGAGGCCATCGTTGCATCATCATGATGTCATAATTAAATTAATTTATTTAATGTCTAAAAATTATAAAAAAAATATCCTAATGTAGGAAATCTGTTTATATTTCCAAATAGTATTTATAGACAAAAATATGATTAGTATAACCCCTTCTAAAAATTGTTTTAGTAAAACAATTTATGTTAGTGTCATTTTCACCTTTATTTAAAAAAAGGCATTAAAGTCATTATCTCACCCAAGAGGCTCCATAGGGTCCCCTAAATCGACCCATTGGTTGTCTTGGTCGGCCATGAATCATACAATAGGGGTAGGACAAGTGTAATGGTGTTTTCATATTTTTATAATATCATTTTTACCTTAAATTACAGTAATTACCTCTAATCGCGATTAATGAAAAAAAGTTACTATTCACCAAAAAATTATTTTCATCCCATTGAACCACATTTTATATACTAATGACAACCATGTATGTCGGATTTTCAAAATTCAATACACATTAGTGGTAAACTTTCATTTAACTGAAAAATCAGTTTGCTTGATTACCACTTAGTGGTTTCACTATTCATCAAAAATTGGAATTTTTCAGAAAATTACCAAAAATTCACTCTAAGATATATTTGATATTCCAAATTCAAAGATGAAGTCTATTTTACAAAATTAAAAACATATAAGTCACATTAATTAATTTAATAATTAATTCCCGCTGTCAGAGCAAATAGCGTGTTTTTATAAAACAATAAGTATCAAAAGATTGACACTAGTTTAAGTCTAATTTCAAAGTGAAATTAATTCCAACTACCAATATTGTATTTAATGGTAAAAATATTTTCTAATTTCATTTTAAAACCAATTCAAAAGATAATATAATCATATAAATAAATTAGATTAAAAAGAGGTTTTGAATTAAAATACAACATTTTACACTATTCATTAAAAAAATGAACTTTATCGGAAAGATACCAAAAATTTACACAAAGTAAATTTGGATGTCCTGATTCTTAAGAATAGTTATATTTTGTCCAATAGAATTTATAAGATTGATAAAAATTATATTTAATGACGGTTCTCCGTCAAAAGGTGATAAATGAACCCTTAGTGAAAATTAGGGTATAAATGCCTAAAATTGAATTCATTCCGTATTTTAAGCCTTTATCTTTTATTGGATAAATGTAAAAACATTTAAAAACATATATAAACATATTTTAGTTATTTCTATCCATTCCCACCAATACAACGGCTACATGTTAACTACCATTTAAAATAATATTATTTTATTATTAGAGTGCAACGTAAGATTCCCAAGAAACTCGTTGTTGCGTGTTTGGTACGCCATTGAACATAGCGTCCCTTTTAAAGTCATACCAATATTTTATTCACAAATATGGATAAATATGAAAATGTCATATTCTTTATTTACCTGGGGTGTTACAACCTGGGTCAGCTTTATATCTTCCTACCACACTCAATGCGTAGGTGACATCCAACCTAGTACATAGAATGGAATACATTACTGATCCAATCATTGATGTGTATGGATTCTTTTCCATTATATTTATTTCCTCATGTGTCTGAGGACAGATTTTCTTGGAAATATGAATTCCATGTGATGCTGGAAACAATACCCTTTTGGATTGTTACATACAGAATCTCTTTAGTATCTTATCAATTTATGTACTTTGACTTAGGCCCAGCAATCTCTTGGATCTATAACTATGGATCTTGATCCCAAGAATATATGCTACCTCACCCAAGTCCTTTATGGAAAATCATTGATTAATCCATCCTTTAACAGACTATAAGACTACTATTTCATTTCCAATAATTAATATGTCATCAACATATACTATTAGAAAAATGGTTTCACCCTCAATAAATCATTTGTATACATAAGGCTCACATTCATTCTTGATAAAACCAAATTCATTTATGGATTCATTAAAACAAATTTTCCATTACATGGATGCTTTATTTAATCCATAAATAGATTTCTGAAACTTGCACACCTTATTGGCATCCGTTGGAGTCACAAACCCTTCAGGATGTGTCATGTAGACATCTTCCTGAAGGTTCCCATTATGGAATTTTGTTTTGACACCCATTTTCCAAAACTCATTTTCATGGTAATCCATAATGGAAAGTAGAATCATGATGGATTTCAATATTGAAACTGGTGAGAAGGTTTCATCGTAGTTAATTTTGTGACGTTGTTTAAACCCTTTTGCAACGAGTCTTTCCTTATAGGTACTAAATTTTCCTTCCATGCCCATTTTCTTCTTGAATTCCCATTTGCAACGAACAAGATTTACATAAACTGAAGGATATACTAAAACCCAGACCTGGTTTTAGTACATGGAATCCATTTCAGAATTCATGGCTACTTTCCACCTAGAAACTTCTGTGCGACTTACTACTTTCCTTGTAGGTTATAGGATCATTATTATGAACTAATAATGAGTCACCATCCTTGGTAACTAGAAAACCATACCATTATTGTTTCTCTAACCTCTCTTGTACTCCTATGTAGTACTTGTGTCTCTCAAACAAATTATTCTTCCATGGGGCTTTGTGGAATCTATTCATGTACCAACTCTTGTAAAACTTTAACCTCAACTTCATCGAAGTCTATCTTGCTCCCACTATATATTTTGTAGATGTGATCCCTCTCAAGGAATATGGAATGTCTCACCACTATAAACTTTTTGTTTGAGGTGTTTTATAGGTAATATCCCCTTTTTTCTTTGGGGTATCCTATAAAGGTACATATTGTGCCATGGGGTGAAAGTTTGTTACCTAAAGAGGCCTTAAAAACTCTTCCATACCCCACACATGTAAATTCAAAAACATGGATTTTCATCCACTCCAGAACTCATATGTAATACCATTTATTGATTTAATTGGTACTTGGTTTAGTATGTGTGTCTCTGTTTATAACGCATACCTGCAAAAGAATAATGGAAGACTTGCATGACTCATTATTGAGCTCACCATGTCAAACAAGGTGTGGTTCCACCATTTTCTTAAACCATTCCATTGAGGTTTTTAGGTAAGATTGAGTTGGAATAGGATCTCAAACTCTTATAAGTCATCAATGAAGTCTGTATTAAGATATTCCCCACATCGTTCTGAGAAGAGTTTCTTAATATTCTTACCAAGCTGGTTCTCAACTTCATTCTTTTATTCATTGAACTTATCAGACGAATCTGACATATATCTCATTAAGTAGATATATCCATATCTACTAAAATCATTAGAAAAAGTTATGAAGTATGAGTTTCCACCCCTTGATTCAACTAGAAATGGGCCACACACATTGGTATGAACCAATTAAAGAGGCTATTTAGCCCTTTCACCTTTCCCACCAAATGGGGATTTGGTCATTTTTTCTTGTAAACATGAACGACATTCCCCAAGTTGTTTTAGTTCAAAATAATATAAATATCCATCATTATGTAACTTTGTCAAGCGTTTCTCGTTTACATGACCTAGCTGGTGATGCCAAAGTTGAATGTGGTATGAGTCATGTGAAGTATATTTGTCATCGATTTCCATTACTTGGTTTGTGTAATCCAACACATAGAGACCGTTGTATAAATGTGCCCTACCAAAACAAAGGCTATTTTTATAAAAGAATCAACATGTATTTCAAAACATGAAAACAAATCCATATATATCTAGTATGTATATAGAAATTATGTTTTTTTTGCAGAAGGAATATAAAAAAAACCCTTTAACACCAAGTTCATCTCAGTTGGTAACATGAAGTGGTAGTCCTCGACAGCTACAGTAGCAAGTCTAGCTCCATTGGATGCTCATAGATGTACATCCCCTCAATCAATATACCTAAATCTACTTGGTTCCTATATTTGGATACAAATGTGAGCACCAAATGTTGTATCCAATATACAATTTGTATAAACAGATTTATTTTATTCTATAACAAATGCACATGAAGCTTCCCCTTTCTTTCTAGAAATGGTGAAGTTATTCTTACAGTTGCCCTTCTTTCCACATGCCAAACAAACATCCTCCTATTCCCTTACCTCTCCTTTGATCTTCCTTTTCTTGGAAGGTTGTGAAGAATGTTTGGGCTTAATGCTCTTCACCTTCCCTCTCGTATAATTCACCATAAGGACAAAAGTCTTTTCGCGCTTTATATCATTGTCCACTTGGAGAATGTGGATAAGAAGATCTGATAGAGACATCTCAAATTTGTTCATATTAAAATGGAAAACAATGTTAGAGAAGCTTGGAGGGAGTGATGCAAGAATGAGATCTATGCCCATTTCTTCAGGGAGTTTAAAACCAAGAACCTCCAGGCGCTCAATGAATCCAATGAGCTTGACTACATGAGTCCTAGCGGGGGAACCTTCTCCAAGATTACTCTAAATGAGTGCCTTAGAGATCTCAAACCTTTCATATATTTCTCTATCCTGGTAAAGACAACATAGGTTCTCAAGCATTCTATAAGAATCCATGTTTTAATGAAACATCATTAGATAACTAGAAATTGATGATAACATCAAAAAATGAACTTCAACCGTGTCATTCATATGTATCTCATAGACTAGGAAATCATCATCACTAGCCTCTTTGGCATGTAGATCAGGTAATGCTGACTCTAGCACGTAAGACTTCCATTCATGGCGTAGGATAACCCAAAGGCATCTGAACCATTCTTGGAAGTTACTACCAGTGAGGATTTTGTCTTTATCGAGAATTGATTGCAGAGATAGTGTGGTTTAGGAGCTTGTCATTTTTATTCTACAATTAAAAGATCAAATCATTAGTACTTTCTTGATTACATTTTTTGAGAAATAATAAATTTTATTAAGTCTCCCACTATTTTATCATGTCACAATGTCCCTCACCATGAACTATGAATGTCCAGTTTCCATGACATTCTAGTGGCAAGGATCCATATTCTCCTAGGAATAACCCCAAAAAAGTTTGGTCAATATATTATAAAGTATTTAGGTAGGTGGGTATTTTGCACCTATAGGCTTGAATCTCCTTGATCTGTTGATTGGACTCCCCAATCCTGAAATCATGACTTTGCATTACCGTAACTCTTGCCTCCAATATTACACCAAGTCTATCAAGGGATACTCCTCTTGATGTAATATGGTTTAGTCAACCTGAAACCTTTCATAAGGACTTCCTGTATAAAAGTATGTTTCCCAACAAGGGTTGGTCAAACACATAGTTTTATAGAGTTTTTCCCTTAATCAAGTAACGAAAGGCTTAGTATGACTTAATAATTTATTTGAGGGATTTTTATCTAGTATTTGTGAATTGATTATTATTACATGATTTCTAATATTAAGTGTAACTTAATTAAGTGATTAACCCTTTATTGATAATATTTACACATAATTCTAGTTTATTTTAGTTCCATCTTGCATGTTGGTTTAATTCATTAATTATGTGATCATAAAAACACATCCATAATGATAAGCTATGCAAATGACGAAAAAAAAATAAAGTAAATGGAATGATAATTAGCTTTTCTAATGGTTAGTTTATCTAGAGGCTGATAAACTAACACTGGCCTAAGAGAGAAACACCTTGAACCTTTTGGGTTCGTGTTTATAGCTTCAACATGTCCACCTCTATGTCTCCTAGGATTGGTTTCATCTAAGATCAAGCTTGAACTGCCTCCACTAGCTTGAGAGTTCCATCCATTACATGTGTCCCTTTTTAACTCACATGTAGATGATGGGTAAAAGGGGGTTTTACATAAAATAAACATTGGGAATATAGGCCCTACATATTAATGAGGATAAGGCTCGTAGGCCAACAAATTTAATTAAAATAAATAAATTAAAAGAAACCATCCACACACAAAGGTCTTGGTCAAGCTCATGATCACCCAAACATTCAACGATATTTACGGAAAAATAAAACTTTCATTAAATTATTTAATCATTATTGTTTAATATAAATCATGCTCGAATCAATTAATTATCATCTTTAATTAATCAATCCTTTTATCTTAAATCCTTTTTTGAGTTTCCTTGATATTATCATCCATCATAATTTTAAATAGATAAATTCATTTAAAATTATCTTTTGTATGTAACTTGTTCCTTTGAGGAAACCTAGTGAATTCCTATTCATAACTACCAAATCAGTAGAAATGAACTTTACATAGATGTTAAATTAAACCCATATATAAAACACTTATCAAGTATTGTGCCTCATCTTTACGCACATATGATGGTGCACATCTCAAGGGTTAGTATAATATAATAATAATTTTTTATAAACATTCATAATTTGGATGAGTACATGACGTGTATTTCCAAATACACGGTGTGTACTATTATTCACCGTACATCTGAAGTACACGCCTTAAGAAACTGTGAGTGAGTATATTTCATAAATATTCGGAGTACATGGAGTGTCTAGTTGGCCACACACCATATAGGTCTTCATTACATGGTCTCCATCTGGGCCAATCCGTGTATAGGTTACATGGTCCAACCCTAACCCGAAGGGGCTACACACTGTGTCAAATGGGCCACATGGCATGTAATCCATAAACTATGTGCCACCTATTCCTGATCAAAACATGGAGTCATTTAAGACTTAGAAAGACTCCAACACACATCTTGTTTTAGAGGACCGATATGATTCATTGAATCTTGACTACACAATGTGTACTGCTGAATACACATTATGTGTTCTATTGTTGTACGGACATGAATCTTTGGCACCTCTAGATGATATCATAAATTTTATATTAATCAAAATTAAAAGAAAAGATCATTTTTGTAGAGTGAATGAGAAACAAAAGAGGATGAATAGATCTCGAGATTCATATTTGTAGAACGATTAACTTGAAATGAAACAACTAAATTATAAAATACGTAAGTCATCAAAAAAATATTTAAATAACAATAAACTATTATGTAACCCCTGTAATACCACTTGATGGTTCTGGGTGTAGTAGAAGCGTGGTTGGGATGGCACCCAACATTGATGTTTACCATGATCAATGATTATTCTGAGATCAATACGATAATGAATTCCAGTCTCCATGAAATATAATCAAATATTTCGATAAAGAAGAAAGTGGCCCGAAACAATTAGATAGGATCTTTCACATCATGTTTATAATTAATTTAATTAATTTCATAAAGAAAAATAATACCTGTATATTTGTTATTTTTCTTCATTGATGATGTTGATCATCCGGAATGACCCTTCTGGATTATCTCATTACACTTGTAAGGATCCAAACTAGAATCCATCTAGAGTTGATCCACACATGATCTGGTGGCCTCTGATCGACACCGCTCATTCTCCTGGTGCTAGCGCGGAAAAGGGAGTGTCTTGTGTCATTCATTCTTCACTGTTTTTTCTTCGGCCTAGAAGAATGTCTCTCTTTCATGAGACCAGATATAAGAGGATTCAAGGGTGAAATTGTATTTCTCAACAATTCTCAATTCACTTGGCGTGTGGTGTGGTGTCTGACACAATAGGCCTACTTGTCTATTTATATAAATGGAATTTCAGTTATAATATTTAATTTCATAGAAAAAATTAAATACATTCATGAACTTAGAGAAAACACAAGCTCATAATAATAATACAATTTCATTATTCATGGTACACCAACATGCGCAAAATGGAATTATAAAATAGAATTTTTCACCACAAAATAATAGCAGTGACATTATTTTTTTAACTTATGCAAACTAGTTAAATAATTATTTACCATCTTGAAAATAATTATTTTACTATTGGACTGATCTTGGTCTGCTCAAACTCTACTTCCATTTATTTAACACCTGAATAATTAAATAAATAATTTATTCTCATATATAAATACTTTATTTACATACTTGTAAATAAATACTTATTAAATGTTCAATAAAAATAAATAAATATATTTTATTTAATTTATGTGATCATTTTAACATTAATAAAATTATTCCATGGTCTTGAGAATAATATTTTTTTCATTAATTAAATTCAAATAGAATTTAACCAGGACTACCAAAAACCCTTAGCGTGTGACCCTCTAGGATTCTTTCTTGTTGAAATTGGGTGGGCTTGCCTAAAGTCAAAGATTACTGTCTAGAAACGGGTCAAGGCACCCAAGAGAAAAAATATAAAGTCCCAACAACGTCATACACATTTAAATGCTCACTATGTAATATAATCCCTTTGTATCAGTATCTCATCAAGAAGGTTTCATGATATTGTCATAAACTTTTATGCTTGATACGTCATTATTTGACTACCTGAAATAAACTCATTAGTACAACATGGACAAACAATTCCGCACAACAGTTATATATCAATAAAAGGGCCGAGATATCAACTTTTATAAATGGAAGGGACAAATACTTCCTCAACATATCCATTAATAACATGCCACTCGTGACGCACCCAATATACCCTACTTCCCACCAACTGTTTGTGTGACGGTTTTTGTGAGTAAATCAAAGTGTGCGAGTCATGAAATGTACTAATGATAATATTAATGTCTAAGGATAACTACACATGCTCGCAGATATAAATATCCGATGACACTAAAACATGAAGAATTCCTACTTGAGGTTTTGTTCTCATAATCTCTTATCTTGGATATTACCAAGTGCGAACTTCATATAGGATGTCTCATCTTCTTACAAGTACTCGCACCTGACAGCCTGCATGTTATGTGTCCCATCATAGTTTTTCCTCCTACCGTAGAAATATATCTAAGAATATTGTTATAGAATTTCAATGTTCTCATCATAGAGGGTAACTTCCATGACCTTCCCAATGAAACTAATACTATAGGATATTATTACATCATAGTCATGAAAAACAATGAACAATATGTAATAATACATCAAATATCCATGTAATCAAAGTATAACTAGTTGGTTCTAGGACACCAACTCTTAAATTTTTGTGATTTTGAAAGTGATGTTCTACATGGTTGTTGCACTGATTTTTTGCCTATACGGACAACCTATGTAGTAAAGTTTACTTTTATAGTGTGTTGAGTATTGATGTCTCATGATCTTAAAACCCTATTGGAAAACCGTGAGAGGCTCCCCTATATTTCCAAATTGGTGTGTATGGTTGGAGCACTATTTGTTGAACTTTGTGGCCTAACCATGCAGCTTTCCTACATTACTTAAAACATCATATTCCATGTTTTTCTGTCATAATTTAAAACCCGATTTCAACCCATGACTCATGAAATACATTATATCCCAGGAAAGAGACTCTAAAATATCCTCCATTGGATCCTCTTCCTTGGATTAATGTTACCCCATCATTCTATGCATCTTCCTATTAGTTTGGAATTACTTTATCCCCATATGTACATCCCATATTGGTTCATTTATATTCTGGTATTGTTTCTCTTTTGGATGAACCATAAAGTGAGGTTTGGAAAAATGTGTGTTGTTTATTTTGATTATAGGGTGTGTTGTTTATCTCTCAAGCTTAATTATTCTCTGTTTCTAAACATTCCTCACATTTTCTCACTACTAGCATATGTGTTTCCATCCATTTCCTTTCTAGAACAACCCATATGATGATTATTATTTTCAAAGTCATTTTTAATTGTCATCATCCTGCTTGTGGTTTTCTAAAATGACTTTTATGGATTTTATATGGTGTGGGTTTGGTTTAAATGTATTTTTCAAATGATTTATGTGGTTATTCCTAAATATATATAATGTATATATATTCCTGGGTTTGGTAAAAATTGATTTGGCCTTAAAATGGATTTTGGTGTTTTCAAAAGGATCTTAGCATTGATGGAGTTTGGAAAAAAATTGTGAAATTTTTAATTGTTCTCTTTATGGGTGTTTATCATCTCTTATAGATTTGGAACATATTTTATGACTCTTGTACTTTTTTGTGATGAAAATTCTGTTTTGAAAAAATTTAAACATCAATATTCTTATTGATGTCAATGTATATAATGGTATTAAATGTACATTTCCATATATCCATGGGGGTGTGAATATAGATGTGTACATGCATATAAATAGTATATTCCTTATAATTTCCTATATTTAAAATGATAATTTAATTGAAATTTTTCTTTCCTTACAAATGTATTCAAATAAGGGTTTCATGTGTATCTCCAAATAACCATTTTGTATGTTGATTTGGTACTTTCAAAATGTATTTGGGAAATTTCTACAATATTGGGAATGGTTTTGGAAAGAGAGGTTCTCCCTCAGAAATGATTTTGGAAATCAAATTCTTAGGCCCATTTAGTGTGTTTGAATGTCCAATTGAAAAATTAATTGGGATTTCAATATACTCAAGCCCAATTAATAGTTTAAGAAATTATTTTGGAAAGTGGTTTTGAATTATTTGAGTGTACATTCATTGTTGAAACCTTTTTAATGATTTCTATCTTATGGGAATCCCAATGAATGTAATCTAGATATAGAGTTTTGTTGAATGTGTGGTGTCTTGAAGGGGGTAAAGTCATGAACATTGGCATTAGTGGTTCAAATTTAATGTTGATCATGTGTTGAACTCATCACTCCAGCCTTATAATATTTTTATGGGATCTTATACATTATCTAGAATGTCGAATGAGGGTTTATTTTTAATTCCAATTTTATGGATTAGAACCCCTAATATATGAATATCTTGAGTGGGTTATTCAATTAGTGAGGCCAGTATAATGTAGAAATGTTGGTTATAGACTATGGATTGTATCATATAAAGGAATCTGGTTTTGAGATGTGTACTTCTGGTATTTCCTATCACAATGTTTTAGATATTCCCAAAACTATGTACACTATATGTTTAGATAATTTTTGTGGCACAATATTCAATTTTTTTGTCCACATGTTGCTATTTATACCTATACCACTTCTATTTCTTTTGAAACTACTGTTCTGAAATACTATACTACTCATGTCAATTTTTTTCCATTATGATTATGTAATTATTGGGAATTTATATTCATTATTAGAATTAACATTCAAAAATAAATATTTCAAGTGGAATCCGTTTTAAGGAAAATCTTGGGTCTAATTTTTAATATAGTATTTTGAAAAGTTTTTTTTGTTTTTTTAATAATAATATATTTTCTACATGCATTTTCAAACTAGTGTTTATGGACTATTTTGAGAAAGGACATGTATGGATTCTATGTTTCTTCCTATTGAGTTAATTTATACCCACACCATACTTGTGTTACAATTTATTGGTAGACCTAATCTATTTTAGTATTTCCAGTTATCAATAAGGTTCACCCATTTAGCGGGTTGATTTTGAGGATGGTGGTAGTGACCCAAAGGTCACATGGAAATCATTTATTGTTATGGATTTCTTCATTTTGTTTTGATATATTGTAACTGGATCTTATTTATATAAATATGAATTGTTAGGGTCTTATGTATTCTATTTTTGTAGAAAGATATCATTGTTTTTATGTATACAATTACAGGGATAAATATTCCAATATTATTTATCTATGATCCCTAGATGCTTGAAATCGTCCCATGGGTATCAGGGATTCCCTTTGGGCCTTTTCCTGGGATAGTTTAAGTGTTTGGTTTGAGGTTGTCCTAGTTTTTTTCATAAAAATCAGGGTATCTAAGAAACTATATGTTATTTGAGTTTTTAGGTCAATGAGAGATAATATT
Source organism: Viscum album (assembly GCA_963277665.1). NCBI lineage: Eukaryota > Viridiplantae > Streptophyta > Magnoliopsida > Santalales > Viscaceae > Viscum > Viscum album. The sequence continues at coordinate 1,783,426,424 of OY728126.1, read as the reverse complement.
ATTAAGGGATAGGATCAAGGTCATGGGTCAATGCCTAACCTCCATCCTTCATGATGAAAAGTGAGATTCCATTGATTGTTAGGCTTTAAGTTTTTTTTTCTATTAGGTTATTTTAATATTAGGGATGAATGTGGAAGTAAACCAGTATCACATGGTAAGGTTACATGGCATAGAAAACCACATGGATGTCAAGTATATAATTAAATATACTTCTAATGGTTATTGTATGGTTCACATATGGTTTTCTAATATATGTTCCAAAATAATGAATGAACACTAGATCCATATTTTTTAGGCATCGATGTTGGTGATGATTTTTGTTTGTTATTTGTTGAAGTGACATGGATTTAAAATAAAAATGAGTTTTAAAAATGGATTTCATTCAAAATATATACTTTTCTATATTTTTTCATTAAACAGAAATAAAAACAATGTGTTTTGAGTTGAATGTTAGGTATGATGGTATGGTTTTCTTCCTATAGGAATTGAAATGAGAAATTTAATTTTTGAAATTTTATTTAGGAATTGAGTGGAAAATGGAATTTAATTTGAAATATAAGTAGTATATTTTCAAATTATTTTTTTGATTTATTTTTTATTATTTGGGATTAAAAACTTTTATCATGATTTTTTGGTGTTATATTTGGAGTGTTTTTGAATTTATATTACTTTAATTTTTTATTTATCTATTATATAGATTATTCTCCCCATAAAGTTCCATATGGTTTTGGATGAGTCTCTTTTTGTTGTTGGCTCTTATTATACTCCTAGTGGGGTGGTGGAGTCAATTTATTCTCAATTTGTTTCTATTTTCTATGGTTATCATGGTTCTATAGAGGTTTTGGGTGGCTCAAGGACGTTTAAAGGATATTGGGGTCCTTGGAAACCCTTAAATTCTTCAGGGTGTAAGCTATGTTGGTTTTGTTTTGGGGACATGGATTAGGCTATAATAATGTGACCACTCCTTACTCATTTCATGTTAGCATGACATGGGAGATCATTAAGACCAATTTTAGTCAGTGCCTTTTCATGGATGATGTTAATGTGAATAAAGTGGGAAATGTTTTGTATTTAGTAAGGCTAACAGAAGGTCAAGAGATATATTTTCTACAACAATGAGATGAATAAATAATCTTAAGAAATGAAATCAATTGATATGTTCAAAAATCATCTCATTATGTGTTGTGTTCATCAAGATATCAAGGATTGAGATCCTTTTCTTAGGAATTATTCTTTATGAGGTTGGTGGATGTGGAATTCCAAGTTCGGTCTGTTTCTAGTTAATAGAACATGGTGGAAAGAAGTTTCAATTATTTTAGTTCTAGTAAGGGTTCTTCATCCTGTGAGGATGGTAAAGTGGTGAAAGAATTTCCATAGGATTCATCCTTTCCAATTCCTACTTCTAATTGAAAGGACCACTCACTTAAGTGATTTTATTTTTTATATGGTTTTGGAATTATAATCCATCTTGTTATATCAATCCAAAGTCCTAAAATCAATGTTGTTGGTTGTTACATCTTTTGAAATACTACAACAAGTTACCTTGGTAGAAAAAAGATAATTCCTGGCCAGTTCCATTTCCATGTATCCCTTCCTCTCTGTTTTTTTGAGGTAACCCCTATTTTTTCCTTGATTTCCCTTATATCCTTATGTATTTTAATCCTTTACTATTTTCTTTATTTTCATGTCCTTGTGGTAATTAAAAAAGTTTCTTGTGCCAATTTTTTTTATGTACTAATGAAATTATGAATTGGGGGTTGATATGGTGTTATTTTTGTTTTTATTATTAGTTACATATATTGGGTGATGTTGGTTTTTTTCTTCTTATATTTAAAAATTTTGGGGATACCCACCATGGATCAACTTATTATCCTCACTTGGGATGGTCATATGTGATTGTGAGGTATTAATGTCACACTAGTGTTTAAGGATCTATTTTATTTTGGATTTATTTGGATGATTTTTTATTGATGTTCGTCTTTTGGTTTGAGAGATCTGGTTTTGTTCCTCTTCTTCACATTTGTGAGTTTCTAGGGGTAGATTTTTTGTGGTGGGGTGCATTTTTAAACCCTAACCTTGGTTTTATTTTTATTTTTTATTTTCTATTTCAGAGTTATTAGTTTTTTAATTTTGTTTTGGGTTTTTTTCAAGATATATTTTTCTAGGTTTGTATTTTTAATTTATTTTTCAGTTTAGTTCATGTTTTTATTAACTTCTTGGAAGTAAAATATATGGTTGACTTACAAATGGTGAATATCTAATTCATTATGTTATTTAATGGTTTGTTATTCATGGTGTGACCTAAACCCTACAAGATAAAAGATTAACCATGATTCATTATTGGAGTTTCTAAGACATAGAACACAGCTTATGAATAGTTAGAATAAACTATGTGGAAAGCATGATAGTGTGTTTTTAATTTTTATAATGTTTATTTTAATGGTTGGTGTATGGTTTCAAAATACATGAGTCCATCCTATGAGGTGTGGTTTCATTTAAAAAGTGGGAATTATGGCTAGAACATGATATCCAAACCATGTATCCAAGCTCTATAATGATTTCCTATCATTCCAGATGGGTTCGTACAGTTGGTGCATGGTTTGGAAAATTGTGTCACCTGACCATTTATCTTCCCCAGATTCTATAAAATAGGAATAACGAAGTATTAACTGCTAATTTAAAACCCACTTTTGATCCATATCTTCCCTAATTAATTTTTTTCACACGAATGGGCTCTAAAATTGTCCTCCCATAGCTACTCTTCCTTAGATTGATGATCCTCTAATATTCATGGTTGTTTCATCTTGGTATTTTCCCTTCTATTCTCATCTTATTTTCTCCCCCTTTTGGTTCTTAATTATTCTATGTTTGTTTCTCTTTTTTGAAACCCTATAGTGTTGGATAAATCATGTGGGTTATTTCATTTAATGTTATTGTGTGTGGTTTGACTCTTCGGCTAAGTTCATACCTCATTTGAAGGATTCTTTATGTTCACACACCATTGAGGTAGGTGTTTCCATCCACTTCCTTTCCAAATCATATCTTAAGAGGCTAGATTTCTTCCAATTTAAATTTAATTTTTATCCTCATTCTTGTGGGTTTGTAAAATTATTTGTTTTGGGTTTTCTATTGTGTTGTTTTAGTGAAAATTGGGTTTTCAAAGGATTTATATGGTTATTCTAATATATAGATATTTTATATGTATATTAGGATTTTTATAAAATCTTAATATTCCATTAAAATGGATTTTTGGTATTTTAAAAATTTTTTGTACTTTTTTCAGTTTACACAATAATTTTTTGATAAGTTGTATTGTTCATTATGTGGGTGTTTGTCTACAATTATTGATTTGGAGATTATTTTATGATTCATGTTTTTTTATAGTATTTTCCTTCAGTTTTTATCAAATAAATCTTTGATGTTCTTATGTATTTCTATGTATATTCTGGTGCGATATTTTAATTTCCATATGTGAACGAGTGTGAATATACATGTGGGAATGTATTTAAATGTCATATTCTATATAATATCCTATTTAGAAAACCATAATTTCAATAAATATTTTATTAGACTCCAAATTAAAATAGTTAATGGTTTTTTTATATATCAAAAATATATTTTCATAGGACCATTTTGAACATTGTAATTGTATTTTGGAAATCAAATTGGTTTTAATAGTAGTTTTGGAAAGTTAGGTGTTTCACCCAGAAATGGTTTTGGAACTTGAATGATCAGGCCCATTTGGTACCTTTGGAATTATATTTGAAATATTATTGTGTATTTTCACAAACTAAAGCATGATTGGTATTTTCATATGTTCCATTGGAAAGTGGTTTTGTATTATTGAAATGTGTAGGCCCAATTAAACCATTTCTAATATTTTTTGGGAGATAGGAACCCCTCTATATGTCCTCTACATAGAAATTTTCTTCGCAATAATGGTGTTAGGGTGGGTGTATAGAATTTCATGTCATAATTATTGGGTTATTATAAATTTATTTAATGTGATTACTTCCTCATTTTACTCATATATTTTTCCCATGGGATTTCATACATTGTATTGAGGGTAAGTGATAGTTTATTTTTAGTCCCGCTTAAATAGACTATAACCCCCAATAATAGAAATGGATAATGTGGACAACAGAAATGGGGAGGATAGTATAGTGAATCTTGGAAGGTTATAGAATGTAGGTCACATCATACACTAGAAGATGGTTTCATACAGAGTATGTATTTGATTACCTCTAGAGTTTATTCAGACATGCTGAAGACTATGTAAATTATATGTTTTGATATTGTCGTGTGGAACCCTATTTTCTTATTTAGTTAAAATATAGCTTATTTTACTTATATTGATGATATTTCTTTTGGTATTTAGCTTATGATATACTCCAATGCACATATCCATATTTGACCACTTTTGTTTATTTACATATCAGGATTTTACTTTCCTTCATGGATTTGGTTTTAAATTCTAGATTTTGAAAAGGTCAACTATTTTAAAGGAAAACATGGCTTTTTCAAAAGGGGATTTTAGAAATTATTTTATTAGTTATTGAATTGATAAAAACATATTTTCTACCTATTTTTTCAAACTATTGTTTATGGATTGTTTCTAGAAAGGATATGTATGGATTTTAAGGTGCTTTACTACTGAGTTCTTTTATGGTCACACCATACTAGTACCAATCAGTATCAAAATAGATGATTTATTTTAAATTTTTTTGTTATAATTCAAGTTATCTAATAGAGTGTGATGTTTTTTAGGATAGTTTTGGTGACCAATATGTCACATGGAGATCATGTTTGACTCATTTTTTAGTTTTTCCCTATCTTCTATATGGATGCTATATATATGTTTATGTATACTCATGTTATTTTGTAATCTAGTTGTTTTGGATGCTCCTCTTCTTTTTATGTTTTTGGTAATTTGGGGAAGTAATCTCCAACGATTTATCTATGCCACCATGAAACATTTCTTTATCCAAAGGGGATAAAGGACACCCTTTTGTCTTTGTCCTAGGTCGGCTTGGGTACCCGATTTGGGTTCAACATTGGATGTTTAACATAAATACCATTAGAGAATATTTATCTATTCATCATCCTTAAATGATTAATATTAAGGATGTGATAAGTTTAGATGGGGTACTGCATTAAATTTTATATAATTAGGATTCTAGTTTATCCTTGATGTTCTAGAGATATATTTAGTAAGACCTAGATATAGAATTATGTTTTCATATATATTATCATCCTTAGAATGAATGTCATTTTTTAGGACAATTCTAAACCAAGAGAATTTTTTATATCATGTTATCTATATTTTAAAGTTTGGAATAAGAAACTCCATACGATAAAGGTTTCTTTCAAAAATATATTTCAAAAGAGTATTTAACTGGATCCTTATGATACCCTCTATGGAATGAAGGGTATAACACCAACATATTGGAATAAAGTTGGAGAATGAAATCTATTGGGTCTAGAGATGGCTATGGAAATAGAATATAAGGTTAGAATCATTCACAAGTAAGTTAAGGTAGCTCATTATTAATAGAAGAGTTATCAGAAAATCATTACTGAGAACTAGAATTTGATGTTGGGGAGAAGGGTTTCCTATGATTTTATTTATAGAATAAGTTTACAAAATTAGGATATAAAGTAAAGATAGACCCCATGTATATTGGTCTCTTTGAAATTATTTACTACATAGAGACTATAACATATCACATGGTACTCCCACAAAACCTCTCTCAAGATTAAAATGTGTTCCATATATCTCTTCTGAGAAAGTACATAGCTAATCTATTTAATTTACTAAAATTAGAGGTTATACTTATGGATAATGACATTTCATATCAATAAAAAATATTCTAACTCATTTATAATGGTGGTAATTGTCTACATGATATGATTTCTAACATATTTAAAGTGATTTATTGAAATTACAAATTTGAGGAATCTATATGGGAGCCAAAGGATGTGATAAAGTAGTGGTATCCTCATTTTTTGGAGTAATGGGATTTAAAGTAATAATTTCCTTTTAATTGGGAATAATGTAACATGAAAAGATATCAAATTTGTTTTCTTTGAACTAAAAGTTGATGTATTCTATATCTTTCATTACACACAACCCTGAGTATATATGAATCACAAATATAGTATACTATTATAACATTTCTATTAATTTCTAATTTAAAACTTCTAATAATCACCTTATGAAAAATATTTATAATATTATTTATATTAAAAGTTATTTATTAATAAATATTATATAAGAACTCATTTTTTAATTAAGTCATTTTAAGCTTCAAAAATAATTTTCTATCAATTTTTCTTATCAACACATTTTTAATACATAAAAATTATAATTAGCTTCAAAAAAATTTTGAAATTTTATTTTATGCATGGAATATAATTTTTCAAATCATCATGTTTATACAATTTTAGGGATAATATTTAGGATTTTTCAAAAAATATATATTTTTTAGTTAATAGTAATAAAATAATGATTTTTTATTAAAATTGTCATTTGTTTTCAAGTAAATGTACCAAAATGATTTTAATTTTATCTTAAAGTAACCTAATTACACATTAATTATCTTTAATATAATTAATTCTACATTAATAATCATTACCATTGATTTTTGTATTTGTTAATTTTTGGGCATAGAAACACCATTTTATAAAAATAGTTTTTATGAATGCAATGTATTTTTATCCAATTAAATTAATCTTATCCATATTTATTATTTTTTATAATAGAATATTTAGATTATATATTAAATATAATATTTTAATATTATTTTATCCATTTTTACATGGAATAGAATAGAAGTAAATTATATTTTGTGCCTAAAAATTCATTTTCCAAAAATGAGGTTTCTTTGTGGTTTGTGCGATTAAATAATATAATATCCATATACTTATAGAAATTGAATATAGTAAAATGAATTCAAAATTTTCAATCAAAATAATTTATATAAGTTTATAGGTTGAAGTTAATTTCCAGTCAGAGTGAATTGAAAAAGGATTTACATTTTTTCACTGCAGTTAATGTTAAAACGTGTTTAATGGGGGTAAACCATAAGATAAGCAATGGATTGAAATAAAAACATATAAAATTATTTTTTTGAAGAAATTTTGCCCTTTTATTATTATACATTCTAATAGGTATCCATTTTTATACTCTTTCCCATGAATGTGACCTTAAATCATTGGATTCTTTTAATAAAATCTATTTGTGTCACTCCCCTTGGTTATATAATGGAAACCATCCTCCTTACATATTACAAAAAACTTGAGCCTTCTATATTATCCAATAACTATTAAAAATACTTAATATAACCCTTTTTTCACACTAGATAGTATGGAATTCTCTGAGAACCAATCCTTTAGGTCATAAAGATGAAACCAATTGAGGTCACTCAAAGAATAGGTTCTAAACCAAGTTATTCAAATTTTATTTTATATTCTACATCCTCTAAACTTATTTTATTATTCCAAAATTATTAATAGATTATAATAAATATAAAAAATGTTAATAATATTATTTAACCACAATTTACTCCCCTTCTTAGTCTAATGGGTGATGAATGTTTCGCTCATTTATTGGTGTAGACTACCTCCTCCACATATCAATTCGAATCATTTTCCACCCCCATCAGTCATGGTTGGTTATTATAATATATTTTGGATATATAAATGAAATTAATATTTTAATAATTACTTTATAGATTTGAATTAATATTTTCCTTTCTTTTTTACCGTTGAAAATGGAAAAATCACTCATGCGTATGTATGGACTACTCTCTCCATAAAGTGATCTAGTTAATTTTTTATCATTGTGTTATATGAATGTATATATATATATATAATAAATATATATTATATTTATGTCATTATTAACATTATTAATATTATTAAACCAAGATAAAAATTTATGGAACATTATTTCCATAAAAAATCATACATAAAAAATGAAGTAGTGAACACCCAAAATGATGATGACAATAATAAAATATTATTAATTGATTGGTGATAAGATTTTATAATTAAAATATTTATGTTATAATATGTTGGATTATGGTTCATGACTATAAATATAATAATTTTGTATTTATTATACAATATTTTATAGTTATTTCGATGCAAGACAAACTTGACATAAGGATTTTTAGTTATAATCTTCTTTATGCTGGGATTGTTTATGATTTAATTTTCTGATGATGAAATTATATGATCTATCACTGAAAAGAATTATGTAATTTTTTACCCTCTATTTATTTCTATAGATTTCATATTTTTTATCATTTTTTTCCTATATTTATTTACTCAAGATAATGAATAAATGTTTTAAGAAAAAATAACCATATTTTTCTCTTCACTAAGGAACCTTATCATATAGTTAAATATTATCTATAAAATATATTAATAAATGTCATTAATATCCTCCAACTATTATATAAATTCAATATTACCATGTTTAATATTCTATATAAAATTTTTTAAGGAATGTTATTATTATTTTCTATACATGTTTCTTTAGACTTTTTATCACTAATCCGAATGGAGTCTTTATTTCAATAGAAAGCACATAGAAAACATTCTCCACCATAATGAACATATTTTATGTTGTTTCATTTATAATTTACCTTTTTTCAATACAAATAAAACACTTTCCTTATTATTATGTATTTTTTTAAATATTTCATTTCAAAATTAAATGGAATTTTCATTAGTAAAGGTTCTAGTGAACTTTTAATTGTATATAAATTTAATGTAGTGTTGTAACGACCCAATGTTTTATAAATGGAACTTCATTTCATATAGATATTTAATATAATCACATGAAATAAAAACATAACTAACTATTAATTATTATGTGATCTTTAAACTTATGTTGTAACTTCTGTGATTGGAATTTCTAAAATCTAACATACACGGTTGCGATATGTTAACTTAGCACATTCAGGGACAACAGTTTATAAGTTTCTATTATTATCATTAATTATCTTCATGAAACCATTTTTTTATGGTTAAAACAGATTATTATATATTTAATATATCCTAGTTATGGTTCTGTAATCCTTTTTTACAAATTTTATTGAGTTATAAAGATAAACATGTTCATTGTAATCAAACCCACTTATTAACCAAAATGGTTATCACTAAAGTTATATATAATAATTCATCTCCACTCCCAATAACCAAATGGATTTTTAAAATCATATAATCTTATAGATTTTAAATAATAACCTATGGATTAAATTGTGTACAACAGTTCTTTGCTTTCATGATTTTCTACTCATAAGTAAACCAGTAATAAAAGTTAAGCAAACAAATAGACCCGAACAATAAAATTGAACATCTTACCCCATTAAAAAGGCTCAGAATGAACTTAAAAAGGTTAGAATATATCTATTACATATATATGAGGTTCTGTAATTATTAATTAATAATCCTAATTTTTTTATTCAGTTCATTAATAACAAGTGGAGAACACCACCAGACATAAGGTAAGAGATCATCTCCTTTTCACTCTTAATCAAGATTGTCCTCTATGCTATGCCTTGTTATGTGTAATATCAAATTATGGGGTTTGATTTCAAACATCCCCCATACTTCCATAATTATTTATAATTGATGATAAACCCCTTTTATCTCTCATCAATCCCTCTTAGGTACACCCGATACCACACTAATATACCTTAACGAATTCTACCCAAACCTCCTTTATCCCTTCAGGTTTCCTTATCATTATTTATATCCAAATTTAGTTATCTTATCTATTTATGAACATCCCATATATTATATGTGGTGGTACAAAATTTATTTATCAAGACCATTTTATCACTCTCTTTTGGGGATATACATTTTTTTAAAGATTCCCTCCTTAGTACATTCTTATAAACGAACCTGTTTTAAGGGAAATTCCCAAATTTTTACCCAATTTCAAGTGCACTATATCCTATGTTTTAAGCCACAATTGTCTTTATAAAATCAAAAGTTTTTATGAAAAACTTATTTGATCAACTATGTTTTAATATAAAATATTTACCTCTTTTATATTTTAAAACCTCAATAGTATTTTCCTTAAAACCGCACAAAAATGTTTTAATGATAATGTTTCTCAAATACATTTCTTATAAGTTTTCACTTATGTTTGACATCACTTACCATGTTATTTTACTATTTTACCTTATTAAAATCTATGTATTTTCTAATCCCTTTCTTTCATGGACACTTTCATCATACACCTATTGGTTATACTTTATGTCATGATTGTGGTACTCAATTATTTCCATGGGTAACCCTTATATTTATGTAAGATTGATTATGTATGATTCTTTATGTTGAAAAAATATTCGTGAAATGTAATATGGATGAACCCAAATACCACTCCAATACATTGGGTAAATTTACATCTCATGAGATGTAATGTGAAACAGGATTGGCGGTTATCCATGACTCGTACTACTATGGGAAATGGGATTGGCGGTTAGTCGTGACCCATACAACTATGGGAAACGAGATTTTTGGTTAGCCTTGATTCGTAATAAAGATATTTTTTATGATTCTCCCACATTTATATGATTCAATGTTTAAATGATAAAATGTTTATATGTTATGATTTCATATGCTTCATTATTTTGAGATCATTATGTCATGCCTCCTAACTCATGTGATGATGCTTTATTCTTATGGTCATTCCCTTACTGGGTTTTTTAGCTCATCCCTTTGTTCATGAGTTCATAAGGGTACCCTATGCAAATTTTAAGGATCAAAATAAGTTAGGAGATTTTTATGGAGATTAAATAAAGAAGTCTTTTTTAGCCCCATGTTTTTTGTTTTTTTGTAACTAGTCTTCCAAGACACTAGACATAACGATCCTTTGCTTGTACTCTGATGTATAATTATGCATAAAATATTTTAATGTTATGTGAAAAGGGCTAGGGACACTATTTATGGTTTCAAAGGATGCCCTAGTTATGTTTTTAGATTATTAATAGAGCACTATAGTGAGAACCTTAAGGATGAGATGAATTATAAGAAAACATCCCTATATTTTGGTAAGTATAGAGTAAATGTTTTATCATAAAAATACAACTATGTCTGGATAAACACGGCTAGAAGAAGCTCTAGCATCGATGTACCTAGGATTGAAAACTCTGAAAAGGATTTTTGAGCTTGACCTAGGGTATCCCAGTACACAACAATGGGTCTTGCTTCACTCTTGGTGTTGACACTCCTAAGGATATGCTTTGGTAAATTAATGAGCTTAGTAAAAACCATTATTAAGGGAAAAATCCCATAAGAATATTAGTTAATAATCAGATAAAGGATAACCCAGATTGAATCATAGGGAATAAAAAGTTAGGATATACTTCTCCTATATAATTTTATCCTTTTATGTTCAAAGTTTCATTTATATGATAAATAGATAAGTATTAAATCCCTCTAATTATAAGTTATTTTTCATAGTTAATGGCGGGAAGTAGAAGAAAATTATCCAACAATCAATGTGATAGGCAATGTAAATATTTCCCTAATGATTCTATACATAAGGTAGGTTGCTTTATGCTTAAACATTATTTGGTGATTTTGATATTCTTTCTTTTATTCTTGGATATATTCAATGGATTTTGTATGAGGTAAAAATTCGATTTTAAAAATGATTTAAGGTGAATTTATGATGAAAAATGTTTTTCCAAGAAAAATAAGTTATGATACTTCTATGATTCATGTGTGGTTTCTTTTTTCCCTTAATGGTGTTTAATAAAATGTGTAAGTGGTGAAAGAAATATTTTCAAATGGATTGGGTGTTCATTTTTATTTGAATGTTGTTTTTGATGTGTAAATGGTGATTTATCCAGTGGGTTGATATTGATTGGCCTATGTGCATGTGAATGTAGTGATATGTGTGACATGTAAAATGAAAATTGAGAACGTAGGGAATCCTAGCTATCTAGGTTTGTGAACTATGGATAGTATACTAGCTCACTCGGAAGTATCTTGGATAATATTCATGTAATATGATTAATAATTACAACACTAACTAATTTATGATGATGATTGATACCACTAGAACATTATATTGATTTCTCTATATCACCAGGTTCATGAGGAAGATGTTGGTTTTGGTTTTCATACCATGTTTCACTGAGATAAGAGGTTCCATGTATCCAAATTTATCTACTTCATATGGGGTTTTCCAATAAAAAAGTTCACTTTTCATGATATCATACTTACTGCCGACATACGATTCACTTTGTTGGATATTTGAAAAGAAAATAATGTTTTCCTCCAAAAAAATTTCCCTAAAAAGGACTTTAGCTTTTCGTTTATAAAACATGAATATTAATTTTTCTTATAATGGTTTGGCATGGAATGTCTTTTATTGAGAGAAATCATATGAGGATTTGTCTCATGCCCTGCATAGACCTTGGGGTGTATGTAGACTTCGTTATGTTTTGATCAGTTAAATCCAATATGTATCATGATGGTGGTTTGGGTTTCTAGTGGTCTTATCTTACAGGTGTTTGTTGTGGTGGCTCGAGGATGATTCTTCTCGTATTGCATGGATATTTCTTGTATAGTTTCATTGTTTCCATTCAATTTTAGTCCTTTTGGGTTTTGTTTAAAAATGTAAAACATGAATATGAATATTTTTATTCCATTTTTGGTTATGATTATCCATCCTTGTGATGTTTATTATTTTTTGTTTTTCTATGATTATAAATGGTTGAAATCAGTCCCATGATGAAATGTCAATAGCCACACACTTTTTTTCATCCCGTGGAGATCAATAATTCCCTTTGGGCTATTCCATGGATCGAGTGAGGTGTTGGGTTGGATGGAACTCCAACATGGTTTTTAAAAATATGGTATCAGAGTAGTTCATGATTTTTTTGGTCATGATATTTGGTATGAGTTTGGATTGACTACAGCTAGGATTTTTGGTACATGAGTCTCTGCTTACATGTAGGGTTCCTGACCATCACACCTCATTATAAGACTTGATTCACCGTGAGATGTTGGTATTTCATTTGACTTCTCCTCCAAGTGAGACGTAGAGTTTGAAGACTTTATATAAGAACTAGGGGGTGCTGGACTAAGTTTGGATTGTTTTTTCTTACCATTGTGATGGATTTGGTTATGTTTTTTAGTTATGAAATCATTTAACATTGGTATTTGTTTCTAAAAAATTTCTGAATGGTTGTGTTGATGGTTATCCTTCTGGTTGTTGTTTATCTTAAAAAAATCATCCTTAATGAATTACTAAGAAATTTAAGTAATATTCTGTAGAGAGTTCTCCCTCACCAATTGGTTAGGGACTAGTGGAAGATGTGGTCTCATCTATCAAGGCCTTGGGACAGGTAGTAGGTTATAGTCCTGCTCGGGTTAGGGAAGCTGAACCATGTCCTAGGAAGGAAAAGGATCAAGAATGTCTCAATAACAAGCTTCTAACTTTATAGGGAAATGGGGAACCTCGTGAAGTAGAGAAATGGATTCAGAAGATCGAAGGGATGTATGACTATCATGACACTCATGAGGCTTTCAGAGTGAAATGTTCTTCTTTTCTATTAGAATGTCCCATTCTGAGGTGGTGGGTCTCGATGGTTCAAACATGGAAGAATGAGCAAATGAGTTGGAAATATTTCAAGATCTTCTTCGATAAGAAGTACTGTCCTGTGGTATTATCCTAATCTAGGTTCTGTTAGTTAATGGATATTACCCAGGTAGAAAAAAACATTATTGAGTATGAAAATGGATTTTCGGATCTACAATGGTATGCACCTAATATCTTTTCCAATGATCAGATGAAATCTTGGAGTTTCGAGACAAGGATGCAGCCAAAAGATTATTCTTAAGTCTTTTTTATGCTGATATCCTACGATGATGTGGTTGATCATTCTTGTATGGGTGATATCGATCAAAAAGATGGATTCTATGGATAAGTTTATAACATGTGCAGTGGAACTTTGTTAGAGAAGAAGAGGTAGTAGGATGGGAAGGGAAAGAAGGTAGGTGGTATTTTTTGCTATCCTTCCCAAATATATTCATTTATGGCTTCTGATGTTGGGTCAATTGTGTTCCATTAGTGTTTGAATGAAGGAAAAATATGCCCTATGTCCACATTTTCTCCCAGACCCAACCACAAATGTGGAGCTATGGGAAAGTTATAGCAGTTTTATAGGGAAACATGTTCTTATCAGAGTGGTGTATGATATATGGATTCTAGGGGGATGTCATCCCAGTCATAACCATCTATTTTTGTGGGTTCTAGGTTCAATGGTCATGGTATATGGGTTGGATCATCTTCTAGGAAGAGTAAGTTCATGGTAAAACTATAGAATAGTGGTCATTCTAAGGCTGAGGTTGAGATGAGAAAACTCCATGCAGTGGACTGAGTGCTAGTGGAATCAGATGAAAGACCTGTGTAACTATTTGATGTACCATTCTTATTGAATCATCCTTATATTTTTCTCTCTTTGATAAATGTTCTTCTATTTCATTTATTTCTTCCCATCTCATAGATGTGTTGAAATTTTCAAACTAACATATGTTTTATGCGGTTGAGTTGGTAGCACCGCTTGCTAAGAAACAAGAGTAGGGTTTCAGGTGTCTTTATTGTGAACTTACCTTGTCGGGGTCAGATTTGAATATAATTCTCCTAATTTATAGATGTAACACTTTTACTTAATCCTCTATTTGGATTGGATAGTGAGTTTTCCAAAACAAATCTACTATTATAGGTGACGAGTTGGTTTTTTTCCCTTATATAAGTACCCAAGTATTTCATGGTGAATGGGATCCTCAGTCAGGTCATGCTGGATGTCATAACCCATCACATAGGGGCTTATGTCATGACTACGCCAAGTCTGCCTCTGATAGGTCATGGTCTAGTGACTAGAACTGAGTAGTCATATCCCATAATTGGGAGACATTTTCCTAAGTACATGTAAACACACACACATCTCTATGCCCAAAATGTTCAAATGTAAAAGCACTATGTAAACAAGCATGCATACTACTATGATACCTAAAAAAGAGTTCAAAAGATGGAAAACTAAAAAGTAAATAGGTCCAGAATACAATCCCACCAAAAGTAAAGTCTTCCAAAGTGAATTCATGAGTTCCGAAAAATCATCCACAAAAAACAATATTGAATGGGTAGGTGTAGTACATATGTCTAAAGTTGTAGGAGCACACCTCACCTATCTGACACTCCAAGCACACCTGGTCCTGGTCTACCTAGGACTCTGTCAAAGCGTCAACCATCTACACAATACATGACATGTGCGGGAAAAGCCCATGTAGGGGTGAGTAAAAAAATACTTTGTAGGACACCCCAAAACAAAAAATGTAATACCACTATAAAATACATGAATTGAACCACAAAGAAAACACAAAAATTATACCACAAAGGAAACACATGAAGTATAGTCAATATGGTCAGTTTACACAGGTATATGTCTAAAAGAGAAAGGGATGTATTTCTAGTTGTATTCCATAGATCTCTAAGTCTCCATGACAATAGAAGTGTTAACACTACATGGAGCATCAATGGAATGTGGATCATCAATAGTTAATGGAGTTTTGATGGTACACAGAGTTTCAATGGAGCACAGAACATCGATGGATCCCTGAGTGACGTTGGCTCTTGGGGCATCGTTGCCGCCCAGAGCGTCGATGGAACACAGGGCATCGATGGAACATGAAGTTTCGATGACACATGGATTTTTGATGGTGCATGTAGAATTAATGGGTCACATAGTCACCAAAGTCACATAGTCATAAAGATCACTCAGTAAACATGATCACATAGCCACCAAGATCACATAGTCACAACCTGCCATAAGATTCCACTCGTAGTGTGCTTGTACTGGGAGAACCTAATTCTCAATCCATTAGTTCATAAACCAACATCCACAAAAACTCACATATAGTATATTAAAATGACAGTCACTTATCAAGGGTCCCAATGCTGCTAACAACTAATAAAATTGACCTACCATTTGAAAGATGTGGCCAAATAAGTAAAAACTATCAGGTTCGGTCCAGGTCTGACTCAACATAACTCGATTTGACTGACCAGACCCGAACTGGTCTGTCTGGGTACCATCGAACTGGCCCGGTCTGATGGACCTAACCCATCATGTATTTGGGCTATGTGGTCCATCTCGTTGAGCCGCCGGAGAGGATATGTTCTCTATATCGTCATGCATTGTGCGGGTGGTTTTGCTCCACCAGATGTGGCATGTTGTGGCTGCATTCTTCTAGTCCACGTGGTAGCTTGACTGCATGGCCAGTCGGCTCTCCCAGTCAACATGGTGTTGGAATTAATTTCACGTGGCTGGCCTACCTCATCTACATGTTCACATGGTCCTGCTACCATGAGACCCTTTGTATGACATGGCTCCGGGTTGCATCCTAGCTACCAGCACTACGGACCTCCTATAACACGGTCCCTCCTGGACTATGTCTCACTGCCACTATCGGCTACCCTTCTAGAGGCCCATTTCTACCACATCCTACCTTTCCTGGGTGTTCTTGTCGGGTGAGTGCCCCCTCAGCTACCGACTGCCCCGCTGGTGGCCTTGCCCTATCGCGGTCTTGCAGAACCAGCCAGAGCCAGTGCTTCCAGTCACCGCCTTGCACTGTCACCACCTTACACTACCACGGGATCATATTCCCAATCTCATATCATTATTTTTGAGGATTGAAAAATGAAAAGATTAGGGGGGGGATACAGAAACATGAGCACCCTAGTGGATGGATCTTTTCCTTGTTCATGTCGATCATGATATGTTCATGTTACAAGGTTTATCCAAGAACAATCAACCAATATTCAGAAAGATTTATCATCCCTTAAATCCATGTAATAAAATCTATCATGTATGAATGATATAACCATGTATCAACATGTTCATGGGTTGGTCAGTTTTCTTCATCTGAATCTTTGAAGGGATAAGAAATCACACAGAGATCAACATCCTAACTGAAGGTTAGATCAGTTTTTGATGAAGAATAGGGGTCTGTGTCATCATTGATCCTTGATCTGTCGAAATTCATCATTCAGAGAGATTATTTCTTCTTTCCTTAGGCAAATTATAGGGTTATAAAGATATCCCATAATTTCCCAAACAAGAATTATTAAAAAAAATCTTATTGCATCAACACATAACATTCAATAAAATATTTTTATTAAATATTTTAATGACACTCACATCCAAAAATTAACTTTCAACCTAGACCCACATCGGTAGAGGTTATTCCTTTTCTGATTAAATCCAATGATCTGAATGCAATTTTTCCCTAATATTTCTGATATGAGCACCCGATTTGAAGTTATTCCTATTTAAAGAAGAAACTGCTCACACGTTTTATTAAAAAATGTCCTTTTTCACTATATCATTTTGGGCACACCAGGCCTCCAAATCTCAAGCCATCTTATTTCCTGGTCTCATAATTTTCCCAATTAATTTATTAAAATAAAACAAAAGATCATTCAAGTCATTACATTCTCCCCACCTTAGGGATTTACTTCCCTGAAAGTAAAATCAAGGGCTACTCATCGAAAACATGAGGGAACTAAGCATGAATCTGAGCCTCCTGCTCTTATATGCTCTCCTGAAGATTCTTAATTTCTACCAAATAGGCACTAGAGTAATCGACCATCAATGAAAGATTCACTCCTATCGAAACTCGATCTCCAACAGGTACTCTAAATAAGTCACCCCATCATCAATATCCAGCTCACCCCAATCGATGGTGTGCGACCGATCATGCATGTACCTCCTCAGTTGTGACATGTGGAAAACATCATGAACCCAGTGCAACTACAAGGGTAGATCTATGTGATACACCACCTTTCCAACTCTTCCCAAAATCTGAAAAATGTTGATGTATCTTAGAGATAACTTGCACCCCTACCAAATCTCTAAAATCCCTATTGAGTAGACACTCAAAGGAACACATAGTCTCCCTCCTCAAACTTTACATACCTCCACCTCCTATCATCATAAAACTTCTGTGTACTCTATGTTTTCATCATCCAAAACTGGATGATATGAAACTTCTCGGTGGTAATCCATAACAACTCTAAACCCATGAGTGCTAACTCCCCTTGGCACGTCTAGTAAAATGTTGACCTGAATGGTCTCCTGTAAATTTCCTCGAATGGTTCCATACCAATGGTGGAGTTATATTTGTTTTTGTATGAAAACTACACCATTAGTAGGTGATACAACCAACTACAGCCAAAGTCTAGGATGCATGAACATATCATTTCCTCAAGAACCTGGATATTCCTCTTTATCTGGCCATCCATCTAGGGATGAAATGTTGTTCTGAAGTGCAGTTTAGTCCTAAACAGATCATGTAATCCCTTCCAAAATCGGGATGTAAAGTGAGCATCATGATCTAATACTATCGTCAATGGGACTCCATGGAGTTGAACTTTCTCTGATACGTAGAGGTATCTCAATCCCTCTACTAAACTCTTCTCCTGGATCAGTAGGAAGTGGACCGACTTGGTGAGTCGGTGAACAGTCACAAAAATTGTATTGTGTCCCCAGGACATGCGCAGTAAACACATCACAAAGTCTATTTCTATCCCATCTCACTTTCACTCTAGCACCTCAAGTCATTGGGTTATTCCCATTAGAACCTTGTTCTCAACTTTCACTTGATGGAAATTGAGGCATCAAGAGATGAAATATTCCACTGCCTTCTTCAACCCCAGCCACCAAAACTAATGTTGGATATTCTAAAACATCTTTTCCACTCTTGGATGTACTTACAAAGGGGATGTATTTAAATCCATAATGACCTCCTCCCACAATATCATTGACTCTATTGTACTCCCTCTAAAGTGAATAATGTGATTCCCACATTTTGAATATCCATCAGGGAAATGCCTTGTCGACATATGAGCACATAAAGTCTCGTAGTCAGTGTCTCCAAGAAATACCTCACTAAATCAATATAAGAGTGGATGGGTGACAACCATTCACTAGAGTTAAGATACTCCATCTCCTTCCTCAAAGGTTATCTTTAATGGGGCCAACTACTCTAATGCCTCACTCATAAACTACATGTTGGATCTCTTACTGAGATCATATCCCACCAAGTTTCCCTTTCTAGGAGTATAGAAAATCTCAAAGTCATATTCATGGATGAACTATAACAACCGCCTCTATCTCAAGTTCAACTCCTTCTAAGATAAGATATGCATGAGACTCTTATTGTCATAATAGATGGTAAATTGTTCACCCATCAGGTACTGTTTCCATATCTTTAATGCAAAGAATACCATTTCTAGCTCAAGATAATTGGTCACATTGTTCTACTCATGCTTCCTTAAATGGAATGAATCATAGGAAATCACTACTTTCATCTATATCAGGAAACAATCAAGCCCAGTCCTTGATGCATTTATGAACACCACATACTAACACCCTCCACCAGTAATATCAAGATGGGGGCCCTCTTAAATCTATGCCTCATCTCTAGAATGCACTGATATCACTTTTTTGTCCACAAGAAAGGTTTCCTATTCTATTTCAATGTTGTCAAGGGTGTTGCTACTCTAGAAAAGTCATAGAAAAACCTCTGATAGTACCCATCCAAGCCCAAGAAACTCCACACCTTGGTAACACTCCTGGGTGGATCCCAAGAAAGAACCTCTTCAATCATCACTGGATCTACTGAAACTCTATCCTTTGAAATGATGTATCCTAGAATGGGGACCTCTTGATTCAAGAATTAAAAATTTGAGATGTTCCCATAATTTTGGTTCTCTCAATGTGTGTCCAGGACCATCCTCAAGTTTATAATGTTTTCCTCCTCAGATGTCGAGTACACCATGATGTCATCAATGAAAACCATGATGATCTGGTCTAAGTTAGGATGTATGATCCTATTTAGGAGTCCCATAAACACTAATAGGGAATTAATTTTTCCAAAATATATCACTAATTAGTCATAGTGACCATACCAATATTTGAAGGATGACTTCAAGATAACCTCATCCCATACATGATGCTGGTGATAGCCAGATCTGAGTTCTATCTTATAAAACCACATCAATCCTTTCACCTGATTGAAGAGGTCATTAATAATTGGTATTGAATACTAATTCTTCACTACCACTTGTTTCAGGCATTAAAATTCCACACATAACCTATATATCTCATCTATCTTATTTGAAAACACCACTGGGGTTGCCTAGGATGAAACAATGGGCCTCAAGAATCCCTTCCTCTTCAAGTCTTCCAACTATACCCACATTTCACAAAGCTCTGCGAGAGCCATCTAATATGGAGGTTTAGATATCTATACCACCCCAGGGTATAGATCAATTCAGAAATCCACCTCCCTATGGGGAGTTAATCCATATACATCCTAAGTAAATATGTCCTCATACCCGACCACCACTGTAAGAAACTTAAGACTCATCTCATCTACTGTGTTGAGGGTCAGGCTAGCCAACTGATGTGTGATCAGCTACACCCTCAAATATGTGAGTCCATCCAATGTTTCATGTTTTTTCTTTTTTTTCAAAACAAAACTTGGTCTCATATTTGTGGAAACACCTCACTCTGTGCCTAAAACAGTCAATCTGGACCTGAACTGCATATAACTATTCCATAACGATAATGATGGCATAAGGCCTTGATTCTTCCACCAAGAGATCATGATCGAAAATCTCTCCCCCTAAATTGTAGTTAAAATATTAGCACCAATGAGTGATCCTTGAATATCCCCCCATAGGAGTCTCTAAACATTACAATAAATTTAATGATTCCACTGGATTCTCTGTGTCTTGAACAAGGGTTGTGGATAGAAAAGATTGACTGACACCTATGTCTATCAAAACTATAGTTATGGTGGAAAATAAATATATTGTACTACTAATAATATCTAGAGAACTGAGGTCATAAGCCTTCATCACCTAAAGCTGGCCTCATCCCTGTCCACCTGATCCCTGAGCCCATGGTGGACAACCTAGTAGTGGTGGTGGTAGTACCTCAAACCTCAACCCACCACATGCTTCTCGTAAAGCACCTCTACCACATTCTATGCCTTTTGTACCACCATATTCCTACCTTCTATTATTCATTGGTGGTACCTTGACCATCTCCTGATCGATCATATGATGGTTTGCACAATCTCTATCCAGATGTCACCGACCGCTGCACATGTAGCATAGTATATCCTTTAGATGACTTGGTCTACCCTAAGATTCTCACACCACTAATGTCATGTCCTAGGGCCATCCCCTAAATTGTTTAATCCAATTCGATCTTGGGTCATCTATCGGCTACCCACTGCTAAATATTCAACTACCTGATGCCCAGTGGTAGCTCCCACTACCAGTGCCTACTCCCACCAAAATATATCTTCTGGAAGAGCTCGCTCCAACACCCCATCATATATTAGAATGCTCAGAGATATAATGGATTACATGATCTCCTAGAATAGACCCTACTCGAAGGTATGGTCCCTGAAGAATGGGTCCCACACTATATCTAAGGAATATCCTGAAATATCCATAAATATGTATGAGTACTCCGCTACTGCCTGGCTACCATGTTGAAAATGGAGTAGCTCTTGTATATGAACGAAGTGTAATGTCACTAGAAATAACTCCTACCTGAAGAGACGATTTAATTCTGTCTATGTGGGGGTCA
This sequence comes from Viscum album, assembly GCA_963277665.1. Taxonomy (NCBI): domain Eukaryota; kingdom Viridiplantae; phylum Streptophyta; class Magnoliopsida; order Santalales; family Viscaceae; genus Viscum; species Viscum album. The sequence goes on along the minus strand of OY728126.1, from coordinate 1,783,404,726 downwards.
TCTACTCATGTGTTTGGATCACTATGCTCCACCATCTCCCTGGTTATCCATGTAGAAGACTCGTATCTAGTATTTTCATCCGGTCGAGAGGTGTCCTCACATGGAGGAAGTCATGCATAACCACCTCCATCCAATCATCAGCTACCTGGGGGTCTGGCTCACCCATAATCCTGGGAGTTCACTTCCTCTAGAACTCATCAATACACATAACCTACTTGCATCTTCTACTTATATTTCATGTAGTAATTGTTTCCCTTTGGGCGCTGGTGTCACTGGTAGACAACCTAGGGGTGATATCTTAGGTACTGGTCCTTATACTGATACCACATCACTATGAGGATCATCCCCTTGATCATGCATTAGAATCATGGATGGATGTCTACATAAAGGCATATAGATATATATCAAGATGTACAATAGTCAATAGAGTATACCTGTTGAGATGTCACTAACTCAAGAAGGACATGAGAACACACTCCAAACCCTATATGATGCATGTACCATCTATTTTCCCTACAACTAGTGTTTTCATGTACTGATTCCAAAAGTAGAATTTAGAGTCATGATTTATGGATACGTCAGTTTCTACACAAACACTAGATTCCCTGGTTCAAAAGACAAACTCAAAACACATAACACTATTTCCCCAAAACAATCTCACATACTCTTGGTTAGTTAGGTAGAACCTACCCAACACTGTTTCTACTCTATCACAACCCATCCCATAGAGTCACATATTGTGACTACCCTAAACCAGGCTTTGATACACCACGGGCTAGGGATTGGCATTGAGTAAATATATCCCATAAATATTAGGTATTTTCTTGAGTACCTATACACATGCACACATCCCCAAGACCAAAATGATGAAATGTAAAAAAACTAAGTAAAAAAATAATGCATACTAGTATGATACCAACAAAAAAGTATGATAGTAGGAAAACTAGAAAGTAAATAGGGCTAGAATACAAGCCCACCAAATATAATATATACCTAATTGAATGCGCGAGTTACTGAAACTTATCTCCAGAAAACTCCACCAGAAGGATAGTTGTATGAAAACTGTCTAAATTCATAGGATCAAACCTCACCTATCTGATCATTGTAAGCACCACCTATTCCTAGTCCACTTAAGACTTCATCCAAGCATCGGTCGACTGTACAAGAGATGACACATCTCGGAAAAGCCCATGCCAGGGTGATTAAAAAATTACTCAGTATGACACCTCGAAACCACAAAGGTAATACCACTATGAAATACATGAAGTGCCCCAAAAATTAAACACATTAAGTACACCACAATGAAAACCCATGAAGTATAGTCAACATGGTCATTTTACACATGTATATGTCAAAACATGAAGAGAAATATTTCAGGTTCTAGTCCATAGATCTTTCAGTCCCCGTGACACTAAATGTTTCGATAAACACATATCATTGATGGCGCACGGAGAATCAAAGACACACAGAGCATCGATGGTGCATGGATATTTAATGGTTCATGAAGCGTCGATGGTGAAAAGAGCATCAATAGTGCATGGATCATCGGTAGAGCCCGGATCGGTGATGGCACCCATAGCATCGATGGCATATAGAGATTGGATAGCACGCGGAGCGTCAATGGAATACGGAGCATGGATAGTGCATGGAGAATTGATGGCACATGGAGCTTAAAAAGGTTACATGGTCACCAAGATCACAAAGTCGCAAATATCACATAGTCATAACTAGGCACAGGATTCCGCTCGTAGCACGCCTGTACCTGGAGAACCAACTCCTCAAGCCATTAGGTCTTAAACCAACATCCCCCAAAACTCACTTAGAGTGTCTCAAAAAGACCTTCTAGTCCAAAGGGTCCCAAAAACGTAAAATGATTGTCAAAAAACCTCCCATTTGAAATATATGGCCAAATTACAAAAAATGCACTGGTTCGGTCTATTTCTAACCTGACCCGGATAGGCCGAGCTGACCTGACCTAGACCATCATGGCTGGCCCGAATCATCCCAGCTCATTGGGTCACTAGGCCACCAGAGTATCCCACTTCTCTAGAACATCTTTTGTTGTGTGGGTCAATTTTTCTCTGTTGGATGTGGCCCGCCCTAGTCGCATCAATCTGGTCCACGCGGTCACCCAAATGCAAGGCCAAATGGCTCCCCTAGTCAATGTGGTGTTAAATGGTGTTTCACGCAGTTATCCCCCATCATCTTCTTGGTCTGGTGGTCACTACACCTCGAGGTCCTCTATCTAATGGGGCTCCAAGACACTTCCAAGCCACGACCCCTGGTCATCACCCACGACCTCCACCACCGCGGTCTCGCTTGGACCGCATCACATCGTCTTCACCGACCACCCTGCTGGCATCCCGTTCTTTCCATGCCTCACCTAGCCCAGTAGCCCTTGTTGGGACAATTTCATCTCTTCCACCGTCCACCCCACCAGTAGCCTTTCCCTTCCACACTCCACCTGAGCTGGTCAAATCTAGCACTTCCGACTACTTACACTTTGAGTCCTCACGGGATCAGATCCCTAGTCTAGAACCATTATTCATGAGGGTTGAATAATGCAGAGATGGGGGGAATAGGCAAGTACATGAAGGCCCATATGGATGGATCTTGTACTTTATCTTGTTGGACTTTATATGGTCATGTCATAAGCATTATCTAAAAACAATCAACCAATATTAACAAATTTTTATCGTCCCTTTAATCCTTATAATGAAATCTATCCTCCATGAACAATCAAATCGTGGATCAACCTATTCTTGGGTTGGTCCTCTTTCATCATATGAATCTAAGAAGGGATAAGAATTCACAAATAGATCAACATCCTACCTCATGGTTGGATTGGTCTTTGAATAATAATAGAGGTCGGTGTCCTCGTCAATCCTTGATCAACCAGTGTTTATCATCAAGAGATCTTCTTTATCCTTACATCAGTTGAATTGTAGGGTTATGATTATAACCCTGAATTTCCCTAACATGGCTTATTAAAAAAAGAATCCATAATTGTGTCAACATGTAATGTTCAATAAAATATTTTTAGGATGCTCACATCTAAAAATTAACATTCACCCTCAACCCACATTGGTCGAGGTTAGGCCCTGAATTAGGTAAATCTACTACTATGAATGCAATGGTGCCCTCATATTTCTGATTTGGGAACCTGTTTAGAAGTTATTCCAATTTAAAAAATAAAAATCTTGAACACTTTATTAAAAAAATTATCATTTTTTTGTATCATTCCAGGGACACTAGGCCTCGAAGTCTCATGTTGAATCAGTGCTTGGTCTCATAATTCTCCCAATTAATTTATTATAATAAAACTGGAGAAAATCTGAGTCATTACACATGACATATACTTGAAAAATTAAGAAATATCTATTTTTAGTATTAATATATCATACTGAAGGATGATGGAAGTTTTTTTGAGGGTGGATTTCCTCATATTGTGGATGATTTCATAAAGGGTTTTCTATAGGATTTTGTGGGTTTTAATTCCAAGAAGGATATTGAGTTCTCTGTAGACTTGGTGCCTGAAACAAAACCTATATCTCTTACCTAATACTATATAACCGTAATGATGTTGAGGGAATTAAAGGTACAACTATATTCTTTGGAATCAAATGAATAAATTCACCAGAGAATCTCTCCTTGGGATGCCCCATTTCTATTCATTAAAAAGGTCGATTGGTCTCTCCAGTTATGCATTGATTACAGAATCATGTTCTAGGTAACCATAAAGAACAAGTACCCTTTCCCCAATATTAATGACATTTTCAACCATATTATTGGGGAAATATTGTTTTCTAAAGTTGATCAGCATTCTCGTTAACATCATGTAAGAGTTAAAGAGGTGGATGTTTCAAAAATGGCCTTCTGAATTAGGTATGGCCACTTTGAGTATTTAGTAATAAATTTTGGGCTAATGAATTCTCCATTAGACTTCCTGGAACTTATAAATTGGGTGATTCATCAGTATCTTGACTCCGTCATTCAGGTATTCATGAATTATATCCTAGTTTATTCTAGATCTGGGGAGGAGAATGAAGATCATTTGAGTATCGTTTTGGGAACAATTAGGGACCATTTCCTCTATGTGAAGTTTTCAAAGTGCACTTTATGGATTAAGGAAGTTTTGTTTCTGGGTCATATGATATGTTAGTGAGGGGTTTTAGTGGACATTGAGAAGGTTAGTGCAGTGATTTCATGTGAGCAACTAAATAAAAGTTTTGAGACCCGAAGCATCTTAGGCACATGATTTTATTAAAAGCAGTTTGTCCAATATTTCAGTTGTCCTGTTGAATCCATGACATCTCTCACCTAGAAGGGGGTGATGTTTAAATAGAGATAATATTATGAAATTTCCATTGAGGTTCATAAATGGTGGTCAAAATATTACCTTTTTATGATCTTAAAAGATTCTAGAATGGGCTATGTGGTTTACTATGATTCCTTAGGTATGGGTCTTGGGTATGTGCTAATGTTGGATGATCATGTGGTAAAGTATAGTTCCCACTATCTCCATCCACATGAGAAGAATTATCTACCCCATGAAATTTAATTATCAGTGGTGATGCATGACATGAATATGTGGTTCCATTTTCTCGTTCGGGAGAAATTTTTTGTTTATTCTAATTATAAGATCGTGGCCTACATTTTCTCCCAGAAAGATATAAATATTAGGTAGCATCATTGGGTTGAGTATCTTAAGGTTTTTGTCTTTTATATAGATTATACCCCTTGAAAAGGTAATGTTGTGGAAGATACATTGAGTATAAAAGTGTTAGTGTTGGCTCTGAGGGAGTCCAGTGATGAGTTCACTTTGATAGTGATCTTTTTTCAGATGCACATAGAGATTAAGGAGCACAGTAAAGGTTTTTTAGTGTCTATTGTTCACCTGAATCCTTCCCTTATGGAGTTTATTTAGTGGTAGAGTACTTGTGATGAGTTGTGAGATCATTCAATGAAGCCTCTTAATGTTGGGGAGACACCTTGTGGTTATTCTTTGTCTACTAATGGAGTTTTGTGATTCAAAGTTCACTTCATAGTGTCATTTTCTATGAAGAAGGTGGTGATGCTTGATATGCACCAGTCCCATTGGTTCATTCATCCTAGTTCCACCAATATATTTTATTATGTGTGTCGGTAGTTCTAGTTTCTAGATATGAGGTGGGACGTATCTGACTTGTTATCGAAGTGTTATACATGTCATTAGGTCAAAGTAGAAAACTAAAGACCCTCGAGTTTTCTTCAGCCACTACCCATTCCTACCAAAAAGTGGGAAGAGATTGCAATGGACTTTATTTTAGGAATACCTCATAAACCATGGGTATGGAATTCCAAATGGGTAATAATTGATCATATGACATAATTATCCCATTTAGTTTCGATCAAATATTTAGCTAAGGTGGATGAGTGGGCTGGTTATATGTTCAAGACGTTATGAGCCTTCATTGTGTGACATCATCAATTGATTGGATCAGGGACCACCATTTTACCTCATGTTTTTGGTATAGACTTTGGAAGGCTATGGGGTTACAGGTCATGTTGATAATTTCATACCATACTCAAAAAAATAGTTAAATGAAGGAGGAGAATCATATTATTGAATACATGCTTCGAGCATGTGTCTTGGATTTCATTGGTTCTTAGGATTTCCATTTTGGATTGGTAGAGTTTTCATATAATAATAGGTACCAATATTCAATTAGAATGGTAAATTTTGAGGTTATTTATAGTCAGTTGTGTTGGTCCCTTTTATGTTGGGACAAGGTAGAAGAGACCACTTGGTTGGTGTAGAGTCTTGTATTGTAGACTTTTGATAAATTCAAGTTACTGTGGTACCATTTTTGATATCTACAAGTTTTTATAAGTCTTATTCCCATCAAAGGTGTTGAGAAATAGATTTTTCCATGGGTGACCAGGTGTCTCTAAATGTGGCACCTTGCTTGGGTCATCTTCATTTCAGTAAGCAAGGAAAGCTAAATCCAAGGAATATATGACCATTTGAGATTACCAAGAGGGTTATTAAGGTTCCATACCAGTTAACTTTTCCCTCTAAATTTACTTCAATCCATATCATGTTTCTTGTCTCTTAATTTAAAACGCATAACACATATCCATCTCATGTGCCAAATTGGGATGATTTGATGTTGGAGCCTAATTTTTCTGTTTTTGAGTGGCCAGTGCAGATTATAGATTCCTTATAGAATGGTATTTTTTGGAAGTCTATTGTATCGGTACCTGTTATTTGGATTCATGAAAATGATGAAAATGAGACTTGGGAGTGGAAGTCTTGGTTTTAGATAGAGTATTCATTTTTCTTCTCTGATTAAGCTTCTAGTTGTCTTTACACAGGTGGAAAGTTTCCATGGTAGGGAGAATTGTCCCACCTATTTTTCCATTTCAAGGTATTCTATTTTTAATTTTAGCCTTTATTTTTTCCTTAGTATTCACATGATTTTTAATGAAAAATAGAGAATTTTGGAATGTAAGTAGGTGTTGTATGGTTGGCACATAGTTTTTCAAATCGTGTGCCCTTTCCCCAGAAACTGTATGGTTCAATTTTTGAACAGTAGAAACCACACAATTGGCACATGGTTTATAAACCATGACAGGTAATTATGTGTCCAGCTCAACTTGGACAGTATGGGTAAAAAAATGTCACACTGTTTAGAAAACTATGCTATCAACCCATGTGACTTGTCTAGTTCACTAAAAATTGAAAAATGATGGTTGTATCCTCTGTTTATTTGACCATAAATCACCCATTTTCATCCCCATTCATAATTATAATTCCTAGGTACCTCCCCCTAACCTTTTTTATCCTATGGACCTCCATTTTGTGGTGTATTGCATGATGTTTCTCCAAGATTCTTCAAGTAAGTGATCGTGTCCCATTGTTTCTCCTTTTTCTAGGGTTTCTCTTCTTATTTCTTGGGGTTATAAATTTATAGTGGTTTGTGTGAACTTTTTATGTTCATATCCTGTTATTTGGGGTTCAATATTGATGTTTATGGTTCAATGATTCCATTATAGGGTCCCTTGGTGGTGAGTTTGTGGTTGCACACAGATTTTCAGAAGTTTCTACACTTGAGGTAGGTGTTTCCATGCCTAAAAAATATTTATTAATTACGATATGAATTTTTTCTTCTTGGTTATATTATATGGATTGTTTATGAGGTTCAAAATTTATTTTAAAAATGTTTCAAATTGATTTTTTGTTGAAAAGTTTTTTTCCAAGGAAAATGGGTTATGATTCATGTGTGTTTGATGTGTTATTTTTTTCTCCTTAATGGTGTTTGATAAAATGATTACATGGTGTGAAACACATTTTTTAATGGTTTTGGGTGTTTATGGATTTGATAGTGGTTTTGGTTGTGGAAATTTTGATTTATCATGTGTGTCTATATTGATTGGAATGTGTGCATGTGAATGTTGTGATGTATGTGCCATGTGAAATGGAAATTGAGAATAAAGATAATCATAGGTATCTATGTGGTCAGATTAGGACTAGAATAATAGTTGACACAGAAGTGGTTTGGCCGAAGTTCATCAAGAAGTATTGATGATTAAAACGTTAACTATATTATGATGATGATTGATACCACTGAAACATTAGAGGGATTCCTCTTTAGTGCATCATACATGGGGACAGTGTGGGTTGTGGTTTCTATTCCACATTTCATTGATAAATGAGGTCCGTAGTGTCTCACTTTACCTAGTGCCTATGGGATTTTCCTATGAATTAGTGTTATTTTGGTTATATTTTACTTATCATTGACATATGATGCACTTTTTTTGTTATTTCAAAAAAACTCATGTTTTCATTCAAAATGTTTTCTAAAAAAATGTATTGGGGTTTTGATTTATAAAAATTTCATGTTATTTTGTCTTATAATGTTTTGGCAATGAATCACTTTTATTAGGTTACATCCTAATGGGATTTGGATCACACCCTACATTCACCATTGTTTGTATGTAGATTTGGGAATGTTAGACTCTGGTAAAGACAAGATATATGGTGATTTTGGTTCGAGTTTCTAGTGGCCTTCTCTTGCAGGTGTTGGTGGTAGTGTCTTGAGGATAGTGCTCCTCCTATTGCATGGGAATTTTTAGGATGGTGTTATTTTTTCCTTTATATTTTAGTCCTTTTTGGTTTTGTTTAAAGTTGTAAACCTTGAATATAAAATATTTCCTTTGACGTTTGGTTATGATTATTATACCTTGTGATTTTTATTATTTTGTGTTGTTTATGATTACAAATGGGAGAAATCATTCCTATGATGCATTATTGATACCTAAGGACTAGTTTCTAGCTATGGGGATCATGAACTTCCTTCATGACATGCCACATACTAGGTTAGGTGTCAGTTTGGATTATGATTTGGCATGGTTCGTGATATTTATATTACAAAATAGGTATTAATGGGAAACAATTATGATAAAATCCCATACCCTGTTCAAGATCAAATCTTTGCATGCACCTAGTTTCCTGAATAATTAAATTACTCTTATTAAATAACATCTGAAGAGAATTATTATTCTATATTTAATTAAATTTGGACCATTTTTTCTTTAATTATATTTATTCATTATATTATTTTTTCTTATGTTTAACTGATAATTGACTCTTTGTCACCATTTTTAGGTAATGTTGGAGATTGAAAAAGATATTTTAATAATTAGATTAATAATTAATATATAAATTCAAAAAACTAAAAAAAATTATATAATTTATCTTAAACAAATTATAATTATAGTAGCTCTATTCTCATTTTCATCAATGTTATATTATTATATAATTATTCAAGTAGGTTTTTAAACTGACCAAATCATGAAAACACAAAATCTTGATGGTGGAGTATGTTTAAAGAAGATTATTATATCGTTACTATAAAAATAATTAATGTATTAATTATAATATTTTATGTAGGAAATTATGAATTTTAATTTTTTAGATTAAGAAATCAAATCAAGATGAAAAATAAAAAACATTACTTCATAGAGGTGCTAGTCAATATAACATATGGTTAACATTATTTTTTTTCTATTTGGATAGAAATGAATAAATAAAGGTTTTTTCAATTAATAAAATAAAAGTTATGTATTATAATTATAAATAATATATAATATTAGTCTTTTATATATATGTTGGAAAGAGAAAGTTTAAGATGAATTTTTTATGGATTATGTCATACTCACTTTGGTACCTTGAACATTATATTGAAAGAATAATTGGAAATTATAATATTAAGGTATTATATGATGAATAAGATTTTATGAAAATGAGAGAGGATTCTAGGAGGGGAAATTATAGATTTTCATGAAATATTCAAGGGAATGTGAGTGACATGAAGGGGTGGAAGTGTCCCATTTATAAGTGAAGAGAGTGAGATTTTAATAACACCATTAAATTTAGAATGATATCATTGCACTATTAAAGGTTAAATAACTCCAAAAATTAAGAAAATTTGATTTTTGGGTGATATTGTGTTATGAATTCATCATCTGATTATTTATACATGCCTTTTAAACATGTCAGAAGTCATTTGTTCTTCAAATTTTACTTTTACTTTTTTTACCATAGTATCTATTTTTTATCAAATTAATATGTATCTTTCTAAAATATAAAATAAAGATTAATAAAAAATATGGATGTCAGGATCCTAAATTAAATCCTCATTAAAAATAATTCAATTTCTAAATAATTGGAAATTAACTTTTAAATTAAATGATTTTATATTTACAAAAAACCTTTTTCAAAGAAACATTTTGTATCAACTAGTATTTGTCTGTAACCTTATTTATCTTTGGTTACTAATTATACGTGATTAAATATAATTATATGTTTTTTAATAAAAAGTTAAATTGATAAATATAAATAGGTAAATTTTATTGTTTAGATAAAAATTATATAATATTAATAAATCAATTCTTTGACAATAACAATTTAACTATTATAATAATCTGGATATTGGATCATCTTAATCATATTTTTATGCATGATCTTTAAAAACCCTAACCCCAGTACCCAGGATAAATTTCCTTACATTATTATATTGGCATAGATACAATATTTAAATCCCAAAGGGCTGAATATTTTAGTAGTATTGAATAAATAGATACATAAATGGTATGGTTATTACAATTCTAATTAAAAAAAATTATGGAAATTAATTTGAATCCTTGAACTAAATGAAAGTTATATTCATAAAAACCTAGTGAAAGGAATAAAAATTAGGGTGCGCTCAAGTTCATAGTAAGATTTATGTACTATACAGGAAATAATCAATTGATTCGTAGAATCAATATGTAAAGGTATATAATAGAAATAAAATTCCATTTAATCAAGAAAATGAGAATGAAATTCTACCATATATTTTTTTCATAGTTAAAATCTTTTGGAAAATAATAACTGAATACTGGCATAAGGCAGTGCTTAATAATTGGAAATCCTATATCTGGAACATGAACCATTACTATCAAGGCTTTTCCCAAGACATTTTAATAATTGAGGGTAAAACCAATTTAATTTGGCCCAAATATTCATCTCATGAGACTATAGATGCATCAAGGGGCTTTTCCGCATATGTTCCCCACCCTTTCTAGGTTCCAAAGTATTAATTATATATTTAATAAAATATTTAAAATACATTTTTAAAATAAAATTGTCCCATACAACTTTGAAACGTTTGAGTAACATGGTGATAGTGAGATTCATGACATTATATATAAAAAGGTAATTATACATACCCCAAAAACCCGAAACTTTTTGGGGAATAAGGAATATATCTCATTGAAGTAAAAAGTGATATGAGAAAACCCCTTAAAAATTTTGTATCATTGAAGTGAGAATAAAAATATGACAAAATTATGTCTGAAAAAAATAAATCCAGAAAATAAATGAGGAATTACCATATAAATTAATAAAATTTCTTTTCACACCTATTATTAGAATAAAATAACCAATGACATAGAAGTTTAACCAAATGAATGGAAATTCAGTTAAGAAATCCCTTTTTTTATGCCCAATTTCCACAATACGTATCCAAAACTTCTTTTTTATGGTTATAAACATATAATTAACTTATAATAGAAACATATTAATATTTATGATATCATATATTATCCCATTGTGACGTTTTACCACCATTTTATTAATAATATTTATTCACTTCACTATTTCGGGTGTTAATTGCATTGATTCTTAGGCTTGTTTTTTCATAAGATTCTGGATTCTCTTGTATAGGGTATAGATCTAAAATATATAGAATATAATTAATTTCTGACATATAATATTTAATCAGTATATAAATTTTTATGACCATTTTTAACAGTTTAACATAGAAATTGGATTACACTGCTATGTGGTGATGGTAAGTTGTATGTATGCACTATGGTGATTTTGTTTTCTATATAATGTATAAAAGGTAGAATACAGTTATTTAATAATCATATTAACATATCAGTATATCTTTTATACTAGAGATATTATTTTAAAAGAGAAATGACACATGAAGAGGAAGTAAAAGAATAAGATAATTTGTATGATTTGGTAAAAATGATTACAAATTCTTCAGCAGACTTATTTTAGATCTCCTTTAAAAGGATCAAGATTTTTTCTTTTGGAGAAAAAGGACCTCTAGAACATGGATAAGGATGTAATAAGTAGAAATAGATATATTTTTTTAATCTTGAAATCTCAAGGTGGTGAAATGAAATGAATGAAGGAGTTCCCTCTAAAAAGTTTTGTGAGGGCACCCTTAGAAATCCAAAAAATATTAAATTATAATAAATTCATTTTCAATCAAAGTAAAACTAAATGTACAAGGATTAGAATATAATATTAGATAAGGTTATATTATAGTTATAAAAAAAATTTAAAATTTTTTGTTTTAATTTAAACCTTATCATTTTGATTGACATTGGTTAACATAATAAAATTTTAATTTTGGTAAAAACATATTTAATATTAAAAGGTTGTAATTTTTAATTAGAACATTTTAATTAGAATATAAATGAAAACTTTTTGGAATTTATCACCTATTTATAATAAATTTTTAGTTCTAACTATTTTTTATGATTTGAAAATAATTTACGAAAATATAATTTTGATAAAATATCATTAGTTTCAACTTTCAAATTATTCATTACTATGGCCTTAAGAAAATTAAAATAGTAATATAACATCAAACTGAAATACTTAATACACTCATAATATTTCAAAATAATTAAAAAAATATTTTAGAACCAAAAGTAATTAAAATTTTATATATTTTAATATAATTTAATATCATTTTATTGATTCTTTCATCAATGAAATAATTACTTCATTGTCATCGTATAGTTATTTAAGGTGACTATTTCTTTCTTAAAAATTTTAAAAAATAATATTTAGTTAAATATTTTATATTTAAAAATAATATCTATAGTTGAAGATATATTACAAGTACAATCATAGTAAAAATAATATAGTTATTAAAATATGAATGTGATATCTTTTTATTTAAATTAATTAAAATATTATAAATATCATTACCTCATTCGCAAGGTTCCCAAAAACCCATAAATAAATTTATACTATTCAAATAGGTTTATTAAATTTTATATGGACACTTATATTTGATCAAAACCTTCCATTTTTCTCATGTGGACACATAAAATATATATAAGACAAAGAAAGTGACTTTTGTGATTTTCTTTTATTTATATAATATGAAAGTATTTCTCCTGGAAATGTGTCCATTAAATAACTCAAATTATAAATTTACATGCTAAGTGTCTACTATACATAATACAAGAAAAATATGTAATGTTTTAGGGTAATTTTATAATCCTTATCATTTTCTGTTTAGAATAAATTTCCCAATTTAACCTTTATCATGGTAACAAAAATTACCAATGTTACTGTTCATTTTGGTCAAAAAATAAAAGATACATGTTTAATAAATTTTTAAATCTTATATTTAAATATGTCATCTATTTTTTAATTTTCAATACACATAAGTACCATAATTTATTTTAAAATAAAACTGATAAAACAAAACTATAAACAGTTTTTTTAAATACATTATTAAGCCCAACAATATACTTATACCAAAATATGGTATATTCATTAAATAAATTATATTGTTTATAATTAAAAATTATTAAAGTTACATTGAGATCAAATTATAATTGTAAATATACTTTTAATATAATGAAATTGAATATTTTATAAAAATCGATATTTATCACTATTTAGGGAAAAATAAATATTTTTATAAAAATAAAAAAAATACACCCTTAGATAATTTTGAAATTATGAATTTAGAAATGAATTTTTTTATTAATAGAATTTATTTAAGTGTAAAAAAAATTATAATAACTATTCCATTAAACGGTGGTTAAACTGTCTTTAGAAAAATATAACATTTTATGTGTATAATTGGACGTACTCTAATCTTATGATAATAAAAATAATTGGGTTGAATTTTTATTGAAAATATTATTTATAAAATAAATAATTTTATTAATACTATTCATTATAGCCAATTTTACCACTAAGTTAAAACGATAACATCTTAAACAATATATCATGGTCTTTAAAATCAGTGTGCCATGCAATGTAAGCTATAAAAGAAATTGAATTTATTTAAGAATAGTCCCACCTTAAGATATTGGGGGTGTTATATTATTCCCTCAAAAAAATTAATTCTCAAAATTATCATGCATATTACATTCTAAAAAATTAGGGTGGGTATTTTTCATGACATCCTCAGGTTACCATATTGCTTCTTCCATTTTATAGTTTCTCCAAAGAACATTTACCAATAAAGTCATCAAATTCCATAACACTTTCTCTATAGTGTGAAAAATCCTGATAAGATCTTCAACATAAGAAATATAATTTTCTAGTTCAATTTCATTATAGGTGAGTACATGTGTTGGGTATGGAATGTACTTCATTGACAATGATATATGGAATGCATCATGAACATTAGAGATACTTGGTGGAATTTCTAATCAATAATCTATAATTACAATTATTTAAAAAAAATAGTCCATTGTACATGGCACTCAATTTCCCTTTCTTTCCAAACCTTATGACACCCTACCCTGGAGATACTTTTATAAAGGCATGATCTCCAACATTAAATTAAAAATCCATTATCTAGTTGTTTACATAACTCTTTTTCATACTTTTAGATTCTTTAATTTGAGCCAAAATAGTCTTTACCTTTTTTATTGTCTCTTAAAAATAAATTTGTCCTATAAGTTTCCCTTCACCAACTTTATCCCAACATGTTGGATTACAACATATTTTTCCATATAATGCTTCATACGACACCATTTCAATACATCAATATCAACTATTATTGTATGCAAACACTACTGATGGTAAAAACGTATCCCACATACCTTGAAAATCAAGTGAGAATGATCTCAACAAGTCCTATAATTTTTTAATAATCTTTTCAGACTGTCCATTAGTTTTTGGATGGTAGGCCATGGTCCAATGAAGCTCAATATCTAGAGTCTCTGCAGAAATTTCCAAAATTTTGATGTAAAATGGGGATATTGATCAAAAACAATATTGGGCACCATTACATCTTAAAAAATCCTTAACATGGATTCTTGATAAGAGTTAAAGATGTAAATATTCTCTCATAACAATAAAATGTGCGGATTTTGTAATGTGATCAATAATAACCCAAATCGCATTTTTCTTTTTAGGTGTCCTTGGTAGTCCTTTAAAAAATTCCATCATAATTTCTTCCCACTTCCACATAAGAATAGTAATATTTTTCATGACACATCTAAGATATTGTCTCCCAACCTTAAATTATTGATAGACTTAGTATATTGAGTCATAGTCAGCAATTTCTTACTTCTTATTATCCCCCAAAAAATATTCCTTATGATCTCTATACATAATGGTACTACTAGGGTGTATAAATAAATTTTATCTATGAAAATCATCCATTAGTTCCATTTTTATAGTAGGTATTTATGGAACACATAACCTCTTTTCTAACATCATAACACCATTTTCACAAGTAAAGACTACCATGTTTCAATCATTAAAAACTTTATATTTTTTATAAAAAAATCTCATAACCAGATTGATATCTTTTTATCTTTTCCAACAAATGTGGTTTCATAATCATTTGAAAAAGGATTAATTCCTACCTTTAGTTAATAATTCCCATATCCATATTTACTAAATACATGAACATTGGATATCTTTGAATCCTTATTTGGGTAACAAGTCCATGATACTTCCAACTTAATGCATTTTCTACCTTATTTGATTTTTTTGTGGTAGTGTCTTGAGTCATCATAATACTTGGGTAAATTAATTCGTTATCTTTTGTTCACATTCTGTTCCTTCTATGAGTATGAGTATTTTAAACTCTTGTGATCTGTATATACCTCACATATTCCACAATATTTATAGTGTCTCCATATCTTTAGAAGAAATATTATAGTTGTTAACTCAAGAGCATGGGTTGGATAATTTTATTCAGGGTGTTCCAACTTATTTAATGAATATTCAATAACATCATCATTTTTTATAATTAAACAACCAATTCCTTTCTTAAACACATCAATGTATATCACAAACCCATTATTTCCTGATTTTCAATTCAAAATTAGAGGATTGAACAATCTTCTCTTTAATTCTTGAAAACATTATTCAAATTCATTTTTCTATATTAACAAACCCCCTGTATGTTTCATATTGATTAAGAAGTTAGCCAATCAGGAAAACATCTGAAAAAATATATGAAACTAACATATCAAACCAATGAAACTAAATGCCTCAGTTATCTTTATTAGTTTCGGACATTCTTGGATAGCCTTTATCTTCATAGGATCAACTGAGATTCTATATTTAGAGAGAATGTGGCCATGAAAGTAAATTTATTAAATCCAAAACTCACACTTGATAAATTTACCATATAATTTTCTTCATTTCAGAGTCTCAAGAAAGATCCATAATTGATTCTCGTGATCCTCATATATTTTTTAATACATAAAAATATCATCAATAAATTCTACCACAAAATCATAAATATAATCCTTTAATACTTCTTAAATTAGATCCATAATAACTGACAGTACATTAGTTATCACAAATGGTTTTAGTGTAAACTCATAATGCCCATAACTTACTTTGAATGTTGTCTTTAGAATTTATTCCATATTTACTAATATTTGATTATTTCCAGAATGATAATAATTGTTTGAAAAATATTGACCTTTGTGGAGCTTATCTAATAAATCGCCAATGTGTGGCATAAGATACTTGTTCTTTATTGTAAAAAAATTGGTTTCCTTATAATCAATGCTCAATATCATTGATCCATATTTCATCTTAATGAAAATAATTGGGGCTCCCCATGGTGAAACACAAGGGTGAATAAATTCCTTATCACTAATATCATCTATTTGTTTATTCAATTCCACTAATTCCATAGTGGTCATTCTATAGGGAGTATTTGATATTGGTCTTGCATCAGGAATCAAATCAATATAAAACTTCAATTCATGCTATGGGGGATATCCATTCAATTTCTTTTTGACATACATTAATTTATTCTTGTACAATAGGCACATAATCAATTTTAAGATTACATTCATCATCCCTATACATTTTTTCAATTATTCCCATTTAATATATCTACTTGTGGTGGATATAGATAAGAATAAAATGATGATGTTTCTACTCTAATGATATGTAATTATACATCATCCTTTCAAATCATAATTTTCTTCTTCTTGAAAAAAAATGGAATAATATTTTGAAATCCATTATATATTGAGAATTATTTCAATTTCAACCAATAGTGTGATGATAAGGTAAAAAAGTAAGGAATATTTATATTCCCTAACGGGGACTACCCATCACATCAGTGTTGCAATGAGACATCCCTTAAGAGTTTTAACTAACAAATTCCTTGTTAAATAAAAAGGAAAATATATACTTTTCATAGAAAATTGAGTATATATAAAAGAGTTATAAGATTTAAAATCAAATAAACAATTGGCTAAATATGGAGATTGTATTAATATAACAGATACCACATCATTGGGTACTTCTTCCTTAGTAGTGGTGATTGTATAATCTAAGACATCTCACCTTCGCCTCATATGTGGTTGATTCCCTTGATTCTTGGGAAATTGGTTTGAATAATGTCCCATTTCATTATAGATATAGAACATGCTATCATTAGACTATTTCCCTTTGCACTCATGATACAAATGAACATTATCTCCACACTTTTAGCACACTCATGGTCCCTTATGGAATTTTTCCAGATGTTTCTTCCCATAATTTTCACCAAATTTAAAATGATCCATTCCCATGCTCTTTTTTAGTGATTTACATTTCTCAATGTTCTCTACTAATATCTTTTTCCCTTGATTTCCATTTAATATATAGAATCTAGAAAATTCCTTCTCCATTTTGATGGGACTTAATGAAATTTCAATATACGATGAATTTTTTTTAGAAGATATTTCCCTTTATATATTTGGATTAATTCCTTAAAATAAATGATCAATCTTGTTTTTTGAATCATTTATGTAATCTATATCAAACATGGCTAGTTTTGTTAGGGAATAATCATACTTAGTGAAACTTTATTCTTTATTTTTTATTAATATAGGTAGTTTTTTATTCATTTCAATTCATTGATCATGAGGGAAATATTTTTTTATGAATATTTCTTTAAAATACCCCCATTATATATGTTTTATTTTATCTACCTCCCTATTATTATGGAACAAGAATCACCATTGATCAATATCTACCATAAGACAATATATTTCCAATAATTCCTTTTTCATTTTCTCGTATCTCAATACTAGAAATATTTTTTCAAGGGACTTGATCCACTACTTAGATACCATTAGATTAGTAGGCCCCCAAAAATATGGTAGATTCTATCTCATAAAATGATCCAACATAGATGTAACATAGTTATTAGTTATGGACTGAGTAAGATGTCTTAATATATTCATGATCTGCTCAGCTCTAACACCATCTTTGTTGGCTTCATTAGTGGGGAAATAACTACATTGTCTATAGATAATTATTCTATTTCTTACAATATGCATCATCACTAAATAAAGTAATATACTGAGTTTGAACATAATCATCATGAGTATTTATCCACAAAATATAAATTACTCTAATGGTAAATTTCTTTAAGTACTAAGAAGACTTATCATAATTATTACATTGATTGTGTTTATTTTAAAATAGAGTTTCCAAGGTTTCTACTAAACTTTCTCTAATACCAACTGTAATGAACCTGACCCCAGAAGCTCAGAGTCGATGACTTATTTTATTACATTATCATAGATAAAACATTTAAATCACGAAGGACCAAATAGTTTAGTAGTATTCATGAACTAGATAATGAAATGGTACCCTTGTTCTATTAGTAATTAAAAAAGAATGACAATGGAATGAAATTTATATCCTTGAACTCATTCAATGTTCTCTTCTTCATAACATGGTGAAGGGAACCAAAATAAGGGTGAGCTCGAGTGCTCAGTAAGAGTTAAGTACAACTAAAGAAATAATGAATCATTAAGAATTATAAATAAGTAAATGTTAATTATTAATAAAACAATCAATTTAATCAAGAAATTGTAAATGAAATGCATCTATAGATTTTTTTTATTAGCAAAAATTTCTTCGATAATAAAAATTGAATACTAAAAGGAGGGAGTGATTAATCACTGGAAGTCATGTATCTATAACATGAATCATTAATTTTCCCTAATATTAATCTCATGAGACTACGAATCCATCGAAGGGCTTTTCCACATATGGTCCTGACCTGTTCTTGTGAATAAATCATTCATTATATAACAAATAAAATATTAAAAAATAGATTTTTTAAAATCAAAGATTCATATACAACTTTGAAACAATTTAATAATATGATGAAAATGAGATTCATTAAATGATATATCAAAAGTAAAATATAAATACACCACACATAAGTAAATTAGTATTGAATAAGGCATATATCTCACAAAAGTAAAAACTGAGATGGGAAAACACCTTTGAAGGTTTATATCATTGAAGTGAAGATAAATCAATGAAATAAATACTATTGAAAAATGTGAATCCACACTATAAAATTAGAAATAAAAAATAAAAAACATCATAGTTCATTTCATAAATATTATTGGCATAACATAACAAATGGAATAGAAGCTTAGCCCAATAAATTGAAATTGAGTTAAAAAAATTCCATACCTTAAGTCTGATTTCCACTGTACATATCAGAAACCCATGTATAATGGTTTTAAACATATTATTGTATTATAATAGAAATTTATTAATATTTATGATATTTTATATTATCCACTTATAACTTTTCACTACTCATTTATTTATAATATTTATTCATTTCACTATTTTGATTGTTGAATAAATTGTATCTTATGATTATTGTGTCATAAAATTCATCAAAATATATTATAGTATAAAGATACAACAAAAAAATAATATAATTAATTTCATAAATATCATTTTTAATTAGTAAATACATTTTTAGGACCATTTATGAATGTTTAACAAAGTAAATGGATTACATCGATACATGGTGATGATAAGTCGTATGTACGCACATGTAGTGATTTCACTTTTCATAAGATGGGTAAAAGGTAAAATATGGTTATTTCATAATCATAATAAAATATAAGTATATAGAATATACTATATTCATTATTTTAGAAGAGAAACAAAACATGCAGATAAATTAAATGAACAAGAGAATTTGAATGAGTTGGTAAAAACAATTACCACCTCTTCGACAGACTTTTTTTAGGTATCTTCTAAACAGAACATTATTTTGTATTTTTTGAGTATTAAGGTCTCCATAACATGAATAAGGATGTTATATAGATAAATGGATAGATTTATTTCTAGATATATGGCTCAAGGTGGTGAAATTAAATGAATGGAGTTCCCTTTTAAAATTGATGTGAGGGACACCCTTAGAAATCCTTAAAATATTAAATTATAAAAAATTAATTTTATATCCAAATAAAACCAATTGGATAATTATTAGAATATAATATGAGATAAGGATGTAATACAATCATCCATTAAAGGTTTAAATGTTTTTTTTACTTTAAACTATATCATTTTGACCATATTTAGTTAACATAATTTAATTTTATTTATAGTAGAAAATTATTCGATATTAAAAGGTGGTAATTTTTAATTATAAATTTCCAATTGGACCGTAAATTAATAATTTATTTATTTATAGAATATTTATTTTTTATTTTTTATTTTTAATGTTTGTCTGTGATTTTTAAATAATTTAATAAAATTTAATTTTGATAAAATATAATTTTTATAAAATATCATTAATGTCAATTTTGTCACTATTCATTACTTTGGACTTAGGTAAAATAAAATAATTATATAAAATCAAACCCAAATATTTTATAAAACCCTAAATTTCATAATAATCAAAAAAATAACTTTTCACCTTAATTAATTAAAATTATATTTAATTTTATATTTTATATATCATTTATTTGATTGTTTCGTTGAAAAATAATTATTGCATCATCATTGTATAATTATTTAAGGATACTATTTCTTTACTAAAAATTAAAAAAAAATACTATGGTATATATAAATCTGTTATGTATTATAAAAATATCTATAGTCAAATATATATTCTAATTAACATCATTGTAGAAATAATATAGTTATTAAAATATAAATGTGACATCTTTGTATTTTCATTAAATACAATATTATAAATATCATAACCTCATCCAAATAGTTCCAAAAAATCATTAATAAATTTATATCATGAAATTAAATTTACTATGTTTAAAATGGACACTTATATTCATTCAAAACCATCATTTATTATCATGTGGTTACATAAGATATATATAGGACAAAAAAGTTACATTTTTTATTTCCTTTAATTTAAATAATATAAAAGTCATTCTCCGGGACAAGTTTCCATTAATTAACTCAAATTAAAACCTTAGGTGTTTGGGGTTTAATATAAATCATACAATAAAATTTAGTAATATTTTTGGGTAATTTTATAGTCCTTATCATTTTCTTTTAAACATAAATTACTCAATTTACCATTTGTTGTGGTAATTATTTTTATCAATGTTAATATTCATACTAGCAAAAACAAAAGAGACCTATTTAATTAATTTTTAAATATGGAATCTAAATATTAAATCAATTCTTAAATATTAAAAACACCGAAGTGATAGAATTTAATTTAAAATTAAACTGATAAAATGCAACTAAAAAAGTTTTCTGGAAAATACATTACTATGATAAAAAAATTACATATAACAAGAAAGGGAATAAAGATTAAAAAAATTATATTATTTATAAATAAAATTTACTAATGTTTTGTTGAGGTCAAATTTAAATCAGAAATAGACTATTAATATAACGAAATTCACTATTTTATAAAAATCGGTATTTTCTCACTATTTACTAAAAAATAAATATTTTTCGAAAAATACAGAGAATGCACCCAAAACTAATTTTTACATTTATATTTTAAAATTAAAGATTATTTTTCAATATAATTTAATAACGTATAAAAATTTAGTTTTAAAATATGTGTTCCATTAAAAGGCGTTGAAACTACCTTTAGAAAAATATAGCATTTTATTCTTAAAATTAGTTTTATTCTAATCTTGTTGTTATATAAATAATTTGGTTGAATGTAAAAATATTTTATTTAATATATAATATTTAAATTTAATAATTTAGTTAATACTATTAATATTTTCCAATTTAACATCTTTTTTATAACGGTCGAATTTTAAATAGTATATTGGGGTTATTAAACTCGTTGTTGCATGCAACATAATCTATCGAATAAATTGAATTTTTATAAGAAGAGATATTCAGTAAAATATTGGGGTGTAATTTGAAATTTAAATTTCACTTCATATATTATTCTATGATATTTATCTAAAATATAAAATCCATTTTGATATATTTAATTTCTTTGAGATGTGGAATGAAAATTTTATTAAAATTTAAAAAGTAGTTTTTCGAATTAAATTTAGTTTTTTTGAAAAAAAAATAGTATTTCTAAATGATATATCATAATTATAAACATATATATACATATATGTATATGTATATGTATGTATATGTATATGTTTATATATATATATACTAAATAAATTAACCCATTCTTTTATTATGATAATTTTATAACTGTTTTTGTTTTTAGAAAAATTGATACAGGTTTTTACAATTCACCTAAAAATGTAATTTTAAAAAAAATCATTGTATTCATGTTTTGGTAATAATTTTTTTATCCAAAAATGATGTTAATTTTTTAAATTTAAAATTATATAATTTATAAATAATGTTTTTAATGAAATAATAATGTAGGGTAAAAACTTATTTTTATTGGAAAATGACATTTCCAAATATTAATTGTTATTATTTTTATTTCATATCATTTAAAAAATATATATTTGTGTTAACCACTAATTAATATAAAATATAATCTATCATCTTTAATCTTTTGTTTCATGAAATAATAATTCAAATATTATAAAAGGAAATTTTTAATAAATACTTTTTTATTCAATAAATGATTTTATTATTAATTTTAAGTAATATAAATGAATTTCATTTAAATTATAAACAAAATTTATTTTTTTATACATATGTTTCATAATGATATTTACCCTATTCATTCCCAAAAATTCAAAAACTTGGTTTTAAGGGTGATATATAAATATTTACATTTTCTCAAAATATATTGTAGTTTCATTTTAGTTTGGTGTTTCATATGGAGAAAACTATCAAACACGTTTTCTTATTTAATGGAAATCATATATTAAAATGTTGGGGTGTCACACTTATCAACCTAATATCTAGTTACCATGTGAGGTACCACCTTACTAAATCTTCTTATGTTATCCATGTGACCACATATATAATTCCCTATAAAAAACCAACATCCACTCTAAGGTAGTGATACTATTTTTTGTCATAATACATGAGTATAAACAAAACCATGGCCATGTCAATATAATAGTAGTGTAATCTAATGGAATCTTTGTAAGTTCCCAAACAAACACATGGGACAAAAGTTTGTATAGATCATAATCTACCAATTGGTCCCCCAAACAGATCACAAATATGACACTCAAGATAATACTTTCCTCATTAAAGAGGAAACAAAACCCTTTTTTAGTATCATTTATATGGTTACACTAGGGAGAAAAATCAAATTTCTACTTCTTTTTACTTAAATAATGACCCATGATTATAGTCTAAGTAGTAACCTACACTGAAATGCTATCATAAGTAAGTTCCGATTAGATCTAAGTGTTCTATTCATGATCCTTGATAATTATTGATGGTAAAGCATGTTCATCATATCCAAGATAGAACAACTCATCTCATTTTTAAGTCACCAAATACTTCCAAGATTATCCCCAATCAGGATAATAGAAAAAAATATATAGATTGTAAATCATGTAAAAAATTCTATCACATAAAAATCACCCTATAATGAATTCATGAACATATGATATCTATCACCCTTCAGGGACACAAGAATAAACTACACCATTAATATATCTAAAATTTACTTCTAGAAAGAACCGTCATAGTGGCCTTCTTATACCATGAGATACTGTGAGTGATTGGTTGGTCTATATATAATGTATATAGATTTATTTACCTATATATCAGAGGGTTTCACATTATAACCAAATACTCATTAAATAAAAGTTGTTTAAAAATATGTGGCTAATGGTCCAACCTCCCCATAAAAGATGGGTTGTTGATTCAACTATAACTCCACCATAATATATGACATGGTTAGATGTAAAATCATATCCTGTTGATATGGACACTAAATAACACATGATAATCTCACCATGATACACTCATCCATAGGGAATCCAATAAAAAAAATAGAGTTTTTGGGCCATAACATATGGGAAAATCTCATCCCTACCCTCCTAGATCTCTATCAATGTCTACTATGGTGGAATGACTATGAAATTTGAAATTAATGTCTCAGAATATATCTATTAATTTTCATGATAAATTAGTCTAGGAAAATTAGATATATTACGTCTATATACTCTCCCTATTTATATAAGTGTATCATACCACTCAGGAACTCCCTATCCCCACTAAATATCTCTTATGTACAGTTATATAACACATGTATGATCCAATTAATTTCTTAAAAATAATAATTTTTATAAGTAACTAGTAACTACTGGTCAAGTAAAGAACATTTCCCCAAATAAATATATAGAAAAACTCTATATAAATTATTATTTGACACATTAAATAACTAATCCATTTCCTTTTTATTGAGAAGTTTTATATCACCTGAATCCTATATCTTTAAAATAATACATGATCACACACTCTCTTATCACACCATGATACGATTTAAATAAAAAATCATATAATTCACACCATAGTAACTAAAAAACACAAAATGGTAACATATAAAATCCATGAAAAATAATCCCATGCCTTGGTAAAATATACTTTCCACACATGTGAATTAGTAATTCACAAGAATAGTATTTATTCCAAGTTCAAACCACTCCAGTATCCATCTAAAACACTCAATTAGTATATAAAATTAAAATTTGGATTTGAAAACACTTTTTATGTTATTCAAGCCAGTGAACCTAAAAACTCTAAGCTGGGAAAGAAATATGACATCATGCTCACCTCCTCATATAACAGAGGTGAAAAATTAGTAACATTGGTTTTCCAATTCCATTAAGAGACTATAACTTAAATAATAAAACAATAAATTATATTAAAAATAAAAATAATTAACTACCTTAATCAAATAAATTATATTAAAAATAAACAATAAGCCAACCATAAAAAAATATTACATTTTACAACCAAATATTACCCATTGTAATTTCATTGAAGTAATAAATCAAAATTTAAATCTTCTTATGGGATTATCATGCACATAACACCATCATTAGAATGTAAATTAATGGATATAAAGTAAAATACTTCAGTTTAAGGGACCACCTAGTCACTTATCCTACTCCAAGTGATACATCCAATCTCAACAATCAACCAAAAGTCCCTTTCACATACCTATATCCCTAAACATTAATCATATAATCCCAATTTATTTCATATATATAGTATGAGAAAAATAATCTATATTCTACTATAAATTGTATCCCAGAAGAAATTTTTTAAAATTTGGATTCTATTACTGTATGAAATGTGAAAAAATAGACATAAAATAAAAAATATCATATCATGTGATACATGATATAAACCCACATGAAATTATTGGATGTTAAGTCTATTTAGTTCCCCAAATTTATTTCACCATATTTAGGATATTGGATGTTTTTTAATAAAATATGGTTAGATTAGTGTGATGATGGTGAAATGAATTATTATAAGGAATCAATAGGATAATAAAATGACCATCTCATTTGATGTAATCATGGAAGTTCAAATATATTCATTAATATAAGACTCTGGAATAATTTCTCTTGACGTTTTACTAGTGATATTGATTTATGTAAAATTATTTACTAATGATCCTCAATCACATTAAAAATAGATGCATTTCCCTAAATGTTGTTGGGGGTGAAACTTAGTTGACTAGCTAATTAATCCTGTAAAATGGAGTGGGGAACATCTTCATAGTGCATCCTGATTGAGTGTAATTTAAGTTTCAAGTTTATAGTGCATAGTGAATTAAAATTTGAAATATTTTTCAAAAAAAATCATACAAATGGAATTTTCAGTTTGAGGTTTTTTTACATTCAATGAATATAATGAAGTTAATATTTGTTTATCCTAAATAGGAATTAAAAATTATCTGAATCGCATTAAACCCTTATGTCATTTTTTTCTTTATATTCATATATATTTTATATTTCTGTTGGTTATACTTTCCATTTTTATAATTGTGTAGTTTTTTATGTGTTATTGTGAGGATAAACTTTTTTTGGTGGGTAGTGTGCATTGAAATCCTTCATCTGATATATAATGTAATATTTGAACGTTTTTTGGATTATATTTTTCTAAGTACGACCTCTAGAAAGTGAAAATTTGAGTTTAATTAATATCTTATTTCAATTTAAATGATGATTACCAATTTACCAAAATGTTTTATTATAGTTTGGGATCGTTTTCATTAGGTATAAGAAGATTATGATTCAGTGTCTTCTCAACATGTTTTAATGTGGCTATGGTTTCACTCAATCTTTCTTTTTATGGAATTTAACTTTTAGTGGGAGTTTACTATAAATGGTAGGTATGATTTCTGATAAAGTTAAATTTTATGATGATATATTGTTGATGGAATATATTTTTTCTTTAATATATTACAAATTAATGTTTATCTGGTTTAAAGGGGCCAAGATTCTTCACTTAATGGTTTCATTCTGGGGAAAACAAAAGAGTTGAAATAAAAAATATATAAATTGGAAGGTAACAATTATATATTAGATGTCATTCAAAAGAAAACATTCCTTAAACATTCATGATGTAAATAAAATGGTGGAGCTCAAGAAATCATTGATATATATGTATGAAAAACCAGTGACACATAATAAAGTATTCATGATACAGTGATTATTCTGGATGAGGTTATTATAAGATACAATATTGATAAATCATTTTAATTATTTCAATATGTTCTGAGGATAGATAAAATTGATTAATTTAATCTTAACTTATGATATATAATTGTCACTTCCACTATAATTTCTATAAGATAGTTTGGAAGTGGTGGTCATATATGTGAGCAACTATTTCAAAATGATAGATCTTGTTTTTGTGGATTTCTATAATTTGATTCTAAATGAGGAACTTTTAGAAGTAAGTATAAGTAGTATCTAGTAGTGATATCAATATTTTTGAATGAATAGGGTCACTCTTATGTAGGTATTAGAAGAAATTATAAAATTAAAAGGCTCAAGAGAGGAACCAAAAAATCCAAATGGTCTTAGACCCACCTACTAGAGTTATGATAAAAGTTGACATATCAAAATGAATTATGGAAGTCATAATGAGAAATATAGAATAGAATCATCATTTTAGAGTTCAAATTCCATTAAATGACCAAATTTGGCAACTACATGGAATTATGTGGTAATACTATAGTATAATCTTTGATGATTGACTATGAATCATCGATTTATTCAATTAGTGAAAAATATACATAGTAAATTGTGTGTCTATAATGTTTGGAAGAGTGAATCTAGTAGATGATAATGCTATATATTTTATTTCATTAGTAGATGATTATATGTAAATAAATAGTGGTGGATTCTTGATGATCATGTGTGATAGCCAAACTCATTTTCTAGGAATAATCTCATCTCAATTCTATATGATCAATAGATATCCACAACATTTTCCAACAATTTAACTAATCAAAATTATTTTTATGCAATAATAATTTAAAATTTTTATATTATCATACATATTTATAACCTTATTAATCTATATAAATTTCTCTAAATGACCCAAACATGGTTCCATAGGGTTAGAGATGGTTTGAAAAACCCAACACAAGTTTTTCCATCAATTAGAGACCCTTAATGCGCCCCCCATGTTTCAGAAAATTATTCTTCTGATGGGGGGAGTGGGGCCACATTCCACCATCATATTACCTTGTAAAATACCCCATTTCAAGATCATTCCATTTTGAATTATGACTATAAATCCACACACATATCACAATTGAGAGAATATCAATGAGAAACTTTTCCCTCAAGTCACATCACCCCCTTTCTCAAAAACTTTTGATCCATCTATTCACATGATTGATTAATGGATACACCACCTACTAGAGATTAAAAATTCAATGCCATCCATATCTACTTGATCAAAATGGAAAAAAATGTTTTTTTCATTCATAATCTAATTGTTTCACCCATAGGGATAATGGTTCCCTCTACACACCCTCTAGTCATTTTTTCATATGGTTGTTTAATATATATCCACAATAATAAGGTTCTAGTTTATTATGCACACATTAGGGATCTGTGGTGAATCATGAGATATTTTATGGTAAATCATATGGCTTAGATTCACTACAATACTTAACCTTTTCCACATTCAACAAGTATTCATGTAGAATATTTTCTCTATTGAATATCTCTAATGGACACTATATATTAGAGTCAAATTTGTACTAAAAGTTTTATAATTTGGTCTTCATTACCCTCAAAATATAGTTACAAGGTGAAGACCCCAAAATCACCTCTTAATGAATAATATTATACTATATCCTTGATTAGAGTAATTAAAAATGGGTTATATCTATCTCATTAAGGTATTTCCAGTTACAGATTATAGATTTCTTGAATCTTTCCAATGAAAAGGTTTTAAATGGATTTATTATTGACCCATCTAACCTCTATATCAAATTTAATAGAATAAATGAATTAGATTCTAAAAATTACAAAGGCTATATCTTCCTATAATCATATATATTCTCATACTTTATTTTCATAAATACAATTAATAGATAATATTAGAATTATAAGAGAGTAGTTAATGTCATAAATAACATGTTAAAAACTATAAAACATACCCATTAATCATTATATTGGAAGTCATCTTGTTAGTCTTGAATTCATGTTTTCTCCTCACTAGTGTCTTCCTTGTCCATGAACGACATATCAATTTTTTTATCTATAAATATATAATATAAGTTATATGAATATTCAGTAACATTTATTTATTTATTATCATTAACTAAAAATAATTCATTAAAAATGGCTTTGCCACTACTGCGCACATTGACAACCATATCTAAAGATTATTCAACCAACTACCTTATAGTAAACACCACATTATAGAATAAAAAAACAATCTATTTTCCAACCTAACATCCTAATGAATGATATTTTACTATCGTCTTATATTAATCACAAATTAATATTTTCATGTAATATTTCTTATGATGCACAATTACGCCACCTAATTTATTTAATTAAATTAATACACATGATGATCAAATTAATGAATATAGTGTGAGTATGAAGATATAATAACCAGTAAATGTATTATTTTATAGAGACACTAGAAATTACTTCAACTCCACCTAAAAAATTTCACCCTAAAATAAATAAACCTATAACAGCATAATCATTACATATATCCATTGGTCATCCATCCATGAAAAAGATATCCTCCAAAAAATTACTCATTAATGTGTCACTAATTAGAGTAATGATCAATAATATTTCATCTATATAATTATTAAAAAAATATTCTATTATGACTACATGATTAATAAATCTTTAGTAAGACTCTATCTAAACTATCATAAGAAATTTACACACGTTCCTAGTATAATCCTCAATCATATAACTCTGATATTGATCAGTCACGTCATAGATCACTTATTGTTGAAACCCTTATGACTTCAATGACTATGTTAGGGGATGTATACAAATTATGAGGTATCAAAAAAATTATGAGATGTATTACCTATTTATAAAACTATGATCAATTATCCTACATCATCACCCTCATTAATTTTGGGGAAACAAAAACAAGAAAATATAAAATTAACATATATATATATAATACGTAATATAATTTTATATTGCAATGAATCTCTAGATACAATTTCATACATTCAATAAAGATGGAAATATTTAGGTGATAACATAAAGGTAGACGTTATCATGAGATCAATGAATCACCAGCTATCTAGATATATCATCCTTAAGAAATCTACTTGATCATCCACTCTTTCCTCTACATATTTATATATATAAATATATATTAAAGTGAATCTTTGTACAAGTGTGAATACATTAGTGAGAAAAAAAATATTTAGTATTTTCATCCCAAGTAGTGTGTTGACCCTTTAAACATCATGTATCTTTGTACATTAATAGTGTAATGTCTCGGATTTTTTCTTGTATTATTTTTAGATATTATATTGACTATGTTCGTGACCAGGTGCTAAGAAGACATGCGATTCTAAGACCCCTTATTCTCAAAATAAATGTTTGAAATATATTAAATATAATTCACATGAAATTTTCTGGAAAAAGTGGAATAAATTTTAAATCGAGGACAAGATCAGAAATCAAAGAGAACTATTGAGTTCAGAATGCAGGTTGAACCCTTTGTGCAAGTTAAATGTGGTTTGAATGGGCGATTACGGAAAAATTCATCACGAGTGTAAAATTAATAAACTAAATTAACTAAATAATTTATTTTATTTTTTGATCTAGTGAACATATTCCTATTTAGATATAAGTCTATGTATTTTTTCTCAGGTTTGGCCAGTAAAACCTAGAGACCTAGAAGCAGTTGGGTGAGAGAGTTCATGGCATTCGATTATGGATGAGGGTCAGATCATGGATTGTCATGCTAATAGAGTCTTTGGATCATGTCAATGATGGAAACAAAATTGTTATTCACCAATAATCGATTCAAACTCTATGTTGGGTGTCTTTTTTTAGATTTATTCCCTATTCAGTATTTCTATGATGATCCTGAATCTATCAACAGTTAGACTGATCTTTGGTTTGATTATCATGCGGTATGGGTTAATTAAATGGATTTTGGAACAATTATTTTTTAATTGTTCATTTATTCATTATTTTTCACATTAAAATAGATTTTTATTGAGAAAAATATCAATTGAGGTCCATTCCTCTTTTTTTCTATGCTCGTTTCTCCCCCAGTTCTTCGCTCACTAAGGGCGTCCTTCATTTGGTCAGAGGTTCAACATATCTCGATCAATCGATCATTCCACACCCATTTCTCAGTCCAATGACTCTAAATCATATATCTATGATTTCAATGACATGAAAGTTGTGTGATGATGGAAGAAGTGGTGAATGATAGGGTTTTGGATACCCAAATTCTCATTTTTTGTGTTCTTTGGCATGCAATGAAGAATGACTTATAGATCCATTATCTTAGTAGATTCAGGTCTATTTTTCTATCAATTATCATTGATAAGGACCAAATAAACCTTGATATACATTTTTTGGAAATGGAATCTTATCTGGTGATGCAAATGATGACACATAATATATACCAAAAGATCTATAAAATCTTAATCAAAACATTGTGTACTTTGGGATTACACGCTGTGTGGGAACCCCTATGTAGCACTTAGGTTTTGGGATAAAATCAAATATCACATAGTGTGTGACCCTTCCACATGCCATGTGGTCCTTATACTCTTCACTTGATGTGTACTTATAAGAGTACACAAACAAAGGTTAATGTAGATGGCCAAATGGAACACCATGTACTTATACATGGACACAGCCTTAGTAAGAGGATGCATCCATAGGACACTAGTAGGAAACATTGTGTCACTAAAAGTTGTTTTCTCATTCTACACACAATGTATATTTATACTACATTTCATGGGAGGATGTTCCACATGGGATGGAAATGGATAGCTGGAAACACCATGTGCCCCTGGTACACACCGTGTACCCCCTTAAAGAGAGCTTATGGCTCTTCATTTTTATAGTTTGGACCCATATAGGTTGATTATGTTCCCTTTTTCCTTTACCTCTATGGTAAAGTGTTGAATTACATCAATATCACTTGATTGTGATCCCCTCTAGAGTTTGAGTATCAAATAGAGTTGTGGTTTACCTCTGTAAGACTAGAGTGTGATCCTATATCATCTTATTTTCCTACTTGTAAATAGTAGAATTCATGTGACCTCCCTGGTAATGATCTTGATCCTCCATCATGAAGGTCATATAATTTGGGTTTGGGTAATTTTTGTCATACAATTCCCTATTTAGTGGGTTGATCAAGGTTATGGTTCGTGGTACCCCCAGTGTTTCTAGGTGTGACCCCTGATTTGGGTATCAATGTCTTCATAGTCCAATGAGAATTCATTAGGTAGGGCCTAATGAGTTATAACTCTTCATTAAGTGTCTTCAATGATAGCATGGCTTGTTGAGTAGATTCTCCCAAAGCAAGTGTTTCTTTGAGCTGAATCATGTGGCTAGTAGTTGGTTATGACCCCTTTATAGTGTGGTGAATTTCATGAGTATGTCTATATTTTTCTATTATAAATTGTTTGTTATACCTTATATTGAGCTAATTGTACTTGATTATGGTGTTTAATGTTCTTGTGGTGTCCTAATGAGTATTGTTATATGCACCACTGCATGAGATTTCCCTCCACGTTTCATGTCTTATGTAGATGAAGACCCTTTTCACGTTGTCCTAGGAGGATATGAAGTTTGTGAAGAGTATCTAGAGATTGATAGAACAAGGTGTCTATTAGGAGAATAATTTTTTCTTATTCCTCACACTTTTAGTGAGTTGGACTCTTTACAGTTTTTTGTTGGGAATGTATTTGGTCCCATTTTTACTTTCAATACTTTTACCATCATACTCTTTTGTGGGATCTTAGTTGTATGCATGCATTGTTTCAGTTGTTTTACATTTCAGCACAGTTTTGTCTTGGAGATATGTCTGTGTGTATAGGTTCTCTAGTCTAATTCCTCCCATTTGTGGGATATTCATACTCACCACTAGTCATTAGCCCCTGACCTATTGGTGGTGGGCTTGGGGTAGTCACGTGTCTGACATCAGTAGGTTAGGTTGTGAAATTTTTGTATCAAAGGATGTTCTACCTTAGGACTTGAGTATGTGAGATTGGTTTGCAGAAATAGTTTTTAGCATTTCAATATCAACTTTTAGATCAGGGACTCCAGTGTTAGTGTGGAGGCAGACATATCCACCCATAAGGAACCTGATATCGTACCATATGACTCGATGCATGTAAACATTTATTATAGGGAAAATTTTTGTTACATGCATCATATTGGAATGGTTTTTAATCCATATCCTTCTGGAGTGAGCTCCATAGATATATTATTTTTACCATGGTACATATGGTTTTCTTTCATGATGCCTCCATACAGAAATCCATCAATGATTCCCCCATGTGATCAAGTGGATGATTCATCTGGTGAAGAGGCGTCATTACAAGGTCATGTGCCTAAGATAGAACTTCTGGGTGGTTTATCAGTTATTCCACCACCCATAGATAAGTATCTAGAGATAAAAGTACCAGCTAAGGATGTAAGCAAGTTGAGTGCATTACATGAGTTAAAGAGGCAGTGAACTCATAGATTTTTTGGTGATCTGGACCCCTAGGTGGAAGAGTACATACAATAGGTGGTCACCCACATTTTCCTCCAAGTGAAGACACCTACCAACCAGATAGAATTTCTCACAATGAGTATTATTAAAGGATCTATTGGTAAATGGTAGAGTTTGGTGATTCAATCACATAAATATATTACTCTCTCCTTGTTAGACTTTGATTTTCTCTCCAGAGAGGAATTATATCCAGCATGTTGTGATCGGTTCTCAAATAGGAGCTTCTGCGTCTGTAAGAGTACAATTTGAACATGGGTGTGTATTTAGTGAGGTTCATAGATCTCTCACATTATTCCTTGGATATAGTGTGACACTAATTCACCATGGTTCAAAATTTTTATCAGGGAGACATTAGGGATTCAGTGTTATCCCTTTGAATTCCCACCCATACTGAGGTACTTTAATGATCCTTGTTGATGGAGAGGTTTCCGAAAGAAAAGATATCCTTATAAGGAGCTTACAGTGGGATCCTGGTGACTGACACATTGACAATTGGAATCTAATGATAGAAATGGGGATCCAAGCTTATTAGACACTCCAGTAGGCGATTCCAAGAAACTGGGTTAGTGGTGGAGGGATCTCATGGTGGCTTGAACCAAATGAGGGAGAGGTGTGGTTTCTTTTATGATGGTTATGTACATCTGGATTGAGATTGTCTGAACCTTAAAATAACTAATTGTGAGATAGTATAGGGAGATTTTAGATAGAGGTAGATGAAAGGGAATGGTGATTCGTAGGGTGGTGGATGTGTTAGATATGTTTAATGAAAAAAAAATTGGTGTTTGGAGGCTGTAAATATTCCCACCACCACCCCTAGTGGTCCATTCCAAGCTCATAGAGCATGTGGGTAGGGATGATTCCAACTTTAGTTAATGGATGCATATGACCCTGAGGCTCCATGGATGATAAGAGGGAAAATATATGTCTTTTCCCTTTTAGATATAGTATTGATAGCCACAGGTTCCATTAATTCCTTACTTTCCACTTCTCTAGTTCGAGACTTAGGGATTCTGGTTGAGCCATTTACCCAACAGTTCTTGTTGGAGACTCCAACGAGTGGTGACTTTATTATTGCGCACTTGTGCCGATAGTGCGATATGAATCTTGTAGGTAAGGGTTTTATATGATATCTAGTTGTTGCAGTATTGATGCCTTATGACATCATCTTAGTTATGGAATGGTTATCCATAGTTCATGCCCATATTGAATATTTTGGGTGGAATATGTTGTGTGTTCGCAGTGACTGAATGAGGTTTTCATATGTAGATGGAAAAAAGAACTTGGAAAAATAGGATGATCTTTATCATAGGAGAGTGAATATGATTACTCAATAGTTGGCTAGAATGGCTCTTAGAGAAGTGTATTATATGGTCTATCAGTTCCCAGTAGTGGTGGAATAATATAAGGACGTTGTTCCTAAGGATATACCAAGTTTACCTCCCTATAGAGAGAATGAATTCTGCATCGACATGAATCCTAGGATGACACTGATATCCGCACCCACATATCATATGACTCCCATAAATCTTCGAGATAAGGGGATTTAGTTTGATGAGTCATAGGAGAAGGGTTTTTTGAGACCCAACATTTACCCTGGGCATCCACAATGTTGTTTTCCAAGAAGGTGGATGGGATCATGAGGATATGTGTGGATTATAAGTGCATGAATCAAGTGACTATAAATAATAAATATCAACTTTAGAGGATCAAAACCCCCATTTTATCAGTTGATAAGGTTACGATTGTTCTTGAAGATTGGCCTCATGTCATACTACCACCAACTAAAATTATGGAATGATTATATAATGAAGAAGACCTTCATATATCCTTACAGTTACTATGATTACTTTGTGATACCATTGAGCATGAAGAATGGCCTAGAAGATTTCATGGGACTCATGAACTAGATATTTTAGCCTTTCATAGACCAGTTCTTGGTAGTCTTCATCAATGACATAGAAGTCGATATATGAGGAAGAGAATGCATGGAACTTGAGTATAGTCATGGAAACACTCTGAGAGTACTAGATTTACATGATGATATTCAAGTGTAAGATCTAGATTTGAGAAGTTAATTTTTTAGGAAACATTATCTCAAAGGATGAAGTATAGGATGATCTAATGATGGATGAGGCAGTTTATTATTGGGATCCACCTAATAATGTTTCTGAGGTTTGGAGGTTCCTTGGGTTGGAAGTGTACTATCAAAGTATTGTACCTGACTTATCTAGAGTTGTAACATACATGACATAAATTACTTAGAAGGGGAATCTTTTAATGTCAATTGAAAGGTTCTAGTAGTACCTTCATGAGATGAGATAGAAGTTTATGAGAACTCCAATTTTGATATTTCTAGAGGAGAGAATTTAGTATATAGTTTTCTACGATGAAATAGGGATAGGACTTGGTTGTGTAAGGATGCATAGGTAGGATTTTATTGCCTATGGTTCAGAATAATTGAGACCACATGAGTAGAATTACATGAACCATTATCTTGAGTTAGTATTAATAGTCTTATAACTAAAGTTTAGGTGACACTACTTGATGGGTGGGAAGTTTATCATTTACTCTGACCACCAAAGTCTCAAGTATATATTTACTTAGAAGGACCTTAATATGAGAAAGAGTTGATGTATAGAGTTCCTCTAGTACTATCACTTGGAGATTATCTATAATCATTGGAAGGGTAACATGGTGAGATATTCTATCAACAAGATATCATGTTCTCATTTATGGGATGAGGAGTTGGAGATGTTGGCCTCATTACATTTTTCCTTTACAGACAAGGATATGATTTCATATGTATAGACGATGGTTGTTACCACACTACTTTTACAGCATGTTAGGGATTCTCTATGTAAAGATACCAACTATGAGACCTTCAATACTCATAAATCCACTTGACACGATCTTGAGGGATATTCTAAAGGTGGGGAGTATAATATAATTTTTAGTGGACGGATGAGGGAACATTTGAAATTATGGGAGGAGGTGTTCTAGGTATTTTGTACTTACTCATTAGCAATATATACAAAAATTATAAAGATTTACTCGAACCTCTGATGTTATTTTTGGGTTCCATGCATGAAAAACAGGTTTTTATAGTTTTCATCTGGATTCATCAAATTTCATCAGTTGAAGGAAAAGAACCAAGTTCCAATTGGTTCAGCTCAACCCCTTGAGGTTACAGATTAGAAATGGAGTGGGATTTTTTTATACTTCATGATGGTCATACCAGATACATCAAGGGGAAAAGATTCAATCTAGGTGATCATAGATCGGATCTCTGATTTGGCCAAATTCATATCCATTCAAGTGTAGAGTTTAGTAAATAACATATGATGGTGCTATGTGAAAGTGATTGTTTGAATCCATGGAGTTACCTCAATGATTTTCTCTGAATTTCTTTCTTTCTTCACATCTCATTTGTGGATATGATTACAAGAATTTTTTAGGACTCAGTTACACTTCAGAATGATGTTTCATCCATAGAATGATGGCCAGATAGAGAAAACCATCCAAGTCTTAGGGGAAATGTTGCAAGATTTTTTGTGGAAATCATAATTTATTGGGAGATCACCAACCCTCAGTAGAGTTTTCATAAAATTACAGTTACCATTCCACTATTTCTATAAAACCATTTGAGGATTTACACAGTCGACCCGACGGGTCCTCACTTTGTTGGACTGTTGCAAGAAATTCCACACTCAAGGGACTTGAGTTGGAACGTGTTACTATAGAGAAGGTGTAGATCATCCAAGATTTGATGAAGACTATTAAAAGCTTTTAGTAGTCTCTTGGGGACCAACGATGGAAACCTTTGGTGTTTAAGGAAGGATACCATGTGTTCTTGAGAGTATCACATCGATGTGGATTGAGGATATTTGGCCATTACAGTAAGTTATATCTAAGATTTATTGGTCCCATCTAGATACTTCATATACTTGGTAAGGTGGCATACCACATAGCTCTACCCCCATAGTTGTACTAGGTACATGATGTCTTCTTTGTGTCATAGCTGAGGTGGTACATACAGGACTCATTACACATCATTGACTTGGGTGAGCTAGAAATCAAGGATGAGGCTACATTTTCTATGTACCTAGTGGAGATCGATGATTGGAAAGAGAGGTTAATTTTTGGGTAATGGATTCCCTTTGTGTGTGTCTGGTGGCATCATAAGAATTGTCAGGAGATCACATGGGTGATGGAGGCTCATATTCATGCTCAGTACCCGCATCATTTTCTGTAACCCTTGTTTTTGTTTTTTGCGATGTAATTCCTTATACTCGGTAGAATTTAAAATCTCCAATTTTCCATTTATTATTTTAATATATTATATATATTTCTTTTTTAGAATGGGTACTAAGAAGGTGTGAGATTATGAGGCCTGGTGTGCTGAAAATAAATCATTAAAATATATTAAATATATTAAATATCCTATACATGATGTTTTCTTAAAAATATGGAATAACTTTTATGTGATGTCTTGGATCATAAATTTGAGGGAATTGTTGAGTTTAGAATATTATTTTTACCCTAAGTGTGAATTAACATTTTTTAGCACATGTCATTAGGGAAAAAGTCATCATGGTCATGAAATTAATAAAACAAATGAACTAATGAATTAATTTTATTCTTACAATGAAGTGACCTATTTACTCTTTAAATATATGGAAATTGATTTATTCTTAGGGTTTTCCACTGAACCTTGGAGACCTAGAAGCCATTGGAGGATAGATTTCATGGAGGATGATAATAGATCGGGATCAGATCATGGATCATAATTCCAATGGAGTTTGTAGATCTTTCTAATAACAAAAACACAACCATTTTTCATCAATGATCAATCCAAACTCTAGGTAATGAATTTATAGTTTGGAAATATTTACCAATCCATATTTCTATGATAAAATAAGATCAATAAATGAATAGTTTGATTCATGGTTCAATCGTCTTTCAGGATGGGTTAGATTAATCAAGGTTTGAGAGAAATCATTTTTAATTGCTTATTTAATCATTTTTATTCTCATAAAAAAATATTGAGATCTATAGGAGATCATTCGAGGTTCAATACCCTTAATTTTTTGTGTTCTTTTCTCTCTTGGTTCTTTATTCACTACGAGTGTCCTTTGTTTGGACTAGGGTTTGACATATCCCGATAAATCGATAGTTGCGCACCCATTTCTTAGCAGAGAAATATGAAATCTTATATATTTGATAAGAATATAATTAATGTAGTGAAGAGAAGGAAGCTGAGGTTAATTACATAGTTTTGGATAGTTTATTTCACTTTATTTATCATTCTTCATCGCACAACGAAGAAGGTTGTGTAGATCCATTTTCCAACCGGATTCGATTCTATTATTCCCTATATTGGCCTTATAAAGGACCGGATAAACCCCAATATACATGTTATGGTTAGGCAAACAGCTCCAGTGATGAGGAGGATGATGCAGAGGAGATATTGAATGATATGGAAAATCCAGAACAACACGTCATGTACTTTAGGATTACACATTGTGCAGCCCCCCTAGGTAGTGGCTAGGGTTTTTGGAGAAACATAAGCATCACACGATGTGTGACCCCATCACACTATGTGTGGTCCTTTCCCAAATGACTCGGTGAGTTCATTTATGATTACACAAACATGAGTTAATGTACATAGCCAAAATTCATGCTATGTACCTGTACACAAACACGGCCTTGGTATGCCAACATAGTCAGGAGACATGGGTAGAAAACCATATTCCTCTATATGTTGTGTATATTGAGACTTCATTCCATGTGAGGCTCTTCTACATGGGTAAGAAAGGGGATATCTGGTCACGCTATGTACCCCTAGAAAATACCATGTACCCCCTTCAATAGTGTTTGCCGCTCTTTTTCTAATTTTAGACCAGTACAGGTTGTGTATGTTCCCTTGGTCCTTCCCCTAAATGTAATAGTGTTTCACTACATCCATATCACTAGATTGTGATCCCCTATAGAGTTTGGGTCTCATATAATGTTTGGTGTCCCTCCATGTGAATGGAGTGTGATCCTCTGTCATCTTTTTTTTCCTCAGTTGAAGTTCATGGAATTGGTGTCACCTCTCTAAGAAGAATGTTGATCCTATATCTAGTAGGTTGTATCAATTGGGATTATGAAATCATTGACATATGATCCCCTATGTAGAGGGTTGATCCAGATTATGGTTCGTAGTGCCCCCCCCCCATCGATTGTGGGTGAAACCCCCTATTTGTGTATCAAAGTCTTCATACCATTTTGAGATTTTGTTGGGTGGGGACCAATGAGTTAGACCTCTTCACCAAGTGTTTTGGATGATTGCATGGATCATAGAGTGTATTATGCCTAAATGACCATTACATCGATATAAATCATGTGGCCTATAGTTGGTTATAACTGCTTGATGGTGTGGTGTATTTAATGAGTATATATAGGTGTTTCTATTATAAATTTTTTTTTTATATTTTATTGACCTGAATGTACTTGGTTCTTGTGTTTATTATTCTCAGGGTGTCCTACAGAGTATTGTTATACTCACCCCTACATGGTCTTGGACTGCACATGTCATGTCTTATACTGACAAAAATCATTTTGTTAGTGTCTATGGAGGATAGAGAGAATGTGAAGCATAGTTGGAGCTTGAAAGACCTAGTTGTTTACCAAGAGGTTTCTTTTGACTTAGTCTTCTCCCTAGCAGCAGTTTGGACTCTCTACAGTTTTTTGTTGGTCTTGTATTTGGCCCCTTTTCCTACTTTTTTTACTTTTACTAGCATACTCTATTATGGGGTCTTACATGTATTCATGAATTGTTTTAGTTTTTTTACATTTTATCGTTGGTTGTTCGTGGATATTTGTGCATGTGTACATGTTCTTTAGGATAATTTCACCAATTTATGGGATAGGCCTACCTGGTGCTGGTTGCCAGCCCTTAGCCTATTGGAGGAGATCCTGGGGTAGTCATTGGTCGAAAGGTCGGGTCATGAAAAGTAAAAAGTAAACTATAGAAAAATAAAAAATACTCATGATAATCATTATCTAAATAATTATCATTCAATATAAATATATCCTTAGGTCCTTTTTAAATACACTTACCAAATTACAATGTTACTCGGAGAGGAATACCAAATTAATCTCACAACATATCACGGATTTTTCTCTAGGTAATTCAAAATATATGTTCAAATCATGTGATGAAAATGGAATTACATATGTCTTTATATATTATATTCACATGAATAAATATGCATATTTATCTATCTCTGATGTTTTGAATGAAATAGACATCTCCAAATAGTATATACAAACATATCTAAACCATCCATTTATAAATGTAATGATTATAGAAGAAATGAACATATATAGGGGTTGAAATTTATAATATAATATTTTAGGAAATTAAAATTACCATTTATACATCTATACCCTAGATTCATTCAGTCCTAGAGCATTTATAGCAGGGTATAGAAATTATCGAGTGAAAAGTAGTATACCACGACCCTATGGATTGTGGGTGAGGTTGAGCATTGATACTTTAGCGAATTACCAAATAGCCTTGTTTTATATCCTCATACATAATATCTAAATTAAATGTCACCAATATAAATACTCTATATTTTAAATTTCATTAATCAGAATAAATTATTATTATTTAATAATAATAACTTTCATATTCATTTAAATATTTATCACATAATTCATGCATCTAACATGTTATAAATGACCTAAACATGATTAAATTGGTCTATGGTGGTCAAAAGGATCCCGAAAAAAAATTCAGCATAAATTCTAACCCTAGAGACACCCCACTTGCTACGAATTGATTCTACCAATTGTGGAGTGTAACACACTATTATTATAAAATATATCTTTCTTTGATAATATTGATGTGTAAAATATGTTATGATAAAAATAACACCAAACATAATTGAAATGTGAAATATTAAAATATAATTTAATGTAATTTAATGTATTGTTAAATTAAATTTATCAAATAAATTAATTTTTTTAAAAAGGAAAACATTTACTCAATATTCATGAGAATCTATTTTGAAATGTTTTTTTGAATTATGAATTTTTGATAAAATTGTAACTTTTGTGGAATCATATCAATAAATATTATTCATAATATTGAATTAATAATTAATAAATAAAATCATATGAATATATGAAGTGGTTATGTAATTATAAATAATATCATTCTAATATTTCATGGTTTAAAGGAAATATTTGTTTAAAAAATTTACATTATATATTTTTTATTTAAAAGTATATTTCAATTATTTAGAGAATTTTATAATGTAAATTTATTTTCTTATACCTTTATAAAAAATAATCATGATTAATAAAATCATTATCAATATGTTTGAAATGAAGAAAAAAACATTTTAAAGTTAAAAGAGATATTTTAAAGAATTTGTTTTTTATTTTTCCAATGCATTTTATAAAAAATACTTATGATAATAATTATATAAATGTTTTATTAGTTAAATTTGTAGATAATATATTAAATAAAATAAATTATCATTCAATTATTTATTTTTATAACTCAATGTATGAGAATAAAATAGTTTTTCTTCTTAATGATACATATTTTCTTAAAATTGTTTTTACATGTTTTGTATATGAATATTAGAATTAAATAATTAAAAAATATGAAATTAAATCTATTAAAATGGAATCTATATTTTTAATCATCGTGTCACAATTTGTTCATAAGTGAAATTTTATATTTAGTTGTAATGAATAGTTATCATGGTAACAGTTAATTCATCATGGTAAAGGTTAAAAAGGGGTGAAATGGGTTAAACTAGATTATATTGATTATAAATTTATAAAAATACATATATTTATTATATTTTTGGTATATTTTTATCTAAATTAAAATTATTTTATAAATTAGGGTTATGTGGTTACAATTTCCAATTAAAATTACATTATATTATTTTTAAAGTTAATGGTATTTACAACTGTCCAAGTCCCCTCACTTATAAATGGGCACCTCATATACTCACTTTCCCACACACATTGAGAAAATTATATAAAAAATTATATGAAAAACAAATTTCCTTGATATCATAACAACACCCTATATGATTTATTACAATCTAATTTTTATCCTATTAAGGCTTAATGTGAAATCCAAATGGGGATAAGATAGTAAGAGGTAATTTTATTAACTGAGTTCATTATTTTTTAATTCATCCACCTCATATGAATATATTACATAAATCCTAATA
Organism: Viscum album; assembly: GCA_963277665.1. Lineage (NCBI taxonomy): Eukaryota > Viridiplantae > Streptophyta > Magnoliopsida > Santalales > Viscaceae > Viscum > Viscum album. The sequence goes on along the minus strand of OY728126.1, from coordinate 1,783,362,294 downwards.
TTATGACATAATTATCTAAAATATAATAAAATTTTACTACATTTATTGAATTTATATTTTATAATTCTAATCCATCTAATGGAAAATGAAAACAACGCTCATGCTTTTGTGGGGATGACGATCTCCATGAAGTGATGTTTTTTATTTTTCATCACCAACTATCATGGATGGATATATAGATACATATAATGAATATATATTTTATTTATGAATTAATTATAATTTTTTAAATCTATATTATTATCTACCATTATTTCTCTCCATTCAATGAAAAATAGAAACATCACTCAAACATATGTGGGGACTACTGCCTCCATGAAATGATGTAATTAATTTTTAATCACCACCTTAAATGGGTGGTTATAAATATATATATGATATCTATGAAATGGTTAATATTTTTTTACTATGAAACCTTCACCGAGGTGTAATTTCAGGAATATAAAAACCAAAACATGCTGGAAAAAGGAACAGTTGACACCAAAATATTTATTTTAATAAATAATTTTTAATAAATGTTAAGTATACAATTACTTGGGAAGTATATATAGTAATATGTGAATGAATATAGTTTTTCAAAATATTTATTATAATTCTAAATTTATTATAAATGAGTATTGATCACATAAAATATAGGCCATGATAGTGGGTATGAGTTTATGTGATAATATCATTTTTTTATCAAGGTTTTTTGTGTTTCAATTTCCATTATAGTAAATTATATGTCCTATATATCCCAAATATCATAGATTTTATTATCCTATAGTTATTTTTCTTTATTCATGTATAATTAATATTTATTCTCTCTTGGGAACACAAATATAATAAAGAATATTTTTATGGAAATCTAGAATTATTTCTCCTTTGTTGATCACAAATAATTTCCCTCTATATCCATGTTGTTCAAAATTATTTTATTGAAGTTGATGAATAATATTAACTAAAAAATTAATTTTTTTTATCATTGACCGTATTTTCAATAATTTTAATGAAATCATATTTTATTTTTCCGAATGGATCATTTTTAACATTTTTTATAAAAGTGGGAAAAGAATGCTTTTTAGTTTTTACATCATGAAAGAATTTAATCAAAACATAATTTATCATAAATATCAAATTAAAAGTTCCATTTTGTTTCTAAAGAAAATAATGTTCCCATTTTTCAAATATATTTTACTTTTATATAAATTATAATTAAAAAAAAGATATTTATTTTTCTTTTTCAAAGGATATTTCTAAAAAATTTATAAAAGTGTTTTACATATATGACTACATATTTTTTGTATTTTTATAATCCATAGGTAATATTATATTATGATTACATATGTTTTATTTCCTTTTATTTATTATGATGATGGTGTTTTATGGATTATTTCAAGAAACTAGTTTCATTCCATGTCTGAATTAATCAATGATTAAATGATATTTTTTTTATGAACCTATGGAATTCATAAGTAAAATATTTCATAGTGTAACATCTGGATCCTTAATATCCCTTTAATTTATTGGGTATTTATTTATATCTCATGGTATTAAATTATACATGGGATGTTATCCCAATCCCAATAGTTAATATGGGCTACTAATCCATGCCTAAAACGGTACGCAAGTAGTTATACCAATCATATTTTGTGATGAATTTCATGGTGTGTATCCCTGAAATATGATTTATATGACTACATGAATATAAAAACCATTTAATATGAATTTGATATAATCTCATGTATAATGACTAATTTTTAATGATTTCTCACTATTATGAATCATAACCTTTTTTATAAAAAAATACTTAGGGGTGAAAATGATTTATAGTCTATGAATTTTGGTGTGTTTTTTATAAGTTATGATTGGATTCTCATACACTTGGTATTTTCTTTTTCCCCTTATTATAATTCATTATTATCTCCCTTTGATTTACTTAGTGAGCATAATATATCAACCTTTCTAATTTTTCAATTTTCCTAGGTTATAAATGAAGGTATTAAGTGGGTTATTTTTAATGAGGGTAAAATGTGAGAAGAATTATATATTACATATTGATGATATTTCATGAAAATATTTCATGAAATAAGTTCATTATGTTTATACTCTCAAAATATAATAAAATATTAGGATATTGGGGTTTTTATTATTTGAGATGTGTAATGAAAGACTATCTAAAATGGTGGTATGTTAATTGATGTCATTATTAAGACACCTCTATTAGTATTTGAGTAGAGTTTAATTATTTTTTTGGATCTGGTAATGATGAATAAGAGTGTAAAACCTAAAAAATACTCTTCTGTATAGGATAATCCAAATTTACCACCCACACTCCAATGATTAAATTGTAAAGAGTATATATATTATCCTAACATTCTCACTAAAAAATGGTTAATATTTAAAATTGATGCGAGTAACATTCTCAAAAAAATTACAATAAGAAGGCCAATGAAATTTGAATTTCTGAATTTGTTTATTAGAATGAAGTGGTGAATGATACACTTATCATATACTATATAAAAAATTTACCATACTTGATACAATTTACACTCATTCCTTTGTATAGGAGTAATACTAAAGAGTAACAAATTACCCTCTCAATGATTAGATAATGAGTTAATAGTGAAAAAAATTAATAATAAAATTATTGAATCATATTTCTACAAATCATATTTGGTAAATGTCTATTGGAATGTGTTTCCTATAAAAATTCATGTTCCACTTCTAGTTGGATATGATGTTATTTTGTTAATGGATTTAATCTCTCTCTACAGATCCCATTTCAATTATTGATGAATGAAACAAAAATTTAAAATTTTTAATTAGTCTAGGATCAGTTACAGATTCAGGGATTAATATGATATTATAAAGGAAATTACTTCTACTATATGGGTATTAGTACCTATACTTAAGGGTAATTTCTCTCAAATATATTGATTATAAGTCAAAATTGAAGATATATCCATTGTTCAGTAATTTGAAAAAGTTTTTCTGAAATAATTTCATAGTCACCCCCAAATCATAAAACTAAGTTTTCTATAAATATTATAACTCATTATAATTCTATTTCAATAGATCTATATTGAATTTTCCCAATTGAGGTCTTGGAATTATAGTAAAAAATCTATAATAATCTATAAAAGGGATTCATATCTTTATACGTCACTATGGGGTGCACCATTTATTTCTCTTAAGAAGAAATATGGTTTAATGTGTCTTTTCATTGATTATACAGAATATAAATAGATCAATATTTTGAACAAGTATCCTCTACCCTATATAGATTACTTATTTGATCAACTAAAAAAGTTTATTGTTTTCAATTATTTATATTTTATTTATATATTATATGTTAAGGGTTAAAAATAGTATATAGAAAATATAATCTTTAATATGAGTTATAAACATAATGATTTTATAGTTATTCAATTTTGATTCTATAATTAGTGTAATATATTCATATATCTAATGAATAGGTTCTCAAAAGAGTACCCTAGTCAGTTTTCTATATGTTTTATAGATAAAAAAATCTATATTCCAAGGGATAGTAAGAGAATGAAAATAATTTAGTGGTTTTTTTGGCTACCCAGAGTAATGAGAATATATAAACCAAATTTATAATGTGTGAAATATATATATAGACGGTACCATTTGGTTTTCATCTAACTACAACATAGATAATTAGTGGACCCTTCAATGATGGATTTAATTGAATAATAGTATATTCCAACCATTTTGATTAGGATTCATATTTTCCTTAGATTATATGGATTCTATGGGAACTTTTTGATACGTTCCTTAAGACTATCTAATCCACTATACAAGTTGACACTCAATAAAACCAATTTACTTAGGATAAATGAATTTAATGAAAATTTTAATGTTTTGAAGAGATAGATGGTAGGTGAACATGTTCATACACTACACTGTAGTGTAGAAGTAAATGTGAAATATAGATATTCATAATCGAAGGTATGAATATGTTCCATCATGTAGAATGATATTTAGTAACATATGCCTCATAAAAATTTAATCCGCCCTAAAAAAATTAACAAACTAATGAATTGAAGTTGGGAGTGGTAAATTTTCATTTTATAAATGGTAGGTGAACATGTCCTCGAGTTATCTGTATAAAATTTCTTCCTACTCTGAGCTACCATAATATATTGCTGAATTACCTTTACCTTCTCAACTATTTCCTATACCAAATATTTACTCATCATCTTACTTTCTTCTTATTCATCATTAAATGTAGGATCCTACATCACTCTATATATAAAGACTTAAAAGTTTTAATTTATATACTATAAAGAAAACTATTATAATATGAAATTTCAATAAAATAAAGATGTTGAAACAGACATCCATTGTATTCCACTGAATAAGTGTTAAGAATGACTTACATGGTCTAAATTGATCATTTGTATTATCCATCATATTGAGGACAAAAATGTATACTAAAATTTAATTCAATATCAAATGTTTTATGAATTCCTTTCTATATATTAAATGTTAACCTGGTATCACAGTCAGATGCAATGGAGAGAGGAAGTCTACATAACCTGACTATCTTCTTATTATAAAATCTTGAAATTTTATCCAAAGACATTTTGTCTAAAATGGAAAGGAAATGATAATATTTATTTAACCTATAAATATTAATCCAAATCATATTATTACATTGATATGTCTTTTTTATTCCCACTATGAATCCCATGGATATTTCTTTCAATTTTAACTATAGCATGCATAATGGTTGAAGCATCCTCTTTGGTAATTTTTATTCTAAATTAACCTGTTGAGATGTAAAAAATTCAAATAAATTTTAGTAATATGTATTTTCATATTATCCAACCAGTAATACTCCCAAAGTTCTCTATAAACCATAGTTCTACCATGACTAATGAGAAATATAGAAATATGTTCTTCAAAAAAATCATTATTCATCTAAGAATCATTTGGAATAAATTATCTATTTCCAAATATAAAAACACTGTCATTTTCAAAATTAAATCGAAGAATCATACCCTTATTAACCAATTCAACCTTTTATTATAACTCACAGTTTTCCTTCAGAGCTTTCTTAGTTCTATCTTTCAAAGTCGACTACACTGAAATCTAAAAAAATATAGGAAGTTGATGCATCAATAATTTCCTAGAAAAAATTCATCAAATAATTAACCAATGTGTCATGCTCCAAATGTAACATGGTTTATGTGGCACTATTTTTTATCTTGAAAAATAAACTATTTTATTTACACTTAATTGATGATATAGAATCATGCAAAAATTATCCTTAATTAGTTCCAATGATCTTATCTATTTAATGTTCAAATCTTTCTGAGTGAATATATAAATAAAAATTTAATGTTAGTATATATTTCAAAATTTTATATATATAAATTATGCCTCTAAATTTTAATTAAAAAATATTAGAATCCAATTCCAAATCATGTGTAGGATAATTTAACTAATGAGGTTTCAGTTTTCGTGAAGCATAATCAATTACCTAATCTTTATGAATTAGAATGTAACCAATTCCATTCTATGATGCACCACTATAGATGAAAAAAAATAAAAATCTCAAGAGGGAAAGACCAAACGGAAGTACTCATCTATCTTATTTTTGGTTCTTCAAAATAATCATCACATTATTTTTTCTAGATGAATTTAACTTTCATTCATGTTATTTTAGTCAATGATCCAGATAACCAAGAAACATTTTCATGAAACCACTATTAGTAACCTTCTAAAACAAGATAACTTTCAATCTACATGAAATTATAAGGTATTGGATTCCCTTCAAAAACAATAGTTTTAGTAGGATCAATATTTAAGCTATATTTAGAAATAAAACATCCCTAAAAAATGTATTACATCAAAAATTCACACATAAAATTTTTCCATTTAATTTCTTTTACTTTCATTTTTGGAAAATAATACTTAGTCATCTTTCATGATCCTTATGAATTTTATAATATACAAATATGTTATTAATAAACAAATGCACAAACTTATCAAAATATTCATTAAAAAATATATTCCAAATATCCGTAAATAAAGAAGAGAATTATAAAACCCAAAGGTAATAACTACATACTCATGGTGCCCATATGTATTCTAAAATAAAGTCTTATGAATTTATACCACTTTCAACTTTAACCGATAGTACCATGTCTTGATATCAATATTCAAAACATAATGTTCTCCCTAGACCTGATGAAAAAATTATCAATATGAAGAAAAATATACATGTTGTTAATAATGATGTTTTTCAAAGCTCTATAATAAATACAAATCCACATTGAACTATATTTGAAATTAAAAAAACAAGATCACCCCAAGATGAAGTGTGTAGATGAATGAAAGATTTTTCTAGAAACTTATATAAATGATTTTTCATTTCAAAAATTTATACATGATCCATTCAATAAGGGTGATTTGAAATTGGATTAGCATAAAGTATTATGTCAACATTAAACTCAACCTCTCAATCAAGAATATTACCAGTTATATCATTAGTAAAATGTTGATATATTTATTTAGTACTCTGACATCACTAATCTATAATGTTTCTTTCATTTTAACAGCATGTGATAAGTATATTCACTACCATTTCTAATCAATTTTTGGGATTCTTGATAGGTTATAAAATGTATGAAATCATTACAAAATATTTCTTGGCTATGAAATATATCATCATATTTTAAATTAAAATCAAATCCATTCCCAAAATAATAAAAAACTAAACCATTGGAATATCAATATGATTTGTAATAAATACCCTTCCATTGATAACAATAGGAATATCTGTACAAATCTTGGTGAATATAATATTTCCACCTTTATATTTTAACAAAATACTCTATCACGTATTCATGATCTTATTTTACTAGTATTTATAAATATTTCATCGAAATGTATGAATGAAAATATCCATAGTTGAATAGGGTACTAGAATAATTTTAATTAATAGTAACATACTCATTATGACTTCATTAGATGGCTCTACACCAACAGTAGTTATAGGAACGGATTTTTCACAAATTGTTTCTTTCAATCTTGATGATTTCCATACTGGGTAATTAATATCAGAAACAAGATATCATAATAACTAAAATCATTAAAACTAAAAAATATAAAAAATTGGTGACTATCTGTAATCCCATTATTTTATTTTTATGGTAACATTTCCATTGCATTCATGATCCCAAGGACTATAAAATCCCATTACTGCCTTTAGGTATTTCACTTCTCTCTTGTCATTTATCTCTTTATTTGGATGAGTGTCAAGACTCTTGGGGATAAAGTCCATTTTCATGGAAAATAACCTAATGTTTGTAGATGTATGTTTGTTTTAATTAATGGAGTCTGTGTATAAATGTTTTATTTTACTTATGGAGATCTCCCCATGTTCATAGAATTTCTTCAGTGGTTTGGATTTTCTCTACTTATAACAAGAATTTTCACAGTTTGTTGAAATTTTCAGGAAGTGTAATGGAATTAGATGCCATGTAATTATTACAAGGATGATGTCATAAACTAGATACATGGTGGGAAAGGATTACACAACATGTAAAATGTACCGGACATGTAAATGGTAATATCCTAATTTTTAATCTCAGGCAACTCCTGTTTAGGTGTATATTGCGTTTAGGGATTATACGACATGTGATGGGGTTACACACCATGTAATTCACATGAGTTGTTTTTTTAGGTAAACATATGATTTATTTTTTATTTAATTTTTCTATAGGATTCTATTATATCAAGCTATATTTCCTCAAGGGTGATTTTTGAGACATGAAACCCTTCCAGATCAGTTCTATCAGTAATTGATCATCATTTCATTTCAATTACATTTCCATGAGTGATTATTTACCCCAGTTCTTCATTGTCTTTGATCTTGGTATCCCTGTTATATGATGGTTATAAGTTCATTGGTCCGTGGTTTTGATTCTTTATGATCCATTGTAGGTCCATCATGTTATCTTTCTTTATAGGCTTACCATTTTGTTATTTGTGGTGTGACATGAGAGTTTATTAGGGGTATGTTTTATTCTTTGTCTTCACTAACCTTTTTACTTATTAATAAATTATGATATTGTGAGGATTTATTATAATTCCCCCATTATTATCTTTTTGTTCTTCCTTGTTTTGTATTCCCTTGTGGGCATATTTGACATCGATTTTTAGGTAGGTGGTTCCATCTCTAGCCTATATTAGATGAACTGCATTTCTCTAGTTTTGATAAATTGTTTTATTAATGAAATTACATGACTGGTTTATTTATTTTTTTGGATATAGGTTTTTGATAAAAGATAGATTTTCCCTTTATTTAGTTAATGAAAAGTTGTTTCCTAAGTATTGTGAAATAGATTTATAAAACAGTATTCAAATAATTGTTGTGAGGAAATGGTTTGGAAAATATATCAAAGTGTACATGAGTTGTTGAGTGGTTCACTCATGGAGTGTTCCTCTATTTCCTAGGACCATTATTATAGGGAAATGATATTTACAATTTCATGGGATTCACTAATGGGGTGTTTCTTTTATCCATAGGTCTGTGTTATAAGGACATGATTGTGAAGTACCCATTCATTATGGTACGAGAAGTCATTAGCCCAAACTATAGTGATCAATGGAGTGATGTTATCTATGCTTTAGATTATACTCTTCTAAATTTTACTAAAGCCTATTTCTTGTGATATGTGATACCAACATTGATTGTGTATGTCTTATTTGATATATGTATATGATATGATCTAAAATTAATTAACCTATCTTATTTTGGAAATTTTAAAGAGTTATAACTTAATGTTTTTTAATTATTTTTATTTAAAAACATTAAAATATTTATCATGAATCTTTTTTAAAAAATTTGATAATGTTCATATTATTGTACATAGGATTTGTGTGGAATGTCTGGGTGGGATCCTACAAAGTCTATTGGCACAAACCCTATTCACCCTTTCTACGGTGCATAGACTATTGTATGGAATTTGATGCAGTGAATGAAATGACATATAGTGCAGAGAAAAGGTTATCTATCAATTAGGTTAAGGTAGATGGTTGTGATATGGTGGATGTTTTCCTACAAAATCACAATGAATGGTGATTTTTTGTTTTAGTATCCCTTTGATGTTGGCCTTATACATTATGATGTTCTGGATTCCTTTGAGTTGTATCATTGAATCCATCTTCATTTAGTTATGGAATATATTTTTTTATTATTCTGTTTCTATTTATTATATATATATATATATATATTCTATGTTTTCTCCTTAGGTTGGGAGAAATCATTACCTATGGTTTTTCTTTGATGCTCATGTTCTATTATAAAATTCATGTGGATTGGGAATTCACATCATGTGTGTGTTAATTCAGGCTGGGTACCAGTTTGAGATGGTATTCGGGTATGTTTTGTCATTGTTTGGTGTTAGTTGTAGTCTTTCATCAAGAGTCCTTGTCTGAAATAACTTGTTAAATTTGAGAAATGATTTCGGGGACTTGAGAGGTAGTTTGTGGTGAGTCCATGTCTAGCTCTTACTGTGACAAGACTCATGTCACCATTGGATGTTGGGGTCTGTGTATTCTATTTTTAGTTCTTAATCTTGATCTCAATGCTTACTTTCTGTTTTATGGTTTTAACTAAGATTATTCAATTTTATGATCATTTCTTTCATTTTTTTGTACAGTAGTATGCCTTCGAGAATTGTTATGTGGGATCTTCAGGAGGGGGAAACATATACTCCCCAGTGAAATCCTCCTATAAATTATTATATTATCAATATAAATTTGTGGTAATCCCATAAAGTTTATAGAAATATACCAAATGTTCAAAATGAAATAGTTGAGTTATAACCTGAAGGAGGAGAAATGGACTAGTCATGAGAATTTTTACACGAGAATCCACCATCCATTAATGTTGTGAATGAACCTCAAGTGGTGGAGGAATTGATGGATAATAGTGATATTATATTTATCTTTATATATACACTAGAAAGTATCAAGTTGAAATTTTTTTTCATTATTGATGATCCTATAAAGTGATTGTGGGATTTCATCGTACATTCATATAGTTATGTGGCTTGTACTAGAAGGGTTTCATGACCCTATTTTTTCAGAAGTTTTATCTAGAGTCGCTGATGATAGATAAGTATCTAAAGACCCTCTTTTTTTCTTAGGGAGAGATCTATGTTTTAATGTACACCAATTAGTTTATGGATATTGTTTATTTTTTCTAGAGGTAGTAAAGAATGAATAGCTAAAAGCTAAGAAGTACTTGTTGGTTTTTTTCTAGATATCAAATTGTAGGAATTTATGCTAAATCTTTTCAATTATTTAGAGATAATAGAAATTTTGATGATAGGATAGATGAAAATAGAAATAATGGTTGGATTTTCTTTCCCTTCTCTTCCACCTAGTGACAGATTCAGTAGCGTGTAAGGTAAAAGTGAAAATAGAAAGTTCACTACAAGTTTGGTGGAGGTGGTTCTATACTAAAGGCTTCCTCTACACCTTTAGTTAAATCTAGAAGTGTGAATCTGACTTCTTATCTCTATGGAAAGGTTGGAAACACCCAAAATTCTTATCCTGCACCTGTAAAGATGTGTAAACATTGTGGACAGTATGGTCATATTCAACATTTCTATCATGATATGTACGTAACTCAACATGGATAGGGTTCATCAGCTCTAAAGGATAATGTGGTTCAATTAGATGCTTCAAAAACTATAAGTTTCTAGCCAAATAAAATAGTATTTAATCTCATTTACATAGTATATGAGTTTCTGGTGGAGGTATATGTGGGTCTAGCTATATTTTTAGGTACCAACATTATTACTTCTTTAGTAGTGATTCATTATTTGATATTGGTGCTTCTCATTCATTTTTATCTGGACATTTTTTAGATGCTTAAACATCCAACCGAGCTCATGTCCTTTATTATATTGTTTGTGAAACCTTCTAGGAAGAGGAAATATAAGGTGTATTAGTGTCCCTATTCACTACTAATGGTTCATAAGGAGTTAGTTATGGATTTTTTCATTATTGATCAGGATCTAATTCAAATCATCATTGGGATTGATTGGATTTTATCTCATCATGATACGATTTATTATTATCATCATATTTTCTCATTTATTACAAATGTTGGGTGACCACAGGTGTTTTAGGGAGAGTGATATCGAAGGTATAGTTCTGCATGACCTTCCCTCCCCCAGAACATGAAATTGTTTTTATTTTCGAAGTTAAACCTGATGATGTTTCTTCTCGTGTTTATATTCCCATTATTGTTCAGAACATCCATGGAATTTTCCTAAAAAAATTATATAGTATTCATCAAGAGTGGAAGGTATATTTATAATTAATTCAGATCTAGGTATATAGTCGATTTCAATTCCTTCTTATCATATAGAACAAGTGGGTTTGAAGGGGCTCATGATATGGTAGTGTAATCTGATAGAAAAAGGTTTTTTTTCACCCTAGTTTTTCACCTTGGGAAGCCTCTATGCTATTTTACCAGAAAAAAGATAGTTCATACTAATTCTGTTTCAACTATAAAATGTTGAACCAAGTAACATTTAGGAACATATATTCTTTTCCTCATGTGGATGGTTTTTTTAATTGGTTAAAAGGTGAAAAATATTTTCAATGTCTGATCTTTAGTCCGATTATCATCATCTTAGATTTTGGGTGTATCATATAACGATGAATTATTTTAAAAGAAGATATGTCCATTATGAATATATTATGATGCCATTTGTTCTAACTAATCCCTTTTTTAATTTTCATTGCTATGATGAATCATATATTCCATGAGTTTCTAGAATATTTAGAGGTTGGGTTCATGGATGGTATTTTGGTTTATTTGAAATCTACAAACCATCATGAGCACCTTTTGAGTTTGGTTATTGAAATCATAAGGATTCACTATTTTTATATAAATCTTTTAAAATGAAATTTTTTGATCCATGAAGTTATTTTTTGGGACATATGATTTATAATAATGACATATAAGTTGATCCTAATATATAAAAGGCTATATTTTATTTGGAAGAACCACATAATGGATTTAATATTCAAAGGGTCCTTGGTCTGGTTCAATATTATTGATGGTTCATCAAGGATTACTCAAAGTTAGTGTAACCATTAACTAATCTTACTAAGGGGTTAAATTAAAATGGGATGAAATGTTTAAGTCTTCATTAAATGATTTGAAACAAATTTTTACATAAACTCATATCCTGATCTTACCTGAGATTGAGAAGGATATATGGTTTTTTGTGGTGCTTCTAGAGCTATTTTGCATTATTTTATTATGAAGGATGATCATATAGTGTATTATGATTTTCTTGAGCTTTAAAATTATGATAATAATTACCCCACTCATGATTTAGAGCATGTTATAGTTAGGATTCTTCTTAATTGTTACAGGAACTATCTTTTTTAGGAGATTTTTATAGTGTTTTTTAATCATAAGATTATGATCTATATATTTTCTCAAAAGAACATAAATCTCCAATAGAGATGGTGGGTAAAATAACATCAGTCATTGGAAATCAAAATATCTTATACCTGAGGGATGTATAATTTTATCATAGATTCTATTAGTATAATATTACCATTGTAGGCTCTTCTGGAATCGAAGGAGGGGTGGAATGTTATAGGGTATCCAATAAGTTGGACCTGAATTCTCAGGAAGATGTTTCTACTATAATTCATAATAGTTTTTAGTTTTCACCATCTCTCCCTAAGTTTATTCTACAGAGTCAGAAGCAAGGGTATTGTGTTAAGATTAATTTTAGAAAACTCTATATGGTGGGGAGACCATTTCTGGTTAGTCTCTCTCATAATATGGTATTATCTATTTTGGGAATTGTTTCGAAATACTAGTATATATGAGGATCTTGGTTTTATTTGATATTTATATTTTTTTGGGAATGCTTATTTTTGAACTAAGAATATGTATTATGAAATTAGATTTATATTTTAGTGGATATGTATAAATCATGAGATTGTTGATTTGTTTCCCCACTGTTACACCTACCAATAGATAAAGGTAATACATTTGAAACCCTCTATTTTACATCATACTATATTAACTCTAGTCTGGAAATGGGATAAATAATCCATGGATTTTTTTTTAGTTTACTAGGGACTCCCAAATGGATAAATTCTATCTAGGTGGTGATTGACTAGTCTAAAAATTCACCTCGTTTCATTATAATCATGGACCCTAATAAATTAAAGGTCTATGGAATATGTATGTTCTAGAGATCATGAGATTACATTTTCTTCCTTCTTTTATTGTTTCTAATAGGGATTTTTGTCTTACATAATGGATTTAGAGAAGTCTCTAATAGGTTATGGAGACTCAGGTCAATTTGAGTACAAATTATCATCCATAGATAGATGGTCATACAGAGTTCACTTTTCAAATGTTGTAGGATATGATCCATTCCTTTTTACTTTATTTTTTTGGATCTTGGGATATTCATCCAGTACTATTTGAGTTGTATTTTAAAAAAAAAGTTATCATTTTTATCTTAAAGAATCCTCTCAAGTGTCTGTATGGTCACTGTAATGACATGAAATTTTTTAATACAATTTCTTTCCTAAAAATGTGTGTTATATTATTTTGTACAGAACAAAAATATATCCCTTTAATATTCTAGTGAGTATAATTGAAATGTGACCTTTGTATTTCAACCGTTATATGGACATTGGTCAATTGTGACCATTGGTCGGTATGACCATTGGAAACAATACTCTAAACAATAATTTTTACATTATAATTAATATTATAAATAGAAATGATAATGGATAATTAATGTAGAAAGAACAGTCGATAGCTTCATTTAGTAGAGTCATGCCTTATTAAGACCATTTATTAGAGATTGATAAGGAGTTATCATTACTAGGATTATCTCTGGACCAATCCCAATCTTATCTTTAACATGTTAAGCTTGAACAATATTTTTTATGAGAGAAGTTCAAGTTAGTAGAGCTTACCACTTAAGCAATGTTAGCCGAGATGCTCCATGAGTATATCACTATTTTAAAACCCACCCTTTGGATGTATACATGATTTATAAGGGGTTATGTGTGAAGTTCCTAGTCACATAACTTCGAATCCCTTTTTTAAATAAATTTTTTATTCAATCATTTCTATTTTAAGAATAGTTTGCTTAAAAATTGAGAGGGAATTTGATAAAATTGGTTTTTTTGGTTAAAAATTATACTTTTCAAAGATATATTGATTATTATATAAAACTAGGATTTTATTAATAATTATTATTATAATTAAATAGTATTATAAAAACACTCTTATTTAAATACAAATGATAAAATAGATTTATTTTTTTCAAGTGTCGAAAATTTTACTATGCATTTTTGTTTGCATTTTATTTGCGCTATTACTTTGAATAAATAAGTATTTTTATAGTTAAAAGATAAATTTATCATATTTTTAGAATTATTATGATAAGTTAAATTTAATTTTTTAAATTGTAACATTGGTATTAGGTTGGGGTGAATTTTTGATAATATTATAAAATATTTTAGTTTTTCAAGACTTACAAAAATACAGTTTGAGTTTTTTGGATTGTTTAATGATGTAATAACTATGTAATAATTATGTAATGAGTAATATAAAATGTTGTTAGACTATTTTGGATTAAAATAATGCAATATTTGTCCCAAGTGGCCAAAACCAGGTGTAAATACCATGGGAAAGCCCATGGTTTTGAAAATACCACTAATATAGTGTCCAATGAAATTAATAAAAACCTCCCTCCCTTTTTATATAAATACACAACCATTTATTATTTTATTATAATTAAAAATTAATACTCCATTAATCCTTGATATTATTACCTCCAAATGATTCATCCCAAGGTGTCCTCAAGTCCCCAATGTCCTGATATTTGAGTTTTAGGAGTCACTCTTCAAGGTAAGGGAAATCTAAACTTCTCTTTCCATTTCAATTTTCCTTTTTATGTGGTATGTATTTCAAATTTCCATATTATTTTATTATTTAAATTTTATTACACACCTTTACTATATTAATATTATTTTATTAATGGGATTCACTTTTCCCCTATATTTTTAATTTTTTATAAAACCATGTTTCTTACCCGTTATACTGCATAATTTTCTTCTCAAAATTTATCTCTTTTTCTCAAGAAATTATTTTATTTTATTTTTTGAATATCCAAAACACTTTATTCTCTAGGTATATTCAAATATATTTCAAAATTCTATATTCCATTCTGGTATTAATATACAAGAATCCCACTTTCCTTTTCCATGGGTTTAGAATTAAAAAAGGATAATGTTTTTAAGAGCATTCTAAAACATAAAGATTTTGATATGAAACCCATTTTATTTATTATACATAGGATACTTATGAAATTATTATTTATATATATTTGGATTAGATTAATTAAGACATATAAATGGTTCACCCATATTACACTCCAATTCATTGGGTAAAGAATTTAATCTCTAGAGATGACATGTTTTACAATACCTTGGTGAATAACCTGGATAATTTTTGTGACTCCTCAGTGATAATCCTTTGTGATATGCTTATGAATGACTCAATTGAATTTTTTAGACACATTTATATTTAATAAATCATTTTATTTTCCTTATGACAAGGCTCTTTTACTTTTTTTCATGTATTTATGATATTAATGAAGTTTTTATCGACAATTATAATAATCACATGTAAATGGTTTCCCTTAATTTCCATTATAGGGACTTATGATCTCCCTTTCCTTTTATGTATGTCCCTAGGTTATTATATGAAATAATTAAAATTAGTATGAACCTATTATTAACCCTACATGTGGACTATAATAATGTTTTCATGTTTTCATGTATTATGTACCTTATTTTTAAGACAGTAAACTTTAAAATATCCTCTATTTGAAAAATGATATGTAATGTTTATGTAATAAAAATGTGGGATGCCATAGTTGGTATAAAACGATAGATTAGTTATTTTTGGAAATTAGGATTTTAAAACATTTTGAAGAACCTTAGGTAAAAGTTAAAATATATGAAAACATCTTGGTATTTTGGTGAAATATTAGGTATGTGTTTTCTGAGAAAAGAAATCCATGTATGGATACAAAAAAGTGGATGTGGCTCTATCATAGATGTATCTAGGGGTAAAAGTTGAAAACCCCACTTTGAAATAGAATCAAATGAGAACTGGTGTATGATAATAGTCCTTGACACAATCTTTTTTTGACACTCCTGGGGGTATTTTTTGTTAATCATAATATTTTTAGGAACCATTATGAAGGATTTATGGAAAATTTAATTATTGTTAAAGAATGATGTTTTAATACATGAAATAAATTTTGAGTTATAATATTCTTAAATGAAACAAATTTCTCACAAATGTTTTCTTCTATTATAAAATTAAGAGAAATAGGAGAAACCCTATAAATGGTGAGTGTAATAGACTAGGCACTGATGACCTTTCGATGGAAGATGGAATGGAAAACTTCATGAGAATAATGAATCAAAAAACTTGAGTTATGATCAATAACTTGAATCAATTTGAGAAACCAGATTCAACATGAAGGTAAAATAATTTTATTGATTCCTTTATACATAATAAAACACCAACTTTCATTGGATCTACTAACCCATGGATTATTGAATAGTGGATAAGCTCTATCGAAAAGTTATTCTCTATACTTTTTTGTTTAGATCAAGAGAATGACACCATGGATATTTACCGATTATATAGATAAGATGATTGATGGAGGAAACTAATTAGAAATATGAATATAATAGGGGAGATATAATCTATGGAGTGGAATGAGTTCAGGGGAACCTTTTTCAAAAAATATTTCCCATGTTTGATGTGAACAAAAATAGAGAAGGTATTCCTATAGATGAAGAGGAAGGAAAATGAATCTATGGGTTGAAATGAGATGAAGTTCACTAGAATTTTTCTCTACACCTCTATATTTTTAATGGATCCTAATGAAAAGGTTGATATATTCTTTGGTGGACTATGATGCAATATATAAAAGAATATTTCCAACCAAGACTATGAGAGATACTAGGTAATAGTACAAAGAGCTATCAAGGTCGACCTAGAGTTTGGTGAGACACATTGGTCTCAAAAATCAAATGAAAAATGAGATATTTAGAGCCAATATTATGGAGGAGCATTGATCAAGGAAGGGGAGGAAAGAAAGTAAATATTCCATTTTTTCTAAGTGTGGTAAGAATAATTTGGGTAACTGCTTGATCGGGAGTGGTAAATATTACAAGTGTGGAAGATATGTAAATATCACTCTGAACTATCATATTGAATTGAAGCTTAAACCTCTAAACACAAATGATAAAGGGAAAATGGTGAAATCCCTGTCGGAAGTTCAATGCTTCAAGTGTGGGAAAATTTGGAATTTTTCCAATCACTTTAAAACTGTGAGGGTAGTGGAGGGGAATAACCATTAAATTCAGCATTCTCCAAGGGATAAAGGTCATGCGATTTCCATCATGAACACGAAATTTGAAGCTCCAAATGATGAGGTTGAAGGTACTCTCTTTGTCCACTCAATGCTAGTAAGGACTTTGTTTGATTCTTTTTATACGCATTCCATTACTTTCTCCATGTTTTCAAAGAATACAAACTCAATTTCAGAACTGTTAGAAGTAGATTTATCAGTCAAGACTCTTAGAGGGATTATTCATGCATAAATAGTGTATAGAAACTCTGGTATTCACTATGGTGAGCATAGTATTATTAAAAATCTAGTAGTCATGACCATGATGGAATTTAACATTATACTAGGGATGGAGTGGATATCAATGTATAACTCTAATATCAACTATAGAAGGAATGAAATATCAGTAGACTTGAGTGGAAAACCTATAGTTTTTTTCAATGGAGATATATCTCAATCGAAACATTGTCAAGAAACACCCCTATATTCTTCTTTATGGAGATGATCAATGAAGATGAAGAAGGAAATGAAAGTATATGATTAGAGAATGTACCCATAGTTTAAGAATACATTGATGTATTTAATTAAGAGTTACTTTTACCTCACCTAGAAAGAGAGGTATAGTTCTCCATTGAAAAAAATCATCAATCCAACCCAATTTCAAAAACCTCATATAGAATGGCTAATGTGGAGAAGGGGAAATAAAATAAGAAACTCCAAGATCTTTTTGAGAAAGGGGTTTTCCTAAACAAGTGTGTCTCTTTCAACAGAACATGTTCTCTTTGTTAAGCAGGAGGATGGTTCAATGTGGATATGAATTGATTATAGTGAACTCAATGGGATCACAATGAAGAACAAGTACCCTCTTCTAATAATTGATGATTTATTTGACCAGCTTCATGGGGATCAATTCTTCTACAAAATTGATCTTTGATCTAGTTATCATCATCTGGGGGTAAAGAAAGAATATATTCCAAATACCAACTTCCAATCAAGATATTGGCCTTTTGATTTTTTTGTTATTCCCTTCAGCTTTACCAATTCCCCTTTTATTTTTATGGATTTTATGAATAGAGTATTTAGGGACTACCTTGATAACATTGTATTTTTTTTATTGATGATATTATGATACATTCAAAAAGTCATGAGGAGCATGAGGATCATCTAATAATTATATTGAAAACTCTAAGGAAGGATATGTTATTTGGAAAGTTCAGAAAATTTGAATTTTTGTTATAAGAAGTTTCTTTCTTGGGTAAAATTGTAATCAATTAAGGAATGTTTCTTGACCATGAAAAGACAAAGGTTGTTGAGTAGTGGCGTCATACTACAACAGTAACTAAGATTCATAGTTTCCTTAGTTTAGAAGGATATTATGGGAGGATTGTGAATATATTTTCAAAACATTATAATCCACTAACAGAGTTAACTTGAAAAGGGTCCAGGTTCACCTAAAAAAAGAGTGTGAAGAAAGTTTCCAAGAGCTGAAGAAGAGATTGGTTACTGAACCCATGTTAATTATACCCTCTATCGGAGAAGGATTTTTTATTTTTAGAGATGCATCACTGAAAGGGATTGGGACATCCTTATGAAAAATGATGATGTGATTGCTTATGTATCTTGAAAGTTTAATACTCAAGAGAAAAACTATCCTATGCATGATCTGAAGCTATCTATGGTTGTTTTTTCTCCAAATATTTGGTGGCACTATATTTATGGGGAGAAATGTGATATATACACATGACACAAAATATTGATATATATTTTCACATAAAAGGAATTGAACATGAGATAGAGGATATGGTTGGAACTTCTTAATGACCATTATTGTTCAATTCATTATCACCCATGTAGGGAAAAAAATTCATCGATGCATTAAGTAGGAAAGACCATATTGTGCTAGAAATTGTGAGGATCCAAGGAGATCCTTTGATCAAAGACCTAGTAAAATAAGACATGGTAATTTTAATCAAAGGTAAATAATAAAACCTATCCCAAATGATTTATCAACCATCATTACTAGATAAGATCAATAAATATAAAAAATAAGATCATTCATTGTAGAAGAAGATATAGGTTATGAAGAATGAGAAGTATCCTGAGTTCAATATTGATCAAGAATCTATACTGAAATTTCATAAAAGGCTATATGTTCCATATATTTTGGAAATAAAGAAGGAGATGATGGATGAATCTCATATCTTTACATTCTCTATACAAACTAGAAGCACTAAAATGTATAGCGACCTTTATGTTGATTATTGGTGGGATACATGAAAAGGGAGATTGTTGACTACACTATAAGGTGCTTGGTGTGTCAACAAGTGAAGAGAGAGCGAAAACTTTCTAAAGTGGTATTACAACCACTACACATACCATCATGGATGTGGGATAATATCAATAAGTATTTTGTCACTAGTCCCCTGAAAACATCCAAAGGAAATAATGCGATATAGGTTATAGTGGACCATCTCACCAAGACTACCCGTTTTATCTCTATTTTAGAAGATTTATCTCTTGTCTAACTTTCCAATATTTATGTAACAGAAGTATTGAGGTCGCATGGAGTGCCACTTTCTATCATTTATAATCATGATCCAAGGTTTATTTCAATATTCTAGAGAAGTATTCAAACATGATTTAAATACTAAATTGAATTTCGGTATGTCCTATGACCCTAATACTGGTAGCCAATCTGAAAGAACTATTTAGACACTCTAGGACATGTTGAGGACATGATCAATAGAATTTAAAGGAGGATGGGATCAATATATCCCATTATTTAAGTTCTCATATGATAACAACATCCATTCGAGTATTCAAATGGCACCCTATGAAGCTCTATATGGAATGAGATGTAGAAATCATACTTGTTGGGAGGAAGCTAGTGAGAGAATTCTTCTTGGGCCTGATCTTGTGTAAGAGATGATAGAAAAGGTTCATGCCATCCAACAACACATTAAGGCTATTTAGGGTCGGCAGAAGAGCTATATTGACAACCCATGAAGGGATATAGTGTTTGATGTTTCTGATAAGGTCTTCCTTTGAATTTATCCATGGAAGAGAGTTATAGGGTTTTTGAAGAAAGGGAAGCTCATACCTAAGTACATTGGACCCTATGAGATCCTTTATCGCATAGGAATAGTGGCCTACCAGCTTGCACTTCCTCCAAATATAGATCAAGTTCATGATGTCTCCCATGTATCATTCTTGAATAATTACATACCTAACCGTTCACATGTACTAAATCCTAAAGTGGTACAACTAGAACATGACCTCTCTTATGAAGAGCTATTAGTGGAGATCTTGGACCGTAGAGAAAAGGTTCTAAGAAACCAAACTACCAACCTCATTAAATTGTTGGGTAGGAACAAAAAATATGAATAATCCATGTGAGAACCAAAGGAAACAATGAGGTATAAGTACCCAAACCTTTTCTCTTATTAGTTCTCATGTTTACGTTTTAGGAAGAAATTTCATAAGGGAAGAATAATTTGATGACAGGAATATTTTGAATTAAAATTGTTTCCTGAAAATATGTATTGTATTATTTTTCAATCAAAAAAACTATATCCCTTTAATAACGATGATATTATAGTTGAAATGTGACCATTGGGATTCGACTATTATATGATGTTTGTCAAACTGACAGTTGGAAACAATACTCCAAATAATAATTTTAATGTTACAATTAGTATTATAAATAGAAATTATAATGGTTAATTAATGTAGAAAAAAGAGTCGATGTCCTCATCTATTAGAGTCATGGCATACGAAACCCATTTTTCAAATCTTGGGAAGGTGGTAGAATCATTAGGATTCACTTTGGACCAAGCCCAAGCTGAGTTTCAACTTGTTAAGATTTAACAAAATTGCCTATTTTAGAAGTTCATCTTAGTGGAGATTACCACTTGGGTGATGTTAATAGAGCCACCCTGTGAGTATCACTATTGTACACCTCACCCTTAGGTCATATGCAGGTGTTATAAAGGGTTATGTGTTAAGTCCCTAGTCACTTAATGTGTAATCCATGTGTTTAAATAAAATTTGTATTCCACCAATTCCGTTTTAAGAATAGTTTTGCTTAAAAATTGAGATGGAACTTCATTTATTGATTTTTTAGGTAAAAAATTTACATTCCAAATATATATAAATTATGAAATTAAAATAAGGTTTTATCATCAATGGTAAATTTTTTATTCAGGAAGGAGCTACATGAGGAGCAGGAGAACCAAGAGCATATAGACGCCTAAAATGGTGGAGACCGAGAGAATCCCCTCGAATCAGATTCACCCCCTCCGGTTTGAAGTGGGATATGTTGGAAAGAAATGTTATATTAGTACCATAATTTTCTAGATAAGCTCGGTGGTCCACCACATTGTTCCCCTCTCACCAGGTGTGGGTGATGGTGATATTTTTTTGAGTTGATCTTTTCATTTTCTAATAGTGTAGGATACCGACCATAGAGTGATACCTTTATCATGTGGGGCATCATGGATAGCCATGGAATCTATCTCTACTTGAGATATGAGGATATTATAATGGTTGCAAAGAGTGAGTCTCGTAAGGAATGCATTGGCCTCTGCCCAAATGGAAGTCCCACTACCATAATGCACCTCACAAGCCATAACCATGCTACCCATAGAGTCGCGAACAACCCCTCCTCCCCACATGTCACCTAGGATACACATGCCATCTGTATTGAGCTTGAAGCCGCTTTCAGGAGGTAACCATCTGACCCAATTCCCCTGTGGCCTAGATATGGAAGGATGACATACTAGCAAAGTATTATTCATTAGGCGAAGAGACGGTACCTCCTTCAAGTTACCATCTTGAGCGACCAAGTCAATTAGTAATCACCTAGTTCTCTCAATGATGGACCATCCTATTAAGATGGACCCCTAGAACTTGGCCCAATTTCTTTCTTTCCATAGGCACTAGCATCCCGCATTGATAATGATCAATATTTCATTTGTATCTATAGCTGATTCTTCTACCCCCTGGAACTAGCACTCTAAGAAAGGAGTGTTGCTAGGATTTTGGTGGAGTACACACTGTAATCCCCAAAGGGGATCCACACCTGCTGGGCCCAGTCACCTAAAAATAATAAATTATATGTGCTCTATTTCTGCTTGTTCTTGCATTAGTGATAGTAGGTAGCCAAGATAATGCCCATATTCCTGATATTATCATCTTAGGGTATGGCATGGTTCATGATTCTCCAGGTAAGGAAATTGTTTTTTGTTGGGATGTTGTTGCACCACACCACACTATTTTATATGTCTCTTTGGACCTGCGTGTTGGATAGCCTTCAGTAATCCTTCGAGTTGAATTTTTCTAATATGTATGGAGTAAAGACACACATTTTACAATCTGAGTTAGTAACAATTGAGTCAAACACAGCCTACTGGTTTTCATTGAGGACTGATCTAATGAGAATTGGATATTGGCTTTCTCTTGAAATAAATGGTTGGGGTGGGGAACCCTGGATAACTGAGAACATTGCCCACCCAGTTGGGATGCCAGAATTGGATGTTCCCATCCCCTACAATCCACTGTGAGTACTGAATGAGATTCAGAATAAGGTTACGGACTGAGGACCATAAGTGATACATATACATAGAAAGCGGGTGGTCTCATTGGAACTGTTATTGCATGACATATCCTTCCCCCACAATGTTCGTTCCTCAATGGTTTCCCATGCAAGCTGCACGTGCATGCAATGGATCATGTCAACCAGCCTTTTGATGTTTATTCCTCCATCCATAATGGGTCTTATTATCCTCTCCTAGGAAACCCAATGTCTCTTTATCTCGGATAGAGAAACCCAACTGAACCTAGCCAGGATTTTATTAATGTTTTTAACAACACCCTTTGGGACATTGGTATAAGCCAGTGCATGCACAGGAATGGCTGACAGAACACTATTCACGAGAGTGGTGCAGCCCCCGAAGGAAAATAAGTGGATTTTATTGTTGATAACATTTCCCATAATCTTTCTCATTGCATTATAAAAGTCACAGATGTGCATCCTACCTGAAGATATTAGGTTAGGGTGAATTTATGATAATTTCATAAAATACTATAGTTTTTTGTGAATAGAAAAAATATAGTTTGAGTTTTTCGGTATGTTTAATGACATCATAACGATGTTATATAAATGTAATGAGTAGTATAAAATTATGGTAGAATAATTTGGATTAAAATAATGTAATAGGTTTCCCAAGTGTCCAAAACTATAGGCAAATACCATGGGCAAGCCCATGGCTTTGTAAATACCACTACTGAGATGTCTATGGAAATTAATAAACAAAATCCCTCTATTTTTCTATAAATGAACACCCATTTAATTTTTTCCTTACAATAAAAATTCATCCTCCATTAATATCTGATATTATTATCTCCCAAGGATTCCTCAATCCCACAAGGCCTCGATCATCGAGTTTTAGGATTCACTCTTCTCGGTAAAGGAAATTTCAAATTCTCTTTTTTTTTCAAATTTCCTTTTTATGTGGTATGTATTTAAAATTTCCATTCAGCATTATTATATCCATTTTATTCTATCCCTTAAATATATTAATATTATTTTATGAATGGGAGACTCTGGTCCCTTATCTTCTCATTTGTTTCTAAAACCATGTTTTTACCTATTATGCTGCAGAATTTTCTTCTCAAAATTTCTCTCTTTTTATCAAGAAATTATTTATTTTATTTTTGTTAATATCCAAACCTATTTATTCTCCAGGGGTATAAACATATATTTTAAAATTATCTATTCTATTCAAGGATTAACATACATGAAACACACCTTCCTTTTACATGGGTTTAAAATGACAAAAGCATCTTGTTTTTAAGAAATTTCTAAAACACCGTAATTTTGATATGAAACCCATTTATTTTATTCTCCATGGGCTATTTATGAAATTTTTATTATGATATATGTAGATCAAATTAATTATGTAATGTTAAGGGTACACCCTAATAGAGCTCCATTGCATTGGGTAAAGAATTTAATCTCTATAGATGACATGTTTTATGATACCTTGGTGAAAAACCTTGGTGATATGCTTATGAATGACTCAATTAAATGTTATGGAAACATTTCTATACTATGAATAATGTTATTTTAATTATTATATTCCTCTTTTACCATTTATCATGAAATTGTGACATTATTTAAGTTATAATAAATAATTCTCATTAATCACATGTAAATTGTTTCCCTTGCTTCCCCTTACTTGGCCTTATGCTCACACTTTCCTTTGATGTATATCACCAGGTTATGAGATATTGTAACATAACTTAAGATGAACCTATTATAAAACCTTTCATGTGGATTAGAATAATTTTTTCATGTTTTCAGGTATTATGTAACATTTTTCCAAGACAATAAACTTTAAAAGAACCTCTATTTGTAATATTCTATGCAAAGTTTATTTAATAAAAAAGGCAGGATTCCATAGTCACCCATGAAGATAACCACATTGTTTGGTAGAGTTGGGAAAATAATCGTTGGTGAGATTGATTCTTGTTTAAAAGACATCAATGGGGATTTGGTATATACGTTGACACTTGGTTACAACTTAGATTTGATATAAATCTCATATGGATTTTCGGTATTGTGCTTTGGATTTTTCCATTGGTCAGTGAGTTTTCTTGAGTGTTTCTCCTAGGATGATTTATTTTCATATTGGAATGTAGAGAAATTTGGCTCTGAGATATGTTAGACTATATGAGGTTTGTGAGCTTCTTTGGTAGCTTTCTTATCATTTAACATTTCCAGTTCAGTTGATATGAATTCATGAAGTTTTCCACATATCACAAATCAGGAAATGGAATATTAGTCACTATTACATTCTAATATGGGAAGACAATTATTTAGAGACATAATTTTATATTGTGGAGAATTCAATGGATATCATATAATTGTTAGGGAATGTTTTTAATGGGTTGTTAATCTTGTTGGTCATATTTTCATGGAGAAACATATCATATTCTCATGATATATGAGAATGAGTATTGTTGAAGAGGGATAATTATCCTCACCTATTTTCAATAAATCATTCTTTTACATGGATTCCTATGGATGATAAGTCTTATGGTGGGGAATTTTTAATATCTTGTTACCTATTTTTGGTATTTCTATTCCCCCTTGTCATTTCCCAGATTATTTGGATGTGTGTTGATACTCCTAAGGATGGAGAGAATTTGATGGGGAAAATAACCTAATGTTTAAGAATGGTGATTGTATGAATTAATGAAGTGCATGTATAAATGTGTTAATGGATTTTTGGAGTTCTCTGCACATTCACATAAGGCTTGGGGTGGTTTAATTTTTTATAGAAAACACTAATTTTTGCAGTCTTCTAGACATTTACATGGAATGTAGTGGAATTAAATTCCATGTAATTATTTATAGGAATATTTCAGGAATTTGATAGAGGGAATGAAAGTATTAACCACCATGGAAAATTTTCATGCCATGTAAATAGTAAAATATGTAATTTTAATCAAAGATGATGCCTTTTTTATATATTTTGGATTCATATATTACATGACATGTAAATATTTTATGCACATTTTAATTATCATGAGTTGTGCTTTTAGGATTCCATATGAGTGGTTTATTATTTTCATTCATCTGAAAGCTCTTTTTCTCTTGACCTAGAGGTTCTTAGGGGATATTTAAGAGACCTGCAACCCTTCTGAATCTATTTATATAGAAATTGACCATCACTGTGGTTTTGGTCATTTTATATGGTTGAATATTCCTCCTACTTCTTATTATTAATTGATAGTGGTATCCCAATTGTGTTATGGTTATAGATCCATTGGTATATAGTGTTGATTATACTTGATCATTTCTAGACACATCATGTGATCTTCCTCTAGAGGATAACCCTTATGTTGGTTGTGGTGTGGCATGTGAGTTTCTTATAGTTATGTTTTTTTCTATCCTCTTCAACAACCCTTTTTATTGTTAAGTCAATTATATTAATAATAAAATGCATTCTATGACCTCCTTTTTCATAATTTTGTTCTTCCTTGTTGGTGGATTCTCTTCTGGGAGTGTATGACCCCGAGTTTGTGGTAGGTTTTTATGTCTCTATCCTATGTTGGATAAACTACATTACCCTGATTTTTATAATTTTTTTATAAATGAAATGAAATGATTTATTGTTTTTATTGTCTATGTGGAAACTAGATTTTGATAAATGATGGGGTTTCCCTTTTAGGTAAAATAAAAGGTAATTTCAATGCATTGTGAAATGGATTTATATTTTTTCTTCAAATCATGATTTTGATGAAATGGATTGGAAAATATAGCACATGGGAAGCCTTGGGTACATAGGTATATGTTTTAGCTTAGGGGCATCTTCCATTTTTTATTTGTGGGTTGAATCATTGGGTATTTCTTTGTTCCTTAGGCATGTTTTTCTAGGGAATTTATATTTTAATTGTTGGGGGATTCACATGTTGAGTGTTTCTCCACTCCTTTGTATTGTGTTCTATATACTTTATTATGCACTAATCATTCATTGTGGAATGTGTTTTCTGCTAGAATGACCTATAGTGATCCTTGGCATGTCGTATCCTATGCTTTTCCTTATACTGTTTTAGCTTGTACTTCCATGGACATGATGTGATATGTGATATATTCTTTGATTTTACATGAATAATTTGATATATTTATAAGAAATTCATTGAATTTGTTTTGGAATACTTATTTTGGAAATGTGAAAAAGGTACAATTAATTTTTTTAAATGATTTGGATATAAAAACTATAAATGTTTAATCATGAAAAGTATTATTTAAAATTGAGCATGTTTATATTATTGTATATGGAAATTTTATAGAACACTTGGGTGGGGTCCTACTAAACCTATTATCTCACACATTGTGTAACCATTCAAAGGTATATAAACCTTTTTATGTATTTCGATGTTGGGAATTGAAAGGCATCATAGTGATGTGGTTTGTTTTTCTATTTGATGGATCTCGTTACCTAGTGGTGATATGATGATAATTTTCCCACAATATCACATAGATTAGTAAGTTTTTTATTTTACTTTGTCATTGGACTTATACTTTAGGATGTTTTGATTGTTATTGATTTGTATCATTTCTGTTGTCTTCTTTTAGTTATTAAATATATTTATTTCATCTACTATTTCTCTCAGTTATATATATATTCCATTTTTTTACTTCAGGTTGGGAGAAATCACTCCCTATGGATATTTTTTGATGGACTAGTTCTAGTTTCTATCCCATTGTGATTAGAAATTTCCTTAGATAGTGTGTTATTTCATGTTAGTCACCACATTGAGAGGTTATCCTGATCGGATTTATCACAATGGCCTATCATTCTACATTAGTAACTCTTTATTTAATTTAGTAGGCATTTCTTAGGAATCATTTTACCAAACATATCAAAAGATGAAAACATTATTTTCTTAACTCTATATTTATTTTATGAATGATTCCTAATTTCCTTCTATCCAGAACATTTTTCTTTTTGTTTTTATAGAACACGTGTCCATCATCGAAATCCATTTCTACCTTCTTGACACACCAAACATGTTTCACATTAATTTTTAATTCATGGGATTGTATTTCATGCCGATATATTTGCTTCAAATATGAGTAAAATTTATCAATTTTACTATTAATATCTCAGATAAACTCTAGTACATAACAAGGAAATGTTGTAAAATTTTCCTCATACGTGGAAATAAAATATTAATCTTTTTTCAAAAATTATATAAATTATTTTCCATCCTAAGTCAAAAAACTATAGAGAAATGTTTATCAAGGAAGATATTTTGAAATGTGTCCCATTATACTGAACCAATCTCATCAATATCTTTATTATTCTTAACCAATGAGCACCATCAATCAAATTCACTTTCAAAATTATAAAAGAAAAGAGTTTTCTTTTTTCTTTCTAAACATCCCCTGACTTCAACTATTTTTCTAGGGATTTAATCAATCATTCAGCTACCTTTGGGTCATAAGATTTACTAAATTTTGGACAATGTTGTCTCATTAAATGCTCCACTATCATCATGTTCCTATGTGGTAGATATGAATAATATCTAGAATGGATTTCATATATCAACTTCTCCATCACAAAAAAAATATTTAGTTACAATTATGATAGTTCTGAGTTTCTGATTTGGAAGGATATCCTCCTCATGGTTCCTTCCTACTATAGCCTCCAAATTTCTTCTATTAAAATGATTTTGAACAAAAACATTAGTCAAATAAACATGTTAATCATAAAATTATATATCATTTCAACATAATAATTTGATAAAATAATTTAATAGCATCATATTATCGTTATTTTAACCCCTAAAGTAATCTAAAACTTCTCTAATGCCAACTGTAAGGATCTGGCCAAAAAATTACACATTCTAGTGACTATAAACTAGAATTAACTTTCTTACATTCCTAAAGATATTTTAGGATTATATTTTAATAGAGTTAGGTCATAACTCTTACATAATAATCACATATATTATAAATAGGGCACATTTACTCAGTATCCATTTTTTCACAATATTAAACATGTAAAATAAGACCAGATTTCTTTTCTGGGAAATCATCATGAATTTCAACTTGAATTCTTTCAATCCTTTACCTATCCTTAATCCATATGAAAAAATTTAAAAAAATTGGGTGATAGTTGAATTCTCATTTTGGGACATAAGGAAAGTAAATCTATTAGTATACTGTAAAATATGAAAACCTGTTTTATAAAAACATACATATTTATCTAAAAAGTGTATATTTTTTCATTGTAAAATCATTATTTTATATTTTTAAATCAAAATATTTCCTTGAAAACTGAATATAAAAAAACATAAGGGTCATATAGCTTACTTCTAACATCATCATCATAAAACCCTTAGAAAACCCTTATAATTGGAATTACAATATGGTCAACTTCTAATATAATTATCTAGAAAATATAATCATTACCCAATACATTGAAGCACTATATAGTTGAACCCATCATATAATCTTTAATGGGATCTCTTAATGAAATTCTTACTCACATGTCGTATAATCTATAATGGGCTCACCTGACACTATATGGGTGCACATATCATATATGTTATAATGGGATCACTCGTGAGCTATAACGGGGATCAACCTTTGATAAACAATGTCTATAGACTATATCATGAATAAAAACCTTGAATAAATATTTTATACTGGTTTGAAAACAATTTTAGATTTCAGAATAGCCTTTTCATTTTGAAAAAGCATTTTCAATGCCAAAATACCCAAAAATGAAAAAATGTTTTTCTTTGTATAATACATAAAATCTTTCAAAGGAATCAAAAAAACAAATAATCGTTATAACAGAGGGAAATTTTTTTGTCACTATATAAGATAAAATAGAACATTACTTTTTTCCTTTTTTAATAAAATTCAACCCTTCTATAAAAATATTACTTTCAGAAAACATTTTAATGAAATTCAATGAAATTTATTTATTAAAATCTAAAAATGAGGCATGTAATAAAGAATTTTTTTTGTTAAAAAGAACTATAGAAACTTATGAAGTATTCTTACAAGTATTGATACTTCATGATGGTAGTAAATTCCATTCAAGATTTAAATTTAAAAAAATACCTACCTTTTTTACTTTTGTAAAAAAAATTGAAAGAGGAACTCTAGTAATGTTTTTTTAAATGAATGTCCCTTAACCTATGTCTGACATGTCATGTATGTTAATTATATTCATGAAAAAAAAACTTATAGGAATTTTAAACTTTATTTAGAAATTTTTCCCATTTAATTATTGATTTATTTCTTTTAATACCATGTCATATAAAATTGAATAATAAATTAAATTCATGTTCATCGTTTTGATGATATTCGAAACACATGTCAAAATTGAATTTGATAGGTTGAATATGGTCGAAGTGTTCATTATTACATATTACATATATTAATAATAATTAAATAATTATAAATTTTATATATCGAATATACCTTTAAATCCAACTGTTAAATAGGGTTATGAAAAATCAACGGTGTCACTGTCCTGGAGATGGTAGGTAAAACGTACTCATGGGTAACATTTCCCTTTTTCAAAAATCAATATGAAAAAAAGTTAATTATTATTTTAGGTTTCAATAATGATAAAAATATCATAAATATAATATTAATTCTTTAAATATAATTATATATTGCATCCATGTGATGTAGTGATGAAAAAATGAATCATATAGCTTTGTAAAAGTGGTAGTCCACACGTACACACAAAGTATGTTTTGATTTTTCATTTATGGAAAGGTTGTAAGGTAAATGATATGTTATCATTTAATAAAGATAAATATTTCATTAATACCATATATAAACCATAATTCCATCATTATAAAATATCCATGTGAGATAGTGATTGAAAACAAATTACATCAGTATGTGAAGAGGTAGTCCTCCTTAAACACAAATGATGGTTTGGATTCCCAATTGATGGAAGAGGAGAATGATAGAGATTTTTACATTAATATTAAAAAACCTATGTATATGTAAGATAATATTTTTATTATATAATCATAGTTAATGATGATTTTAAGGATTTTTATGAATAAATAATATAGAATCACTTGATTAAAAACGATACCTCTACTTTGGATAACCTCCTTTTCTTAAAACATTAAGAAAAAATTTGTTGGTATTCTCCACAAACCATGACCTCAATAATTAAGGAAGGTACTACAAGATATGATTTTAAAAGATATAGTGAAATAAGAATTGGGTTTTATGTGTGATTTAATGGGAAGAAAAGTTCTATTTTATAAGAGAGGGGAGGGGGACTCTTTGAATTTTTAATAATATTAAATAAATATAAATTAATTATTAATTAAAATTTAATCCAAAATTATGTATACCGAATATAGGATAATTATGGGTAGAAATAAAATCAAAAAATAATTTTTGGGAAAACATAGATCAAATTTATCCCCTTTAAATGTGATTTTAAACCCTTGATAACCCCTTGAAAACATACCATGACTATACAAATTTTGTAGAGATGTGATATTTACCTTGTAAGACTTTCTAATATTTATACATATATTTCCATAGCTAGGAGTTGATACGGCATGTGATTCTGAGACCCAGTGTGCCCGGAATTAATTTTTTAAAAATATTATGTATGTTTTATACATTTCACGTAACAGGAATAGGATATATCTTAAATAGTAGTTTAGGATTAGTAATCTAAGGGTAAGGTTGAATCTGGAGTGTGGCATTTACCCTAAGTGGGACATAACTTTTGTCAAAATGATCCTATTGTAGAAAATTAAAAGGAGGACATAACTATAATAAAATAGTTGAATTATATTATTTTATTTAAGATGTATTGTCAAATAACTTTTGAATGGGGGATCAGATTGGAAATCTGAGACCGCCATTGAGTTTGGAATGAGGTGTTTTACCTAAGCATGACCTATTGTGAGAGGTCATGGGAGGTTTAGATTCCCTGACTTATGGTATTTTCCTATAAATAGGAGTTTATAGAAATGATCTTTGGTTATCTCATTTCAATCGTAGATGGAGAAGCTCTAGCCATCTAATTCTGATGAAAATTTCAAATCCGATCTTCATCAAATCACAAAAAAAATACAGACACTAGTATATCATAGTGAAGTGAACAAAATATTGGATCCAAAAAATGTGCAAGTATTTCTATTTTAGATTTTAAAGCTTCTTGATTGAATCCTTTGTTTTAAATTTCAATTTCTATTGGAATTCACTGCTTTAGAATCCTTTGTTGATGGAAAAACTAACAACATCAATTGTTAGTTTTGATTTGGTATTGCATGTTCTTCATGTTATTTATCATTCTTCGATGATAACATTTATCCATGATCAAAGGAACTATGATATTGAAGAAAAAAACATATCTTTGAAGATCTCCACCTGAGGAGTCCCGATCTATGCTCATATTCAAGTTTCAGGAACCAGAGGAGGCACGGTGAAAATCCTAAGATCCACTAATTTTGTTGTCACATCAAAAGGCCAACGATTCTTCGATCATAGACCACCATAGTGTTGATCAGGATCTAAGGATCCTAGATCTAGTCTTGAAATAATTTTCCAACCACCATAGTTCTTTCGGTGTTCCATGGAAGGTGGAGGCGGTGCAGGTCTGGCAGGGTGTGGCTCCAGTAAGGCGGCAACACGATGGGTTTGGTAGGTGGTGTGGAGGCCAGGTGTGGCGGAGGAAGATACTAGGTAACATAGAGTTGGGATGGTGGTAGAATGATGTGGGGCGGTAGTGGAGGCATGCAGCTGGCTTTGGGAACAACCACTATAGTTTTCAAAATAAAAATTAAAAATAAATTTTTATTATTATTATTATTAAAACTTTTAAACAGTCGTAACATCCCCATGTGGAATCCAATTCATGCGTCGTTAGCGGAAATGTGACCCTGACTTTGATGTTGTCTTTTTAATACCAATTTTTAGTGCTTTTCACTGACTCATGGATCGGGTCAATAAAATGTCCTAAAAATAAAAAAATTACTGTTATTCTTCATATGTTGATTCAAGAATAACTCCTATATATAGAATCCGGTTAACGTTCCATCTATATCAGTACAACCCAGCTTTTGAGACGGACCTTTTGAATCTAATTTGAGAACATTATGTTCCAGGCTTGAGGCTCAATGGCACAAAACATCCAATTAAAATAACAATAATTTAATTATTATTATTCAACTATTCTTGTATTGGACGTATCTCCTACATCCGGTGTTCGTTTGACATGACATCAGTGGAATTGTGACCCTGCAATTAAGGCGGACATTTTAAGACAAATTTTGAGTGCTTAAACTAAAATCAAGGAATCGACCCCATGAGGCCCAATTTTGGTGTTTGTGGTGAAATGCATCTTTTTCACTGGGATTCCATTTTGGACAAATGAATAGCAGATCTAGTGTGTTTTTTCATGAGGATATCATTGGTGGGATCTATATAATGTGTTACAGGATTGATCTGTGGGCCTCGTGA